>CM046955.1:132545757-135045757 GCA_025698515.1 Gossypium sturtianum | reverse complement strand
ATGATTTTTTTAGCTTTCTAAATTTATATTTTAGATTTTTAATTTAATTTTTCTGTCTCTTTTAGATGTTATATTTTTTTGAGTAAATCGACTGGATATTTATTAAAGCATAAAAATAGAACAAAAAACAAACATTAAATTAGTTCCCAAAAATCACTGGACTTAATCCTAAAAGAGAAATAATCAAAACTAAATGCAAAGAGTAGGCCAACAATGTAATAACAGAAAAAGACCTAGAAAACAAAAAACAAAAAATGAAGAAAAAAGAAACCTAATCCTTAATCTAGTCAACATCAACAGCTGGACTCTACAAATTTGTTGCCTCTTCACATCTCTATCCCAGCAGTTCAAACGACAACAGTTTCCAAAAACTTTTTTTCTTCTGCTATCTATTTTATCTATAGTTCTTCCATGAAACTGCCTCAATCTAGATGTCTCGGCCATCTTTCTTCCAGTGCACGACGGACGTAGTCTGGTACAGCTCCCACCAAGTACTTTCCCTCTCCCCTTTTCAACGCTTCGTGCGCAAGATTATGGGCACATTCATTTTCCGATCTATGAACAAACTGGAAATCAATCTCTTGAAAATGGACCTTTTTGCTTTGAATATCTCTAATAACCGTTCTTGAATCCCCCACAATTGCTAATGAATTAAATCCCATTGAGATTCCTAATTGAACGGCTTGCAAACTTGTATGCGCTTCTGCCGCAAATGGAGATGAGATTGTGTTGTGTATGATTGTCTTCGAGGCTAAAATCTCGCCATCAAGCCCTTAACCACCAATCCCGAAGCCAATTTGGAAGATCGCCTGTCAAAGGCTGTATCAAGATAAATTGTCACCCTCATATTTCCTTCAGGTTGTCTGTTCCCTCTATAAACACTTAAGGTAAGTGGCTTCTCCTTCAGACCATCTAACTTTGCCATATGACTTTGGATTCGTTTCAACAAATCCCTTCCCGTCATGATTTTTCCTTTGTGTATTAACTGATTTCTTGAAATCCAGATTGATCATAATGCACAGCAAAAGAGTCGACATTGTTTACTAGTACCTATACTGAATACCCAGGTAAGCCACTCCCAAATACTTTGAATCGTATTATTAAAAATCCAAGAAAGATTTAAGTTCTGCCATACCTCTATTGTTGTAGGGCAGTGTTAAAAAATGTGATTGCTGTCCTCTTCCGAACTGCGACACCGGGGACAAGAAACATTCACTGCCACTATTTTGTGCCTGAGATTAATTAGAGTGGGAATATAGTTCCAAGAGATTTTCCATCTAGTGATTGTAATTTTTGAAGGAAGATGTAAATTCCATAGTTTCCTGTAAAAATCCTTGACCTCGGTCTGTATTAAATTATTACTAGGACCCAAATTAACCTCTTGTAATAGTTTATAGGCGCTTCTGACTGAGAATTCACTAGAAGGTTCTCCTCTCCAAACTTGGAAATCGTCGTGTGCTGCTTCCGCCAAAGGAATCTGTAGAATTTTCTGTGCAATGTCCGCATGAAAGGTATTAGCGATTAAGTCAGCCTTTCAAGTTTTATTTGTAGCATCAATTAGATCCAAAACTAATTTGAGTTCTTCATTGTTGGTAATGTTGCTTAATCTATTTGCATCGACTCTTGGTATCCACAAATCATCCCAAACAGATATTTGAACCCCCTCTCGACCCTCCAGCACAATCCACTTTTCAGAAGACCCTTTGTTGCCCGAACACTCTTCCAGGTGAGCGAAGGTAAATTCCCTAACTGTGCATTAATAAAATTTGAATTCGGATAGTATTTGGCTTTCAGAACTCTAGCTAACAAAGAATTTGGAAAATTAATAAGATGCCAACCTTGCTTGGCTAATATCGCAACATTAAATTGTCCAAGATTTCGGAACCCCAAACCACCGTTTTCTTTTAAGGTGCAAAAATCCCTCCAAACACACCAGTGAATACCCTACTTGTCAGGACCCTTTTTCCACCAGAAATTCGCAATAATACTCTCCAGGTCAGCATATAATGACTTAGGTAGTAAAAAAGCAAGCCATTGTATAGGTTGGTATAGACTGAAGAATAGCCTTTATGAACACCTCTTTCCTACCTTGAGATAGATGCCTAACACTCCAATTATCAATTCGCTGCTTAAATCTATCCTTTAAAGTTTGGAAAGACGATTTTTTCCTTCTACCCATCATGTTGGGAAGGCCAAGATAACATTCTGGGTCATTTGAACTGCGCACACCAAGTATACTAGCAACCATTCTTCTTTCTTCCTCCTGGGTATTAGTACTGAAAAAGACGGTAGATTTGTCATAATTGACACACTGACTTGAACAATTTCCATACTCAAGAAAAATTCTCTTTAATAAATGAGCTCCTCTATTTGTTGCCTCCCTAAACAAAATATAGTCATCAGCAAATAGCAAATGTGAGACCTGTGGACCACTTCTACTAGCCTTAACCCCTTTCAATAATCCTTCCCTCATTGCAAGTCGCATAAGACTAGATAAGCCCTCTCCGCATATTAAAAATAAAAACAGGCTTAAAGGATCACCCTGTCTTAGTCCTCTAGTTGGACGAAAGTTTTCTCCAACATGACCATTAAAGACCACTGAATAAGAAACTATGGCACACATTTCATGAGAGATTCAATCCAGCCTGGATCAAAACCCATTCGCACCATCATTTCCTTAACAAAGCTCTATTCAGCCCTATCATACGCTTTACTCATGTCAAGTTTCACCGCCATAAACCCCTTTTCCCTCATCTTCTTCTATTTTAAGGTATGTAAAATTTTGTAAGCCAACAAAACATTGTCTAAAATTAACCTCCCCGGTACAAAAGCGCTTTGTGCATCATCAATGCATTTTTCTATCACTTCTCTAAAGCGGTTCGCTATAACCTTTTCCATTAGTTTATAAAGTACGTTGCATAAACTAATGGGCCGAAAATGAGTAATATTGGAAGGATTGGCAATTTTAGGAATTAACACAATATAAGTAGCATTAATTGAACTAACATCCATACCTCCATTCAAAAGTCGTAGGCAAAAGGATATGACATCTTCCCCAATGATATGCCAACACTTCTGATAAAATAAAGCAGGGAATCCATCCTCACCTGGTGCTTTTGTAGGCCCCATTTCAGAAAGCGCCTAATGAATCTCCTCCTTTTTATATCTCGCCGTGAGCCATTGATTGTCCTCCTAAAAAACACAACGATCAATACCCGACAAAAGATGGTCATAATTTCCCCTCTCACCAGCTGAAAATAAATTCTGAAAATAAGATCTAGCAATTACTTCCATTTCCCGTATGACCTCTATTTCCCTTCCATCCTCAAGCTGCATTTTACGAATGAAATTTCTTCTCCGTCGTTGTGTCATTGACTATGGAAGAATGTTGTATTCCTATCCCCAAGTTTCAGCCAATTCACTCGAGCCCTTTATTCCCAATAACGTTCATCCTTTTCAATATTAAAATTGAGTTGAATATTTGTATCAATAATTTTGGACAAATTATTATCATCCTTTTCAGCTCCCATCAGCTCTGACAGTCTTGAGGTTAAAAACTCTTTTTTCCTTTTTCTGTTCTGTCGTATTCGAGCAGCCCATCTTTCCAAACCTTTTCTTAAACTTTCTAGCTTTTGCAACAAATATCCTGTTGACCTTTCCCAAATGTGTTTGACTTCGGTAGCGAATGATTCCTCTAAAACCCACCAAGCTTCAAACTTAAACTTTCTTCCAGTCAACCAGTTGTCTTCCCTTTTCGTAATAATTAAAAGTGGACAATGATCCGAAAAAGAGTGTAAAAGATGTTGGATTGATACTTCAGGAAACATAGACATCCATTCCTCAGTAGCCACTCCTCTATCTAAACGCTTTTGGATGTTCGTTTCTGGAAAATTGCCTCTTTCCCATGTGAACCAATTTCTAAAATAACCCACATTCATCAGATTTCAATCCTCCAGCACGTTTCGAAATACTTCCATCCTTCTTTCATCTCGAGCTAACCCTTATTTTTTCTCAAAACCATACATAATTTCGTTAAAATCCCAGCAGACAAACCAAAGGATCCCATCAGTACCACAAAGACTTTTCCAAAGAGCCCATGATTCATCCCTATCCTGTGCATAAGGGGTTCTATAGAAACCTGTATATCTCCACTTATTCCCATCTTCAAAGTCTTCAATTCTCACATCAATGCGTCTTTTAGAGAAATTTCGAAGCGTAATAGTAACATCACCCCGCCATGCCAAACATAACCCTCCTCTAGAACCATTAGAGTCAACATCAATGCCATTAACAAAACCAAAACTTCGTCAAACTCTTTCCATCTGAGTCTTACTAATCTTTGTCTCTATAAAGAAGACCATCTAGGGATTATATATCTTCAGCGAATGCTTAAGTCGTTGCATTGTTCGTGGATTCCCCAAACCACAGACATTCCAACTTAAGATTTTCATTACGCCCGGTAGCTTGCCTTTTGGCAGCCGTCGATGATAAAAAATTATTTTCCAACATTCTCCTATTTCTTACTGCCAAAATATTGATCTTTTCCCTAGCTATCGACTCAATCTCCCCCTAGGTCTCTTTTTCCCCTATTCTCCTATTAACACACCTTCTTCCAAATCGTGATCCATTGCAGATTGAACCTGTCTTGTCGATAAGTTTCCTCCCCATTGTAAGGAAGAAGTCGAATTCCCTTCCAAATTGATTCCTAATACAGGGTCAATTCCATTCTCGTGTCCTGATTTATCTCCCACGTCCCACAACCTGCTTCTTGGAGCCCGACTGCCATAAAAATTTCCACCCTTTTCTCCTTTCCCACCCTTACGTAACCAGACACTGCTCAAAGCTAAAACTCTTCTAGATTGCGCTCCCAACGACAGATCCCAACCCATTACAGCAATCTCCACACCCAACGCCATTTTAGCCTCACAAAATGAGTCACTGTGACCCAATCGACCACAATAGAAACAAAAAAGTGTCAGTCTTTCATATTTAAACCTGACATATGAGCAATTTTCGAAAAACATAACCTACTTCTTCCTCTTTAAAGGGCGACGTACATCAAGTTGAACTCTTATTCACAGAAAATTTCGATTTCCTTTCCCCAGATCTGTACCATCATACTACAAGAACTTACCTATGAATTTGCCTAATTGCTTTACCAAAATCTCGAAGAAAAAACCTGTGGGAACATCATGAATCTGTACCTAAAAAGATGTCAAGATTAAAGGGACTTTTAAGGGGTCTTCCCCCCATTGCAGCGTGTGTAACAACAGCAAGTGATTGTTAAAAGTCCATGCTGATCCCTTCAAAACCCTATCCATATCCATGACATGAAAACACTGAAACAAAAACCTTTTTTCCCCCAGATCCCAGATTTGGACGCCTTTAACAGGATGCTACAAATTCGCCATAGTGCTTTTCATTGCTGGAAAGTGAATAACGCTAGCTGTTAGGAAACACCCCACCAGTCGAAAAACCCCTGCATCCTTTTCCGTGTTCGACTCAATCTGTACTTGTAAAACAACTTCTTCTTCTTCATTAAGCGTTAATCCAGCAAATTCAATTTCCATGAATGCAAATCAGAAATTCCAAACATAGGAATCAATTCTCAAAAGGAATAGAGAAAATCTTGCTAAGCAACCGCCGCCAAAACAAACACCAGACTAAAGAACACACAAAAAAGAAAAAAAAACCTAAAATCATGCCAAAGAGGGCAGACAGTAGCGTGCTAGGGTAGCAGACCTTGTTATTTTTGTCAAACTTTATAAGACATATTTTAATCTTAAGTAAATAATAAACTTTGTTATATTTATTTTTTTATATCATCCTAAAATGGATAAAAATATTAATATTTGTTAACTTTGTTAATATATTTATATATGTGGATTGTTTGTCACATAAATAACATATCAATATTTAATTAATTTTTAAAATGTTTTAAAATATTTTTTATATATTTTTAATAATTTTAATGATTTTATTTTTTAAAAAATAATTTTTATATTTTTTAAAATTTTAAAATTTAAAAAAAATATATTAAATGCTGACATATCATCCATGTAATAATCCACGTGTATATAACTCAACAAAGTTTAAAAAATTATAATCTCTTCTATTCATTTTGAATAATTTGAGATAAAATGATTTTTTATAAAATTAGTAGACTAAAAAAGTTATTATGCTTGTCGTTTTCTATTTGAGGTTGGCGTAGCTCAACTGAATTATTTTGGTGGAGATAATAGTTGGAACTTTTCAAATTTGGATATTAATTTTTTAAAATTTTATAAATATATAATAATTATTTTAGGATTAGGAGAAACTTTTTATTCAAGACGAATTAAGCTTTGTTTGGAAAGTTGATTAGGAGAAGTTTTGTTTGGAAAGTTCTACAATTTTGGTTACACCTCCAACCCCACAAGAAATCAAAAACCAAACCATATTGCAGGTTGGAAAATTCTACTCATATTGATAACGATTTGTGATTAATGAATTATTTAATTTTAATCCAGTAAATATAAAAGTATTGATAATTTATAATAAATGTTTATACATATCAATTAAGATAACCTGCTAATGTATCAATATTGATCAGAATATACCTTTCTTCAAATAATAAATAATTATTAGTTGATTAAGTGTATATACTCTTTATTTAAGATTACGTTTTAGTTTTTAAGGATCTATTTATTTATTTTTGTAGGATTTGTAAAAGACTTTTTGGGCTCAGCCTTTTATATTGAATGAAGTCCCAGATTTATTTGTCAAAATTAAATTTACCTTTTAATTTAGTTGTGAATTTATTAAAATTTAATTTTTTTTACAAAGTTAGAAATATTATTTTGTATGTATTTTTTTATTTTATATTTTTATATAAAATTTGGAAAATATATACATATGATGAGATTTAAATAAAAAATATCATGATTTCATTCTTTCAACTTTATCATTTCAACTAAAGTTATATTAATTTTTTTAATCAATTTTTTTTATAAATTTGTTACATAATTGTTTTCACTCACGTTGTTGGTATGTCATAATCTAATATATATATATATACTTTTCATATGCGCGTAATCTAGTATATATCATTCATGCTTGTTTTATGGTACATGAAGATTAATATTTTTGGAGTTCGTAATTATCTTTCTCAACAATGTTGTCTCTAGAATTTGAACCCAAGTTTTCTCCTTAAAAATGTAATGTGCCTTACTACTACACCCAATCATTGTTCATAAAAGAAACTACACTCATTTGATATGATATTATTACAAGTTAATATATGCTACATTGATAATGCACCTTTTTATATTCTATAATTGGAATAAAAAATAACCGTGAACCTATTTATTTTATACATTTAGGGCTTTTTTACGTGATTATTATAAAAAAAATTAATACTAAAATGTTACGTCAGTATGATTAAATACCAAAATGGTATGTTTAGGGGGTGGTACATTTCTCATAGGCGACACCACTATTTTTTTAATAAAACTTATTTTTTATTTTTTAAAAAAATTATTATTTTATTAGTGGTGTCATTTACATAGGTGGCACCACTTTTATACGGCTTATATACGGTCAGAATATGGGTCAAAATTTGACCCGTGATCAGCCCGCCTGAAGTGATGCCACCTGGACTGGCAGCACCAGTAACGCCTCCCTGACAGGCGACGCTGGTGTCAATCACCCGTCCCCTCTGCCACACTTGTACACTACATTTTTGCCGTGTTTAGTCCCTTCCAAGGGAAAAAAACAAAGGAGGATGGGGGACCTTATAAGCATGGTCCCCCTTGTAGAAGAAAGGTTCGGCAGTGAGAAAAAAAGAGAGAAAGAAAGGAGAGGAAGGAGAAGAAAGAAAGGAAAAGAAGAATAAGAAAGAAAGAAAGAAAGAAAAGGTATGTATTATTTTAGTAATTAATGTTTTTTTTAATTTAAAGGGATTAGTTATTTTTTTATGTTGTTCTTTTATTAATTATTATAAATTGTTTGTGTTTAGTTTAGTGTTTTGTAAATTTTTATTAATGTAATTTTTTTGTTTTTTAAAATTATTTTGTTAATAATTTATGATTAGGTTATAAATTGTTTGTGCTTAGTTTAGTGTTTTGTGATTTTTTATGAATGTAACTTTTTTGTTTTTTTTTAAATTATTTTATAGTCATTCTTTTAGTAATTTATGATTAGGTTATAAATTGTTTGTGTTTACTTTAGTGTTTTGTGATTTTTTATGAATGTAATTTTTTTTTTAATTATTTGAAAGTTATTTTGTTAGTAATTTATGATTATGTTATAAATTGTTTGTGTTTAGTTTAGTGTTTATTGTGATTTTTTATGAATGTAATTTTTTTTTGTTTTTTTAAATTATTTGAAAGTTATTTTGTTAGTAATTTATAATTAGGTTATAAATCGTTTGTGTTTAGTTCAATATTTATTGTGACTTGTTATAAATGTAATTTTTTTTTTGTGTTTTTTAAATTATTTTAAAGTTATTTTGTTAGTAATTTATGATTAGGTTATAAATTATTTGTTTAGTTTAATGTGTAATGTGATATGTTATAATGTAATTTTATTTGTTTTTGATTTATTTGACAATTTTTATTGATTTATTGAAATGTTGATTAAATTTGTTTTTATATAATTTTATAGGTTGTTTGAAAGAAACTAAACAGATATGTTTCTATTTTATTTTTTTTCAATTCGTATGTTTTTTATGTTTAGATAGTTTATATTTATTTTAATTATATTATTATTGTAAACTAGCACAGTTTTTTTTATGTATGTAAAATATGGGAAATTCTAAGATATTTTTTATTGTGTTTTTTGTTACTCACGTATTTACTGTGTTTTTTTTTGTTTCTCAAATTCCAAATTATTTACTGTGTTTTTTACAACAAACTAAATGAATTCCTTTTTTTTAAATTGCAGATTTGCAACAAATGGGTTCTTTGATTAATAATGATGATCACATATCAAGTACTATTAATGAGATGGTAATAAAATTGTTATTTGTTACTCACATCATTTATGGAATTAAACTAGATTATATTAACTATTTTGCTAATTTAATAATGTCAGGGCCCGTATCGCGAATTGAGGGGTCGTGTTAGTAGTGTAAGCAATCTGCCAGATGAGCGCCTAATGCCATACTTGGAGTTAGCTGGATTTGGATCAACGGCATCGATCCGGACCTTTGATCTACGATACGGCTTAATATCCACTTTGGTCGAGCGATGGCATCCGAAGACCTACACGTTTCATTTGCTGTGTGGGGAGTGCACAATCACTCTACAGGATGTTGCACTGCAGCTCGGGCTACCCATAGACAGGAATGCGGTCACGGGCTTAAGTTTGATTTCTAGGCTGACCGCCCTTTGCTATAACTTACTTGGACGCTCGCCCAGTAAGGAAAAAATTATGGGTTTGAGGTTTTCATGGCTAAAGGCCAATTTCGAGCATTTACCGAGTACTGCCAGTGAATGGGAAGTGATGAACGCTATTCGAGCTTACATTATGCATATTATAGGGGGTGTATTCATGCCGGATGCAAACGGCAACAAGGTCCACTTGATGTACTTGCTTCTATTATCTGATTTGCATAATATTCGTTTGTATAGTTGGGGGTCCACAGTTGTAACACCCCTTACCCGTGTTCAAAGCCGGAAACGGATACGAGGCGTTACCTAACTCAACTCGCTTAAACATACAACATCGGGCCATAAAAGTTCGCTCCAACTTAAAACTTTTCATTAAAACTCGTAACATCCTTATCTTAGGCCTACAAGGCCTTAAACATACTTACGGAAGGTTTTGGAATTAACCCGGAAACTTTTACGAACTTAGAAAATTTTGCCTAAACAGGGGCCACACACCCGTGTTGTCTAAGGGAAACGCCCGTGTGCTCCTAGGACATGCCCGTGTTCTTCACCCGTGGTCGACACTGACTTATTTCACACGACCAGACACACGCCCGTGTCCCTGGCCCGTGTGCCTCACGCGGCCTTGACACGCCTGTGTCCTTAGACCGTGTGTCGAATTAAATTCCTAATTTTAGGTGCAGACTTCACACGGCCTGGGCACATGCCCATGTCCATGGTCGTGCTCCCACACGGCTGAGACACACGGCCGTGTCTTTGCCCGCGTGCTTACTACTGAGCATACTGACTTGTAAACCTAGCATGCAAGGGGACACACGGCCTCTCCACACGCCCATGGGGCTAACCGTGTATCACACACGGCCTAGACACACGCCCGTGTGTCTACCCGTGTGGACAATTATATGGCTATCTACCAAGCCATTTTCCACCCTACCAAGCAACCACACTTATGCCAAATCAATTCAACACATTTTATGACCATATGGCACTTCCAATAACTCAATTCAAAGCATCCCCACAAGCATAAACTTCATAATTTCATCACCATTGCATAATAATAACTTGACATGTATTGGTCCTGTAACGCCCCAGTTTTTCATTAATTTCGGCTTTGTAATTTCGAGACACAATTATATGTATGCTTTAGTGGTTAAGTGTTCTGGGTGTGTGTGGGAGGTCCCAAGTTCAAGTCTCAACTTGGGTAAATTTTGGTCTTTTTATGAATAAAACCCTATCTCTGGTCAATAGGTTTTTAATTAAGAGTTCGCAAGTAATTAACAGAATGGGCCTGCTGGTCTGGTGGATAAGTGGAGTGTTAGGGTGAAGGAGGTCTTGGGTTCGAATCTATGGGACGACAATGGCTGTAATTTTTGCTCCTAGCTTTGGCTAGAGTTGTGTTAAGATGGGGAATTGAGTGGTGGTTTGTTAGTAGAATTAGTGGGAGGAAAGTTAGGAGATTTCGAATTAGCTGAGTAGTTCTTTTCCAAAAGTTTCTCTCTACCGAAAATACCATTGTTCTTCCTTTTCCCAGCCAACATTCTCCTTTCTCCTCACTCTTCTTTTTGCTTTCTTTTTGCTTCATTTTTGCACGGTAATTGTAGTCCCCCTCCATCTGTGGCGTTTCTCTGAGTAACTCTGGTAAGTAGTTCTTGTGGGTTGTGATTTATGAGGCTAAATTTTGATTGGGGTATTTATTTTGATGTCTTGGCAACATCAAATCTTTGTGATCAAGACTCTTTTCGTACAGCTTCACTAACAAACTGAATTTGAAGCGTTAGGGGTAAGTTTCAATCGCTCCTTGACTAAGTAATTTGTTTGGGTTGGTTTTGATTCGACGATTAAGTGATTAACTGAGTATTTTTGGGCAAATATAGGTTTGAGAAGGCTCGAGGTTCATCTAAGCTTCAATCGAAAGCAGGTGTGTACCCAAAAACATAAAAAATGAGGTTTTGGCGAAAGCCGAAAACCTTACTGTAGACGCCACACGGGCGTGTGGTCGCCCGTGTGGTAGGCCGTGTGCAAGACTGTAAGTTACCACATGGTCGTGTGATCGACGAGCCCGACCGTGTGCTTGCGCACGACCGTGTGAGGGCCGAGAGAGGCCGTGTGCGACACACGGGCTCGACCAATTGGGCCGTGTGGGCCACATAAGCGTGTAGGCCTACACGGGTGAACACACGAGCGTGGGCCCATACGGGTGAACCACACGAGCGTGTGGGATTCTGGGCTAGGTCGTGTGATCCACACGACCAAGGCCAGTTTGGGCCGTTTGGGCCACACGGGCGGGTCACATGGGCGTGTGAGCCTATTTTTCTGAAAACTCTGTAAGGTTGCACGGGTCGCCCAAGTCGACTGTGGACCAATCGTAGGGTCGGTAAGCAATACTTAGACCCTTATATGAATTCTGTCTGTCTGATTTCTGTACTAAGCATGCATACTGATTTGAATATATGAGTTTAAATTGCATAGTAGCATGTCATTCTTGTATGTTGCATTGCATCGGGGTGGGTTGATTATGATTGGAGGAAGTATCTGAAAGGCTCTTAAGCTCATTATCCGCAAATTTCACCAAATTTTTGATTATGTACCACATTCGGTACAACATGGTGTGTAGGGCTGGGTGGGTTGATTTTATCCCCTCATGGTGTGTAGGGTTGGACGGAGTTGGTGTGTAGAGGCTGATGGGTAGGACTTTGTTTCTACATATTCTGTCTGAAAAGGGCTAAGGCCCTATAATATGTCTGATTCTAAATCTGAGTGGGCTATGGTCCACACCATTTCTGAAATGGGCTCAGACCCGAACTGTGAGATTATGTCTGTTATCTGATATTACTGTGTGTATGTTGTCTGTGGGGAGTACACACTGAGTTTGCGAAAACTCACCCTTTTCTGTTTAATCTATTCAGGTAATCCCCAGCAGTAGACGGATCGGTGTAGCGGAGGACTCGGCGGTGACCACGGTTCTGGATATTTGTTTTTATGGTTTATTTTTAATTATGATTTGGTTATTTTTGGGTAAATTTCATGTAATAAGTCCTTTACGGATTTTTGCTTAAAATTTGGGATAATTATTTTATGAACTGCTAGCAGTAGGACAAGACGCGAGTTTTTAAAATAAACAAAGGTTTTATCAAAATACGTACGACCTCGCAAATCGTTTTAAAAAGCCCGTGTGCCAAAACCTTGGCATTCTGTTTATGATGTCATCACATCACTGAGGTCACACAGCCAAGGCACACGCCCGTGTCCTTAGACCGTGTGTCGAATTAAATTCCTAATTTTAGGTGCAGACTTCACACGGCCTGGGCACACACCCATGTCCATGGCCGTGCCTTCCACACGGCTGAGACACACGGCCGTGTCTCTGCCTGTGTGCTTACTACTGAGCATACTAACTTGTAAACCTAGCATGCAAGGGGACACACAGCCTCTCCACACACCCATGGGGCTGACTGTGTGTCACACACGGCCTAGACACACACCCGTGTGTCTACCCGTGTGGACAATTATATGGCTATCTACCAAGCCATTTGCCACCCTACCAAGCAACCACACTTATGCCAAATCAATTCAACACATTTTATGACCATATGACACTTCCAATAACTCAATTCAAAGCATCCCCACAAGCATAAACTTCATAATTTCATCACCATTGCATAATAATAACTTGACATGTAATGGTCCAGTACCAATGACCATTTACAAAATAACTTTGATAACGTAAATAGCCAACACTTTGGCTGTCAAAATGACATAATAAAATACCCAAGTCCTATACATGCCATACTCAAAATAAGTCTAACTTGTTATACCAAAGAGATGTCGATAGTGTGATTTTCGAACTCCGACGTCCCACGATTCTCAAATTATCTTGGCAATACTATAAGGAAAAAGGAAAAAGAGAAGGGTAAGCATAAAGCTTAGTAAGTTTGCATGGAAATAAATAGCAACAATAAGTTCATAATGACATCAATTCATGGCATTGGATAACCACACAAAGTCATAAGCACTTTGCCACAACATACTCGTACTTGTTCTTATCTAGCATATACCATGCCACATATCATAAACATTCCTCGTGAGTTACTCATGGGTACCTGTATTCACTTAATCACATGACTTTAGTACTAATCTCATTTCTATTTCCAAGCTTATCTATTTATCCCACTAAATCGCTAGGGATACTCAAAGACGCATATTCATCGTCATTAACATAAACACGAAGCCAATGCCACATCCCAGATGTGGTCTTATATGGGGTCACCTCTGAGTGTCGATGCCATGTCCCGGATATGGTCTTATACGGAATCTCGCTTCAAGTATCGATGCCATATCCCGGATATGGTCTTATACGATTCTCAAATTCAATACCGAAGCCATATCCCAGATATGGTCTTATACGGAATCTCAATTCGGTGCCAAGACCATGTCCCCGACATGGTCTTACACGGGACCTTATCCATCTCATGTCTCGATGATAGTATTCTCACATTTATTATAGTCTAACCGGGACTTCAACATTTCAACCTTTATCATCTTTCTCATTCAACACCAACACTCAATTTCATAGAATATCATGTATCATTATAATATCAAACATTCTCAAACATACTAGCATAAATGTTGAATTTATCACATACAAACTTACCTCGATTTCAAAATAAGCTAGATCATCGATCTAGTCCGATACTTTGTTCTTTCCCCGGTCGAGGTTAATTTTTGGTTCCTCTTGATCTATAATAGCAAATTAGCTCATTTAACAATCACATTAATAAATGCATTTCAATAACCATGCTTTGGAAAAATTACTATTTTGCCCTCAGACTTTTGCAAAATGACTATTTTACCCCTAGGCTCAAAAATCAATTCTAATCAAATTTTTACCTTTATCGAGCCTAGGTGAACATTTATTTCTCTTATGGCTACCATCAAAACTCAAAATTTCACACATTTACTACATATTTTACAACCTTTACAAAAAGGTCCTTTTAGGTGTTTTCATGGTAACACCTTTCACAAAAGTTGTTTATCTAACAACTAAGACTCATTTTCTTCCATAAAAATGCAGCAAACTACTTAAAAGCTCTCATGGAAAAACTCTAAACTCTTCACCATCTTACAAAATAGTCCCCCTCTTTAGAAAGCTTAAGCCTTAGGGGTTCCAAAAGTACAATTTTTATCAAGAAAGGATCACTAGAACACTTACTTGTAATGAGAGAAGTTTGCTGAAATTTTTGAGTTCTCAAACCCCTTGTTTGCTGAAAATTTTGGTGGAGAAGAAGAGAGGAAAGATGATATCTTTTTCCTTTCTTTATTTTATTTTATTTCCTCAATTTAATCCACCTAATCTAACAACTTTGACCAATTTTGACATTGTTTGTCCCCTATGGCCGGCCACTCTAATTCCAAGGGTCTAATTGCACATTAAATGCCTCCAATTAATATTCTATGGCTTTTAGACACCTTTAGCTTATAACATGGAACTTTCTCACTTTTTGCGATTTAGTCCCTTTTTCGCGATTAAGCATGAAATCGCTAAAATTAAAGCACCAAAATTTTCATGTACTTATATAATCATACCATAACTCATATAATAATATAAAAATAATTTTCTCTAACCTTGGATTAGTGGTTCTGAAACCACTGTTCCGACTAGCCCCTAAATCGAGCTGTTACAGCAGTGTTAGCTATCTTGTATCGTGAACTTTGCTGGACGACAAATCCTTCTGCAGTGGACATAGGCGGATGCCTCATATTGCTGTAGTCTTGGGCGCTTTACCAGATGCCATTCTTGGCATCGATTAGTCACCAATCATATGTATCTCCACTCGTGAATAGGTGAGAAATTTATACTCATTATAACAATTAGTTGACTTTTTTTCGGATGATATATTCTAACAATTTGTTTTCATTGATGGAGAACTAATCTGGTATTGGGAGGTCATACACAGTTTCGATATACCGTCTAATGATTGAGAATCATGCTGGAGAAAGAGTAAGTTTTTCTAATATTCTTGACATTTTATTATTTTATCTTACTCGACCCGCATTAATATAACCATGTTATTAATTGTGTGGTTTATTTGGATGTCGTATTCTGTTCCATAAATTATGGCAGTTATTCCCTCGTCTGCCCACGTCCACTCAAACTTATGGTGCATTAACGCACCCATTATCAATTTCCAAACAGTGGAGTGGTATCACCGTGATTGAGTACTCTGGCAGTTCGGTTGCATACAATATATCCCAACACTGCCAGTATAGTTGGGGACATCCACGGGACTAACAAGAGGTGGAAACATGGAAATGATTGGGTGGAAGTGCATGAAGAATATATTGCAATATGGAACAATCGGTTGGGGCGGATACCTTAGATGGATCGTGCTTTAGATCTGCAACCCTCGTTAAAGTACTTACAGTGGTACTCTAAGATGAGGAAACCATTTTTGTTTGGTGGGCGGTCGATGGTAGTCCCCCCACACATGGCATGACTTGGGCAACCCTCCCATCCCCTTCCACATTCGCCTCCTGCACCCGATCCAGAGCCATAGCCGGAGCTACACTCTTGGGATAGTTCTTATCATCCAGACTTGGGGGGTGACGACTATTTCCTGGGCTCGTCAAGCCACAGATATCATTCAGAGTTTGATATCTTCAGCCCACTACCACTGTAATACTCCACCCCTCTCGGCTCGTATCCACCTCAGAACTCCACTCCTCTCGGCCCATATCCACCGCAATACTCTACTCCTCCCGGCTCAAGTTCATCGATGGCGTTTGAGGCATATAATTTTTCATCTATGTTTTGCACACCCCCATGTGCCGGTGAAGAGAACGTTGATCACCGCAATCACCCGTAATGTGAACGTCGACCTCCACAAAAATATACCCCTAGGACCACACCATCAAACCATCAATTTTAGGGGTTTTTGCAATTTAAATAGTCAAGTTTGTATTTATTTAATTCTAAAAAAATATAAATGAAACAAACTTTAGACTAACTTTGTAATTCAAATGAGATTAATTGCAACAAATTTTAGAAAAATTTTAGATTCAATCCTCTCTATATATAGATGAGCTGTTGTAGTGAATTTAATTAATGTGGGCATTTACTCCGATTAATAGGGGTTGATCAATAGCTCAATTCCTACCCGATCGCGATGATTGTCCAATATGGTAGTTTTGGTATGGGCATTTACTCTAATTATGACCAGCTAATCTATATACACCACACAGCTTCCCGTCAGATTTCTCCCTAATGTTCATTTCATTATGGATTCTGGATGATTGCGGACGATCTTTGGATTCCTACGCAATCCTTTGTCTGGGATAAGCTCGAAAGTCGTCGGAGGCACCTACCATGTAGACAGGTCAGGCAGGACGGAGAACTTGTTCTCTCATACACGTAACATGCACTCGAAAGTGTACACCTCATCGATAATTTGTTAAACATTGAGCGAGACTTTAGCACAAGTTGTCACGACATGTGCACAGGGATAATGAAGTGTCTGGAACCTCCTGTAATCGCACCGTCTATTCTGGAGATTAACTCTGTAGGACCTAGGTGGTATACCGGGTTGACGACCGATGGTATCTGTAACTCGAAACGTTTCATTACGTCGTGAATATACTTCTAGATTCATCGACCTATCACTTTTGCAGGGGGCTATGGCTTGGCAATCTAGATTGAAAAAATGTGTTGCTTTATCCACTGCCGAGTCTGAGCTTATTGTAGCTAACGAAGTGTACAAGGAGTCACTTTGGATAAAGAAGTTTGTGCAAGAACTAAACTTTGCTCAAGAGAGGTATATCTTGTTTTGTGATAGCCAAAGCACTATTCATCTTGGTGAGAATTCAAATTTTCATGCTCAGTCTAAACATATTGATGTGAGGTATCATTGGATATGAGAAGTTCTTAAGGCTAAGTTGTTAGAGCTTGAGAAAATTCACACTGATGTTAATATTACGAATATGTTGACCAATGCCTTACCAAAAGGGAAGTTTGAAGCTTGTTGCTCGATCTCCAGTATGGTGAACATTCCCTCATAGTGGGAGGGAAGATTTTTTGGGTCGTGGGTGGTCCCAGTATGTAGGAGCCCACTTCCATTTGTGCCCTATATATATATCGTTCGTGGGGTTGCTAAAAAAAAGTGTGTGTTCTGCAAGCCAGAAAAAGAGAGGAGAAAAGTAGAAGAGAAAATAATTATTTTTAAAGATACCAACCTTCGTATTTTCTTTGATCGGAGGTTCATTTGGTGCCCGTCGAAGCTAATTTTTTTATGGTAGCTAGTAGAAACAAATATATTTAATGCCTACGATCTAATTTTTATTTGGGGTAATGTAACTTTGGGTTTTCTTTACTTTCAAAGTTAGCCACTTTTTGGTGATATTCTCAACTTTTCTCTTAAAGTTTGCTTGAGATTAATTGTTGATAGCCTTTTTTGAGTTGTATACCCTTTATTGTGGCTTGGTTGTGATCTTGTAGCAAGAATTTGATCATAGTGGAATTTTTAGTTGACTTTGAAAGTCCTATGGTTTTTACCCTTTTCTTTAAAGGGGTTTTTCACGTAAAAATTGTGTGTCTCAATTTATTTATTTTGCTTATGATATTTTTGTTTATTTTCCCTAATTGTTGACATATTGTATTATTGGGTTTACCATATTATCAAATCAATTTTTCAGGAGTGAAAGAATATCGATTATGCTTTTTCAATATTTCACAATGTTCGGTTTCTTCTCAACAACATTGTTTATGTAAAGCAGAGGAATCGATGGAATTTAGTTCCAAGAAATAGAAGCAAACTTGGTGATGAAATTGTATTCTACTAACTAACCCCATCTCATACAAAGAAAATATTTGTTACTTTTCCCCCTAAGTTCTATTTATTTTTTGTTGTCCATTGAGAATTTGGAGTTTGGATGGTATTTTTTTCTGTTTAGTTTTTCACTAAATAGTTACTTGTCTTTGCTTAAAATTCATTGCCAATTTTTATAATTATTATTATTCGATTATTATCATGTTTTTATTTACCATTAAATTAAGATTTTATAAATTATTAGCATCTTGTTATATCCAAATCACTTTTTCTTGACAAGGGTCATAAAAGAAGACTCACTTCGTATTACTTAAAGCGAACCAACAAAATAATTAGGCATTCATCTAAGTAGGAGATCACCTTTTCAAAGTCCCATAACCATAGTTAAATTTCGAGAAAACTTATTTCAAACAAGCTCATCCCATATCAAGTAAGCTCATCCCATATCAAGTCACATACTTGGGCTCTTGTACCAATTCGATAAGATAGAGTATGCATTAGTTCTAGTTACATCCTATCACATTTAATTGCACTTTATCAAATCTCTACACGATCCTATCTCTAATCTTGTTTAGTAGGAAATGCATTTGGCGAGACCTACACGAGACTCTAAATTCCTCTATTTAAAACTCTTCTATTGACTTCACGATAAAACTCTTCTCTCTAGTTTCGATTTGTGGCTCTCAAACCACTAAAAGCTTCTATCACCAAACATTGTATCAATATATTTGTAATGTTAAAATATTTATCTATATATTCACATAATACGTATGTAATGAAACTAGGAAAATGGCTTTTATATTAATATATTTTACAAATAAACTATTTTATGATACAAATAAATTTGAATGGAACATCACAATACATCATTATTACCCATTATAATATACCTACTAATTGTTAGATTAACAGGTAGAAGAAGATGGTGGAATGAATGAAGGATATCCTGGGTCAGAATTGGATGAGACGGGTTCTTTTGTGGTGGGTTTTCAAGATTGAAGAAGAGGAGGATGAAGAAGATGCCAATTATCCTCAAGAAGAGATCCCTCAAGGAGATAGTGCTGAAGTAGAGCCAGAAAAGTTAATTGAGCCAAAAACTGAGCTGGAAGCTGAGAAGAACACAGAACATGTCCTCATGAAGATACCATTCCTCTCACGGACAAGCGAAAAAGGGATGAATTAGAATTTTTAAGTTTTCTAAACTTATTTAAATAGCTTAATGTTAATTTGCCTCTTATCGAATTAATAGAAAAAATTCCTACATACACAAAGTACTTAAAAGAAATAATGGCTAGGCATAGGAAACTTAAAAAGGGAGACCAAATTAACATATATGTATCATGTAATGCGATAATCACTAAATAGATACCCCAAAATTAAAAGACTTAGAGAGTTTCATAATTCTAATAGAGATAGGGGACATACACTCTAGTAAGGTCCTATGTGACTTAGGAGCTAGTATTAATTTAAAGCCCTTATCAATATATAAGAAACTCGAGTTAGGGGAGCTTAAATATACACATATCACACTTAAGCCAGCTGACAGATCTTTGGTACAACTGAAAGGGGTGCTTGAAGATGTGTTGGTTAAGGTGCAAAATTTTATCATCCCTGTTGACTTTGTGATTTTAGACTTTAAGGAAGATTGTGAGATCCCTATTGTGTTAGGGAGACCTTTTCTAGCCATATCTAAGTCCACCATTGACTTAGGAAAAAAACAAGCTAATTGTAACACCCCAAACCTGGCCTAGACATTATGGCCGAATCTGGCGGTATCACATTGAAGTGTTTTTCGAAAACATAGTTTCTTTGGAAAATCCATTCTATTATTAAATCTAGTTTATGAATCTTAACAAAAGTCCAGGGAATCTTGTTCTTTTAAAACTCAATTTGTTTTTAGCAAAACATTGATCATATCAGTTTGTTACTAAACCTTAAAACCATGTTTGATGCGGAAGCTTTTATAGTACGTTACGAAACGTGGTGTTTTGGAAAGTAATTATCTTTTGAAAAAAAAAACGCGTCCTACTACTACTCAGATGTGAATTGAAATAAATAAAATCCCCCCAAATTAAAAGTTAAAATTTAAAGAGGCCTTATTACAAAAAAAAAAAACCAAATTAAAATTATTGGAAATAAAACTCAAATATAAAAACAGGTACGATTGTGTGGCCACCTCCGAATCCCTCGCAGCACCGATCCACCTAAGACTGGGGATTACCTGCACCGATAAACAGAGGGGTGAGTTTACGAAAACTCAGTGTGCAACCCCATACAAGCAAAATGCCAATCACGCCATAGGCAGGTACAGTCTGGGCTTAAGCCCAAATCAATAACATTCGATTCGATTCGATTCGGTTGGGCCTTAGCCCATTACAATGATCGATTTGATGTGGGCCTTAGCCCATAATAAAGGATGTGATAACAGATTAGGCATGCAATCGTAAATCCCCACCCATCCATCCTCTACACTCCACTCCGTCTAGCCTAACACTCCATGTGGGGATAAAATCACCCACCCATCCCTACACTCCAAAAATTAGCACCTGCCATGCGGCACTAAACAAAGATATTTGTAGCAGAGTCGCCAAGATGCAAGATACACTTCCTCTAATAATAATTATCCCATCCCCATTCAACATATCATACATGTATGAAACATATATATCGTGGCATGCTCATATAAGTCATACATAACATAACATACAGTCACTTTACAACATAGGGGTATAACAGCCATTTTCTATCAGTTTGGGGTCTAGGTATACTTACCGACCCATCAGTAGGTCTACAGTCATCTCGGGCGACCCGTGCAACCTTTACAGTAAAACAGTGAAAATGGGCCCAAGGCCCATAATGCAGGCCCATGTGGGCCCACACGCCCGTGTGGCCCACATAGCCCAGAATTAGCCTCGGGCATGACAACTACAGAGTTTGGCCCAATTTTCTCCACACTTTCGTGTGGTTTACTCGTGTGGGGCCCACAAGCCCGTTGGGCCCACACGACCCATTTCGGCCCAACATGGCCCAAAACAGCCTAAGACCACAAAATCGCTCATGGTGGCCTCAACAGTCTAACGCCCATGGCCTATACGCTCGGTTTACCACACGAGCGAACGCACGCTCGTGTAGCATCAATTGTCATACTTTTTCCGGCTTTTGCCGATTTATGATTTGGGCAGTGTTTACACACCTGGTTTCGACTCGTCACGAACAGTCGCTCAAGCACTCACCAACCTACATTTGGTCAATCAAACACCACCATCAGTCCTACTTTACGGTTAACAAGAAACCCAAAATCAATAATCCAATCATAGCGTAGGGTTACCTTCGATCGAACCACTGTGATTTCCACAAATCTTAGCCTCTAGCGATTGATTAGGAGTTCCCTGAATCCTTCCTTAACTACCATACACTTGCTATCAGTTATCACTTAAGGCAGAAGAAGGAAGGGAATAATGATTTGTTTATAGTACTTACCGAAAGAGAGCAAGAGAACCGAATAGTGAAAGGATTCGGCACTAGCACAACCATTCACCCTCGATTTAAAGCTGTCCAAAAATAGTTAAACAAACCCCACTTTAGTAATCTCAAAAGCCAAAACTTCAAGTGCCAAACTCACTTACCGAAAAGAAAGGAGCAAAGTCAATCGGCGAAGGGGAAAGAATGGTTTCGGCAGTGATCAGGACTGGAAATCGGCAGTACAACACTTGAGGGAGAGAAAGAAGAGAATCAGTTTAGGGGAGAAGAGGTTTCAGCAGAGGGAAAAGAAAAAATGAAAAAGGAAAGAATGTATATTCGGCCACTAGAAGAACTACTTGAGAAAGGAAACAAGAATAGGCACTTGAGGGAGGCAATATTCGGCCAAAGAAGGTTGTCAAAATTGCAAAAAATGTGAGACAGGAGAATATGCCAAAATTCCTTACCACATTCGGCCTCTGAAGCAAAAAGAGAAAAACACCAAAGGGAAAAACAAAAATGAGGCATACCACTCTTGGCCGAATTCTTGAGTGCCCAGAGTCCATATTCGGCACAACATTCCCTCTCCCCTCATCCATTGATTTTCTCCTAAAATCCCTCCTCAAACCTGTCCATCTGATCACACCTCCCCTCAACCACTCAATTTGAATTCCTCTCAACCACTCCAGTGTTTCAGTCAAACCACAACACCTCCCACAGCACAGCAGCAAAATATATACTCCACTGCTCCCACCAAGATTCGAACACCAGTCCTCTGGCATAGATTACACGCCCCTATCCCCCTAGACCAGCAGGCTTTTTATGCCATGCTTTACCCACAATAATTTAAAAGCCTACTAACTATAGGCAAGGGTTTTATTCCCTAAAAACAAAATTTTTGCACAAGCCCAAGCTTGAACCCAGGACTTCTCAGACACTCCCAAACACACCCAAATCACTTAACCACTGAAGCAACCAAGTAGTTGTACTAAAAATATACAAATATAAATACTTAGATTTTTGGGGCGTTACACTAATCATGAAAATTAATGGTGAGACTGAAGTATTCAAATGTGGTCCCCTACAGAATCAGGGATGTAAGGAAAATTTCGGGAATATATGTTATGAAATATCTGTAAATTTTCCTAACGACCTTGATCTAGGAAAGGTGTATTCTGTGATTAATGTAGGTTGAAAAAGTAAATTTAGAGAGTGAGATAAAACGAAGCACGGGGGAATGGCACGACAGACGCTGGACAAATTCAGATAGACAAACAAGGAATATGACATCCATGAACAAACTTACGGATGAATTCGACAACCATATGTGACGATTTAACAGACACTACATTAATTGTGTTGTAATTTATTGTAAATTTAATTTTTGATAAACTTAAATATTAATAATTAAATAGGAGTAGGATTAAATAGGTAGCTTATGACCTAATTCTAGTTAAATAATTTGGAAATAGGGTAAGGATATACCCAACACCTTGAAAATCAAGAAATCAAGCTAAAAACAAGGCTAGTTTCGCAACATGGAACCTCCGTGTCGCAACATTGACCACAGATCCGAGAAATTGAACAATTAAACTCGATGTCGTAACATGGGTACCCCTGTGCCGTGACATTGCTACAAAAATCTACAGGGTTGACCCGACCCGCTACGCAACCTGTCGGCCAACCATTACTTTTACCCAATTTTGAACATAAAATAACGCTCCTATTTAAACTAAAAAAAACCTTTAAAGACTAATCCTAAACATTTTTTAACTCTAAAACCTCCCAACCTTTCTTAAAACCTTTTAACTCCCAAACCCTTATTTCCACTCCCTCTTTCTTTTCTTTTTCTTTTACTACAGAATTTCGTCCTCTTTTTTTTTGCTCTTATTTGAAGGTATAAAGCTCCACTTTTATGAGGAATTTGCAACAAGCTCATACAAAGAACAACAAGCATTCAACGTAACAAGGTTAAGGGTTCCCTTTCGATTTCTACTGTTACATTGCATTGCTCATTTTAGAAATCTACTGCTTGATAATTCGTTAATCTAATTAAAAATAATAACAATATGCCTTCTAGAAAAACTAGAAGAATGAATGAACAAGAAAAACTGGTGACCATAAATGCCACTAATTTTTGGAACCCGAACATCGAAATTATTTTTTTCGAACTCCAAGGGAAGACGTTTATACAAGAGATGGGTTTCGAACCATCAATGCTCTTGTGTAAAGAGATTTGGGCATTAGTCTGGTATCATAAGTGGGAGCGTTTTTATGTAACCCCAAAATAACATATTATTATCCTTGTAGTACAAGAATTTTATGCACCATTTAGAGACCAGGAGTCTAGGAGACCTTATGGTGCCATTTGGGAAAGTATAACTATCACATCCCATGTTTTTATTAATATTTGTGCAAGGATGAGAACAAGGAAGTGAAGTGGTCTAATGGTTTAATGCTCCTTAGCTATCCTAGTGGTCTTAAGTTTAAGTCCCCTTATGGACACTCCTATTATTTAATTTTTTAGACATTTTTTTCCAATATGTTTTTAGTGCTTGCCGTCCACCCCATTAGTCACCATAATTAGGAGGATTCCTGTAACACCCCTTACCCGAGTCTGACACCGAGACCGGATACGAGGCATTACCATGCTTAATCTTACTTAACACTTCGAAACGGGCTATAAAATTTCATTTAAGCCTATCACTTACTCAACCTCGGCTTACGAGACCTTAAACATACCTCCGAGAGGTTTTGGAACTAATCCCGAAGCTTTTACGAACTCACGAAACTTTTCATCAAAACAGGGGCCACACGCCTCGTGTTGGTCTAGGGACACGCCTGCGTGTGCCCTAAGACATGCCCATGTCTTCCACCCGTGGTCGACACACGACGACTAATTCACACGGCCTTGACACGCCCGTGGCACCGTGTGCCAAACCTTGGTATTCTCGACTTATCCACACGGCTTGGGCACACGCCCATGTGTTAACTGCGTGCCTCCCACATGCTCAGACACACGGTGTGTGTGTCTACTCATGTGGGAGATTAGCGAACTATCTACCAAGCCCTTTGCCACTCTCATTTGCATACATTCATACATCATCACATAGCTCCACATAGCATCAATATAACTCTTGAATTAAAGACATTTAATTCATATAATGAATTCTTCATCCCAAACACAAGGGAGAACTATTTCCAATACAATTACAATCTACTTAAGCCATCGTCTATGGCTATTCACAACCAAAACATAACTCACTTACGCCAACACATTTGGCTATATTAACTATGACTTAGTCAACTTTAAAAGAGGTCCCTATACATGCCATGACTCAAAAAAACTTGAAACATCATACCAACCTTCTACTCGATAGTGTGAAAACATCTCCGGCGGCCTCCAACCCGAGCTAGTTAAAATAATCTATAAGAGATGGGAAAAGAAAAGGAGTAAGCAATAATGCTTAGTAAGTTCATCTGCATATAACTGACAAATACCGATATTCATTGAATATATACAATCGCAAGGTATTATAATGAGTTTTTCTCATAAACTCATGGTTACTTACTCAACTATTCTTGAAGCTCACTCATTTTATCTCTTACCACATTCTTACCATGCCTCAAGCCAACTTCTCGTGTTAATTAGCATACATTCCTGCACTGGACACCACATGATCATGTAGAACAACACATCCAACATTTTCAATAAGCCACTCATACTACTAAACTCTCGGTGGTTTCGCACTTAGCCCTCCATTGATCTCTAGTAGGGTGGTATCGCACATAGCCCACCAATGATCTCTAGTAGGGTGGTATCACACATAGCCCACCAATCATTTATAAGCGATGGTATTGCACACATCCCATCAATTAATAATTAATCAGGTGGTAACGCACACAGCCCAACGATAATAATATGGTTGATGGTATTGCACACAGCCCATCACTAACCATTAATAAGGTGATATCGCACATAGCTCACCATTATTATACATTCATGGATAGTTATCCACATGTATTTCTCTATTTCAAATGTTCATCGAGAACATCCTCACACAACTACATTCTTACTTAACTTTCTACGATACTTCGTTCGCATTCACACAATGCATCAATAAATCTATCTCATGCAACTAAGGTGCATTGATTACACATAACCCACTAGGAGTTCATCATATACTGAATTCATCTCAATTCAATTCTAACACACACTTGTGTTTCTCGTGGTGCAACCACATACTTTCTCATTTTTGACATACCCGTTGAATCACTCAAATTGTTAAATAACACTTTTGAGTTTCATGCACCTAATGTCACACTGACATCATACCCCGATAGGGTCTTACATGCATTAACATATCGATGCCATGTCCCCGACATGGTCTTATACGAATTCTCACACCGAGGCCATATTCCAATATGGTCTTACACGGGACTTTAACTATCATCATATCATGATATATACATTTCCCATTGCTCTTAGATTCAATTCTCTTGATGTCTCATCGAAAGATATTTCATACATTCATAGAGTAAATATAAATTCCATACAAAATTGGAATATCAAATTAACTCATACGTAATTACAACATTTGCATATGAACTTACCTCGATGTCGAAAGGGTCGAAAGGGACTTTTTGCCCACATTTCTCTTTTCACCCGTTCTAGGTCTGAATCTCATTTTCTTTGATCTAGATCAATGGAATTTACTCATTTAATCACTTATAAATCATAATACACCGTAATCTATACTTAGGCAAAATGACTAATTTGCCCTTATACTTTGGCAAAAGTACGATTTTACCCCTAGGCTCGTAAATAAATTTTCATCACAATATCTTATTAAACAAGCCTAGCTGAACATTTCATCCTCTTACAACTATCCACAATTCCAACTATTTCATGCCATAATGAACAAATTACAACCTTTGCATTTTAGTCCCAAATAGGTGTTTTCACAACATCACCTTTCACAAAAGTTGTTTATCATCATCCTATCATTCATTTTCTTCCATAAAAACTCATCAAACAACATAAACTCTATCATAGTAAGTCCCTAGACTTTCAACCATATTGCAAACTAGTCCTCTCATTAGCTAGCTTAAGCTTTGACGACTCCAAAAATACAAAAATCATAAAAAATAACCATCAAAATGACTTACTTGTAGAGAAAATGAGCTGCTAAAATTTCAAGCCTTCAAAGCCCTCCCATGGTTGATATTTTTGATTGGAGAAGAAGACCAAATAAAAAGATGATAACTTTTGCTTATATCATCTCATTTTATTCATTTTCTCCAACTAATATCACCAACTTTTAATCATAATAAATGCACTTGTCCCCTATGCATCCTATCACCGGCCAACTCACTTAACAAGGCCAAATTGCACATTTGGGACCTACAAGTTATAATTCATAGCTATTTGGCACCTTTAGCAAATAAAATAGAACTTTCGCACTTAATGCGATTCAGTCCTTTTTCACAATTTAGCTAGAAATCGCTAAAATTAAAGCACCAAAATTTTCATGCATCCTTATAAACATGTTATAACACATAACATAACATGAAAATAATTTCTCTAACCTTGAATTATTGATTCTGAGATCACTGTTCCGACTAGCCCCTAAATCGGGCTGTTACAATTCCTTTCCTCCATTAAGGGTTAAACTTACCTTAAGTTAAGGGATCATGATCCCCTTTTCACTCCATGTCTCCTTCTTCTTGCCAAAACTTCTTACCTTGCCTTTAGTTGAGGTTCATTGAACCTAGTCATTATTGACCAAATAATTTATCTCACTTCCAACCCCTTTGTCATACCTACCTCCCTCTCCTCCACATTTTCTCATTTTTTTTCTCCATACTCATCTATTTTCTCCCTTTTTCTAACCACCACCTTCTCTCTTTTTATTCTTTTGCTCCCTTTATCCACCACAACCGACCCTAGCACCACCTTTTGCTACACCTTTAGCCACCATCACACCACCCATTCTCTCCTCTTTCTTTTTCTGTTATCGTTGTCGATCACCGTCATGACCACCGTCGCGTGCCATCACAGGTTCCTCTCTTCCTCCATTTTTATTTTCTTACTCATTCCCTTTGTGTCAAACCCCTCTAATTTCTTTCCTTCACTCATCACTAGACCACCACTCCCTCGATGCTAGATCGACACCGTATCACTGTCGCCGCCACTATCGGTGACCAAATTTCTTCCCTTTTTTTCCTCCTCTATTTTCCTTGTCATTCCTCATATTAATTAAACTTACACTCTCTTTTTTTTCTCTAACAATTCTTTTAGATCGATCAACTCTTCGATCTCGTTCCTCTTTCGATTCATTGTCCATCCTGATTTAATCAAATTGTAAGTCTGGGTTATTTTAATTGTAAACACATCCTCTTGGTGGTTTCGTCCCTTGGCCGATTGGTATATTGGTCATAGAGACAATTATATTTTATTATTTATTTATTATCGTATTAATACTATTCCTTACAATATTGAAGGACCAAATGATAATCATAGGGGAGACCCCTAAGTTCGCATTGGAAATCATCTTTTCGAGAAGTCCAAAACCATGAGGTAAGTGTTGGTGAGGCTATTAGTAATCAATCTATTAGTGATAAATTATTTTCAATAGGATACTAATCAATAAACATTACTCATTTGTTAGATATGTCTTTCAAGTTAGATCAAAGCGAAATCGTTAATAAGGATTGCGGCAAATCAGATCTACTATAAAAGGTGTAAGATCGATTCTACTTATTGTTTGTGATATAGTTATTTTTGATCTATTAATAAATTAATTATAACCAATTGTGAGCACACTAAATACTCAAAGAGGAGTTGAAAAACTCTTTACAAAGAACCCAAGTAAGTGACTCTATCCGAAATACATTTTGTGAAATGCATGAGATATGTGATATGAAGTGGTTATTGTTATAATAATGATGTATGTGTCCTGTTCTCATGACATGTGTTGCATGGCCTATGTGATATATGTGTTGATTCAAGTATGTGATATATATATACGAGTATGTGAATATTGAGATCTATAATCTAATGTGACAAGTATAACTAAACATGTTAAAGTGATGACTAGCAAAATGTGATTATGTGAGCATGTCCACATGCCTAGTGTTTAAAGTGATTCACATGTGTTTAAAAGTGAAATAATCATGGCACATGCATGGGGTGGGATTTTGTGAAAGGTAGAAGCAGTGGCAGTATATCTGCAAATCAGTGGTGGCTTGTCCACAAATTTTATTAGTGGCAGTATATCTGTATATCAGTGGTGGCTTGTCTACAAAAGTGTTATTATTGGTAGTTTATTTGCAAATCAATGGTGGTCTGTCCAAAAATGGTGTTACGAATGGATAAGTTCTGGGGAACTTGATATGTGGTGTGTAGCGAAGATAGGTAGGAACTTTTTATAAAATGTACATCAGTTTTAAATATGCATCGATATGTCCATGCATAAGTATCAGTGTTATAAATCATGAATCTTATGATGTTTGATTGATATATTTCGATATGCATGTAAATATTTTTGTTTTGATCTCACATTGAGCCTTTTAAAGCTCACCCACATTACTTATGTGTTTTAGATAATCCTCGTGGTTAAGACTCAAAATCGATCATTGGAGATGCTCTCGGAAAATGGTTTTCATGATTATGGATTTTTATTATCATTTGGACTTTTATAGACTTTATAACTTTTGTTTGGGATTTTATTTTGCAATATACTATTGAATTGTGGCATGGTATTTTAAATTTTGGACATTGGACAATTTGCATGATATTTTTATATTATGGATTAAATAATTTGACATTTTTCTTAATAAAATCGTTTTCTGCAAACTCAATTTATCGAATTTAAATTAAAGGATCATCAAGTTGTTTTACAAATATTTAACAAGGTTTCTTCCAAATTTACATTAAAAACGTCGTATTTAAGAGAATTACAAAAAATGTGTCTTTTTTTAAATTAAACCAATTTACCTCAACTCAAGTTTTCACCATACCTATGGCCCATGTAATCGCTTAGATTGGGTCGTAATGTCTAGGTCCGGTTTGAGGGGTTACAATAACAGTTAGGGGTAAAGAGGTGCAAGTCACCCCTAGGGAAATTTGTGAATTTTTCAATGCACTATACTATGAGTCTGATTTTATTGATAACACCGATTTAACATATTTCAAAGAAATAGATATGGATAACATTGTGAATTATTTAACCAAGGGTAGGGGTGAACGGAAGAACCAAACGGGTACCGATGTCCCAACTTCTTCTAACCAAACAATTATGTTTTCAATTGCAAAAATATGGATGCAATTTTTATGAACTTGGATTGAACCTACTCTAAATGTATCTAACGTTAATACTTTCTGAGCTATTTTGTTGTATGGTATTTTACAAAACAAAAACATGTATGCATCGGGAGATGGATCTGTCATAGCATGAAGGGAGGCATAAGTGGCTAGAAAGTCAAGGTCTTCTTCCTCCTCCTAATGATGGCACTTTACAAAAAGGTTGGGGTTCCAATGAAAATAAACAAGCAGTTCATGAGGCTAAAAAAGAGCTAGATCGAAGATTCAATGTATACGCAATACGTCGAGCTTCAAATAAAATAAATTAAGTATTGGAACCAACACCGAAAAGAAAAGATGGATGTCTCGGCTTCACTAAAAAGGAAAAAAACATCAATAGATTGGAGAGGGTCAGAGAGAGGTAATATCTCGGACTTAGAGTAGGTGATAAGGTGGATGCAGAAGATAGGGCCAGTAGGGTAAGAGTTTGCATGACAAAACAGTATGTGAATACCCGATTTCCCCCAAACAAATACGAGCCGATGAAATTCCATCAACCATCCAAGGAACAGGGAGGCGAGGAAGAAGAAGAGAATGATGATGACAAGGAAGATGACGAGGAGAAGAAAGAGGAGTATTGTAAACTCGAAATTATATAGGGTTTTTCTATATATTTTTACCTCCTTTTGACTTAATAAATATGTTAATCTTGAGTAATTGTTATTAAAATAAGTGAGTTTTACTTAATTATTAATATTGGACATGAATTTATAAAGTATGTGAAATTATGCTTAATTACATGTTTTTTGTACATAATTTATATTATTTTCATGTTAATTATTAATATGTGAATTTTTACTATGTAGTAGAACCATGAAAGATGAGATTAATATAAATGTTGCATGGACATGCACATACCTACTCTATTTGGATGGCAAGACCATGTGAAACTGGGTCATAAAGGTGTTAATTTGACCCAGTAAAAGATGTGCTAAAAGATAAACATGTCTAATTAATTATTGGACTGAGAAACTATCCAACAAGAAGGAGTCAAACCCAATTTTTGGCACAAGTAGATGGCTACCCAAAAATAAGCTTTGGGTATATAACTGATGGTTCTTGCAGTTGGAAAACTATTAGAAATCGGCCCACCAACTTTGTCTTTGAAACCGTCCACCTTATGGCTATTAATAGCATTATTTTGAATTCAAAAACAAGCAACCAAGTCATCCCTTTTTCTACAGTTTGTGGTCGGCCATGTATGAGAGAAAAGAGAGGGATTTTGAATTCTACTTTTAGCAAACTTTACCCTTACCTTCACCTATAAATACCACACACCTTTCCACTTCTCAAGGAATCCCTTAATTCATTCATTCACTAGCATTCTCTTATTTCCTCTCTTGTTCTCTTTTCCCTTGCATAGTTGTTCCATCTCCCTTTCCATTCTTTAGCCAAAAAAAGCTTTGTCAAGACACTGCCTTGGCCGGCCACATTAAGAAACCTTAGAAGAGGAGCAATGAGTAGAAAAAAGGAACATGTCAGTTGGAATGATCCGAAAGGCTGCTGAACTAAAATTAGAGTTTACCTTTCCTTCTTTTTATTTAATTTAATTTAATTATATTTGTTATGTGTTTATTGTTCTTGACATCAGCAATGTTTGTTTAATTCTATTTGTTGGGATGATTATGTTAATTTAATAATATTTATTGATTCATGTTTAAAATGTTTGTGCCTCAGTCGATCATGTTTTGAATTAAAATCAAGATATATTTCATTCATATGTGATTAGATGCATTCATATTAGCTAAGCGATCCTAACTAGACGACGACTAGTAGACACATAATTGAAAAGTGTATTGCTCAATTTAGATCATTAATCTCGGCTAAATTAGAGGTTCATAATATCTTTAGTTAGCTCTATTATCTTGCATAATTTTTAGGTTTATGTGATTAAACTGTTTCAAACGTAAATTTCCCTGTTACCTCGCATAACCCTTAGTTTAATATGATCAGTAAAATGCATATTTCACTAAGTAAAAGATTCTGAAAGGACTTAATTTGGTTTCCAAACTCATGAAAGATCGAGTTGCCATGGAATGTTTTCCGAACATTATTAAGCATGATGAAAATGAATTGAGTTGATTAATATAATTATCCTAGCCTATTTTATGTTGATTGTTTTTATTGCTAAAGCCATTCATTCATACATTTAGATAATTTGCATTTAGATTAAAATTGCATTAGGGATCAATCTTTGCATCTAGTTAATTTCACTTAGTTTAAACATCAAAACTCAAATTATTGTGTTTTTATACCAAATTGTGAACTTATAATTTTACAAAAAAATGATTAACATACACAGTCCCTGTGGAGACAATAACTCATTTTACTTACTTATTACTTGAACGATTGTGTACACTTGTACAAATCCCATTACAAGTATATGGAGCAAGATTCCCAAGAGGAAGATAACGACGATTATGATGCGACATTCCAACGACAACAATCTTCACAAAAAGGGTCAATCATTCGCAACCCAACTTGGCAAGCACATTCGTTTGATAGAGGATCCTCACGAGCCCATGTTTTGCATACGATTTCGATGGAGGGGTGGTAGCTACCCCATTTTGACGATTAAAAACTCTATTTTTAATTTTTTTAGGAACTGTAAACAATTAACTTGGATGATTTTTTTTTTGAGTTAGATTAGGAGTAGGCTAACATTGGTATATATAGTTGTGTTTTGTTTTAAATTTTCTATGTAGGAAACCTACACAAGGAAAGCACTACATTTACAAGATTTAACGAAGAAGGAAGGAGAAACCCATCATAAGGCTATGGCAACGTCACAATCAATCGAGTAACTTCTTTCTTATTTTTGAGGGTTGCACATTAGGGACAATATACTATCTAAAGTGTGGGGTAACATAGGAAGTTTATGTTTTTTTTTTTATGCTTTTATTTTTATTTTTCTTGTCTAAACTGTGTTTAAGCTTGTATAAATACAAGTACTTGGTTAGGAATATGTATCTAGGTTGATTGTGTTTACTTTAAATTTGGCATGATAGTGAATGATTTTAAATTATCAATTATTAGACTAATTATAACTATATATTACATTGTAAATAAGCATTAAGTAATTAATTAAATATACCAAATGATAGAGAAAATAGAGGGAAATAGCATGCTAGTATGAACAATAGATTAATAAAGTTATGATTACTTAGTTGATTAAATTCATGAATATTGAGATACCTAGAGATGACTTAAGGCATTGTTTGGTATAAACCTAGAACCATAAAGCCCACCTTATTCATTGACCTTTAGTACTTATATTTGAGCCAGAAATCACTTCTTGAGGAATCTTCATACAAAATTTGAAGCCAAAATGTGAATTTTACTTATCTTTTTTCTTTAGTCCCTGAACTGCACAAAATTAGACGTCGGGCAATATGTATCGAGCGATAGGTAGAGACATAACAGTGATTTTGAAATATTCGAGTGAAATAGGAAGAAGCAATGTGATATAGTAATTATAGGTCAAGCTAAAGTTTGCAAATAAAGAAAAATTCAAAAAATCAAAGCAAGTGGAAAAAGTACCAAATTAATAGAAAAGCATTATGAGTGAGAAGATATTGAAAAAGTCAAAGTGACCCAACACAAGGTCACCAAAATAGAAAAACTCGGTTATTAGTGCACAAAAACTCATAAGCTGACCATAGTTACTATTATTACACTATGACTTCCTACATGGAGAAACAAGAAAGGTGAGAGAAATAGAGATAAGGCGGTGAACGAGAAAGGGACACTAAAAGGGGTGAATAGGGAACAATACAATGTGCAAAAATAATTTCGTGCTTGAAACCATTTTTATGCTCCCTGTTCTTGAATTACATACCAACCTTCAGCCTCAGAACGTTACAAGCCGAAAAGTCCTATGTGACCTAGGTAAATCTATTTGTGAGTGGACATTGTATTAGGTGATTATAATAATAGTTGTTTGTGCTCTACTAGTATAATCAAAATCCCTATGTAATTTCATGATGGACTAATATATTTGATAATTTTTTTATATACTTTGTAATATACTGAACTGAGGTGTTTGAGGTTGATAGTGCTAAGTCATTTACATATCATGTCAGAATTATGTGTATTTACGATTACTTTTATTTGCTTCTCTCCCAAAATAATCTTTGTATCATACTTGCTTAAAGGTCATCATTTGCTTTATGTTTTCTTGCTTGAGGACAAGAAATGACTTAAGTGTGGGGGAATTTGATCTGCCACAATTTGTTGTAGCAGATTAAACTACTTTTTGCACTTAATGAGCTCTTAGGAAAGCAATTTAGTTATGTTTTTGTTTAGTTTTAACTTTTAGTATGTAGGTTATAAAATGAGCAATTTAAGTTATTTATATGACCTTAGGGGTGTAACACCCCATACCCGGTCCAGTTGCCGAACCTGAACTATGGAACGCCACATTAGCTACCTAAGTGACTCTCTGGCCGAACACCAACCGAACCTCCAACACACCGCACAGAAATACATAAAAACATGCTTAAGTTACTAATATGCAGCGGAATAACTTCTTTCACCTCTATTTAGGTAGTGTATGATAAACATCTCAACATCAAGGTTCGCTCCTAGCATAGCTTGTACTTCATACTTTGCATTATCAAGCCATGTTTGAGTTAGAAAGATATGAACTAAATTAAGTATAAGCCTCCTGAATTATACTTAAAGGAGAGCTCTACTAAGGTGAGCTATCCCTGTGAGCTTTCCGGACGCGATTAGAAGAACATTCAACTCATGCATTGACTTTTCGCAACCTACCTCACCAACTACTTTGCAACAACCATCTTGAAGCTTATATAAAAGGAACAATTAAGTACATGTATCAACAAAATGCATAGGTTTGGACATAATCCATATAATTAGCTCGCCTATCAACCCTTCACAGGGTAGGCGAAGCACACATCATTATTTACTTAGCAATTCCATCAAGGTACATATAGCCTCAACTCGTATATTTCATAGAAGTTTATCCTTCCTCATGATTCATGTAATTTATTTACTAAGACCAGTTAATGACTTTTAACAAAGTCTTTAACTATTAATGGATCGCAATTACATATATAAGTGACAATAAAGAAAAGGAGTTATTCTATGAGCTTAATTAACAACGAACTAGGCTCGCAGAAACAGATAACATGTAAAATAAATATTTGACAAATTTTGTATATATCACTTTCAAAATAGGAAAAATAAAACAATAATAGTTTGCATCATGAAAGAAAATTTTAACAACAAATTATTAAATACTTTAGCTAATATTCTCAATCAACAACCCCACATTGCCTTTATGGTCCTAGAGTTTGACCTAAGGACATACTCAATTAGAATGACGGATCTCATGCTTCGCCACTTCACACTTGTGAGACCTATCTACCTGAAGGGGTAAAAGAGAGGAGTGGGTGAGCTTTTGTAAACTCAGTGAATGTTCCAAAGAACCACAAGCATACATAACAACATAAGTTAAGCAATAGCATACTAAAATAAACATATATAATTATGCGACCTAGGCTCGTTAACCACCTTTGCGAGCTTGGCTCGCCAAAAGACATCTGCAAGCATGGCTCGCTAAAGCATATTTGTGAGCTTAGCTCACCAAAACATATCTGGCAAGCTTGGCTCACCAAGATATACCTGCGATCTTGGCTCGCCAAAGCATATCTACGAGCATAGCTCGTCAAAACATATCTGTGAACTTGGCTTACCAAAACATATTTGTGAGCTTGGCTCCCAAAACATATCTGGGAGCTTGGCTTGCCAAAGCATATCTGCGAGGATGGCTAGTCAAAAATATCTGCCTCTCATGTTTTCCTTATATACAAGCGAACTCATGTACGTCATACTACACGACCATTATCAAACTTAATCACATGTATTAACATTTACATATATCATATATAACAATAGCACATATAATTACTATTTTGGTGACCTACGAACACGCTCATTTGGGTGAGCACATTCACTCACACTTTCACATACACGTTGGATAAACGGATCTCCTTATAACGCCTCAAAATGACTCAATGAGTCTTAACATGTCCCATAAGTGTAGCATAAAGCTAACACTCTCCATCACACCAACATGTCCCATTAAATGGAGCTTAGCTTGACATTCCCTTATTTCTCCTAACCTGTCCCAAGGCCTCTCGCCCAAATTATAAAACATAAAGGTGAGTAGTCACAATCCTATGGCATGCTAACTATATCCAACAGTTTCAAAGATCGCAATACCAAAATAGCCAAATTTACACATTTAATAATTTACAGTTTTAACATATAACTCAAACACAGGCTTCGCAGTGTTTACTGTGAGCTCACTATAGCATAATTACTTACCTCGCAGTTCTGCGAGCTTATCATAACACAAACACATACCTCGCATATCGTGAGCTTATTATAACACAATCAAACACCTCGCATATTGCAAGCATACCTCGCCAAACACTATTCACATTCTTCATATAACAAAACATAGTTTAGGAAAAAAGCTTACTCTTGAAACTTAGGTCAAAGGCTAAGCTCTTGGTCAACACTATGGTTTGCGCATACTAGTAGCAACCTCAAGAACACTCACTTGTCTGGTTTGCAAAAAACACAAGCTTTGCCTTGCCCTCTGTTGTGCTTGTAGATGGTTCCATCAGTTTCACCACTTCACAAACACAATACATATGTTACTAGTAGTCGAAACACATCAAGGTCGCAGTGCACCTTAGTTCGCATAAACCCAGACCTTTACTAGATTTTTCGAACCTAGTTTTCTTAAACCAAACTTGTTCCTATTGTTTGCTATCAATTCTTAAACTTTTAACCTTATCAAATCAAGTTGAAAAATACTTTAAAACAACATGTTTACTTTAAAAATCTGAACTTCACCATTAACGACCCAATTTCGACTAAAACATGTGATTCTTCTTTCAATGAATCAAAACATGATTTGAAAAAAATAGAACTCATAAAAAACAATAGAGAAATAGAATCTTACCTCACACAATAAGAAAAGTGATCTGATTCTTTGGACTCATGAAAACTTGATAGAAAAAGGATGAGGAAAATCGATAAAGTTCTTGGGGTTTTTATAGAGAGGGTTTTGAGATTAGAACCATAATTGGACTAAAAGAAAACAAAAGTGTTTTGGTGTTGGAAGGATTTCCAAACAACGATAGAACTCCAAAAAAGGGTACGTGCATGACTCTATTTAAATTAAAGGAAGAAGCTTGCTTTTAAAACAATGGCTCAATTGCATATAAACTACTTCTAACATTTATCCTTTTGCAATTTAATCCTTATCTTTTAATTAACCTATTTCGACCCAAATTAATAAAACACGGTTCACTATCCCAAAACTTCTAGGCCTAATTTCGGGATGTTACAGGGGGCCAAAGTAGGCCTAAAGGTAGACTAATATGTTCGGTGAGTGTGTAAGACACTATTCGGAGGCACAAAGACAGTAGTATGTCTGCGATGTTGCAACACGAAGCTTGGATGTTGCAACATAGTGAACAGAGTACCAAAAGGAGCAGCCTGCCTTCGGTTTTGTGACACAACCATAGGGTGTCGTGACACAGCCCTGAAGATACGCCCTAGCTAGTAAATTGCCTTCAGTGTCGCGACACAGGCCAAAGGGTGTCGCGACACAGACATGACGAGGTCACTTAATGAGCCAAGGGTGTTTCCATCTACAATAAACTTTAATGCGAAATAGTCAGCTGAATTAGGTTAAGGATCAGCGGCCAACCCTAGGCCTATAAATAGAATTGTTCTGAACACTTTAGAAAGAGCTTTCTACTTAGTTTTATTTTTACTTTCAATTGTAACATAGATTTCTTTTCAATTGTAGATTTTATATTAGTTTTCTAGTTTGTTCTCTATGGGGATCGGATTGTAGATCAATCAACTCTTTGACGAATTATTGTTTGCGCTTTTATTATTATATCAGGATTTTTCTTATATTTGTTCTTGAATTATTCATAATGTTTATCTTTTCAATAAATTACATTGCATGTGTTAAATCCATGGGGAACTAATCCAGTAAGCCTCTATGTAGGGTTTATTCGCGAATTAGCTGGTTGGGATAGGAAAAACTTAAAACCCTAGGCTTGATGACCCTAGGAAGTCATATAGGTAGGAATGAACCCAAAATCGGTATTGTCCATCCGTGAAAACCTTACCCCAATCTGGTCTGGACTGTGACATTGAGAGATAAGTAGTTCTTGTTGACTCATTAGGTTAGTGGAAGGCCGAGAGGCCTTACTAGGTTAATAACTAGTTGATTGAGTAGAACCCAAAATAGGAGTTAATTATGAACACTGAAGCAAGTTAGTCTTCTATCATTTAATCTGATAAAATCTACAAGCTATTATTATTATTATTATTATTATTATTATTATTATAATAAAATAGCTTTTCTCATCACCTTAGGATCAATCATAATATAATTTAATTTAATTACTAACTAGACCTATTAGCATAGAAGTTAATCTTAGTTTAGTCTCGCCTCTCTTGGGTATAATCCTCAGAGTACTCCAATACTTCGTTGTAAAATTATATTACAACCTGACCCTTATACTTGCAGACACTGCCTTAATTCATATCTTTAGTTACAGTATTTTCACTTCCAACATTGGTACGTCGAGAGGAGGTCAAGTCCCTAGGTGCATACCACAATACTAAAATAAAATGAACTACACAAACTTTGTTGTCAAAAACGACGGATTGGATGTTGATTTCACTTCTCGGAGCTTCGAGAAATACCTGCACCTGCATACAGAACAAACAACCGTACTCTGAACGATAAAGCTCAATGGTACTTTCATGATTCAAGATAATATAGCATAAGGTAACATTTATAACATGCTATGATATTTATAATCTCAATGCCTACTAATACATATTCTATATTGTAATAATTAGTATATAATCAATTACATGTGAAGGTATACAATTATCAAGGTAAACTAATTCAACTATCATAGAAAAGAATAATCAAATCCAATTACATATATCAAAACCTATCTTAAGCCCTTTAACTACCAACATCAATTAAAAATTTAAAACATTCAAGATCCATTCATTATGATTTTTAATATCAAGTTCATTTTATATCAAAATCCGTTTAACATCTCGTTCGAACCTCTTTCTGGGGTCTATCGATTCATTCTTATTCATTTCGATATTATATTCTATATTAGTCTATTTTATTACTTTTTTAAGTTTTCCAATTTCAAATATAATGTTATGCTCGATGAAAACCTAATAAAATGGACTCGGATACACGAGTAAATTACACCACATCAAAAAGCTCGTAGAAGCTTAAACTACAACACACTAGGGCACTGAAGTGCAAAGCCCAAAGGCATCAAATGGTCTCCATACAAATACATATCTCGTACAAGCGCCCATAAAACCCTATTGTCATGCCAATCATATCCTAACATTTTATTGAGTTTACAATGGCAACAATTATATATATAAGTATTTTCATACCTGTAATCATCTTACTCGCATACTCATACCTTGTGTTCGGTCACATATGCATTTTCGTACCCTGTACAATGTTCTATTGCATAACAATTATTTTGAAATTTTTATCGTTTCTCGGTCAAATTGACAATCACAACCCGATTTCTTCATCAAAAACACATATTTCATATTATAAGATACATTTCAATATAATTTTCATATCACATATCATAATTTTGAGTACTTCATATCATTTCTCATTTTATTCATTTTGGTCATTTATCTCGGTGCTCCATATCAAATTCAATCAGAACATTTAGACTAACCTCAATGGTTAAAAAATAGTAAACATGCATCTAAAATCAAACATTTCTATCCTGAATCATAAAAGTACAAATCGAGGTTTCGTGCGTCACTAGTTCACGATTTTTGCTTTTCCTTTTCCTCGGTTGTTTGTTGTTGTTGTTAGCTACGAATAATCATAAAATATATCGTACAATAAATTTCCAGCCAAATCAAAATCAAATACCAATTTACACAAAATTTTCAATTTATTCAATTTAGTCCCTAAAACTAGGACAAACATAACTTTCAGTTTAGGGCATCAAATTGAAATCTGATTTCCCCAAAACTCATTTTATTTAATTAAAAAAAATCATGATAGTTTATCATTTTATTCAATTTGGTCCCTAATATACAAAACTAACAATTAAGTTTTACAATTTAGTCATGTTCATAAACTAAGCTTAATTTCTAACAATTTCACACCAATTTCATTCAATTCTCAACAATGGTAACTTTCAAAACTTTAACAATTTTACAAATTAGTACATAGGTTGGCTAATTCAAGCTTCAATGACCTAAAATCTATACAAATTACAAGAAAATGACTTGATTGTACTTACAATTTTATAGCCAAAAGCTTAAGGACACAAAAATGGTGTTTTTTCTTTTGTTTTTCTTCTTGGCCTGTTTGAGAAGATGAATCTTGCATCTCTCTTTCCACCAAATTCTATTTATATTATGTTTTACTTTAATTAAACTAGTTTAATTAAGTTAATCCTTAATTATTTAAGCTTAATCATTAATTAAGTTAAGTAAATGACATCATCCATCACCACCCACTAACATATATTTAAATTAGGTCTATTTGTTATTTTATTCCTTTGGTTAATTGCTATTTAAGTCCCCAAGCCTTATCCTAATTAAAAACCTATAATGATTACACTTTTACAATTTAATTCCCGAGCCTTAGTTACTCACAATTTCGGCTAAATCACTTAACCAAATGTCAATTCATCAGTACAATAACTCCGTAAATTTTGTTAAATATTTACGGACTTGGTTTACGGAAACGGAGTCCTGAACTGTCTTTTTCGATACCACTGAAACTGGGTTATTACATTTTCAAAAGACAAATGACAAATGTTCCTAAAAATTAAGAGTTTATCAATTGAATAATGATAATAAAGTCAAAATTTGACATTGGAAAAGAAAGTATGAATAGTAAAATTTTAGTAAAGATTAAATTGAAATTTTATGAAAGATTAACTAAAAGTTTAAATTTATTATTTTAAATAAAGGGAAAATTTTAAGAAAATATTTTTTATTGATGTGACATGGATATGAATTGATAGGTGGAGTAAAAAATTTGAGATATGGACTAGATTGAAAAGTGGTGAAAAGTATATAAACTAAAGTGTAATTTTACCATTTTGTGAGAAAAGGGCTTAATTGCAATTATACCATGAATAAATAATATCTACATAAGTAATAATTGCTTAGGATACATAAGTATGCCATGTGTCAAACAAATGAGTGATGGAAAAAGGTGAAACGACTATTTTACCCTTATTTCTTAAATATGAAAAAAAAAATAAAAGGTAATTTGGTCATTTTATCATTAAATATTATTTTTAAATTTTAAATTACATAAAGTGTGATATTTTAATAGGAGAAATTATAACCATTGGATTAAAATCATGCAATTATATTTAAACCCTTGATGAAATTAGTTAAATAAAGAAAAGTAAAGAAAATTCTAGAAATATGAAGAGAAATCATTCTCTTCTATAAAAATCCCAATGTGGGGTGCAAGGAAAAGAGGAGAGGAGAGAATTTTTTTTTTACGTTTAATTCAATTTGGTCCTTTTCTTGTCAAGCATATTTCTCACTTAAAATTCTTTGAAATTAAAGTAAGATATCACATCCAAATCTAATTCAATAGTGTCCTTTCATATGAAACCAAACATGGAGGCTTGAAGATGAAGATGGAGGTGGGAGAAAGCTTGGATAAGTAGTTTAAATTATTATGTTATATTTATTTGAGTGTTTAATTTGATGAGATATTGTAAGAATTATTTTTTTATAATTATTTTATATGTCTAAGTAAAAAAAGAATTGTGTTTATATATGAAGTAGATGATTTTATGAATAATTTGGTGGATGATTTTAAGTGAATAATTGAAAATAAGAAAGTGTGGAGTTCTTTTACCAAGAATATTTTAATTTGGAATGAATTACTTTGAATGATGAAATTGTGTATTTATTATGTTAAAAGTGATAAATATTTATTTGAATATTATTTGGATGAGTAGGTTAAAAAACGATTTGTTAAGTGATTAAATTGATAAAAAAATGAAATAAGGATCAAATTGTAAAATTTTAAATTCTAAGAGTTGAGTAGTGAAATCTGAAAAGTTGATGTAGTAACTAAATTGTATGATTGTGAAAAAATTTGGAAAGTTGAGCAAAAAATAGTAAAAATTAAAACCATAGAGACTAAATTATAAAGATTTCAAAATATGAGTTTTGGGACTAATTGATATTATTTGAAAATTTACAATTGCGAAAACAAAAACATGAAAGTTTATGGTTCGAAAATCAGAAACTAATTTATGGAAAATTTGACAACTTGAATTAAAAAAAACATAACAGTGTTGAAATTTGAAAGGTACGCTCAATTTTTGAAAATTACATAGACTCGTGGCAACTTTTAACCTATAAAAATAAGATCGGCGGATTTTAACAAACAAAGTGAAAATCGAAATTGGCAGAAAATGAAGGTTTCCGTCAAAACTCTCAAAGGCACTCACTTCGATATCGAAGTCAAACCAGAAGATGCGGTTCGCTTCTCTCTCTCCCTCTTTTCCCAGGGATTTTACGTTTCTTGACTAGGGTTTTCCGTTTTCCCCTATATTTGAACATTAATTCGCATTCATCTAGGACTGTCTTAATTGGACTTCTTATGCACGTAGTTGAATTTCCATGCCTGAAATGTAAAATCGGAGATCGTGAATGATCTGTAAAATTTTAGTGTCTAATTTATTGAATATGTTGATTTAGCTTGTTGAATAGTCTAGCTACTTCGATTAAGTTTTAGTGGACTGATACTCGTATAGCTTGAACGGCGGTATCATTTTATTCTGGCGACAATTAGCAATTAAGTACTTCTTCCTACGTAATGCCTTTTACTAGTTCATTGAAATTAGTGAATAATACTTTGATTTGTAGGCTTCATTTTAGCATCAGTATTTCATTAACTTGTATCATTGAATATTGATGCATAGATTGCCATGTAATTGCTAGTTGTAGTGTGCTAGATTTAGGTTTAAACTGGGGTATACACAAGCTTTGAACATTGAAATATGCTAATATCTCATATTTTGGAATGTTCTTTCACTTTTTTTTTTTTTTTTTTTTTTTTTATAAATCAGTGTGGCTATAAACACCGGATTAAATGTACAGAGGCTTCTTTTAATAGATCTATAACCAAGGATCAAGTTCTTCATTCTACGGTTACATCTAATCAAGGGTTGTGTTTTTTAATGATGTGGATTTTCTAACTATATAAATAAGCTATTATTATTATTGTTTTTTGCCACTTTTTATGCTTTTAAGGTTTATATATACATATATATATATATGCACAGACATGAAAGTCTTGGGATAAAATGCATTCTGCCTTTTACATTACTATGTCACTTGGTATTATACAATTCCACTGCTAATGCTTGTCAATTCTTTCAGGTTGCGGATGTAAAGAAGAACATAGAAACTGTTCAAGGGGCAGATGTTTATCCTGCTGCACAACAAATGCTTATCTATAAGGGAAAAGTTCTTAAAGATGACACGACACTGGCTGAAAGCAGTGTCACTGAAAATAGCTTTATTGTGATCATGTTGACAAAGGTGAATTGGTTTCAATATCCTGATTTTTATGTTTGTAATCTTTCATCTAACATGTTCTAACTATTATTCTGACCAAAGTATGCTGACTTTGACTTAATAAATGCCTAACTGACATAATTTTTTTTCGCACTGTTGTTGAACTTGAGAGTTATCTTAGTTATAACTTATGATGGAGTGTTGTATCATTTTATTTTTCTTTTGAAATCTGGTTGTTGCTTTCCTTTAGGTGCATCTTATAAATCAATTTGTTGCAAAACTAGAAAATTTTCTTTACGTCACTTCTCAAGCTTTTACCTACTTGTATTTATATCTGAATTTATTTTTCATGACTGTCATTTTCATACTAATAGTGTCCTTTTTGCTTAAATAAACTAGAATAAGGTTGCATCTGGGGAGGGTTCAACTGCTTCAGCTGCTCCTACAACGAAAGTAAGATTATAATTTTGTCACCTCTCTTACTGCTACTTGCATGCATAATTGCTCGTAAGCAGTGATCATCTCATTGTCACTGTACCTTTTTAGCTATATTTCTAAATACATTTGCGATTGATATGACGTGAAAAGCGTTGGGGGTTCTGTTTTTGCTGTGATGGTAGATGTTCTTTACTTCAATGCTATGAACTAGAACTTGAAGTGACAGTCAAGCATCTTGAACATATATAATTTGTATACGAGTTAATCATTAAAAAAGTTATAGGTAGGAAATAGAATGCTTTTAAGATTTTGGTTTTTCAGATATGGCTCAGGTTTGAGTTGTTTTGTGTCCAACTGCTTGCTATCTTAAACTATTGAGCTATAAACATAATGCTTAATTTGGAGTCTAAGTTGGTGTTATTATCAAATTCAACCTTAAATGTTTATGAGTTAGTTACATAATCTCTTATCCATGTTTCTCAATTTCACAATTGTTTTCCCTTTCTCCTTTCCAGTAGCATATCAACATGAAAGCTAATGGCCACTATCCTATTCTCTCCTCATTGACTCTGTCTAGAACAATTCAGCTTGTGCCATGAACTCTCACGAAATCATTATGTGAATTTAGATTTGATCTTAAAATTTCTTTTTGAGTATGAATATAAATGTCTGTTTTCCCCACACTATACAATCTTTAGGGTATGCTGCTTCTGAAAACCATGCCTGTATGCAAAGATTATTGTTGCGTGAGTAGTGATTTTGGATTCTTTTTAGGCTCCTGAGGCAAGTAGGCCACCAACTGCTCCAGCACCAGCTTCTACTGCACCTGTTGCAACGTCAGCTATGTAAGTCCTGCTATTCTACACTTTTGGTTAGACACAGCACCTTTGCAATTGATTAATTGCTTATTATTTTCCTTTTCAGGGCTGCACTTGCTGCTGAATCTGCTCCTGTTGCTTCAAGTACTCCTCTGTGAGTAACTTATTCTTGATAGTAACTTTCATGCTTCTTATTTGAAGGACAGAAGCTTGCTTTTGATTTAATCAAATTGCTTTTTGTAGGAGAGACCTTGATTTTTTTCCTCATTTTCCTTTGCATACTATTAATATCTTGAATAATGTCTTTGGAAACAGGTCAGATTCTGATGTTTATGGCCAAGCAGCATCTAATCTGGTTGCAGGGAGTAACTTAGAGGGAACAATCCAACAAATTCTTGACATGGGTGGAGGGACCTGGGACAGGGACACTGTTGTCCGTGCCCTGCGTGCTGCTTATAATAACCCAGAGAGAGCTGTTGAATATTTGTATTCTGTAAGTACCTTCCTTGTATCTTGAAGAATATGTGCTTTCTTGCATGCTTCTAGTTGCTGTAGTTTTATTGTTCTCCTTAATGTAGATGTGGAAATAGCATAATAACATCCTGGGAGCTTTTCTTGGAATGATGATTATGCCATTTTTGTCATTTATAATTTGATGTAATTCTATTTGAAACTTGGCTTCCCCCTTGCTATGATTTATTGGTTGATGATGATTAAATTTCTGTTCACCCAAATATGCTTCCTCTGTTCCATTTTGCTAGTCCTTTTTGACTTGGTGGATAGGTGTGCGGGAATTGTGAATTTTCCTTTGATGAGAACATTTTTTACTCCCCCTTCCCCCCAAAAAAAAGGTTAGCAGGAATGTTCGATTTCAATCATATGGTGTGTCTTTAACTTTTTTCCCTTTGGGAATGGTGGGTTTTAATGATATTTTATACTGCACTTTTTTTTTTTTTTAAATTTTCAACTAAAACAAGCATTCATTTTGTTTCCTAAGCTGCTTGTCATCTCGTCGTAAATTATTATTGCAAATACTAGGGCATCCCTGAGCAAGCTGAAGCTCCACCTGTGGCCCGTGCTCCTGTAGTTGGGCAAACCACTAACCCTGCAGCACAACCTCAACAGCCTGCACAAACGGCAGCTATTCCTATAAGTGGACCAAATGCAAATCCCTTAGACCTCTTTCCCCAGGTAAAATTGTCATGCGGTAGACATTTGATAAATTTGATGATAGGCAAATGAACCAGTGACTTGACAGCCTTTAATTTATACAGGGCCTTCCCAACATGGGTGCAAGTGGTGCTGGGGCTGGCTCTCTTGGTTTTTTACGGAACAGCCCACAGGTCTCTCTCTTTCTCATATTTGGTTGTATATGGGCTTGTTAGCATGACTGTCATGTAAATACCTACCTAGGACTACACTCAGTTTGCAATTCTCTTTTCAGTTTCAAGCTTTGCGAGCGATGGTGCAAGCCAACCCACAAATATTGCAGGTTATTTTCTGGTCCCTTGTTTCCCCTCTTCAATCCTAGTGTGTTTTTCATTGTCTTTTCATCTTTTGTTTTTTACCTTTCACCTTTCCTCAATGTCTCCCTTTTTTATATTTTCGGCAGCCTATGCTTCAAGAGTTGGGGAAACAAAATCCTAATTTAATGAGACTTATTCAAGAGCATCAGGGTGACTTTCTTCGCTTGATCAATGAACCTGCTGAAGGTGGAGAGGGGTGAGTCTTGTTTTTAGTTGCTCATTTCTTGAACTTATATACTGTATGTATATCAAGTGCTTATTTGGCATCTCCTGTTGTAAAGAAACATTTTGGGGCAATTAGCTGAGGCAATGCCACAAGCTGTGCAAGTCACACCTGAGGAACGTGAAGCCATAGAACGGGTATGTCATCTTTTACATAAAGGCTGACTTGGATGTGTTCACTATTCTCTGTAATCATGGATTATTTAGCTATCTTCCCCACTGCCTCTGGAAATGCCTTCCATTTCCTTGGCCTTTATCTGAGTTATGAAATATGCATCACATCTTTATTTTAGGTAATGGTTTTGCTTTTAGACGTTTAATAAACTTAAATTTGTCGCATTGATCTTGTGCCTACAAATACTTTTTTAGTCTCCTTATTCTCTTGTTCATTCCCCATCTCTTGCAGCTGGAAGCAATGGGGTTTGACCGTGCAACTGTGCTCCAAGTGTTCTTTGCGTGCAACAAGAATGAGGAACTTGCAGCCAACTACCTTTTAGATCATATGCATGATTTTCAGGATTGAGTTGGTAAAAGAAATGGCTTGGGAAAGTACAATATCATTTTCTCTTTCGTTCTTTGGGGGTCCATTGTCATTCATGTTCCCCCTCCCCTCCCCCCAAAACTCTACCGACTTTATTCTTAATCAAGTGATGTAAGTGTTTGGTGTAGAGACAAGGGATGTGAAGATGTTAACTTCATTTTTTTTTTCTTTTTTCTTTTTATTTCCGAAGGACCCATTATTTATAACGTTATATACAAGTTTCTTTCTAAGCTTGTGTGTATTGTACTTCACATTTTATGCTATTATAAGCACTTGCCACAAGGAGCTCCACCCAACTTTCAAGTTTTTCGATCAACACTCTTCCCTAAAATACATTGTGCATGAATTTGGTAGCCCGTCAGAATGGTTAGAGTTAGTGTATTCGTAATATGCATTAGCGAATATCAAAATTATCGACGTCTCTTCAAAGTACTAGCGTCTTGTTTCATATAACGTAAATAAATCTCAATCTCAATATCTTAAATATAGCCAATGATAAATTATATTTCATATTTGTTTAATTATTTTGGCCCCTATTAATTGACTCGGACTCAAGGACGGATACACAGATCAAACCATCAACACACTAAAATATGCATGTAATACCTCACACTTGACTCAATCGTCGGAGCCAAATATGTGATGTCACATTATGTTGTCGAAGTAACTCAAGTTATCTCATTACATAATCATAAAATTTAAATCATAATTACCATTCAAACAAATTTAACCATAATCAATCATACTAGCAATTATTCATTTGTAATGTTTAAGTTTCAAATTCATCGTTATACGGAGTTAGGAAAAGTCAAATTTAGAGTTAGAACTTGAATCCAAACTCAATTATCAAATTTCAAATGTTTTGTCTCGAGACAAGCCTCATTTTAATTTAGGTATTTTAGCTTCGAAGTTAATCTGTCTCGAGACATTAGAAATTGTGTCTCGAAATTATGTCTCAAGATCAGCCTCCTATGTTTTCCTATTTTTGCTTCAATGTTTGAATGTCTCGAGACAAGGGGTTCTTGTCCTGAGACCTAGAGTAGGACAAAATCTATTTAGCTTTGATGTTCTCCTGTCTTGAGACAAAGATAATTTGTCTTGAGACCTAAGAACAATTGTCTCGAGCCTATACAAATATTTCTCGAGACCTGAGGCTCTTGAATGCAAAATTTAAATGAAATTTGATCTAGCGGTCTCGAGATTCGGTGAACAAATGGTCAAAAATCCTATACTTCTAAGTGTTAAATACCTTCTTAAACCTACCTAAAACTTACCGCAGAACATATTCATCCTATTAACCTATCTAAACATGTTTAAACATTACCAAATTATAACCTTCAATAATCATTTTCAAACCAACCAATTTGCACATTCAAACTCACATAATCAAGCATTATTAACTTGTAATCAAGAGATGAAATTCAACCTAGGGGTGTGCAAAATTCGGGTAAAACCGAAAAAATTCGGTTAACCGACCGAATTCGGTTAATCGGTCGGTTAACCGAATTTTTTCGGTCGGGGGTCGGTTAATTATTTTGTGATTTTTCGGTTAACGGTTAATTCGGTTCGAAACCGGTCGGTTAACCTAATTTTTTCTGTTTAACCGAAAAAATTAATAAATAAAATTATAATATATAAATAGGCCCACTATTCACCTAAACCCAATCCAAACCCAAATATCTAACCCAACCCAATTACCCAATCCAACCCAATCATAAAAATTACAAATAATTTAATAAATAAAAATAAAATTCTAAAACTAAAACTAAAATTATGTAATCTTTTTAATTATGTAGTGATTAATTTTGGGTAATTCGGGTAATTCGGTTAATTCGGGTAATTCGGGTAATTCGGTTAATTCGGGTAATTCAGTTAATTCGGTTAATTCAGTTAATTTTTAACCAAAAACAAAAAACATATAATTTTCGGTTAATTCGGTTAATCGATCAAATTAACCGAAAAATTTCGTTTGTTAATTTTTTGAAAAAATTTCGGTTCGGTTAACGGTTAAAAATTTTGAAAGGTCGGTTAATTCGGTTAATGTTAATTCGGGTCGGTTAACCGAATGAACACCCCTAATTCAACCATAAAGACATTATAGGCCAAATTACCAAAAGTACCAAATCATCATTAAGAGTAACAACCAAACCAACTTAGGTACATGCCAGAAGACTCAAAACACATATATAAATACAAAAAGTATTGAGATGCCTTCTGAGCTAAGTTAGAGAAATTGGATTCTTAGGCTCGAGTCTATTGAAGCTTTTGCTTGTGACCTGCGCACAGAACAAACAAAACTATACGCTGAGCAATAAGGTTTAGTAGTTCTAACATGATATAAAACAACAATCAATTATAAGCAAAATAAACACCATAATCTAAATCATTTTTACATTCCTTGTCTCATGCTTTTATTATCTTGCTTTATGCTTATTATCATTTCATTTATCAACATTTAAATTCATCTATAATTCTATCTCAATTACATGCAAATTTAGGCATAACATATAAGTCATTTCACTTTTTCATTTCTTACCCAAATCCATTTATTCGTATTACCACCATATCGATCCTTGATCGCCTCTCGATGTGCAAACGTCGAGAGTGTAAAATTGAGCAAAAATATAAAGATAATAATTAAGTGCAGTTTCTGCAAGCGAATAGGTCATGTTGTAATATAGTTAGTTTACAACGAAACACTTGGTAAGTATTCCAAGGATTGTACCTAAAGGATTTCAGATTGGAGAATTTCACTATGAAATCAATTACAAAAAATAATTACTAATTTAATCGAGTTACAAATTAGTAGTGTTAATTAACTAAGACTAAAGCTAACCCTAGGTTAAGTTAATAGGCTTTTCCTATTCCTTGTTTCGACTACGCGAGCTACTTAGCCTAGGATCAATTGTGCTGCCTGATTATTAACTAAGTCAATAATTACCTTTAATTAAGTACTTACCACTATTAGCTACGAATACCCTCTTGGTCCTATCTTCAGTAAGGATTACCACTTAAGATACCCCATCAGTCTCACTTAGGCATACGGATACCCTCTCGGTCTTACCACTTGGCACAAGTTTTACTCAACAAGATACTCTCTCGGTCTCACTTGTGTAGGTCTTCTACTAGGGGCGTCACTTCCTAGTATACTAAGTACTCTTGAATAAATACTCAAGTTCAAGTTATTATTTACTTAATCAATTAATTAGGTTAAAAAGTTGAAATATGCGAGATATGTATAAAGCATAAACTCATTTTGACATTCATACAAACATTCAGTAATCAAAGTTAAAGAAAGAGATATAAATAAGAGAATAAGGGAAGAGAATGCTCATGGATTAATTGATGTAAAAGTGCGATTCTAGAACAATCTCCGTTCACAATAGTCTCACTTCGAAATAGGATTTTCTGATTAAGCGAACATAAAAATAACTAAGTAAAAACTAAGAGAGAAATAAAAGCTAAATAATAATCTATGTCTCCCTCAATTTGTGTTTAATGTGTTGCTCTGAGATATTATTTATAGATTACATGTATTATGACCTAATTAGGTCAAGTAAAGACGACTAAACATGTCAATTTAGGTTTTACATACGAAAACACCATCGGTTGATATTTGGCCTTGTTGTAGTTGTGTTGCGACACCCTCTAGCTTGTGTTGTGACATCGAAGGCAGTATACTTTTTTTGGCACGTTCAGGGCTGTGTTGCGACATCCCCTGGTGTATGTCATGACATAGAAAGTAGTATGCTCCGTAGGTAGTTTGGAAGGTGTGTTTGCGACATCCCAGCAGTGTGTTGTAACATCGAAGGTAGTCCACTAACTCCTCAGCCTAAATTGATGTCCTGCACACTTAATCAACACATTAGTCTTCCCTTAGGACCAGATTGGCTTAGAAGGTCATAAAACACATAAATATGTTCATTTTATTAACTAAATACTCTAAATAGAAACTTAACAAAAGCATTACTTATTTTATAGAAAACAAGCTCCCTGTGTGTCGAAAAAAAACCTAATTTGCCACAACAAATTGTGGCAAATCAGCCCTCAAGGCTCATAATAATCATATCACATGGTCTTTCACATGCTATAATTAATTTTATAATGATCATATACAAATTTCAATTCCATATTCATTATTCAATATCATTTACCAATTTACATGTTTTATAATCCCTATTAACCGGACATAGACTCAAGATGGATACACGGATCTTCCAACCATCACAACAATATAACTAGCACTGAGTGCATCATTGGTACATCTGAAGTATATTTCGCTCTGCGCCTTACTGGTATAAATTGAAGTAAATATATAAACGTGCCTAGCACCTCATCGATACATCCAAAGTGCAATGTATGCTCCATGCCTCATTGGTATAAATCGAAGTAAAATACCATACACTAATCCTATGGCATGCCAACTATACCTGACTAAATCTGAAACCGTTAATTGGGTATTCATTATTTCAAAGCACATATTTCTCATGTCACAAGTCAACATATTCGATGGGGAAACTTTTAGAAACACTTTCTCACATATGACATATTCAATTTTAACACTGACCCCTTGTTTGGTAATTTTAAGTTGGTAAAATTTTTGGAAAACTCCCAGGAGTGGAGGTTTATTTCTTTGGTAGAAATCTATGAAATAGGCTATAAGGATCCACCAAGACAGGGTCGATAACTGCCCTGGTGCGATGTTGTACTCTGAAAGCACTGAAAAAGAACGGATGTAGGGGCAGATGGAAGCCAACTTCTAATAGAATAAGAGGAAGGATGAAATATTGAGTGTTGTCATTGAGACGACACCTTGGTGGTATTTTGATGCCGTAGGCAAAGTTCGGACAACAGAAGCCTCGGGCTATTAAGAATCGGTCCGCTTCTTCTTGGGTTGTGCTACATTCATACATAGGAGTGGAAGCTCGGGGAGGAGTATTTTCAAGCTCTTGAGGTCCAATGATGGTGTAATTTGTGGGGGGGTTAAATTTTGGATACTATAACACCCCTAACTCATCTCCATCACCAGATTAGGGTTATGAAGCATTACCATACAAAGTAGAACGTTTAACTTCAATATAGAATATTAATTCAAATTACAAAGTGAATAACAATTACACAATTGAATCATAGCAATAATACTCATTTGGGCCTTAAAACGAGTATTATGGGCCCTAAAAATGATTTAAAAATAATCGGGGATTGGAAACACGAAAATATACACACTTTTTCAAGCCCTTTTTAACTCAAATTCATGAAGTTTCGGTAAAATTATTGTCGAAAAATATATAATTATTATAAAATAATTATTTTGTACTTAAATTATTAACATAATTAATTTTAATTAATTTTATAATAAATTTTTATTAATTTTGATCATTTTCGACAGATTCATACAAAAGGCAAAAATTGGCTTCGCAGACACTACTAGAAGCGCAAAATCGAGAAGCGATTTTTGAAGCATCGAGACGAATGAATTTTTCAGCTAAAAACAGTCCAAATTATGTGTATTAATTCATGATATAATTAATTTTAATTTATATCTAATTTAATTTGGATTAAATAAATTATTATTAATTAATTATGAAAAAGTGGTCCAGTTGAGCCGAACCGGGTGAACCAAACCGACCAAGAAGTGGACAACCCAAAACCGTCCATATGTTGACCCAAATAAGCTTATTGGCTGATTATTTAGCTTGCAGAGAGGCCCTTGAAGACTTGTTCAAGTTGCAAACAAACCCCTCCACAATTGGTGGCTTTATAGATTTGCCCCAAGCCTAAATTAGCAAAGTTGAAACTATCAACCTTGCCACATGTGTGGCCGGCCAAGGGAGGGCTCTTTGGATGATAATTTTAGCTATTTTTAGCAGCCCTCTTCAGCTATAAAAACCCTCTTAGGCTGGTCATTTGAAAGACATCTCAAACATTCTCATCTCTCAACTTTCTCTCTTCTTTTCCATTCTAAATTCCCTTGCTCTCTTGTTGATTTCTCTTCTTGGAAAAAGGGGCATTCATCAGCCATTTGGAGCAGCAATTAAGTGTTCATATCAGCCTCGGTCGACGAGGACAACGGAGAAGGAAGAACGGAGCAAACTAGTCAAGACACGAAAAAACATCGGATTTGATTCTTGTTCCCTATCTCTTTAATTTTTGTTGATGTTATGATGAACATATCTATGAATATTTATGTTGTTGGAATGGTTAATTTAATCAATTTAGCTTGAACTTAGTTCATGTTAGGTTGATTGCATTTCGTTTGCTAAAATCGTTAAAATTGTATTTATGTTGTTATAGGCCTCGATAAGATGCTTGATTAAGTAAAATCATGACTAAGTTATTCTTGCATTACAATTGTGAGGTATCTAATGAATTAATTAGTTAAATGGATTGAAATTGTAATTAATAGACACAGTACTTAATCAGTGCATGTTTAATCATCTAAGGTAGCTGAGGGTTAAATTAGCAACGGTATCTGACGATACATTTGCCTTGCATAACTTGCAAGATTATTGTGATTAAACTGTTTCAAGGTAAGGATACTTTTTTACCTCACATAGTCTTTTGTGGGCTTATTAAATCGAGTTAATTGTTTGAATTGAAATAGGGATATTTTTAAGAGATTATTTCGATTTAACAAGTGTAACATCCCCAAACCCGGCCCAAACATTACGACCGAATTTGGTTTGCTACAGAGAAAACATTTTGGAAACCATTTTTAAGACTGATTTTAAAATTTGTCGAAATACCTTTCAAATTAAATTTCTTTGTTAAAAACCATACTTAATAAATATTTGTTGAGTCGAGTTGTTTACAAATTTCAAATGTACCCGATGGTACCTTAAAACATTTTGCGTTTAATTTGAGAAAACATGTGCATCCGTTTTAACATCATCGAATAGTTTAAACAAAACATTCAAAACATGCAAAGCAATAATAAAATAATCCTAGGAGGCCTTATTACAATTAAACAACATAAATCCAAAAGAAAGATAGATAAAATCTAAAATTCATTTATTAAAAACTCCATCGCATGGCCACCTCGAGTCCATCCTACTCCATTTCCGCGATCTACTCATCCGCAAAATGTTAAGGGAAAGGGTGAGTCACCAAGACTCGAGTGTGTAATCCCCACCCGGTAAAGTAACTCATACACAAGTCATTAATAAACATGCACATGCAACCCAACTAGCCATCCATACTCCTTTTCTACCCCGTGTGGTCAAAACCACGGTGGTCAAAACCATCGATGACTTAGAGTCACAAATCGGATGATGGGGCCAACCCATCGTGTGGTCAAAACCACTGATGACCATGAGTCACAATTTATCAAATGTGGTCAAAACCACTGGTGGTACCAAACCACCGGGACTTAGTCGCAATTAATCAATCGTTGTGGTCAAAACCACCGATGACCATAGGTCACAATAATCTGATGGGGCCAACCCATCTTGTGGTCAAAACCACCGACGACGCTCCCATAATTCATCCCCTCCTCTCATCAATCCCACCATCACATGCTTATATATCAATTATCATGTTTCATGTCATAGCATTTAACATCATGTAATGGCATACAAATCATATATCAAAAATTACAAATTAGGGGACTTACTCAATTCCATGCTTAGCCATAAGCAAATCACAACCAAAAGATCTAAGGCAAATAATAATAGCACGTAAATTAATAAATTGTGTATAGAGATCTTACACACCTATTTTCTAGCAATTCTCGAATATACTAGCGAAATCTCGAGACGTTGTTTCCTCCAATTCACCGATTCCCGTATTTATCACTTGTCCTATCGAGATTCCTACCAAAACACTTGATAATAATTAGCTTGCACATCTATTCATAACCAAAGCCTATAGCCGAATGTTACTTACCACCTTTCCTTAGGAGAATAAATCCCAAAAGCTTCCCTTAATGGCGATGGCTTCCCTCTTACTAATGCTTGAAAAAGAATCCCAAAAAGGATCTTGTGCTCCCTTGATATTCGACCAAAGTAACTCTAATGGAGAAGGAAAGATTTCGGCTATATAGTAATGAAAGGAGAAAATATGTGAATAAAAGTGAGGGAATATAAGTAGAAAAGAGAATAACAATGAGTGAATGGGGATTCGGTTTAATCAACAATGGAAGAAAGAAAAGAAAAGAGGATTTGAGGAAGAAAGAGGTTCGGCCAAATGAAAGAAAATGGATTTGTGTTTGAGCACAAATCAAAGGAAGAAAAGAGAGAGATGGGAGAAATGAGATTCGCCAACACCTTGTTTACCAAAAGAAAAGTGCATAAAATGCCAAAATGAAGTTTTAGTTTCAAGTGGAAAGATGAGAGAAAGAAAATAGTATTTTTGGTTCAATGAAATGAAGGCTAAAACAAAAGCAAAATTTGCACAAAATGTACAATAAACATTCGGCCAAAGAAGAGTTTTTGGAGAGGAAAAGCAAAATGCAAAAAGATGCACAAAAGAGGAATTGGCCAAATATTCCCCCCCTAAACCACCTAACAAAATTCGGCCACCCACCTAGACACCCATGCCGTCCACATACATGCACTAAAGCCTAGGATTACTTTCCAAAACATCCTCCCTATTCCATGCCTTTGTCCGCTCATCATGCCATAAGTTCAAGATTCTTATCCCCTAAATTAAGCTTTCCTTAATCATAAATTCAACTTACCAAAAGTTATTAGTCCACCTATCATAAATAAGTTTGACCGGCCATCAATGCTAATACAAAAATAAACCTTCAAAATGCTAAACATACCACTCAACCTCTAACCTCAAGCTACCTTTCAAGCTCCTTAACCATCTTGCCACTTACTCCTCTTGTGCTTTAAATGAACACTTAATTAACTTAAGTGTCAAGCTCACTTAATCCTACTTCATTAAATATCCCAAACTAAAAATTATTCTAACTTCCTAAATAAAACAAGCCTTCACAAAACTATTCTAACACACAAAATTCCTACCCGAGCCAACACAAAAATAATACTCAAATTTTCCTAAAGCCCAATTCCCAATCGGCTCAATCCTACTAGGCCCAATTTTGGGATGTTACAATTCTACCCTCCTTAAAGAAATTTCGTCCTCGAAATTTCCAACTAGCTCACAATCATTCCTCCTATCTCGCCACACTACGCTCCTATCACGCATTACGATCTTAAAGAATTATCATATTTCTAAACACATTCTCCAAGTTCATAATCAAATTTTTCCCACACTTCACCAACTCAAAAGAACAAACTAACGTAACCACAAATAAGGCAATTGAGGGTATTCCGGAGATAAGAACTTACCCGATGTCATATCGGCACATCTTCCTCCTCGCGACGGCCAACCGCATAAACCAACCTTGGTTGCCTCGCCTCTGTACCTTCAAAGCACCTCGCCACGCCCATTACCATCACCATTAGCACGACCTCTCTGTGGTGGTCCTTCATTTCTAACACGAGCACGGTTCGACCCTCCGGGCGATTCTTAGCTAACTTCCGGGACAATCCCTTACGGTGATCAAACGATCCACACTCAAAACATCCTCGATTACCATTCCAACACTCCCCCTTGTGAAACTTGCCACACTTATCACACCGTGGCGGCCATCGAGGATTAGTAGCGGCAGCGAGCCTAGCAGCCTTGATCGACCCATCAAACCTCGTCCTCTTCATTTCATTACCCGAGAACCTTGAAGGTTCCGAGCTCCTCTTATTCCAATTCCGTTCTTGGTTCCGCTTAACGGATCTGTCTTACCTCTTCAAGAACCTTTGATTTCTCTACTAGGACAAAGAAACTCCCGCTCCTGCTGTGGAGCTATCATCATTCTCGACTCATCTCTCACCCCATCTTGAATCTAACACAACGTTCATGCTCGGTACCCACCATACTACGAGCATACCTACTCAAATGGGAGGAACTCGGCCTCATATTCCGCCATCGACTTATTTCCCCGAACCAGTTCAAGAAAGCCTTTCACTTGTGCGTCTACATAGCTAGTTCCAATATACTTCTTTTGGTAAGCTTCCTGAAGAATTCCCACGTGAGATTTTCTCGCCACCGCTCCATCCCTTACGGTGAGCCACCACCGATAAGACTCATCCCAAGCAAGGAGATAATACCCTTCAACTTCTCCTCGGCGGTGAAATCCAAATCACCCATAATCCTTTCGGTGGATTCCAACCAATACTCCGCGCATGACTGGGGTGCCACTCCCGACACACCGAAATACCTCACTCAGTTAGATCGGAGTCGCCGGGAACAGATTTCCGAGCTCCCAAATTTCCACTAGCCCCACCACCAACTCAAGGACTCGCAACACGACTTGCGACACCGCCTCACCTCCGATGCGATCCTCGCTCCTCGGCTCCAAAAGTTGGAGGTGGTGGTGGCGATGGTACTTCATTCTCGAGAACCTTGACCCGACCTAACGGGTTCGGACACGGTCATCCTTCCTTCTCAAGCGTCCACGACGACCCCCGTCCTCTAGAGCTCATTCTAACTATCGCGCTTTTAATCTATTTAGAAAAATTTTATAGATTAGTACTTTGTTTCACTTGGTTATTCGCGAAGAAATTTTTATGAAGGGAGTTTAATAGAGATTCTTTTGATCACATAAGGTTTTAAGTCCTCTATCCTAGTTCACACAGAGAAGAACATCCATTCCCTAATACCTTTCATTCCTATTCACTCTTGAACGTTTTACATCCAGTTTCTATCCCAAGGGTATTTTCGTCATTTTCCTATAGGGGTATTTTTCGTAATAAATCAAGTTTTTTTTTTAAAATTTCAGAATTCTTTTGAAATTTCCCAAAACTAGAGGGTTCTTTTCAAAGATTTCTCAAATTAAAGGTATGGCAAAATTTTGGAAAACCAGGGGTATTTTGGTAATTTTGCCACTAAGGGCATTTTGGTAATTTTGATAAACCGGGAATATTTGATAATTTCCAAAGATAAATTTGTCCTACTATCTAAAAGAGATAATTTAGTGATTTTAAAACCAAGTTTTCCTTAAAACATGTCTAGTCCCTTTCGGGTTTTATTTAGGGTTTTGCCTATGACCGAGTCCTCTTGGTTAGGGTGAACCGAAGCTACGCACGCAGGGGATTCTGCGAAGAGGAGGTGAGTCACGAGGACTGCTTAAGTACCAAGCTCTTCCGGATCCAATCCTGAGACATGCGCACTGGGTTACCACACCCTAACTCGTGACTTGGTCCTAGGTTTGTTTAATTAGGCTTTTAAAGTTTTATGTCCTTGTTGGGGTAAACTAATCCTAAGGTTTAAAGTACTTATTACTATCTACGTTCCATGCTTCCTACCCTTCTACGTAAAATAAATCATACTGAAGTTAGGAGTACTTACAGGCGGATAGGTGCCTGGAGACTTCGGTGCCATGCTATTCAAAACCAAAAATATTTCTCAAAGGCCTACTAAAACATTTTTGGGCCTTGGGCCCCCACAGCCGAGCTTTGAACTGGGCTCTGATACCAATTTTGTAACATCCCCAAACCCGGCCCAAACATTACGACCGAATTTGGTTTGCTACAGAGAAAACATTTTGGAAACCATTTTTAAGACTGATTTTAAAATTTGTCGAAATACCTTTCAAATTAAATTTCTTTGTTAAAAACCATACTTAATAAATATTTGTTGAGTCGAGTTGTTTACAAATTTCAAATGTACCCGATGGTACCTTAAAACATTTTGCGTTTAATTTGAGAAAACATGTGCATCCGTTTTAACATCATCGAATAGTTTAAACAAAACATTCAAAACATGCAAAGAATAATAAAATAATCCTAGGAGGCCTTATTACAATTAAACAACATAAATCCAAAAGAAAGATAGATAAAATCTAAAATTCATTTATTAAAAACTCCACTGCATGGCCACCTCGAGTCCATCCGGCTCCATTTCCGCGATCTACTCATCTGCAAAATGTTAAGGGAAGGGGTGAGTCACCAAGACTCGAGTGTAATCCCCACCCTGGTAAAGTAACTCATACACAAGTCATTAATAAACATGCACATGCAACCCAACTAGCCATCCATACTCCTTTTCTACCCCGTGTGGTCAAAACCACCGTGGTCAAAACCACTGATGACTTAGAGTCACAAATCGGATGATGGGGCCAACCCATCGTGTGGTCAAAACCACCGATGACCATGAGTCACAATTTATCAAATGTGGTCAAAACCATCGGTGGTACCAAACCACCGGGACTTAGTCGCAATTAATCAATCGTTGTGGTCAAAACCACCGATGACCATAGGTCACAATAATCTGATGGGGCCAACCCATCTTGTGGTCAAAACCACCGACGATACCCATAATTCATCCCCTCCTCTCATCAATCCCACCATCACATGCTTATATATCAATTATCATGTTTCATGTCATAGCATTTAACATCATGTAATGGCATACAAATCATATATCAAAAATTACAAATTAGGGACTTACACAAATTCCATGCTTAGCCATAAGCAAATCACAACCAAAAGATCTAAGGCAAATAATAATAGCACGTAAATTAATAAAGTGTGTATAGAGATCTTACACACCTATTTTCTAGCAATTCTCGAATATACTAGCGAAATCTCGAGACGTTGTTTCCTCCAATTCACCGAATTCCGTATTTATCACTTGTCCTATCGAGATTCCTACCAAAACACTTGATAATAATTAGCTTGCACATCTATTCATAACCAAAGCCTATAGCCGAATGTTACTTACCACCTTTCCTTAGGAGAATAAATCCCAAAAGCTTCCCTTAATGGCTATGGCTTCCCTCTTACTAATGCTTGAAAAAGAATCCCAAAAGGATCTTGTGCTCCTTGATATTCGACCAAAGTAACTCTAATGGAGAAGGAAAGATTTCGGCTATATAGTAATGAAAGGAGAAAATATGTGAATAAAAGTGAGGGAATATAAGTAGAAAAGAGAATAACAATGAGTGAATGGGGATTCGGTTTAATCAACAATGGAAGAAAGAAAAGAAAAGAGGATTTGAGGAAGAAAGAGGTTCGGCCAAATGAAAGAAAATGGATTTGTGTTTGAGCACAAATCAAAGGAAGAAAAGAGAGAGATGGGAGAAATGAGATTCGGCCAACACCTTGTTTACCAAAAAGAAAAGTGCATAAAATGCCAAAATGAAGTTTTAGTTTCAAGTGGAAAGATGAGAGAAAGAAAATAGTATTTTTGGTTCAATGAAATGAAGGCTAAAACAAAAGCAAAATTTGCACAAAATGTACAATAAACATTCGGCCAAAGAAGAGTTTTTGGAGAGGAAAAGCAAAATGCAAAAAGATGCACAAAAGAGGAATTGGCCAAATATTCCCCCCCTAAACCACCTAACAAAATTCAGCCACCCACCTAGACACCCATGCCGTCCACATACATGCACTAAAGCCTAGGATTACTTTCCAAAACATCCTCCCTATTCCATGCCTTTGTCCGCTCATCATGCCATAAGTTCAAGATTCTTATCCCCTAAATTAAGCTTTCCTTAATCATAAATTCAACTTACCAAAAGTTATTAGTCCACCTATCATAAATAAGTTTGACCGGCCATCAATGCTAATACAAAAATAAACCTTCAAAATGCTAAACATACCACTCGAACCTCTAACCTCAAGCTACCTTTCAAGCTCCTTAACCATCTTGCCACTTACTCCTCTTGTGCTTTAAATGAACACTTAATTAACTTAAGTGTCAAGCTCACTTAATCCTACTTCATTAAATATCCCAAACTAAAAATTATTCTAACTTCCTAAATAAAACAAGCCTTCACAAAACTATTCTAACACACAAAATTCCTACCCGAGCCAACACAAAAATAATACTCAAATTTTCCTAAAGCCCAATTCCCAATCGGCTCAATCCTACTAGGCCCAATTTTGGGATGTTACAACAAGTATGTATGTGCAGTAACATATTTTCCTATTAAGATTTGTTTAATCGGTTGAATTGACATAGGGATATGGTCAAGAAATGAATGGATTTTGGTAGGTGAGTATGTTCATAAGTTAGCAAATTACCGGGTTGCCGTGAATTTATTCGTAACAATATAAACATGAGTTTAATAATTCTAAGTTAAGAAATGTAATTAATCTAACACAATTATGTCATCTTGATTAAAATTGTATTTTGAAATCGTGCATTTGAGATTTATTTATTTAGTTTACTTAGTTTAAAATCTTAGTTTTTAATCACCCTCTTCAAACAAAATATTTTTCTTCACCAAAGTGTTTTAAATAGCATTCATAAATAATTCTTTTCACAGTCCCATGTGGGTACGATAACTCGACATTTACTTGTCACTTTATTACTTGTTGCGATTGTGTACACTTGCACATTTCCGTCGTTCCAAGTTTCTGGCGTCGTTGCCGGGGACTATTTTAAAAGACATTATTTGTGAAATTGTTAATTTTGCATTTTGGTCTATTTTTTTCTGTTAAATTTTAATTCCATTTTTTTTTGTGTTTGTTTCAGAGTATTGATCAAATTGTTGACTTACTTCCTGTAAACCCTGGAATTGAAAGGACTTTCTGACAAAGGAGAAGACAAGCGAACCAAAGAAGGACCGAAGATATGAATTTTGAAAATCCAAACCAAAATCCAGGAGGAACATTCGCTTATAATACTCACAATCCGATCATTGTTGTCGATGATAGAAACTGTGCCATTCAACAATATGCCATTCCTCTATTCAACGAGCTCAATCCGTGTAACACCCTGGTTTAGGGGCTGTGCATATGGGGTATAAATCAAGTGTTAGTAGGTTTTTGGGAGTGCTTGGATGAGTTTTAGAGGTTTTAAGAATGTTTGGATGAAAGGGGAAGGCTTTGGGGAATTTTGGATTTTTAAGTAATAAAAGGGAGCTTGGCTTTGGGAGGCCTTAAAGGAATTAATTGGGAGAATAGGACACATGAGAGGCTTTGGCAAAGTGGCTTCATCTTGCCGCTTGCAAGGGCTGGAAGTAGCGCCTTTGAGGGTCTTGGGTTCGAATCAAAGAGGCAAAGGTGGTTTTAATTTTTGGATCTTGGCGTTACAAGTGGAAGAAGGCTTTGAAAAGAGTGGGCGACTTTAAGACACAAAGAACTCGTTGGTCAAGTGGCTAGCGTGCATGCACTTAGGCGCTGGAGGAGTGATAAAGCGCGGGTTCGAGGGCTGGAGCGACATTTTGGGCGTGATTTATTTTTATATGCGGTTAAGGGGCTGAGTAAGAAGGGTTTAAGATTAAATGGTGTGGCTTTATGGCATGAAAGTCATTGTGGCGAGTGGCACAGGCGTTGATGGAGAAGTGTCAGTGGCTCGAACTGTGAGTGGCATTTGGGTTTTAATTTTTCGGATATTCTTTTTGTGAGAAAATTTGAAGGTGGGACGGCACATGGAGCCTTTGATTGGGATAAGGATTAAGCTAAATTCAAATTCGGCTGGTGGGTGGTTTTTATTATTTTATTATTTTAGATAAGTATGGGATTATTTTAGTTAATTTGAGGGGGGTGTTGAAGGGATAAAATAGAGTAAAATAAGGGATTTGTTTAATTCAAATTTGTGGCTTGTAGTGGTTCTAGGAGGTGGCCGATTGTGGAATCTTCATGGGGGTATGTGGCCGGTTTTGGAGGGTTAAGGAGGGAGAATGTTGTTTGCTTCTTTAGCATTTTTGGGTATATTCGGCCAGCCTTGGTTGAGGGTACCAAAGCCGAATTGTCAAAGAGAATTCCTTCACTCTTTTCTTCTTGAAACCGAAAGACTAAACCTCCCAGAAGCTTGCCGAATTTGTTTTGTGTTCTTTCAATATTGTTGATAGCCGAATGCCCTTCCATCTTTCTTTCTTTCTTTATTTTTCCTATTAACACCTTGATAGCCGAAAGTTATTCCCTAAAACATTTTCTTCATTTCTTCTTCTTCTAAGAACCGAATTCTTCATTCACTTTCCCCATTTCTATTGAGCCGAAACTATATCATTTTGTCTTCTTAAACTCTCATTTTTCTTTCTCAATACCTTCTAGCCGAAACTTTAATCATTCACATCTTCTTTTTCTCTTTTTCATCCAAGCCGCGCACAAGGGTGTTAAACACCTAAAGCCAAATTCTTTTTCTTCTTGTTCAAGTGTTGGTCGAATCTTCCCTTTCCTTTTTGTGTGGTTCTTGGCCGATTGTTAAGGGTGGTGAGGGTTGCTTTTGGATTTTGGTTCAAGCCTTGGAGAAGGTATAGGGGTAAGGCCGAATGTTTTATGGTAAGCCCTCTGTTTTCTATCGATAATCTTTAAGAGTAAGAGTGGGTTTTGGCATTTGTTTGGAAGGATATTAACCTCTTGTGTGATGATTATTTCGTCATAGGGTCTTCAGATTTTGGTGGCGATCAAGTGTAGTCGATTGGTAAGTGGTGGTAAGAGAGGATTCTTTTAGTCCATTCTTTTAGTCTTTGTTAAGCCAAGTCTATTGTGGATTAACCGTTTTCTTGTTAGGGTGGACCGATTGTTAAAGGAACCATTGGTTGGTTCGGGATTTGGTAAGAAACCAAATCAATCGTGAGGTGCAAGGTTATCAAGGGTCTTAGTTGGTTCTTCGGTTAAGGCTTGCAGGTGTGTTCATACACACACTTTTCTATTAATAAATGTGCTCACTATATCGTGTGTGCTGATACACACTACTCCGTTATTGTATATATATGTATGTTGTGTGTTGATTGGATCCATGGAAAGATGGATTAAGTGCCACTAAGATATGAGGCTAAGGGTCGTAAGTCCTCATTGTGATGCTTTTGGTAAGCATGGTGTATCTGGTATATGTGCTATAATACTTGTTCGTGATAAACAATATGTATGATGCTAAACCAACATGATGGTATATTTTGATACATGTGCATGATTGATGTGGGTTGTACGAGTGGAGGGGGCAGTGATACTTTGTGCTGACGAGCACCAGTGTTTTGGTAACACAACTTTGTGACTTTGGGTCACCAGAGGTTTGGCACCTCCAGAGGTTTGGCACCTCAGCGTCTCGTCCCCGTGGTTTTGCACCACAGTGGGTTGGCCCCACAAGGCGGTATTGAGGGATTGACGCCAGTGATTTGGTATCACACGATGGGTTGGCCCCATCACTCGATTATCGTGACTACGGTCACCAAAGTGGTTTGGTACCACATTTGTGTCCTTGGGACACCGAGGTTTTGGCACCTCATTGCGACTCGTCCCCTGTGGTTAACACCACCGTGGGTTGGCCCCACTTTTGAGATACGGGATTGTCGCCAAAGTGATTTGGTATCACACGATGGGTTGGCCCCATCATTGGATTTGTGACTTCGGTCACCGTGTTTTGGTAACACATTGTGACTATACGTCACCGTGGTTTGGCACCACCAGTGGTTTGGTACCACACGGGGTAGAAAAGGTGTATGGACGGTTAGGATTGGGTGCATATGATTGGGATGCATGATGATCATGATTATGTTTGTATGTGATATTTTGCTAATCCGGGAAAAAGGGTAGCACATCTGAGTCCAGGTGACTCACCTTTTTCCTTAACCATTTCGTAGTGCATAAAGTCGGACCGGGATCGGAGAGGACAAGGTGGCCCATGCCAAGATGATGTTCAATTATTCCATGCTTGATTTTGATATAAGTACTTTATTTGAATTGTTGGGTTGTAATAAAGGCCATTTTGTTTTGGTATTACTTTAACTATGGTTTATTTAAATTAAATTGCTACGTGAAAATGATTTATAGTTTGCAACCTATTTATTCAAATTGGATATTATAAACTAAAGTTTTAAAAATGAATGAGTTTAATAGCAAAGTTTTATTCCAAAGATATGTTTTCCAAAATTCAGCAAACTACGATGTTTTATTTTAAATTAAGAAGATTTTCAACCGTCTTTTCCCAGTGACATAACCAGATTCGGTCGTAGTGAATGGGCCGGGTTTGGGGATGTTACAATCCGAGTATTAAGAGACCCAAAATTGAGGCACAACAATTCGAGCTGAAGCCGGTCATGTTCCAGATGTTGCAAAATATGGGTCAATTTAGTGGGATTCCTAATGAAGATACACATCTTCATCTTCGGCTATTCATGGAAGTGAGTGACTCATTTAAACTATTCGTAGTGACTGAGGACGCCTTGAGACTGAGATTATTTCCATACTCCTTAAGAGATAGAGCACGAGCATGGTTGAACTCCCTACCGTCCGGTTCCATAACTACATGGCAAGAGTTGGTTGAACGTTTCTTAATAAAATATTTCCCTCCATCTTTAACCGCCAAGATCTGAAATGAAATCACTTCATTTCAGCAACTTGATGAAGAATCTTTATATGAGGCATGAGAGCGGTTTAAGGAGTTATTACAAAAGTGCCATCATCATGGCATTCCTTACTGCGTTCAAATAGAGACTTTCTATATTGGTCTCAATATTCATACTAGAATGATAGTGGATGCTTCGGCAAATGGAGCCCTTCTTTCTAAGTCTTATAACGATGCTTACGAGATTATTGAAAGAATTGCCTGTAATAGCCCGGTTTAGACCCTAGTCGGAACAGTGGTTTCGAGACCACAAATATGAGGTCGTAAAAATATTTTAATATTATTTTCTGTGTTTACAGTATGTGATTTAGCCTGTGTGAAATTTTTGTGTGAAGATTTTATTGATTGTGTGTTTAATTTGCAAAAAGGACCTAATCGCATAAGATGTAAAAAGTTGTGTGCTAGCTGTTAAAGTACCTATTTGGCATGGCTTTCTAAAGGAGGAGTCCTTATGTTGTAATTAAGCCACTATATACTTAGTGGATGGTTAAAGGACAATTATAACCAACTATTATAAGTATTAATGTTTATTTCATTAAGGGTAGAATTGGAAATCAATTATTAATGTTATAATAAATAAAACAAAACCAAATTTTTGCTCATCTTTTATCCATCTTTGCCAAAAATCATAAGAAAAAGAAAATAAGAAGACTACACTAGGGTTCGGCCATTGTTGTCCTTAATTGAGGTATGCTTCAAGCTCGATTTTTTATAATTTTTACGTTTTTGTGATCGTTGCTTTGTGCTCTAGCTACCCCATGCTTTAATTTTGTAAATTGATGTTGATTTTGAGATGTTCCATTGATGAACATGTGAGCTTTGTGTTGATAGTTGATGAAATATGAAAGTTTGATGTGGGGTTAACATAGTTTGTATTTGAATTTTTTATGAAATTGGCTATTTTAGGCTAAATTGTTAAAATGAGAAATTGGAGGACTAAATTGTGAAATAAATGAAATGTGTGGGCTTGTATTAGCATGGGAAGAATTCGGCTAAGCTTGTGTGAGTAGAAATTTGGTGTATTTTGTGATTTTGTAAATTAGGGACTAAAGTGTCGAAGTGTGAAAATGTGAGGGCTATTTTGTAAAATGCCCTAAATATGTGTGTTTGGATTAAATTGAAGGAATTGGTGATTGAATGAGCTAAATTTGAATGTTTATAGACTAAGAAAGGAGAGGTTCGGATCGAGATCGAGGCAAAGACAAAATGCTCGATTAATCAACCGTTTCGGTATTTCAACGTCCAAGGTAAGTTCGGATATAATACTAGTTGTTAAATTATATCTATGTGATGTGAATTGAATGAATATATACACAATTATGAGATTAGAAATGCTATGTGCGAAGTTGAAATAGATGGCACTAAGTGTGCGAAATATTAGAAACGAGACATAGATGGTTATCACTGTGTGTGCGAAGAGATAGAAGCTTCAGTGTATTGATTTGGCACTGTGTGTGCGTTACTGATATAAGTTCGGTTTAACACGTTGGCACTAAGTGTGCGATGATGATTATGTTTCGATCATAAAACTTGCACTAAGTGTGCGAATAAATCAAAAGAATAGCAAAGATTGAACGAGATGTAATATCGAACTATTGAGTAGTATGAATGGTGAGTAACTATGTGTTGATCAAGGTACATCTGAACCTATGTGGTTGATGATGATTTTAAAAGTTGAATGAATAGATATTTGAGCATATAGTTGAGATTGATGATGTGATTAATTGTGCATTTATCTAAGTGATGGTTTAATTATATGTTGATAAGATATTATTGAGTTGTATGTATTGTATTACGAACTTACTAAGCTTTGAAAGCTTCTTGTGTGTGATTTGTCTCTCTGCTTCTGATTATCGATAAAGCTAGCTCGGATCCGGGAATCGTCAGCATCTCTATCACACTATCGGAAATCTATTTTGGTACTTCTGAAGATGTGTATATTTGAATATGGCATGTATAGACTAGTTGCTTTGAAACATGATTGAGATGTGTAAATAGCCATGTGATGTGGCTAGATAAATGTTGGCAATATGCATGTGTGATTTTGGTATATGATGCATGTTATGGTAAGCTTAGTGATGGATTGATGCCATTGTAATCTAGTGATATTGTGGATGAATCATGCTTGGTTATGCATGTGTTTTAGTTGTGCAATTTGGTATATAAGTTGACATGATTAGAAATGAGATTGGATGGGATGATAAGTTGATCATTTGACATGTATTTGGTTGCCAAATTGTGTGTGAAAATAGGCTTGTATGTGCTTGTAGGTATGACCCAAGTGTGGGTGGCAATTTGGCCTTGCAAATGGCCTATTTTGCATACATGGCCAAGGGACACGGGCGTGTGTCTCTACTGTGTGGCTCAAGGGCCACTTCAAAGTGTGCCTGGGCAGGTTACATGGCCGTGGCACACGGGCGTGCCTGGTGGCCGTGTGACCAAGTCAGTAGCTAGCTTAATTTCAGCGGCTATGGCACACGGGCATGTCTGGTGGCCGTGTGGACAAGTCAGTATGTATGCCCTGTTTTGGCACGGCCTAGACACATGGGCGTGTCTGGTAGCCGTGTGAGGTACACGGCCTGACTGCACGGGCATGTGACCTCTGCAGTTTTGAAAAATGTTCAAATTTCCAAGAATTTTCGTATGTGTTCGGTTTAGTCCCGACCTCTTTTTAATACGTGTTTAAGGTCTCGTAGACCGTAATAAGGGACTATATGTTTATATTTTAATATGTTTAATTGATGATTGACTTAGTGTTGTGAAATGGATGTGAAATATTCTGATTGTTCGGTAATGCCTCTTAACCCTATTCCGGTGACGGTTTCAGGTTAGGGGTGTTACATTGCCAGCAATAACTATCAGTGGCCAACCAACTGAGCAGCCTCAGAAAGACGAGCAGCAGGAGTACATAAAGTGGAAACACTTGCTTCTTTGGCAGCCCAGGTATCCTCTATGTCTTCTATGCTTAAGAATATAATTGTTAATGGTTTCAATGGTAATCTGTCAGGTCAACAGCCGAACCAGTTCGAGAATATTTCTTGTAAATACTGTGGAGATGGCCATTTCTTTGAATATTGCCCATCGAATCAAGAGTCAAATTATTACATGGGAAATCAAAATTGGAATGGCCCGCAATCAAATTTTTACAACTCTTCATGGCAGAATCATCCAATTTCTGCATGGAGTAATCAATGGGCGGACCATAAAGACTCTGTTATGCCATTTCGACCAAATTATCCGTCAGAATATTCTCAACAAGTGCAACAACCCCCACTAACTTAATCTTCAAGTGATCTTGAGAATCTACTGAAGGCATACATATTTAAGAATAATACCACTTTAAGAAATCTGGAGAATCAAATGGGTCAGCTAACCAATGAACTTCGAAATAAACCCCAAGGTATTTGGCCAAGCGACACAGAAAATCCAAAAATTTTGGGCAAAGAACATTGCAAAGCAGTCTCTTTGCCAAGTGGAAAGACATTGGAGCCCAAGGTGGTTGAGGTTCAAGATGAGCCTGTTGCAGCTCAAGACAAAGAGGAAGTTCAACCAAGTGTTGAAACTCCTATATCACAGAATTCAGATTCAGTGATCCTTGATGAGGTAAACTCTAAACCAGTTAGTTCTGATTATCTAACACCCTTGTCAGATGCAGAAAAATTTCCACGGAAGAGTTGTCCGATTAAAGCTAAGATTCCACCATTGCCATATCCTCAACGATTCCAGAAGCAGCAACGAGATACTCAGTTGAAAGAAATTTTTGATGACAAGGTGAATTTTAATGACTTCGATGCTGCTAAATCCCCAGATGTAGTTGAAGACTGTTCTGCTATTTCCAAGATGGAATCGCTGGCTTCTACAGAATTGGAGCTCAATTCTTTAGACGATCCGTTAGAACATATTCTACTGGAGGATTCACCAAGTGATGATGAAGACAAGGAATGTTTGGCTTGGTTAGAACCTAATTCGAAGGAATTCACTCAAGAAGTTCCACTCGAATCATTAGAGTTATCATCTCAAGAGTATACGCAACCAAAGTCGTTGATTAAAGAGCCAGCTAAATTAGAACTGAATATTTTGTCTCCTCATTTGAAATATGACTATTTGGGTCTATCTTCGACTTTACCTGTCATTATTTCAGTTGAGTTCACCAAAGATCAAGAAGAAGAGGCACTTGTGATTTTTGAAAGGCACAAGAAGGGTGTTGGATGGATTATTGCAGATATTCGAGTCACGGGTTGGAGGATTTGTAGGAATTACAGGAAGTTAAATAAGGCCACCAGGAAAGATCATTACGGATTTTCTTTCCCTAATAAAATGTTGGACAAATTTGATGGGAAAGAATATGATTACTTCTTAGATGGTTATGGTTGGTATGACAAATAACCATTTGACATCACCATGGTCAATGACGATCCTAAATAAAATGGAGGGAGTTCTCTTCACTTTCTTTATCGTTATTTTATATTTTTAGTTTTTTTTTCTCATTTGAATAAAATGGTAGACTTAGATAAAATTTTCTTTAGTTCATTACATTAATTAAAACTCGGTTTAGGAGATTGGGACTTAAGCGAGACCATTCGTGACCCCTCCAGTCTTTCCTGGGAGTTTAATTTAATGTAATTTTTCAAAAAAATATTTTTCTAAGTAGCCCAAAGAATTTAAGTATTTGTTTTGTTAAATAAAGGGTCAACTTTTAACGCAAGCACTAATTTCTTTGAGTTTTTTTTTTATTTTCAGTATAGGAGCTTAGGATCCAAAAAGGAGTTGCCATTGGGCTTAAGACACTACTAAGAAGGGAAATATTCAACCCTTTTCCGCACAAACCTATAGCCCTTACCTTGCTCTACCACCACTCCCAAGTAGCCCAATAGTGCATCTCACTTAATGTAACACCCCAAACTCGAGTCCGAGGCTAAGACCGGATACGAGACATTACTATGCTTGAACTTTCTTAAACATGTACTTACGGGCTATAAAATTTCGTTCCAAAAAAAACTTCTCTTTCTTAGTTAAATCATTCATATCGAGGGCCTACGAGGCCTTAAACTTGCGTCCGGAAACTTTTACAGGCTAAAAGAAACTTTTCTTTAAAACAGGGGCCACACGCCCGTGTTGGTATAGGGACACGCCCGTGTGCCCTTAAGACTGCCCGTGCCTTCTACCCGTGGTCGACGCTGACTAAATCCACACGGCATAGACACGCCCGTGCCTTCCACCCGTGGTTGACACTGACTAAAATCACACGGCCATGGCACGAACGTGGCCCTAGCCCATGTGTAAAACCTTAGCATTCTGACTTAACCACACGGCCTATACACACGCCCGTGTATCATGGCCATGGGGAATTTATAATTTCATGAGTAAGGTGCAGACTTCACACGACCTGGGTACACGCCCATGGGCTAGCCGTGCCTCCCACACGGTTTAGACCCACGCCCATGTGTCTAACTAAGTGGGCAATTAGTAGGCTATATACCAAGCCATTACCACCTAAGGGTGCACACAACATACCTCTATTCAAAAAAATACAACTCCTAGCCCTTTTGCAAGTATAAGAACTCATCCAACATACACATTATTGAAATGAACATACAATTCATGAATTTCATCTTCATTAAACAAAAGAGTTTGCCAAGTATTTGCCTAACTCATAGGGCCATTTACAAAATGACTTACATAACCAACACTTTAACTAACAATCACATCTTGACAAAATACTCAAGTCCTATACATGCCATACTCAAAACAAGTCTAAGATTGTTATACCAAAGTGCTGTCGATAGTGTGATTTCTGAACTCCTGCAGTCACTATCCTCGAGTTACCTTGGCAATACTACAAGGAAGAAGGGCAATGAAAAAGGGATAAGCATAAAGCTTAGTAAGTTGCATGGAAATAAATAACAATCATAATACTCATAAAAATAATCCATCCATACACAAATCAAGGCTTCTTGCCATGCTTACTTACGATTCGCCCTTACTTAGTACGTACCGTGCCATACATCACAATCGTTTCTTCGTGACCCAGTCACGAGAACCTGTATTTACTCATTCACATGACTTAAATATCATTCTCATCTCTACTTCTAAATTCATCTACTTATCCCACCACTCACAAGGGATAGTCAAAGACACATGTTTACAGCCATTACTATAAATATAAAGCCAATGCCATGTCCCTGAGGTGGTCTTACATGGAGTCTTCTCTAGGTACCAATGCCATATCCCGGACATGGTCTTATATGGGATTACCTCTAAGCTCCAATGCCATGTCCCGGATATGGTCTTATATGGGATTACCTCTAGGTGTAACGATGCCATATCCCAGATATGGTCTTATACGATTTCCATGTTTATCGCCAAGCCATATCCTGATATGGTCTTATACGGATCTCAACTCGGTGTTTGAGGCCATGTCCCGCACATGGTCTTATACAGGACCTTATTTATTTCATATTTCAATGATAACGTTTCTATAATCAACATGGCCCAATTAGGACTCCAACATCTCATTCACATTAACTAACATCTCATTCACATTAACTACTCAATTTAGTAATGCATTATGATTTAATATAATGCCAAGCATTTCTCAGCATGCTAATATGAATATTGTTTAAGTCACATACAACTTACCCCGTTTTCAAAATGAGCTAGTCTCTTCGGTTCAGTCCAAGACTTTATTCTTTCCCCGTTCGAGGCAGAATCTCGTCTCCTCTTGCTCTATAATAGCAAATTAGCTCATTTTAATCACTACATTAATACAAGCATTTCAATAACCATGCTTAAGCAAAATTACCATTTTGCCCTAGAGACTTTAAGCAAAATGACCATTTTGCCCCTAGGCTCGGAAATAAATTCTAATCACATTTCTACCTTCAACAAGCCTAGATAAACATTCAATGCTCTTAAATCTATCATCAAAAATTAATATTTCACATACTTACTACAAAATTTGTAACCTTTTCATCAAGGTCCTAATTGGTGTTTTCATGCTAACACCTTTCACAAAAGTTGTTCATATGACAACTAAGACTCAATTTCTTCCATAAAAATGTAGCAATAACTAAAATAGCTCTCATGGCAAAACCTTAAACTCTTTACCATATTGCACAATAGTCCCCTCATTTGAAAGCTTAAGCTTTAGGGGTCTCAAAAGTACAATTATTTTCAAGAAAAGTTCACTAGAACACTTACTTGAATGGATGAGAGCTTGCTGAAATTTTGAGCACTCAAAACCCCTATTTGCTGATAATTTTCGGTGGAAGATGAAAGGAGAAAAGATGATATCTTTTTCTCTCCTTATTTTATTAATATTAGTCAAATAAGTCACCAACTATCACCAACTTTGACCAACATTGTCCATCTTTGTCTCCTATGGCCGACCATGCTAGATTTGGGGGTCTAATTGCCTTTTAAATACCTCTAATTAACAATCTATGGCCATTTGGCACTTTTATCTTATAGAGTGGAACTTTTGCACTTTATGCGATTTAGTCCTTTTAGCGATTAAACATGAAATCGCTAAATTTAAAGCACCAAAATTTTCATGTACATATGCTATCATGCTCTAACTCATAATATGACATGAAAATAAATTTCTCAGATCTCGGATGAGTGATCCCGAGAACACTATTCCGACTAGCCCCTAAATTGGGCTGTTACACTTAACCCCTTAATGTTGCAGCCTTTAACTCCCTGAATCACCACCCCAAACACCTTCATTTGAAGTCACCAACTACTGCACCTAAACTATCCTTAAAACCGCCACCCTCTTCAACTCTAAACCTTACCCTCAGCTACTCACCCACCTGCCCAAAACTGAAACCACCCTTAACAAATTTCCTAAGTTTGACGCTGAGAGTCCCTTTATCTAGCACCATTCCACAAAGTGAACAGTTTGGTATAATGGCTATGCTGCAACACATGTAGTTACAGTAACAAGATTACTGGAGATACTCAAAAATACGGGATGACTCAATTAGAGATGCATTTAAAATATATATTTCATAACCCGTTTATTTTTGTGCATGAATTTCCAGACTTTATACTTGAACCATGGACTCCAATGTCGAGGAAGGAAAAAGATGAGTCAGATTCTGATGGATCTGCAAATAAATAAAAAGAGGGGATCTTTACTTTATTTCATTTTCTTTCCTAGGTTATTTAATGTTTTAGGATTAAGTTCTATTATGATTTTTTTTTCGCATAATAAAACAAGAGGTGGAAATCATAAATAAAAATGAACAAGTCACAAAGTATAAAGTGTGGCAATGGATATATACATGTCTAGGATTGGATTTAAAGAGAGCTTGGTACTTAAGCAGTCAAATTGACTCACCTCCTCTTTTCTAGACTCCTACCTGGTGTATAGTATCTATTCACTTTTAACAATGAGGATATTGTTCATCTTAAGTAAGGGGGACCGAAAAATTGAAATTGTTTCCACTCAGAATAAAATTTTCTTTTAATTATGATTAGGATATATTTTGTTCAATAAATTTGAAATTTTGTTAAGTATACTTCAGTATAAATAAAGTTCAATTATTTCAATAAATTGTTATGTTAGCTTAATAATGACATAAATGTATTTTTAATAAAGCATACAAATTATACCATAAAATTTTTAGTTCCTTAGGAAAGTTAGGTATGCATGAAAGTTTAAGTCTCTAGAATTGACTTAGTAGTTTCTTGAGGCGAAATCCTAGGAAGCATGGAATGTTGAAAATGATTTAGGCAACTATTTTTTGGACCGTTTGAGCCTTTCAAGCCGACCTTGATGAAATTTTACCCTTTGAAACCCAACTTTGAGACTGTATGGCCTAATTTTATTTGAACCTTTGCAATATTTAGCCATCACGTTTCTCTTAATTAACTTTAAATTGTCTCAAACACTAGACTCAGTACTATGCAGAATATTCTTTGAAAATAAGTTTGGGGGAGTTGAAAAGAAGTATAGAATGCTCAAAATTTGTAGTACATATAGTAAAATGCTCATGCAACAAAAAAAAAAGCATACGTACTTGAAAGAAAATAGATGTACAAAAGAGTATGTGAAAGCAAAGTAAGTTGGTGTATTGAAGCTAAACGTTCCGAAGGTCTGATTGAAGCTGAGTTTAGGGTTTTTAGCCTAAATTTATCTATCTTTTACCTACCCCTAGCCGAGCCACGTTACAACCTTTTTAAAGACCTATTGATTCAAGTTTCTATGCTACCTACATTAGTGGAGAGAAATTGCTATGTTCAACATATGAAGGCATAAGTTAAACTTAATGATTGCAGCTTAATCTTGAATAAGGGAATAAAATCAAATTGGTAGGGATTTACATGTTTTTAATTAAGAAAGAATTTAGTCTGTTTTTGCTATCATAATAGTTATTGATATTAATTTGAATGATATGTATACATAAGTAGCATAAATATCAAAATTCTTGTTCTTGAGCATAAGTATAATTTTGGGAAGAATGTTGTTCTGAATGAGTTTTTCAAAGGTGTTTTCGAGAAATTCTTTTCAATTTGTGCATTACTCGGGACGAGCAATGAATTAAGTTTGGGGGTGTGGAAACACGAAAGTATACACACTTTTTCATGCCCTTTTTAACTCAAATTCATGCAGTTTCTATAAAATTAATGTCGAAAAATATATAATTATTATAAAATAATTATTTTGTACTTAAATTATTAACATAATGAATTTTAATTAATTTTATAATAAATTTTGATTAATTTTGATCATTTTCAACAAATTCGTACAAAGGGCGAAAATTGGCTCGGCAGACACTACTAGAAGCGCAAAACCGATAAGCGATTTTTGAAGCATCAAGACGAATGAATTTTTCAGCTAAAGACGGTCCAAATTATGTGTATTAATTCATGATATAATTAATTTTAATTTATATCCAATTTAATTTGGATTAAATAAATTATTATTAATTAATTATGAAAAAGTGGTCCAGTTGAGCCGAACCGAGTGAACCGAACTGACCAAGAAGTGGACAGCCCAAAACCATCCATATGTTGACCCAAATCAGCTTATTGGCTGATTATTTAGCTTGCAAAGAGGCCCTTGAAGACTTGTTCAAGTTGCAAACAAACCCCTCCACAATTAGTGGCTTTATAGATTTGCCCCAAGCCTAAATTAACAAAGTTGAAACTATCAACCTTGCCACATGTGTGGCCAGCCAAGGGAGGGTTCTTTGGCTGATAATTTTAGCTATTTTTAGCAGCCCTCTTCAGCTATAAAAACCCACTTAGGCTGGTCTTTTGAAAGACATCTCAAACATTCTCATCTTTTCTCTCCTCCCTCAACTTTCTCTCTTCTTTTCCATTCTAAATTCCCTTACTCTCTTGCCGATTTCTCTTCTTGGAAAAAGGGGCAGTCATTAGCCATTTGGAGCAACAATTAAGTGTTCATATCAGCCTTGGTCGATGAGGACAACGGAGAAGGAAGAACGGAGCAAACTGGTCAAGACACGAAAAAACACCGGATTTGATTCTTGTTCCCTATCTCTTTAATTTTTGTTGATGTTATGATGAACATATCTATGAATATTTATGTTGTTGGAATGGTTAATTTAATCAATTTAGCTTGAACTTAATTCATGTTAGATTGATTGCATTTCGTTTGCTAAAATTGTTAAAATTGTGTTTATGTTGTTATAGGCCTCGATAAGATGCTTGATTAAGTAAAATCATGACTAAGTTATTCTTGCATTACAATTTTGAGGTAGCTAATGAATTAATTATTTAAACGGATTGAAATTGTAATTAATAGACACAGTACTTAATCAGTGCATGTTTAATCATCTAAGGTAGCTGAGGGTTAAATTAGCAACGGTATCTGACGATACATTTGCCTTGCATAACTTGCAAGATTATTGTGATTAAACTATTTCAAGGTAAGGATACTTTGTTACCTCACATAGTCTTTTGTGTGCTTATTAAATCGAGTTAATTGTTTGCATTGACATAGGGATATGTTTAATAGATTATTTCGATTTAACAAGTATGTATGTGCAATAACATATTTGCCTATTATGATTTGTTTAATCGGTTGAATTAACATAGAGATATGGTCAAGAAATGAATGGATTTTGGTAGGTGAGTATGTTCATAAGTTAGCAAATTACCGAGTTGCCGTGAATTTATTCGTAACAATATAAACATGAGTTTAATAATTCTAAGTTAAGAAATGTAATTAATCTAACACAATTATGTCATCTTGATTAAAATTGTATTTTGAAATCGTGCATTTGAGATTTATTTATTTAGTTTACTTAGTTTAAAATCTTAGTTTTTAATCACCCTCTTCAAATAAAATATTTTTCTTCACCAAAGTTGTAACACCCCTAACCCGTATCCGTCGCCGGATTAGGGTTACGAGGCATTACTGATCTAAGCCCAACCCAGAATAAACATTAATATACAAAGCTTCCTAAAATAATTATTTATAAATCATGCACATCTTTGCTCAATTAAGACATATGACCCAAAATATCTTTCATCCATAAGCATCTTTCATTAAAGCAAATTTACTATTCATTTGGTCATTGCCATTTCCTTAGCCGAATATGCACATATTATACTCACTTTACTAAACAAATTATCTATTATCAAAACCAAAATACATATACCAAAATTTACTTAAATGAATCTAGATTATACCAAATTCACTATCAATTGCCAAAAGTATCCAAAACATATAACAAACCACATCACTTACAATTATCATGGTCACATTATCAAAATCAAACCTATCTTATAAACAACCTAAAACATACAAACCAAACTCACTATACACATATATGACTATCATGACTAATTTTGCATAATCAAAACCTACAAACCTATATTGCCATTTTTACTTATCATGAAATGTTATTTACCAAATTACACAAACACCATATTCGGCTTTGCACAACAAAATTTTAACCAAATGGTCATTCAAGCTACACTTTCATACATCAAGCATAAACACATTAGTAATTGTACTTTCATAAAAAGTTAACATCATGGCCGAATACACAAAAGACCAAATTACCACAATTTAGCCATTTTTGCATGGCATGCATTCACATATACACCAGTTGAAGTCAATTCAAAAAGTAACTTAGCCTATACATGCCATAGTTTCAAACGATGTACTACTTATAAAGTACCAAAGATAGCTGATAGTGTGATAGACTTGACGATGATCCCCGAGCTCGAGCTTAGACTTCAAAACCTAATAAGCAACACAACAACCACACAAAGTAAGCTATCTTAGCTTAGTAAGTTATAAGCAATTACATATAACAATGCTTTTAAACATTTTAAAAGAAAATTTACACATTTCATAACCCTTTAACCGAATATACCAGCATTCAATAATAGGCTTCACACAAGTATATAATCCATTCCTCAATTTAATACAAATGCATACCAAACTATTACCTTTCACAGCTCCAAAGACCGCATATGCATACATTTAACAATTGATATCTTATACATATATTACTTACAAAATCTATACTTACCAATCAAATAAGAATCTCTCATAGCATCGAAACTTACCAAAATCAATCTTTGAATTTATATTTACTCCTACCTTTATTGCTCATCAACCGAATTTAAGCACCCGAAATGTCCTGAAGTTCAATTTATACACTTAAAGTTTTCATATCCGATTTCGCACACTTAGTGCTCGGAAGTTCAATTCGCACACTTAGTGGTCATTATCCGATTTCGCACACTTAGTGCTCGGAAGTTCAATTCGCACACTTAGTGCTCATTATCCGATTTCGCACACTTAGTGCTCGGAAGTTCAATTCGCACACTTAGTGCTCAATATCCGATCTTCTCTCCATCCATACAAATACATATATCCTTGTCTTCAAATACTATATATATACATATACTCATTTCCAATTCAACTCATTCATTCCATAGAACATTATCACATTCGGAATTATACATATATACACCTTATTTGAATACAACCATCTCACATTTCATTACCACATTTGATCATATCAATGATATATATATATATATATATATAAATATACACATTCCATTCAAATGAACCAAAGGCTTAAATGTCTACCCCATATTCGGCTAAATACATTTCTTAATTAACATCACATTCGGCTTTAAGACATTATACATACTTACTTTTATTAAATTCATAAACATTCATATAGGTTAGAACAATTTCATTACAACCCAATTGCTTAAAAACTTACCTCGAGTATCGACGGACTTTGTTTCCCGACTATTCGATTAACTTCGCATTTCCCCGATCCACTCCCGATCCTTTTTGTTCTTGGTCTAAATAAATTACAAATTAAACTCATTCAACATATTTTCATTCAATTTGGTCCAAAAATACATAATCGAGCAATTTACAATTTTACCCCTGACATTTTACACTTTTTGGAATTTAGTCCCTATAGCATAAAACACAAAATTTGCACACACCATGCTTAGGCCGAATGTTGCTCATACTCATACAAGTCCATACCTTCCATTTATTTTGCGTTTTAGTCCCTCAAAAATTTATTTTTTTTCAATTTAATCCAAATCACTCAATTTCATAAAAAATTCAAGAACAACACTTGCTAATCTATCACATATAATTAATATTTCATCTTCAAACAACAAGAACAACAAGCTCTCTTCAATGGCATCTCATGAAATACACAACCAATTCAAAAATTCAAATATGGCCTAGCTAAAACTCAAAGCAACGATATCAAAAACATAAAAATTATCAAAAACTGAGCTAAGCTCATACCTTAATCAAGCTTGAACAATGCCGAACCCTATGAAGTTTTTCTTTTCTTTTTCTCTTTCTAGTTTCGGCAATAAGGATGAACAACCATAAAAAAAATTGCATGGTTGTTTTTATTATATTATAATATACTTTATAATATAATAATATTATTATTATTAACTTATAATATAAACATATATATAAAATAAAGACACAATTCATGCATGTTGCCGTCCACTAGTCTTAATTTTGGTCAAATTGCAACATAAGTCCTTCTATATAAGAAGACACAACAATTAAGCCATTAAATCAAATAGAAGACTACTTTTACTTTTTTTTTCGCGATTTAGTCCTTTTTCTTAAATTAAACACACAAACGGACAAATTAACTTACGAAACTTTAACACATGCTCAATCATATATAATTAACACAGAAAATAATATTAAAATATTTTTCTAACTCAGATTCGTGGTCCCGAAACCACCGTTCCGATTAGGGTCAAAATCGGACTGTTACAAAAGTGTTTTAAATAGCATTCATAAATAATTCTTTTCACAGTCTCTGTGGGTACGATAACTCGACATTTACTTGTTACTTTATTACTTGTTGCGATTGTGTACACTTGCACATTTCCATCGTTCCAGGGATCGATTTGAATAAATTAGAAAATTTTGTGAAAAACATAAAAAATTGTTAGAGCAGGGGTCAAACGGCCGTGTGACATAGCCTAGACCATGTGACTCTAGACATGGCCATGTAGCTATCCACACGCCTGTGTGACTATATTACATGTGTAATGCCCCAAACCCGGCCCATGCGTTATGACCGGATCTGACATGTCACATGAGAAAACGTGTAAAATCCTTTTTGATTCGTACTAAAATAGGTATTATTTTGTTATAATCAAGAAAACAAGTTTGATTTGAAATATTTGATAAAATACTACTAACCTCGAAGGTTGATTGATAAATCGATAATTTGAACTAGTAATCTTATAAAACCGTGACTTTTGAAAATATCGTTGATAATTTGTAAGAAAATTTCCGAGTTAAAATATTTGTAAAAGTTTGTTATGAAAACCATTTGTTAATATATTTTGGAAAACCTTTATTTAAATTTTTAGAAAAAAAATCCCCATTTAAAACAATTCAAGCAATATAATAAGTACGTCAAAACATAAAGCAAAAATAAAAAAAAATATTCCAGAGGCCTTATTACAACATAAAAACCCAAAATAGTAAAAGTAATAAAGTAAACGGAAATAGAAATCTAAAGTTAAAAAAAAACACCATTTCTGAAGTATGGCCTCCACCGAGTCATCCATGGCCCAAATCCACATCACTGAGCATTACCTGTAAGGGTTAAGGAAAAGGGGTGAGTTATTAGAACTCGAGTGTATAATCCCCTTACAGTTGTCCACTGGGCCTGGAACCCATTTAGCATCATCTTGCCTAAGCCCATTTACATAACAGAATATATATATGCAATGTATGCAACCCAACCCATCCATCCATCACACCCCCGACCAGCCAATCACACCTGTGGGGATCAAGTCAACCCACCCTGCCGTTCACACCAATTCGCAGGCAAGTTGCCATTTATAATATTTTATTTGTGGCCATGCCACCGAAATCATAATGAAACATAATAATAAACATTTTTGTGGCAATGCCACCAGGCTACACTTCTCTTCATCATTTTTCCCAACCCATGCAATATGTAACATGCATCATACATAATTAAACATAATATCCACATAAATGTACAACAATCATTAATCCAATAATTTATTACGGTAAATCGGCCAACTATAGATCTTTGTAATTCGATCCACTAAAGCATTCTAGCAATTCGGTCCATAGGGGCATTTTCGTAATTCGGCCCATAGGGGCATTTTCGTAATCCGGCCCATAGGGGCATTTTCATAAATCGACCCATAGGGGCATTTTCGTAATTCTAACAATTTTAATACCAATTTTGACAAATCTATAGAAATAATGTAATTTAAGCAAATTTCTCGGTTTATGCCATATTACAATTTTAACCATATAAATAATAATGATCTTATTTCCAACGTGATATCGAATCATAAATCTACGGGATTTTGGTGTGAGATTACACACCTGATTACAGTAAGTATTAAACCCTCTTGATCGTCGGCACTCTCAATATCGTGAACGACCACGATTTGTTTATTCTCACTGGATGATGGTCCACAACCCGTGGGAAATCTCGAACCGGCGATACCGCTCTACGCTTGAACTTAGGAGTAGGAATAGCAAATCCACTCCTTTTTTGTTCTCCAAACGCTTTTCCTTTCAAATCGGTTCCACACTATTTCTGAAGAATTAACTAAAAGAGAATATCAAGTGATTTCATCCCTTAAGGATTATAAAACTGATTCCCACCAATTGTACTTTATGGCTACGGATGAGTCAAAGGTAATAGATTTGGCTTTCCCACTATTACACCGATTTAATCAAGGAAGAAATGTCCAACTTGCAAGATGAAGAAGAGAAGATGATCAAGATTCGGCTAGTGGAGAGAAAGGGACCAAGGAGTTTCAGCCACAAAGAAATGTCGATATAAGAGATAAGGAGAAAGATTGAAGAAAGGGTAAAAAGAAAAGAGATGATGGACAAAGGGGTATTAGGGTGTTTCGGCTAAAACGAAGGAAAATGGTGCACAATATTGGCCTTAGAGTTTCGGCAAGACAGAGGAAAAAGATGCTCACTTTTGGTTTTGAAGTTTTGACAAAGAGGGAAAAATTGGAAAAAAGAAAAAGACACCAAAATGCTAAGAAGAAAACAACCTCTCAAGCACCAAAATTTGCCAAAAAGCCTAAAGAAATTCGGTTTCCCCCCTTTACCCCACAAAATCGTGTATCGCTTTTGCCAAAAGGATGGATGTTGACCAAAATAATCTTTCCAAAACATCCTCCACAATATAGGCCAACATGTTCCCTTCTCTTGCCTTTTCCTTTTGATTCTTTCCTTCATTATTCCTTCTTTTCCTCCATACCATATATCCTTATTCTTCTTTCCATAAATAAAAAGTCTTCCTTACCTTAATTAGGACCATGGCCGACACTTGGAAGAGAAGTACAAAAAATAATCAAATTTTTTTTGCACTAGGTGGGATTCGAACTCCTCCCCAAAAGCCCTTCATGTGACGCCACAACCTCCTTGCCATATGCTCACTTATGCTAGCAAAATACACATTTATTTCCTTAAGCATTGATGTCACTTACCTATCTCTCCTTAAAGTGCTTAAACATAAAAATTTTGCTAAGGCCCAGTTCAACCCCGAGCCTTCTTAGGACCCCTAAACATACACCATTAACATTTTAAACTAGCTTATCGTATGATATAACACAGAACATAAATTCCCGATTTTCAGGATGTTACAATTCTACCCCCTTAATGAAATTTCGGCCTCGAAATTTACCTGGTTAAAAGAGATGAGGATATTGTTGCCGAATTGCGTCCTCTGGCTCCCATGTAGCTTCCTCTGTCCCGTGATTACGCCATAAAACTTTGACTAACGGAATTGACTTCCTTCTTAGCACCTTAACATCCCGATCTAAAATTTGTACTGGCTCCTCTTCAAAAGACAAGTCAGGTCTTATCTCAACTTCCTCCACTGGTACGATAAGAGATGGATTCGAGCGATAACGCCTTAACATAGAGACATGGAATACACTATGTATCTAATTCAACTCCGGAGGTAACTCCAGCTGATAAACCACTGGCCCAACATGCTTCAGTACACGGTATGGTCCGATGAATCTAGGGCTTAACTTGCCCTTCTGTCCAAATCTAAAGATCTTTTTCCAAGGTGAAACCTTTAGAAAGACCTGATCACCCACCGCGAATTCTATATCCTTACGCTTCAGGTCCGCGTACGATTTATGTCTGTCCGAAGCTTCTTTTAACCGTGCCCGAATTACCTTAACTTTCTCCTCCGTCTCCGAGATCAGCTCAGGACCCAACAACTGTCGCTCCCCCAGCTCAGTCCAACAAGTAGGGGTACGGCACCTACGACCATACAACGCCTCGTAGGTGCCATCTGGATCTTTGGATTGGTAGCTGTTGTTGTATGCAAACTCTGCCAACGGTAGAAAATCTTCCCAACTACCCCTGAAGTCAATTACACAGCCCCTTAACATGTCTTCCAAAATCTGGATTATTCTCTCCGACTGACCATCTGTCTGAGGATGAAATGCCGTGCTGAGATTTAACCTTGTACCCAAAGCTTCATGTAAAGCCTTCCAAAACCGTGATGTAAACCTAGGATCCCTGTCTGATATGATAGACATTGGTACCCCATGTAACCTCACGATCTCTGCTACATACAACTTGGCCAACTTTTACAATGAATAATCCGTACGAACAGGTAGGAAATGAGCAGTCTTCGTTAACCGATCCACTATAACCCATACTGAATCTTTCTTAGTAGGCGTTAAGGGTAACCCACTAACAAAGTCCATCGTTATCCTTTCCCATTTCCATAATGGAATTTTCACCGGTTGTAGCAACCCTGATGGCAATTGATGTTCCGCCTTCACCTGCTGACATGTTAAGCACTTACTCACGAAATCAGTAACCTCCTATTTCAACCTTGGCCACCAATACTGCTCACGGAGGTCTCGGTTCATTTTGTTTCCCCCGGGGTGCATAGCATATGGGCTACTATGCACCTCACGCAGAATCATTTGTCTCAATTCCGAATCTTTGGGCATACAAAATCTTCCGCGGAAACACAATACTCCATCACTATTCAATCCAAAATCCCTATCTCACCACCTTCCACTTGCTGAAGTCGAGAACCCAACGCTTCATCTATCAATCGCTTTTCCTTAATCTGGCTTACCCATGCGAGGCTTCACTTGAAGTTCGGCTAATGAGCTACCATCTTCATATAGGCCGAGATGAGCGAACATTGCTCTCAAATCGATATCACCTTACGACTCAACGCATCAGCCACTACGTTAGCTTTTCCTGGATGATACTCGATTGAGAAGTCATAATCTTTCAACAGTTCTATCCATCTCCGCTGCCTCAAGTTCAACTCCTTTTGGGTAAGGAGATACTTTAGACTCTTATGATCCGTATAGATAATTGACTTCTCCCCGTACAGATAGTGTCTCCAAATCTTCAGAGCAAACACCACTGCAGCTAACTCGAAATCATAAGTGGGATAGTTCACTTCATGCGGCCTTAATTGACGAGATGCATAAGCCACCACTTTTCCCCCTTGCATCAACATACATCCCAATCCCGTGTGTGACGCATCACAATAAACAATAAACTCTTTACCAGCCTCAGGTTGAATCAATACTGGCGCTTCTGTCAGAATCTTCTTCAATTTCTCAAAACTCTCTTGCTGCTTATCTGACCACACAAACGATACTCCCTTACGCAACAGCTTAGTTAGGGGTGCAACAATCAACGAAAACCCCTCAACAAAACACCTGTAATACCCAGCCAAGCCTAGAAAACTCTGAATTTCTGCCACTGACTTTGGTGGCTTCCAGTCTAACACAGCTTCGACCTTTCGAGGATCAACTCTAATTCCTTCGGCAGACACAACATGCCCCAAAAAGGTCACTTCCTTCAGCCAAAATTCACACTTACTGAATTTGGCATACAGTTGCTTCTCCCTTAGTCTCTGCAATACAACTCGTAGATGCAAATCATGCTCTTCTTCAGTCTTTAAGTACACCAAGATGCCATCTATGAACACCACCAAAAACCGATCTAGATAGGGTTGGAAGACCCGGTTCATCATGTCCATAAATGCAGCTGGTGCATTAGTCAACCCAAACGGCATCACCAAAAACTCGTAATGCCCATATCGAGTTTGAAACGCAGTCTTATGAATATCCGCCTCATTGACTTTTAACTTATGATACCCCGATCTCAAATCTGTCTTCGAGAAAACTGAAGCTCCTCGCAGCTGATCGAACAGATCATCGATCCTCGGTAACGGATACTTATTTTTGATTGTCAACTTATTCAACTGTCTATAATCGATGTACATAAGCATCGACCCGTCCTTTTTCTCAACGAACAAGACCGGCCCTCCCTACGGTGATACACTTGGTCGAATAAATCCACGATCTAACAATTCCTGAATTTGAGCTTTAAGCTCTGCTAGCTCCTTCGGCGCCATTCTATAAGGAGCAATGGACACCGGAGTCGTTCCTGGCAACAGCTCAATGCCAAACTCTACCTCCCGATCTGGAGGAAATCCTAGAAGCTCCTCGGGAAACACATCTGAAAACTCTTTCACCGTTCTAACACTTTCTACCGACAATTCTTTGGCATCCAAAGCACTGATAAAGGCTAAGAATGCTCCACACCCTTTTCGCACCAACTTTTCTGCCTTTAAAGCAGATACCACATTAGACAGATAGTTTCTTCTTTCACCTATCATCATCACTTCCTTACCCTCCGAAGTTCTTAGCACCATCTGCTTTGCAGCACAATCCAAGTTCGTACGGTGTTTCACCAACCAGTCCATGCCCAAAATAAGGTCGAACTCGCCGAATGGCAGTTCCATCAAATCCGCCAGAAATATTTCCCCCTAAACTTCTAAGGGCACATCCCTAAATAACTTATTTACTACCACCGACTGTCCTAATAGGCTAATCACAGTTGTTTCTCTAGCAGTAATCTCAAATCTAATGTTCAAGGTTCCAGACACATCACAAGCAACATACGAATGGGGGGATCCAATATCTATCAAAGTAGTAACAGGTACATCAGCTATGAAAAACGTACCGGTTATGACATCAGGTGCATCGCCATCCTCTCGACGTCTGACCGCAAAAACCAACCCTGGCTGTCTCGCCCCGCGCGTTACCCCTATTACCGGGTACCTCATCTCTACCCGGTGCACCTAACCTCGTCCTACGCCATTACCACCTCGACTGCCCACACCTCTCGGCAAAGTACCGTGAGCGCCTCTAGCTGGCTGCTCAAAATTGTTACGAACCCACTGAGTATGAGCTGGCTGTCGATGACAATCCTTAAACCGATGATCTTTGGAACCACATCCGAAACAACCACAGGTTCTCTTCCAGCATTCACCTGAGTGAAGTTTTCCACAATCCACACATGGCTGTAACTAATTAGTAGCAGCTTGTACTCTCGCTCGAGCTGGCTCCTCATTCTTGTGCTTTTTCTGAAAACCTCTAGCATAACCCGAGTACCCAGAGTCTCTCTTGTTCCTGCCCCTATCCTTGTCTCAGTTTTGCTGCTCCGAGTGTTTAACCTCCTTAGCTATCTTAGCTTTTTCCACAAGAGTAGCGAAATTCCTCTCCTTCTGTGGGGCTATCAGTACCCGTAATTCATCACGTAACCCGTCCTCAAAATGTACACAGCGTTCATAATCCGTCGGTACTATTCCCGGGCATACCGACTAAGACGCAAAAATTCTACCTCGTATGCTGCCACAGATCTACCTCCTTGGACCAGATTCATGAATTCCTTCCTTCGGGCGTCCACATAGCTAGCCCCGACGTATTTCCCTTAAAATGCGGTCTTAAAGAATTCCCAGGTAATACGATCGGCCTGAGTACCATCCCGAACAGTGAGCCACCACTGATACGCCTCGTCTCTCAGCAATGACACATCTCCTTTCAGTTTCTGCTCATCTGTGCAATCCAGGTCGTCCATAATCCGCTCCACTGCCTCAAGCCAGTATTCCGCTACACTTGGGGCTACACCCAAAATACCCCTAAAGACTTCAGCTCCATTCGATCTAAGTTGCTCCGATATCGATCCACGAGCTGCCGACCCAGTTCTTGCACCAGTAACCCTTTCTAGAACTCGTAACATTGCTTGGGACAGAGCATCGTCCTCTCGCATACGATCATGTGACCCAGCTTCAGTCAGTGGTGACGCAGAGGTGTCCATTTCTGGCATATGTCCCGATGCCTCAGACACAACTCTAGCACCTCGGCCTCTACCACGGCCACGTCTATCGCGTCCATGTCCTCTAGCGCTCATATTTGCTAATTCGACTTAATCTGGTTAAGAGTCTTATGAATCAGTATGCTATTTCAGTGTTTATTAAACAATATTTTATGAAGTATAGGAAGTAAAGTCGTTCTCGCAAAACGCATCCTATAGTCTCAATCTCCATAGTTTCAGCTCCTAAAACTAAAAGTTCTAGAGTATTTCTACAGTCATACCACAATATTCATAAAATGAAAACATAAACTTACTTGACTTGGTGTCGGATACCCGTGGTGCCATACTTCCTTTAAAACATGCATTTATAATTTAAAATTTTAAACAGCTTTGGAAAATGCTTTTGAACCGAAAGCACAGCCGAGTTTCGCAATCGGGCTCTGATACCATAAAATGTAACGCCCCAAACCCGGCCTGTAACGCCCCAAACCAGGTCTATGCGTTAAGACGAGATTTGGTTTGTCACACCGAACGAACATCCAAAATTACTCTAATGATTTAAGTAAAACAGTAATGCAAAACCTTTAGAAATAAGAATTTAATAAAAACTAAGTACACTTATATATTAGTCAAAACCTTAACGTAGTTTTAAAAGAATTTGAAAGAAATTGAAAAGTAATTTAGGTGTCCAAAATTGTTATAAAACACAATATTTTTAAGAAAACTTTATAGATTTTAACATACGCCCATATTAAGAGTCTTAAAATAAAATTAAATCCATCCACACATAAAAACAAACCATAAAAACATAATTAGAGGCCTTATTACAACATACCCAAAATAGTAATTAAAATAAGTAACTTAAATAAAGTTCATAGTTTATAAAACCCAAGCTCGTAGTATGGCATCCACCAAGTCATCCCCGGCCCAAGTCCACATCAATTTCTATTACCTGAGATGGATAATAAAACGGGGTGAGTTACAAAGAACTCAGTGTGTAACTCACTTACCACCATTATTGGGCCAGACCATCAAGGCATTAATTTGGGCTTGAGCCCAATTACAAATTTTAACAATATAAAAATGAAATAAAATATATATAAAATGCTTGTAAAATGAATTTCCCAACCAAGCCTAATTTCCATCCGCTACACACCCCCGTACCAACCAGCACACCTGTGGGGATCAAGTCAACCCACCCCGCCAAACACACCAATCGTAGGCATTTAGCCTTTTAAATAATATTGTAGTGCACTACTGAACTAGATTGTGACATAGTCACCGAACTAGAGGCATTAAGCCAAATTTTGTGGCAGAGCCACCGAACTAGATACGTGGCCACAGGCCTTTCTTCTCTTCATCAAATCCCATCCCATGCAATTATGTATGAATAACAAACTTTAAATCATAAAAATTTTATCAAGTAACCCATAACACAAATGAGTCTTTAATAAACCTTTCATTTGGGCCTATTAACAATATAGTATTAAACTTTGGCCCATATCTCGAACTAGAGGGTTTTTGGCCCATTAACGATCTAGCAATTTTTTCGACTTTAACCGTCTTCATGCATTTACACAAAAGTGTTAATTATCACATAAATTTCGATTTTGCCATTTTTACGATTTATCATAATACTTACTGTTTGGTATCTCACCCGAAAGATAAGTGTGAAGTTACACACCTGGTTATGGTGAGAATTAGACTTTCCCGCTCGTCAACACCTATACATATCACGATAACTTATGATCATTATAATCTAATAATAAAACCGATCTAAACATAACGATCTAAAATTTACCCTCGGATTTTTGAACTACTTCCACTTGCGGTTTCTCCCCGATTGATGGTTCGTTAACCGAATCAAATCCACGAACAAATAATGGTTCGGGAGTACGAACTACTTCAAACAATTGATTCTCCTCGGATGAACGTCCACAACCCGGTGGGAAATCCCGGATTGCTGATACAGTCCTTTGTTTATACTTAGGGGGATTAATGGTACCACCCTTCTTCCGAACACTATATACGGCCCGTTTCTTCCCTATCTTGATTGTCTTCAAAGACAAAGATCGTTAGCACGTCCTAATCACATATATATATATATATATCGATTATGACTAAAGGCTTTGAGAACGAGATTTCCTTACCACAAATATTCTTGTTCCACAAGGGAAATCGATCCAAGCGTACTATGTCACACACGACCTCTTGATTTCCAATCTTCCGTTATCGCACTAAAGTATAACAAAATAAACGTTAATAGAATGAACGTTTATTTTGATCTAAGAAAGCCTTCAAACCACCATCCATATTCGGCCAAATACTATAAACTAATCGAAGACGAAAAAGAACCCTTACCTATTTTCCACGGTTGAAAAGAAACGATTGAGAATGTTGCTTATGAATAGAGAGATATTCGGCTATGAAGAATCAAAGAAAAGAAAATGGTTCGGTTAAGGTACACTAACATTCGGCCATGAAGAGATTAAAGGAGAAAGTATTGATTGAAAAGAAATCAAAATAAGAGAATAGGGTTGATGATGATAATTCAGTTTTCAAAGAAAACAAAGAAAGAAAGAGATGAGTTTAAGATCAAGGCACATTCGGCAATGGAGAAAAGGAGAGAAAAGAAAGGAATGGTCTTTTGATGTAGGTGATTTCGGTACTAATGAGAAAAGGGCACAAAAGAATACCAAATGATGTGCAATAATGACCAAATGGTCAAAAAAAAAAAAAAAAAAAAAATCAAGGCTTACCAAGGATCAAATTCGGCCAAGGGAGAGAGGTTGAGAGAATTTGCAAAACTATGCACAAAACTAAGAATGACCAAAAGAGACTTCAAATCCTAGCCAAACTAACACCAAAAATTCAGCTCCCCTAGACCATAATGCCGTCCCTATGCATTGTCAAATGGCCATGATTTTATTTCCAAAACACTTTCCTTGATACTTGCCCTATGTCTCCATATCTTTCCTTAATTTCTTGATTCCCTTCCATAAATTAACAATTTCCTTAATCCTTTGATATACTAACTAAAAATAACAAGGTCAACACTTACCATATATGCACTTGGCCGACACTTGCTATACATGTGCGAAAAATTAAAAATAAAATTCATCTAGATGCTAAACAAGGGATTCAACCTTCTCCCTCATGCACTAACTCATGCGCCAACACCACTTTGCCATATACTCATCTTATGCTACTATTTAACACTTAATTTAACTTAAGTGTCATTGCCACTTGCTTCACTTCAATAAATTCTCAAACTAAAAATTATTCCATACCCGAATAATTCTATACTCTTCTTCCGAACTATAGTAGGCACAAAAAGAAATAAGAAAATTTTTCCTTCATAATCTAAACACCAAAACATGCAATAATCGATACTCGAATTTTAGGGTGTTACAACTCTACCCTCCTAAAAAGAAATTTCGTCCTCAAAATTTACCTGGTTGAAAAAGGTGAGGGTATTGTTGTCGAATTGCATCCTCAGGTTCCCACGTAGCTTCCTCCACTCCGTGGTTACGCCATAAAATCTTGACCAACGGCACGGTTTTCTTTCTTAGCACCTTAACATCTCGGTCTAAGGTTTCCACTGGTTCCTCCTCAAAAGACAAGTCTGACTTCAACTCCACTTCTTCTACCGGCACTATGTGCGAAGGATCCGATCTATAGCGCCTCAGCATGGAAACATGAAAAACATTATGAATCTGACTCAACTCCGGAGGTAATTCGATCTGATAGGCCACTGGACCAACACGCTTCACCACACGATATGGTCCAATGTATCTAGGACTCAATTTGCCCTTCTTCCCAAACCTAAAAATCTTCTTCCAAGGTGAGACCTTCAAGAACACTTGATCCCCCACAGCATACTCGATACTTCTACGCTTCAGATCTGCATACGACTTTTGTCTATCTGAAGCTTCCTTTAACCGTGCTCGAATAGCTTTTACTTTTTCTTCCGTTTCAGAGATCAGCTCTGGACCTAACATCTGTCGTTCGCCCAATTCACTCCAACAACTAGGAAAGCGACACCTACGACCATATAATGCCTCGTAGGGTGCCATCTGAATGCTAGACTGATAGCTATTGTTGTAAGCAAATTCTGCCAATGGTAGAAAATCCTCCCAACTACCTTTGAAGTCGATTATACAACCCTTTAACATGTCTTCCAGAATCTGAATTACTCTTTCTGATTGACCATCTGACTGAGGATGAAAAGCCGTACTGAAGTTTAGCTTTGTTCCCAAAGCTTCATGCAATGCTTTCCAAAACCGTGACGTAAACCTAGGATCCCTATCTAATATAATAGACGCAGGTACCCCATGCAACCTCACGATTTTGGATACGTACAGCTTAGCCAACTTCTGTAACGAGTAATCCGTACGAACTGGTAGAAAATGAGCAGTCTTTGTCAAACGATCAACAATTACCCAAACAGAGTTTTTCTTAGTAGGTGTTAAAGGTAACCCACTAACAAAATCCATTGTTATCCGCTCCCATTTCCAAAGAGGAATCTTTACCGGTTGTAATAATCCTGACGGCAATCGATGTTTCGCCTTCACTTGCTGACAAGTTAAACATTTTCCCACAAATTCAGAAATCTCACGCTTCAACCCTGGCCACCAATATTGTTCACGAATATCCCGATACATCTTATTTCCTCCGGGGTGCATAGCATAAGGGCTACTATGCGCCTCTCGAAGAATCATTTGTCTCAGATCTGAGTCCTTAGGCATACAGACTTTTCCACGAAAGCACAACACACCTTCCGTGTTTATACCAAAATCCTCTATTCCTCCATTTTCAACTTGTTGAAGTAAAGATCCCAACTTTTCATCTAATAATTGCTTTTTCTTAATTTGCTCCAACCACAGAGGCTTCACCTGAAGTTCCGCTATCAAACTACCATCCTCGTACAAACTTAAATGGGCAAACATTGCTCTCAAATCGATACCACCTTACGACTTAACGCGTGCGCTACCACCAATTAGCTTTTCCAAGATGATACTCGATTGAGAAATCATAATCCTTTAACACTCCACCCATCTTCGTTGTCTCAAGTTTAATTCCTTCCGAGTAAGAAGATACTTAAGACTCTTGTGATCCGTATAGATGATAGACTTTTCACCGTAGAGGTAATGCCTCCAAATCTTTAGAGCAAACACTCTGCAGACTAACTCCAAGTCATGAGTAGGGTAGTTTACTTAAATGCGGTCTCAACTGACGAGAAGCATAAGCTACCACTTTCCCACTTTGCATCAATATGCAACCTAATCCCGTATACGACGCATCACAATAAACTGTAAACTCCTTTCCAGCCTCAGGTTGAATCAATACCGGCGCTTCCGTCAAAATCTTCTTTAATTCATCGAAACTTTCTTGCTGTTTTTCAGTCCATACTAACGGTACTCCCTTTCGCAAAAGCTTAGTTAGGGGTGCAGCAATCAACGAAAACCCCTCAACAAAGCGTCTATAGTAACCAGCCAAACCCAAGAAACTCTGAATCTCAGCTACTGACTTTGGTGGTTTCCAATCCAATACAGCCTCAATCTTCCGATGATCCACCCTTATTCCTTCGGCTGACACCACATGACCCAAGAAAGTCACTTCCCTTAACCAGAATTCACATTTACTGAATTTGGCATACAGTTGATTATCTCGAAGTAACTGCAATACAATTCACAAATGCGAGTCATGCTCCTCTTCATTCCTTGAATATACCAGAATGTCATCTATGCATACCACCACAAACTGGTCTAAATATGGTTGAAAGACCCGATTCATCATATCCATAAATGCAGCTGGTGCATTGGTCAATCCAAACGGCATCACCAAAAACTCATAATGTCCATAACGAGTTCGGAAGCCGTCTTGTGAATATCCGCTTCTTTCACCTTAAGGCGATGATAACCCGATCTCAAATCAATTTTGGAGAAAATCGAAGCTCCTTCAATTGATCAAACAGTCGTCAATTCTTGGCGAGAGTACCTATTCTTGATCGTCAATTTATTTAATTGCACGTAGTCAATACACATACGCATCGACCCATCTTTCTTCTTAACAAACAAAACCGGTGCTGCTCCCCACGAGACACACTCGGTCGAATAAAGCCTCGATCTAGCAATTCTTGAATTTGAGCTTTAAGCTCCGCCAACTCCTTCGGTGCCATTCTATAAGGAGCAATGGACACTTGGAGCTGTTCCGGCAAAAGCTCAATACCAAATTCCACTTCCGATCCGAGGTACACCGGAAGTTCTTCAGAAATACATCCGAAATTCCTTCACTTGTCCTCACATCTTCCATCGACAACTCTTTGGCATCTAAAGCACTAATAAATGCTAAAAATGCTCCATACCCTTTTCGCACCAACCTTTTTGCCTTAAGTGCAGATACCACATTTGCCAAGTAATTCCTTCGCTCGCCTATCATAATTATTTCTTTATCCTCCACCGTCCTTATTGACATCCGCTTTTCAAGACAATCCAATTTCGCGGTGCTTAACCAACCAATCCATGCCCAAAATGATATCGAACTCGCCAAAAGGCAATTCCATCAAATTTGCCAAAAATATTTCTCCTTGAATTTCTAAGGGCACATCTCTAAATGGAGTTTATTTACCAATACCGATTGTCCTAAAGGACTAATTACCTTCATCTCATTATCGGAAATTTCAGAGTCTAAATTCAAGTTTCCGGATATGGTGCTAGCAATATACGAATGGGTAGAACCAATATCTAGCAAAGCAATAACAGTACATCAAAAATGAAGAACGTGTCGCTTATCACATCGTGTGCATTGCCATCCTCACGGCGTCTAATCGCATATGCCAATCACCGTTTGTCTTGCATCCGTGTTGCCTCTAGGACCATTTCCTCGACCATTGCACCTTAACCACGTCCAAATTTCATTACCACCACGACCGGTCCACGACCTCTCGGTGGTTGCTTGAATTCCTCTTGCGGTGGTGCATCGGTATTACGAGCTTCACGAGTTGTATCCATTCGACGAGGGCAATTCCTAAATTGATGATCCATCGACCCACATTTATAGCAAGCACCCGTTTTCTTCCAGCACTCTCCAGAATGCCTTTTCCCACAATCAGCACAATCTCGACTCTGATTCACAGTTACAGGTGTTCTACCTTGAGCTGGTTCATCATTCCGAGGCCTCTTCAGAAACCTTCTTGAAGAACCCGAATACTTCATATCTCTCTTGCCTCTAGCTCGTTCCCGATTCTGACGTTCCGAGTTCTTAACCTCTTCGGCTATCTTGGCCTTTTCCACAAGCGTGGCAAAAGTTCTAACTTGTTGTGGGGCTATCAAAACCCGCAATTCATCGTTCAAGCCATCCTCAAAGTGTACACAACGCTCATGATCTGTTGCCACTATTGTTCGAGCATAGCGACTCAAGCGCAAAAACTCAGCTTCATATGCTGCCACTGTCTTATTCCCTTGGACCAGATTCAGAAATTCCTTCCTTCTGGCATCAACATAACTCGTTCCTACATATTTCCCTTGGAAGGAAACTTTAAAGAATTCCCAATTAACTAATGCAGCTTCAGTGCCTTCTCGGACAGTAAGCCACCATTGGTATGCTTCGTCCCTTAACAAGGACACCGCTCCCCTTAGTTTTTATTCCACAGTGCACTCAAGATCGTCCATAATTCGCTCCACTGCCTCAAGCCAATATTCAGCGACATTTGGAGCTACACTTGAGACACCTCTGAAAACCTCAGCACCACTTGATTTCAAACGTTCCGATATCGACCCACGAGCTGTTGGCCCAGTTCTAGCTCCAGCGACCCTTTCAAGGACTCGCAGCATTGCTCGCGTCACCGCATTATCTTCTTCCATATGATTATGTGATCCCGTCTCACTTTCGAGTGACGCAGGTGCATCCATTTCCGGCATATGATCCGGTGCTTCGGTTGCGCCTCTAACACCTCGTCCTCTACCACGGTCCACGCTCTACGCGTCCACGACCACGTCCTCTAGAGCTCATAATGACTGATTTAATCTGATTAAGAGTTTTATGAATCAAAATACTATTTCAGTTGTTTATTAACGATGTTTTATGATATGAAAGAGATAGAGTTGTTTTCGCAACCATATCCTATTGTCTCAATCTCTACGGTTTTCAACACCTAAAACTAGAAGTTCTAGAGTGTTTCTTTGATCATATCACAATATAAACAATCGATATACAGATACTTACTTGACTTGGCGCGGGATGCTCATGGTGCCATACTACCTTTAAATCATAAAGTCCAGAATTTTTGAATTGTTTTTCAAACAAACATCATTTATTGAACCCAAACCACAACCGAGTTTTGAAACTGGGCTCTGATACCATTAAATGTAACGCCCCAAACCAGGTCTATGCGTTAAGACGAGATTTGGTTTGTCACACCGAACGAACATCCAAAATTACTCTAATGATTTAAGTAAAACAGTAATGCAAAACCTTTAGAAATAAGGATTTAATAAAAACTAAGTACACTTATATATTAGTCAAAACCTTAACGTAGTTTTAAAAGAATTTGAAAGAAATTGAAAAGTAATTTAGGTGTCCAAAATTGTTATAAAACACAATATTTTTAAGAAAACTTTATAGATTTTAACATACGCCCATATTAAGAGTCTTAAAATAAAATTAAATCCATCCACACATAAAAACAAACCATAAAAACATAATTAGAGGCCTTATTACAACATACCCAAAATAGTAATTAAAATAAGTAACTTAAATAAAGTTCATAGTTTATAAAACCCAAGCTCGTAGTATGGCCTCCACCAAGTCATCCCCTACCAAGTCCACATCAATTTCCATTACCCGAGATGGATAATAAAACGGGTGAGTTACAAAGAACTCAAATGTGTAACTCACTTACCACCATTATTGGGCCAGGACCATCAAGGCATTAATTTGGGTTTGAGCCCAATTACAAATTTTAACAATATAAAAATGAAATAAAATATATATAAAATGCATGTAAAATGAATTTCCCAACCAAGCCTAATTTCCATCCGCTACACACCCCGTACCAACCAAAGACACCTGTGGGGATCAAGTCAACCCACCCCGCCAAACACACCAATCGTAGGCATTTAGCCTTTTAAATAATATTGTAGTGCACTCATCGAACTAGATTGTGACATAGTCACCGAACTAGAGGCATTAAGCCAAATTTTGTGGCAGAGCCACCGAACTAGATACGTGGCCACAGGCCTTTCTTCTCTTCATCAAATCCCATCCCATGCAATTATGTATGAATAACAAACTTTAGATCATAAAAATTTTATCAAGTAACCCATAACACAAATGAGTCTTTAATAAACCTTTCATTTGGGCCTATTAACAATATAGTATTAAACTTTGGCCCATATCTCGAACTAGAGGGTTTTTGGCCCATTAACGATCTAGCAATTTTTCTGACTTTAACCGTCTTCATGCATTTACACAAAAGTGTTAATTATCACATAAATTTTGATTTTGCCATTTTTACGATTTATCATAATATTTACTGTTTAGTATCTAACCCGAAAGATAAGTGTGAAGTTACACACCTGGTTATGGTGAGAACTAGACTTTCCCGCTCGTCAACACCTATACATATCACGATAACTTATGATCATTATAATCTAATAATAAAACCGATTTAAACATAACGATCTAAAATTTACCCTCGATTTTTTGAACTACTTCCACTTACGGTTTCTCCCGATTGATGGTTCGTTAACCGAATCAAATCCACGAACAAATAATGGTTCGAGAGTACGAACTACTTCAAACAATTGATTCTCCTCGGATGAACGTCCACAACCGGTGGAAATCCCGGATTGCCGATACTGATCCTTTGTTTATACTTAGGGGATTAATGGTACCACCCTTCTTCCGAACACTATATACGGCCCGTTTCTTCCCTATCTTGATTGTCTTCAAAGACAAAGATCGTTAGCACGTCCTAATCACATATATATATATATCGATTATGACTAAAGACTTTGAGAACGAGATTTCCTTACCACAAATATTCTTGTTCCACAAGGGAAATCGATCCAAGCGTACTATGTCACACACGACCTCTTGATTTCCAATCTTCCGTTATCGCACTAAAGTATAACAAAAATAAACGTTAATAGAATGAACGTTTATTTTGATCTAAGAAAGCCTTCAAACCACCATCCATATTCGGCCAAATACTATAAACTAATCGAAGACGAAAAAGAACCCTTACCTATTTTCCACGATTGAAAAGAAACGATTGAGAATGTTGCTTATGAATAGAGAGATATTCAGCTATGAAGAATCAAAGAAAAAGAAAATGGTTCGGTTAAGGTACACTAACATTCGGCCATGAAGAGATTAAAGGAGAAAGTATTGATTGAAAAGAAATCAAAATAAGAGAATAGGGTTGATGATGATAATTCGGTTTTCAAAGAAAACAAAAGAGAAAGAAAGAGATGAGTTTAAGATCAAGGCACATTCGGCAATGGAGAAAAGGAGAGAAAAGAAAGGAATGGTCTTTTGATGTAGGTGATTTCGGTACTAATGAGAAAAGGGCACAAAAAGAATACCAAATGATGTGCAATAATGACCAAATGGTCAAAAAAAAATCAAGGCTTACCAAGGATCAAATTCGGCCAAGGGAGAGAGGTTGAGAGAATTTGCAAAACTATGCACAAAACTAAGAATGACCGAAAAGAGACTTCAAATCCTAGCCAAACTAACACCAAAAATTCGGCTCCCTCTAGACCATAATGCCATCCCTATGCATGGTCAAATGGCCATGATTTTATTTCCAAAACACTTTCCTTGATACTTGCCCTATGTCTCCATATCTTTCCTTAATTTCTTGATTCCCTTCCATAAATTAACAATTTCCTTAATCCTTTGATATACTAACTAAAAATAACAAGGTCAACACTTACCATATATGCACTTGGCCGACACTTGCTATACATGTGCAGAAAAATTAAAAAATAAAATTCATCTAGATGCTAAACAAGGGATTCGAACCTTCTCCCTCATGCACTAACTCATGCGCCAACACCACTTTGCCATATACTCATCTTATGCTACTATTTAACACTTAATTTAACTTAAGTGTCAATGCCACTTGCTTCACTTCAATAAATTCTCAAACTAAAAATTATTCCATACCCGAATAATTCTATACTCTTCTTCCGAACTATAGTAGGCACAAAAAGAAATAAGAAAATTTTTCCTTCATAATCTAAACACCAAAACATGCAATAATCGATACTCGAATTTTAGGGTGTTACACGGCCCATGCGTTATGACCGGATCTGACATGTCACATGAGAAAATGTGTAAAATCCTTTTTGATTCGTACTAAAATAGGTATTATTTTGTTATAATCAAGAAAACAAGTTTGATTTGAAATATTTGATAAAATACTACTAACCTCGAAGGTTGATTGGTAAATCGATAATTTGAACTAGTAATCTTATAAAACCGTGACTTTTGAAAATATCGTTGATAATTTGTAAGAAAATTTTCGAGTTAAAATATTTGTAAAAGTTTGTTATGAAAACCATTTGTTAATCTATTTTGGAAAACCTTTATTTAAATTTTTAGAAAAAAATCCCCATTTAAAATAATTCAAGCAATATAATAAGTACGTCAAAACATAAAGAAAAAATAAAAAAATATTCCAGAGGCCTTATTACAACATAAAAACCCAAAATATCAAAAGTAATTAAGTAGACGGAAATAGAAATCTAAAGTTAAAAAAAAACACCATTTCTGAAGTATTGTAACAGCCCAATTACGACCCTAATTGGAATGGTGGTTTCGGGACCGCGAATCCGGGTTAGAAAAATAGTTTTTTATTATTATTAATTTGATATCTATGTTATATGTGTGAGCATGTTCTAAAATATGGTGGGTTAATTCGTTTGTTTGGATGCTAAATTTTAGTTAAGGGATCAAATTGTATAATGGTAAAAGTAGCCTATTTTTTTAAAAAAAATTAAGGGGTTCAATTGAATTGTTTTCTTGCATGAATGAACTTGCATGGTAAATTAACCAAAAGTATAGTGGGTGGACGGCATGATGATTGTCTTATGTATTCAATTAATTTTTATTTAGTTAGTGGTGATATTATTATTTTATAATATAATTAAAATAAAGAAAGAATACAAAAAAAAAACAATTAGTGGATGCTCATCTTCCACCTTGGTCTTGCTTTACCGAAAATTTGAAGGGAGAAAAGGGGAGTTTAAACCCCCATTGTTCGGTTCTTGCATGTCTCTATAAGGTTAGAAATTGAACTTGAATTTTTAAAATCTTTGCATTTTTGAGTTCATTGCTTTGAGTTTTATTGAATCTATGTTAAAATTTTAAAGTTTAAAGCATGCTATAGATTCAGCCATTGATGACTAATTTTGAGTTGTTATGTTTGATGGAAGAATACTAAATATATGTTTGAAATCAACATGTTTAGAATAGGAATTTTGAATGAAATGGAATATGATAGCTTAAATTATGATAAAAAAAATAGTTGGGGGTCTAAAGTGCATATGAATGGGTTGTATGGATTTGTATAGAGATGATAGATATTCGGCCCTTAAGGACCTAATTAAAATTTTGAATATTTTGTGAGTTTTGTGTACTAAGGACTATTTTGTAAAAGTTGAAAATTTTAGGGGTAACATGGTAAATTTTATAATCTTGAGTTTTGGATTAAATTGAATAAAAATGAATGTGAACAAGCTTTAATTGACATTGCTTAGATAAAAAACAAAAGGAAAAGGAGTTGGATCGGGGAAAAGCTAAATTAACCGAATAGCCGATAAACTTAAATTCATCGACTTCCGAGGCAAGTCTATAAGCAATTGGGTTGATACAAATTTTATTCTATGTTAAATTGTATATAATAAAGTGAATTAATAGATTAAATTGTACAAAGCCGAATATATCATGGGAATTGTTTATTATATTCGAAAGTGAGATTTGTATAAATATGTATCTACGTATGTAAGGTGGATTATTTGGGTTGATTGAAAATATGTATATGTACTAATGAATAAATATTCACGAAAAAGAAATGAAATGTGAGTAATGATTGAAATTGATTATGCGAATATATGCACATGTTAGTATGTATAATAAATAGTATTGTCGAATGTAATGTTATATGATAGAAGAAAGGAGTTGTTTTTAAATCTTTAATTATATGTGCATTTATATGGATGGCAATGAAATCATGTGTGTATTTAGTAATCTTGAAGGAAAATGGGCTAATGGCACTTTGTGTGTGCGGATTTATTCACCGAGCACTGTGTGTGCGAGATCGGTTGAATGGCACTGTGTGTGCAGATTTATTCACCGAGCACTGTGTGTGCGAGATCGGTTGAATGGCACTGTGTGTGTGGATTTATTCACCGAAACAATTGTGTGTGCGAGATCGGTTGAATGGCAATCAGATATGCGGATTTATTCACCGAGCACTGTGTGTGCGAGATCGGTTGAAAGGCACTGTGTGTGCGGGTTATCGAATTTTTCTTAAGAACAGAGACACTTAATAAAGACAAATGAAAGTGTCAGGTACGTTCATATTGAATAATGGTTGATTATCTTGGTGAAAAATTAAGTAAGTTATTTCGATTTGGGTATAAGCATATGAATATTTAGTTCTTTTGTTTTGAGTTTGAATGAGCATGAAATTGAGGAATATTAATTTAATGTATGTGTCGATATTACGAATTATTCAATGGTTAGATTTTGAAATTTACAGAAAAATGGTGAAATGTGTCGTTGTGCACTTTACCTTTTTGCTTATAACTTACTAAGCTATTTAAGCTTACATGGTGTGTTTGTTACATTGTTTTATAGATCTTTAAAGTCAAAGCTCGAGTTCGGGGATCCTTGTCAAAGTCAAGCACACTATCGATTATTTTGGTACTTTTTGGAAATCAACTATAAGTTCATGGCATGTATAGGCTAAACTATTATTTTGAGCTTATCTTTTGAATTAGATGTTATAATGCCATGCGAAAATGGCTTTATTGCTACCATGAATTAAGTGAATATGTTGAGTTGGTATATATATATATATATGTTCATAAATTTTTGGTTGAAGATTGATTAATTTGAATAGGTGCGTCTGTGTAATAATGAATGGTTTGTAACTAGATATAGATGGAGTAGTATGCTTCTTGTGTATGTGTGTACTAAAAGTGATGTTTTAAAGAGCTATTATATATGTTCTAAATTGTGGGTATTCGAATGGGACAAATATTCCTAGGATTATGGTAGACTTGATTCGTTTTCTTTAAGTATGATATGATACATGTATATATATAGGTATATACATGTAGTTGTATTATAGGTTTGGGTTGAGTATGTTTTAAAAAGAGAAGTGTTTTAAATGAGTGGGGTTGATATTTTAAAAAGAAAAAAAAATATATTAAGCATTTCACTTTTATGGTCATATGAAATGTGAAGAGTAAGTATATATATTCGATCATGGCTAACATTTTTTTTATGTGGTTGGTATAGTTAATAAAATTTGTAAGTTTATTGTATGTATGTATTGGTAAGTCATCTATTTAAGTTTGTTACATATATTTATATATATATAGAATGCAACTTATGATTTATGAAAATTTTATGGAAGTCATGTGAAGCTACGTGGGTCTTTAACGAAAATGTTCATGGGGTTTAGATTATTATATGTGTAATGACTTGTATATATATATATGTATAGGTATTCGGCCTTAGGTATAGGTTTGAATGCATAGTACAAATTTCAAAGGAATAAATGTTTGAATGGTCATATTAGGTATCAATTCGGCTAATACTTAGATTTGATATTATAAAGTGTGTGTTATTCATGGATTATTTGAAATGAGTTGAAAATATGTATGTTTAAGCTGGTTATGTGAAAGGATATGAATTTGGTACGTGATAGTATAATTGAATGCACTGAATTGATATTTAGTTTAATGAGGCCTATAACCCTAATTCAGCGATGGAAATGGGTTAGGGGTGTCACATTTTATTGGTATCAGAGCTACGGTTTAGTCGGTTCTCGGACTAACGTAGCACGTGAGAGTCTAGCTATACATGCCATGTTTTACAATGTGATAGTGTGATGACTTCTGACAGTGAAATGGGTTTATATATATATATATATAGTGATGGATCCCGATTCTGAGCGAGCTGTAGCTGATGACGTCGAGAGTGTGGCGCCCGCTCCTGCTCCGGGGACTGCGCCAGAGGAATCTCGACCGGCTACGAGTAATCCTGATGAGGGGGACAGACATGCCTTCTATAGTATGATGAACGATTGGTTCAGTCAATACATACGAACCAATCCATTGCTCAACCACCCCGAATCGAACACTTCTCCTCGTAAATGCCGTGGTGCCCCGATTGTTAATCCTGAAAGTCTAAATAAGCCCCCAATTGATCGCATTAGAAAACACGGAGATCAAGAATCTAGAGCTGAGGATGATGATGATGCAGAGCGAGCTAAATTTTGGCTCGATAATACTGTTCGTGTTTTCGACGAGTTATCTTGCACACCCGATGAGTGTCTGAAGTGTGCCATATCATTATTACGAGATTCTGCTTATTATTGGTGGAATACACTCGTATCAGTTGTTCCGAAAGAAAGGGTTACCTGGGACTTTTTCCAGACAGAATTTCGCAAGAAGTATGTAAGCCAGTGCTTTATAGACTCTAAGCGCAAAGAATTTCTTGAGCTTAAACAGGGTCGTATGACCGTATCCGAGTATGAATGCAAGTTTGTGTGACTTAGCCGCTATGCTCGCGAGTGTGTGTCGTCAGAGGCTGCTATGTGCCGGAGATTTGAGGATGGTTTAAATGAAGATATAAAGCTTCTAGTTGGCATCCTTGAAATTAACGAGTTCGTTGTACTAGTTGAACGAGCTTGTAAAGCAGAAGAGTTGGGAAAAGAAAAACGAAAAGCTGAGATTGACTCTAGAGATGTTCGGAAGAGATCTGCTAGTAATTTCTCGCAGATGGCAATGAAAAAGTTCAAGAATGATGATAGTCGATCCAAACCTAATACCGGGATTTCTATTTGAGAACGGCCACCAGTGAGTTCTCGAGCTACATCAGTGGCTAGTGTCGGCAATGCTCGATCGAGCAAACCTGAGTGTCAGCAGTGCAGCAGATGGCATTTTGGAGAGTGCTGGGGTAAATCTTTTAATCGCACTTGTTATCAGTGTGGTTCACAAAATCACTTCGTTTGGGATTGTCCGGAAGCTGTTGAAAAGGGTACTACTCAAAGCGCGAGACCGAGCGGCACTACAACTAGAGGCAGACCATCTCATATTGGGGGAGGTAGGAGTGGTGCACAGAGGGGGACTACAGATGCAGGTATTCGATCAGATGCTCGTGTATCGGCTAGAGCTTACGCTATCCGCGCTAGAGAGGAGGCATCATCTCCAGACGTCATTACCGGTATTTTCACTCTCTTTGATACTAATGTAACTGCTTTGATTAATCCCGGCTCAACTCATTCGTATGTGTGTGAAACATTAGTATCCAGTAAGACTCTACATGTTGAGTCTACTGATTTTGTGATTCGGGTTTCAAACCCTCTGGGTCGATGTGTATTGATTGATAAAGTGTGCAAGAACTGTCCTTTGATGATTCGAGACATGTGTTTTCCGGCCGATCTGATCCTATTACCTTTCGATGAGTTTGACATTATTCTTGGTATGGATTGGTTGACCGTTCATGATGCGGTAGTGAATTACAGACGAAAGACTATTGAGTTGAGATGTCAGAATAACGAGATAGTACGATTAGAGTCTGCGGATTTGAATGGGCTACCAGCAGTGATATCCTCGATGTTGGCTCGACAGTATTTGAGAAAGGGTTTCGAAGCTTACTTTTCTTATGTGATTAATAGTAAAGTGGCCGAAAAGAAGATTGAATCAGTACCAGTTGTATGTGAATATCCGGATGTGTTTCCAAAGGAATTGTCGGGATTGCCACCTGTTCGGGAAGTAGAGTTTGGTATTGAGTTCGTGCCAGGGACGACTCTGATCTCGATAGCTCCGTATAGAATGGCACCGACCGAATTAAAAGAGTTGAAAGCGCAGTTGCAAGAATTGACGGACAGAGGTTTTGCTCGATCGAGTTTCTCTCCCTGGGGTGCGCCTATTTTATTTGTGAAAAAGAAAGACGGAACATTGAGAATGTGCATTGACTATCGACAGCTCAATAAGGTGACCGTAAAGAACAAATACCCGTTGCCACGTATCGACGATTTATTCAATCAACTTAAAGGAGCCTCAGTGTTCTCAAAAATTGATTTGAGGTCGGGATATTATCAGCTGCGAGTTAGGGAAACGGATGTACCAAAGACTGCTTTTCGAACGAGATATGGTCACTATGAGTTCTTAGTTATGCCGTTTGGGCTCACTAATGCCCCTGCAGTGTTCATGGATTTGATGAATCGAATATTCAGACCGTATTTAGATCAGTTTGTGGTTGTTTTTATAGATGATATACTGATCTATTCGCGCGATGAAAATGAGCTCGTTGAGCATTTGAGGCTAGTGTTACAGATCTTACGTGACAAGCAATTGTACACAAAATTCAGTAAATGTGAGTTTTGGTTGAAAGAAGTTAGCTTTCTAGGGCATGTCATTTCAGCATCAGGTATTCGGGTTGACCCGAGTAAAATTTCAGCTATACTCGATTGGAAACCTCCGCAGAATGTTTCTGAGGTTCATAGCTTTCTGGGACTTGCCGGATATTATAGACGCTTCTTGAAAGGGTTTTCTATGATAGCATCACCGATGACAAAGCTATTACAAAAAGATGTTAAATTCGAATGGTCAGAAAGGTTTCAGAAGAGTTTTGATCAACTGAAGACCTTGTTAACAGAAGCTCCGGTGCTCGTTCAGCCAGAGTCGGGTAAAGAGTTTGTTATTTTTAGTGATGCATCTTTAAACGGACTCGGTTGTGTATTGATGCAGGAGGGTAAAGTTGTTGCTTATGCCTCGAGGCAGCTGAAACCGCACGAGAGAAATTATCCGACGCACGACCTTGAGTTGGCCGCTATAGTCTTTGCTCTGAAGATATGGCGTCATTATCTATTCGGTGAGAAATGCCATGTTTATTCGGATCATAATAGTCTAAAGTATTTAATGACTCAGAAAGATCTGAATTTGAGGCAATATCGATGGTTGGAACTGTTGAAAGATTATGAGCTTGTGATTGATTATCACCCGGGAAAGGCTAATATGGTTGCCGATGCACTTAGCTGAAAGTCACTATTTGCTCTACGCGCATTGAATGCGGATATAGCCATGAATGAGGATGGTGTGATCATTGCGGAGTTGAAAGTAAGACCATTATTTGAGCAACAGATTCGAGAAGCACAAGAGTTCGATGATGATTTAAAAACAAAGAAAAGTCATTGTGGCTCGTGTACGGATTCAAATTTTCAGATAGATGCTGAAGGATGTTTACGGCTCAAGAATCGAATTTTTGTACCGAAGAACCCTGAGTTAATTAGAAAGATTTTTGATGAAGCTCATAGAAGTAGATTGTCTATTCATCCGGGTAGTACGAAAATATATAATGATCTGAAACAGCATTATTGGTGGCACGGTATGAAACGAGACATCTCAAACTATGTGTCGAAGTGTTTAGTATGTCAACAAGTGAAAGCTGAGCATCAAGTGCCTTCGGGACTACTTCAACCGATTTTGATTCCTGAGTGGAAGTGGGATCGAGTCACCATGGACTTCGTATCGGGTTTACCTTTGACGCCAAGTAAAAAGGATTCAATCTGGGTTATCGTAGATAGATTGACGAAATTGGCTCATTTTATTCCGGTACGTACAGATTTCTCACTTGATAAGTTGGCTGAGTTGTACGTATCGCTGATTGTACGGTTACACGGAGTACCTATTTCTATTGTTTCGGATAGAGATCCGAGGTTCACATCGCGGTTTTGGAAGAAACTGCAAGATGCTTTAGGTACCAAGTTACACTTTAGTACAGCTTTTCACCCTCAGTCGGATGGTCAATCTGAGCGTGTTATCCAAATACTCGAGGATATGTTGAGATGTTGCGTTCTTGAGTTTGAGGGTACGTGGGAATGATACTTGGCTTTGATTGAATTTGCGTATAATAATAGCTTTCAATCTAGTATCAAAATGGCACCCTACGAAGCTTTGTACGGTCATAAATGTCGTACACCGTTGTACTGGACCGAGCTCGGAGAAAACAAGATACATGTGGTTGATTTGATTAAGGAAACTGAACAAAAAGTGGCAGTAATTCGTGATAGTTTGAAAGCGGCATCGGATCGTCAAAAGTCTTACGCAGATTTGAAATGTAAGGACATTGAGTTCCAGATAGGTGATCGAGTGTTCTTGAAAGTATCGCCGTGGAAAAAGATACTTAGATTTGGTCGCAAGGGAAAGCTGAGTCCGAGATTTATTGGACCGTATGAGGTTATTGAGCGTATTGGGCCGGTTGCGTACAGATTGAGTTTACCAACTGAGTTAGATAAAATTCACAATGTTTTCCATGTGTCGATGCTTCGACAATATAGATCCGATCCTTCTCATGTAATCAGTCCCTCCGAGATTGAGATTCAATCCGATTTGACTTATGAGGAAGAATCGATCCGCATCTTAGCCCGTGAAGTGAAAGAGTTGCGAAACAAGAAGATATCACTAGTTAAAGTAATGTGTCTTAAGCACGGGATTGAGGAGGCAACCTGGGAAACCGAAAAATCTATGAAGGAACGTTACCCACATTTATTCACTGGTAAGAATTTTCGGGACGAAAATTTATTTAGGGGGGATAGTTGTAACAGCCCAATTATGACCCTAATCGGAACGGTGGTTTCGGGACCACGAATCCGGGTTAGAAAAATATTATTATTATTTTTATTATTATTATTAATTTGATATCTATGTTATATGTGTGAGCATGTTCTAAAATATGGTGGGTTAATTCATTTGTTTGCATGCTAAATTTTAGTTAAGGGATCAAATTGTATAATGGTAAAAGTAGCCTATTTTTTAAAAAAAAATTAAGGGGTTCAATTGAATTGTTTTCTTGCATGAATGAACTTGCATGGTAAATTAACCAAAAGTATAGTGGGTGGACGACATGATGATTGTCTTATGTATTAAATTAATTTTTATTTAGTTAGTGGTGATATTATTATTTTATAATATAATTAAAATAAAGAAAGAATAAAAAAAAAACAATTAGTGGATGCTCATCTTCCACCTTGGTCTTGCTTTACCAAAAATTTGAAGGGAGAAAAGGGGAGTTTAAACCCCCATTGTTCGGTTCTTGCATGTCTCTATAAGGTTAGAAATTGAACTTGATTTTTTAAAAACTTTGCATTTTTGAGTTCATTGCTTTGAGTTTTATTGAATCCATGTTAAAATTTTAAAGTTTAAAGCATGCTATAGATTCGGCCATTGATGAATAATTTTGAGTTGTTATGTTTGATGGAAGAATACTAAATATATGTTTGAAATCAACATGTTTAGAATAGGAATTTTGAATGAAATGGAATATGATAGCTTAAATTATGATAAAAAAATAGTTGGGGGTCTAAAGTGCATATGAATGGGTTGTATGGATTTGTATAGAGATGATAGATATTCGGCCCTTAAGGACCTAATTAAAATTTTGAATATTTTGTGAGTTTTGTGTACTAAGGACTATTTTGTAAAAGTTGAAAATTTTAGGGGTAACATGGTAAATTTTATAATCTTGAGTTTTGGATTAAATTGAATAAAAATGAATGTGAACAAGCTTTAATTGACATTGCTTAGATCACAAACAAAAGGAAAAGGAGTTGGATCGGGGAAAAGCTAAATTAACCGAATAGCCGAGAAACTCAAATTCATCGACTTCCGAGGTAAGTCTATAAGCAATTGGGTTGATACAAATTTTATTCTATGTTAAATTGTATATAATAAAGTGAATTAATAGATTAAATTGTACAAAGCCGAATATAGCATGGGAATTGTTTATTATATTTGAAAGTGAGATTTGTATAAATATGTATCTACGTATGTAAGGTGGATTATTTGGGTTGATTGAAAATATGTATATGTACTAATGAATAAATATTCATGAAAAAGAAATGAAATGTGAGTAATGATTGAAATTGATTATGCGAATATATGCACATGTTAGTATGTATAATAGTGTTGTCGAATGTAATGTTATATGATAGAAGAAAGGAGTTGTTTTTAAATCTTTAATTATATGTGCATTTATATGGATGGCAATGAAATCATGTGTGTATTTAGTACTGAAGGGAAAATAGGCTAATGGCACTGTGTGTGCGGATTTATTCACCGAGCACTGTGTGTGCGAGATCGGTTGAATGGCACTGTGTATGCGGATTTATTCACCGAGCACTGTGTGTGCGAGATCGGTTGAATGGCACTGTGTGTGCAGATTTATTCACTGAGCACTGTGTGTGCGAGATCGGTTGAAAGGCACTGTGTGTGCGGGTTATCGGATTTTTCTTAAGAACAGAGACACTTAATAAAGACAAATGAAAGTGTCAGGTACGTTCATATTGAATAATGGTTGATTATCTTGGTGAAAAATTAAGTAAGTTATTTCGATTTGGGTATAAGCATATGAATATTTAGTTCTTTTGTTTTGAGTTTGAATGAGCATGAGATTGAGGAATATTAATTTAATGTATGTGTCGATATTACGAATTATTCAATGGTTAGATTTTGAAATTTACAGAAAAATGGTGAAATGTGTAGTTGTGCACTTTACCTTTTTGCTTATAACTTACTAAGCTATTTAAGCTTACATGGTGTGTTTGTTACATTGTTTTATAGATCTTTAAAGTCGAAGCTCGAGTTCAGGGATCCTTATCAAAGTCAAGCACACTATCGATTATTTTGGTACTTTTTGGAAATCAACTATAAGTTCATGGCATGTATAGGCTAAACTATTATTTTGAGCTTATCTTTTGAATTAGATGTTATAATGCCATGCGAAAATGGCTTTATTGCTACCATGAATTAAGTGAATATGTTGAGTTGGTATATATATATATATATGTTCATAAATTTTTGGTTGAAGATTGATTAATTTGAATAGGTGCGTCTGTGTGATAATGAATGGTTTGTAACTAGATATAGATGGAGTAGTATGCTTCTTGTGTATGTGTGTACTAAAGGTGATGTTTTAAAGAGCTATTATATATGTTCTAAATTGTGGGTATTCAAATGGGACAAATATTCCTAGGATTATGGTAGACTTGATTCGTTTTCTTTAAGTATGATATGATACATGTATATATATAGGTATATACATGTAGTTGTATTATAGGTTTGGGTTGAGTATGTTTTAAAAAGAGAAGTGTTTTAAATGAGTGGGGTTGATATTTTAAAAAGTAAAAAAAAATATATTAAGCATATCACTTTTATGGTCATATGAAATGTGAAGAGTAAGTATATATATATTCGATCATGGCTAACATTTTTTTTTATGTGGTTGGTATAGTTAATAAAATTTGTAAGTTTATTGTATATATGTATTGGTAAGTCATCTATTTAAGTTTGTTACATATATTTATATATATATAGAATGCAACTTATGATTTATGAAAATTTTATGGAAGTCATGTGAAGCTACGTGGGTCTTTAACGAAAATGTTCATGGGGTTTAGATTATTATATGTGTAATGACTTGTATATATATATGTATAGGTATTCGGCCTTAGGTATAGGTTTGAATGCATGATACCAATTTCAAAGGAATAAATGTTTGAATGGTCGTATTAGGTATCAATTCGGCTAATACTTAGATTTGATATTATAAAGTGTGTGTTATTCATGGATTATTTGAAATGAGTTAAAAATATGTATGTTTAAGCTGGTTATGTGAAAGGATATGAATTTGGTACGTGATAGTATAATTGAATGCACTGAATTGATATTTAGTTTAATGAGGCCTATAACCTTAATCTGGCGACGGAAATGGGTTAGGGGTGTCACAAGTATGGCCTCCACCGAGTCATCCATGGCCCAAATCCACATCACTGAGCATTACCTATAAGGGTTAAGGAAAAAGGGGTGAGTTATTAGAACTCAGTGTATAATCCCCTTACCGTTGTCCACTGGGCTTGAACCCATTTAGCATCATCTTGCCTAAGCCCATTTACATAAGAGAATATATATATGCAATGTATGCAACCCAACCCATCCATCCATCACACCCCCGACCAGCCAATCACACCTGTGGGGATCAAGTCAACCCACCCCGCCGTTCACACCAATTCGCAGGCAAGTTTCCATTTATAATATTTTATTTGTGGCCATGCCACCGAAATCATAATGAAACATAATAATAAACATTTTTGTGGCAATGCCACCAGGCTACACTTCTCTTCATCATTTTTCCCAACCCATGCAATATGTAACATGCATCATACATAATTAAACATAATATCCACATATATGTACAACAATCATTAATCCAATAATTTATTATGGTAAATCGGCCAACTATAGATCTTTGTAATTCGATCCACTAAAGCATTCTAGCAATTCGGCCCATAGGGGCATTTTCGTAATTCAACCCATAGGGGCATTTTCGTAATCCGGCCCATAGGGGCATTTTCGTAAATCGGCCCATAGGGACATTTTCTTAATTCTAACAATTTTAATACCGATTTTGATAAATCTATAGAAATAATGTAATTTAAGAAAATTTCCCGGTTTATGCCATATTACAATTTTAACCATATAAATAATAATGATCTTATTTCCAACGTGATATCGAATCATAAATCTACGGGATTTCGGTGTGAGATTACACACCTGATTACAGTAAGTATTAAACCCTCTTGATCGTCGGCACTCTCAATATCGTGAATGACCACGATTTGTTTATTCTCACCGAATGATGGTCCACAACCCGGTGGGAAATCTTGAACCGCCGATACCGCTCTACGCTTGAACTTAGGAGTAGGAATAGCAAATCCACTCCTTTTTTGTTCTCCAATCGCTTTTCCTTTCAAATCGGTTCCACACTATTTCCGAATAATTAGCTAAAAGAGAATGTAAAGTGATTTCGTCCCTTAATGATTATAAAACCGATCCCCACCAATTGTACTTTATGGCTACGGATGAGTCAAAGGTAATAGATTCGGCTTTCCCACTATTACACCGATTTAATCAAGGAAGAAATGTCCAACTTGCAAGATGAAGAAGAGAAGATGATCAAGATTCGGCTAGTGGAGAGAAAGGGACTAAGGAGTTTCGGCCACAAAGAAATGTCGATATAAGAGATAAGGAGAAAGATTGAAGAAAGGGTAAAAAGAAAAGAGATGATGGACAAAGGGGTATTAGGGTGTTTCGGCTAAAACGAAGGAAAATGGTGCACAATATTGGCCTTAGAGTTTCGGCAAGACAAAGGAAAAATATGCTCACTTTTGGTTTTGAAGTTTCGGCAAAGAGAGAAAAATTGGAAAAAAGAAAAAGACACCAAAATGCTAAGAAGAAAACAACCTCTCAAGCACCAAAATTTGCCAAAAATCCTAAAGAAATTCGGTTTCCCCCCTTTACCCCACAAAACCGTGTATCACTTTTGCCAAAAGGATGGATGTTGACCAAAATAATCTTTCCAAAACATCCTCCACAATATAGGCCAACATGTTCCCTTCTCTTGCCTTTTCCTTTTGATTCTTTCCTTCATTATCCCTTCTTTTCCTCCATACCATATTTCCTTATTCTTCTTTCCATAAATAAAAAGTCTTCCTTACCTTAATTAGGACCATGGCCGACACTTGGAAGAGAATTACAAAAAATAATCAAAATTTTTTTGCACTAGGTGGGATTCGAACTCCTCCCCAAAAGCCCTTCATGTGACGCCACAACCTCCTTGCCATATGCTCACTTATGCTAGCAAAATACACATTTATTTCCTTAACCATTGATGTCACTTACCTATCTCTCCTTAAAGTGCTTAAACATAAAAATTTTGCTAAGGCCCAGTTCAACCCTGAGCCTTCTTAGGACCCCTAAACATACACCATTAACATTTTAAACTAGCCTATCGCATGATATAACACAAAACATAAATTCCCGAATTTCAGGATGTTACAACATGCCCATGTGTGCAGACCGTGTAACTCACTGACTTGGTATACACAGTCGTGTCTCAGACTGTGTACCAGACCGTGTAACTCACTGACTTAGTACATGGCCGTGTCTTAGATCGTGTGTAACCTGCACCTAAAATAAAAAGTGACACATGGCTGTATAGTCAGGCCCTGTGAGTCACACGGCCGCGTGACAGCCCGTGTCCCAGGCCGTGTGCTCCATAATTAACCCCTAAAATAAGCTATTTCAAAAGCAAACCTTGTCCAACAAGCTACTCCATTTGTACATACATTCAATGAACCTAAACACACTTCAAACATTCATAAACATACCAATTCAATCAACCTAAATCCTATAACCAATATGCCATTCAAAGGCACCTTATTTCATACCATAATAAAATCAATTAAGAACAAAACTATAATGTCACATCTCAAACACAAAACATAGGTAAAATAGCTACCTAATGAAAACAATTGTCAATCCATTCCACCATTCAAATTAAGCATACCAAAATGACAATATTCATATAGCTTTTAACATATAAACAAACCAACTACACCATATATGCATACAACCATTTATAAAAGAAACCAAAACACCCAAAAGCATAAATGACCTTAAACTCGATACATGCCATTTATAACCATAGTTCAAAATAACCAAAAACAACCAAAGTGATTGTTGGATAGTGTGATAAGACTCCGACAAGGTTCCAACCGGTCGAGCTTCCGATGATCTACAAAACAAAGGAAAAACAACCACATAAGCATTTAATGCTTAGTACGTTCGTATTAGTTAAACTTCAACTTACCGAACATCAATTAACAATCCATACAACCATGCTCATTTCATCAATTAACATAAAGCTTTCCTATGCACCATAATTCACATGGTTAGTAGAAATCATGAAAACATAACATCTCATATACTAAGAAATAAATTCCATTTATTTGAAATCACATAGCAACATCTCATTCATTACATTTCATAAATTCATACCCATTTTACCTTTTCAAATGAACATTAGCAATAATGGATTCTTATACATGCCTTTCCATCATCCTTTTCTTACCCGTCGAACCATCTAGAATTTCATTGGATACTTGAGAATGCTCACACATAGTGTGCCTTTTCATGTAATCGTAATCTTTCCTTTTCAATATTGCTCACCCGAGCTGTAAAATGGGCTTGCTCACACAAGCAGTGGGTCGAAATGTTAGCTACTCGATGCTACTCATACGAGCTGTGGAAAATCCATAACAAATGTAGGACCTCAGCCATCAGTAGCACATTCAAGACCAACACCCAAAATCATAAAACCCTAATGACATGTCATTTGTATCCCAAGAATTCTTAAGGTTCAGACGGGATTACTTAACCATTAATTGTTCAAAACATCGTGATATTTCTGAGTCCAATTTATATTCAACATGTTATAACAAATAATCAAATCAAACTATAATTAATAAGATTATAATTCATACGAACTTACCTCGTTATCACGATTATTTAACAGAGTCAAAAATTAATCCAACACCTTAGCTTTGCCTCGATTTAAATCCAGTTGTTGCGTATCTTGATCTAAATAGTAATTTCATTTAACAAGTACTTCAAATAACTTCAATTATTCAATTCAATCTATAATTCATATAATCTTGAAATTACAAAATTACTCCACCTATTTTAACTTTTTCACAACTTAGTCCTTAAGCTAATAATTTGAAATTTAACCATTTTTTAACTCCATGATAACTGATTCTTCCCTAAGCTTAAATAATCTACATTTTTCCATTATTTCATACAATATACATGAAATTTATGAATTAAGCAATTTAATCCCTAAACCTTACATTCAAAAAAATCCACTTAACAAATCATGATCATTTAACAACCAAATTTAATCATCTTACACTTATCATCTCAAACACATCAATTCCATTCATGGAAAAACCTCCAACCTTTAACAGCTTTGCAAATTACTCCCCGGGCTAAATAGATTAAGCTAAAAGGATAATAAAAACATAAAAATCATTAAAAACGGGACTAAAAAATGTACTATGCAGGAACAAAACACCATAGTTGAAAGCTCCCTATTCTCTACAATGGTTTTCGGTTTGAGCAAAGCAAAATTGGAAAAGATGATAGCCATTCATCTTTTCTTTAAGTCATTTATTTAATTAATTATTTAATTATTTATTATTTTGCCCTTATGTTATAACTTAATAATGAACATAAATGATAAACCGTAAAAGTAACATATTTTAGGCCCACATTTAGCATACTTTTGGATGATTTATCCCTTGATTTATGTAAAAAGGTGCTCTTAATCCTTTCTTTTCATGTTCTATACTCGTGAAGCACACCGGGGATGAAAAGAACGCAAAACGAGCTTAAAACGGGACAAATGGGCCAAAGCATGAAATCGACACGGCCTGGACCAAAGATCACACGGCCGTACCTCCTTAAAGATCTCGAACACGGCCTAGACCACGATTTACATGGCCGTGCCTCATCAACGAAGTCCACACGGCCTGGCCACGATTCACACGCGCGCGTGTGCGGCCGTGCCTGCGCCGTGGCCAAGAGGAGTTTTACTCGATTTGGATGCTTGGAGGCAAAGAAACACACTCCAAAGTCTAATTAAACCCCCAATTAGGAATTGCACTCAAATTAGGATACTTGGAGGCCAAGTAACACATCTCAAAGCCTATATAAACACCCTAGGGGAAACTTAATGGAGAGTTCGACAGAAACCCTCTGTCGAGAGGCCCAAAGGCATCGTTGAGGGGCGTCTTGCTAGGCCGCAGAAGCGATTTGTGGGGATTCACTCGAGGATAGCCAGTTGATCCATCTCAAGAAGCCAGAAATTCTACTTAAGACGGAGGATCTCCTCTTCAATTCCTTCAGGGGTTTTAGGATTTCTTATGTTTTGTGTTATCTTTTCTTACGAGATGTTTTTCTTTATTGTTATGAACTAAACCCTTGAGATACTGAAGGGGATGAAACCTAGATGAATCTTGTTATTGTTTTCCTGAACTATATGATAAATACTTGATTTGTTCTTAATTATGTGTGTTTAATTCTTGTGTTAATATTTCGCGGATATTAATTTAAGTTGAATGTGCTTAGGTGGTGGAGCAAAAGTCCCTGCTTAAGAGTAGATCTAGCATAATTAAGCGGAGTTGATCGCACGCCTAGAGATAGGGTGACGAGATTTTGTCGGATTAGGGTGAAACCTAATATGGGATGTCCATATATCGATTTACTGCTATTCTAGGGGGTTATTAATGGGAAAGAGATTTCAGTTAATTAACCTAGGGTTAGACGTTATTCGCCTCGAGAGAGGGTTTAATATATGTTAGGGAGTCTTATGGATCAAGTCAAGTGAATACATCATCTGGTTCAGAGTTAGTTAACAAGCGAAGTCTAGGTGGATTCTTTATTGGGTGTCGTCTTAATCAAATGAGTTTTTTCCAATTTATTCTCCCAATTTCATTCTTCTTTGTGTTAGAATTTTTAGTTTAATAGTTAATTAATTTAGACTAGATAAACAACTTCACTTATTTTAGGCTAAATAATAGAAAGAAAGTTAGTATTAGTACTTTTAGTTCCTTTGGGTTCGACAATCCGGTCTTGCCTAAGCTATACTATTGTTCGATAGGTGCACTTGCCTCAATCATTGTCATAGTTAGTTTCTAGGTTCGATCATTCTCTTTATAAATTTTAAAACTCTGACTTCACAGCGATCAAGTTTTTGGTGCCGTTGCCGGGGAACTAAAATATTAAGAAAGCTCTATTTTTATTACTTTAGCCATTATTTTTGCAATTTTTTTTTTACTTTGCTTAATTTTCTTTTATTTGCTTTTGACAGGAAAATTTTAGTTTATAGAGGAGATGGCACTGAATAACTATCAGTGGCAAGTTATGAGGACAAAGCCAACAAAAGCAGCCGATATCTACAACCTCAACCCAAAGAACTGTGCTATCAACCCGATTAGAGATGATACATAAAAAAATTGATGGTTTATACGGTTCCTCGCAGCACATCCAGCTATGCGCATGTGAAACAAGCAGAGGCGTGGCGAATCCTGAGTACCCACCCTACGGACATGGCATGGAAAGCGAACAAGTCAATTATATGGGTAACTATGCTAGACCTCAAAATAATTTTTATGATAACACTTATAATGTAGGTTGGAGGTACCATCCCAATTTCTCGTGGGATGATCAAAATTTTCGACAACCACCTCACCAACAGGAAGAGGAGTCGAACATTGAAGAGATGCTGACAAAATTCATGGCAGCCACAGATACCCGTCTCCAAGACACTGAGACAACACTTAAAAATCAACAAACATCGATTGAAGGGATCAAGAACCAAGTTGGGGAACTTACTGAGTCAGTTGGGGAACTTACTAAGTCAGTTATACAACTTGCTAAGCTGATCTCAGAACTACCACAAGGAAGCTTGCCACGCAATACTAAAACTAACCCGAGTGAGCAAAATCAAGCCATTTACGATAGTGAAGGGTTAGACAAACCAAACCCAAGGGAAGAACCTGTGGTAAGCGAAGGTAAGGTTGAAGTGTGCCATGATATACCAAAATCGGCAATTACAGAGTACCAACCTCGTATGACATATCCCGATGCAATAAAGAAAGACCACACAGAGGAAGAATTCAGTGAATTCACACTTCGTGCAGACGATGAAACCATCACTCTTCAAGCTCTTGACTCAGCTAGGACATCGAGTAATAAAGGTACGAATGTTAATTCTATTGATAACCATTTGGTTCAACCTTCTTTACAGGAAGCATCACGAAATCACCTAGCTGAGCTAGATCTTAGGCCTCGTACCCATAAAGAAATAATTCATGAAGAACTAAGGCTTCAGGTCGATGAACTAGACGAGTGGAAAACACACTTTAAAGAGAAACTAGGAATACACGAAGTGAAACCGAAGAAAACCCCAGACGAGCTGATAGTAACAAAAAATACTTCAAAATAGGGGATCATGTATTGTTGAATAAGGAAGACCCTCGAATCACCAATTCAGACCTCAAGACAAATGAAGAAATCACTTTTGAGGTACTTAATGTCTTCCTATACGCACATCGAGGTAAGTAATCCTAAATTCAACACTTTTGAGGTAAACACTACTCGACTTAAACTTTATATCCACAACCGAATTGATCGCATGAGAAAGGATTTTCACCTCCTCAAACCACCTTGACCATACGAATGAGAGGTAAAGTCTAGCTTAAGAATATAAACGAGCGCTTCTCAGGAGGCAACCCGAGCACTAACCCCATTAATTTTTACATTTTTAATTCTTCTTTTTAGCACCTAACTATAAACTAACCAAAGTGCAGATTTCCGGACCACACTGACCTTACACACGGCCGGCCGGCGTGGCCGTGTGGCCACCACGAGAAGGTACAAGGGGCGGGGCAACCACCGGATCCATAATTTTTATTTAGCCCCCTTCTTCCTTTTTCTTTTCCAGTTGTTTTTCTTTTTTTTCATTTTCCATTATTTACTTTTATTTTTATTTTTATTTTTATTCCTATTTCTTTTAATTTCCTTTTATTTTCTTTATTATTTTCTTCTTATTATTCATTCCATTTAGATTTAGCTTAGGATACAATAAAATTAGGATGGTCGCTTGAGGACTCAAACAGATTCGAGACGTTTCCCCACGTTCACATCCAATCCTATCCGGTTTCTTTTCATTGGCTTCATCCAAAATTCAAGAAGTTTCACTTCTCTCCCCATCTTACGATTTTATGATTATTTTGATATTTCACTTCTCTCCCCATCTTACGATTTCATGATTATTTTGATATTATCTATCTTTGTACATTGAGGACAATGTACATCTTAAGTGTGGGGGGGTTAACTATAGCATTATCAGAAAATCCCTAAATTATTCCTTGTCCTACAGTAAGTTTCTCATATTATGACTAGAATGAAATTCCCCTGATTTATGATTTTTATTGATATGTTTTAGATTAAGTCATTGATAATTGTGCATTGATAATTAAATTCTAAGAATACTAGAGAATCAGGCATGGTAAGTCTATTTTTTAGAATTAAAAATTTTCTAGGTTGTCTACCTGAATTTAAATATTACTTTGAAATTTGAAATTTACGAGGTTGACATCAAAATACCCATAATTTTTGTGAGATTTTGAGCCTTATAGAGCATAAATTCGTTTTCTTGCTCACTTTATTGATTATGAGTATGTCAACACTGATTTGTTGTTCTAGAACTTGCATCGATTATACATGTCGAGACCACACTTTTTGATTTGATATACAGAGATGATAAAGGCACCTAGGACCTAACCCACTTACTCCATTAAAAGCCTACCTTCATAATTAACCCCTAGTGAACCCCGTTTAATCCTAACAACCCTTTTATTGACATAACCGCTAATATTAACCCAGAAACCCTTTGTTTTTGTTATCACCATTCTTTTTCGACTTCCCTTATATCGAGATTTGATTTGATTAATAGTCTAACTATGTTTTTATTTCAGTAATTTATCCTTTGTTATGTATTTATGATTTGTTCTTAAAAAAAATTGAAGTATAGTCATTATTCATTACTAGTTTTGTGATTAAATGAGATTACACATTTAAATTCCAAATATTGAAGAAAAAGCTCGTAGTATTAGAATTATTAATTTTCAATTAATATAATTACTTATTATTCAGTTCATTGTTTCTGTTAGGTAATTTGTCAATTCAGTCTCGATTCTAACCTCTAATTCACCTTATTCCACACCTTTAACCCAAGCCCAATTACAACCCTTTCAAAGACCTTTTGATTTGTGTTTCATCTCATATTTTAGTGGTGGAGATTTGATTCTCATGCAAGCCTATGGGATTAACTCTTCATGTTTGACTTTTGAGTGCCTAATTTTGAACCTTAAACACTTTGAGTGATTTGAGTGAATCTTTAAGTGAGGATGTCAATCCTTGTCGATTTTAAATCAGAGGAAATTGTTTAGATGAAGGGAAACACCTATGTTTTGTGCTACAAATGTATGACTTAGACTATTTGAATCTTTAGGACTCTTTGAGTTGAATTATCCATGTATGAATTATCTCTGACTTATGATGAAACACTATTAATGACTATTATGAATTGAGGGAAGTTCGTTTTAATTGTAAGTTGAGAATTTTGCTTGAGGATAAGCAAAAGCTTAAGTGTGGGGGTATTTGATAAACCGTAAAAGTAACATATTTTAGGCCCACATTTAGCATACTTTTGGATGATTTATCCCTTTATTTATGTAAAAAGGTGCTCTTAATCCTTTCTTTTCATGTTCTATACTCAGGAAAGCACCAGGGGATGAAAAGAACGCAAAACGGGCTTAAAACGGGACAAATGGGCCAAAGCATGAAATCGACACGGCCTAGACCAAAGATCACACGGCCGTGCCTCCTTAAAGATCTCAAACACGGCCTGGACCATGATTTACACGGTCGTGCCTCATCAACGAAGTTCACACGGCCTGGCCACGATTCACACGGGCGTGTGCGGAGGCGCGTGCCTGCGGCCAAGAGGAGTTTTACTCGGATTTGGATGCTTGGAGGCAAAGAAACACACTCCAAAGTCTAATTAAACCCCTAATTAGGAATCGCACTCAAATTAGGATACTTGGAGGCCAAGTAACACATCTCAAAGCCTATATAAACACCCTAGGGGGCAACTTAATGGAGAGTTCGACAGAAACCCTCTGTCGAGAGGCCCAAAGCCATCGTTTAGGGGCGTCTTGCTAGGCCAGAGAAGGCAGATTTGTGGGGATTCACTCAGGGATAGCCAGTTGATCCATCTCAAGAAGCCAGAATTCTACTCAAGACGGAGGATCTCCTCTTCAATTCCTTCAGGGGGTTTTAGGGATTTCTTATGTTTTGTGTTATCTTTTCTTCTGAGATGTTTTTCTTTATTGTTATGAACTAAACCCTTCAGATACCTGAAGGGGGATGAAACCTAGATGAATCTTGTTATTATTTTCTGAACTATATGATAAATACTTGATTTGTTCTTAATTATGTGTGCTTAATTCTTGTGTTAATATTTCGCGGATATTAATTCAAGTTGAATAAGCTTAGGTGGTGGAGCAAAAGTCCCTGCTTAAGAGTAGATCTAGCATAATTAAGCGGAGTTGATCGCACGCCTAGAGATAGGGTGACGAGATTTTGCCGGATTAGGGTGAAACCTAATATGGGATGTCCATAGATCGATTTACTGCTATTCTAGGGGGTTATTAATGGGAAAGAGATTTCAATTATTAACCTAGGGTTAGATGTTATTCGCCTCGAGAGAGGGTTTAATATACGTTAGGGAGTCTTACGGATCATGTCAAGTGAATACATCGTCTGGTTCAGAGTTAGATAACAAGTGAAGTCTAGGTGGATTCTTCCTTGGGTGTCGTCTTAATCAACTGAGTTTTTTCCAATTTATTCTCCCAATTTCATTCTTCTTTGTGTTAGAATTTTTAGTTTAATAGTTAATTAATTTAGACTAGATAAACAACTTCACTTATTTTAGGCTAAATAATAGAAAGAAAGTTAGTATTAGTACTTTTAGTTCCTTTGGGTTCGACAATCCGGTCTTGCCTAAGCTATAATACTGTTCGATAGGTGCACTTGCCTCAATCATTGTCATAGTTAGTTTCCAGGTTCGATCATTCTCTTTATAAATTTTAAAACTCTAACTTCACAGCGATCAATAAACATGCCCATAATTGTCCACTATCAACATGTATGGTGTAATTACCATCTAAGTACATTATCTTGATATTTCATAGCCATTTGAATCCTTTAACTAATACAAATCAACTTTTTCAATTATTTCAATTTAGTCCTTTTTACCTAATTAACCATTTAAACTTCAAAATTTCTTTAAAAAAATTTAATACTACCTTAAATTAACCCTATAGACATTAAATGAATATTAAAATAATAACTCATTCATCGGAGTCGTGGTCTCGAAACCACTATTTTTGACACCACTAAAAATGGGTCGTTACAGCTACTCTAGTTACAGCCTTTACCACGAATACTCATCCTTGACATTCTTGTATGAAAATAAGAAAAAGGAACGAGAAATAAAAGGAAATAATATTACCTTTAAGGAATCTAGAAAATCGGAGAAGATGAAGACAGAAAAAAAGTCGGGAAAGCTGTTAAGAAAATATGAAGGTTTGACGAATGTGTAGAAGAAAGTTTAGAGTTTTTTTTCTATAGAGATAAACGTGCTCAAGAAGTTACTTTGTGAAAATTGTTTACATTCTCCAATGAAAGCTTGAAATTGGTCAAAGAGGTAACCATGCGGTGTCTATACCCGAGTGTTTAACTGCCAAAATTTGATTTCGTTCAGAGAAGTAGTCTGATGATATCTTTTTAAGACTTTTAAAGGGTATGTCAGTAAGAGGGAAAAAAACTTGAAGTGTGGGTGAGGGAATCTATATCGTCGTTGATTTATGCTTGGCGTGAGCAACCAAACATCATGGTAATTGAAATCCTATGGGGGATAAAAATTTTGAGGATAAAATTTTATTAAGGGGGGAGAGTTGTAACGCCCCAGTTCTAGCGAGCACAAGGTCCAACGTAGTCTTTTAGAAATATGTTGGTGGAGTAGTATTTGCCTAAGTACCCCTTCTGGCATATTGAGTTGGCGGATACAGTTATGAGTTTAAGTTAGTGAGGGCTCCGTGCTAGATTGCTATAATTTGCTGGAAATAGGATGTAATCAAGTAAACCAGTATTGAGGGTATTAGTCAACGTCAGAGGTATAGTGTACCCTTTTCTCTATTGTATTTTGCAGGTTAAGTTACAATGTAAGCTGGTTAGGGTCTAACCGAACGTGAACCAAGATAGTTAATTGACAAGAGAAATACTTAATTAGGTTTCTCAAAAGTTGTAAACTTTGATAAGACAATTCAATAGTGATGTGACATTTGTCAAGTTCCAATAAATACCTAGATTATATTAATAGGTTTTCTAATTTGAATAAAGAGAGTTCTCTTATTCTCTCTTCAAACATTGAAAACTAAGGCTGGATTGAATGGAAGCATTCCTTTATGCTAGATCTAAAACCCTGGATTCTACTACTGATTTCTCCATGTCGAGGTGAGTTTTATGACTCTAGTAGATCTGCATGAATGCCTAAAGAAGTAAGGCCTTGTATATGGGTTATTTGTGTTTCAAATGATGGGAAAGGTTATTTGAATGAGTTTTGATGGTGTCCTTTCATTTTTAAAAGGCAGTGGTTGCAGCAGTTCCTGAGTGGGTCTTGGATCTAGAACTCAAACTATTACACATTTTTGTCAAGTGAGTCTTTAAACTGACTCATGTGTGAAAACTATTTATTTTAGACGCTTCCGTGAAGAACCATATGAACTGTGAACTGAAACTAAAAAATAATGGTATGATGAATATGTTGATGTGTGAATATTATTTGAGGGTTGCATGTATGACTCATATGAATCTTATTGGTATAAAGTATGTGATAAATAATATGAAGTTGAAGCTTGATTGTATGGGCATGTTTTGAATGTATGAGGTAAATAGTATGTTAAGTTTAATGGTGTTAATGCATGAAAGGCCTGTTAAGTGTTTATTTGTTCATCACGGTGGAGTCTAAAGGGGTCCATCGAGACTTTAAACATGATCTCTAAAAGGAAAGCCCATGGCCATGGCACCATATTGTGTAAGACCATATCTGGTGGGCTATGACATCATACAGAAAGAACTAAAGAAAAGTTATTACCTAATGGGGTTCTCTGCGTGACCTAGGATGATGAGGGGAAAACTTCATGGAATGTGAGTCTACAAGAATCCTTGTCATAAAAATGCCATAAAAATGGAAGCCTTTATAGTGATCTATAAAATGGATGCCTTTGTGGTGATCTAAGAAATGGAAGCCTTTGTGGCGATCTAAGAAATGAAAGCCTTCGTGGCAATCTAAGAAATGGAAGCCTTCGTGGCAATCTAAGAAATGGAAGCCTTCGTGGCAATCTAAGAAATGGAAGCCTTTGTGGCAATCTGAGAAAAGAAAGCCTTCGTGGCAATCTAAGAAATGGAAGCCTTCGTGGCAATCTAAGAAATGGAAGCCTTTGTGGCGATCTAAAAAAAATGGAAGCCTTTGTGGCGATCTAAAAAAATGGAAGCCTTTGTGGCGATCTAAGAAATGGAAGCTTTCGTGGCAAACCTTGTAAAGGATGCCTTTATGGCGCACTCTAAAGAATGGCCCTTGTGGCAACCTTCTGAAAGAAACTGTAACATCCTGAAATTCGGGAATTTATGTTTTACATTATACCATGCGATAGGCTAGTCAATAGTGTTAATTGTGTATGTTTAGGGGCCCTAAGAAGACTTGGGATTGAGTTGGGCCTTAGTAAAATTTTTGTGTTTAAGCACTTTAAGGAGAGAAGGTAAGTGGCATCAAGACTTAAGGAAATAAATGTGTATTTTGCTAGCACAAGTGGAGCACATGGTGGAGTGGTGTGGCGTCAAGTGGAGAGCATTGAGGGAAGGGGTTCGAATCCCATCTATTGCAACTTTTAGCATTTTAAATTTTTGAGCTTCTCAAGTGTTGTATGGTAAGTGTCGGCCATGGCATCAAAGAAGGAAAGGAAGACTTTTCTAATGTTGGAAAGAAGACTAAGAAAATAAGGTAAGGAGGAGAGTAAGGAAAGAAGTAAAGGAAAGGAGTAAGAAGGGAGATATGTTGGCCGAATATTTGGAAGGTGCTTGGGATAGAATTTTTAGTCAACCATGACCTTTTTGGTGAATGAAGTACACGATTTTGGTAGGGGAGTTAGGGAGCCGATTTTTCTTTCTCTTATGGTTTTTTTTTTGTGCAAATTTGTGCATGAAAGGTTTTGGTTTCTTTTAGCATTTTGGGTACTTTTCTTTTCCAACTTCTTTTTCCCTTGTTTTGGCCGAAACACTCTAGCACCTATATTCATCTTTCTCGCTCGTTTTGCCGAAACCCTCAATCCATTATTGCTCATTTTTCCTTTGTTAGCCGAAACTATCTAGCACTCTTTCTCCATCTTTTCTTTTCTTTTTCATTATTTCTTCAACCCTTCTTTCTCTTTCTTTAATCAATATTTTGGTGGCCGAATCTTCTTGTTCATTTCTCTCCATAGCCGAACCTTTTGACCATTAATCTCTTCTTTGATCGAATCGATAAGTGGTTTCTTTCTTCTCTTTTCATTTTCTTTTCTCCCTAGCCAAATATGGGTCCATCACTATTCGGTTGTTCTATTTTGTTTCTAAACCGAAATATCATTTTCTCCTACTCTCTCAAATCATGATCATCTCTTCTTTTTCGAAGTGTACTAGTGGGTGGCCGTATATCACATCTTTACCGAATCATCTCTAGCCTTAAGTCAATCGGTGGAAGTCAGATTTATTATCGTTAAGGTAATGGATTTCTTCAAGGTTCATTTCGATATCTCTCAATACATGTTTATTCCTCTAAAACAAATCGATGATTATGTTTAAAACGTTTATTCTAGGGACTAATCGCTCGTTCTTCTCTATTCGTTGATTCTTCGGAAGTAGTGGTAAGCCGAATCCTATCCCTAAACAACTACTTACACTCATCATAGTATTTTCTAACCAATACTTTTTCAATGGAGGCAAGTGGTAGCGTTGTTAAAAGAAAATCGATAGGAGAGCAAAAAGGGAGTGGAATTGCGATTCCTACTCCCAAGTTCAAGCGTAGGGCAGTATCGGCGGTTCGGGATTTCCCACCGGGTTTTGGACCATCATCCGGTGAGAATGACAAATCGTGGTCGTTCACGATACTAAGGGTGTAACATCCTGAATTTTTGGGCCTATGCGTTTAATGGGTGGATATGTTTAATGTGTTAATTTAAGTGTTAGGGGTCCAAATTGGGCTCAGGCTTAGGTAGAGGCCTTGATTAAAATTATCTGTTTGGGCATTATAGGGTTTAAAAGGTAGTATCTATGTTTAAAATACCAAAGTGGGCTTGTGGCCCAATCTTAGGAGGTGACGCCACACAAGGGAGTAAGGGGCCCAAATTTAAGTTTCATGGAGCCCAATTCTTTTAATTTAAGTTAGCTAAATTTTGGGCATTAGGATTAGGTGGAGTGGATGGCAACAAGGCTAAAATTTAGGGGTTTTAATGTTTAAAATATGTGGATAATAAGCGGATAAAGGCTATTATTTAGGAATTTATTTTATGTGGATAATAAGCAGATAAAGGCTAAACTTTAGGGATTTTAATGATTAAAATATGTGGATAATATGTCGATAAAGGAGGGAGGAGTTAGAGATAATTAAGTCTCTTTTAGATGAGCTAGTAGATTAAGATAAAGGAGAAAAGATAGGATTTATCTCAAGGTTAGGTAAGTGCCAAAATTTCTATAAATAGGGGAATATCTCTTCAATTTCAACATTTGGGTTTTTCTCTCATTCTTTTCTCTTCTTCTCGAGTAAAAGCCGAAAACTCCTAAAGTTCCATCTTCTTCTTCATTCTCTACAAAAGCCGAAAATTTCTAAGCCTATTCCTCATCTTCACTTTGATTCAAAAGCCAAACTCTTTCCATTCTTTTTCTTCCTAGCCAAAATCTTCAAGTCTCTTCCTTGTTTTCTTTTCTTCTTATCTTTTCTGTCAAACCGAAACTCCTCACTCAAGTATTTTAAAAGCCAAAGACACATCACCTTCTCTTGTTCATACTTTTCTCGAATTTTCCTAAAAGTGAAATCCTAGATCTCATCTCATGTGATTGCCGAATTATACATGGTGCCTACTTGTGCCAAATCAAGGGAACTTTAGTGGAGTCAATCGCATAGATCTCTAAGTTATAGAATCGTGTTACTTTCGGGATTTCAAGGTAAGGGATCTATTAGTTTTAACGTGTAATTTGGGATTTATTAACCTTGGCCGATTGTTGAAGGGGCTAAATCTTTGTGTGTTTTTCGGCTTTTGAGTAAGGCTTTACATTGAGGATAATAGATCCTGATAGCAAGGACATCGACTAAGAATATTGGATTTCGCGATATCGTGTGTGTAATACTTCCCAACCATCTAGATCTGATTGTTAATGTATGCTCATAAGTTTATATGTTGTGATAAATACCGATATCTCGGTTTAATGTTGGAAACCGAAAGGGTGAAGCAAATCACCAGTCGTTGAATGTTTGACTTTATATGATAAAAGCATATTGATTTTATGATCGCATGGGTTGGGTTGATGAAAGGAGGAAGTTATACGTTATATGTGTAGCGGTTTATACCGTGATCTCATTATATGTTGTAGCGGCTAATGCCGTGATCATTATAAGGGCTTCGCCATAATATGTTGATGAGCAAAGCATGACCGCCATCTTAGCGTGTAGCGGTGTGGGTCGATTGTAGAAATCCCCAATGGTGTGAATGGTCGATACGGGGCATGTAGCGGATGGAAACCTAGGCAAATGGGTTGGGCCTTGCATATTATTTGTTATTTTTTTATAAATGGAATTATTAATCTGCTTTATGGGCCTAAGGCCAAAATCTAGTGGTGCATGAGGGTTGCACACTTGAGTCTCGCGACTCACCCTATTAATTAACCTTTCAGTGTGATACCTAGTGCTTCGGACCGGCCGAGAGGAACGCAAGGTGGCCATGCAAAAGACCAACTGGATCCAAAGAAAAAGTCTCAAGTTAATACTTTATATTTTTAATTAATGGATTTTAAATCTCGTTGTAATAAGGCTATGGGCCACTAGTTTATGTTTTGTTTTATTTTGAGCTTTAATTACTTTTAGTTATTTAAATTCTTATTGAACTAATGTATCTATTTAAATTTGGGTTTTTAATTTATAAAGGCATATTTTATTTAAACTATCAACTATTAAATTTCTCTCGAATAATAAGATAAACTTTAGAAAAATATTTTTTCTGAAAATACGACATGTTCTTCCAAAATTTTTAGTGACATACCAGATCCAGTCGTGGTGTTTGGGCCGGGTTTGGGGTGTTACAAAGGGTAAGCATTTCATTAGATCGTCTGATTTAGATTTGGATTAATAAAATCTCGTTTATTGGTTAATCGAGTGTAATGGTGATTTAGGTGCCGACGATCAAGAAGGTTTAGTCCTTACCGTAATCAGGAGTGTAATCTCACACCGAAATCCCGTAGATTCGTGATTCACTATTATGTTGGAAGAATAGATCGTTGTTGTGTTACAAGTCTAATATCCGTAATATAGCATGAATCGAATAATTGGCTTAAAAATTATTATTTCTAAAATCTGTTAAAATCGGTATAAAATTTGTTAATGTACCAAAATGCCCCTATGGGCCGATTTACGAAAATGCCCTTATGGGCCGATTTACCAAAATGCCCCTATGGGTCGATTTGCTATAATGCCTAAATGGCCGAACTATCAAGTGCTTTAATGGGCCGATTCACCGAATTAATTCACTAGATTAATGGATGTTGTATATATATGGATATTTTGTTTTATTATGTATGATACATTTTCATATATTGCATGGGATGGGATAAATTGTATGGAGAGCAGTGTAGCCTGGTGGCATTGCCACAAATCTATTTGTTATTGTGCTTAATTATGTTTTTGGTGGCTTGACCACAAAAATATTATACTCTGGTAGCTTGGCTGCAATTTTGGTGTGAGCGGCGGGGTGGGTTGACTTGATCCCCACAGGTGTGATTGGCTGGTCGGGGTGTGATGGATGGATGGGTTGGGTTGCATACATTTACTTCATATAAATATTGTTATGTAAATGGGCTTCAGCCCAAGAATATGCTATATGGGCTTAGGCCCAAGATTATGCTATGCGGGTTTAGGCCCAAAGGATGACTGGTAAGGAGATCATGCAATCGAGTTCTAGTAACTCACCCTTTTTTTCTTAATCCTTGCAGTAATGCTCGATGATGTGGACTTGGGCCATGGATGACTCGGTGGAGGCCATACTTTAGAAATGGTGTTTTCGAACTTTAGCAAATTTTCATTTTCCGCTTTATTTCATTACTTTTACTATTTTGGGTTTAAAGTTGTAATAAGGCCTCAGGATAAACTTTAATTTGCTTTATGTTTGGACGTATTTATTATTTTTCTTAAATTGTTTTAAATGGGGATTTTTCTAAAATCATAAATAACGGTTTTCCAAAGTTGAGTAACGAAAGGATTTTATAACATATTTATAAATAATTTAACTCGGATTCTCTTTCGGATTATCAACAATATTTTCAAAAGTCACTGTTTTAAAATATCACGAATTTGAATATCAATTCTTCAATTAACCTCTCGAGATTAGTAGTATTTTTATCGAATATTTTTAATCAAACTGGTTTTCTTAACTATAACCAAATAATACCTATTTTAGTACGAATTACAAGTTCTTAATACGTTTTATTTATGTGACATGTCAAATCCGGTCGTAACGCATGGGCCAGGTTTAGGGTGTTACAAAAATGCCTCTGTGGCAGACCCTGAAAGAAAGAAATGATTACCATGACGTATTATGAAGGAATGAAATTCTTGACGAATAAGGAATGAGCAATATGAAAGGCGGATTCTAGATTTAGAGCCTTCGTGGCAAAGAATAAAGGATATGCCCTTGCGGTGGGTTATGAAGGAACATCCTCTATGGTGAATCCTATAGAGATAGTTTTTACGACACACACAAATTGGGCTACTCCTATGGCGTGTTCTAGAAAGGCTTCCAAGAATAAACCATGAAGAACGCCCTTTGTAGCAGACTCTATACTAAGTTATCAACATATTTCTTATTATTCTTAACTGCAAATAGTGGGATTAGTAAGTACGAAACGTGTCTATGAGTATTCCGGTAAGGTGCTTGTTATGATTAAGATTTGTATAGATATGGAGTTTTTAATAGACATAACAAAGTAATGAGAATGTATTCTGAAAAAGAACGTAAACATTATACGCTCGAGAGGAAGTATCGATCATTTGTGTATGGGTCTCTTCCTGAAGTTGAGAAAGTTATAGCTTACTGAATGAAGAATGCATGTGCAGTCTCAAAGGCATTAAGGAGAAAGAAATGGTCTCAGAGTAAGGTATGGTAACAAACGCGAATAAAGAAACGAAAATGGAGGCAGCTTTTGTTAGAGATGCGATAAAGAATAAGAGCAATAAGATGGTTCTAGAAACATTAGATGTGGCTTGCAAGTATGGTTCAGGTAAATGGTGTCTGCTTCACTAAGTCTCTTCAAACTTATCTCTACGTGTTATGTTTCAAGTGGGTTTTTAAGGGTCATGCTTGGAAGGACGAAGACTACATCGAAGGAGTGGTGTATTGGACTATTATGCATATAGAGTGAGCTTGATGGCTAGATCAAGTCTGAGTCGATAATTATAGATATTCCTACAGGAGATAACTATGTAGGCTAGGGCATCAATTCAGTCCTAATTGTAATTAAATTCTCTATGTATACCATTTGAATTTCCACATTGTTTACACTTTTGTATTTTATTAAAAAGTTTGAAATTTATTAGCCGTAATATTTGATAATTTGAATAATTAGGCTTAACTACTTTGTATTATAGTGATAGCACCCAAGATTCAGGTTTGATTCATCGGACCAAGTTTGGGGTGTTACAAGTTTGGTATTAGAGTCTGATTTAGCTAGTTCTTAGATCAAGAAGACAAAGAAGCCTTGTATTCATAATACGCCGAACCTGGTAGAGTTCCTCAGGTATGTTGAGAATTTTCTCATTTATAAGATTGATGTGTTAATAGTGACTTAATGAAGAGTAATTAAAAAGAACAAAAAGATAATAGAAAGGTAGAGGATCACTTCATTAATAAAAACATATTTTATACAAGGCGGAAGACAATAAAAGAAAAGACGGGATAAAAAGAAATAAATTAGTCCTCTCCTTTTGAGTGATGTCCAGTAGCCTTGGCGGGGACCTCTTATGTTGGCTCCATTTCCCTTAGAATTTGCTCTAAGTCATTGAGCTTCTCAATATTCTTATCACCCTTTATTTTGGGCGAGTTAGGAATAAAGAAACCAGTAATTTTTTTCCATTTTTATTGGAAACCTTCCCACTTTTTGCCCTTGGGGTTGTAAACATCGAAGCCTAATGAATCTGTAGAAACATCTCGAAGAAAGTCAAAGTCCACTTGACTCAAGTCCAAGGGACCAATGACCACTTTGGCGTGGAGAACTAGGTTAGCCTTCCACTCTGGCAGCGCCTCAGTCAAGTTCCTCTTCATGTCCTCTTGATATTTCTTGAAGGTTTCTTCATTGGATTGGCAAAGATTATCGAACTTAGCCTCATAGTGCAGCTTCTGGGATTGGAGTTGTTACCTCAATGATGACTCATTCTTCTCTAGTGACTTGACTCTATTTTCCAACAGTTTGCACTTATCCTTTATTTCCTTATTTTTAAGCTTCCAAGCCATGACACATGAGTCAAGGTGCTCAACCTTGCTTTTAAGAGCTTGCTCCCTACTGCATTGCTCTTCTATTATCTTGAATTTCGACTAAATCGACTACTCGAAGCTGGCAACTGTGGCCCTATGGAAATCATGGAACTCTTGAAGAGATCCACTCAACAGCCCATACTTGACAGATAGAGCTTTAGTAGATTTGGCCAACTAAGAAAAATGAGATGAACCTGACTTGGACACAATGTGAGAACCGAAAGCCTCTTTCCATTTTTTAGGGATCATATCGTATTGGCTTTGAAAGATCGAACTTAAAGAAAAAGGGGATGACCCTGAAGCATAAAGGTTGCACTAAGGAAATAACTCATCACTTGTAACATCCTGAAAATGGGCCTATGCATTTTTGATTTAATTATACGAAATGGCATGTCTTATGTGTTATGAATGTATTGTGAACATTTTTGGAAACTTGGAAATGTAAGGAAATGCTTTGGAAATGTTAAGTTTAAAAGAGGAAAGTGAACATTTTTAGGAACTTGGAAATGTAAGGAAATATCTTAGAAAATGTTAAGTTTTAAAGTTTAAAAGAGGAAACTAAGGCAAGGTGGCCTTAAGAAAATTAATAGAGGAAATTTGACACAAGAACAGGTTTGGAAAAGTGGCAAGGAGACGCCACTTAAAGCCCAGTAAGTGACGCCACAAGCAAGGGGAGAGGGGCCCGAGTTCGAATCGCATGGGAAGCAAATAAAGGATTTTATTTTTGCTACAAGGAGCGAGAGGAGGTGGATTTGCACTAAGGAACTCCAGGAGGAGTTTTATTCTCTTTAAAATTCAAGCTAAATAGATGGATACATGATGGATAATTATTGGTATTTTTAATAAGAGATAATTAAAGGATTATTTCTATTAATTTTAAATAAGGTGATAAAGCTATCAAAATAGAAGTGATGGCCAAGTAAGGGATTCTAAGATAGTAATTTCGGCTACTAGAGGAAAAGAGGGCCATTCATTCTTTCTTTCAACCCTTCTCTCTCTGCCGAATTTCCTAGAGCATTTGTTCTTCTTCTTTTTGTTAGCTAAAGCCGAAAACTCAAGATACCATCATTAGCCGATTTCTTTATACCAATCAAAGAGCCGAAATCAAGATCTTTTTAGCCTACATAGCCGAATGTTGTTAAAGGCTCAAGCAAGGATTGCTGGTTCCTAAAGTAAGGGTAAGATCTCATTCGGTTTCATCATTTTTTCTTTTAAGATTTACCGAAATCTAGGACTAACCCCATTAATATCTTGTTGTCGAAACTTTGAAGAGATCTTTCGGGATTTACTAAGCGTCGACTACAAGGAAGGAGAAGTTCTTTTTCCGAAGGTACACCATAGGCCGCGTGTTCCCTAGTTATTCGGTGAATTTCGGGATTTAAAATTCATAAGGTAAGTGTCTATAGCATTCGGCCAAGGCCATGTTTGGTAAATATATGTGTTCATTAATTATTCAAAAGTCGAAACTAATCTATTCAAGTAATCTAGTGATTGCCGATTTCAAGAAAGAAGGATACAAAGTTTCCTGTGATTTGATTAGACATCAATCGGCACTAAAGGGTCTTAAAAGATCTAAAGTGATAGATCGGTTTTTCGAGATTTCAAGGAATTCGTTAAGCATACCAGGTGTGTACCCCACACTATCTTTTAATAAGATTTATGGCAATATTTAATATTGGCATGTTTATATGAATGTGAATATGGTTAAGGTACCATACAATGGTACAAAGTACCCAGGTACGTTTCCTACTCCTACTAGGATTATGAATATATGTTATGACTCATACGTGAACAGTGAGAAGAATGTGAAATTTGGCATGTTAATGCATAATATGTATGATATGGGGCATATGGGTTATTGAAAAAGGGGAAGTGAATGTGGTGATCTAAGACCACGATATCTGAATGTGGTGACTTCGGTCACATTATCTGAATGTGGTGAATTAAGACCACGATATCTGAATGTGGTGACTTCGGTCACAATTATCTAATCTGGTGGCTATGCCACAAATAATTATAAGGGCGATGAGCACGTCGACTGCAGCGACTGCCTTCGATGGTGTGTAGCGGATGGAGGGTTGACTTAGTAGTCCCCACGGTGTGCAGGATGGTACGGGTGATGTGTAGCGGATGGCATCTAGGTTTGGGTTCGGGTTGCATCACTTTTTTTTTCATATCTGTTATATGAATATGCATGTGTTATGATAATGTATGCCTGAGCTATTAAATTTTAGTGTTGGTTACACATTGAGTCTGTTGACTCACCCCGTTGTGGGAACATGTTCAGGTGACGAACAGTGATGGACCGGGGACAGCGAGAACTTGTGGTGGCCATGCTCAGCTTGAAGTTTATTTTATTTGGACATTTCATTTCATTTAAGTACCTTAAATTATTTGGGTTTGTTTGATGTAATAAGGCCACTGTGGAACTATTTCATTATTTTATTATGGTTACAAATTTTTATTAAGTTAAAGATTAAGTAATTTATTCTAAGTGTACTCTATACGTTCTATCACCTAAAATTGAAAAAAAGTTTTCATTATAAAACGATTTTGTTTTCTACTCGAGCCCAACTCAAAACAATCTTTCTTTCAAAACACACCATTTTCCAAAGTAACAAATGAATTTTGAATCGGTTTTCTTCGGGGAGCATACCAGATCCGGTCAAGGCTCGTGGGCCGGGTGTGGGGTGTTTCATCACTTCCAATAGAGGAAGAAGGTGGTGGTTAAGGAATTGAAGGGATCACAGGTGGATCTAATAGTAAAGGTTCGACTGGGATATTAGCTTGAGAAAGGCCCGTGTTTTGGATAAGGGAACCTACAGTTTGGGTGGGTTCCTCTGGGACCACTGGTGCAACTGGTAATGATAGAAGCGACAAAAAAAGAAATTTCGGACTAGGAAGTCCTTTCTTGAGTCTATGCCACTTGGGTTGTGGGGGCTCACTTTCCTTAGTATTTGGGGCATCATCACTTGCCCTAGGCCTCTTTTAATGCTTCTTAGTCAAAGGTTTCTTGGAATGAGTAGTTGAATCACTCTCCTTAATACGAGATTGGTCCATAATGGCCCTAATATCCATCCTTGGTGTTTGAGTGGGCAAAGTATAAGAATCTGGAATGGATCATGCACCACCAATGCAAGTGTTAGGTTCACTTGAAGAAGAAGAAGTTGGAGGATGAATACTAGGAGTAATGAACCAATTCTGGGAACGTGTAACATCCCGTTTTTCAATGGTATTAGAAATAATAGTTTTGGGACCACAAATCTGAAGAGTAATTTTATTATAATTATTATTTAATTCATATGAGTCAACTATAATTTTATATTGAATTTTGATTTGATAAATTTTAACTTATTGAACAAATAGTAAAGATAAGTGGTTTATCCCGAAAGTTAAGTGGTTTTGGAAAATGAGGTATCGGGACCTCATTTCTATAAATCGAACTCGTAAATATTTTTATTAAATATTTACAGATTTATTATATTGATATGTGAAATTCTGGTTCGAAAAATTTATTATTTAACTAGTTAATTAAAGAAAAATGACTAAACTGTAAAAGATGTAAAACTTAATCGCTATTGAACTTTAATGGTTAAATAGCTTAATTAGTATATGTGTGAGGATTTATGAAGTAAATATACCATCTTTTATTGGTGTGGACGGTTAACTTGTTTTTTGTTATATTTTATACATTAAATTAAAAGTTAAAATATTATAATAAAGGAAAAACATAAAAATAATGGGCTATCATCTTCCTTATGGAACTTCCATCGAAAAACCAAACTAAAACCTCCATTTAAAGAGCTTGAAGATTTAGTGGCTTTGGTTGTATGCATGTAAGCAATTTCTTTGCCCGTTTTTAATAATTTTTATGTTTTTAAGGTCGTTGTAGTTTAATCTAGTTAGCCTAGGGACTATTTCGTAAAACTGTTAAAAGTTTTGAAACTTACCATTGATGAATTCTAGATTTTTTTTAAATGATAAATTTGTAATCTTGGTTGTTGATTGGGACTATTTTGTAAAGTGATTTTAGTTCATTTTTAGTTAAAAGACTAAAATGATAAAATATCAAATTTGACATGAAATTCTTGCGAATTTTGAATAATTATGGGCTGTAGCAGTTTAAAGGAAAATTTGGCTATCATGAAAATTGGTGAAATTTTGATAATTTGAAAGTTTCGGATTTAGGGACTAAATTGAATAAAAGGTAAAAATTTAGGGTAAAAGTGTAAAATATTGATTAAAGGTCAAATATGTGAATTTAAGTGTTTAAGGTATTTGAATTGGTTAATTGAATGAAATTATTATATTTAGATTTAGAAACGAATCAAACGGACTATAATCGTGGAGAAAGGAAAGTTGGCGGAATAAATATCGGTGTCGCGCTCGTAGCCGTTTTTTATTAGGTAAGTTCGTAACTTGGTTAAACTAATTAGTTATTGTTTTGGTAAATTAATATCTATTTATTATGTTGGGATCGAGTTCATTGACTTGAAAAAATGAATAAGACCATAGTTGAAAGACACTATGGCACTATACCGGAAATGAATAAGACCATAGTTGAAAGAAACTATGGCACTATACCGAAAAATGAATAAGACCATAGTTAAAAGACACTATGGTCCTATACCAGAAAATGAATAAGACCATAGTTGAAAGACACTATGGCACTATACCGAAAATGAATAAGACCGTAGTTGAAAGACACTATGGCAACATGGTAGAAATGAATAAGATCATAGTTGAAAGACACTATGGCATCATGTTGGAAATAAATAAGATCATAGTTGAAAGAAACTATGGCATCATATCATAAGTGTGTAAGACCATGGCTAAAAGACGCTATGGCATCCTTTGTACAGTTTTTTATCAGATAATATGTATCGGATGTTAAATACATTATATAATATGAACATGAAATGGATGTTTTGAATTTCATAGGTTATTGATGAATGTTAAATGTATAAAATGAAATGGGTATATAAAACAGTTGTATGGAATGAGACATTGAATGAAGAAATTGATATGAATTATTGAAATGAAATATGATTTACAAAATGATTATGTGTTAAATGTGTAATATGAAATGGTTACATGAGATGGCTATTCGAAATTGTGATATATAAAAAGAATATATAAAATGATTATATGAATCGGTTATATGGAAATAGTTATATAAAGTGTTTATATGGATAGATATATAAAATGGAACATTTAAAATGAACACTTGAAATGGGAAATGAGAAATGTTAAATGAATAGATGTTGAATAAATGGTATATCTAATGTGTTTACTTGTATATATTTTATAACATGAAAAGATTATAAGTTTTGTATATGTGAACTCACTAACCTTGTGAGACTTGTGATGTGTATCGGTAATGAATGAACGCATGACCATGATATTAAATTATCTTGTAACTCATGACCATGATATTGAATTATCTTGTAAAATGTTTAAATTACATCATTTTCGTTAAGTTAAAGTTTAAGTTTATTAAGAACTTACTAAGCTTTACGTAAGCTTACCTAGTGTTGGTTTTTCTTCATTGTAAATCATCGGATTCGAGCTATCGATTGGATTGCTTTTGGAGATCACACTATCTGGCAATTTAATCGGTAACTAATTCTTCACTTTGGTCTAGTTATAAATAGCATATAAATAGGGTTTTGGTATATTTATGTTATAAGCATTATGGATATGTTTTGTATGAATTGAGGTATTAGATATGTTTATTAATGTGAATCTTAATTAGTATTTTGGTTGATTGTGGTGTGTGATGGCAATGGTATGTCTATATAAGTGTTTTTGACCATTTGTTATATGCCTTATGGTATTAGTTGATGTTTGGTTCATTGGATGTGTATGAAATAGAAGTTTAGATATGTTTGATTGGTTTAAAAGGTAGGAACATGTGTATATTGAAAGTGAATTTGGATTTGTGTTTGATTTGTGGTGCCAATGTGGGCATATTGGTCAAGCACATAGGTTGTATGTTTTTGGCATGTTTAGATGTGTTTTGAAAAGGTCAAAAAGGTTGGATATGGTTTGTTTTGGTGCCTAAGAAATGGTTGATGAATTGGCTTGTTTTTTGGGTCATTTTGGATGCACACGACCTGGGACACGGGTTGTCACACAGTCGTGTATCTTCTTAATTTTTAAGTGCAAGATTTTTCACATGGGTTCAGTTTGTTATACGACCTGGCAACAAGGCTGTGGGGCCCTATTTTCAAACTGTACACGATTTGGCCACACGGCCTAGGTTCTATCACACGGCCGTGTGACCTCTATTTTTAGTTGTTTCTACATTTTTTTACTTCAGATTGATCCCTGTGTGTTCCCAAATTGATTTTAAGGTTCTGTAGGCTCGATTTAAAGCCATTTAGGTATGAGTTCTATGATTATTGTATGGACATCGATTTAACGGATGTAGGGGCAGATTGAAGACGACTTCTAATAGAATAAGAGGAAGGATGAAATCTTCAGTGTTGTCACTGAGGCAACACATCGGTGGTATTTCAATGTCATAGGCAAAGTTGGGACGATGGAAGCCTCTGGCTGTTAAGAATCGGCCCACTTCTTCCTGGGTTGTTAAATTCTCTATGTATACCATTTGAATTTCCTCATTGTTTACACTTTTGTATTTTATTAAAAAGTTTGAAATTTAGTACCTTTAATCGTTGGTAATTTGAATAATTAGGCTTAAGTACTTTGTATTATAGTGGTACCACCCAATATTCGAGTCTGATTCATCGGGCTAGGTTTGAGGAGTTACACAGATTTTTTTGAATGATCAACTATAACTGTAACATCCCTTACCCGTATTCGACGCCGGAATAGGGTACGAGGCATTACAGGACTTAAACACAAGAAAACATACAAAACCGAGACGTAATTTCCATCCAAATTTAACACTTTTCATATACATTCATATCGTCTCTAAAACGAGTCTACGAGGCTCGATACATGATTTGGAAGTGATTCGGGACTAAACCGAGAACTTTAGAAATTTTTATAAAACTTCGAAAATTTTTGCTAACTGTAGGGCTTACACGCCCGTGTGGTCCAAGGGACACGCCCGTGTGACCCTTAGACACGCCCGTGCTACAGGCCGTGTTCAAAATAGGGTGCTATCTGACTTGTGCCACATGGCCGTGCCACACGCCCATGTGTTAGGCCGTGTAGCACACATGACTGAGACACACGCCCGTGTCTCTGCCCGTGTGCTCAATTCTAGACATTCTGTTTTTCCAAAATTAAGGTGCAGGGGACACACGGCCGAGTCACATGCCCGTGGGGCAGACCGTGTGTCACACACGGCCTAGAGACACACCCGTGTGTCTACCCATGTGGACAAAATAATGGCTATTTACCAAGCCATTTGCCACCCTTGTTCACACATACACTTACACCAATTCAAGGCACAAACATAACATACTTAGGCAACCAAAACATCCACAATTATGACTAACACAATATCAACATCTATCATACTCACAACAATTATTAAGCCACAATTGACTACTTTCAAAATACCTAATTGTACACCACTTTATCATCTCATTAATAGCTCACATTTCCAAAAATCACACAATCATGCCATAAATCACAATTCCAAACATTTCACATGCACCAAGCATACCATGATCATATCACCATAGACATTGACACATATATGAATATACTTAGGCTTACTACCATGTTAGCCAATATGAGCCAACTTACATGGCCAAATAGCAAAACAAGCCTTTGACAATCACAAGCCAACACATTGGCTACAATCACAATGACACATTTAACAAAATGAATAAGTCCTTATACATGTCATAAACTCAAAATACTTGAATTCATCAATACCCAAAGTGATAGCTTGATAGTGTGATAGGATCTCCGGCGATCTGCAATCCGAGCTAGCTTAATAACCCTATAAGATATTGGAATGGAAGGGGGTAAGCTATATATATAGCTTAGTAAGTCCGTACAAAAATAATAAGCAACTTTTACCAATCATTTACCAAGTCCGCTGATATAAACACAAGATAATATAAATTGCTATAAAACTCACAGTTATAATTTATTCAGTCACATTGTTTGCTCTATCAATTTGCAAGCATATTTTAACATGTTTTGACATTAGCCTAATAACCGTAATCTCTCCATTATAACAAATTACCACAATCAACCAATCATTTCATACCTCATAATAAACATGCACATTATTTATGTGTACTCATGTTTCCGAGCATATGTTTTAATATCTTTCAATTGCCTAAACTCTTATCTTCCCTTACTTCCATAACCATTTTAATAGGCAAGTATGTCAATCTTTCCTTTTTCTCATATTCGATAAATCACAATTTGTGTGAATAAAACATGCTATATCATAACTCAATTTGGCTCGAAAGCCAAACACATAATCGTCAACCGAATTTACCATGTATTTCATACATCACAAGTATTGACCAATAATCACAAGGTTTTCACAAAAACATCACTGTGGAAATCATGAACTCACAATTTCATGAACATAACATACTCAATCACATTCTTACCAATGGTTCATCATATACCGAATTCATTTCTTTTGGGTTTTTCGTACATACCTGTACCAACTCGAAATAAAATCACATACTTTCTCGTATTTGGCATACCTGTTGAACCACTTGGAATACTACCGGATACACGAAAATATTTGCACATAAGTTTCACATATGTAGCCAATGCTACCACAAATCTCATAACACATATAAACTCGCTCTCGAGCTATCCTCGGGCCTGCTTACACAAGTTGTCAGTCGAGACGTAGCTACGCGGTGCTGCTCACACAAGCTGTCAGGTATTCGCAACATATGCCGGTATACTCAGCTACTGGTAGGACATACAGGACCAGCACCCGGGACACATAAATCACATAACACATGGGTTCCTAGTGACATGTCACTTGTATCCTAATCTATTCCTAAGGTTCAACTAGGATTTTCTCGCTTGTCGAAATTTCGTCAATTACATCCGTAGAGTCAAACATACAATTCATGCAATATCAAAACATATTAAATACCATTGTAAAGTTGCATTATTAACATACGAACTTACCTCGACGTAAAAACGGCAAAAAGGACTAAATCGCCAAATACTCGTTTTTCCCCTGTTCTAACTCCGAACCTCATTTTTCTTGATCTATAACATCACATTTAACTTATTTAATCATTGTACTATTAAAATCAGCCCAAAATTAAATTATGGCAAAAATTACATTTTTTCCCTTAAACTTTTGACATTTTACAATTTAGTCCCTAGGCTCGTAAAATGATTTTCATTCAATTTCTTCAAAACCCAAGCCTAGCCGAACCATTTTCATACTCATAACAGCCCACATTCCTCATTTATTCACATTTTTCTACTCATTTTATAACTTTTACAAACAAGTCCTTTTAGGCATTTTTACCGAAAATCACTTAGCAAAAGTCGTTTATCATACACCAAGCATACATTTTCTACCATTAGACATCAAAATACACAAATATCCATCATGGGTGAAATTTTATACCTTGACATCTCTTCAAATTGATGGTAGAAATAGATAGATCGAGTTACAACGACTTAAAAAATGTAAAGAGCATTAAAAACGGGGCAAGAACGGACTTACAATCAAGCTTGGAAGTGGAAAAACCCTAGCTATGGCTTCCCCCTTGTTAATTTCGGCCATGATGAAGAAGATGGACAAAATTGGCTTTTAATTTGGCTTTTTAATTCATTTAATTACCAAATTACCAAAATGCCCTTAATGAAAAACTTTGAAAACATACCAAACCATGTCCATTTTTGTCCACCAACTTAACCAATGGTCTAATTACCATTTAAGGACCTCTAATTTAAAATCTCATAGCAATTAGACACCTTTAACATATAGAATTCAAGTTTTGCACTTTTTACAATTTAGTCCTTTTAACTAAATTGAGTGCCTAAACGTCAAAATTTTCGAACGAAATTTTCACGAAATCATTCCATAAAACTGTAAACCATAAAAATATAATAAAAATGAATTTTTATTCATCGGATTTGTGGTCCCAAAATCACTGTTCCGACTAGACCCAAAATCGGGCTGTTACAATAACCCAGATGACATTTCTTTTATTTGGTGAAGTTGGTAAACCCACAATGAAACCCATCGTGATTCATTCTCATTTCCACTCAAGAATTGAAATAGGTTGAAGTAAACTAGAAGGAACTTGATGTTCGACTTTAACTCATTGGTGAGTTAAACACTTTGCGACATATTCAACAATTTATCTTTTCATATCCGACCACCAATACGACTCTTGTAAGTCACGATACATTTTCGTACAACCAGGATGCATAACAAGTGAACCATCATGAGCTCCATGAAGAATAAATTATTTTAACTCAACATTATTAGGTATACAAATTCGATTATAGAATCATAAGCAATCATCGTCATCAATTATGAAATTCTCAGCACTGCCCTATTGAGCAAGTTTTCTTTTCTTAAACAGCTTGACATCCAAAAATTGTGCTTCCCTGATTTGGCCGACCAACACTGATTTCACTTTCAATTCAACTAACAGGGTACCATCGTCGTAAACGCTCAATCGAGATAACATTAATTAACAACTCGATTTTTAGTTGTGCTAGAAAAGGTGGTTTCAGAACCCCAATTTCGTAAACTGAGTCCATAAATCTTAATATTTAATGTTTACGAGGTTAGTATAGAAATATATTAAAGTTTGTTTTAGTAAATTTTTTTTCCGAATTGATAGTTAATTTAGGTACAATGACTAAATTGTAAAAATCTTATCATTATAGATTTTTTTTAAATAACTAAAGGATTAAAATGGTAATTAGACCATTTTAAATTGCCAAATGTTGGTGGATGAAGTTAAAATCCACTAACTTTGGTTAATCATGCCTAAGGCTTAATTAATTAATGTTTAATTAAATTAATATTGATTTATTAAGTTTAAACAAAGTATATAAGTTGAATATAAAAGAAAAATACACATTATAGCCAAGATATAATAACATTATCACAATACAATTTCACTATCACAAGTATATATACATGTTCAACATATCTCAAATGAATTTGAGTATTCAAGTTTAAACATACATCATATAATGGTGGATACCATTTTTATTTGATTAACTACCTATTAAAGCATAATTGAATTCAAATTATGAGAGCACAAAACTAGAATAATTATTTGTTGACGGCTTTTGTTTTTTCTTTATCCCTAAATGTCTCAACATCGTTTTTAGCTACATTCGATAAATTCAATTACTAAAATTCATTGGTTTCACGGTTTCACACATTACACATTGTAACATACAAATTAAACATGAAATGCATTTTTTTTCAATTTAGTCCCTCAAAACTCTAATATTTAAAACACTCGTATCTCATTATCTACTAGATTAAATCTAAATCTAACTTCGTAAATATACTATGGAACCTCAAGCTATCAATAAACACAAAAAATCTTCCTCACTAACCTTAAGCATTCAACCATCGAACTTCAACCAAAACCTTATCACTTAAACTATCTAAATGCATGGGCTATGCTTATCAAGTTTCATAAATTAAAATACATTCAAAATTCAAATGGTAATTGGAGGAAAGATAAAAGGAAGGAAAACCAAAGAAATTTCCTTTCTTTCTTAAGCAAGTTCGATGGAGAAGAAGGGATAAAATGAAGCTTATTTCTCCCCTCTCTCCCCTTACACATTCCTATTTAATTTACTTTAACTATCATAATTTAAGATATAATCAATGGCTAGAATTTTATGCATAAATATCTAAACGGAAATCAATAGTTGTGATCGACCACATCCATTATCACTATTTAATTTATGTTTAATTTCTACTCAACGCAAAGGACCTACTCAATTTCTAATCATTTCTTTCTATTTCACTAAACTTACGGTTTGATCCCTCTACTATAATTAATAACCGACCTAATTTAATTCCACTTAATAAATTGACCCTACAATTTTTGTATTCGACACGTGACCAGTCAATTCTAATTTTTGACCAACTCAATTTAAGAAATTTGATCTTAAAATCGAAATTTTCAACACTATTACAAATTGGATCATTACAAGTAAGGTCTTAAGTAGCTTATTACATGCAACTATAGCAACTATCCCGAGTTATTGCATGCAATGTAGATTATTACTGGCTATTATTTTGGAAAGGTTGAATCGGATAAATAGGACTTTTTTTTCTAGGGTGTCTCTGAAGAATCTAAGAAAATTCATCTTTCGAGCTGGGATAAATTAACACAAATGAAGGTTAATAGTGGGCTTGAGATCAAAGTTTCAAAATTCAGGAACAAATCTTTTATGATGAAACTGGCCTGGAGAATTCTTCATGAACAAGATAAGCTTTGAGTTAGTGTTCTTTATATCTCTCACCTCAGATCTGTTTCACCTACTTGGGCAATTCTTAAAAGAGTCTACATGCTTTTCCAAAGTGGGCTACGGTGGTCCATTTGTAATGGGCATTATGTGGATTTTAGGGTGGACAATTGGTGCAGGCTTGGATCGCTTAGATCATTTGTGATTGGCCTATCAATGAAGATGATTTTTCAATGTCTTTTAAAGCTGCCAAAGACTTGTTGGAGAACATTGGCCCTAATGCTTTATCCGTTCAAATTCCTAACGATTTTCTTGTTGTTGCCCTCAACACCCCAATTTCCTTCGATCCGAACCGTGGTGATATACTGTGTTGACAGATGACGCCTTCTCCCTTTCTAGTGCTTATAACTTGGCAGCTCTGAGTGTGATTAAAGACCATTTAGAATGAAGATAAATGGAACTGCCTTTGGAAATTTAGAATTTCCTCCAAATTAAAAATTTTCCTCCCCGAAAATGTGTGAATCATACTCTACCTACCGCAAGCTTTTTGAATCGTAGAGGATTGAACTTCAATGACTTATGTACTTTTTGCAAATCGAGCAACGACAACATCTCCCTTATCTTTAGAGATAGCGACATGGTGAATGAATGGTGGTTTGTCACCATGTTGCATAGCCATCGTCTTCTCCCTTTGTCGTGTAACTGGGAGTGTTGGATTTTTTCCAACCTTAAATCCTAAAGCTGGACCTCTAATCCTAAACTTCCTTCGTACCTTGTCTTCTCTTTTGCTCTTAGGGAATTATTACTTCTTAGGAATGTTGTCACCTTTAATAGCAACGCTAGGCAATGTAGTACCAGGGAGCGAGCTTTGGCTGGTGCATGTGAATTATTTGCTGTCTCACTAGCTTTGAAGGTAAATAGCCAGCCTCTCAAAGGATGGTTAATTGGCAGTCGCCTCGTCAAGGATAAAAAAAGCTCGATACTGATGGATCATCAGTTGGCAATCATGGTAAAGTAGGGGCGGGGGATTATAAAAAATCATGCTAGTGGTTGGATTATAAAAAGTAATCGACATATCCCCGAAGTTTGTAGCATCGAGGCTGAGTTGTGGCGTTGCACGATGCCATCAAACTTGTTGATTTGAAAATCTCTCACTTAGAAATAAAAGTCGACAATAATTTCATTTATTTCTAATGTGTTTATTACTAGTTATTTTCTTGCAATGTTGATTAATGATTATAGGATGTTTCGTTCTTTTCTTCTAAATACTAGAATCAAACATATTTCCCAAAAAAAGAAATTAGAGTGCGGGTAATGTGGCAAGAATAAGAGTGCGTTTGTTTGTCAATATTTCATTTTTTAGAAAATATTTTCTTAATTTTCCGGTATTTGATTGACTGAAAACATTTTCTATTTGGAAAATATTTTTAAAACGCGTAAAATCCCTTACATTTTGGGAAATTGTCTTACTGTTTCAATTTCTGTAAGACATTTTCCTAAAGCTCCGTTTTCATCCAGGCAGATCTGAGGCAGATTCCCCTTTCTTCTTTCGCTCCCAACCCTCTCTTTCTTCAGGTTTTCTCTTTTTCTTTCTATCTCTCCCTTTACTTTTTGGCTTTGTTTCTTCTCAACATGTATGTTTCTTTTTTTTTTTTGTGGGCTTTTCTCTCAGGCATGAACCGGGTAGTAATGGCAGTGGAATGCTAAGTCATAATTATAGTAATTACAGTACAAAATTTCATCAGAAAACTACACTATGTTGCAGTGTTGCTTCAAAACCCACTTCTCCAAACGTTTTATGGAGAAGGGATTTGCTGCTCTTAGCTCTTTCTTCTTCACTCTCCACATATTTTCCATCTTCAGGTACATGTTTATACCTTCGTTGCCTCTTTCACTAGTTCACCTTGTGCATGATGAAATGACGGTATGAAGAACCAATGGCTTAGCTTAGTTGGTTTTTAGTGAAGAAAAGGGACCAGTTATTTAAAAGCTATTAGGCTATCTTATATGCCCATCCATCATCAGTGATGCAAAATTTACATGATGTGCTATACTTATTTTATGTTGCTTTCATTTTGATTTTGTTAACCATGAAGACTATTATATATCCCAAAAGAATCATTATAGTGCTGAATTCACAAAATATTAGGTGTGGCATCCCTGTTATGGCTTGAGCTTGTGTAAAGAATTGTGATATTTAAACTTACCCATGGTTGAGTTTAAGCAGTTTCTAGTTGCACCAAGATCAAATTGTATGTTTTAGATTTTTGGTAGAGCCTTCTTCTCTGACCGAAGAAAGAACCCTTTATTTCTAGAAATTTAAGTGGATCCTTCTATGTAATGTTTATCTAGAGGATCATAAAGGGATCTAATTTTTCTTTTGTTATTGTTCCTACTATGAGGCTTCAACAATCTCCCACTGAATCTTCACCTTCTTCTGATTTTGTAACACTTCTGTTGGAAGGAAACATTTGAATGCATGCCATCTAGTTTTTCAATAATTTCTATATCCATACTCTTCCTTTTTCTTCCAAGTATCATGTTAAGCTTATTGCAGGATGTCTTGCTGCGGAAGATGTAAGAATGACTTCATTAGTTGATGAAATAAATGCTTATACCTATTCATACCCAGTGGAATTGCCATCTAAGAAGTTCCTTTTTAAATGGTAAGTTTTCAGCATCAAAATTACACGTGACATGACCTGCTGCCTTTTTTCATTACTATCATATATAAATTTAGAAATCTGTAAAGAAAACATGTTGTTCACTCTGTCTCATCGTTCCCAGTCCTATTGAATAATTGCCTCGTTTACTTCTATGGAGCAATTGACCCTAATATATGCGGAGAATTGACTCTTGTTACAGTTTATGCAGTATGATTGGCACACGCAGTAACACATATCTTTGGAGGATTCAAATTACGTATTTTGTTTAAAGGCATCTTATAGTTCTTTCGTTATGAGATCCTGATACACCTGTAATATCACTTTCAATTTCACTCAAGGAAGAGTAAACCAATTCACCTCAAAGTGTAGGAACATGACTCTTTTTACATTTTTTCTGAAGGGTGGAATCTATAAAGCCAGAACGCTATTCATCTGCAGCACCATTGTCTCGTAAGTCTTACTCAATCTCACAACTTGGAAAAGAAAAGTTCTGTGTGCTATAGCATTTTAATTAGTACTACTCAGAATTCCAAGTTTTGTTGCAATATTTCTAAAACACAATTAGATATTGGACACAAAATATACGGTATACTAACAAGATTTTACATATAATGCATCTGATGCACGCCTACGCATTGTGTCTGAACGTGTGGACATTGTTGATAATCTCATCATTTCTGTTTCGGTAATTTTATAGAACTGCATCTTTCTGAATGTATCCCTATTTGTTAACTGTCCAATGTTTTATGAAGTTTATTTCATCCTTTGATTCAGATAGGTCCACCGAATGTTCAGTTTTTAAAGTCAAAGGATAAGAAGACATGGGCAGCAAAAGATGTTGCTGATTCTGTATTGTCTGACAAGTTTGCACTGGTAATACACGACTTCTTTTTGTTCATGTGTATGATAGATAACTTACATTTTCTAACTTCGGTTCATTCACGAGAAAATTTGTCCCAAATGCAAGCAGTTAATGTTTATAATCAGAATAACTATTTCAACATTAGTATAAGTTCACTCTGATATCACTTTGATGCACTGCTATAGAGATATTAAAATGAAAACCAAATAGTGAAACAATCATAAGAGGAAAGATGCAAGAATGCTAATTGTATGGGATAAAGGAGAGTTCTTAACTAGTTAAAGTAGGACCAATAAGAATTCTTTTGTGGTTGAGGTGGAGTAAAGAAAACTTTAATGCTGCTATATGTAATGTATAAGATACACAAGCAACCTGCTGCCCCTAAAATTCCACTAAAAGCTAGATTATCTTTTAGTCAAATATTATGGTTGTGCAATTTCTGTTTCTAGGTTGGTTCATCATAATATTTTGAGCCTTATATATATATATAATATTATTGGCATGTTTTTTTAGCCTTATAAAGACAATAAAACATATTTTCTTGGACCTAATTGTCATGTTCTATCTTTTGTAGGTTACTAGTGTTGAAGAAATACTTTTTCCAGAAGCATACATTTTGCTCTATACTACACAAAGTATAGTTTTCAATTGTAATAGAACTGTTGTCTTGTAAATAAATCCTCTGATTTGGAGAGTATTTTCTCATGTGCAATTGAAGCAGTTATTGTTAATTTCAAAGATCCAAATGTTGTATATTTGGTTAAATCATCAAATATAGCCTCTTTAGATGTAGGTGAGCCTGTCATTCTTCACATTTCAAAATTTGATAAAAGAAATAGAAATTAGAATTAGCCTAGAAATAGAAATTGCACGACCATAACATTTATAAAAAAAAATAAAACATTGTAATATATATACACAAAAACATTGCAAAATGTAAGTTGAACTGAAGGCACAAATATTTACTCAGGTAATAAAAAATAAATTTGACTTATGTTTTTAACTTTAATTTGATTTATTTATTTATAAATAAATCATTGGAATATATGTAAAAACAATTTAAAATATAAATTTATTAATATATATATATATATATATAAATAAATTTATTAATATATGTAAAAATAGCTTTTTCGGAAAATATTTTCAGGAAATCTGCCAAAACAACAAAAAATATTTTACACAGATTCATCCAAACACCAGAAAAATAAATCATTTCCAGAAAAGTAAATCATTTTCCAGAAATCATTTTCCGAAAAATATTTTACTGACAAACAACCGGAGCCTAAGAAGCAACCTTTCTATTTATAACCCTTTGTATGAACATAATAATTATGATTTCATTATTGCATGTAATGAATTCTTGATAAAATTTTGTCTCTTATTTTGAAAAAAACCTTCTACTCAACCATTAAGAGAATAATTATGTAATCTTTCTTTTTTATCCAAATTCCTTTTATTACAAAAAAATAAAATAAAAATAGTGGTGTCTTTAGTTTTTTTCTAGTGCTAGCATATATTCCTTGCTTGCCAACATTTCTCTCCCCCTCTCTCTCCCATATAAATAGTTAAAATATGCCACAACTACTTATATATTTTAAAATTTCAGAATTTAATCCATATATTTTTATTTTATAATTTTAGTTTTTTTTTTTAGATTTCAAAATATATTTAAACTCAATTATTACTATTATTAATTTTTTAGTTAAGTTAAAATAAAAAATTCACTTCGTATCTATATAATTAAATACTTAAATTTATATTTAATTTAAATTTAATAAAAAAATATTAATGTTAACAGTTTAATCAAAATTTAAAAATCTAAACAAAATTCCATTAAATAAAACTACAGGATCGACGGACTCGTAATTTTCCTAATTTTCATGAAATAAAGAAAATAAATATGTTAACAATTTAACCAAATAATTTGATCTAAATTCCTTATTTTCGAAAAGCAGGCTCGTGGAACATTTTTAACATATATAAATAGGATCGGCGGATTTTGACAAACGTAGCGAAAGATCGAAATTGGCAGAAGATGAAGGTTTCCGTCAAAACTCTCAAAGGGACTCACTTCGATATCGAAGTCAAACCAGAAGATGCGGTTCGCTTCTCTCTCTCCCTCTTTTCCCAGGGATTTTACGTTTCTTGACTAGGGTTTTCCGTTTTCCCCTATATTTGAACATTAATTCGCGTTCATCTAGGACTGTATTAGTTGGACTTATTATGCACGTAGTTAAATTACCATGCCTGACATGTAAAATCGGAGATCGTGAATGATTTGTTCAATTTTAGTGTCTAATTCATTGAATATGTTTATTTAGCTTGTGAATAGTCTAGCTACTTCGATTAAGTTTTAGTGGACTGATACTCGTGTAGCTTGAACGGCGATATCATTTTCTTCTGGCGACAATTAGCAATTAAGTACTTCTTCCTAGGTAATGCTTTTTACTAGTTCATTGAAATTAGTGAATAATACTTTGATTTATGGGCTTCATTTTTGTATTAGTATTTCATTAACTTGTATCATTGAATATTAATTCATAGATTGCCATGTAATTGCTAGTTGTAGTGTGCTAGATTTAAGTTTGAACTGGGGTATACACAAGCTTTGAACATAGAAATATGCTAATATCTCATATTTTGCAATGTTCTTTCACCTTTTTTTTTTTTTTTAAAAAAAAAAATTAGTGTGGCTATAAACACCGGATTAAATGTACAGAGGCTTCTTTTAATAGATCTTCTATAACCAAGGATCAAGTTCTGCATTCTATGGTTACATCTAATCAAGGGTTGTGTTTTTTAATGATGTGGATTTTCTAACTATATAAATAAGCTATTATTATTTTTATTGTTTTTTGCTACTTTTTATGCTTTTAAGGCTTATATATGCGGTATATATATGCACAGACATGAAATTCTTGGGATAAAATGCATTCTGCCTTCTGCTTTTTACATTACTTTGTCACTTGGTATTATACAATTCCGCTGCTAATGCTTGTCAATTCTTTCAGGTTGCAGATGTAAAAAAGAACATAGAAATTGTTCAAGGGGCAGATGTTTATCCTGCTGCACAACAAATGCTTATCTTTAAGGGAAAAGTTCTTAAAGATGACACGACACTGGCTGAAAACAGTGTCACTGAAAATAGCTTTATTGTGATCATGTTGACAAAGGTGAGTTTGGTTACAATATCCTGATTTTTATGTTTGTAATCTTTCATCTAACTAGTTCTAACTTTTCTGAACTTTGTCCTAATAACTGACATAATTATTTTTCACACTGCTGTTGAACTTGAAAGTTATCTTAGATATAACTTGTGATGGAGTGTTGTATCATTATATTTTTCTTTTGAAATCTGGTTGTTGCTTTCCTTTAGGTGCATCTTATAAATCAAATTTTTGCTAAACTAGAAAATTTTCTTTGCACTAGTTTTTGACCTCTTACTTGTATTTGTATCTTAATTTATTTTTCATGACTGTCATTTTCATACTAATAGTGTCCTTTTTGCTTAAATAAACTAGAATAAGGGTGCATCTGGTGAGTGTTCAACTGCTTCAACAGCTCCTACAAAGAAAGTAAGATTATAATTTTGTTACCTCTCTTCCTGCTACTTGCATGCATAATTGCTCGTAAGCAGTGATTGTCACTGTACCTTTTTAGCTACATTTCTAAAGGCATTTGCAATTGATATAACATGAAAAGCGTTGGGGTTCTGTTTTTGCCGTGATGGCAGGTGTTCTTTACTTCAATGCTATGAACTAGAACTTGAAGTGATAGTCAAGCATCTTGAGCAAATTTACTTTGTATACGAGTAGATCATCAAAAAACTTATAGGTAGCAAATAGAATGCTTTTAAGATTTTGGGTTTATAGATGTAGCCCAGGTTTGAGTTGTTTTGAGTCCAACTGCTAGATATGTTACACTATTGAGCTACAAACATAATGCATAATTTGGAGTTTGAGTTGGTGTTATTACCAAATTCAACCACCTTAAATGTTTGAGTTAGTTACATAATGTCTGTTTTCCCCCCACTATACAATCTTTAGGGTATGTTGCTTCTGAAAACCATGCCTGTTTGCAAAGATTATTGTTGAGTGAGTAGTGATTCTTTATTCTTTGTAGGCTCCTGAGGCAAGTAGTCTGCCAACAGCCACAGTACCAGCTTCGACTGCACCTGTTGTGACGTCTGCTGCGTAAGTCCCGCTATTCAACACCTTTGGTCAGATACAGCACCTTTGCAATTGATTAATTGCTTATTAATTTCTTATTCAGGGCTGCACCTCCCGCTGAATCTGCTCCTGTTGCTTCAAGTACTCCTCTGTGAGTAACTTATTCTTGATAGTAACTTTCATGCTTCTAATTTGAAGGACAGAAGCTTGCATTTGATTTAATCGAATTGCTTTTAGTAGGAGAGATCTTGGTTTTTTTCCTTGTTTTCCTTCGCATAATTGTAATATCTTGAATAATGTCTTTGGAAACAGGTCAGATTCTGATGTTTTTGGCCAAGCAGCATCTAATTTGGTTGCAGGGAGTAACTTAGAGGGAACAATCCAACAAATTCTTGACATGGGTGGAGGGACCTGGGACAGGGACACTGTTGTCCGAGCCCTTCGCGCTGCTTATAATAACCCAGAGAGAGCTGTTGAATATTTGTATTCTGTAAGTACCTTCCTTGTATCTTGAAGAATATGTACTTTCTTCTGTGCTTCTAGTTGCTGTTGTTTTATTATTCTCCTTAATGTAGATGTGGAAATAACCTAGTTAGCTGAGCTCATCCTGAAAGGTTTTCTTGCAATGATGATTATGCCATATTCGTCATTTATAATTTGATGTAATTCTATTTGAAACTTGGGTTTCTCCTCACTATGATTTATTGGTCAACGATGATTAAATTTCTGTACACCTAAAATAAGTGTCTGGGAATTGTGAATTTTCCTTTGATGAGAACTTTTTTGACTCCCCTCTCCCTCCACTTCCCCCAAAAAAAAAAAAAAAAATTGTAAACAGGAATGTTGGATTTCTATCATATGGTGTGTCTTAATTTTTTCCCCCTTGGGAATGGTGGGTTTTGATGATATTTTATACTGCATCCTTTTCTTTTCTTCTTTTTAATTTTCAACTAAAACAAGCATTCATTTGTTTCCTAAGCTGCGTCTCATCTCGTCATAAATTATTGTTGCAAATACTAGGGCATCCCTGAGCAAGCTGAAGCTCCACCTGTGGCCCATGCTCCTGTAGTTGGGCAAACCACTAGCCCTGCAGCACCACCTCAACAGCCTGCACAAATGGCAGCTATTCCTACAAGTGGACCAAATGCAAATCCATTAGACCTCTTTCCCCAGGTAAAATTGTCATGCGGTAGACATTTGATAAATTTGATGATGGGCAAATGAACCAGTGACTTGATTGCCTTTTATCGATACAGGGCCTTCCGAACATGGGTGCAAGTGGTGCTGGGGCTGGCTCTCTTGATTTTTTACGGAACAGTCCACAGGTCTCTCTCTTTCTCATTTGGTTATATATGGGCTTGTTAGCATGACTGTCATGTAAATACCTACCTAGGACTACACTCAGTTTGCAATTCTCTTTTCAGTTTCAAGCTTTGCGAACGATGGTGCAAGCCAACCCACAAATATTGCAGGTTATTCTCTGGTCCCTTGTTTCCCCTCTTCAATCTTCATGCGTGTGTTTCATTTTCTTTTCTTCTTCCTTTTTTCCTTTCACCTTTCCTCAATGTCTCCCTTTTTTATATTTTTGGCAGCCTATGCTTCAAGAGTTGGGGAAACAAAATCCTAATCTAATGAGACTTATTCAAGAGCATCAGGGTGACTTTCTTCGCCTGATCAATGAACCTGCTGAAGGTGGAGAGGGGTGAGTCTTCTTGTTTTTAGTTGCTCATTTCTTGAACTTATATAATTCATGTATATCAAGTGCTTATTTGACATTCATGTTGTAAAGAAACATTTTGGGGCAATTAGCTGAGGCGATGCCACAAGCTGTGCAAGTCACACCTGAAGAACGTGAAGCCATAGAACGGGTATGTCATCTGTTACATAAAGGCTGACTTGGATGTGTTCACTATTCTCTGTAATCATGGATTATTTAGCTATCTCTGTAATCATGGATTATTTAGCTATCTTCCCCACTGCCTCTAGAAATGCTTTCATTTCCTTGGCCTTTATCTGAGTTATGAAATATGCATCACATCTTTCTTTTAGGCAAATGGTTTTACTTTTAGATGATTAATAAACTCAAATTTGTTGCATTGATCTTGTGCCTACAAATACTTTTGTAGTCTCCTTATTCTCTTGTTCATTCCCCATCTCTTGCAGCTTGAAGCAATGGGGTTTGACCGTGCAACTGTGCTCCAAGTGTTCTTTGCGTGCAACAAGAATGAGGAACTTGCAGCCAACTACCTTTTAGATCATATGCATGATTTTCAGGATTGAGTTGGTAAAAGAAATGACTAGGGGAAGTACAATATCATTTTCTCTTTCGTTCTTTGGGTCCATTGTCATTCATGTTCCCCCTCCCCTCCCCCCAAAACTCTACCGACTTTATTCTTAATCAAGTGATGTAAGTGTTTGGTGTAGAGACAAGGAATGTGAAGATGTTAACTTCATTTTTTTTTTCTTTTTTCTTTTTATTTCAGGACCCATTATTTATAACGTTATATACAAGTTTCTTTCTAAGCTTGTGTGTATTGTACTTTACATTTTATGCTATTATAAGCACTTGCGACGAGGAGCTCCACCCAACTTTCAAGTTCGATCAATACTCTTAGAGGTCTAGACATGGAAAAGACTTAAGGCATTATGACGCAGCCAAATTTTCCATAAGGCGAAGGTAAAAACAATGGACTAAGGAATCGTCGGGTGGTGAACTCACACTTTTGAAGTGACATTTTCTTGGGCCCATTCCCCCCAATTACTCCGTTGAGGTCTAACTCAAAAGTGAAAATGAACAGAATTTCATAATTGCTGGACAATATGACATTCCCAGAACAAATGAGCAATAGATTCATGTTCAACATTGCGAAAACAACAGGATCCACTAGGTTCATACCTCGACGGATCATAAAATATCGGGTTGGGAGAGCTGTCCACCCACATTTCTAAAGGAAGAACTTTAACTTTGAAGGAAGACAAGCTTTCCAAATCAAATTCCAGAGAGTTAGTTGACTACTCGGGGAAGTGTCAATAGAGGGAGTAAATGCTAGGATGAAAGAATAAGCATTAGCCAAGGTAAATGTTCTAGATTTCGTAAGCCCCCAACCAACAAAATCCGATCCCTAGAGTGCTTAAGAACACATCAATTAAATCTTGCGGGAATTGGACAAATATCGAATAAAAACCACTACGATCCTAGCTATTGCAGACTTGCTCGAAAGACCCAAACTCCTCCAATGGCGACAGGGGGCCTTGTACAAGATTGCGGAGAGGGCCTTGTCTTGACCAATTATCACTAAAAAATTTCATTGTTCTACCATTCTTAATAACCCATCTCATCCCTAGCTCAATGAAGTGGCTAATCTTCTTCAAAGAGGGTGTATTCCGTACAAGGTTTGGATTACTAGGGCCAGTGATATATTTTGATATAAGGATTTTAGCCCAAAGGGTAGCCTTCTCCTGGATTAGTCTCCAACCAAGCTTTACTAGCAAAGCTTGATTTTTAATTCTTGTTTTTGATATACCCAAACCTCCATAGGCTTTAGGTTGTACGACCAAATCCCACTTTAGAAGTTGTCCATGATTTGTGTGATCATAACTTCCCCAAAGAAAGTTCTTGTTGATTCGGTCTAGCTGACTATGAATACTGGAGGGGAGTAAATAACACTGCATGTAATAGTTCTGGATGGAGGCCATTGTTGACCGGATAAGAACCAACCTTCCAAGGGATAGAAAATTTGGCTTTCCAATAGCTTAGCTTGTTATGGATTTTATCAACAATAAAATCATAGTCATTTTAGTGACTCTCTTCATGTGCGTAGAGAACCCAAGATATTTCCCTAAAGTATTGGATATGCTTGCCTTTCGAGAGTTCACACATTTAGGGGAAAAAGCCACCTGGGATTTCTCAAAGTTTATAGTTCGTCTAGATTCTGCCATGAACGGTTAAATGATCCTTTGGATAGAGGACACTGATGTAGTATAATTTTTTGCAAACAAAATGATATCATATGCAAATAATAAGTGAGAGAACCAGGGTACACTCCTAGAGGGTCAGATAGGAGACCAAACTTGTTGATCCACCACTCTTGAGCTATGGAATTCCATACATAGAATAAATATATAAGGGGAGAGTGGGTCGACTTATCGGATTCCTTTAGATGGTTTGAAGCTATTCAATTTAGATCTGTTCAACAGTTCCGAGGTTGATGTCGTCGAAATACAGCTCATTATCAACTTGACCCAAGTAGGGGGGAAACCAAAGAATGTAAGAACTTTATGAATAAAGCTCTATTGCATCTTATCATAATATTTTTCTAGATCTAATTTAATAGTCATAAGATCTTTTTCCCATTACAACGAGAAAGGGAATGGCAAATTTCCTGCACTATCACTGTATTATCCGAAGATAAGCACCTAGGGAGAAAACTGCCTTGGACCGAGGATATAATGTCATTGAGGATGGGTTGAAGACGCATAACAAGGATCTTCGTGATAATTTTATAGGAAGTATTGCATAAGCTTATTGGTCAGAATTGTGAGATCGACGCAACTTCCTTAGTTTGTGAGTAAGCGCGATTGAAGTTTTGTTTAGCTCATCGGGGATCGTAGAGTTATAAAACACCTTCAAAACTAAATTAATCACTTTATGCTGAACCTTTTGTCAACAACGTTGGTAAAAGAAAGGGTGTAAACTATTTGGTCCAGGAGATTTTTTAGGTTTGAAAGACCAAACTGCCTTGACAATCTCAACCAAACATGAATAAGAGGGAAAATTTTGGTATCAGTTTATACTATAAATATAGCACAACCTAGCTTTAATACCAATTGTTAGAAAAAAAATCTAGTTCAAAAATTATTTTCTTACACAACAGAAAAATAAAAATTTAAAAACCAGGCTGGTTTGTGATGTTTATAACAATAAACAATTTTTGAAAAGTACTTGTGTTTTGTGCGAGATGGATTCTTGATGTTCCTAGCTTTCAACCAAATGACCTTCTCCGCTATTCTCAACCACGAACTGCTTCGAGTGTGGGCTCGAACAATTATGAATCAAACACAAAACTATTACTTTCAGTAGAAAAGTAAATCTCCCTCTCTTACAGAAATAAGTAGAATTGTTATTCCACCAAAAAAAATTTATACTTAGAAATAAACTCTGACTATTTTCGGGCAAGAATAACAATATCTTAAAGTTGTGTTTTTATTCCTACTAGTGCTATCTATTTACAGGGAGAGGAAGTGAAACTCTAGTTGAATTAGTAGAACACAGATAATAATTATTTAATAGAAAAACCAATCCCCTATTTTAACTAGGAGAGAGGGGCGACTAATAGGTGTGTCTCCCCTCATATGTACTGTGATGGAGATTTGGACCTCTCCTATATTAGGTTTAATTATATGTGTTTTCTTAACTTTTAGCCCAATACATTATAATTTAATTCAACCTAATACATGTTTTTCTATTTCCCAAAATAAATATTGTTTATTAAATTAATTAAATAAAATAATTTTTTCAATAAAATAATTTTCTCAACCCAATTCCAATTCCGTTAAAATCATGACAATTTTACAGTAAAAGACTAAGAGAAAATATAGTTAATTTCTACATTCAACGGATTCACAATAACCAATTAATTTAATTCTATTTTCAAACTTTAATTAATTAAATAATAATTCGAAAAAATTAAATTAATTCTCAGATCATTTTCATACTTAGTGAGAAACCACATTCATTTCTAAATGTAACCCATTTCTATAACTTTATCATTTCTATCCATTTATGTTCATTTGATTCAACATGCAATTCATTTCTGATTTCAACAAGCTAGCGGAGGGACCGATTGGACATATGCAATTAAGACTCAAATGATTTATAATTAAATTCTAGCTTTTTGCCTATTAATTATAAACCCATTTAGTCATGAAGTCGTTTCACTATAGTATCGTGATTGAGCTTTCCCTCATAACATACCATTACGAAAGCTACTCGATTAGTGCTCGTCTAATGACATTATCATAAGTGTGTTACAATCTCTTTGGGATAAATTCATTCTCCCAACATGATCCTATCTTATCTCATGGCAACCATTATATCTTCCTTCATGAAATGTCAATTACTATCAAATAGTAATTAAGTCATTCGTCACAAAGACAAAAGATCGGCGGCCATGTTTACTTTCCATCTATCATGTAATGCCAATGAGAGGATATTATTTACCCATGTCTTGGGTTATGAATTCCACTATTGTGAATGATGCTACATACTGCAAAAGTCGTATACCCAATGCACTAGCTTTCGATTCCTTATCTATTCAAACTTAGACTTTTACTTACATCAAATATATAAGTCACGCATACTAACCGTCTATAAACGTGTTATCGTTTATAGTATAAATATCACACCAAAAGTATATAAAGTAAATCGGCGGTGTCTGCAAGCGTACAGGTCAAATTGTAATATAGTATATGTGTTCAACGAAACACAGAAAGTATTCCAAGTATCGTACCCAAGGGATTGCAAATTTGAGAAACTATTATTAAATTAATTACAAAAAAAATTACTAATCTAATAGAGTCCTGAATTAGTAGTGCTAATCCAAAACAAAATATTAATTAAACTAATTAAATTACTTAACCTAAATTAACCTAATGAAATTTCCTATTCCTAGTGTCAACAATGCGAGCCTCTAGCCTATGATCGATTAAATCCCTAATTAATAAATAGAAGATTAACTAATTCCAAAATTCGGGTTATATTATGAATTAGATATTAATTAACTAGTATTACCTCCCAGCCTCTACTAATTAATTAATCGACGAATACTCGCTTATCTCTTGACCTCACTTTCTCCACCCAGATAAACTATGATTTACCCGGTCAAACTTATCTCCCTATCTCGTTTAACCTATGATTACTTCCTAGGGTTGTCAAGCCTAGGGTTTAGGAATGCACAATCTATGCCAAATAATCCTATTATGAACCCTTATTTTTTTGTCAATTAATCGACTTGATGAATTAATCAGTTCAATAATCTATTCTAATATTTATACAATGATTAATTGGTCAGAACAATGAAATATAAATAAAAGAGTAGAAGAGAAAGATAAGAGAATGATCATGAATGAATATATTGAAGCTTAGATCCAGAGCAATATTCGCTCATAATTGTCTTTACATCAAAATAGAAAAGTTTAGATTAAGAAAACATAAAAATAAAATATAAAGAAAACTGAATGAGAAAAATTGTCTAAGTCTGCACCCCCAATTCCAGTGACCCTAAGGTTGCTTAGATAGGATACGGGCTACTTGTTGACCACTCAACCTTAGATACACTTAGATACCAATTAATACAATATTTTGATAAATGTTAGGGTCCAAATAAGGAAATACCCTAAAAAAGTTGACCAAAGAATCAACCATATTTTGGCCTACCATTATCACATCGTCGTGATGTGGGAAGACTCCTCGTCACGACGTCGCCACCGTGAAAGTCCTTCCCATCTTCATCGCATCGTCGTGACGAGAGAAAGCTCCTCGTCACGACGTCAAGAGTATTTCCGGCCTTGGCAGCTTCGTTGCTCTATCAGACTGCCTTGTCTCGCGGCCCGATCATCATCCCTTGTATTCTTGGACCTAAATTGACATCTTACACACTCAATTAGCCCATTAGTCACTTACGAGGCCAGAGTCGGTCTTATGAGTCATCAAAATAGCAAAAAATGTGTAAAAATGCTTATTTTTATTAATATTTAGTTCCTAACCTAGTAATACTGAAAATGCAATAATTAATTATAAGACGCCTAGAAAACAAGCTCGTTAAGTGTAGAAATGACTCAAACTAAATACTACATTTGAAGCCATGTCACATACCCCCACACTTAAGTCTTTGTTCTCAAACAAGCAAAAAAAAAAAAAAAAAATTGAAAATGAAAAATAAATATGCAAGAAAAGAAAGTGCACTTGAACTAGCTTAATGCAGGAAATTGGGCAGAAACGTGTTAACAAGATAATGTAAATAAACATATAATTCTAGCATGATACACAATTGACTCGCAATTTCTAAAATTAGACAAATTAGTTCATTAAATTATAAATCAAATAAATAAAAGAATATTAAGTATAGATATCCGTCAAAATAAATATATAAATATACAATTATGTTCAAATGAATACATGTGGTAAAAATATCAAAACTTGGCATCCATATAGAGTACTACCTAGGTCACATAGGACATTTTGGCTTGTAACGTTTTGCAGCTTAGGTTGGTTTGGAATTCAAGGAACAAACTTGACAAAATGGCGAAGCACAAAAGTAGTTTGACACATTGTATTGTCCCAGATACTCCCCTAATTTCAAATAATATCACCACCTTATATCCACTTCCAGGGGCGAAGCCAGAACAATTTTTTAGGGGGGCAAAATAAAAATTTAATTTTTAATAGTCTATATTTTTATAATTTTCAAAGGATTAAATCAAATTTTTATAATTTTAGGACGGCCAAAGTGCAATTGTACCTTTACTAATTTAAAATTTTAAAAATTTCTGAAGGACTTAAATAGCAATTTTCCATTTTAGAAGGGTTGGGGCCCTTGCAAGCCCCTTAGATTTGCTTTTTTCCACTTCTCTCACCTTCATTTTCTCTTCATCACTAATGCCCCGTATAGTATTCATGAGTACAATCATTCAAGCTTGAAATAGTTTTTTTTTTCTTTTCATCGAGATTTTTTGGATTGGCATTTTTCCTTATTTTGTACAAGCTCAAAATCTTATACTCACTATACCATACACTTCCTTAGTCACTCAAATTTTTTTTTCTCCTTTCTTTTGAAACCACCATGATGCATCTACCTAATCTCTCAATATCAATGGTCGGACATCAAAATCTGTGCAAGGACCAAAAAATAAATGATCAAATAGATTATATATTAGGCTTAAGGTTTGATTTAGGGTTCATCAAGAAAATGGATTCAAGCACAAATTAGGTACTAGGGAAAATATATATAAGGTTAACTTTTTGGCTCAAAAAATTGTCTACCAAATAATGCCTTAGGTCGTCCTTAGGTATTTCAATGCATGGATTAAATCGGCTAAGTCTCTTGACCGCCTATAAATGTGTTATTGTTTATACTATAAATATTACACCAAAAATATATAAAATTAAATTTGCGATGTCTGCAAGCGTACGAGTCAAATTGTAATATAGTAAAGTTTACAACAAAGCATTGGTAAGTATTTCGAGGATCGTACCAAGGGAGGATGAAATAAATCTATAAAAACCTTTTTACAATAATAACTTTAAATAGTAATAATTAATTCCTATATTATGATAAACCATAAAATAGATTGATAAGAGAATTTAAATAACTAAAACAAATAAACAAGAAAAATAACAAATGAATTAAATCAGTAAAACCAGTCAGGAAGATTAACTCATTTTAGGGTTCGTATTTAACTTTGGATTAAGGTTTTAGGGTGGATTAGCTACCAATTAACCAATTATTACCTCCCGTCCTCTACTAATTAATCAATTGGTTGATACTTGCTTATCTCCCGATCTCACTTTCTCAACCATAATGAACTACAATTTACTCGGTTCGACTTATCTCCCGATCTCGTCTCACCTATGATAACTTCCTAGGTTTGTCAAGCCTAAGGTTTAAGAACACGTAATCTATACCAACTAATCCTCTCAGGAAATCCTAAATTCTTCGTTAATCACATCCCTATCCACTCATTAATCACCCTTAAAGGATTTAGCCACTCATGTTATTCATAATCTCTAACTCAATCGAATAAATCATGTAAAGAACATGATTTAATCAGAAGAGAAATGAGATTAGAATAATCGTGGATTGATATCGAATAGATAACGGAGTAGGAAATTGTTTGATCGTAATAATAAAATATATCGATTGCAAAGAAGAAATAAACTGAATACTTTAATAAAATAAAATAAATCTTGGATTGAAACAGATTCCAAGAGGAAAAAAAATAGTTTATGAAAAGCCAAAATAAAATTATCTAATCCTACTCCTAAGTGCGGAAATAACACGAATTAACTACTACATTTGACGACAGGTGAAATATCCCCACACTTAAGTCTTTGCTTGTTCTCAAGCAAACTAAACAAAACAAAATAAATACTAAATATGAACTAAACTGAAAACAAGAAATAAACATGCAAAGAAAAGAAATGTACTCGAGCTAGCTTGATACAGTAAATTGGATAGAAACATATTAACAAGATAATGTAAATAAACATATAATTCTAGAGTGATATAAAATTGACTCGCAATTTCTAAAGTTAAACGGATTAGTTCAATAAATTACAAGTCAAACAAGTAAAATAATGTTAAGTGTGGATTTTCATCAAAACATATATACAAATATACACGTATGCTCAAATGAGTATAAGTGGTAAAAACATCAAAACTTGGAACAATTTCATCCATATTAATTACTACCTAAGTCACATAGGACTTTTCTTCTTGTAGCATTCTATGATTTAGGTTGGTTTGGAATTCAAAGAATAGGCTCAATAAAACAATTAAGCACGAAAGTAGTTTGTCACATGATATTGTCCCCGATACTCCCCCGAGTATACATATGCTCACCACCTTATATCCACTTCCCTCACCTTCCTTATTTCTCCATTTACTAAGGCCTCGTATAGTATTTATGAGTACAATCATTCAAGCTCGTAAAAAAATATTATCTTTTTATTTCTTTTTTGAACAAATGTGAGTGTACTTTTTTCCAACTCACATTGTTTTTCTTTTTCATCGAGATTTTCTCGATTGAATTTTTATCTTATTTTTCTACAAGCTCAAAATCTTGTACTCATTATACCATACAATTCCTTAGTCACTCAACCTTTTCCTTTTCTTTTGAAGCCACTGATATTTATCTACCTACTCCCTTAATATCGATGGTTGGACGTCTAAATCTGTGCAAGAACCAAGAAATAAAGGATCAAGTAAATTATCTATTAGGCTTAGGGTTTCATTTTTGGTTCATTAAGAAAATGGATTAAGGCTCAAAGCAGGTAGTAGGGAAAATATTTATGGGATAGCTTTTAGGCTCAAAAATTTCTACCAAACAATGCCTTAGGTCCTCCCTAGGCAATTATGTACATGGATAAAATAGGCCAAGTTTATCAATTTCTAAAACCTATAAATCAATTAAACATACATGCTATTTATATACCTATTTATCATGTGGTATTGTAACACCTTCCACTCGACCCGAACCACCGAGTCTGGATATAGTGGGGTCCACATGACAATCCTACCGTGGGTAGTTAAATTGTCATATCATGACAATAACCACTGATGGAGGTCGTAGGTCTTGTTTAGGGACCTCCTCCTACTCAATTTTAAGGTTTTTAATGTTTGATTTCAATCATGAATGAATAATATATGCATGACAAGTACATGTGACATTCTTCCCTAAACTATATGACATGCTTATCATCCATATGCATGAACATACATTTGCAGTCATATAAATATCATCATGCTTATCACATATATAAAAGCATAAAAATTTAAAAGACTTTGAGTAGCCAAAGTTTCCATGATTCCATCCTAGAAAAAATAAAAAAATTACAAAATTCACCTCAAAGCATACTTTGGGTCTTCTATTTTGTCACCATGGACTTATGGTACAGTACTGGTTCACGTTTTCATTGTCACTGTCTTTTTGTAGCCGTTTTTGTATCACTGTCGCCGAACCGCCATTACCGACCATCGTCGGGTTATCTCAAGTCACCATCGAATCGCCTCCGGCCACCACCATTAGCCTCCATCTCTGACCCTTGTCGTCGATCATCACCGTTAGACCACCGGCAATTGCTTGCTGCCAGACCATTGTTGGTCTCGTGCTAGTTTGGCTAGGTCGGGTTTGCATCGTCTTGATGGCCTAGATACGTCTTAGTTCTCCTAGTTCCGTTGAAAAATTTAGGTAACAAAATTCCTATGCCCGTTTCCAGCTCAAATATTTTATTCTAAAATAATAAAATTAAACCATGCGTGAAGATGATAGTCCACGATCTAAAATATACATGCCCTATAAATTCATAAATTTAATTTAATTTTCTAGGAATCACAACTTTGAAAAAATTATTTTATCATACATAATAATAAAATAATATCATAAATTCATTCCTTTAAACATGCATACAATTACAAGAATGACACATCTTATCAAAATAAAACTATGAACATAACACAACCCGTCACTCTGGTACCAATTTTTGGAAAAATAAATTCAGTTCGAAAACAATTTTCTTGCACATTGAAAAAATTTGAAAATCGTGCCGATTTGTGATATTTATAGCAATAAACCCTTTACCAAAATCGTACTTGTGTTTTTAGCTAGACGGATCCTTCTCGTTCTTGGGTTTTAATTGAATGGCCTTCTCCGTTATTCTCATACCACGAACTGCTTTAAGTGTGGGCTTGAACAATTCGAATCAAACACAAAACCAAAAATAGTTTCCTTAACTTTTAGTGGGAAAATGAAAATCTCTTCGCAATAGAAATTGGCAAAAAAATTATTCTAGAAAATAGATTTAATATTTGAGAATTAAATCTCACTATTTCCGGGCAAAGTAACAATATCTTTGAGTTCTATTTTTAACCCTATCGATGCCATCTATTTATAGGGAAAAGAAGTTAAACCTTTGTTGAATTATAGAAGTGTATTTCCACTAGAAAAATGAAGTCCTATTCTAACTGATGACAACCCTAGTTAATAATACTAGGGATTGTTGTCCCTCCCTTTAACATGCTAGGCTTTTGGGCCTCTCTCATAACAGGTTAAATTACAAGTACTTCCTAAACTTTTAACCTAGTACTTTATAATTTGATCCAACCCGATATTTTTTTATTTCCCAAAATAAATATCTCAATTTATTTCCAATTAAATAATATCCTAAATCAAATTCTAATTCTGTTAAAATCATGACTTTACCGTAAAAGAATCTATTAGAAAATATATTTAATATTTCTACATTCAAAGGGTTCACTATGACCAAATGATTTATTTCCATTTTTGAACTTCATTTAATTCAAAAACCATAAATTCATTTTCAAGTCATTATATTTTGGAGAAAACCGCATTCATTTCCAAATGTTTCTCATTTCTCCATTTTCACCATTTCTATTCATTTAATTCAACATGCAATTTATTTATGGTTTCAACGATATAGTGAAAAATATTGATTGGACACATACAATTAGGGCTCAAATGATTTATAATTAAGTTCCCCCTTTTCGACTATTAATTATAAACTCATTTAGTCACGAAGTCATTTCACTATAGTATCGTGATTGAGCTCGCTCCAACGGCATACCAGTACGAAAGCAACTACTCAGTGCTCGTCTAATGACCTTGTCATAAATGTGTTACCCTCATAGGATATCATTAATCTCTTTGGGATAATATCTGTTCTCCCAATATGATCCCATGTTATCTCATGGTAACCATTACATCTTCTTTCATGAAAGGTCAATCACTATCAAATAGTGATCAAATCATCCATCACAAAGACGGATGACCATTAGCCACGTTTAATTTTCATCAACCATATAATGCCAATGAGAGGATATAATTTACCCATGTTTTGGGCTATGAATTCCACTATTTTGAATCACGTTACATACTACAGAAGTCGTACACCCAACGCAACAGCTTTCAGTTCCTTATATATTTGAACTCAGACTTTTACTTACATCAAAGTATACGAATCACACATACATAGTCCGTCATCCACTTAGGATTTAGGTATGCCACACTATAATTGTCACAAGTGAATAAATCCATAAACGAATTCAGGATGTATTCTTCTTCGGTCCAGTTCAATGTACTATCAGTCCAATTAGTCACATCTATGTCTCTATCTTTTGGGAGTCATCCACTTTGATGCCCAAGACAAAACATCTCCCTAATTGGACTTGATAGATGGCTTATTAGTCTTTTAATCGGTTTTGCTCATTTCTGATTAGACTAAGGACATGTTTAGGTTCTTCTACTAATATAAGTTTTCTTTTCGTATTACAATCCGACCACGTAATACCACTTAGTATTAGTTTAAACATTAGACAACTAGTGAGCCAATATTTGCTTCTATTTTACTTTGCATGCAGAAACAACATAAGGAAAATTATACAAATAATATTAATGTAATTCATAAATTTTTTATTAATCATTCTGTTTGAAAAAAATACAAGTTTACAAACGAATATACTACACTCAGGGCACGAGATCCAACACTTCCCCCTTTGTCGTGTAACTAAAAGTGTTGGATTTTTTTTTGAGCTTAAATCCAGACCTCTAATCCTAAACTTCCCTGGAACCTTGTCTTCTCTTTTTCTTTTTGGGAATTATTATTTCTTAGGAATGTTGCCACCTTTAATTGCAAAGATAAGTAAGGTAGAATTAGGGAGCGAGATTCGGTTGGGGCATGTGAATTCTTTGTTGTATCACTAACTTTGAAGGTAAATACTCACCCTTTTCAATGATGGTTAATTGGAAGTCACCTCGTCAAAGACGAAAAAAGCTCAATACCAATGGATCATCACTTGGCAATCCCAGTAAAATAGTGGTGGGGACAATTATCCGAGATCATGTTGGTGGTTTGGTTATAAGAAGTTATCGATATATCCCCAAAGCTAACATCATCAAGGCTGAGTTGCATGCATTGTGAGATGGCCTTAAACTTGTTGTTGATTTGAAACTCTCAAATTTAGAAATAAAAGTCGATTGTACTGTTGTTGTTTCTTTTATTTCTAATATGCTTATTACTAATCCTCTTCTTGCAATGTTGATTAATGATTGTAGGTTGCTCTGTGCTTCCATCCCGAATACTAGAATCAAACATATTTTCAAAGAAGGAAATCAGAGTGTTGATGCTGTAACACCCTATACCCGACTTGATCGCTGGGTTCGTGTACTAAGTTTCACAATCAACCCAAGATACTTAACAATAATTCTATATTGATTTCCTTTCAACTTTTAAATGCCAAGATAGGTTTCTTATATACACATAACTTCACTCCAATCTTTTTAGTTAACAACATGTTAAAAAATATCACTACAGATAAATTTTCTACTGTTTCTAAAGTTCTTACAATCAAATTACCTTATTGAGCAGGTTTAAGTTTATAATATATAACAACTTGGGAATTAAAATCTCTATAAAAGTCTTCTTATTCGAACCCTGAGGCGTAGCCTCTAAGGGTGCCCTTTAAATGCATGGTACAACTATGGCACCATTTGCTTAACTTGAAAATGTTTGGCATGGTCCCTCCCTAACCCTTGAATCATTCCTTAATCCTGTATACAAAGAAGTAAAATCGTAAGTTCAGATGAACTTAGTGAGATTCTGTACATCAGAAATAAAAGGCTCTCAACTTTTGGGTAAATAAGAATAAGAATATAGAATTTAAAACTCCTTGACAAAGCTTATGAATTTTGCAGTAACACTAGAGTAGCCGATGCTCATGTGTTCTTTGAACCAATCATTGGCGAATATACAGGCTGATCTGATCATAGGCGCACTCTTTCAAACAACCTGTTTCTGGGGCCCAACCTTGTCTAGCTCCATCTTAGGCTTCCATTTTACCTTTTTGGATCCACTCATCAAGGTATTATATACGCGAATATGCGATTTGACGACTACTTTTGGCAGACTATCAGATGTCTTGCCACAACTATGGATTCTTACCCTAATCTCTTCGCTCCACCTTGAACTCAAAATAGACTTACTACATTACCCCGATAATTTTCTTTTTATGACTTATCCTGTGCTTAAACCTTTCTTCTAAGGAAGACCCATTTACTGAGAATCTCATTTGCTATCTTGAATTTGAGATTTGGCTGATATATGATCACTATAATGCCCTTCACCCTTATTCAACACCGGAATAGGGTTATAGAGCATTACAGGACTTATAACACTTTTAAACATATAATTCACATCCAATTTCTCAATTCATATACAATTCATTCAAACACTTTTGTATCTAAAACATAAGCAAGATAAGCTTCACAACCTTTTCTCACACATTTTTGAGCTGACATAGACGAAATCATAACATGAAATTCACTCGATTCATCTGATTCAATTCAAATGATTTCATTGTTCTGACATTTCAATTCAATAGTCTTTTGTCTACAATTCACTACAGCATCATGCAAGGTCAACCAATCCATACCTAAAATTACATCGAACTCATCAAATGGCAAAAGCATCAAATCAGCCGGAAAACAGTAACCCCGAGTCATTAAAGTATAATTCTTGTAAACTTTATCAACTAAAATATACTTGCCTAAGGGGTTCGATACTTCAATCAAAAACTCAGTAGACTCAACAAGAAAACTCTTATTAGACACCAAATTCATACATATAAACGAATGAGTCGGTCTAGGATCAATCAATGCAATAACATTAGTGTCGTAAAGAGAAAATGTACCAGTGATAACATCTGGTAATGACGTATCTTCGCGAGCGCGAACAACGTAAGCTCTAGCAGGTGCTCTGGTCTCAGATCTCACTGTAGTATCTCTCGTAGCACCGTGATTACCACTCACCTTTCCCGCATTTCTTGGTGGCCTCCCTCTGGTATTTGTATTGTTTGATCTTGCATTCTGAGATTTATCTTTTTCATTTAACTCAGAACAATCTCTAATAAAGTGATCTTGTGAACCACAATTGAAACAAGCCCGATTATTCATTCTACATTCACCAAGATGTCGTCTTCTGTATTGCTGACATTCAGGTCTATAATTTCTCACACTGCCAACACTCAATACCGATGTAGCTTGAGCTTTAGGACTTGAGTATTGTTTTCCACGATATCTGTTTGAATGCCCAATTGAAGCATTTGGACGAATGTAAAAATCTTTGGATTTCTTTGACGAAGATTCATATGGCTTACTCATCGATCTTTTTCTCGAGTCTCCAGCCTCTAAATCTGCTTTTCTCTTTTCTTGGCTAAGCTCCTCCGCTTTGCAAGCTCTATCAACCAGGACAACAAATTCTTTCAATTCTAGAATTCCAACTAGAAGTTTAATATCTTCGTTCAAACTGTCAAAAAACCGTTTACACATAATTTCTTCGATAGAAACATATTCCCGAGCATATTTACTCAACCGCACAAATTCTCTTTCGAACTCGGTCACAGTTATACGGCCCTGTTCCAATTCTAGAATTTTTTTGTGCTTTTGATCGAGAAACCACTGACTTATATATTTCTTTCAGAACTTAGTTTGAAAGAATTCCCAAGTAACTCTTTCTCTTGGCACCACAGATTGTAACATCCCAAAATTGGGCCTTGTAGAATTGGACCTATTGGGCCCATTAGACCTTGAGCGTAGAAGCATTTTAAAATTCATGGGAATTTGAGAACGGCATTATTTCAAGTTGGACTTATTAGGAAGGTGATTTTGGAGAGTTACGAGGTTTCTAAGAAGTTCCGGGTTCAAGTTAAGTTATAGGAAGAATTTTGTGTTTAAGCACTTTAAGGAGAGATAGTAAGTGACCTTAATGTTTATAGAATTAAATGAGTAATGTGCTAGCATAATTGAACAATTGGTAAGAAGGTTATGGCGCCACATGAAGTACCTTGAGGGAAGAGGTTCAAATCCCATTGTGTGCAAATTTTGACTATTATTTTTGCATTCTTTCCCTAAGTGTCGGCCAAGCATGTAAATAAGGCAATGTGGACTTTTTATTTTTGGCAAGATGGCTGAGGAAAATAGGAAAGGATGAAGGTGAGGAAAGAAATCAAGAGAAAGGGGAAAGTAAGGGGAACATGTGGCCTTTTTCAAGGGAAGTGTTATGGAAAGTGTGGTTGGCCAATTTTTGACAATTATGGTCATGAATGTGGACGGTTTTGGGTGTAGAGGGAGGTAGCCGAATTTTCTTTGGCAATTGGTAAAAGTTTTGGTGTTGTTTTGGCCAAAAACTCCTATTTGCAACTTTTGTGTCATTTTTCTTTTCTCTCCAAATTTCCTTCTCCTTCTTGTCAAACCTTCAAGCTTTGAGTGTACATCTTTCTCCTTTGTTTGGCCAAATCACTCACCTTTTTGTTCATCTCCCCTTAGATAGCTGAAACAATCTAGCACTCTTCTCTCCATCCATTCTTTTCTTTTGACCTTTTCATCAACATTTTCTCTATTCTTAATTCGACATTACCTTGTGATCAAATCATCCTCTTTTCTTAGTGATTTAAGTGAGTGGCGCTACAAGGAAATTAACAATCGGTAAGTAGTAGTTCTCTCTTTGTCGATAACTTTGTTTCATCTGAGTTTTTCTTTAATAATCGAGTGTTCTTCTTTCTCTCTCGTTGGGTCTGAGTTACATTCTTTTCTGTGATATGGCCATCGTTGGATTTAGGGCTTTCAACAAGGTGAAGGAGCACAAGTGATTTGTATTAACCAAATCGTTATCGCCAATTTTGTCAAGCAAGTGGGGTAAGAACGTTGTTATAAGATTTGTTTTGATCAAAGGTGGGATAATTGCTAACGACTCTTTCGCTCACCAAATATTGTTAGGACGGGATTTCAGTAGCCAAAGGGTAGGATCGATTTTTGGTGCACTGAGGGAGATCAAATTCGTGGGGTTGAAACGGTAGAAAGCACAACTTGTAATCAAGGTGTGTAATCCCGTACCCTTCCGAATACATGTTTGAAATGGTGTGTAATCCCGTACCCTTCCGAATACATGTTTGAAATGGTGTGTAATCTCATACCTCTCTAAATGTTTGTATGATATGTTCTATTATTCGGTTGAAATACCGAAGAAAACCGGAAACCAGCATCCGTGACCACTCGGGAGTGCGTATGTTCGTAGTAGTAACCATATTTTTGCAATGAAACAGTTTGGTCAGCAGCAGTGATGTTATTTTGAAAAATCACGAAAAATTGGAGAAAGAGAATTAGAAAGCGAATAAGATATAAAAATAAAGCTTACTGTGTCTATTATTATATGGAAGAAGAAGAGAAGGAAAAGGAATTTTAAAGTCTGTGATATTTTAATTTTCGTGAGACTGGTTTTGAATGACTTCGTGGTTCCCTGATCTGTCTTGGGAAAATCGTATAAAATTGTACAAAGTGAATTATGAGTTATAGTTTATATGTATAGATTTCATAGTGAGCCTATTTTCAATAGAAACAAGTGGGAGCAGTATATGAAAACCGTACAGTGAGATATTTGAAATTAAGGTAAGAGAGGTCAGAATCGTTGGACAGTGAAACAAGGGAAACTTTAAGGAATAAAATGTACTAAATGGTTAAGCCAAAAATTCTGGAAAAATTGTAGTAGTACGATATATAGTCTAGTTTCAAGGAAAATTTACGGATTTAAATTTCGAGTTTTCTAACTCGAGTTATAGTCAATTTAGTCAGTATGACGTAGATGGAAAGTTTCGATTTTTATGCCCCACATTAGTAGTTAAGTCTAGGTTGCGGAATTACCAAAATACCCTTGGAGGGTAAATTACCGAAATACCCCTGGGTTGCGAGATTACCGAATTACCCTTAGTGGGTAAAATTACCGATTTACCGAAATACCCCTATGGGCCGATTTGATAGATTGTTATAATGGGCCGATTTACCGAAATGTCCTTATAGACCGAATTACCGAAATGCCCCTATGGGCCGAATGATCGTATTGTTTTAATGGGCTGATTCATAAAAAGTATTCAATAGGTTAATGGATGTTATTTTTATATGGATGTTTTACGATTATGTATGATGCATCTTTACATATTGCATGGGATGGGGAAATTTGAATGAAGAGAAGTATAGACCGGTGGCATTGCCACAAATTCTGATAATGGCTATGTGCGTAACATATGAATTAACGACTCTGTGTCGATCTTTTTATCAGATATGAATCGTGGCTCAAACCACAAATAGTATAAATGGCGCCTTGACCGCAAATTGGAGAGATCAAGGGCGGGGTGGGTTGACTTGATCCCCACACAGAGAGACGGGCCGTACGGGGAGAGATGGGATGGATGGGTTGGGTTGCATACTTTGCATTCATATATATATATTGTTTTGTAATTGGGCTTCGGCCCAAGATTATCTTAAATGGGCTTAGGCCCAAGATATTTCTAAGCGGGTTCAGGCCCAGTGTGTAACACCCCATACCCGAGTCCGAGGCTTAGACCGGATACGAGAAGTTACTATGCTTGAATTTGCTTAATCAAGTACTTATGGGCTATAAAATTTCGTTTCGAATTAAGAACTTATCTTTCTTAATCAGTTTGTACTTTTCATGGGCCTACGAGGCCTTAAACCCATGTCCGTAAACTTTCGGAACTCAATCGAAAACTTTTCATTGAAACAGGGGTTACACGCCCATGTGAGTAGGGACACGTCCGTGTAAACCTGAGACACGCCCATGTCTCCTAACCGTGCTTAAAACTCGAGCTTACTGCCAAACTTCACACGGCCATGGAACGCCCGTGGTCCTGGCCCGTGTGAAAAACCTTAGCATTCTGACTTATAACACACGGCCATGGAACGCCCGTGGACTTAGACCGTGTATTACAACTTGATATTCTGACTTAAGGTGCAATGGTGCAGGGTACACACGGCTTAGACACACGCCCGTGTGTCCGACCGTGTGGGCACTTAGAGGCTATTTACCAAGCCAATTGCCACCCTGAAATCAAGAGCAAACTCATACTATCTCAACAACTTTAATGAACAATATAACATGCTCCATTGATATCAATAACATACATACTTAGTCAATCTTGGCCAATTATTTAGCCATTTAGAAAAGAATAATAATAAACTTGATAGCCCATGCTTTTCCCCTTTCTAAGACATATACTCAAAATGAAATGTTTCCTATACATGCCATACTTAAATAAACAACTTGGCTATACCAAAATAGCAGTTGATAGTGTGATTCGAGCTCCGACTTCAACGATCTACAAGTTAGCTTGGCGGGACTACATAGAAAGAAATAATAAAAGGCGTAAGCATTTAGCTTAGTAAGTTTGCGTAATGCACATAGCAACATACTTGCTTAATATAAACCATTTGACATAAACAATGGCATTATAAATTTCAGCTATAAAGCTTACTTACTCATACTTGATTCTTACATAACTCATGAAACTTACTAGTCTCATACTTGATAGGCAAACAAAGTACCCGTATCACTAGATCACATTGATCAGCATACTTGAACATAATACTCATAATTTCTAATTCATCATTCATAACATGAATAATATTCTTTATCACTTGATAATAACCTTACTTACTTAGCTTTCTTGTTATCTCTTCGGAGCTTAACTCGTTTGCCCGATGAATTTATATGAATAACTGAGGATACTAAATCTCGTCTAAATTTCGAGGCCATGACTTAACATGGACTTATACGAAGTCTTTCTTGTTCTCACCAATGCCATGCCTTAACTTGGACTTATATGGGATCTCTTTCTCTTGATAACTTTTCAATGCCAAGCTTGCCTTGGTCTTACATGATAACTTACTCAATGCCAAGCTTGCCTTGGACTTACATGATAACTTATTCAATGCCAAGCTTGCCTTGGACTTACATGATAACTTACTCAATGCCAAGCTTGCCTTGGACTTACATGATAACTTATTCAATGCCAAGCTTGCCTTGGACTTACATGATAACTTACTCAATGCCAAGCTTGCCTTGGACTTACATGATAACTTATTCAATGCCAAGCTTGCCTTGGACTTACATGATAACTTATTCAATGCCAAGCTTGCCTTGGACTTACATGATATCTTGCTTGCTTGCCGATGCCATGCCTCGGCTTGGTCTTATACAGACTTTCTTGTTTCATGTGGTAGATCGAGTATCCTAAGCTATTCAACTTCAATCGGGGCTTTCTCATGCTTGATTTCATTAATTTCTTTGTTTAACATAACATTAAACATTTTCATAATAACATTGTATATTATACTAAGCAATTCAATTATATAAATCATAAAGCTTAGAAATCATACAAACTTACCTCAATATACAAAATGTAGCTAGGTATGCAATTTAGTCCTCGACTTTGTTCTTGCCTCAGTTTCGATCTGGGCTTCGTTTTTCTTGATCTATAGTCATAAATAGATCATTTAATATTCACATTGATCCTTTACTCATACTTGGGCAAAATTACTATTTTGCCCCTATACTTTCTCATTTTTGCACTTTTGCCCCAAGGCTCGTAAGATAATTTTCATTCAACTTTCTTAGACTACATGCTTAGCTGATTCATTTTCTCTACTATAGCAATCATCAGTTCTCATTATTTCTAGTAGGTATGACTAATTTCATAACTATTACAAACTAGTCCATACTATCATATTTCATGAAATTCATTAAGGAAAAGATGTTTATCTAACATCAAACTCTCATAATCTTCAATAAAACATCATTTAACAAGCATGTCATTCATAGATGAAATTTTTGAACATGCATCTTAGCTTATTTTATAGCTAAAAATAGCTAATTCATAATACGAGGACTTCAAAAACACGAAGAATATTAAAAACGGGGCTAAGATGAACTTACTAGCAAGCTTGATAAAAATGAAGAACCCTAGCTATGGAGTCTTGAAATTTTCGGCAATGGAAGGAAGAAGATGAATGAAAATTTATCATCTTTTTCCTATTTTAATCACTTATTAGACAAATGACCAAAATGCCCTTCTCTTTAAAAATTTCTATTTTACTAACTCATGTCCATTTTTTTTCCAAAATTTATAATTTGGGCAAATTGCTATTTAAGGACTCATAATTAATATTCTAAAGCTATTTCATACAAAATGCTTCTAGAAACTCACATTTTACAACTTTTGCAACCTTTTTGACCATTCAACTTCATTTTAGCAAAATTGCTTCATGAAACTTTCACACTAACATGCAAACATGGCATGAACCTTAAAAACTCATAAATTCACCTCAGATTCGTGGTCTCACACCACTATTCCGACTAGGCCCTAAATTGGGCTGTTACAATTCTCCCCCTTAGGGATTTTCGTCCTCGAAAATCTTACCAGTGAAAAGGTTTGGGTACTGGTTTCTCATACTCTCTTCTGGCTCCCATGTGGCTTCTTCTATTCCATGTCTTTGCCACAATACTTTCACTAAGGCAATACTTTTCTTTCTTAGCTGCTTCACTTCCCAAGCTAATATCTTGACTGGTTCTTCACCATAAGTCATGTCGGGATGAATCTCTACCTCTAACTAGGGAATTACATGCGAAGGGTCTAATCGGTAGCATCTTATTATTGACACGTGAAACACATCATGTATCTTTTCTATCTCTGATGGCAAAGCCAATCTGTAAGCTATAGGCCCAACTTTCTCAGTAATCTCATACGGTCCAATAAAACGTGGACTCAACTTGCCTTTTCGGCCAAATCTGAGAACTTTTATCCAATGCGACACTTTCAAGAAAACTTTATCTCCAACTTGATACTCTATCTCTTTTCTTTTTAAATCCGAGTAGGATTTCTATCTGTCTAAAGCAGCTTTTAAGCACTATCGTATCACTCTTACTTTCTCTTCAGCTTCTCTAACCAAATCAACCCCGTGAATTTGGTTTTCTTTGAGTTTAGTCCAAAATAAAGGCGTTCTGCACTTACGCCCATATAAAGCCTCATAAGGCGCCATCCTCAAGCTCGACTGAAAACTATTATTGTAGGAAAATTCTACCAATGGGAGAAACCTTTCCCAATTGCCTCGGAACTCTAGAATACAACATCTGAGCATATCCTCGAGCACTTGAATTAACCTCTCTGATTGACCGTTAGTTTGAGGATGAAAAGTGGTACTAAAGTTCAACTTTGTACCCAAGGCCTCTTGTAACTTCTTCCAAAACCTGGATGTGAATCTCGGATCTCTATCCGATATGATTGACAAGGGAACTCCATGAAGTCTTACTATTTTCAAACATACAAGTTTGCCAACTTGTCTAGTGAGTAATCAACTCGCATGGTATAAAATGGGCTGACTTCGTAAGTCTATCAACCACAACCCTTACAAAGATCTTTCTTGCTCGGAGACAACGGTAAACCCATTACAAAATCCATAGTAATACGGTCCCATTTCCACTGAACTAAAATGGGTTGGAGCAAGCTCAAAGGTACTTGGTGTTCGACTTTTACTTGTCGACAAATCATACATTTGAAACAAATTTTGAAATGTCTCTCTTCATTTTCTACCACCAATACTGCTGTTTCAAATCATTATACATTTTAGTACTACCCGATGTACAGACAAACACCCGTTATGTGCCTCATGCAAAATTCTCCGAATAAGCTCCTCTTTTCTCGGTACACAAATTCTACCTTTAAACATCAAATATCCTTCAAAACTAATCCGAAAGTCAGATTCAACATCTGACTCACACTGAGCTCTTTTGATTGTAATTCGCTATCTTCTTTCTGAGCCTCGGAAATATCTTGGAGGAATACTGGTCTAGCTCTCAACTCAAATTATAATGGAACCATCATCGATAAAATTATCCGTGAATTCATTGCTCTTAATGAAAATAAGGACTTTACGCTTAAAGCATCGGCGACAACATTCACCTTTCCTGGATGGTAGTCAATGACTAACTCATAGTCTTTTATCAACTCTAACCATCTCATTTGCCTTAAATTCAACTCTTTCTGCGTCATCAAGTACTTCAGACTTTTGTGATCGGTGAATATCCGACATCTCTCACCATATAGATGATGTCTCCATATCTTCAATGCGAAGACTATGGCAACTAACTCTAGGTCGTAAGGCTTCGATAATTCTTCTCATGAGACTTTAATCTGTCTTGAGGCATAAGCAATCACTTTGCCTTCTTGCATAAGTACACACCTTAATCCATTTAAGGATGCATCATCAGTAAACTATGAACTCTTTCCCCGTCTCAAAGTTGTACTAAAAAACTGGAGCTTCACAAATAATTCTTTCAATTTTTCAAACTTTGTTGGCATATTTCATTCCACTCTAACTTCACATTTTTCTATAACAACTTCGTCATCGGGGTTGTAATCACGAAAAAACCCCTTGACAAATCATCTATAATAGCCGGCTAGGCCTAGGAAACTTCTAACCTCGTAGATATTCCTCGGTGGTTTCCAATCCATATAGCCGAGATCTTACTTGGGTCTACTTGAACCCCTTCTCCTGAGACAATATGCCCCAGAAATCCCACTTCATTGAGCCAAAACTCACTTTTACTGAACTTGGCATACAACCGATTTTCTCGAAGAATTTGTAAAACTATCCGTAGGTGCTCAAAGATGCTCATTCTCATCTCTGAATAAACCAAAGATGTCGTCAATAAAAATGACTACAAACTTGTCGAGGTATGGTCCAAGATGCGGTTCATTAAGTCCATGAATACCGCAGGAGCATTAGTCAAACCAAAAGGCATGACTAAAAATTCATAATGCCCATACCTTGTTCGAAAAGTAGTCTTGGATACATCTGACTCCTTTACTCTTAACTGGTAATACCCCGATCTCAAGTCTATCTTAGAAAACACGGTGGCTCCTTTCAATTGATCGAACAAATCATCAATCCTTGGCAATGGGTACTTGTTCTTTCTCACACTTTATTAAGTCGACGGTAATCTATGCACAATCTCATAGTGCCGCCTTCTTTTCACAAATAAAACTGGAGCACCCTGGGAGAACAACTTGACTTTGCAAAGCCTTTGTCCATTTAACTCTTGCAATCGTATCTTCAACTCTTTCAACTCCGTTGGAGCCATTCTGTAAGGAGTAATAGATATTGGTACATCACGGAGCTAGCTCAATGCTGAACTCAACTTCTCTCGATTGGAGGTAATCCCGGTAATTCTTCTGAAAAACATCCATGTGCTCACATACTATCGGTATGGACTCAATCTTTAACTCTGTTTCTTTATCATTCATCACAAAGGCCAAATATGCCTCATACCCCTTTCTTATAAATCTCTGTGCCGTCATATGAGAAATTAATACCGGCAATCCACTTTGTTCATCTGATTCTATATGAAGGATATCCCCATTCTCACATCTCATTTCAATGTATTTCTTCCCACAATTAACTATTACATTATGGACAAGATTAACTACCCATACCGAGAATGAGATCAAACTCGTCAAATGGTAACAACATAAGGTTTGCTTTAAAACAATGATCTATAATCATTAATGGACATTCTCTACATACTTCATTCACTAACACACTCTTGCCTAAAGGATTAGACACTCTAATCACGAATTCTGTAAACTCTATAGGCATACTCAAATCGGATACCAATTTCATGCAAATGTAAGAGTGTGTAGATCCGGGATCTATTAAAGCAATAACTTTAACATCATGAAGAGAAAAGGTACCCGTGATAACATCATTGGAAGATGCCTCTTCGCGAGCGCGAATGGCATAAGTCCGTGCAGGCACCCTACCCTCAGGTCTCGCGGCTGCTTCTCTAGGGTTACCTCTTCCTCTTGCCCCACTTCCCCGGGTTTCTCTCGCGGTCTTCCTCTGACCATACTCCCGGATCTCGGGTTCTGAGTTCTCTCTTCTTTCATTGTCTCTGGACAATCCTTTATGTAGTGGTCTTGGGAACCACATATAAAACATGCATTTTCGTACACTCGGCATTCTCCAAGATGACGTCTGCCACACTGTGGGCATTCAGGTCTTTTAGATTGAAAGTTCCCCACACTAGCGACTGAAGTAGTCTGTGCTTTATTTCCTGAATATTGTTTACTCTTGTCTTTCTTTGAAAACCCAATGGAAGTAGCCGATCGGGTAGGTAAATCTCTTGACTTCTTGGATGAGGATTGGAATGACTTATTCCACTGTCTCTTTCTAGAGTCACGAGACTCAATTTCAGACTTTCTCTTCTCTTTTACTAGCTCTTCGGCTTTACAAGCTCTCTCCACTAGCACAACAAATTCTTTCAATTCTAGTACAACAACAAACAGTTTGATGTCCTCATTTAGCCCATCTTAAAATATTTTGCTCATGATGGCCTCGGTGGACACACATTCTCGAGCGTATTTGCTGAGTCGCACAAACTCACGCTCATAATCGGTCACCGACATCTTGCCTTGCTTTAACTCTAAAAATTCTTTTCTTTTCTGATCTACTAATCTTTGACTGATATACTTTTTCTTGAACTCTTCTTGGAAGAATTCCCATGTGATCTTCTCCCTTGGTACCACTGATACAAGGGTGTTCCACCATTGATAGGCAGAATCTCTTAAAAGGGAGACTACACACTTCATGCCCAAAATTCTTCTGCCCCATGTTTCCTGATCCTATCAACTGGAGGTTTGTCTCCTCTTACCACCTCTACTACTTGAGGGGCTACTGGAATAGGTTGTGGAACAGGTGGGGGTGGAGGGGGTTGTACATTTGGGTTCATACAAATGAACTCTGAATACCACGTATTCATCATGTGGAGGAAGGCTTCTCTAGCCCCTTCCCCTCCTTCTTGACTCACCGTAGTGGGTCTATTCTCATTCTCGTTCGGCACCGTCCCTTCAGCGGGAGCCGGCGCATTACTTTCTACGTCATCCGCCATATCTCTTTTAGGATCAATTTACTATATATATAAATATAATTTAAGTCGTCAGGAGTCGTCACGCTATCATTATAAAAACATTCTTACGTATGGCATGTATAGCTAGACTCGTGCTCATGCTACGTTAGTCCTAGAACCGACTAAATCGTAGCTCTGATACAACTAAATGTAACACCCATACCCGAGTCTGAGGCTTAGACTGGATACAAGAAGTTACTATGCTTGAATTTGCTTAATCAAGTACTTACGGGCTATAAAATTTCGTTCCGAATTAAGAACTTATCTTTCTTAATCAATTTGTACTTTTCATGGGCCTACGAGGCCTTAAACCCATGTCGGTAAACTTTCGAAACTCAATTGAAAACTTTTCATTGAAACAGGGGTTACACGCCCATGTGAGTTGGGACACGCCCGTGTAAACCTAAGACACGCCCATGTCTCCTAACGGTGCTTAAAACTCGAGCTTACTGCTAAACTTCACACGGCCATGGCACGCCCGTGGTCCTGGCCCGTGTGAAAAACCTTAGCATTCTGACTTATAACACACGGCCATGGCACGCCTGTGGACTTAGACCGTGTACTACAACTTAATATTCTGACTTAAGGTGCAATGGTACAGGGTACACACGGCTTAGACACACGTCTGTGTGTCCGACCGTGTGGGCACTTAGAGGCTATTTACCAAGCCAATTTCCACCCTGAAATCAATAGCAAACTCATACTATCTCAAAAACTTTAATGAAAAATATAACATGCTCCATTGATATCAATAACATACATACTTAGTCAATCTTGGCCAATCATTTAGCCATTTACAAAAGAATAATAATAAACTTGATAGCCCATGCTTTTCCCCTTTCTAAGACATATACTCAAAATGAAATGTTTCCTATACATGCCATACTTAAATAAACAACTTGGCTATACCAAAATAGCGGTTGATAGTGTGATTCGAGCTCTGACTTCAACGATCTACAAGTTAGCTTGGCGGGACTACATAGAAAGAAATAATAAAAGACGTAAGCATTTAGCTTAGTAAGTTTGCGTAATGCACATAGCAACATACTTGCTTAATATAAACCATTTGACATAAACAATGGCATCATAAATTTCAGCTATAAAGCTTACTTACTCATACTTGATTCTTACATAACTCATGAAACTTACTAGTCTCATACTTGATAGGCAAACAAAGTACTGTATCACTAGATCACATTGATCAAAGATACTTGAACATAATACTCATAATTTCTAATTCATCATTCATAACATGAATAATATTCTTTATCACTTGATAATAACCTTACTTACTTAGCTTTCTTGTTATCTCTTCGGAGCTTAACTTGTTTGCCCGATGAATTTATATGAATAACCAAGGATACTAAATCTCATCTAAATTTCGAGGCCATGACTTAACATGGACTTATACAAAGTCTTTCTTATTCTCACCAATGCCATGCCTTAACTTGGACTTATATGGGATCTCTTTCTCTTGATAACTTTTCAATGCCAAGCTTGCCTTGGTCTTACATGATAACTTACTCAATGCCAAGCTTGCCTTGGACTTATATGATAACTTATTCAATGCCAAGCTTGCCTTGGACTTACATGATAACTTACTCAATGCCAAGCTTGCCTTGGACTTACATGATAACTTATTCAATGCCAAGCTTGCCTTGGACTTACATGATAACTTACTCAATTCCAAGCTTGCCTTGGACTTACATGAAAACTTATTCAATGCCAAGCTTGCCATGGACTTACTTGATAACTTATTCAATGCCAAGCTTGCCTTGGACTTACATGATATCTTGCTTGCTTGCCGATGCCATGCCTCGGCTTGGTCTTATACGGACTTTCTTGTTTCATGTGGTAGATCGAGTATCCCAAGCTATTCAACTTCAATCGGGGCTTTCTCATGCTTGATTTCATTAATTTCTTTGTTTAACATAATATTAAACATTTTCATAATAACATTGTATATTATACTAAGCAATTCAATGATATAAATCATAAAGCTTAGAAATCATACAAACTTACCTCAATATACAAAATGTAGCTAGGTATGCAATTTAGTCCTTGACCTTGTTCTTGCCTCGGTTTCGATTCGGGCTTCATTTTTCTTGATCTATAGTCATAAATAGATCATTTAATATTCACATTGACCCTTTACTCATACTTGGGCAAAATTACTATTTCCCCTATACTTTCTCATTTTTGCACTTTTGCCCAAAGGCTCGTAAGATAATTTTCATTCAACTTTCTTAGACTACATGCTTAGCTGATTCATTTTCTCTACTATAGCAATCATCAGTTCTCATTATTTCTAGTAGGTATGACTAATTTCATAACTATTACAAACTAGTCCATACTATCATATTTCATGAAATTCATTAAGGAAAAGATGTTTATCTAACATCAAACTCTCATAATCTTCAATAAAACATCATTTAACAAGCATGTCATTCATAGATGAAATTTTTGAACATGCATCTTAGCTTATTTTATAGCTAAAAATAGCTAATTCATAATACGAGGACTTCAAAACACGAAGAATATTAAAAACAGGCTAAAATGAACTTACTAGCAAGCTTGAAAAAAATGAAGAACCCTAGCTATGGAGTCTTCAAATTTTCGGCAATGGAAGGAAGAAGATGAATGAAATTTTATCATCTTTTTCCTATTTTAATCACTTATTAGACAAATGACCAAAATGCCCTTCTCTTTAAAAATTTCTATTTTACTAACTCATGTCCATTTTTGTCCAAAATTTATAATTTGGGCAAATTGCTATTTAAGGAGTCATAATTAATATTCTAAAGCTATTTGATACAAAATGCTTCTAGAAACTCACATTTTACAACTTTTGCAATTTGGTCCTTTTTGACCATTTAACTTCATTTTAGCAAAATTGCTTCATGAAACTTTCACACTAACATGCAAACATGGCATGAACCTTAAAAACTCATAAATTCACCTCGGATTCGTGGTCTCACACCACTATTCCGACTAGGCCCTAAATCGGGCTGTTACACAGTGGATGACGGTAAGGGGATTTCACACTAAGTTCTTGTAACTCACCCCTTTTTTCTTAACCCTTGTAGGTAATGCTCTGTGACGAGGACTTGGGGCCATGGATGACTCGGTGGAAGCCATACTTCAGAAACGGTGTTTTATTTTGAACCTTAGATTTTTAATTCCATTCACTTTACTATTTTGGGTTTTTATGTTGTAATAATGCCTCTGGAGTGTTTTATTATTTGCTTTATGGTTGATATACTTATTATTTTGCTTAAATTGTTTAAAACGAGAATTTTCTAAAACTTAAATAAAGGTTTTCCAAAATTGATTAACATATGGATTTCATAACAAACTTTTACAAATATTTTTAACATTGGAAATTTTCTCTCAAATTATCAATGATATTTTCAAAAGTCACGGTTTTAAAAGATTACTAGTTTGATTATCAAATTATCAAACAACCTCTCAAAATTACTTGCATTTTATCTACGTTTCCGCAACGTTTTCAAAATGCTTCTGCAACTCTATTTCTAAACGTCACATTTTCGTAAATTGTTTATTTCAAATATGCTTCCGCAAACGAAAAGATTTTTAAAGATAATTACGTTTTCAATTAGACATGAATTGCTTAAGTGTTTTGGGTTTTTTTTAACAAAGAGGCTATATTTCTCAAGCAAGTTTTTACTTCCATGTGACACACCAGATTCGGGCCTAACTTCTAGGCAGGTTTCGGGGTGTTACATTCATATACGGTAAAATGATTGACACAGAGTTGTTAATTCATATGTTAGGCACATAGTCATTATTAGAATTTGTGGCAATGCCACCGGTCTATACTTCTCTTCATTCAAATTTTCCCATCCCATGCTATATGTAAATATGCATCATACATAATCGTTAAACATCCATATAAAAATAACATCCATTAACCTATTGAATACTTTTTATGAATCAGCCCATTAAAGCAATACGATCATTCGGCCCATAGGGGCATTTCGGTAATTCGGTCCATAAGGACATTTCGGTAAATCGGCCCATTATAACAATCTATCAAATCGACCCATAGGGGCATTTCGGTAAATCGATAATTTTACCCACTAAGGGTAATTCGGTAATCTCGCAACCCAGGGAAAGGGAATTAGAAAGTGAATAAGATATCGAAATAAAGCTTACTGTGTCGATTTTTATATGGAAGAAGCAGAGAAGGAAAAGGAATTTTAAAGTCTGTGATATTTTAATTTTAGTGAGACTGGTTCTGAATGACTTCGTGGTTCCCTGATCTGTCTTGGAAAAATCGTATAAAATTGCACAAAGTGAATTATGAGTTATAGTTTATATGTATAGATTCCTTAGTGAGCCTATTTTCAATAGAAACAAGTGGGAGCAGTATATAAAAATCGTACAGTGAGATATTTGAAATTAAGTTAAGAGAGGTTAGAATCGTTGGACAGTGAAACAAGGGAAACTTTAAGGAATAAACTGTACTAAATGGTTAAGCCAAAAATTCTGGAAATATTGTATTAATAAGATATATGAGTCTAGTTTCAAGAAAAATTTACGGATTTAAATTTCGAGTTTTCTAACTCGAGTTATAGTCAATTTAATCAGTATGACGCAGATGGACAGTTTCAATTTTTATGCCCCACATTAGTAGTTAAGTCTAGGTTGCAGAATTACCAAAATACCCTTGGAGGGTAAATTACCGAAATACCCTTGGGTTGCGAGATTACCGAATTACGCTTAGTGGGTAAAATTACCGATTTACCGAAATGCCCCTATGGGCCGATTTGATAGATTGTTATAATGGGCCGATTTACCGAAATGTCCTTATGGACCGAATTACCGAAATGCCCCTATGGGCCGAATGATCGTATTGCTTTAATGGGCTGATTCATAAAAAGTATTCAATAGGTTAATGGATGTTATTTTTATATGGATGTTTTACGATTATGTATGATGCATCTTTACATATTGCATGGGATGGGAAAATTTAAATGAAGAGAAGTATAGACCGGTGGCATTGCCACAAATTCTGATAATGGCTATGTGCCTAACATATGAATTAACGACTCTGTGTCGATCATTTTACCGTATATGAATCTTGTGGCTCAGCTACAAATAGTATAAATGGCAGCTTGACTGCAAATTGGAGAGACTGGCGGGGTGGGTTGACTTGATCCCCACAGACGATCGGGGTACAGTGAGAGAGATTGGATGGATGGGTTGGGTTGCATAATTTGCATTCATATATATATATATTGTTTTGTAATTGGGCTTCGGCCCAAGATTATCTTAAATGGGTTTAGGCCCAAGATATTTCTAAGCGGGTTCAGCCCAAAGGATGACTATGAGGATTTCACACTCGAGTTCTTGTAACTCACCCCTTTTTCTTAACCCTTGTAGGTAATGCTCCGTGACGAGGACTTGGGGCCATGGATGACTCGGTGGAAGCCATACTTCAGAAACGGTGTTTTATTTTGAACTTTAGATTTTTAATTCTGTTCACTTTACTATTTTGGGTTTTTATGTTGTAATAAGGCCTCTAGAGTGTTTTATTATTTGCTTTATGGTTGATATACTTATTATTTTGCTTAAATTGTTTAAAACGAGAATTTTCTAAAACTTAAATAAAGGTTTTCCAAAATTGATTAACATATGGATTTCATAACAAACTTTTACAAATATTTTTAACATTGGAAATTTTCTCTCAAATTATCAACGATATTTTGAAAAGTCACAATTTTAAAAGATTACTAGTTCGATTATCGATTTATCAAACAACCTCTCAAAAATACTTGCATTTTATCTACGTTTCTGCAACGTTTTCAAAATGCTTCTGCAACTCTATTTCTAAACGTCACATTTTCGTAAATTGTTTATTTCAAATATGCTGCCGCAAACGAAAAGGTTTTTAAAGATAATTACGTTTTCAATTAGACATGAATTGCTTAAGTGTTTTGGGTTTTTTTTAACAAAGAGGCTGTATTTCTCAAGCAAGTTTTTACTTCCATGTGACACACCAGATTCGGGCCTAACTTCTAGGCCGGGTTCGGGGTGTTACATTTTATGGTATCAGAGCCCATTTGCAAAACTCGACTGTGGTTTGGGTTCAAACACGTTTTCAAAGCCGTTTAAAATTTTAAATTTTACATGTATGTTCTAAAGGAAGTATGGCACCACGGGTATCCGGCACCAAGCCAAGTAAGTATATGTTATCATTTTATGATTATGATTATTGTGGTATGGCTGTAGAAATACTCTAGAACTCTTACCTATAGGAGCTGAAACTATAGAGATTGAGATTTTAGGATACGTTGTGCAAAAACAACTTTACTTCCTATACTCCATAAAACATTGTTTAATAAACACTGAAATAGCATAATGATTCATAAAACTTGTAATCAAGATTATATCGACTTAGTGAACATGAGCGCTAGAAGACGTGGACGTAGTAGACGTGGATGTGCTAGAGGCCGAGGTACTAGGACTAGATCTTTAGCATCGGGGTGTGTTTCCGAAAGGGAGGTGTTGGCATCGCCATTAGTTGAGACGGGGTCTCATGACCGAGCTGGGGTTATCGAGCTGATTCAGATAGTTAAAGAGGTATTGGAGGAGGTTAAAGGAATTAGTGAACCACTTCGAGTTGAGTGTGTGGACTGTAAGAAGAAAAGAGATCGCTGTTCTTTAGGGTCGCAGTCTCGTTCTGTAGAGCATGTTAAGGCACGTCCAAAATTTCTGGCTTGTGATTATTGCCGAAGGCGTCATCTGGGAGAATGCTGGAGGAAGTCAGGAGCATGCTTGAGATGTGGGTCTAAGGAGCATAAGGCTCGGGATTGTTTCATCACCATCAAGTCAGGTATGTTATGGTTGGACGTGATGATTGAATGTAGAAAATTTTATGTATAAGTGGTAGATAACTGTTTGCTTCTGTGGTTAGATGTTTGGTTGTGTGAAAGAGGATTCAAGATTATGTTAAAAGTACATTAGTGTTATTAAGATCAGAGTGCACAGCGAAAGCATAGTGGTGTGATTTGAGCGGTGCGTTTAGTAGTTGGTTGGAAATTTCGAGGACGAAATTTCTTTAAGGAGGGTAGAATTGTAACATCCCAAAATTGGGCCTAGTTGAATTGGACCTATTGGGCCCATTGGACCTTGAGCGTAGAAGCGTTTTAAAATTCATGGGAATTTGAGAACGGCATTATTTCAAGTTGGACTTATTAGGAAGGTGATTTTGGAGAGTTACGAGGTTTCTAAGAAGTTCCGGGTTCAAGTTAAGTTATAGGAAGAATTTTGTGTTTAAGCACTTTAAGGAGAGATAGTAAGTGACCTCAATGTTTATGGAATTAAATGAGTAATGTGCTAGCATAATTGAACAATTGGTAAGAAGGTTATGGCGCCACATGAAGTACCTTGAGGGAAGAGGTTCAAATCCCATTGTGTGCAAATTTTGACTATTATTTTTGCATTCTTTCCCTAAGTGTCGGCCAAGCATGTAAATAAGGCAATGTGGACTTTTTATTTTTGGCAAGATGGCTGAGGAAAATAGGAAAGGATGAAGGTGAGGAAAGAAATCAAGAGAAAGGGGAAAGTAAGGGGAACATGTGGCCTTTTTCAAGGGAAGTGTTATGGAAAGTGTGGTTGGCCAATTTTTGACCATTATGGTCATGAATGTGGACGGTTTTGGGTGTAGAGGGAGGTAGCCGAATTTTCTTTGGCAATTGGTAAAAGTTTTGGTGTTGTTTTGGCCAAAAACTCCTATTTGCAACTTTTGTGTCATTTTTCTTTTCTCTCCAAATTTCCTTCTCCTTCTTGCCGAATCTTCAAGCTTTGAGTGTACATCTTTCTCCTTTGTTTGGCCGAATCACTCACCTTTTTGTTCATCTCCCCTTAGATAGTTGAAACAATCTAGCACTCTTCTCTCCATCCATTCTTTTCTTTTGACCTTTTCATCAACATTTTCTCTATTCTTAATTCAACGTTACCTTGTGATCAAATCATCCTTTTTTCGTAGTGATTTAAGTGAGTGGCGTTACAAGGAAATTAACAATCGATAAGTAGTAGTTCTCTCTTTGTTGATAACTTTGTTTCATTCGAGTTTTTCCTTAATAATCGAGTGTTCTTCTTTCTCTCTCGTTGGGTCTGAGTTACATTCTTTTCTATGATATGGCCATTGTTGGATTTAGGGCTTTCAACAAGGTGAAGGAGCACAAGTGATTTGTATTAACCAAATCGTTATCGTCGACTTGTCAAGCAAGTGGGGTAAGAACGTTGTTATAAGATTTGTTTTGATCAAAGGTGGGATAATTGCTAACGACTCTTTCGCTCACCAAATATTGTTAGGACGGGATTTAAATTGCCAAAGGGTAGGATCAATTTTTGGTGCACTGAGGGAGATCACATTCATGGTGTTGAAACGGTAGAAAGCACAACTTGTAATCAAGGTGTGTAATCCCGTACCCTTCCGAATACATGTTTGAAATGGTGTGTAATCCCGTACCCTTCCGAATACATGTTTGAAATGGTTTGTAATCTTATACCTCTCTGAATGTTTGTATGATATGTTCTATGATTCGATCAAAATACCGAAGAAAACCAGAAACCGGCATCCGTGACCACTCGGGAGTGCGTATGTTCGTAGTAGTAACAATATTTTTGCAATGAAATAGTTTAGTCAGCAGCAGTGATGTGATTTTGAAAAATCACGAAAAATAGGATAAAAAGAATTAGAAAGCGAATAAGATATCAAAATAAAGCTTACTGTGTCTATTTTTATATGGAAGAAGCGGAGAAGGAAAAGGAATTTTAAATTCTATGATATTTTAATTTTAGTGAGACTAGCTCTGAATGACTTCGTGGTTCCCTGATCTGTCTTGGAAAAATCGTATAAAATTGTAAAAAGTGAATTATGAGTTATATTTTATATGTATATATTCCTTAGTGAGCTTATTTTCAATAGAAACAAGTGGGAGCAGTATATGAAAACCTACAGTGAGATATTTGAAATTAAGTTAAGAGAGGTCAGAATCATTGGACAGTGAAACAAGGGAAACTTTAAGGAATAAACTGTACTATATGGTTAAGCCAAAAATTCTGGAAAAATTGTAGTAATAATATATATGAGTCTAGTTTCAAGGAAAATTTACGGATTTAAATTTCGAGTTTTCTAACTCGAGTTATAGTCAATTTAGTCAGTATGATGCAGATGGACAGTTTCGATTTTTATGCCCCACATTAGTAGTTAAGTCTAGGTTGCGGAATTACCAAAATACCCTTGGAGGGTAAATTACCAAATACCCACAGGTTGCGAGATTACCGAATTACCCTTAGTGGGTAAAATTACCGATTTATCGAAATGCCCCTATGGGCCGATTTGATAGATTGTTATAATGGGCGATTCTCAAATGTCCTTATGGACCGACTTAGAAATGCCCCTATGGGCGAATGATCGTATTGCTTTAATGGGCTGATTCATAAAAAGTATTCAATAGGTTAATGGATGTTATTTTTATATGGATGTTTTACGATTATGTATGATGCATCTTTACATATTGCATGGGATGGGAAAATTTGAATGAAGAGAAGTATAGACCGGTGGCATTGCCACAAATTCTGATAATGGCTATGTGCCTAACATATGAATTAACGACTCTGTGTCGATCATTTTACCGTATATGAATCTGGTGGCTCAGCCACTAATAGTATAAATGGCAGCTTGACTGCAAATTGGAGAGACTGGCGGGGTAGGTTGACTTGATCCCCACAGGAGAGACTGGCTGGTACGGGGGAGAGATTGGATGGGGTTGCATACTTTGCATTCATATATATATATTGTTTTGTAATTGGGCTTCGACCCAAGATTATCTTAAATGGGCTTAGGCCCAAGATATTTCTAAGCGGGTTCAGGCCCAGTGGATGACGGTAAGGGGATTTCACACTGAGTTCTTGTAACTCACCCCCTTTTTCTTAACCCTTGTAGGTAATGCTCCGTGACGAGGACTTGGGGCCATGGATGACTCGGTGGAAGCCATACTTGAAACGGTGTTTTATTTTGAACTTTAGATTTTTAATTCCGTTCACTTTACTATTTTGGGTTTTTATGTTGTAATAAGGCCTCTCTGAGTGTTTTATTATTTGCTTTATGGTTGATATACTTATTATTTTGCTTAAATTGTTTAAAACGAGAATTTTCTAAAACTTAAATAAAGGTTTTCCAAAATTGATTAACATATGGATTTCATAACAAACTTTTATAAATATTTTTAACATTGGAAATTTTCTCTCAAATTATCAACGATATTTTTAAAAGTCACGGTTTTAAAAGATTACTAGTTCGATTATCGATTTATCAAACAACCTCTCAAAAATACTTGCATTTTATCTACGTTTCCGCAACGTTTTCAAAATGCTTTTGCAACTCTATTTCTAAACGTCACATTTTCGTAAATTGTTTATTTCAAATATGCTTCCACAAACGAAAAGGTTTTTAAAGATAATTACGTTTTCAATTAGACATGAATTGCTTAAGTGTTTTTGGGTTTTTTTTAACAAAGAGGCTATATTTCTCAAGCAAATTTTTACTTCCATGTGACACACCAGATTCGGGCCTAACTTCTAGGCCAGGTTCGGGGTTCTACACAGACACTAAAGTATTCCAACACTGATACGTTGTATCTCTTAATAATGAAATAGCACACTTTAAACACTCATTTGGCGTGCACGACAATTCATCGAATACTCGAATAGCATTTTCAAGCCAAAATTTAACTTTCTCGAGATCATCATCAACGGTAGCTCTAAACTCTTCGGCCCCGTATTTTCGAATCTTATCAACTGGAGGCTTATTCATTCGTTGAAGTTCCACAACTTGAGGAGCTATGGGAACCGGTTGGCGATTAGGCGGGGGTGGAGGTTGTTGAGCAGCTGGATTTGTCTGGACAAATTATGTGAACCATTCGTTCATCATTTGGAAAAAGGCCTCTTTAGCCTCTCCTCCGTGACTACTCGATACATTTCTAGATTTAGAAGGAGCTGTCCCTTGAGCTGGAGCTGGTGCATTACTCTCGACATCGTCAGCTACAGCTCGATTGGGATCCATTTACTATATGAAAACACAGTTTAAAATTGTCAGGAGTCATCACACTATCACAGGTTATATATGGCATGTATAGCTAGACTCACACACACGCTATGTTAGTCCGAGAATCGACTAAACCATAACTCTGATACCAATAAATGTAACACCCCTCACCCATATTCAACGCCGAAATAGGGTTATGGAGCCTTACTGGACTTATAACACTTTTAAACATATAATTCACATCCAATTTCTCAATTCATATACAATTCATTCACAATCAATCATTTTGTCCCTAATACGAGCCTACGAGGCCCTAAACATGCGTTAGGAGTGGTTCGGGACTAAACCGATAACTTTGGAAGCTTTTTGAACATTTAAGAAAATTTCAAAAAAAAAAAGAGGACACATGCCCGTGTGGCCTGGCCGTGTGTCTCACACGGCCGACAGACATGCCCGTGTCATAGGCCGTGTGAACATTCGAAATGGGACCACATGGCCATGTCCCAGACCGTGTCCGACCTCGTGTAACTCTCTGACTTGGGTCACACGGCCAACACACACACCCATGTGGCTAGCCTGTGTGCCCTAAAATTGGCCATACACATCCGTGAGCCAGATCGTGTGCTAGGCCGTGCCAAACCTGTAGGGTATACTGACTTATGCCACACGGCCAAGTCACACGCCCCTGTGTGAGGCCGTGTGGAGCATACTGACTTAACTTCAATTTCAACAACAGGGGACACACAGCGGTGTAACGTAACCGTGTGTCACACACGACTGAGACACACGCTCGTGTCTCTGCCCGTGTGGACAAAAATAGGCTATTTACCAAGCCATTTTGCCACCCAAATTTGTGCACACCTACATCAACCCAATAGACACCAAAACATATTATAACATTACATTTTAGCCAACCAATTCAAGCTTAATTCATGCATTATCTATACTTCCTTTCTCAATACACACAAGACACAAAATATACCATACCATTTAGACCAACATTACATATACAACTCAATTAAATATACACTTCCAAATATGCATCATTTAACCTAAAATTCACAAGCAAATCAATATCCACAAATAAACCATTTGATACTCATCATGCCTATTACCATTAAGCATTACACAACCATCGTTCAACACATTCCACAAGACATAGACACACATATATATACATGATTCAAACATACGAAAATAGCCTAAAATGAGCCATCACTCATGGCTATATATACAAACCACAACATAAGCATTTATAAGCCAACTTAAGTGGCACAACACATTACAAAATATACCAAATGTCCAAAGTCCCTATACATGCCATATACCAAAATACCAAATTTCAAAAGTACCAAGTGATAGTAGGATAGTGTGACGAAGCCTCCGACGATCCCCGAATTTGAGCTAGCTTGATTTCACTATAAAACACGGAAAATTAAACAAAGTAAGCTCTATAGCTTAGTAAGCTCGTATGAAATAAACTCAATTCAATCATAAATATTCATATCAACCAATTGAATATAGCAACATTTAGATCATTTAACTAACAAACCTTTCATATGTTTAATCTTATGCTTATATGTGCACTTCACAACTTCTTCAATTTAAAGGTTATACGGTTCATGTACATACCTATACTATCTTGTATCAATCTCATACTCAACCACATCTTTCATTTACCCGTTGAACCATTCGGAATACTATCAGATACTCGAGAAACTCACACCGAAGTTCCACATATGTAGCTAAAGCTATCTCAATCACATATCACATATATGCAAACTCTCGAGCTATCAACGGGCCTACTCACACAAGCTATGGGTCAAGAAGTAGCTACACGGTGCTGCTCACACAAGTTGTCAAGTAACCGCAACACATGCCAGTATGCTCAGCCACCGGTAGGACGTACAGGACCAGCACCCGGATCATATAATCACAAATCACAAATACCCTTAATGACATGTCACTAGTATTCAAATCTATTCCTAAGGTTCAACCGAGAATTTCAATGCCGAATCGTCGTCAAATCATTGTCGAACATGTTCAAAGACTTGTTTTCACAGTTTTTGCAATATCAAAGCATTGAAAACATAATTTTAAAAATGCTTATTACATACGAACTTACCTCAGGTATAAAAACGACGAAACTGATTGATTAGTCGATAACTTTATTTTTCCCCCGATCTAGATCTGAGTTTCGCTTTTCTTGATTTATATATATTCAAAATTAACTTATTTAATAATCTCTCTATTCAATTTAATCCAAACCACACATTTAAGCACATTTACACTTTTACCCCTAGAATTTCACAACTTTTACAATTTAATCCTTATTTCATAAAATCACAAATTCATGAAATTCAAGCATAACCCATGCTAGCCAAATTACCATTACGCCCCTAGCAGCCCATATTTTTAATTTATTTCACATTTTAACCTCAAAGTTTCCACATTTCACAATTTAATCCCTATTTTGCATTTTCGCTAAAAATCACTTAACAAAACTTGTATAACTATCATTAAATATCCAAAATCTATCATCAAAAATCAAAACACATGCTTATTCATCAATGGCAACATTCAAAATCTTTAACAGTTTTGCAAAATAGTCCCTGGGCTAGCTAGACCTAGTTGCAACGATCTAAAAAACATAGAATTCATTAAAAACGGGACAAAAATGGACTTACAATTGAGCTAAGAGATGGCCGAATGCTTCAAACCCTAAAAATAGTTTCTCCTATCTTCAAATTTTGATAATTGAGAGGAAGATGGACAAAATTTAGATTTTGGTTGTAACACCCCTAACCCATATCCGTCGCCAAATTAGGGTTACAAGGCATTACCGATCAAAACATAACCCAGAACAGGCATTCATATATATATATTTAAATACATTTCTTATATACAAATCATATTTCTTTAATACAAGTTCGAATCGAATAAACTTCAATCGCATGGCTATCGAATGCCTAATTCATTATCAAACATACTTCAATCATATCACATTACATCATAGCTAAACGTGATTTTAATAATAATTATATCATACTCACTTGCGCATATTTAATCCACAATTACCATATCAATATAAAACTTTAACTAATATGATTATGTGTTATTTATGAGCTATGTACATATACATTTTAACTTAATCTGGACTATGCCACAAGGCAAAATGGGCAATATTATACAAGTACATATAAACTTTTCGAAATGGCATAGTTTCAAATCGTAAAATTTACCAATTCATGCACTGCCCATTTGACTAACCTTAATCATTTCCTAAGTTCAATTATCCACTTGTACATGCCAATTTTACATGCTATGCACCATGCCAAAATTTCATATACTCAACCAAATTCATTAACCCAATATTCGGCTAACTAATTTAGCCTCCAAAAATTTATACATTTCCATCTTGAACCTCACCTATAAAATCAATCATTCAAGCTTATATTATGTGCATACTTAACCACATTAAAAAGAGAAAATTTCAAACACCCATATTGAACATATCATGTCATCAAAAATCTAACATTCAACCCATCATCAACTTCACTCTTTCATACTCAAACATTACAAGCACAAAACACAATCAAGTTAATATAAACTTACTTATCAAGTTAGCCATTTTCGCATGGCATTTATATACATATCATTCATAATGAACTCAAAAGGTATCATAGCCTATACATGCCATAAACTTTAAATTCAACTTCAAAAAAATACCAAAATATTGATGATAGTGTGACGAGCTTCACCGACGATCCTCGAGCACGTAACGATCACCCAAAGAAAAATCTAAATCACAAGAGCAACCAAGAACACCAAGTAAGCTTTTTACAGCTTAGTAAGTTATAAGCAAATTAAGTAAATCTATCAATTATTCTCTTAAATATGATTTTTAAAAATATTATAGTCAAGGATTCATCAACTACCCATTTACTTGTACAACCGCAAAACATTACTTATTTCTCAAATTCAAAGTCGAATCCAATATGAAAATTACATTCTCATGTATTATCCACATATTCAAGTCCAAGCTATTCAAGCATACATCATTTCCACATAGCCGGATCACTTTTGGTATTTCATATAACGATCAATATGATTTTATAATCATTTCTCCATATCAAATTATTCCACTCAAACTATACATTCAAGAAGAAACATTCCATCCAATCCACAATTAATCACATATGCTTGATTTCAAATAATAACATCTCATAGTTTCAAAACTTACCAAATTCAATCTTTGAACTTAAAATTTAACTCGCACACTTAGTGCTTATTAACTGATTTTGCACACTTAGTGCTCGGTAATTAAATTCGCACACTTAGTGCTCAATGACCGATTTTGCACACATAGTGCTCGGTAATTCAATTCGCACACTTAGTGCATAATGACCGATTTCGCACACCTAGTGCTCGGTAATTCAATTCACACACTTAGTACATTTCTCAAACTTGTTACTGATTTATATATATGTACACATAAAACTTAAACCTCAACCACATATATGCGAATTAACTTATTTCATTCCATAATCAACATCACATTCGGGTGTACCAATGGCATATAAGCATACCTCACATTTGGCTATATTATACACATATATAGATATCACATTCGGCTATATCAATAATATATATGCATACTTCCATTAAATTTATGTACACCACTATAAATAAATCCAATTCAACTTAATTGCTTAAAAACTTACCTCGAGTATCGACGAACTGTGTTTCTCGACTATTCGACTAACTTCGCTTTTCCCCGATCCAATCCCGATCCTTTTTGTTCTTGATCTAATTAATTTCAAATTTAGCTAAATCAAATATAATTCCATTGAATTTGGTCCAAAAACACATAAATGGGCAAATTGCCATTTTGCCCCTTATATTTTACATTTATCACAATTTAGTCCAAATAGCATAAAACTCAAAATATTCAAAATTTGACTCCACCCTAGTTTGGCCGAATTTCACTAAGGTCCCTAGCAGCCCATTTCTTTCATTTATTTCATATTTTGACCCCTCAATTTATAAATTTCACAATTTAATCCTATTTAGGCATTTTTACCAAAAATGCCTTAATTAAATTTAACAATCTAACAACCTACATCTATTTTCCATCACTAAACACCAATTTCATCAAGCTCTCAACAATGGAATTTAATGAATACATCATCAAATTCGAAAATTCAAACTTGGGCTAGCTAGTATTCAAAGCAACAATCTCAAAAACGTAAAATTTATCAAAAATCGAACTCAATTGCATACCTTAATTAAACATGCAAGCACCGAAAATGTCAAAGCTTAAACTTATTTTCTTTCTCTTAGTTTCGGCCAAAGAAAAACAAGAAAGATGAACACTTTCATCTTTTTTCAAATATAATATTTTAACATATATTAAAATATGTCATAATACCATAAAATATAATAAACAAATTCAAGTCACTATTACATTCATACCAACCGGCCACTACTCACTTTTATGGCCTAATTGCAACTTAAAGCCTCCAATTTATAAATACAACAACAATTAGGCACTATCTCATTTAACCATCAAATTTTCATTTTACGCGAATTAAGCCCTTTTATCAAATTAAGCACTCAAACAATAAAATTAATTCACGAAACTTTCTCAAAAGTAAATTCACACATAATTAACACATAAAATAATAATAAAATATTTTTCAGACGCGGATTTGTGGTCTCGAAACCACTATTCTGATTAGGGTCAAAATCGGGTCGTTACAACTCTCCCCCCTTAGGGATTTTCGTCCCCGAAAATCTTACCGATGAATAGGTTTGGATAACGTTCTTTCATTGAATCCTCAAGCTCCCAAGTTTCTTCCTCGATTCCGTGCTTAAGCCAAATCCCTTTTACCAACGATATTTTCTTATTTCGCAACTCTTTCACTTCACGAGCTAAGATACGGATCGGTTCTTCCTCATAAGTTAAATCAGACTGTATATCAACCTCGGATGGATTAATCACATGAGAAGGGTCAGATCTATACCGTTGGAGCATCGAAACATGAAAAACATTGTGGATCTTTTCTAGTTCCGATGGCAATAACAATCTATACGCAACCGACCCACTCCGTTCCAAAACCTTATATGGTCCAATAAATCTCGGACTCAATTTGCATTTGCAACCAAATCTGAGTATTTTCTTCCACGGCTAGACTTTCAAACTCTATATCTTTACGTTTTAAGTCCGAATATAATTTCTGATGATCTGACGCTGCTTTCAAACATTCACGGATCACTTTTACTTTCTGTTCAGTTTCTTTAACCAAATCAACCCCGTATATCTTGTTTTCACTGAGCTCGGTCCAATACAAAGGTATACGACATTTACGACCGTAAAAAGCCTCATAAGGTGCCATTTTGATACTCGATTGAAAGCTATTATTGTACGCAAATTCAATCAAAGGCAAGTATCGTTCCAACGTACCCTCGAACTCGAGAACACAACATCTCAACATATCCTCAAGTATTTGAATAATTCTCTCGGATTGACCATTCGTCTAGGGGTGAAAAGCTATGCTAAAATGCAATTTAGTACCTAATGCATCTTGCAGTTTCTTCCAAAATCACGATGTAAACCTCGGATCTCTATCCGAAATAATTGAAATAGGTACTCCGTGTAATCGTACAATCTGAGAAATGTACAATTCAACTAGCTTATCGAGTGAAAAATCTGTACGGACCGGAATGAAGTGAGCCAATTTTGTCAATCTGTCTACTATAACCTAGATTGCGTCTTTCTTTCTCGGTGTCAACGGTAAACCAGATACGAAATCTATCGTGACTCGATCCCATTTCCATTCGGGTATCATAATCGGCTGAAGTAATCCAGATGGCACCTGATGCTCAGCTTTTACTTGCTGACATATCAAATATTTCGACACAAAATCAGAAATATCTCGTTTCATACCGTGCCACCAGTAATGCTGTCTCAAATCATTATACATTTTCGCGCTACTCGGGTGAATAGATAGTTTACTATTATGAGATTCATTACAAAGCTTTCGAATCAACTCAGGATCCTTCGATACAAATATTCGGTTCCTGAACCGCAAACATCCCTCAGCATCAACCTGAAATTCTGAGTCAGCATTCGAATCACAGTGATTCCTTTTTGCGATCAAGTTATCATCACCCTTTTGAGCTTCACAAATCTGCTGAAAAAATAACAGTCTCGCTTTCAATTCTGCTATAATCGCACTATCATCAGTCATAGTCATATCTTCTTTCATTGCACACAGAGCAAACAGTGATTTTCGGCTTACGGCAATGGCAACCACATTAGCCTTTCCCGGGTGATAATCAATCACAAGCTCGTAATCTTTAAGCAACTCTAACCATCGTCACTGTCTCAAATTCAAGTATTTTTGAGTCATCAAATATTTGAGACTTTTGTGATAAGAATAAACATGACATTTTTCTTCGAACAAATAATGACGCCATATCTTCAAAGTAAATACTATAGCGGCTAATTCGAGATCATGCGTCGGATAGTTCTTTTCATGTGGCTTTAACTGTCTCGAGGCGTAGGCTACAACCTTACCCTCTTGCATCAAAACACAGCCCAAACCATTCAAGGATACATCACTGAAGATAACGAACTCTTTACCCGACTCTGGCTGAACAAGCACTGGAGCTTCAGTCAACAAGGTTTTTAGCTGATCGAAACTCTTCTGGCACCTTTCCGTCCACTCGAATCTAACATCTTTCTGAAGTAGCTTTGTCATCGGAGTTGCAATCATTGAGAAACCTTTCACGAAGCGTCTATAATAACCAGCAAGTCCCAGAAAACTTCGAACTTCAGAAATATTCCGCGGGGGTCTCCAATCAAGTATAGCCAAAATTTTACTCGGATCTACCTGAATACTTGATACTGAAACAACATGCCCCAGGAAGCTAACTTTGCATAACCAGATCTCACATTTGTTGAATTTCGTGTACAACTACTTATCATGCAAAATCTGTAACACAAGTCTCAAGTGTTCGGCATGCTCGGTTTCATCGCGCGTATAGATCATAATGTCATCTATAAACACAACCACAAACTGATCCAAATACTATCTGAATACCCGATTCATCAAATCCATGAAAATAGCAGGGGCATTAGTGAGTCTGAACGGCATTACCAAAAACTCGTAATGTCCGTATCTCGTTCGAAAAGCAGTCTTAGGCACATCAGAGTATCTAACTCGCAACTGATAATAGCCCGATCTTAAATCTATTTTTGAAAATACTGAGGCTCCTTTTAACTGATCGAATAAATCATCAATGTGCGGAAACGGGTATTTATTCTTTATGGTAACTTTATTGAGCTGTCGGTAGTCGATGCTGTAACGCCCCGAATTTGGGCCAAATAGAATTGGGCCATTGGGCCCCGAGCGTAGAAACATTTTAGAATTTTTGGGAATATGAGAACATCATTATTTCAAGTTGGACCTGTTAGGAAGGTGATTTTGAAAGGTTACGGGGTGTCTATGAAGTCCCAGGTTCAAGTTAGGCCATAGGAAAAATTTTCATTTTTGGCCTTTTAGTGGATAGGACTGATGGCAGTGGGACTTAAGAATAATTGGGTGCATTTAGGAGACACAAGGAGTCTAGTGGCAAGGTGGCTGTGGCGTCATTGGCAGAGAAAGAAGGGAAGGAGTTCGAATCCCACAGATGGCAAGTTGGAGGCTTTTATTTTGCTCAGGAGATGACAAGAGGTTGTGTTGGAATTAGATACTGATGGAGGAGTGTTTGAATTGGTCAAGGTGGTTGGGTGATTTCGAATAGGAGATGGAGAGTGAATTGGGGAGAGATTTATGAAGGAAATCATGGGATTATGGTGTGGGAAGAGTTGGCCAAATATGGGGAAGTGAATGGGAAAATTCAGCCAAGAGACTTGGCATTGGAAGAGTGCACATTCGATCAAGGGTAGGAAGGGTGCTGAATTTCTCTAGCTCTCCCTAGCATTTTCGCATTTTGGTCACTTTTCTTTTCTAGGCATTTCAGGTCTTTTTGTCTTCCACTCTTCCTTACCAAAACCTCAACTTCACTATTCCTTTCTTCCCAATTTCTTTCCAAACTCTCTTCTTTTCTCATGATTGACTAAACTTTGATTGGCCGAATTCTTTTCTGACATTTTTTCTTTTAGTAGCCGAACCTTGCCTACACCAACATATTCATCCTATGTTCTCTAACTGGTAAGCCTCTACTCTCCCATTCTTCTTTTCTCTTTGCATTATTCTTCTTCTCCTATTATTCTTTTCCCTCTCCACTCAAAGTATAAGCCGAATACTTACTATCTTGTTATTTTTGAGTAGGGCCGAATCCATTCTCCCTTAATACTTCATCTTTCGTTCCCTATTTGGTCAAGCCAAAACTCATCCTTTCTTCTTTCTTTTAGTTGATTATCGTCTCTGAGGGTTGTGGGGGGTTCAACTTCTGATTGTTCAAGAACCTGTTCTTGCCGAATCTGAGGGTAAGTGGTGCTACTGGTATTGTGAGTTTCTCTTTATTACTGAATGTGGGTGGTTGATAACCCCTCGATGCTTTGATACATCAATGGTGATAGGAACCTGTGGGTTTTAGTCAAGGGATAGGGCGGAGCTGTTTGGTGCATCGAAGGAGATTTCTTTATGGTAAGTGATGGTAATGATTATTCGGACTCAAGACTTGGGTATGTTTTATTAGTGATGAGACTAATAGTTAGGGATGAATTGATTGTGTAGGTGCGTAATATCAAGGGTTCGAATCTATGCTTGTTGATGAGACTAATAGTTAGGGTCCTGTGTCAATCGAGGCGACAGTAGGCCTTCAAAAATGATGTTAAATGATAAAATTATCGAAATACCCCTTGAGGGTAAATTACCGAAATACCCCTAGAGGGTAAATTATTGAAATACCCTTGGTGGGTAAATTACTGAAATACCCTCGATGGGTAAAATTACTATTATACCCTTAAGGGTTGATTAGTATAATTGTGTGTATTCTGTTTAACTGGTTATGATGGTAATTTATTTCATACATCATTTTTGATATGTGCTTTGCATACATGACATTCTTCATGGGATTGAGATATTGATGATCGGAGGAAGTGTATCCTGGTGGCTCTGCCACATTCTATTCTGGTGGCTCTGCCACATTCTGTATAGTGGCTATGCCACGTATATTCTGTTATTCAGGTGGCTCCGCCACAAATTCTGTGATTAGCAGCTTGTCTGCCGTATTGGTGTGTAGGGCTGGGTGGGTTGACTTAGTCCCCACAGGTGTGTAGGGTTGGTACGGGGGTGTGTTAGCGGATGGATTATTAGGTTGGGCTACATTACATTATTTGCATTTCATGTTTATAGGGCTAAGGCCCAGATTGTTATCGAATAGGGCTTGGCCCGATGCATCTCAGTATGGGCTCGGGCCCAGTTAATGATCGATTAGGGGATTACACACTGAGTTCTCGTAACTCACCCCTCTGCTTTAACCTTGCAGGTGAACCCCAGCGTTAGAGGATTTGGAGCTGCGGAGGACTCTGTGGTGGCCATACGTCGGAGTATTTCTCACGAACTTAGTAAATTTCATTTTTGCTTTATTTTAAGATTATTTTAATTTGGGTTAATATTTTGTAATAAGGCCATTGGTTTTTATTTTTCTTTTAAACTTTCAATTCGGTTACTTTTAAATCGTTAAATGTTTGAATACTGAGTTTTCTAAAATGCTAATAACCGTTTTTCAAATATCACATCTTTGCAATTCACTGAATCTGATTTCTGTTATTAACAAAGTTTTCAGTAATAATAGTACTAAGAATGTTTTTACAAGAAAACCATAAAAGCAAATTCGAGCTTCACAAATAACAAAGCCCGAAGTTTCAAAAAGAATACGAAGTTTTTAACGAACGCGCAGTTTTTAAATAACCCTTCTATGTGACACGCTAGATCTGGTCGTAACGTCTAGGTCGAGTTTGGGGTGTTACATTTTATGGTATCAGAGCCTGGTTGTAAAACTCGGCTGTGGAATGGGTTCGAAAATGTTTTTCAAAATATGTTTGAAATATGGTTTGGAAAATATATATCTCTATTGGAAGTATGGCACCTCGAGTCTCTGGCACCAAATCTGCAAGTCCTCTTACTTTATATGATGATATGATGAATGACTGTAGGGAGAAAACTGCTAGAGTTAGTGGTAGTACACTGAAACTGTTAGTTATATGAGCTAAGACTATAGAGACTAAAACATTAGGAAATTTGATCTGCGAAAACCACTTTTATACCTGTTTTCCATAAAACATTTGTTAATAAACATTGGAATTATAGACTGATCCATAAAATTCTTAATCAGATTAACTCGATTCAGCAGTATGAGTACGAGAGGACGTGGACAAGGTACACGCGGCCGTGGTAGAGGCCGAGGTGCTAGGGCTGGATCCTCAGCATCGTGGCACATGCACGAAATGGAAGCACCAGCATCGCCCGATGGCGAGACGGTCTCACGACCGCGCGGGGCGATGTCTTGACTCGATTAGTTAGGAAGGTATTGGAGGAGGTTAAAGAAATTGGTGAAACACTTCGAGTTGGGTGCGTGGACTGTAAGAAGAAAAGAGATCGCGGTTCTCTAGGGTCGCAGTCTCGTTCTGTGAAACATGTTAAGGCGCATCCAAACTTTCTAGCTTGTGAATATTGCAAAAGGCGTCATTCGGGTGAATATTGGAGGAGGTCAGGAGCATGCTTAAGATGTGGGTCACAGGAGCATAGGGCTCGGGATTTTTCCATCACCATTAAGTCGGGTATGTTTTGGTTGGATGTGGTGTTTGAACATGGAAAATTTTATGTATGTGTGATATATTTGTTTGCTTCTGCGGTTAGATATTTGGTTGTGTGAAGAGGTTTCTAGACTAGGTTAGAAGCGTATTAGTGATTTTGGGAATGAGAGTGCGCAGCGGCAGCGTGGTAGAGTAGTCTGTGTTAAAACCACTGTTAGATAGCTGGAAATTTCAAGGACGAAATTTCTGTAAGGGGGTAGATTTGTAACGCCCTGAATTTGGGCCTAGTAAAATTGGGCCTATTAGGCCCCGAGCGTAGAAACATTTTAGAATTTTTTGGAATATGGGAACGGCATTATTTCAAGTTGGACATATTAGGAAGGTGATTTTGGAAGGTTACAGGGTGTCTATGAAGTCCCGGGTTCAAGTTAGGCCATAGGAAAAGTTTTCATTTTTGGCCTTTTAGTGGATAGGGCTGATGGCAGTAGGACTTAAGAATAATTGGGTACATTTAGGAGACACAAGGAGTCTAGTGGCAAGGTGGCAGTGGCGTCATTGGCAAACCAAGGGGGGAAGGAGTTCGAATCCCACAGATGGCAAGTTGGAGGGTTTTATTTTGCTCAGGAGATGACAAGAGGTTGAGTTGGAATCAAATACTGATGGAGGAGTGTTTGAATTGGTCAAGGTGGTTGGGTGATTTTGAATGGGAGATGGAGAGTGAATTGGGGAGAGATTTATGGAGGAAATCATGGGATTATGGTGTGGGAAGAGTTGGCCAAATATGGGGAAGTGAATGGGAAAATTCGGCCAAGAGACTTGGCATTGGAAGAGTGCACATTCGGTCAAGGGTAGGAAGGGTGCTGAATTTCTCTAGCTCTCCCTAGCATTTTCTCATATTGGTCACTTTTCTTTTCTAGGCATTTCGGGTCTTTTTGTCTTCCATTCTTCCTTACCAAAACCTCAACTTCACTATTCCTTTCTTCCCAATTTCTTTCCAAACTCTCTTTTTTTCTCATGATTGCCTAAACTTTGATTGGCCGAATTCTTTTCTGACATTTTTTCTTCTAGTAACCGAACCTTGCCAACACCAATATATTCATCCTGTGTTCTCTAATTGGTAAGCCTCTACTCTCTCATTCTTCTTTTCTCTTTGCATTATTATTCTTCTCCTATTGTTCTTTTCCCTCTCCACTCAAAGTATAAGCTGAATACTATCTTGTTATTTTTGAGTAGGGCCGAATCCATTCTCCCTTAATACTTCATCTTTTGTTCCCTATTTGGTCAAGCCAAAACTCATCCTTTCTTCTTTCTTTCAGTTGATTATCGTCTCTGAGGGTTGTGGGGGGTTCAACTTCTGATTGTTCAAGAACCTGTTCTTGCCGAATCTGAGGGTAAGTGGTGCTATTGGTATTGTGAGTTTCTCTTTATTACTGAATGTGGGTGGTTGATAACCCCTCGATGCTTTGATACATCAATGGTGATAGGAACCTGTGGGTGTTAGTCAAGGGATAGGGCGGAGCTGTTTGGTGCATCGAAGGAGATTTCTTTGTGGTAAGTGATGGTAATGATTATTCGGACTCAAGACTTGGGTATGTTTTATCAGTGATGAGACTAATAGTTAGGGATGAATTGATTATGTAGGTGCGTAATATCGAGGGTTCCAATCTATGCTTGTAACAGGTGTGTAATCTCACACCCCTCCGAATGCATGCTTGCAATGTTCTGTGACCCGGCCGAAAGCCGAAAAGACAGAAACCTAGCAACTGTGACCACTTGAGTGTGTGAGCACTCGTAGTGCTAAATCAAGATACGAATAGTGATGTCAAGTCGTTGAGAGTGTCACGAGCACTCTCGCGAAACTGAGACTGTAACGGGCCTGATCAAGCCGAAACGGGCCAAATGGTCCCAATGGGCTATCCGGCCCACTTGGGCAAAATTGTTGGAAAACTATCAAATGATAGGTTCGATTGCGAAATCTACGAAGCTGTGTCCGAAACCATGTGTATTGGGCCACACGAGCGTGTGGGCCCGTTTGGGCCTGAAATGGATTTTAGGCCCAATATCTCCGCAGAGACCCAAAAAGGGTCCCGTGTCACTCGAGGCGACAAGAGGCCTTCGAAAAAGGCTGTTAAATGATAAAATTACCGAAATACCCCTTGAGGGTAAATTACCGAAATACCCCTGGAGGGTAAATTATCGAAATACCCTTGGAGGGTAAATTATTGAAATACCCTTGGTGGGTAAATTACTAAAATACCCTCGGTGGGTAAAATTACTGTTATACCCTTAAGGGTTGATTAGTATAATTGTGTGTATTCTGTTTAACTGGTTATGATGGTAATTTATTTCATACATCATTTTTTATATGTGCTTTGCATACATGACATTCTTCATGGGATTGAGATATTGATGATCAGAGGGAGTGTATTCTGGTGGCTCTGCCACATTCTATTCTGGCGGCTCTGCCACATTCTGTATAGTGGCTATGCCACGTATATTCTGTTATTCTGGTGGCTCCGCCACAAATTCTGTGATTAGCAGCTTGTCTGCCATATTGGTGTATAGGGCTAGGTGGGTTGACTTGGTCCCCACAGGTGGGTAGGGTTGGTACGAGGGTGTGTAGCGGATGGATTATTAGGTTGGGCTGCATTACATTATTTGGATTTCATGTTTATAGGGCTAAGGCCCAGATTGTTATTGAATAGGGCTTCAGACCAGTCTGCTTCCGTATGGGCTCGGGCCCAGTTAATGAACAATTAGGGGATTACACACTGAGTTCTCGTAACACACCCCTCTGCTTTGACCTTGCAGGTGTTCCCCAGTGTTAGAGGATTTAGAGCTGCGGAGGACTCTGTGGTGGCCATACGTCGGAGTGTTTCTCACGAACTTAGTAAATTTCGTTTTTGCTTTATTTTAAGATTATTTTAATTTGGGTTAATTTTTTGTAATAAGGCCGTTGGTTTTTATTTTTCTTTTAAACTTTCAATTCGGTTACTTTTAAATCGTTAAATGTTTGAATACTGAGTTTTATAAAATGCTAATAACCGTTTTTCAAATATCACATCTTTGCAATTCACTGAATCTGGTTTCTGTTATAAACAAAGTTTTCGGTCATAATAGTACTAAGAATCTTTTTACAAGAAAACCATAAAAGCAAATCTGAGCTTCACAAACAACAAAGCCCGAAGTTTCAAAAAGAATACGAAGTTTTTAACGAACGCGTAGTTTTTAAACAACCCTTCTATGTGACACGCTAGATCCAGTCATAACGTCTAGGCTGAGTTTGGGGTGTTACATTTTATGGTATCAGAGCCTGATTGCAAAATTCGACTGTGGAATGGGTTCGAAAATGTTTTTCAAAATTTGTTTGAAATATGGTTTGGAAAATATATATCTCTATTGGAAGTATGGCACCTCGAGTCTCTGGCACCAAATCCGTAAGTCCTCTTACTTTATCTGATGATATGATGAATGACTTTAGGGAGAAAATTGCTAGAGTTAGTGGTAGTACACTGAAACTGTTAGCTATAGGAGCTAAGACTATAGAGACTGAAACATTAGGAAATTCGATCTGCGAAAACCACTTTTATTCCTGTTTTCCATAAAACATTTGTTAATAAACATTGGAATTATAGACTGATTCATAAAATTCTTAATCAGATTAACTCGATTCAGCAGTATGAGTACGAGAGGATGTGGACAAGGTACACGCGGCCGTGGTAGAGGCCGAGGTGCTAGGGCTGGATCCTCAGCATCAGGGCACATGCCTAAAATAGAAGCACCGACATCGCCAGTGACTGAGACGGGGTCTCACGATCGAGCCGGAGCTGATGTGCTGACTCAGCTAGTTAGGGAGGTATTGGAGGAGGTTAAAGAAATTGGTGAAACACTTTGAGTTGGGTGCGTGGACTGTAAGAAGAAAAGAGATCGCGATTCTCTAGGGTCGCAGTCTCGTTCTGTGAAACATGTTAAGGCGCGTCCAAACTTTCCAGCTTGTGAATATTGCAGACAGCGTCATTCGGGTGAATGCTGGAGGAGGTCAGGAGCATGCTTGAGATGCGGGTCGCAGAAGCATAGGGCTCGAGATTTTTCCATCGCCATTAAGTCGGGTATGTTTTCGTTAGATGTAGTGTTTGAACGTAGAAAATTTTATGTATGTGTGATATATCTGTTTGCTTCTGTGGTTAGATATTTGGTTGTGTGAAGAGGTATCTAGACTAGGTTAGAAGCATATTAGTGTTTTTGGGGATGAGAGTGCGCAGCGGTAGCGTGGTTGAGTAGTCTGTGTTAAAACCACTATTAGATAGCTGGAAATTTCGAGGACAAAATTTCTTTAAGGAGGTAGATTTGTAACGCCCCGAATTTGGGCCTAGTAAAATTGGGCCTATTGGGCCCCGAGCGTAGAAACATTTTAGAATTTTTGGGAATATGGGAATAACATTATTTCAAGTTGGACCTATTAGGAAGGTGATTTTGGAAGGTTACGGGGTGTCTATGAAGTTCCGAGTTCAAGTTAGGCCATAGGAAAAATTTTCATTTTTGGCCTTTTAGTGGATAGGGCTGATGGCAGTAGGACTTAAGAATAATTGGGTGCATTTAGGAGACACAAGGAGTCAAAAAGGGATTTTAGGCCCAATAGCTCCGTAGAGACCCAAAAAGGGTCCTTTGTCGCTCGAGGCGACAGTAGGCCTTCAGAAAGGCTGTTAAATGATAAAATTACCAAAATACCCCTAGAGGGTAAATTATCGAAATACCCCTGGAGGGTAGATTACTGAAATACCCTTGGTGGGTAAATTACTGAAATACCTTCGGTGGGTAAAATTACTGTTATACCTTCGGTAGGTAAAATTACTGTTATACCCTTAAGGGTTGATTAGTATAATTGTGTGTATTTTGTTTAACTGGTTATGATGGTAATTTATTTCGTACATTATTTTTGATATGTGCTTTGCATACATGACATTCTGCATGGGATTGGGATATTGATGATCGGAGGAAGTGTATTCTGGTGGCTCTGCCACATTCTATTCTAGTGGCTCTGCCACATTCTGTATAGTGGCTATGCCACGTATATTCTTTTATTCTGGTGGCTCCGCCACAAATTCTGTGATTAGCAGCTTGTCTTCCATATTGGTGTGTAGAGCTGGGTGGGTTGACTTGGTCGCCACAGGTGTGTAGGGTTGGTACGGGGGTATGTAGCGGATGGATTATTAGGTTGGGCTGCATTACATTATTTGCATTATCATGTTTATAGGGCTAAGGCACAGATTGTTATCGAATAGGTCTTTGGCCCAGTCTGCTTCCGTATGGGCTCGGGTCCAGTTAATGACCGATTAGGGGATTACACACTAAGTTCTCATAACTCACCCCTCTGCTTTAACCTTACAGGTGATCCCCAGCGTTAGAGGATTTGGAGCTGCGGAGGACTCTGTTGTGGCCATACGTCGGAGTATTTCTCACGAACTTGGTAAATTTCATTTTTGCTTTATTTTAAGATTATTTTAATTTGGGTTGATATTTTGTAATAAGGCCATTGGTTTTTATTTTTCTTTTAAACTTTCAATTCGGTTACTTTTAAATCGTTAAATGTTTGAAGACTAAGTTTTCTAAAATGCTAATAACTGTTTTTCAAATATCACATCTTCGCAATTCGCTGAATCTGATTTCTGTTATAAACAAAGTTTTCGGTCATAATAGTACTAAGAACGTTTTTACAAGAAAACCATAAAAGCAAATCTGAGCTTCACAAACAACAAAGCCTAAAGTTTCAAAAAGAATGCGAAGTTTTTAACGAACGCGCAGTTTTTAAACAACCCTTCTATGTGACACGCTAGATCCGATCGTAACGTCTAGGCCGGGTTTGGGGTGTTACAGATGCACATTCTCAAAGTTCCATCTTTCTTTTTCACAAATAACACTGGCGCACGCCAGGGAGAGAAACTCGGTCGAGCAAAACCTCTATCCGTCAACTCTTGCAACTGAGCTTTCAATTCTTTTTAATTCAGTCGGTGCCATTCTATATGGAGCTATAGAGATCGGAGCTGTCCCTGGCACTAACTCAATACCAAACTCTACCTCCCGAATAGGTGGCAAACCCGGCAATTCTTCAGGAAACACATCCGGATACTCACATACAGTAGGTACAGATTCAATCTTCTTTTCAGTCACTTTACTATCAATTACATAAGCAAAGTAAGCTTCGCAACCCTTTCTCATATGCTTCCGAGCCAACATCGAGGATATCACTGCTGGTAACCCATTTAAATCGGTAGACTCAATTCAAATTATCTCATTATTCTGGCACCGTAAATCAATAGTCTTTCGTCTATAATTCACTATCGCATCCTGTACGGTTAACCAATCTATGCCGAGGATGATATCAAACTCATCAAATGGTAGTAACATCAAATTAGCTGGAAAACATGAATCTCGAATCATCAAAGGGAAATTCTTGCACACCTTATCAACTAGCACACACCGGCCCAGGGGGTTCGAAACTCGAATCACAAACTCAGTAGACTCAACAGGTAAAGTCTTACTGGATACTAATGTTTCACACACATAGGAATGGGTTGAACCGGGATCAATCAAAGAAATTACACCAGTATTAAAAAGAGCTAATATAATAGTAATAACATTTGGAGATGAACCCTCCTCTCGGGCACAGATGGCATAAGCTCTGGTAGGCGCACGAGCCTTGGATTGAACAGCTGTATCCGAAGTCCCTCTCTGAGTACCGCTTCTACCTCCCGCATTTCGGGGTGGTCTACCTCTTACTGCAGCACCACTCGATCTCACACTCTGAGCATTATCCTTCTCAACTAACTCCGGGTAGTCCCAAATGAAATGATCCTGCGAACCACACTTGTAGCAAACTCGGTTGTTGAACTTGCCCTAGGATTCGGTCGAGTATTGCCAACACTAGCTATCGAGGTGGCTCGTGAACTCACTGGTGGTCACTCTCGTATAGAAAACCCGACAATAGTCTTAGATCGGCTACTGTCATTTCTGAACTTCTTTGATGCCGATTGAGAAGTTTTACCCGCTGATATCTTACGAAAATCTCTAGCTTCGAACTCAGCTTTTCGTTTCTCTTTTCCTAGCTCTTCGGCTTTGCAAGCTCGCTCAATGAGTACCAGGAATTCATTTATTTCAAGTATACCAATGAGTAATTTTATGTCTTCGTTCAACCCTTCTTCGAATCTTTTACACATAGTAGCCTCAGTTGAAACACACTCACGGGCATATCGGCTGAGTCTCACAAACTCGCGTTCATACTCAGATACGGTCATAGGACCTTGTTTAAGCTAGAGAAATTCGTTGCATTTTTTATCGATGAATCGCTGGCTAATATACTTTTTGCGAAACTCTGCCTGAAAGAAATCCCAAGTGACCCGTTCCTTCGGAACAACCGAAACCAGAGTGTTCCACCAATAGTAGGCAGAATCCCGTAATAAAGATATAGCACATTTCAGGCACTCATCAAATGTACATGATAGTTCATCAAAAACACGAATTGTATTATCGAGCCAAAATTCAGCTCGTTCAGCATCATCATCCGCTATGGCTCTAAACTCTTGAGCTCCGTATTTTCTGATTCTGTCAACCGGAGGCTTATTTAATCTCTCGGGATTAATGATCGGAGGTACCATAGGTACTACAGGTGGATTATCTGGGTTCAGGGGTTGTTGAACAAATGGAATTTGTCCGGATATACCGATTAAACCAATCATTCATTATACTAAAGAAGGCTTGCTTAGACCCTCATCTTGGTTACTCGTAGTGGTCGAGATTCAACCAGCAGCGGTCCTTGCTTGCGGAACAGCACCACACTCTTGACATCATCAGCCACGGCTCGTTTGGGATCAGGATCCATTTACTATACGAAAGAAGAAAAAAACATATTTCATTGTCAGGTTTCATCACACTATCACAGTAGAAATTATGGCATGTATTGCTAGACTCACATGCGCTACGTTAGTTTGAGAACCGACTAAACCGTATCTCTAATACTAATCAAATGTAACACCCCTAACCCGTATCCGTCGCCATATTAGGGTTACGAGGCATTACCGATCAAAACACAATCCAGAACAGGCATTCATATATATATTTAAATACATTTCATATATACAAATCATATTTCTTTAATACAAGTTCGAATCGAATAAACTTCAATCGCATGGCTATCGAATGCCTAATTCATTATCAAACACACTTCAATCATATCACATTACATCATAGCTAAACATAATTTCAATAATAATTATATCATACTCACTTGCGCATATTTAATCCACAACTACCATATCAATATAAAACTTTAACTAATATGATTATGTGTTATTTATGAGCTATGTACATATACATTTTAACTTAATCTGGACTATGCCACACGGCAAAATGGGCAATATTATACAAGTACATATAAAGTTTTCAAAATGGCATAGTTTCAAATCGTAAAATTTACCAATTCATGCACTGCCCATTTGACTAACCTTAATATTTCCTAAGTTCAATTATCCACTTGTACATGCCAATTTTACATGCTATGCACCATGCCAAAATTTCATATACTCAACCAAATTCATTAACCCAATATTCGGCTAACTAATTTAGCCTCCAAAAATTTATACATTTCCATCTTGAACCTCACCTATAAAATCAATCGTTCAAGCTTATAATATGTGCATACTTAACCACACTAAAAAGAGCAAATTTCAAACACCCATATTGAACATATCATGTCATCAAAAATCTAACATTCAACCCATCATCAACTTCACTCTTTCATACTCAAACATTACAAGCACAAAACACAATAAGGTTAATATAAACTTACTTATCAAGTTAGCCATTTTCGCATGGCATTTATATACATATCATTCATAATGAACTCAAAAGGTATCATAGCCTATACATGCCATAAACTTTAAATTCAACTTCAAAAAAATACCAAAATATTGATGATAGTGTGAAGAGCTTCACCGACGATCCCCGAGCACGTAACGATCACCCAAAGAAAAATCTAAATCACAAGAGCAACCAAGAACACCAAGTAAGCTTTTTACAGCTTAGTAAGTTATAAGCAAATTAAGTAAATCTATCAATTATTCTCTTAAATATGATTTTTAAAAATATTATAGTCAAGGATTCATCAACTACCCATTTACTTGTACAACCGCAAAACATTACTTATTTCTCAAATTCAAAGTCGAATCCAATATGAAAATTACATTCTCATGTATTATCCACATATTCAAGTCCAAGCTATTCAAGCATACATCATTTCCACATAGCCGGATCACTTTTGGTATTTCATATAACGATCAATATGATTTTATAATCATTTCTCCATATCAAATTATTCCACGCAAACTATACATTCAAGAAGAAACATTCCATCCAATCCACAATTAATCGCATATCCTTGATTTCAAATAATAACATCTCATAGTTTCAAAACTTACCAAATTCAATCTTTGAACTTAAAATTTAACTCGTACACTTAGTGCTTATTAACTGATTTCGCACACTTAGTGCTCGGTAATTAAATTCGCACACTTAGTGCTCAATGACCGATTTCGTACACATAGTGCTTGATAATTTAATTCGCACACTTAGTGCATAATGACCGATTTCGCACACCTAGTGCTCGGTATTCAATTCGCACACTTAGTGCATTTCTCAAACTTGTTACTCATTTATATATATTTACACAAAAAACTTAAACCTCAACCACATATATACGAATTAACTTATTTCATTCCATAACCAACATCACATTCGGGTGTACCAATGGCATATAAGCATACCTCACATTTGGCTACATTATACACATATATAGATATCACATTCGGCTATATCAATAATATATATACATACTTCCATTAAATTTATGTACACCACTATAAATAAATCCAATTCAACTTAATTGCTTAAAAACTTACCTCGAGTATCGACGGACTGTGTTTCTCGACTATTCGACTAACTTCGCTTTTCCCCGATCCAATCCCGATCCTTTTTGTTCTTGATCTAATTAATTTAAAATTTAGCTAAATCAAATATAATTCCATTGAATTTGGTCCAAAAACACATAAATGGGCAAATTACCATTTTGCCCCTGATATTTTACATTTATCACAATTTAGTCCAAATAGCATAAAACTCAAAATATTCAACATTTGACTCCACCCTAGTTTGGCCGAATTTCACTAAGGTCCCTAGCAGCCCATTTCTTTCATTTATTTCACATTTTGACCCCTCAATTTATAAATTTCACAATTTAATCCTATTTAGGCATTTTTACCAAAAATGCCTTAATTAAATTTAACAATCTAGCAGCCTACATTTATTTTCCATCACTAAACACCAATTTCATCAAGCTCTCAAAAATGGCATTTCATGAATACATCATCAAATTCAACAATTCGAACTTGGGCTAGCTAGTATTCAAAGAAACAATCTCAAAAACGTAAAAATTATCAAAAACCGAACTCAGTTACATACCTTAATTGAACATGCAAGCACCGAAAATGTCAAAGATTAAACTTCTTTTCTTTCTCTTAGTTTCGGCCAAAGAAAAACAAGAAAGATGAACACTTTCATCTTTTTTCAAATATAATATTTTAAAATATATTAAAATATTTCATAATACCATAAAATATAATAAACAAATTCAAGTCACTATTACATGCATACCAACCGGCCACTACTCACTTTTATGGCCAAATTGCAACTTAAAGCCTCCAATTTATAAATACAACAACAATTAGGCACTATCTCATTTAACCATCAAATTTTTATTTTACGCGATTAAGCCCTTTTATCAAATTAAGCACTCAAACAATAAAATTAATTCACGAAACTTTCTCAAAAGTAAATTCACACATAATTAACACATAAAGTAATAAAATATTTTTTAGACTCGGATTTGTGGTCCCGAAACCACTATTTCGATTAGGGTTAAAATCAGGTTGTTACAACTCTCCCCCCTTAGGGATTTTCGTCCCCGAAAATCTTATAGATGAATAGGTTTGGATAACGTTCTTTCATTGAATCCTCAAGCTCCCAAGTTGCTTCCTCAATTCCGTGCTTAAGCCAAAGCCCTTTTACCAACGATATTTTCTTATTTAGCAACTCTTTCACTTCACGAGCCAGGATACGGATCGGTTCTTCCTCATAAGTTAAATCAGACTGTATATCAACCTCGGACGGATTAATCACATGAGAAGGGTCAAATCTATACCGTCGGAGCATCGAAACATGAAAAAAATTATGGATCTTTTCTAGTTCCGGTGGCAATAACAATCTATACGCAACCGGCCCAATCCGTTCCAAAACCTCATATGGTCCAATAAATCTCGGACTCAATTTGCCTTTGCAACCAAATCTGAGTATTTTCTTCCACGGCTAGACTTTCAAAAAGACTTGATCACCGATCTGAAACTCTATATTTTATGTTTTAAGTCCGAATATGATTTCTGACGATCTGACACTGCTTTCAAACTTTCACGGATCACTTTTACTTTCTGTTCGGTTTTTTTAACCAAATCAACCCCGTATATCTTGTTTTCACCGAGCTCGATCTAATACAAAGGTATACGACATTTACGACTGTAAAAAGCTTCATAAGGTGCCATTTTGATACTCGATTGAAAGCTATTATTGTATGCAAATTCAATCAAAGGCAAGTATCGTTCCCACGTACCCTCGAACTCGAGAACACAACATCTCAACATATCCTCAAGTATTTGAATAATTCTCTAGGATTGACCATCCGTCTGGGGGTGAAAAGCTATGCTAAAATACAATTTAGTACATAATGCATCTTGCAGTTTCTTCCAAAATCGCGATGTAAACCTCGGATCTCTATCCGAAACAATTGAAATAGGTACTCTGTGTAATCGTACAATCTGAGAAATGTACAATTCAGCTAGCTTATCGAGTGAAAAATCTGTACGGACCGGAATGAAGTGAGCCAATTTTGTCAATCTGTCTACTATAACCTAGATTACGTCTTTCTTACTCGGTGTCAACGGTAAACCAGATACGAAATCTATCGTGACTCGATCCCATTTCCATTCGGGTATCATAATCGGCTAAAGTAATCCAGATGGCACCTGATGCTCATCTTTTACTTGCTGACATATCAAACATTTCGACACGAAATCAGAAATATCTCGTTTCATACCGTGCCACCAGTAATGCTGTCTCAAATCATTATACATCTTCGTGCTACCCGGGTGAATAGATAGTTTACTATTATGAGCTTCGTTACAAAGCTTTCGAATCAACTCAGGATCCTTTGGTACAAATATTCAGTTCCTGAATCGCAAACATCCCTCAGCATCAACCTGAAATTCCGAGTCAGCATTCGAATCACAGTGATTCCTTTTTGCAATCAAGTTATCATCACCCTTTTGAGCTTCACAAATCTGCTGAAAAAATAACGGTCTCGCTTTCAATTCTACTATAATCACACTATCATCAGTCATAGTCATATCTGCTTTCATTGCACGTATAGCAAACAGTGATTTTTAGCTTAGGGCAACGGCAACCACATTAGCCTTTCCCAGGTGATAATCAATCACAAGCTCGTAATCTTTAAGCAACTCTAACCATCATCGCTGTCTCAAATTCAAATCTTTTTGAGTCATCAAATATTTGAGACTTTTGTGATAAGAAAAAACATGACATTTTTCTCCGAACAAATAATGACGCCATATCTTCAAAGCAAATACTATAGCGGCTAATTCGAGATCGTGCGTCGGATAGTTCTTTTCATGTGGCTTTAACTGTCTCGAGGCGTAGGCTACAACCTTACCCTCTTGCATCAAAACACAGCCCAAACCATTCAAGGATGCATCACTGAAGATAACGAACTCTTTACCCGACTCTGTGAACAAGCACCGAGCTTGATCAACAAGGTTTTCAGCTGATCGAAACTCTTCTGGCACCTTTCCGTCCACTCGAATCTAACATCTTTCTGAAGTAGCTTTGTCATCGGAGTTGCAATCATTGAGAAACCTTTCATGAAGCGTCTATAATAACCGGCAAGTCCCAGAAAACTCTGAACTTCAGAAATATTCCGCGGGGGTCTCTAATCATGTATAGCCGAAATCTTACTCGGATCAACCCAAATACCTGATGCTGAAACAACATGCCCCGGGAAGCTAACTTCGCGTAACCAGAACTCACATTTGCTGAATTTCGTGTACAATTGCTTATCACGCAAAATCTGTAACACAAGTCTCAAGTGTTCGGCATGCTCGGTTTCATCGCGCGAATAGATCATAATGTCATCTATAAACACAACCACAAACCGATCCAAATACTGTCTGAATACCCGATTCATCAAATCCATAAAAACAGCAGGGGCATTAGTGAGTCTGAACGGCATTACCAAAAACTCGTAATGTCCGTATCTCGTTTGGAAAGCAGTCTTAGGCACATCAAAGTCTCTAACTCGCAACTGATAATAGCCTGATCTTAAATCTATTTTTGAAAATATTGAGGCTCCTTTTAACTGATCGAATAAATCATCAATGCGCGGCAACGGGTAGTTATTATTTATGGTCACTTTATTGAGCTGTCGGTAGTCGATGCTGTAATGCCCTGAATTTGGGCCTAGTAGAATTGGGCCTATTGGGCCCCGAGCGTAGAAACATTTTAGAATTTTTGGGAATATGGGAACGACATTATTTCAAGTTGGACCTGTTAGGAAGGTGATTTTGGAAGGTTACGGGGTGTCTATGAAGTCCCGGGTTCAAGTTAGGCCATAGGAAAAATTTTCATTTTTGGCCTTTTAGTGGATAGGGCTGATGGCAGTAAGACTTAAGAATAATTAGGTGCATTTAGGAGACACAAGGAGTCTAGTGGTAAGGTGGCTATGGCGTCATTGGCAGAGCAAGGAGGGAAGGAGTTTGAATCCCACAGATGGAAAGTTGGAGGGTTTTATATTGCTCAGGAGATGACAAGAGGTTGTGTTGGAATCAAATACTGATGGAGGAGTGTTTGAATTGGTCAAGGTGGTTGGGTGATTTTGAATGGGAGATGGAGAGAGAATTGGGGAGAGATTTATGGAGGAAATCATGGGATTATGGTGTGGGAAGAGTTGGCCAAATATGGGGAAGTGAATGGGAAAATTCGGCCAAGAGACTTGGCATTGGAAGAGTGGACATTCAGTCAAGGGTAGGAAGGGTGCCGAATTACTCTAGCTCTCCCTAGTATTTTTGCATTTTGGTCACTTTTCTTTTCTAGGCATTTTGGGTCTTTTTGTCTTCCATTCTTCCTTACCAAAACCTCAACTTCACTATTCCTTTCTTCCCAATTTCTTTCCAAACTCTCTTCCTTTCTCATGATTGCCTAAACTTTGATTGGCCAAATTCTTTTTTGACATTTTTTCTTCTAGTAGTCGAACCTTGCCTACACCAACATGTTCATCCTGTGTTCTCTAATTGGTAAGCCTCTACTCTCTCATTCTTCTTTTCTCTTTGCATTATTCTTCTTCCCCTATTGTTCTTTTCCCTCTCCACTCAAAGTATAAGCCGAATACTTACTATCTTGTTATTTTTGAGTACGGCCGAATCCATTCTCCCTTAATACTTCATCTGTCGTTCCCTATTTGGTCAAGCCAAAACTCATCCTTTCTTCTTTCTTTCAGTTGATTATCGTCTCTGAGGGTTGTGGGGGGTTCAACTTCTGATTGTTCAAGAACCTGTTCTTGCCGAATCTGAGGGTAAGTGGTGCTATTGGTATTGTGAGTTTCTCTTTATTACTGAATGTGGGTGGTTGATAACCCCTCGATACTTTGATACATCAATGCTGATAGGAACCTGTGGGTGTTAGTCAAAGGATAGGGCGGAGCTGTTTGGTGCATCGAAGGAGATTTCTTTGTGGTAAGTGATGGTAATGATTATTCGGACTCAAGACTTGGGTATGTTTTGTCAGTGATGAGACTAATAGTTAGGGATGAATTGGTTGTGTAGGTGCGTAATATCGAGGGTTCCAATCTATGCTTGTAACAGGTGTGTAATCTCACACCCCTCCGAATGCATGCTTGCAATGTTCTGTGACCTGGCCGAAAGCCGAAAAGCCAGAAAACTGGCAACTGTGACCACTCGAGTGTGCGAGCACTCATAGTGGTAAATCAAGATACGAATAGTGACATTAAGTTGTTGAGAGTGTCACGAGCACTCTCACGAAACTGAGACTGTAACGGGCCTGATCGAGCCGAAACGGGCCAAATAGGCCCAATGGGCTATCCGGCCCACTTGGGCAAAATTGTTGGAAAACTATCAAATGATAGGTTCGATTGCAAAATTTGTGAAGCTGTGACCAAAGCCATGTGTATTGGGCCACATGAGCGTGTGGGCCCGTTTGGGCCTGAAATGGATTTTAGGCCCAATAGCTCCGTAGAGACCCAAAACGGGTCCTGTGTCACTCGAGGCGACAGTAGGCCTTCGGAAAGGCCGTTAAATGATAAAGTTACTGAAATACCCCTTGAGGGTAAATTACCGAAATACCCCTGGAGGGTAAATTATCGAAATACCCTTGGAGGGTAAATTACTGAAATACCCTTGGTGGGTAAATTACTGAAATACCCTCGGTGGGTAAAATTACTGTTATACCCTTAAGGGTTGATTAGTATAATTGTGTGTATTCTATTTAACTGGTTGTGATGGTAATTTATTTCATACATCATTTTTGATATGTGCTTTGCATACATGACATTCTTCATGGGATTGAGATATTGATGATAGGAGGAAGTGTATTCTGGTGGCTCTGCCACATTCTATTCTGGTAGCTCTGCCACATTCTGTATAGTGGTTATGCCACGTATATTCTGTTATTCTGGTGGCTCCGCCACAAATTCTGTGATTAGCAGCTTGTCTGCCATATTGGTGTGTAGGGCTGGGTGGGTTGACTTGGTCCCCACAGGTATGTAGGGTTGGTACGGGGGTGTGTAGCGAATGGATTATTAGGTTGGGCTGCATTACATTATTTGCATTATCATGTTTATAGGGCTAAGGCCCAAATTGTTATCGAATAGGGCTTCGGCCCAGTCTGCTTCCGTATGGGCTCGGGCCCAATTAATGACCAATTAGGGGATTACACACTGAGTTCTCGTAACTCACCCCTCTGCTTTAACCTTGCAGGTGATCCCCAGCGTTAGAGGATTTAGAGCTGCGGAGGACTCTGTGGTGGCCATACGTCGGAGTGTTTCTCACGAACTCAGTAAATTTCATTTTTGATATATTTTAAGATTATTTTAATTTGGGTTAATATTTTGTAATAAGGCCATTGGTTTTTATTTTTCTTTTAAACTTTCAATTCGGTTACTTTTAAATCGTTAAATGTTTGAATACTGAGTTTTCTAAAATGCTAATAACCGTTTTTCAAATATCACATCTTTACAATTCACTGAATTTGATTTCTATTATAAACAAAGTTTTCGGTCATAATAGTACTAAGAATGTTTTTACAAGAAAACCATGAAAGCAAATCTGAGCTTCATAAACAACAAAACCTGAAGTTTCAAAAAGAATATGAAGTTTTTAACGAACGCGCAGTTTTTAAACAAACCTTCTATGTGACACGCTAGACCTGGTCGTAACGTCTAGGCCGAGTTTAGGGTGTTACATTTTATGGTATCAGAGCCCGGTTGCAAAACTCGGCTGTGGAATGGGTTCGAAAATGTTTTTCAAAATTTGTTTGAAATATGGTTTGGAAAATATATATCTCAATTGGAAGTATGGCACCTCGAGTCTCTGGCACCAAATCCGTAAGTCCTCTTACTTTATCTGATGATATGATGAATGACTGTAGGGAGAAAACTGCTAGAGTTAGTGGTAGTACACTGAAACTGTTAGCTATAGGAGCTAAGACTATAGAGACTGAAACATTAGGAAATTCGATCTGTGAAAACCATTTTTATACCTGTTTTCCATAAAACATTTGTTAATAAACATTGGAATTATAGACTGATTCATAAAATTCTTAATCAGATTAACTCGATTCAGCAGTATGAGTACGAGAGGACGTGGACAAGGTACACGCGGTCGTGGTAGAGGCCGAGGTGCTAGGGCTGGATCCTCAGCATCAGGGCACATGCCTAAAATAGAAGCAACATGATCGCCGATGGATCGAGACGGGGTCTCACGATCGAGCGAGCCGATGTCTTGACTCAAACTAGTTAGGGAGGTATTGGAGGAGGTTAAAGAAATTGGTGAAACACTTCGACTTGGGTGCGTGGATTGTAAGAAGAAAAGAGATCGCGGTTCTCTAGGGTCGCAGTCTTCTTCTGTGAAACATGTTAATGTGCGTCCAAACTTTCCAGCTTGTGAATATTGCAAACGGTGTCATTCGGGTGAATGCTGGAGGAGGTCAGAAGCATGCTTGAGATGCGGGTCGTAGGACCATAGGGCTCGGGATTTTTCCATCACCATTAAGTCGGGTATGTTTTGGTTGGATGTGGTGTTTGAACGTGGAAAATTTTATGCATGTGTGATATATCTGTTTGCTTCTGTGGTTAGATATTTGGTTGTGTGAAGAGGTTTCTAGACTAGGTTAGAAGCGTATTAGTGTTTTTGGGAATGAGAGTGCGCAGCGGCAGCGTGGTAGAGTAGTCTGTGTTAAAACCACTATTAGATAGCTGGAAATTTTGAGGACAAAATTTCTTTAAGGGGGTAGATTTGTAACACCCCGAATTTGGGCCTAGTAAAATTGGGCCTATTGGGCCCCGAGCGTAGAAACATTTTAGAAATATGGGAACGACATTATTTCAAGTTGGACCTATTAGGAAGGTGATTTTGGAAGGTTACGGGGTGTCTATGAAGTCCCGGGTTCAAGTTTGGCCATAGGAAAATTTTTCATTTTTGGCCTTTTAGTGGATAGGGCTGATGGCAGTAGGACTTAAGAATAATTGGGTACATTTAGGAGACACAAGGAGTCTAGTGGCAAGGTGGCTGTGGCGTCATTGGCAGAGCAAGGAGGGAAGGAGTTTGAATCCCACAGATGGAAAGTTGGAGGGTTTTATATTGCTCAGGAGATGACAAGAGGTTGTGTTGGAATCAAATACTAATGGAGGAGTGTTTGAATTGGTCAAGGTGGTTGGGTGATTTCGAATGGGAGATGGAGAGTGAATTGGGGAGAGATTTATGGAGGAAATCATGGGAATATGGTGTGGAAAGAGTTGGCCAAATATGGGGAAGTGAATGGGAAAATTCGGCCAAGAGACTTGGCATTGGAAGAGTGCACATTCGGTCAAGGGTAGGAAGGGTGCTGAATTTCTCTAGCTCTCCCTAGCATTTTTGCATTTTGGTCACTTTTCTTTTCTAGGCATTTCGGGTCTTTTTGTCTTCCATTCTTCCTTACCAAAACCTCAACTTCACTATTCCTTTCTTCCCAATTTCTTTCTAAACTCTCTTCTTTTCTCATGATTGCCTAAACTTTGATTGGCCGAATTCTCTTTATTACTGAATGTGGGTGGTTGATAACCCCTCTATGCTTTGATACATCAATGCTGATAAGAACCTGTGGGTGTTAGTCAAGGGATAAGGCGGAGCTGTTTGGTGCATCGAAGGAGATTTCTTTGTGGTAAGTGATGGTAATGATTATTTGGACTCAAGACTTGGATATGTTTTATCAGTGATGAGACTAATAGTTAGGGATGAATTGATTGTGTAGGTGCGTAATATCGAGGGTTCCAATCTACGCTTGTAACAGGTGTGTAATCTCACACCCCTCCGAATGCATGCTTGCAATGTTCTGTGACACGACCGAAAGCCGAAAACCCAGAAAATCAGTAACTGTGACCACTCGAGCGTGCGAGCGCTCGTAGTGGTAAATCGAGATACGAATAGTGACGTTAGGTCATTAAGAGTGTCACGAGCACTCTCACGAAACTGAGACTGTAACGGGCCTGATCGAGCCGAAACGAGACAAATGGGCCCAATGGGCTATCAGGCCCACTTGGGCAAAATTGTTGGAAAACTATCAAATGATAGGTTCGATTGCGAATTCTGCGAAGCTGTGATCGAAACCATGTGTATTGGGCCACATGAGCGTGTAGGCCCGTTTGGGCCTGAAATGGATTTCAGGCCCAATAGCTCCGTAGAGACCCAAAAAGGGTTATGTGTCGCTCGAGGCGAGAGTAGGCCTTCGGAAAGGCTGTTAAATGATAAACTTACCAAAATACCCATGGAGGGTAAATTATCGAAATACCCCTGGTGGGTAAATTACTGAAATACCCTTGGTGGGTAAATTAGTGAAATACCCTCGGTGGGTAAAATTATTGTTATACCCTTAAGGGTTGATTAGTATAATTGTGTGTATTCTGTTTAACTGGTTATGATGGTAATTTATTTCATACATTATTTTTGATATGTGCTTTGCATACATGACATTCTGCATGGAATTGGGATATTGATGATCGGAGGAAGTGTATTCTGGTGGCTCTGCCAGATTCTGTTCTGGTGGCTCTGCCACATTCTGTATAGTGGCTATGCCACATATATTCTTTTATTCTGGTGGCTCTGCCACAAATTCTGTGATTAGCAGCTTGTCTTCCATATTGGTGTGTAGGGCTGGGTGGGTTGACTTGGTCCCCACAGGTGTGTAGGGTTGGTACGGGGGTGTGTAGCGGATGGATTATTAGGTTGGGCTGCATTACATTATTTGCATTATCATGTTTATAGGGCTAAGGCCCAGATTGTTATCGAATAGGTCTTCGGCCTAGTCTGCTTCCGTATGGGCTCGGGTCCAGTTAATGACCGATTAGGGGATTACACACTAAGTTCTCATTACTCACCCCTCTACTTTAACCTTGTAGGTGATCCCCAGCGTTAGAGGATTTGGAGCTGCGGAGGACTCTGTGGTGGCCATACGTCGGAGTATTTCTCACGAACTTAGTAAATTTTGTTTTTTGCTTTATTTTAAGATTATTTTAATTTGGGTTAATATTTTGTAATAAGGCCATTGGTTTTTATTTTTCTTTTAAACTTTCAATTCGATTACTTTTAAATCGTTAAATGTTTGAATACTAAGTTTTCTAAAATGCTAATAACTGTTTTTCAAATATCACATCTTCGCAATTCGCTGAATCTGATTTCTGTTATAAATAAAGTTTTCGGTCATAATAGTACTAAGAACGTTTTTACAAGAAAACCATAAAAGCAAATCCGAGCTTCACAAACAACAAAGCCTGAAGTTTCAAAAAGAATACGAAGTTTTTAATGAATGCGTAGTTTTTAAACAACCCTTCTATGTGACACGCTAGATCCGTTCGTAACATCTAGACCGGGTTTGGGGTGTTAGAGATGCACATTCTCAAAGTTCCATCTTTATTTTTCACAAATAACACTGGCGCACCCCAGGGAGAGAAACTCGGTCGAGCAAAACCTCTATCCGTCAACTCTTGCAACTGAGCTTTCAATTCTTTTTAATTCAGTCGGTGCCATTCTATATGGAGCTATAAAGATCGGAGCTTTCCCTGGCACTAACTCAATACCAAACTCTACCTCCCGAACAGGTGGCAAACCTGGCAATTCTTCAGGAAACACATCCGGATACTCACATACAGTAGGTATAGATTCAATCTTCTTTTCAGTCACTTTACTATCAATTACATAAGCAAAGTAAGCTTCGCAACCATTTCTCATATGCTTCCGAGCCAACATCGAGGATATCACTGCTGGTAACCCATTTAAATCGATAGGCTCAATTCGAATTATCTCATTATTCTGGCACCGCAAATCAATAGTCTTTCATCTACAATTCACTATCGCATCCTGTACGGTTAACCAATCCATGCCGAGGATGATATCAAACTCATCAAATGGTAGTAACATCAAATCAGCCAGAAAACATGAATATCGAATCATCAAAGGGCAATTCTTACACACCTTATCAACTAGCACACACTGGCCTAGGGGGTTCGAAACCCGAATCACAAACTCAGTAGACTCAACAGGTAAAGTCTTACTGGAAACTAATGTTTCACACACAGAGGAATGGGTTGAACCGGGATCAATCAAAGCAATTACACCAGTATTAAAAAGAGCTAATATACTAGTAATAACATCTGGAGATGAAGCCTCCTCTCGGGCGCGGATGGCATAAGCTCTAGTAGGTGCACGAGCCTCGGATTGAACAGATGTATCTGAAGTCCCTCTCTGAGTACCGCTTCTACCTCCCGCATTTCGGGGTGGTCTACCTCTAACTGCAGCACCACTCGATCTCACACTCTGAGAATTATCCTTCTCAACTAACTCCGGGCAGTCCCGAATGAAATGATCCTGTGAACCACACTTGTAGCAAACTCGGTTGTTGAACTTGCCCCAAGATTCACCAAAATGTCGCCTACCACACTGTTGACACTCGGGTTTATTCGGTCGAGTATTGCCAACACTAGCTATCGAGGTGGCTCGTGAACTCACTGGTGGTCACTCTCGTATAGAAAACCCGACATTAGTCTTAGATCGACTACTGTCATTTCTGAACTTCTTTGATGCCAATTGAGAAGTTTTACCCACTGATATCTTACGGAAATCTCTAGTTTCGAACTCAGCTTTTCGTTTCTCTTTTCCTAGCTCTTCGGCTTTGCAAGCTCGCTCAATGAGTACCACGAATTCATTTATTTCAAGTATACCAACGAGTAATTTTATGTCTTCGTTCAACCCTTCTTCGAATCTTTTACACATAGTAGCCTCAGTTGAAACACACTCGCGGGCATATCGGCTGAGTCTCACAAACTCGTGTTCATACTCAGATACGGTCATACGACCTTGTTTAAGCTCGAGAAATTCTTTGCATTTTTTGATCGATGAATCGCTGGCTAATATACTTTTTGCGAAACTCTGCCTGAAAGAAATCCCAAGTGACCCGTTCCTTCAAAACAACCGAAACCAGAGTGTTCCACCAATAGTAGGCAGAATCCCGTAATAAAGATATAGCACATTTTAGGCACTCATCAGGCGTACATGATAGTTCATCAAAAACACGAATTGTATTATCGAGCCAAAATTCAGCTCGTTCAGCATCATCATCCGCTATGGCTCTAAACTCTTGAGCTCCGTATTTTCTGATTCTGTCAACCGGAGGCTTATTTAATCTCTCGGGATTAATGATCGGAGGTACCATAGGTACTACAGGTGGATTATCTGGGTTCAGGGGTTGTTGAACAGCCGAATTTGTCCGGATATACTGATTAAACCAATCATTCATTATACTAAAGAAGGCTTGCTTAGACCCCTCATCTTGGTTACTCATAGCTGGTCGAGATTTAACCGGCGCGGTCCCTTGCGCGGGAACAGGTGCCACACTCTTGACATCATCAGCCACGGCTCGTTCGGGATCAGGATCCATTTACTATACGAAAGAAGAAAAAACATATTTCATTGTCAGGTGTCATCACACAATCACAGTAAAAATTATGGCATGTATTGCTAGACTCACACGCACTACGTTAGTCTGAGAACCGACTAAACCGTAGCTCTGATATCAATCAAATGTAACACCCCTAACCCGTATCCGTCGCCATATTAGGGTTACGAGGCATTACTGATCAAAACACAACCCAGAATAGGCATTCATATATATATTTAAATACATTTCATATATACAAATCATATTTCTTTAATACAAGTTCGAATCGAATAAACTTCAATCGCATGGCTATCGAATGCCTAATTCATTATCAAACACACTTCAATCATATCACATTACATCATAGCTAAACATAATTTTAATAATAATTATATCATACTCACTTGCGCATATTTAATCCACAACTACCATATCAATATAAAACTTTAACTAATATGATTATGTGTTATTTATGAGCTATGTACATATACATTTTAACTTAATCTGGACTATGCCACACGGCAAAATGGGCAATATTATACAAGTACATATAAACTTTTCGAAATGGCATAGTTTCAAATCGTAAAATTTACCAATTCATGCACTGCCCATTTGACTAACCTTAATCATTTCCTAAGTTCAATTATCCACTTGTACATGCCAATTTTACATGCTATGCACCATGCCAAAGTTTCATATACTCAACCAAATTCATTAACCCAATATTCAACTAACTAATTTAGCCTCCAAAAATTTATACATTTCCATCTTGAACCTCACCTATAAAATCAATCATTCAAGCTTAAAAGATGTGCATACTTAACCACATTAAAAAGAGAAAATTTCAAACACCCATATTGAACATATCATGTCATCAAAAATCTAACATTCAACCCATCATCAACTTCACTCTTTCATACTCAAACATTAAAAGCACAAAACACAATCAAGTTAATATAAACTTACTTATCAAGTTAGCCATTTTCGCATGGCATTTATATACATATCATTCATAATGAACTCAAAAGGTATCATAGCCTATACATGCCATAAACTTTAAATTCAACTTCAAAAAAATACCAAAATACTGATGATAGTGTGACGAGCTTCACCGACGATCCCCGAGCACGTAACGATCACCCAAAGAAAAATCTAAATCACAAGAGCAACCAAGAACACCAAGTAAGCTTTTTACAGCTTAGTAAGTTATAAGCAAATTAAGTAAATCTATCAATTATTCTCTTAAATATGATTTTTAAAAATATTATAGTCAAGGATTCATCAACTACCCATTTACTTGTACAACCGCAAAACATTACTTATTTCTCAAATTCAAATTCGAATCCAATATGAAAATTACATTCTCATGTATTATCCACATATTCAAGTCCAAGCTATTCAAGCATACATCATTTCCACATAGCCGGATCACTTTTGGTATTTCATATAACGATCAATATGATTTTATAATCATTTCTCCATATCAAATTATTCCACTCAAACTATACATTCAAGAAGAAACATTCCATCCAATCCACAATTAATCGCATATACTTGATTTCAAATAATAGCATCTCATAGTTTCAAAACTTACCAAATTCAATCTTTGAACTTAAAATTTAACTCACACACTTAGTGCTTATTAACTGATTTCGCACACTTAGTGCTCGGTAATTAAATTCGCACACTTAGTGCTCAATGACCGATTTCGCACACATAGTGCTCGGTAATTCAATTCGCACACTTAGTGCATAATGACCGATTTTGCACACCTAGTGCTCGGTAATTCAATTCGCACACTTAGTGTATTTCTCAAACTTGTTACTCATTTATATATATTTACACAAAAAAATTAAACCTCAACCACATAGATACGAATTAACTTATTTCATTCCATAACCAACATCACATTCGGGTGTACCAATGGCATATAAGCATACCAATTTATTTTCCATCACTAAACACCAATTTCATCAAGCTCTCAACAATGGCATTTCATGAATACATCATCAAATTCAAAAATTCAAACTTGGGCTAGCTAGTATTCAAAGCAACAATCTCAAAAACGTAAAAATTATCAAAAACCGAACTCAATTACATACCTTAATTAAACATGCAAGCACCGAAAATGTCAAAGATTAAACTTCTTTTCTTTCTCTTAGTTTCGGCCAAAGAAAAACAAGAAAGATGAAATCTTTCATCTTTTTTCAAATATAATATTTTAACATATATTAAAATATGTCATAATACCATAAAATATAATAAACAAATTCAAATCACTATTACATGCATACCAACCGGCCACTACTCACTTTTATGGCCAAATTGCAACTTAAAGCCTTCAATTTATAAAGACAACAACAATTGGGCACTATCTCATTTAACCATCAAATTTTCATTTTACGCGATTAAGCCCTTTTATCAAATTAAGCACTCAAACAATAAAATTAATTCACGAAACTTTCTCAAAAGTAAATTCACACATAATTAACACATAAAATAATAATAAAATATTTTTCAGACTCAGATTTATGGTCTCGAAACCACTGTTCCGATTAGGGTCAAATCGGGTTGTTACATTGGTTTTACTTATTTTAGTTTTATTTAATAATTTACAATTATAACCTTAAATAAAAAGTCCATTAATGTCCACTCAATTTAATTATGGTCTAATTACAACATAAGGTCCTCCTTTATTTAATTTCATAGCTAACAAACCCTTTTAGCTTATAGAACTCCAATTTTTCACTTTACGCGATTTAGTCATTTTTATCAAATTAAGCACTCAAATGATAAAATTTCTTAACGAAATTTTCACACGATCATACTATCTTATTGTAGACATTAAAATAATAGTCAAAATAATTATTTTGACTTCGAATTGTGGTCCCGAAACCACTGTTCTGATTTGACTAAAAACGGGCTGTTATAATCACCTTGTTCTTTGCGAACTTGTACTCGTCAATAATCCCGAAGGAATTTCCAACTTCAGACTGTTCTACTAAAATACTCCCAGTAATAGATAGTTCCTTGCGGACTATTTCTTTCTTAGATTTCCCTTGGCAGGCTTTTACATTTGATAGTCCTAAGAGGACTTCCCCGCTATATACAGTCCTGACAGACTTCCATTTCTTCTATTATTTCCCGATAGACTTTCTACTCCAGATAGTCCTCGGTGTTTTTCTTTCTTAAGAAAGTCCTCGGCGGACTTCCCCTTATTCTAGCAACCTCTTTGTAACAGTCCGTTTTTAGTCAAATCGGAACAGTAGTTTCGGGCCACAAATCTGAAGTCGAAATATTTTTTTATTATTTTAATGTTTTGTAACACCCCAAACCCGGCCTAGACGTTATGACCGGATCTAATGTGCCACATCAAGTGTTGTTTGAAAAATTTGTGTTTGCTGGAAAACCCTTCTACAAATCAAAACTTTCTACTGCTTAAAACCTCGATTTTCATTGCTTATTAACTAAACTAGATTTGCTCAAAGTCATTCCCTTACCAAAAATATAGTTTTTAAAACCTTGATTGTTGCGGAAACATGATATTTTGAAAGCAGTAATTATTGTTTCGAAAACCCGTGTTTAATTGTCTAGCAGTTTGTAATTAAAAGAAATACCTCATAAAAGTTAAAAACGAAAAAATCCCAATGGCCTTATTACAAAAATTATTAACCCAATACTTAAAATAAAATAAATTAAAATAAAGTCGCTAAATTAACCCCAAAACATATTGGACGTGTGGCCACCTCCGAGTCCCTCGCAGCTCCAAATCCTCTAAGGCTGGGGATTACCTGCACAGTTTAAGAGAAAGGGTGAGTTATAAGAACTCAGTGTGTAATCCCCTTATTACACCCACAGTTGGGCCCAAGCCCATACAGTATCAATCTGGGCCTAAGCCCTATTCATGAACGATGCGGGCGAAGCCCTATTCGATAATGATGCGGGCGAAGCATTATGATATGCAAAACAGATATGTACCCAACCCAGTCCAACCAACACACCATCCGTACCAACCAACACACCTGTGGGGACCAAGTCAACCCACCCAACCAGCACTCCAATAGCGCAGACAAGCTGCTAATAATTGTATACGTGGCTGAGCCACCAGATCAGTATAACGTGGCAGAAGCCACTAAATCAGTATAACGTGGCAAAGCCACCAGTACAGTGCTTCCTCCAAATCCATAACCCAACCCATGCAGTATGCCATGTCATAATTAAATCATGTAATCAGTGCATCATCATCGACATCAATTATACAATTACTACTCATACATCGATGATCCTACCACTAAGGGTAAAACGGTAATTTGGGGGTAAAACAGTAATTTCACCCCTCGGGGGTATTTCGATAATTTACCCATCAATTGTATTTCGGTAATTTACCCATCAAGGGTATTTCAGTAATTTACTCATCTACGGTCTTTCCGGTGGCCAACTGTCACCTCGAGCGACACAGGTTCCATTTTGGTCAAAACGGTGCAATTGGGCCTAAAATCCCATTTCGACCCAAACGGGCCCACACGCTCGTGTGGCACAAACAACCTATTTTTGGTCTCGGATCTGCAGACTTCACAGCCGCTTCATTCGTTCAGCACTTACCATGAATTTCGCCCCTTACGGCCCATTAACCCATTAGGCCCACTTAGCCCACTTCGGCTCAACAAGGCCCATTACAGCCTCAGATCCGCGAGTGTGTACGAGACACTCCAAACAGTCGATCACCAATACTATTGACTCAGTTTAACTCTATGAGTGCTCGCACACTCGTGAGCTCTCAGTTGCCGATACTCCGGCTTTTCGGTATTTCAGCTTTTAGCTGATTCACAGAACATTGCATATCAGAATAATAGTGGTGCGAGATTACACACCTGCTTTGGATTGCCGAATGAAACACTCCTTGATGCCCCTATGATAACAATGACCATTAGTTAATCTCAACGCCCTCGAAAATCCATAATATCGAAATATACTACCCAACCAAATCCACTTACCACAAGACGTGACCTCCTAAAGAGTGACAGTATTCGGCCTTACTCCTTGGCTAATGTAAACGGGTCCCTAGAAATATTTGATGCACAAAAGAGGGTTAGCATCCATCAAATATTCGGCCCCCCACAAAGAAAAGAAGGAGACTGAAGTCTACTCCTGATGTCGCAAGAATATAGATTAGCAACAAATTAAGAAAGCATTTGGATTACACTACCCTTACCCACCAAAGAACGATGACAATCGTCAGTTGTTCGACAACAGGATCCGAACCCAACCACCAAGAACACAAGATTCAGGATGAAAAAGTATGTAGATTCAGACTTATAGGATTCGGCCAACAGGAAAAACCAAGGTTTTAAAAAGATAATAATATACGGCTAAAGGAGAAATCAAAAGGAGGTAGTGTAGCTCTCAGGCATAGAGGCAAAGAAAGGAACTCGAATGAAGTGTGAAGAGATTTGGGGGAGAAGAGTAGGTTTCGGCCAACAAGAGAAAGCTCACACGAGTGACAAAAGTTTATAACAGGCTATTAGCAAGATGAGAAGAAAGAAGAAAAAGAGCACGAAAGGTAAAGAAAAACACACAAAAAGCTTCAGAGAAGTAAACCCGAGGAAAACAAAAAGAGAGCACTCGAAAACAAAAGGGGTTTCGATTTCTACTAACACTCAAGGTTGCCGAAAAATGCTACTCATGACCCCTCTCCAGCCGAAATCTCCCCCTTAGGCACACTCTCAAATTCGGCCACTACTCCCTCACTCCTCAACTCCTTGATTTCCTCCACTTTCTTCTCCTTGAATCACTCCTAGCCTGCCATTCAAACTTGTTGACCAAGTCTCCAACTTCCCTTGAAGAGTTTGATCTGAACTCTACTTCCTCCACTCTCCAGTCACAAAATAAAAGCTTCCATTTGCAACATGTGGGATTCGAACCCCTTTCCTCCTTGCTCTCCCATTTACGCCACAGGCACCTGCCACATGCTCAACTTGTGTCTCCTAAATGCACATAATTATACTTAAGCCCTACTTCCAACAGCCCTTTCCACTAAAGGCCAAAAACTAAAATTTTTCCAAGCTCAGACTCGAACCCAGGCCTCTCTAGAACCCCCAAATACCCTCAATTAACCACCTGAGCAAGCATAACATATAATTAAGCAAAAATTATAACCCCTAACTTTTGGGGCGTTACAACTCTACCCCCTTAAAGAAATTTCGGCCTCAAAATTTACCTGATCAGAAGAGGTGAGGGTATTATTGTCGTATCGCCTCCTCAGGCTCCCACGTGGCTTCTTCTGAACCGTGATTATCCCATAGCACCTTGACTAACGAAACAGATTTCCTCCTCAGCACCTTAGCATCACGCTCCAGTATCTACACTGGTTCTTCCTCAAAAGTCAGATCAGGTCTTACCTCGATCTCCTCTACCGGCACTATATGTGAGGGATCAGAACGATATCGCCTCAACATAAAGACGTGGAACACATCATGTATCCAGTTTAACTCAAGAGGTAGCTCAAGCTGATAAGCGACTGGTCCTACACGCTTTAATATCTGGTAAGGTCCGATAAATCTAGGGTTCAGCTTGCCCCTCCACCCAAATCTCAAAATCTTCTTCTAAGGTGAGACTTTTAAAAAGACAAAATCTCCCACCGAGTACTCAATCTCTATGCGCTTTAAATTGGCGTATGACTTCTGCCTATCAGATGCTTCTTTTAACCGACCCCGGATCAATTTTACCTTTTTCTCAATTTTAAAGACTAGTTCCGAACCCAACAGTCGCCGCTCGCCCAATTCCGTCCAACAAGTAGGGGTACGACACCTACGACCATATAATGCCTCGTATGGTGCCATCTGAATACTGGATTGGTAGCTGTTGTTATAAGAAAATTTCGCTAAGGGTAGATAGTCTTCCCAACTGCCCTTGAAATCAATCACACAGCTTCTCAACATGTCCTCCAAAATCTGTATTACCTTCTCCGACTGACCATCAGTATGCGGATGAAATGCTGTGCTGAAATCTAACCTTGTACCTAAAGCTTCGTGTAACACTCTTCAGAATCGTGATGTGAATCTAGGGTCCCTGTCCAAAATGATAGAAACTGGTACCCCATGTAACCTCACAATTTCTGCCACGTATAACTTGGCCAACTTTTGCAATGAGTAATCAGTGCGAACCGGTATGAAGTGGGCAGATTTAGTCAACCGATCCACAATTACCCAAACCGAATCTTTCTTGGTAGGCGTTAGGGGTAGCCCACTAACAAAATCCATGGTTACCCTCTCCCACTTCTAGAGCGGAAGCTTAACAGGTTGCAACAGACCCGAAGGCAGTTGATGCTCAGACTTTACTTGTTGGCATGTCAAACACTTACTTACAAACTCGGTAACCTCACGCTTAAGTCCTGGCCACCAGTACATTTCACGCAAATCTCGGTATAACTTGTTTCCACCAGGATGCATAGCGTATGGGCTACTATACGCCTCCCGCAGAATCGACTGCCTTAACTCAAAGTCCCTCGGTACACAAACTCTTCCATGGAAGCATAATACTCATTCACTATTCAGCCCAAAATCCTTAGTCTCTCCCTTCTTCACCTGTTGGAACCGAGGAACCAACGACTCATCCAACATCTGTTTCTCTTTAATTTGAACTACCCACGTCGGTTTCACTTGAAGTTTAGCTAACAAACTACCATCCTCAAACAGGCTGAGACGAGCAAACATTACTCTTAGATCAGACACAACCTTACGACTCAGTGTATCCGCTACCACGTTAGCTTTCCCCGGATGATACTCGATCGAGCAATCATAATCCTTAAGCAACTCTATCCATCTTCGTTGCCTAAGGTTCAACTCCTTCTGAGTAAGGAGGTACTTGAGACTTTTATGGTCGGTATAAATGATCGACTTCTCCCCGTACAAGTAGTGTCTCAAAATCTTTAGTGCGAATACCACCACAGCTAATTTCAGGTCATGAGTAGGATAATTCACCTCGTGCGGCCTAAGCTGACGGGACGCATAAGCCACCACCTTACCCTCTTGCATTAGCACACAACCCAAACCCGTGTGCGACGCATCACAGTAGACAACGAATTCCTTTCCAGCCTCTAGTTGAATTAATACCGGGGCTTCAGTCAGAATCTTATTCAGTTTCTTAAAACTCTCTTGCTGTTTATCAGTCCAAACAAATGGTACCCCCTTACGCAGTAACTTAGTTAGGGGTGCAGTAATCAGTGAAAACCCCTCAATGAACCGTCTGTAATACCCAGCCAGACCCAGAAAACTTCGAATCTCAGATATCGACTTCGGTGGCTTCCAAAATAATACGGCCTCAACTTTCCAAGGATCAACCCTAATTCCCTCGGCAGACACGACATGACCCAAAAATGTCACCACTTTCAGCCAGAACTCGCACTTGCTGAATTTGGCATAAAGCCGCTTCTCTCTCAATATTTGTAGGACAACATGGAGATGTGCATCATGCTCTTCCTCGATTCGTGAATACACCAGAATATCATCTATAAACACCACCACGAGCCGGTCTGAGTAGGGTTGGAAATCCCGTTTCATCATATCCATGAAAGCAGCTGGTGCATTCATTAGCCCAAATGGCATGACCAAAAACTCGTAGTGTCCATAACGAGTTTGGAATGCAGTCTTGTACACATCTGCCTCCTTAACCCTTAACTGATGGTAACTCGATCTAAGATCTATCTTGGAGAAAACCACGGCTCCTCCCAGCTGATCAAACAGATCGTCTATTCTTGGTAAAGGGTACTTGTTCTTAATCGTCAGTTTATTCAATTGTCGATAATCGATACACATGCGCATTGAACCATCCTTCTTCTTTACGAACAGTACCGGTGCTCCCCACGGTGACACACTCGGTCGGATGAATCCTCGATCCAGTAGCTCTTGGATCTGAGCCTTTAATTCTACCAGCTCCTTCGACGCCATCCTATAAGGGGCGACGGACACCGGGGCCGTTCCTGGTAAGAGCTCAATGCCAAATTCGACCTCACGATTTGGTGGCAACCCCGAAAGCTCTTCAGGAAATACATTCAGAAATTCCTTTACGGTCCTGACATCCCCAACGGGAAAACCCTTAACATCAGATGTGCTGACATAAGCTAGGAATGCCTCGCAACCCTTGCGAACCAGCTTCTCAGCCCTTAATGCTAAGATTACGTTGGATAAATAGTCCCTTCGCTCCCCTATCACAACCATCTCCTCAATCTTTGAAGACTTCAGTACCATCCGCTTAGCAGTACAATCCAAATTCGCACGGTGTTTCACTAACCAATCTATGCCCAAAATGAGATCGAACTCGCCAAACGGTAGTTCCATCAAATCCGCCGGAAAGACAACCCCTTGGACCTCTAGAGGCACATCTCTAAATAGTTTATTCACTCTAACTGACTATCCCAGTGGACTAATCACTGACAGTTCCCTATCAGCAAGTTCAAACTGTATGCCCAATGTTCCCGACACAGTACATGCAACATACGAGTGTGTAGACCCAATGTCAATTAAAGCCGTAAATGGTACATCATGAATGAGAAACGTACCAGTTATGACATCAGGTATGTCGCCATCCTCTCGACACCGAGCAACATATACCAACGCTGGTTGTCTCGCCTCTATGTTAGCAGGACCTCTATCCGGTGCTCCTTGACCTCGTCCAAACCCATTTCCCCCTCTGGCTGGACCATGGCCTATCGGTGGCTGTTGACCACCTCTCCCTGGCTGCACATAACCCTGACCTGCAGGTTGCATCTGAATGGGCCTCTGAGTACAGTCTCTAACCTGATGATCCCTGGAGCCACATCTGAAACATGCCTCCGTTCTTTTCTAGCACTCCCCCAAATGAGATCTCCCACACTCAGCGCAAGGCTACGGTCTGACTGCAACATTAGAAACCCCAGTTCGGGCTGGCCCTTCAAACCTAGGCCTCTTCCTAAGCCCACCAAAAGAACTTGAAGGCCCAAAATTCCTCTTACCTCTGCCCTTATCCTGTTCACGATTCTGACGCTCTGAGCGTTTCACATCCTCGGCAATCTTAGTCTTCTCAACCAGGGCAGCGAAGTCTCTTTCCCTCTGTGGAGCTATCAGTACCCGCAACTCATCCCAGAGACCATCCTTGAATCGCACGCAGTGCTCATACTCAGTCGCGACGATGCCCCGAGCATACCGGCTCAATCGCAGGAACTCTGCTCATACTCTGCTACATACTTATTCCCCTGAACCAGATTCAAAAATTCCTTTCTCCGGGCATCCACATAACTTGCCCCGACATATTTTCCTTGGAAGGCCGCCTTAAAGAAGTCCTAAGTCAGATGGTCGGCCTGCGTGCCTTCCCTCACGGTAAGCCACTATTGGTATGCCTCATCTCGTAGTAAGGACACTGCTCCCTTCCGTTTTTGCTCTACCGTGCAGTTAAGATCATCCATTATTCACTCAACCGCCTTCAACCAGTATTCTGCTACATTCGGGGCTACACCAGAGATGCCCCTGAAGATTCCCGCCCCGTTTTCCCGAAGTCGCTCAAAATTTACCCTCAGGCCACTGACACAGTACTCGCTCTAGCAACCCTTTCCAGAACCCATAGCATCGCTTAGGACAGGGCATCATCCCCACCTGCTTGGTCATGAGACCCTGTCTCAGTCACTGGTGATGCCGGCGCTTCCCTTTTAGGCATATGTCCTGATGCTGAGGACCCAGCCCTAGCACCTCGGCCTCTACCACGGCCACGTGTACCCCTTCCGCGACCTCTTGTGCTCATATCGATGTAGCGTATTTTCTGATTAAAAAGTTTTATGAATCATATTATAGTTCATGTAATTATTAACAGATATCTTATGAAAAGCAGTAATTAGGGTTGTTTTTACAGATCGAGTTTACTATAGTTTCAGTCTCCTATATTCTCAGTTTCCACAACTAAGGAGTTTCAGTATCTTACAACTATCTCTAGTATTTTCTTAGTACAGCCAATTCAACATATAATAAAGTATATAGTAAACAAACTTACGAATTTGGTGCCGGAGACTCAGTGTGCCACACTTTCAGTAACACTATCAATTCTCAAGTTGAAAATTTAAACAGATTAGAAAAATTTTCAAAACCCACTCCACAGTCGAGTTTTGCAACTTGGCTCTGATACCACTAAATGTAACACCCCAAACCCGTCCTAGACGTTATGACCGGATCTAACGTGCCACATCAAGTGTTGTTTGAAAACTTTGTGTTCGCTGGAAAAACCCTTCTACAAATCAAAACTTTCTACTGCTTAAAACCTCAATTTTCATTGCTTATTAACTAAACCAGATTTGCTCAAAGTCATTCCCTTACCAAAAATATAGTTTTTAAAACCTTGATTGTTGCGGAAACATGATATTTTGAAAACAATAATTATTGTTTTAAAAACCCGTGTTTAATTGACTAGCAGTTTGTAATTAAAAGAAATACCTCATAAAAGTTAAAAATAAAAAAAATCCCAATGGCCTTATTACAAAAAATATTAACCCAATACTTAAAATAAAATAAATTAAAATAAAGTCGCTAAATTAACCCCAAAACATATTGGACGTGTGGCCACCTCCAAGTCCCTCGTAGCTCTAAAACCTCTAAGGCTGGGGATTACCTGCACAATTTAAGAGAAAGGGTGAGTTACAAGAACTTAGTGTGTAATCCCTTTATTACACCCACAGTTAGGCCCAAGCCCATACAGTATCAATCTGGGCGTAAGCCCTATTCAGTAATGGTCTAGGCCAAAGCCCTATTCAATCACATGCAGGCGAAGCCCTATTCGATGAATATGATGCAGGGCGAAGCTCTATGATATGCAAAACAGATATTTACCCAACCCAGTCCAACCAACACACCACCCGTACCAACCAATAAACTTGTGGGGACCAAGTCAACCCACCCAACCAGCACACCAATAGCGCAAACAAGCTGCTAATAACAGTATACATGGCTGAGCCACTAAATCAGTATAACATGGCAGAGCCACCAGTACAGTGCTTCCTCCAAATCCATAACCCAACCCATGCAGTATGCCATGTCATAATTAAATCATGTAATCAGTGCATCATCATCAACATCAATTATACAATTACTACTCATACATCGATGATCCTACCACTAAGGGTAAAATGTTAATTTGGGGGGAAAATGGTAATTTCCCCCTCGAAGGTATTTCGATAATTTACCCATCAAGGGTATTTCGGTAATTTACCCATCAAGGGTATTTCGGTAATTTACCCATCAAGGGTATTTTGGTAATTTACTCTTCTACGGTCTTTCCGGTGGCCAACTGTCGCCTCGAGCGACACAGGTTCCATTTTGGTCAAAACGGTACAATTGGGCCTAAAATCAAATTTCAGCCCAAACGGGCCCGCACGCTCGTGTGGCCCAAACAACCCATTTTTGGTCTCGGATCTACGGGCTTCATAGCCACTTCATTCGTTTGGCACTTACCATGGATTTTGCCCCTTACAGCCCATTAACCCATTGGGCCCACTTAGCCTACTTCGGCTCAACAAGGCCCATTACAACCTCAGATCTGCGAGAGTGTACGAGATGCTCCCAACAGTCGATCACCAATACTATTGACTTGGTTTAACTCTACGAGCGCTCGCACACTCGTGAGCTCTCAGTTGCCGATACTCCAGCTTTTTAGTATTTCGGCTTTTAGCCTATTCACAGAACATTACATATCAGAATAATAGTGGTGTGAGATTACACACCTGCTTTGGATTGCCGAATGAAACACTCATCGATGTCCCTATGATAACAGTGACCATTAGTTAATCTCAACGTCCCGAAAATCCATAATATCGAAATATACTACCCAACCAAATCCACTTACCACAAGACGTGACCTCCTACAGAGTGACAGTATTCGGCCTTGCTCCTTGGCTAATGTAAACGGGTCCCTAGAAATATTTGATGCACAAAAGAGGGTTAGGTTCCATCAAATATTCGGTCCCTCACAAAGAAAAGAAGGAGACCGAAGTCTACTCCTGATGTCGCAAGAATACAGATTAGCAACGAATTAAGAAGGCATTTGGATTACACTACCCTTACCCACCAAAGAACGACGACAATCGTCAGTTGTTCGACAACAGGATCCGACCCCAACCACCAAAAACACAAGATTCAGGATGAAAAAGTATGTAGATTCAGACTTATAGGATTCGACCAACAGGAAAAACCAAGGTTTTAAGAAGATAATAATATACGTCTAAAGGAGAAATCAAAAGGAGGTAGTGTAGCTCTCAGACATAGAGGCAAAGAAAGGAACCCGAATGAAGTGTGAAGAGATATGGGGGAGAAGAGTAGGTTTCAGCCAACAAGAAAAACCTAACACGAGTGACAAAAGTTTATAACAGGCTATTAGCAAGATGAGAAGAAAGAAGAAAAAGAGCACGAAAGCTAAAGAAAAACGCACAAAAAGCTTCAGAGAAGAAAACCCGAGGAAAACAAAAAGAGAGCACTCAAAAGCAAAAAGGGGTTTCGGTTTCTACTAACACTCAATGCTGCTGAAAAATGCTACTCATGACCTCTCTCCAGCCGAAATCTCCCCCTTAGGCACACTCCCAAATTCGGCCACTACTCCCTCACTCCTCAACTCCTTGATTTCCTCCACTTTCTTCTCCTTGAATCACTCCTAGCCTCCCATTCAAACTTGTTGACCAAGTCTCCAACTCCCCTTGAAGAGTTTGATCTGAACTCTGCTTCCTCCACTCTCCAGTCACAAAATAAAAGCTCCCATTTACAACCTGTGGGATTCGAACCCCTTCCCTCCTTGCTCTCCCATTGACGCCACAGCCACCCTACCACATGCTCAACTTGTGTCTCCTAAATGCACATAGTTATACTTAAGCCCTACTTCGAACAGCCCTCTCCACTAAAGGCGAAAAACTAAAATTTTTCCAAGGCTCAGACTCGAACCCAGGCCTCCCTAGAACCCCCAAATACCCTCAATTAACCAGCTGAGCAAGCACAACATACAATTAAGGAAAAATTATAACCCCTAACTTTTGGGGCGTTACATGTTTACAGCATGATAATATGATTGTACGAAAATTTTGTTAAGAAATTTTATCGTTTGAATGCTTAATTTGATAAAAAGAACTAAATCGCGTAAAGTGTAAAACTTGAGTTCTAATAGTGAAAGGTGTCTAATGGCTATGAAATTAAATAGTGGAGGTCTTTATGTGGTAATTAATGCATTGTTATTATGAGTGGACAAGTATGGCCATTAATTAGGTGATTTAATGATTTATTATTAATGTTAAATTTGTAATTTAGTTATTAAAGATTAATTAAATAAAACAAAAAAAAATTAATGCTTTCATCTTCTTCATTGCTGAAATTGAAGAGAAGAAAAGCCATATTTTAGGGTTAAAGCTTTGGTCACTTGCTAGCTTAATTGTAAGTTCGTTTTTGTCCCGTTTTTAATAATTTCTATGTTTTTTAGATCGTTGCAGCTTAGTCTAGCTAGCCCAGGGACTATTTTACAAAACCGTTATAGGTTTAGGGTTTTTCCATTGATGAATCTATATGTGTTTTGATGTTTAATGGTAGAAAATGCATGCTTGTTGTTAGATAAACAACATTTGTTAAGTGATTTTTAGTAAAATGTCCAATTAGGGATTAAATTGTGAATTGTGTAAATTTTGTGGTTAAATTGTGAAATAAATGAAAAATATAGACTGCTAGGGACCTAATTGAAATTCGGCTGGCATGGGTTTTGGTTGAATTGCATGAATTTGTAATTTTATAAAATAAGGACTAAATTGTAAAAATGTTGAAATGTTAGGGGTAAAAATGTAAAATTTCCTTAATGTTTGTTTTGGATTAAATTAAATAGAGAAATTATTAAATAAGATAATTTTGATTACATTTAGATCATGAAAAGCGAAATTCGAATTTAGATCGGGGGAAGAACAAAGTATCGGACTAATTGACTTATTTCGTTGTTTTTGTAATAGAGGTAAGTTCGTATGTAATAAGCATTATTATATTTGTATTTTAAATGCTTTGATATTGCATAAATTGTGAATACGACCTTGCGGATATATTCGACGACGATTCGGCAAACAAAAAATCTCGATTGAATCTTAGGAATAGATTGGGATACAAATGACATGTCATTAGGGGTTATGTGATTTGGGTGCTGGTCCGTACATCCTACCGGTGGCTGAGTTATCCGACATGTGTTGCGGATACTCGTCAGCTTGTGTGAGCAGACCTGTTGATAGCTCAAGAGTGAGCATTATTTGTGATACGAGATTGAGATAGCTTCGGCTATATATGTGGCACTTAGGGTGCGAGTTTCTCGAGTATCCAATAGAATTTCGAATGGTTCAACGAGTATATCAAAGACGTGGTTGTGTAAATGTTGATACGAGGTGGTACATGTATGTACATAAATCGTACAAGCATTGAATTGAAGAAACTTGTGAAATTTATGTCTAATTTTGGGAATGGAAATTGTGGTAGGTTGATGGTTCAAAATGAGATATGTTATGAAATGTTTTAATTGCTTAATTTGTGCATATTTGGTAAGTTAAGTTTATTGCTATATGAACTTAATAAGCTTTATAGCTTACTTTTTTTATTTTCCGTGTTTTATAGTGAAATCAAAGCTAGCTCAGATTCGGGAATCATCGGAGACTTCATCACACTATCCAACTATCACTTTGGTACTTTTGAACTTAAGTATTTTGAGTATATGGCATGTATAGGGACTTCGGTCATGTTGGTATATGTGTTTTTAATGAATTTAGTCATTTGAAATGGCTTGTAAATATTACGAGTTTGTTTTGTATATAGCCATGAGAGTTGGCTTAATTTGGTTGGTGGTTGTGTATATATATGTGCATATGACTTGTGTTGTGAGTTTGTTGATGGATGTATGATACTTGTTGATTATAGGCATTGTGGATGTCAAATGGTTGATATTTCAGAATTAGTATGCTTATTTGTTTAGGCAAAATGATGCATAATTGTAAGATGCCATTTAGGTGATTTGTGATTGTGAGTTAGCATTAATAAGATTGTCAAATTTGATACTTGTGTATATTGTGGTTAATGGTATGAGATTATCATGAATTGAGCTTGATTGGAGTTGATTTGGAATGCCTACTATATGACATGTTTTGGTGTCAATTGGGTTGATGTAGGTGTAAGCAAGTTTGGGTGGCAAAATGGCTTGGTAAATAGCCTATTTTTGTCCACACGGGTAGAGACACAGGCGTGTGTCTCAGCCGTATGTGACACATGGTTAGGTTACACAGCTATGTGTTCCCTTGTGTTGAATTAAAATTCAAGTCAGTATGCTCCACATGGCTTAGCACACGGGCGTGTGACTTGGCCGTGTGGCATAAGTCAGTATACCCTACAGGTTTGGCATGGCCTAGCACACGGCCTAGCACACAGGCGTGTGAGGCCATTTCTTAAAGGGCACACGGGCTGGTCACATGGGCGTGTGGTTGGCCGTGTGACCCAAGTCAGGGAGTTACACGGGTTCAGACACGGGCTGGGACACGGCCATGTGATCCCATTTCGAATGTCCACACGGCCTGTGACACGGGCGTGTCTTTGGCCGTGTGAGACACACAGCCAGACCACACGGGCGTGTGTCCCCTGTAGTTTGAAAAATTTTCTAAGTTTTTTAAAAATTTCATGAATTATCGGTTTAGTCCCGAATCACTTCAAATGCATGTTTAAGGCCTCGTAGGCTCGTATTAGGGACGCTATGAATAGTGTTGAATGATGATTTTATGAAATTTGAAAATGTATGTTTAATTGTTTAATAAGTCCGGTAATGCTCCGTAAGCCTATTTCGGCGTTGAATATGGGTAAGGGGTGTTACACTCTTTACCCATGAATAATTAGGATTAATATTTGCATAATAATCTTAATTTATTACATCCAAAAACTTGTTTACTTATCAAACTTTGGTGGACCTTTATGGCGGATACCTATTTGCAAATACTTTCAAGGAATTGGTCCTTCCTCTCAAATATACCCATGTTAAGAATTTTTTACTTGTAACACCCCTTACCCGTATTCAACGTCGGAACAGGGCTCGAGGCATTACTGGACTTATAACACAAGCATTCACACAATTCCGAATCATAAATTTGCGTCCAAATTAAAACCATTCATATTCAATCATAAAGTCCCTTATACGAGCGTATGAGGCCCAAAACATGCTTTGGAGGCGGGTCGGGACTAAACTGAGAACTCAGGAAATTTTTACAAAACTTAGAAAATTTTTGCTAGAAGCAGGGCTCACACGCCCATGTGGTCCAAGGGACACGCCCGTGCTTCAGGCCGTGTTTGATTTAGGGTGCTCTCTGACTTGTGCCACACAGACGTGCCACACGCCCGTGTGTTAGGCCGTGTAGGACATACGGCTGAGACGCACGCCCGTGTCTCTAGCCGTTTGCTCAATTTTGGACATTCTGTTTCTCAAAATTAAGGTGCAGGGGACACACGGCCGGAACACATGCCCGTGGGGCAGACCGTGTTCAATCATAAAGTCCCTTATACAAGCGTATGAGGCCCAAAACATGCTTTGGAGGCGGGTCGGGACTAAACTGAGAACTCAGGAAATTTTTACAAAACTTAGAAAATTTTTGCTAGAAGCAGGGCTCACACGCCCATGTGGTCCAAGGGACACGCCCGTGCTTCAGGCCGTGTTTGATTTAGGGTGCTCTCTGACTTGTGCCACACAGACGTGCCACACGCCCGTGTGTTAGGCCGTGTAGGACATACGGCTGAGACGCACGCCCGTGTGTCTACCCGTGTGGACAAAAACAAGGCTATTTACCAAGACATTTTTCCACCCTCACTTGCACACATCAACACAACATCACGTGGCACAAATTCAAGCATATAAGAGCAACCAAACAACCACAACCAAGACAATAACATGTCATCCTTATGCCATTATTTATCATACTTATAACATCAACCTTTCCACACCAAATCATGCAAGATTCCACATTCACAAATGACATTAATATATAAATATGCTCATAACCAATATTAGCCAACTTCCATGGCTATATACAAAAATGAACCATAAACCATTATAAGCCAACACATATGGCCAAATTAATAATGACACATATAACCAAAAGACCAAATCCCTATACATGCCATAAACTCAAAATACTTGAATTCATCAATACCCAAAGTGATAGCTTGATAGTGTGATAGGATCTCCGGCGATCTCCAATCTGAGCTAGCTCAATGACACTATAAAACATGGGAAAGGAAGGGGGTAAGCTATATAGTTTAGTAAGTTCATATGTAAATAATACAAAACATTATTCATACATTTGACATATAAATAACTTAACATATATTAATATAAATGTCATTGAAACTTCATAAACACAACTTACTCAATCACATTCTCACCAATAGCTCATCATATGAATAACATAACATATATCAACATAAATGTCATTAATCTTCATGAGTATAACTTACTCAATCACATTCTTACTAATAGTTCATCATATGAATAACTTAACATATATCAACATAAATGTCATTTAAGCTTCATAAGCACAACTTACTTAATTACATTCTTACCAAGGGTTCATCACATATTGAGCTCATTACTTATGAGTTTTACGTACATACTTGTACCAACTCATATTATAGCCATATCCTTTCACAACTTTGAAATTCCCATTGAACACTCAGAATATTAACGGATACTCAGAAATCTTGTACCTAAGTTCCATATATGTAGCTAAAGCTACCTCATATCTCATAATACATATAGGCTCGTTTTCGAGCTATTCACGGGCCTGCTCACATAAGCTGTCAGTCAGGACGTAGCTACACAGTGCTGCTCACACAAGCTGTCAGGTATTCGCAACACATGCCGGACTACCCATCCACTGTTAGGATGTACAAGACCAGCACTCGACTCACATAATTGCATATACACATGGGTTCCTAGTGACATGTCACTCGTATCCTATTCTATTCCTAAGGTTCAACCGGGATTTTCTCGCTTGTCGAAACTTCGTCGAATATGCTCATAGAATCAATCATACAATTCATGCAATAACAAAACATTATAAATACAATTATAACGTTGCATTATTAACATACGAACTTACCTTGATACAAAAATAGCGGAAATTGACCTAATCGTCAAACACTTTGGTTTTTCCCCGATCTAGACCCGAACTTCGATTTTCTTGATCTATAATACAAAATTCATCTCATTTGATCATCACATTATTCATTTCCACCCAAAAACAGACTATGGCAAAAATTACATTTTTGCCCCTAAACTTTTGACATTTTACACTTTAGTCCCTAGGCTCGTAAAATGAATTTCATTCAACTTCTTCACACCCAAGCGTAGCCGAAACTATTTTCATACTCATAATAGCTCACATTTCTCATTTATTCACATTTTTCTACTCATTTTATAGACTTTTACAGATAAGTCCTTTTTGACATTTTTACCGAAAATCACTTAGCAAAAGTCGTTTAACAAACAAAAAACATGCATTTTCTGTAACACCCCAAACCCGGCCTAAACGTTACGACCGAATCTGGCATGTCACATGGAAGGAATGTCTAAAAACTGTGCATTCGTTAAAAAACTCATATTCTTTATAGTTGTGGTGAGAAATCGAGTTTAAGTTTGAAAATCATTTGAGTTTCCTTGATACCAAATCATAGTGTGATACCCGATGGTATAGTTTAAAACACATTGCGTTATAGTTTTGAAACCGTTGTCCTTCCAAGTTTTTAGCAAATTTTAACTCAATTAATTTATCAAGGCATATTAAAAAGCTACTTTAAGCATAACCATAGAAAAACATAATTTAAAGGCCATTTACAACCCAAAATAAAACCAAATAGTAATAAATAAACTAAGATACCAAATTTTATAAAGTCCGAGCAAATCTTTATTAAAGCATGGCATGAGCACCTCGAGTCCATCCGGCTCCATGTCCGCGTCTAAGTGTCACTGAAATGTCAAAGGAGAGGGTGAGTCGCAAGACTCAATGCATAAATCCCACTCCCGATAATACAACATGCTAACACACATCATATCATAGCAACATAATCAATGCACCCCGATCCTAACCATCCATATCACCTTTCTACCCCGTGGTACCAAACCACCGGTGGTGCCAAACCACCGGTGACCCAAAGTCACGATATCCATAAGTGCGGTGCCAAACCCACCGGTGACCCAAAGTCACGAATAATCCAATGATGGGGCCAACCCATCGTGTGATACCAAATCACTAGCGACAATCCCGTATCTCATAAGTGGGGCCAACCCACGGTGGTGTTAACCACGGGGACGAGTCGCAATGAGGTGCCAAACCTCCGGTGTCCCAAAGACACAAGTGTGATACCAAATCACCGGTGACCGCAGCCACAAATCCGATGATGGGGCCAACCCATCGTGTGTGATACCAAATCACTAGCGACAATCCCGTATCTCATAAGTGGGGCCAACCCACGGTGGTGTTAGCCACGGGGACGAGTCGCAATGAGGTGCCAAACCTCTAGTGTCCCAAAGACACAATGTGATACCAAATCACCGTGACCGCATCCCAAATCCGATGATGGGGCCAACCCATCGTGTGATACCAAATCACCGGCGCCAATCCCGTATAATCAATCGTGGGGCCAACCCACCGTGGTACTAAGCCACTGGGGCGACGACGAGGTGCCAAACCTCTGTGACCCAAAGTCACAATAATCAATCTGTGGTACCAAACCACCGGAGGTGTCAAACCTCCGTGTCCCAAAGACACAAAGTGTCCCAAAGACACGGATATCATATTCCCGCCCTCTCATATCACCCACACATGTCATACTAATGCAAATGATATAAAACATGCAATCATGCTAACATGCTCAAATGGCATCTCATGGTATTTACATCATAAAACATGTTATCACATATATCACTACAGATCTCGTAATGAAACGGACTTACCCGTATCCGTGCTTATACCCCATCGGGTACCAAATCCATCAATCATATTGTTTCACTTTAATAAGTAATCAGGTTATTAATCATATTACTAAACAGAATCGTGTTAGTTTACACACACTGAAATAGCGAAGGTTTTAATCCTAAGAACCTGGTCTAAGACCCTCGATCCTTTTGCTCCTAAAAACAATCGACCAACCATGGGTTAATCACTTAAACCATTCGGCCATAACCATATAAACCAAAGGGTATATCGATTAACCCTTACCTTGCAAACGTTTGGTTTCCTACCAAACCCGAACCAACAATGGTTCCTCTTTTAACAATCGGCACACCCTATTAAAAAGAACAGTTAATCCTTTGTCACCCTTGGCTTAATCGAAACCAAAAGATTGAACTAATAAAATAATACCAATCACTTACCCTTACTTACCAATCGGTCACTGCAATCAAGGCTTCAATTGATCGCTTCCCTCGATCACCACCACAATCCAAGGCCCTAGCAGAAAAAACGGTTCAACACAAAAGATTAACCCCTTCAACACATGCCCAAAATCGGCTATTAACCAACCCACAATCAATAGAGACAAGAGAGGGGAAAATGGCCATTCGGCCACCCACTTACCTTGTTCAATGATTGAACAACCAACCAAGATCAACCCTTCACCGATATTCGGCCAAGAGAGAGCTACTAGGAGAGAGGGAGATTCGGCCTAAGCCAAGAAAGAAAGCGCAAGAAAAAGATGAGAAAGGAGGGGTTGATATTCGGCCAAAATGAGAACAAATGCTAGAAGAAAATTTCTAGCAACACAAGGGAGGGATTCAGCTAGTATTTTAAAAGTGGAACAAAAGAAATATATGTTCAAGAAGAAGAAGAGAATCGGCCAAGGTTCTGAGAAGAAGAGAGAAAATGCACAAGGGGTAGGTGCTTTCGGTTTAAGAAGAAAGAAATGGAGAAGGTGAAGTTTCGGCTACAATGTTTTCAAGCAAAGAAGAAGAAAAACAAATGTGAAAAGAGAGGATAGTAGTTTCGGTTTACACAATAGAAAGAAAGGGGAAGAAATGGGAAGGAATATTCGGCTATCAAGCAGTCTAGGAGACAAAAATTCAACTTTCGGCAGCCTTTGGAAGTTTGGTCTTTTCGTTTCAAAAGTAGAGAAAAATGAGAGATAGTTTTCTTGAAAATTCAATAACAACAAGGGAGAATTGGCTTACCAACTTGACCGAAAAAAATGCACAAATTTCCAAATGAAATTCGGCACTACCTCTCCTACCCACACCACCAAGCCGTCCACTCCCCAAAATCCCTCCAAAGAATCGGCCTCAACTCCCCCACTAGCTCCCAACCACTCAATTCAAACTAGTTGAACTAGTCTCCCTCCTACTTTCACTCTCCACCCTCCATTTGATTGAGTTGACAAAGTCCATGGTAGAGTTTGAACTACCAACAACTCCTCCTCCTTAAGCCGTCAAAATGGAACAAAAGGGAGCACTCTGCAGCTTGAACTCGTGACCTCTCCCTCCTCGAAATTGACGCCAACCACACACTCCAAGTGACGCATGCCTTGCCACTTTGCTAGCTCATCACTTGTGCTCAAAAACGCCAAATAAAATACAAATGACCCAAATTCCTCCTTCAGCTCCTCTCATATAAAGCCCAAAAACTAAAATTTTCCTACCGCTCGTGCATAGTCCTAGCCTACAATTAAGCCCCTAAGACACCAAAACAGCAGAACATAGCAAGCTCCTAACATGCAAATTATGCCATAACAAAAATAGCCCCTAACCCGGATATTACGGTTCTATCCTCTTAAAATAATTTCGACCTCGAAATTACCCGATCGTAAAAGTTGAGGGTATTGCTTTGTCTCATCATATCCTCGGGTTCCCACGTAGCTTCTTCTACGCCATGATTCCGCCAAAGTACCTTAACCAAAGGCACAGACTTCTTACGCAGAACATTCACATCCCGATCTAGAATCGCATGTGTTCTTCCTCCATGGTCAAATCGGGTTTACCTCGATCTCTCCACTCGCTACCACATGCGATGGATCCGAACGATAACGCCGAAGCATCGAAACATGGAAAACGTCGTGGATCTGACTTAGCTCTGCTGGCAACTCAAGCTGATACGCCACTGGTCCCACTCGTCTCAATACCTTATACGGCCCAATAAACCTCGGACTTAGCTTGCCTTTCTTTCCGAACCTCAAAACCTTCTTCCATGGCGAGACCTTGAAAAAAAACTTGATCCCCACGTAAAACTCTATGTCTCTCCGCTTAAGATCGGCATAAGACTTACGCGGTCGAAGCTTCCTTCAACCGAGCCTGAATCAACTTAACCTTGTCTTCGGTCTCAGCAACCAACTCGGGTCCCAACAACTGGCGTTCACCTAACTCCGTCCAACACGTAGGTGATCGACACTTCCTACCATACAACGCCTCATATGGTGCCATCTTGATGCTCGCTTGGTAACTGTTGTTGTAGGCAAACTCAGCTAATGGTAGAAACTCCTCCCAACTACCTCTGAAATCCAGAACACAACCCCTCAGCATATCCTCCAAGATCTGAATAACCCTTTTCGATTGTCCGTCAGACTGCGGGTGAAAAGCCGTGCTGAAATCCAACCGCGTACCCTGATGCAACGCTTTCCAGAACCTTGACGTAAATCTGGGATCCCTATCCGAGATGATCGATACTGGCACACCGTGCAACCTCACTATCTCTGAAACATACAGCTTCGCCAACCTCTGAAGTGAGTAGTCAACCCTCACCGGAATGAAATGAGCTGATTTAGTCAGTCGATCCACAATTACCCAAACTGAATCCTTCTTGCTCGGCGTAAGCGGTAACCCACTGACGAAATCCATGGTTATCCTTTCCCACTTCCACTGAGGAATCTTCACAGGCTGAAGCAACCCTGACGGCAACTGATGTTCAGCCTTGACCTCGCTGACATGTCAGACACTTCCCAACAAACTCTGTCACTTCTTTCTTCAGACCAGGCCACCAAAACTGCTCTCTGAGATCCCTATACATCTTACTACCTCCAGGATGCATAGCATAAGGGCTGCTATGTGCGTCCTGAAGAATCCTCTGCCTCAGCTCAACATCCTTGGGCATACAAGCTTTACCTTGAAAACACAAACCCCATCACTAGACAAGTTGTAACCTTCCAAACCACCACTCAGTACACCGCAACCTCCGCGCACTCGTAACCTCATCCTCTATCTGTTTCTCTCTGATCTGCTCAACCCAAGTAGGCTTAACCTGCAACTCTGCCAGAATACTTCCGTCGTCATACAAACTCAAGTGAGCAAACATCGCTCTTAAGTCCGAAACAACCTTACGGCTCAACGCGTCTGCCACCACGTTAGCCTTGCTCGGATGATACTCAATCGAACAGTCGTAATCTTTAAGCAACTCAACCCATCTGCGCTGCCTCAAATTCAAATCCTTCTGAGTCAAGAGGTACTTCAGACTCTTATGATCGGTGTAGACTATTGATCTCTCTCCGTACAAGTAGTGCCTCCAAATCTTCAACGCAAAGACTATAGCCGCTAACTCCAGATCGTGCGTCGGATAGTTGACCTCATGTGGCCTCGATTGCTTGAGATGCGTAAGCCACAACCTTACCTTCCTGCATCAGCACACAACCCAACCCCGTATGTGATGCATCACAGTAGACTGTGAATTCCTTACCACCTTAGGTTGAATCAAAACCGGAGCTTCACAAAATCTTTTTAAGCTTATCGAAACTCTCCTGCTGTTTCTCAGTCCAAACAAATGGAACCTCTTTCCTTAACAACTTGGTCATTGGTGCTGCAATCAACGAGAAACCCTCTACAAACCTTTGGTAGTATCCTGCCAAACCTAAAACTCCGAATCTCAAATGCATCGACTTAGGCGGTTTCCAATCCAAAATCGCCTCAATTTTCCGAGGATCCACTCCGATCCTCACCGACACTACATGTCCCAAGAAAGTCACTTCTCTAAGCCGTAACTCGCACTTACATCGAACTTAGCATAAAGTCGCTTCTCCTCAAAATCTGCAGCACCACACGCAAATGCGCATCATGCTCTTCTTCTGTTCTTGAATACACCAGGATGTCGTCAATAAAAACTACCACGAACTGGTCCAGATACTGCTGAAACACCCTATTCATCATATCCATGAATGCTTTGCCGGCGTAGCGTTAGTCAACCCGAACGGCATTACCAGAAATTCGTAGTGCCCATACCGAGTCCAAACGCGCTTTGTCTTGTGAATATCCGCTTCTTTCACCTTTAATGGTGATACCTGGACCTCGAGTCAATCTTAGAAAATACCGCTGCACCCTTTAGCTGATCAAACAAGTCATCTATCCATGGCAACGGATACTTGTTTTTGATCGCCAGCTTATTCAATTGGCGGTAATCTATGCACATCCGCATTGTACCATCTTTCTTCTTAACAAAGAGTACCGCGCACTTACGGTGAAACACTTGGCCCGATAAAACCTCGGTCCAACAACTCTTGGATCTGAGCCTTAAGCTCCACCAATTCCTTTGGCGCCATCCTATACGGAGCAATAGACACTGGCGCAGTTCTGGGTAACAGATCTATCCCGAACTCTACCTCACGATCCGACGGCAAACCCTAAGTTCTTCCGAAACACATCAACAAATTCCTTAAGCTGTTCGGACTTTTCTACAAAGACTTCTTTAGCCTCCAAGGCATACACATGAACCACATACGCTTCACATGCCCTTTCTCACCATCTTCTCTACCTTTAGAGCGGATACCACATTAGATAAGTAATCTCTCCTATTACCTATCATAGCCACTTCATCACCCTCGATGTCTTTAGAACCATGCGCTTAGCACGCAATCCAACTTCGCTGGTACTTAACCAACCACCCATCCCAAGAATCAAATCGAACTCCCAAATGGCGCTTCCATCGGATCAAGAAAGAAACACTACCCCTGGAGTTCTAGGGGTACATCTCTAAACAAATTATCTACTACTACAGAGTGACCTAAAGGGCTAATTACGGTCATCCGCCTAGAAGATATCTCGAGTCTAGATCCATGGTCTCTACTATACTATCGCCATGTAAGAATGCGTCGAACCCACATCAATCAAAGCAAAGAAAAGGAGAACCAAAGATCAAGAACGTCTGGTTATGACGTCCGGCAGGTGCGTCGCTCTCCTCTCTCGCGCCTTGCTGCATACACTAACCCAGCCGTCGGCGTCGAACTACCGCACCCGCCCGGTGCTCCACGGCCCCGACCAGATCCATTACTACCTCTGCCATTACCACGACCCTCTGCGGTGGCGGTACATTATTCTGAAATCGAGTACGGCCCCGACTCTCGGATCGAATCCGCCAACCTACGCGGACAAATTCTCACGCGATGATCCAGAGAACCACACTCAAAACAACCTTTTCCACCGGTCCAAAGCCTCCTCAATGATATTTCCCACAATGGTTACACCGCGGCGGTCCCTGACTAGCAGCAACAACCCTACCAGACTGATTCGGCCCACTCTGTCTAGCCCTTTTCTGGAGGGTTACCCGACGATCCGAAAGACCCAAAGCTCCTCTTATGCCTGTTCTGTCCATGCCCTGCCTTACGGACTCCTTAACACCCTCGGCTACCTTAGCCTTTTCAACCAAGACAGCAACTCACGCTCCTGCCGAGGAGCAATCAGCAGGTCTCAACTCGTCTCTCAGACCATCCTCGAAACGAACACACCTCTCGTGTTCAGTAGCCACAATACCCCTAGCATACCGGCTCAGCTTCAAGAACTCAGCCTCATACTCGGAAACAGACTTACTCCCCTAGACTAGCCTCAAAAATGCTTTTCGCTGCGCGTCGATGTAGCTAGCTCCAATGTACTTTTTCTGGTAGGCAACCCTAAAATAATCCCACGTAAGATCCTCTGCTGCCACACTGTCCCGAACCGTGAGCCACCACTGGTATGACTCATCCCGAAGGAGCGATACTATGCCCTTCAGCTTCTCTTCAGCAGTCAAGTCCAGATCATCCATGATCCGCTCTGTCGCCTCCAGCCAATACTCCGCAGTGCTGGGAGCAACACCAGAAACACCTCGAAAGAATTCGGCCCCGTTTGCCCGGAGTCGCTCAGGAACAGATTTCCTAACTCCTGCACCACCACCTACACCAGCTACCCTTTCCAACACTCGCAAAGATCGCTCGTGACACCGCTGCGTCATCCCCATCGATCTTGAAACTCACCACCTCCACTGGTGGTGGTACCGTATCTCATTTTCGACCCACGACCAGGACCCTACGGGTTCGTAAACCGTCATCCTACCACGACCTGCGTCCACGACCACGTCCACCTCTAGCGCTCATGACTAAATTCCCTACGTGCTCGATTTAGGAGTTTTATGCATCAAAGATTATTCCACTATTTTAAAGCAAAGTCTTATGAATATTTAAGAAGCTTTGTTTTCGCGAGTTCACGTAATCCTATCGGTTCAGCTTTCTAAAGTAATCCACTATTGCAATCATCCAATCACATCAATAAATCACAAGCAATAGTAAGGGGTACTTACACTCGGCGGATCGGTGCCAAGACTTCGGTGTCATGCCTTTCAAACCATTTATTTCAAACAAAACACTTAAAGCAGACTTTCGAAAACATTTTGGGCCTCAGGCCCACAGCCGAGCCTTTGAACTTGGCTCTGATACCACAATTGTAACACCCCAAACCCGGCCTAAACGTTACGACCGAATCTGGCATGTCACATGAAAGGAATGTCTAAAAACTGTGCATTCGTTAAAAAAAACTCATATTCTTTATAGTTGTGGTGAGAAATCGAGTTTAAGTTTGAAAATCATTTGAGTTTCCTTGATACCAAATCATAGTGTGATACCCGATGGTATAGTTTAAAACACATTGCGTTATAGTTTTGAAACCGTTGTCCTTCCAAGTTTTTAGCAAATTTTAACTCAATTAATTTATCAAGGCATATTAAAAAGCTACTTTAAGCATAACCATAGAAAAACATAATTTAAAGGCCATTTACAACCCAAAATAAAACCAAATAGTAATAAATAAACTAAGATACCAAATTTTATAAAGTCTGAGCAAATCTTTATTAAAGCATGGCATGAGCACCTCGAGTCCATCCCTACTCCATGTCCGCGTCTAAGTGTCACTGAAATGTCAAAGGAGAGGTGAGTCGCAAGACTCAATGCATAAATCCCACTCCCGATAATACAACATGCTAACACACATCATATCATAGCAACATAATCAATGCACCCCGATCCTAACCATCCATATCACCTTTCTACCCCGTGTGGTACCAAACCACCGGTGGTGCCAAACCACCGTGACCCAAAGTCACGATATCCATAAGTGCGGTGCCAAACCACCGGTGACCCAAAGTCACGAATAATCCAATGATGGGGCCAACCCATCGTGTGATACCAAATCACTAGCGACAATCCCGTATCTCATAAGTGGGGCCAACCCACGGTGGTGTTAACCACAGGGGACGAGTCGCAATGAGGTGCCAAACCTCCGTGTCCCAAAGACACAAGCAGTGATACCAAATCACCGTGACCGCAGATCCACAAATCCGATGATGGGGCCAACCCATCCTGTGATACCAAATCACTAGCGACAATCCCGTATCTCATAAGTGGGGCCAACCCACGGTGGTGTTAGCCACGGGGGACGAGTCGCAATGAGGTGCCAAACCTCTGTGTCCCAAAGACACAAGCAGTGATACCAAATCACCGTGACCGCAATCCACAAATCCGATGATGGGGCCAACCCATCGTGTGATACCAAATCACCGGCGTCAATCCCGTATAATCAATCATGGGGCCAACCCACCGTGGTACTAAGCCACCGGGACGAGACGCTAAGGTGCCAAACCTCTGGTGACCCAAAGTCACAATAATCAATCTGTGGTACCAAACCACCGGAGGTGCCAAACCTCTGTGTCCCAAAGACACAATGTCCCAAAGACACGGATATCATATTCCCGCCCTCTCATATCACCCACACATGTCATACTAATGCAAATGATATAAAACATGCAATCATGCTAACATGCTCAAATGGCATCTCATGGTATTTACATCATAAAACATGTTATCACATATATCACTACTGATCTCGTAATGAAACGGACTTACCCAGTATCCGTGCTTATACCCCATCGGTACCAAATCCATCAATCATATTGTTTCACTTTAATAAGTAATCGTGTTATTAATCATATTACTAAATGAATCGTGTTAGTTTACACACCAAATAGCGAAGGTTTTAATCCTAAGAACCGGTCTAAGACCCTCGATCCTTTTGCTCCTAAAAACAATCGACCAACCATGGGTTAATCACTTAAACCATTCGGCCATAACCATATAAACCAAAGGGTATATCGATTAACCCTTACCTTGCAAACGTTTGGTTTCCTACCAAACCCGAACCAACAATGGTTCCTCTTTTAACAATCGGCACACCCTATTAAAAAGAACAGTTAATCCTTTGTCACCCTTGGCTTAATCGAAACCAAAAGATTGAACTAATAAAATAATACCAATCACTTACCCCTTACTTACCAATCGGTCACTCGCAGTCAAGGCTTCAATTGACTGCTTCCCCTGATCACCACCACAATCCAAGGCCCTAGCAGGAAAACGGTTCAACACAAAAAAGATTAACCCCTTCAACACATGCCCAAAATCGGCTATTAACCAACCCACAATCAATAGAGACAAGAGAGGGGAAAATGGCCATTCGGCCACCCACTTACCTTGTTCAATGATTGAACAACCAACCAAGATCAACCCTTCACTGATATTCGGCCAAGAGAGAGCTACTAGGAGAGAGGGGAGATTCGGCCTAAGCCAAGAAAGAAAGCGCAAGAAAAAAATGAGAAAGGGAGGGGTTGATATTCGGCCAAAATGAGAACAAATGCTAGAAGAAAATTTCGGCAACACAAGGGAGGGATTCAGCTAGTATTTTAAAAGTGGAACAAAAGAAATATATGTTCAAGAAGAAGAAGAGAATCGGCCAAGGTTCTGAGAAGAAGAGAGAAAATGCACAAGGGGTAGGTGCTTTCGGTTTAAGAAGAAAGAAATGGAGAAGGTGAAGTTTTACTACAATGTTTTCAAGCAAAGAAGAAGAAAAACAAATGTGAAAAGAGAGGATAGTAGTTTCGGTTTACACAATAGAAAGAAAGGGGAAGAAATGGGAAGGAATATTCGGCTATCAAGCGATCTAGAGACAAAAATTCAACTTTCTGACCTTTGGAAGTTTGGTCTTTTCGTTTCAAAAGTAGAGAAAATGAGAGATAGTTTTCTTGAAAATTCAATAACAACAAGGGAGAATTGGCTTACCAACTTGAGAAAAAATGCACAAATTTCCAAATGAAATTCGGCACTACCTCTCCTACCCACACCACCAAGCCGTCCCACTCCCAAAATCCTCCAAAGAATCGGCCTCAACTCCCCACTAGCTCCCAACCACTCAATTCAAACTAGTTGAACTAGTCTCCCTCCTACTTTCACTCTCCACCCTCCATTTGATTGAGTTGACAAAGTCCATGGTAGAGTTTGAACTACCAACAACTCCTCCTCCTTAAGCCGTCAAAATGGAACAAAAAGGGAGCACTCAGCCTTGAACTCAGGACCTCTCCCTCCTGAAATTGACGCCAACCACACACTCCAAGTGACGCATGCCTTGCCACTTTGCTAGCTCATCACTTGTGCTCAAAAACGCCAAATAAAATACAAGTGACCCAGCTCCTTCAGCTCCTCTCATATAAAGCCCAAAAACTAAAATTTTCCTACCTGCTCAGGCATAGTCCTAGCCTACAATTAAGCCCCTAAGACACCAAAACAGCAACATAGCAAGCTCCTAACATGCAAATTATGCCATAACAAAAATAGCCCCTAACCCGGGATATTACATTTTCTACCATCAAACATCAAAATACATACATGTTCAACATGGGTAAAATTTTAAACTTTAATCCCTCTTCAAATTAGTCGTTGGAAAGGCTAGATTAGGTTGAGACAACTTTAAAAACATAAAAATCATGAAAAACGGGGCAAGAACGGGCTTACAATCGAGCTTGGAAGCTTGACAAACCCTAGCTATGTCTTCATTTGGGACATTCAGCCATGGGGGGATGAAAATAGAAAGATGAAAATCTTTTATTTGTTTTATTTTGTCTTTATTAACCAAATGACTAAAATGCCCTTAATGCCAAACTTTGAAATTTCACCTAACCATGTCCATTTTTGTCCATTATGAAGTATAATGGTCTAATTACCATTTAAGGACCCTTAATTTAAGATCTAATAGCAATTAAACACCTCTAACTTCTAGAACACACATTTTGCATTTATTACAATTTAGTCCTTCTAGCTAAATTGAGTGCTCAAACGTCAAAATTTTCGAACGAAATTTTCACGAAATCATTTCATAAAATTGTAGACCATAAAGTAATAATAAAAATAAATCAGGCTGTTGCATTACTGGTTCTAGTTACCTTTGCATTTTGGAGGATCCTCTTATTATCATGTTTTCTCGCGTTCGTAGATGCGCCACACTCATTCTGTTAGACTTCTTGTCGTGCGAATCTTACAGTGATTTCCCTTTTTTTTTGTACCCTGACAGGTTTCCTGCTTACCATCCTTGGAGACTCCATTTCACCATAAAGTGTACCTGTTCACCACTAGATTATGTCATGGCTAACCATGGACTTTTGATTTTGAAAAATTAGTAAACCTCTTTCAAAGTGTTGTCCCATAGGACCTGTATGTCGTTTACACAGTGTCGCCTTGAAGGACCTGTATATCATAGTCATGGTGTCACCCCGAAGGACTAGTAGATAATCGTCATCACGGTGTCGCCCCAAAGGACCAGTAGATAATTGTCTTCATAGTGTCACCCCGAAGGACAATTAGATAACTGTCGTCACAGTGTTGCCCTGAAGGACCTGTACATATCTGTTCCACGATGCCGCCAAACTCCCTTGTATCCCATAATAATTCGTGAATTCCTTCATTACGCTAATTTTTCCTATATTCATCTAACCGTCATAATAACTCATTCCATACTTCTCATTTTAAAAACATATTTTTCACACATAGCAATTCACTTATTACTATAATATATAACTTGTTATATTTCAATACATCAATATTGGTCTGCTGCAATTTGTTGAAGCAGATTAAACCATTTTTTGTACTTAAGGAGCTTGAATAAAAGCAATTTCATCATGTTTTACTTAGTTTTTCAATTTTAGTTATGAAATAATAAAGAGTTTTATTTGAGCCGTTTATATGACTTTAGGGCCAAAATAGGTTAAAAGAAGACTAACGTGTTTTGTGAGTGTGCAGAAGTCATTCAGAGGTATGAGAACACAAGACTAGTCGCCATGTTCTAACACGGAGCTTTGACATCGCAACATAGTGAAAAGTATACCAAAAATAGCAAGACTGCCTTTGGTGTCGTGACACAGCTCTGAATCTAAGCCTGAGCCAAGTAAACTGCAACCAATGTCGCGACATAGGGTAGAGGATGTCGTGCCATCGACCTAATGTGAAGAATTAATGAGATGATGGTGTTTTGGTCTGCACAATGAACTTTAACATAAAAACGTCGGTCAAACTAGGGCTATGGACGATAGCCAACCCTAAATCTGTAAATAGGTTTCACTGAACACTTCTTAGACAACTTTTCTATATGTTTAAACTTTTATTCTAGTTTAGGTTGCAAATTTTATTTAGTTTTCAGTTTTTAGTCCTTTGTAGTTAGGATTTCTTTTTAATTTTATTTTCACTTTTGTTCGACGGAGAATATGGTTGGTAGATTCATCAAACTCTTATTAAACAAAATGCTACTTTCCAATCTCCTTATCAGCAGAAATGCTAGTAGAGGGCCAAACCAAGTGACCATATTGTATGTGGTCAAAGACTGGATTGAATTGAGGGAGAGATGCAGTCAATGCAAACTGAAGTGAAACAGGTACAATTTAAGTGCACCCAAATGATAAAAACATTGACAAGACTAGAAGATCATATGAGCATGATGAGGGATAACAAAAGGAAAATTAACACCGGGATCCCAAGTAGTATCAAGAATAATCCTCAGAGAGAAAGGAAGGAGCACATTAAAGCAATTGTGCTCTATTTGGGTAAAGTACTCAGTAGCCCAAAGAACCAAACTTAAGAGGAAGGCAAGAAAGATGTCAATGATCTTTGAGAAGAAGCTCCTCGAAATGATGATGCTGAACTAAAACCAGAAAAGGTAGTCAAGTCGGCAGCTAAGTCGATAGTTGAGCCAAAAAGAGAACCCACACTAACCAATGTGCCATTCCCTTCATAGTTAGATGATAAATGGAAACGAGATCAAGCGAAATTTGTAATTTTTCTAAAATTATTCAAGTAGCTTAATGTTAACTTACCTCTAATAGAAGTAATTGAAAATGTTCCTAAATACGCCAAGCACTTAAAAGAATTTATGGCTAGGTGTATGAAAATTAAAATAGGAGAGAAAGTTAATATAGATGTATCATGTAGTGCGATGATTTCTAAACAGATACCCCAAAAACTAAAAGATCCGGGGAGTTTTGCAATTTTTATAAAGATAGGGGATAGTCACTTTAGTAAGGCTCTATGTGATTTAAGAGCCAATATAAATTTGATGCCCTTATCGATATACAAGAAACTTGGGCTAGGGGAACTTAAAAACACATATATCACACTAGAATTAGCTTGCAGGTCTTCAGTAAGACGAAAAGGAGTACTTGAAGATATGTTGGTTAAGGTGTGTAGCTTTATCATCCTGGTCGATTTTGTAATTATAAACTTTGAGGAAGACCGTGAGATACCTATTATGTTAGGTAGACCATTTTTAGCCATGTCAAGGTCCACCATTAATCTAGAAAATTATGAGTTAATCATGAAACTCAATCGTGAGACTGAAGTATTCAAATGCAGTTACCAGCAGAATGAGGGATGTAGGGAAAATTTAGGGAAAACATGTTTTGAAATATTTGTAAACATCCCTAATTACCTATAGTTGGAAAAGGTATTTTTTTGTGATAAGTGCAGGTCGAAAGAGTAGATTCAAGGAGCGAAACAAGGTGGAGTGGCATGATGGATTTTGGACCAACACAGATAGAAGATCGATTAAATGCACATCCAAGAATACACTAACTAAGCTGACGGACCAATCCGGCAACAATACTTGATATTTTTAAATTGAGTTAAATTTTTGTGTATTATTGTATTTTAATAGACTTACAGGTAGTTTAGGAATTAATTTTATTTAAACTATCTAAAAATATGTTGTGAACATTTTGAAACTCGAGAAGAAGGGCCAAAACAGCGCCGATGTCGTAATACGAACTTGACCACCTTCGGACGTACCAACATCCAAAGTTTGAATACTATAACTAAAAGATATGGAATTAAGGCAGTGTCCGCAAGTATACGGGTCAGGTTGTAATATAATTACAACGAAGCAGGTAAGTAATCCGAGGATCGTACCCAATGAAGGCGAGTACTATATTAATGTCAACCTAAACACAAATAGAAGTAATTAGTAGTTTAAATAAATTATAGTATGATAAAACATAAAAGAATATTTTTGGGGATTTTATAAAGAACGAAATAAAAATAACAAAAGGAAAGTGAGCTTCGGAAATATAAATTCTAACTTAATCAAATCTAAGTATGGGTGATTAGCTCACTTTGGTGATCATAACTAATTCTTATTTCGGGTTTCTACTCAATCAACTAATTGCTACCCTAGAAGGATCTCTCGATCTTCCACTAGACTAACGGGTCAGCAAGAACCACTTAACTCTCAACTTCACAGTTCAGACCGGTTTGGGGTAAAGGTGTTCACGAATAGGCCATACCAATTTTGGGTCAATTCTCGCCTAAATGACTTCCTAGGGTCGTCAAGACTAAGGTTTAAGTTCAACCTCCCTAACAGCTGATCCCTAAGAAAACCCTACATAGCAATTAATGAATCACACCTCCACTCACTAATCTCCCATAAAAGGATTAGTTCCTTGTGGATCTCATGTACACAGTAATCTTGATAATAAAGATAAGCATGAATAATGAATCAAGATAAAGGTTTAAGAGAAACCTGAATTGTATTGATTGAAGCACAGAATCTACAATAGTTTGATCACAGTTACAAGTCACATTCTCCAACAAACACGAAATAGAATAGAACTGAAATAAACCTAACACCTAAAATAAAGGAAAAACTAAAGACTAAATTTACAAAGAAAATCTTAGAATGTAAAAGGTGTCCTAAACAAGTGTTTTAAGAGCCTATTTATAGAGTTAGGGTTGTCGTTGTCCTCAACCCTAGGTCAGCTTACGTTCTCGTGTTTTAATTTCCATTGTACGGACCAAAATGCCCCTAATGTCGCGACACCCTAGTTTTTGTGTCGAGACATCAAAGGCAGTAATGGTTCAAGGCTAACTTCAAGGGTGTGTCGTGACATCCCTTGGCTATGTTGCGACATCCAAGGTAGTATAGTTGTTCTAGTATTCTGCTCTCTGTGTTGCAACATAGCACCAAATTTGAGTTCCTATGCCTTTGAATGGTCTCTTGCACACTTACTAAGTATGTTAGCTCGCATTTAGGCCTCACTCGGCCCCTCGTATCAATAAAAGACTCAAAATGCTCTTTTTATTGAATTTAACTAAACTAAGGCTTCCTTTGGATGACCAGTGAGCTCCATTTCAGTACGTTTAAACCACTTTTTTTAACTCAATCTCACTGATGGGGTGTTTGGATAATACCTCCAGTTGCTCAATGGACTGATTCCCACCGTGCTGCACCTCTAGTTGCTCACTGATGGTTTTTGCTTCAGTGCACTCACCACAACCATTTTTTCCAATTTTACCCATGGCCCTTTCTATTTTTTTTCTTTCCCTTTTAATGTCTCAAGAAATCAGATTTCGGTTTATCCAAGGAAAGAAAATACTTGTGCCGATTTAATAGCAAGAGAAATGCTTTATAAAAGAGAGGAGTTTTACTGAGGGAGAGATTGCAGATTCCATTCGACATGATGGAACAGATTAAGCGGGAGATTTTTAGACGAGAAGGAAGAAGAAAGTCTAGAGCGCTTTGAAATGCTAGTAAAGAAGAAACGTCCTTTGAAGTAAAAGAAGAAATTTCAAAATGGAAGAAGAGTAAAAGAGTCTCGATGAAAAGAAAGAAATAAAGAAGATGGGTTGAAGAAGAGTCAAAGAGTCTCGATAAAAGAAAGAAATAAAGAAGATGGGTTATAGGATTAGGTTAATTTATTTGTTACGTCCTTTCATTTTCTTTTTCAGATTTTTATGGGGCATTTGATGTAAATTCATTTATTTGTTAGGTTTTTTATTTATAGGATAATAAGTGAATAACAATTGAGGTATTTTAATGTTATAATTATCATTTAAATAAATACAAATATAATTATTTATAGGATAATAAATAAAATATTAAAAAATATATTTTAATATTTTATTAAATGAATTTATAAATTCACATATTTTAATAATTTTATAAAAGTAAAATAATTTAAAAAAACTATTATATATCAATTCTAATATGATGTCCTTAATGGTCATTTTTTATCTCCACCTCACCGCTACAGCTGCGTTTGAATCCAAACACACACTCTACCGTTGTTTTTAATCTCACTGCTACAGTGTCTAATCTCACCGCTACAGTAACTAATCTCACCGCCACCGTTGTTTTTAAACTCACCGGAGGTAAACACACCGCCCATCCAAACTAGCCCTAAGAAAACACAAGTAAAACATACTAAAATTGCTCGTCTTCAAGCTCCTCAAGTGTGAAAACTAATTTAATATGCTACACCGAATTACAACAGATCAAACTCCCCCACACTTAAGTCATTGCTTGTCCTCAAGCAACACAAGACATAAATTAAAAAAATAAAAGATGACCCTTGAACAAGTATAGTACAAAGACTGGTTTTGGAGTACATAACTAGGCATTTTAATGTTTACACATGATCCTGAAATGATAATAACTCTTGAAAAAAGTTATATTTCATGCTTTTAAACCTAGCTAATTGCTTGTACTTAAGTACATTTTGTTGCATTTTAGAACATTTTAGTTAACATTTTTAAATATTGCATTAGGACCTGGATTGTGTTGCAATTAGGTGCTTTTAATCGCTTGCGGTGGAGTTTATTTTTATCTAGTAGGAACATGTTTTTGAACAAGAAAATAAATGAGTGAAGTTTTGTCAGGGCAAAGTGCAGACAGTTTGTCAGCACGGATGCTGTGACAATGCCAGGAAGACCAAGTCAACATTTTCTGCACTGCAGTCTCGGTTCAAATTCAAACTTGTACCAGATAAATCCCCCTAAAAGAGGAGAAGATATCGTGAGCTATTAGTCGACCCTAGCTTAATCTATCTATAAATACTGATAAAGGGGACATCACAAACGACATGAAAAAAGGAGAGAGAGATCTTTAGGTGTAAATAAGGGTTCAGCTGCGCAAAGGAAAGGAAGTTGAAGACAGTCCTTCTTGGCCATCACAGGACGCTTTGCTGCCAAAGTGTGGACTGGGCAAGCAAAATCTGTTTCTTGAAGTTCTTCCATTATTTCCATTAGTGTTCCTTCAAAATACTGAATTAAAGTAGTGGAATGGAATGTCAGATAATATTTTTGTTCAGAATTTTATATCCCAGCCCATGAGCTAAATCTCATAGGGTTGGGATTACTTTCGATGAAACTTTAACTGTTTTATGGTGCAGTATATATCTGATTTATTTTACTATTTCATTTGATTGTTTTTATTTCGTAATTTAAAGGCAACGATCTCTAGACATAGAAGGCTGTTGACATACTATAAACTAATTTTAATTCTGGAAAGGTTGGATTGGTTGGATCAAAATTAAATGAAATGAGCAAGTATGTGATAGACACTTGTAGTTGACTCTAGACATAGAGTCACGATCATACAAAAGGAACCCATGCAAGATATCTAAAAAGCCTATAGACACATGCAAGATAACTTGAGGTTTTGCTCTCACGAGAGGGTGGCCATTTTAGAACTCTTCTGTGTGGTAAATTAAATACGATTTTTGCAAGGCATTATAGACAGTAAGGGTCAATTCTGGGTAATCTCAACCTTCCATATCAACAACAATCTATCCTTATTCTTTGTCGCAATATCTTTTCCATAACATATTTAGTTGTTTATTTCTGTTCGGATAAGCACTCTCGTTATTGCCATTACATTTCTGCTTTCACTTTTACCATAGCATTTCCAATCACTCATCAATTTCATCTATCGCATACTTCACTGCATACTTACCTTTGTTTACCATTGATAAACTGATCGCTCTGAATCAGAGCTTTAAAATTTATAAAAAGAACGATCGAACCTGGAAACTAACTCTGACAACGATTAAGGCAAGTGCACCTATCGAACAGTAGTATAGCTTAGGCAAGACCAGATTATCAAACCCAAAGGAACTAAAAGTACTAATACTAACTTTCTTTTTATTATTTAGCCTAAAATAAGTGAAGTTGTTTATCTAATCTAAATTAATTAACTACTAAACTAAAGACTCTAAGACAAAGAAGAATGAATTTGGAAAATAACTTGGGAAAAACTCAGTTGATTTAGATGATACCCTAGGAAGAATCCACCTAGACTTCACTTGTTATCTAACACTGTAACACCCCAAACCCGGTCAATACGCCACGACCGAATTTGGCATGCTACGAAGAAAAACGTTTCGAAGAAATTTGAGATAGCGATTAAATTTTAGTGAAAAATTCTTTGTAATTCTATATTTGTAGAAATCAGATGTTTAATAAGTTAAAAACTGGAAATTTACTTTGAAATTCCATAAATAAAACTTTTAAACTAAGTGGATAAATCATAGGTTAGAAAACATTTGTTTCATTTTAAGAAAACTCGAATTAATACTTTGAAACCGTTTGCATTTGAATGTAGAAACTTAAAATTTTGGAAATCATTTAAGTTGTAGAAAACACTTAATTTATAATTTTATTATCAACAATTTAGATTACTCTGATGGTAAGATAAAATACCATAGCGTTTTTATAGTTTAGAAAACTTTAGCTCAATTATTAAATTAATCAAGTGATATACTTAAACATGTTTAGAATAAATCCCAAAGCATATAAATAATCCAAAACCATAATTAAAGAGGCCTTATTACAAATCTATAAAATATGAAACCCAAATTAAAATATAATAAGGTACCCAAATGGAAGTTCTTGTAAAAATCAAATTTTATTGCATGGCCTCCTCGAGTTCATCCGGCTCCACATCCGCGATCTCACGAATCACCGAAAAGATATCCCATCAAGGGTGAGTCAACAGACTCAATGTGTAACAAGACACTAAAAACCAATCGATCATAGCAATAAAGCCCATTTAAATCACATTTAGCCATAAGCCCATAATATAGCAAATCGATAATCACATGTACATATAAAATGAAATGCAATCCCGAACCCAACTTAGATATCCATCCGCTACACACCACCCGTATTTCTACCAATCACACCGTGGGGATTACTAAATCGACCCTCCATCCGCTACACACCATCGGCGCGCTTGCCGCAATCAACATGCACATCGCTCTTATAATCGTGGCATAGCCACTGATAATTGTGACAGAGTCACCAGATTCATAATATCGTGACCAAAGTCACCGGATTCATAATATCGTGACCAAAGTCACCGGATTCATAATATCGTGACCAAAGTCACCGGATTCATAATATCGTGACCAAAGTCACCGGATAATGTGGTAAAAACCACCGGAACACTTCCCCTTTCAATATTACCCATATGTGTAACAACCCAAACCCGGCCCAAACATTACGACCGAATTTGATTTGTTACGGAGAAAACTTTGTGAACACCATTTCAATACCTATTTAAGTTTTATTGAAAACTTCTCGTTTTTGGTTATCTTGCCAAAGCTACACTTAGATTAAATTTGGAAATTTAGTTAAGTCCGGTTATTATACAAGTTTCAAGTGTGCCCGATGGCACGATAAAACATTTCCATGTTAATTTAAGAAAGCATGTGATTTTGGTTAAATTTTAATAATATAGTTTAAATAAAATATCCAACATATAAGAAATAACAAAAGTAAAGTTTATGGAGGCCTTATTACAACCAAAACAAAAACAACCCAATAAAATAAAATAACCAAGTTTAAGTTCAGTTTATGCAAGTCCACTGCATGGCCACCTCGAGTCCAACCGGCTCCTCAACCGCCAACTACGAGTCACCTGAAAAATGTTAAAGGAGAAGGTGAGTCACCAAGACTCAGTATGTAACCCTTCCTCGTATGTAAACAAATTCATACACAAAGATATAATTAATCATCATGTACTAAGCCATGCACCCAACCTAGCCAACCAAACGCCTTTGTCTACCCCATGTGGTACCAAACCACTCGTGACCGTAGTCACAATGTGTTACCAAAACACCGGTGGTGCTAAACCACTGTGTGACATATAGTCACAATGTGCTACCAAAGCACCGTGTCCGTGAGACACAAATCGGGTGATGGGGCCAACCCATCGTGGTGATACCAAATCACCGGCGCATTTATCCCATATCTCAAGTGGGGCCAACCCACGGTGGTGTTAACCACGTGGACGAGTCGCTATGAGGTACCAAACCTCTGGAGGTACCAAACCTCCGTGACTTATAGTCACAAGTGTGTTACCAAAACACAGGTGCTCGCAAAGACGAAACATCACCGCCCCTCCACTCATCAATCCCACATCAACATTCATATCACATAATTTATGCTACCACATACTTAATTACATGTACAGGTTTTACCATCAGCAATAAGCAACGTGTACTAGACACACCATGCTTCCCAAAAGCATCTTAAAATATTTCATAGTCAACAGGGACTTACCTTGTTCCCTGCTCATACCTTTCATGGTATTAATCCCGAATCTACACAGATCCGGTTAGCACACACAACAGTTTAGTACATTTAATCAATTATAAGTGTGTATGTACACACCTGTCACCCTTGGATGCTCTAAATCCGAAAAAGAAACGTTGGCCACCCTAGATCTACTGATCCCTATATTCGGCCAAAATAGTGTTAGTGATATGGGCCATTCAGCCAAACCCAATGATCCTTTTAGGGTTATTGCTTGAACCCGAATCCTTACCTTTATTCCTTGGTTACCAACCACGATTACTTAATTTCCGAATCGCTTAATCAATTACCTCGATTAGTAAATAAGACTAATAGCCTTCGAATGTCAAATTAAAGAGATTACTCTTACCACTTTACTACCAAAACCGATTGCTAGAGATTAGGGCTTGGGTCAATCGCTTCACAATCTTGGGGTACCTAGCAGAGATCAATTCCCAAAGCTTTTAGAAACCACGATTACCATTGCCGAAATCGGCACTTATTCCCCTAATAGAAATCGACAAAAACACAGAGGAGAAGAAAGATGGCATTCGGCCATACCTACCTACCTTATGAATCGATTGGAGATGAGTTTAGAGAAGATTACCCTTGCTTGAATATTCGGGCAAGAGGAAAATAATGAGGAGAAAAGGGTGTTGGAGTTTCGGCAACAAGGAGTGGAGGTTCTAAGTAACAAAGAAATAAAGAAAAGGGAATTAGAATGTGGGGTTTCGGCAAAAAGAAGTAGAGAGGGAATTCGACTATTGCCAAAGGAGCAAAATAAAAGATGGAAGAATGCTTTGAAGAGAATTTCAAGACTTAGCAAAAATGACAAAAAGCAACCAAGGTGACCAGGTTGAACCTTTTATAGGCATTCGGCATCCCCTAATAGCCTTGTCAGTCCACTTCCCATGAAGTGTTTAAATTTCTGCAAACACTCCAAGTTACTCTTGGCCACTCATTTGAAAATATTCAAATAATTTGAATTAATTCCAAGGCCTATATTTTCTCTGGCTAATACTTAGAGATTAATCTATTAATCTATTAATTAATCTACTTAAAAATCTAACTAAATCCTATTATTATCCCACTATTTAAAAGAGTTCAAACTGAGGAGAACTCTCCCTTGTTGCCAGTCCAAATAAGAGCAAAAGAAAGGGGATTTTGTGACTCAACCAAGGCTCTCCCTTGCTCCTTGGTGGCGTCACATGCTAGCTCTCAAGTGGGCTTACTTTGCCACTTATTCTAGGCTCATTTTATGTCCAATTTATCCCCAATTATTCTTATAACCCCACTTGTTAAGGCTCCCTACCTCAAAGCTTGAAAATAACATTTTTCCCGCTACTCGAGCTTACTAAAAATCCACAATTAAGCCTTAACATTCCATAAATAATTATCACAAATTGCTTATAATAAGAAAAATAATTAAATTCTAAATAACCCCATTTTTGGGATGTTACGCTTCTTCCCCCTTAAAATAATTTCGTCCTCGAAATTCCTTGATCAAAAGAGATGGGGGTATTGCCGCCAGATCACCTCCTCGGGCTCCCACGTAGCTTCTTCCACTCCGTGGTTCCGCCATAACACTTTCACTAAAGGCACCGCCTTCCTACGTAGAACTTTCACATCTCGGTCCTACAATGAACCGGTTCCTCATCAAAAGATAAATCCAATTCACCTCAATCTCGCTCATCGGCACAACGTGCGAAGGATCTCGACCGATACTGTCTCAAAGATTGACACATGAAATACGCCATGAATCGACTTCGATTCTGCGGCAGACTCTAGCCGATAAGCCACTGGTCCTACTCGCTTTACAATCGTATATGGCCCGATGAACCTTGGGCTTAGCTTCCCTTTCCGTCCAAATCTCAACACCTTTTTCCAAGGCGACACTTTCGTAAAGACTTTATCTCCCACAAAGATACTCCACTTCCTTGCGTTTGAGATCGGCATAAGACTTCCGCCTATCCGATGCTTCCTTGAGACGAGACCGAATCACCTTGACTTTGTCTTCCGTCTCGCTTACCAATTCCGGACCTGAACTTGTCTTTCCCCAACTCCGTCCAACATGTAGGAGTACGGCACTTTCGGCCATATAGAGCCTCATATGGAGCCATTTGAATACTCGCTTGATAACTATTGTTATAAGCGAATTCCGCTAATGGTAGGTACTCCTCCCAACTACCACTAAAATCCAAGACACAACCTCTTAACATGTCTTCTAAAATCAGATCACCCTTTCCGATCGTCCGTCGATCGTGGATGGAAAGCCGTCATCGAAATCTAACCGTGTACCCAAAGCTTGATGCAACGCTTTCCAAAACCTTGACGTGAATCGGGATCCCTATCCGAGATAATCGACATCGCACGCCATGCAACCTCACTATTTCACCCACATACACTTTCGCTAGCTTCGAGTGAGTAATCCATTCTCACCGGCATGAAGTGAGCTGATTTAGTCGGCGATCCACAATTACCCAAATCGCATCCTTCTTGGTGGGCGTAAGGGGTAGCCCACTAACAAAATCCATGGTGATCCTCTCCCATTTCCATTGAGGATCTTTATCGGTTGCGATAGTCCCGATGGTAATCGATGTTCACTTTAACCTGGCGACACGCCGACACTTCCCTACGAACTCCGTTATCTCACGCTTCAACCTGTGCCACTGTAATCAATTTTTTCGCAAATCTCCATACATCTTGCTTCCCCGTGGTGCATAGCGTATGGGCCGCTATGTGCATCTTGGAGAATTTTCTCGCCTTAATTCTGTATCCCTTGGCATACATGCTCGTCCTGAAAACAAAGCACTCCATCACTAGACAGATCAGACCTTTCAAGCCACCATCCCGAACTTGTACCCTCTTAGCGCTCAAGCCTTCATCCACTAACCGCTTTTCCTTAATCTCTCCAATCCAAGTCGGCTTTACTTGAAGTTCTGCCAAAAGACTCCCATCATCATATAGACTCAACCGAGCAAAAATTGTTCTCAAGTCTGTCACCATCTTCCGGCTCAATGCGTCAGCTACCACATTAGCCTTACCCGGATGGTACTCGATTGAACAGTCGTAGTCCTTTAGTAGTTCAATCCACCGACGTTGTCTCAGATTCAGATCCTTCTGAGTCAGAAGGTACCTCAAGCTTTTGTGATCCGTGTAGACTATCGACTTCTCCCCATACAGGTAATGTCTCCATATCTTCAGAGCGAAGACGACCGCCGCTAATTCCAAGTCGTGCGTTGGGTAGTTAACCTCATGCGGTCTTAACTGACGGGATGCATAGGCTACTACCTTCCCATCCTGCATCAACACACATCCCAAACCGGTGTGAGATGCATCACAATAGATCGTGAATAACTTTCCTCGCTTCAGTCGTACTCAAAACCGAGCTTCCACAAAATTTTCCTTAACTTATCAAAGCTTTCTTGTCGCTTCTCCGTCCATACAAATGGAACACCTTTCCTTAGTAACTTGGTCAATGGCATTGCTATTAGAGAGAATCCTTCCACGAATCTCCGATAGTACCTGCTAAACCCGAAAACTTCGTATTTCAAATGCCACCGACCTAGGTGGTTTCCACTCCAATACCGCTTCAATCTTGCGAGGGTCTACTCTAATTCCTTCCACGATACTACATGTCCTAAGAAAGCCACTTCCTCGGCCAAAATTCGCACTTACTCAATTTGGCATATAACCGCTTCTCCTCAATACTTGCGTAACTATCCATAAATGCTTGTCATGCTCCTCTTACGTCTTTGAATAAACCAATATGTCGTCTATGAACACCACGACGAATCGGTCCAAGTATCTGAATACTCTATTCATCAAGTCCATAAATGCCGCCGCGCATTAGTCAACCCGAATGGCATTACCAAGAACTCGAAATGCCCATACCGAGTTCGAATGCCGTCTTGTGAACGCCGACCTCCTTCACCTTAAGTTGATGGTAACGACCTAAGGTCAATCTTCAAAACACCGAGGCACCCTTCGCTTGATCAAACAAGTCGCCAATCCGAGGCAACGGATACTTGTTCTTGATCGTTAACTTGTTCAATCGACGGTGAGTCGATACACATCCGCATAGAACCGCCCTTCTTCTTGACAAACAACACACAGTGCTCCCACGGGGATATACTTGGTCGTATAAACCCTCTATCCAAGAGTTCTGAATTTGAGCCTTTAGCTCCACCAATTCCTTTGGTGCCATTCGGTATGGTGCTATGGACACAAAGCCGCCGTTCGGTAGCAAGTCTATACCGAATTCGACTTCTCGATCCGGAGGCAAACCCTAAGTTCTTCTCGGGAATACATCAACAAAAATCCCCAACCGTTCGGACCTTTCCAACTACTAACCCCTTAGCTTCCAAAGCACGCATTTGAACCGTAAACGCCTCACAACCCTTCTTGACCATCTTTTCACCTTCAAGGCGGTCACTACATTGGATAGATAATTCCTTCTATCTCCTATCATAACCACTTCATCACCTTCACTGCCTTATGGACCATGCGCTTAGCACAAGCAATCCAAATTCGCTTGGTACTTAACCAACCAATCCATACCAAGGATCAAATCGAACTCCCCAAACGGTAGTTCCATTAGATCAACTACAAATACTACCCCTTGAAGTTCTAGGGGTACGCCTCTATAAAGTCTATCTACGACTACGGAGTGACCTAAGGGGCTAACTACAGTCATCTCCCTAGAAGCAGTTTCAGAGTTTAGGTCCATAGTTCCTACCACACTACTAGCAATGTACGAGTGCGTCGAGCCCACATCAATCAATGCAACATAAGGAAAACCGAAAATTAGAAATGTACCGGTTATAACATCCGGTGCGTCACCTTCCTCGCGACACCTCGCTGCGTAAACCAAGCCAGGCTGCCTAGCCTCTGTGTTGCCTGAACCTCTGCCTTGAGTTCCACGACCTGCGCTTAGGACCGTTGTTTCTCTTCCATTACCACGACCCTCTCCGTGGTCCTACATTTCTATCCCGAGCACGGTTCGCCTCTCGGCCGCTTCTTAGCTAGTTTCTCGGGGACAATCTCGACACGATGCTCCAAAGACCCACACTCAAAACATCCTTTGTCACCGGTCCAACAACCTCCCAATGGGTTTTTCCACAAATATTGCCTTGAGTCGGCCTCGATTAGCGATCGTGGGCCTTGTCGCTCGATTGGGCCCACTTGGCCTAGCCTTTTTCTCGAGCACTACCGCTTGATCCAAATGACCCAAAACCTCTCTTCTCGATTGTTCTTACTATAGCTCGCCTCACAAATTCTCCTTGATCCCTTCTGGCTACCTTAGCCTTCTCCACTAGGGATGAGAACTCACGAACTCGCATGTGGGGCAATCAAGAACCTTAAGTCATCTCGAGTCCGTCCTCAAAGCGGACACACGCTACATGTTCGTGAGACACACGATGCCTCTCGCATACCTACTCACTTTAGAAATTCCGCCTCATATTCGACACTGACTTAGTTCCTTGCACTAATCCCGCAAAAGCCTTTCTCTGCGCCTCGCAGGCCGATGCCCACATACTTTTTCTCGATAGGTGGTTCTCAAATACTCCCAAGTCAAATCATCTGCAGTAGCCCCATCTCGAACCGTAAGCCACCACCGATACGCTTCATCCTTTAGAAGCGACAACGCCTCTTTCAGCTTTTTCTTCCTCGGTCAAAGGTCAAGGTCATCCATGATTCTTTCAGCTTGACTCTAGCCGCAGATTCCACAGACTGGGTGCCACTCGACACACCTCGGAATACCTCCGCTCCGTTAGATCGGAGTCGCCGGGACAGATTTACGAGCTCCCACATTTCCACCACCCGACCACCATCTCCAAGACTCGTAACACGCTTCAGATACCGCCTCGCCACCGGCCCGATCCGCCCTCTCACTCTAAAAGTAGGAGGTGGTGGTGGCAGTGGTACCTCATTTTCTGAACCTTGTCCTGACCCGACGGGTTCAGACACCGTCATCCTACCCCTACCACGTCCACGGCGTCCACGTCCTCTAGAACTCATTCTATCTACCGCGCTTTTAATCTGATTAAGAAAAATTTTATGCGTTAGCATTTGTTTCACTTTATTACTCGCGAAGAAATTTTATGGATAAGGTTTAATCAGAGATTCCCTCGAGCAAACAATGTTTCAGTTTCCTATCCTAGTTCACACAAAGAAGTTCATGCATCCATTCCTTAATACTTTCTATACCTATTCGCTCATCGGACATTTCTGCCCATTTCTAACCCAGGGGTATTTTCGTCTTTTTCCTACAGAGGTATTTTCGTAATTTTCCAGAACCAAAATATTTTGCTGATGGTTTCCAAAGCTAAGTTATTGAATATTTGTAAAATAGTTGAAATTTTTTTTGGGCAAAACCATTGAATTAATATTTTATGGGTCAGGGGCATTTTGGTAATTTTACTCCTAAGGGTATTTCTGTAATTTTTCACAAGTTACGTTTTTCGAGAAAAATGTTGTAAAAGTAATGTTCTAGGATTTGAGAGGGTTATTGCACAAGTTTTGAAATCATTCGTTGTTTCATTTTTTTTCGAAACCATGGCTAATTCCTTTTTCGGTTTTAATCATTGTGTTTAGCCTATGACCGAGCCCTCCCAGGTCGTGGTGAACCAAAGCTACGCACCAGCGTAATTCGAGTGAAGAGGAGGTGGGTCACGCGGACCGCTTAAATACCAAGCTCTCACCGAACCTTTCTAGACATGCGCATGCAGGTTGCCACACCACCGAGCCCTCTCGAGTTTAGGGTGAACCGGTTACGCTCCGGTAGGATACTGCGAAGAGGAGGTGAGTCACGAGGACCGCTTAAATACCGTGCTCTTCCGGATCCAATCCTAGACATGCGTCATGTGGTTACCACACCCTAGCTCATTGACTAAGTCATAGGTTGGTTTAGTTCCTTAAGTCTTATGCTTCGCTTGTGTTTGAGTAATCTAACCTTAGGGTCCAAGTCCTATAAGTCTATCTACGCCCATGCTTCCTACCCTTCTACGTAATATAATTCACCAAGAGGTTTAGATATACTTACAGGCGGATTGGTGCTCTAGACTCGGGCCATGCTTGTTTAAAACCCAAAAACAATTCATAAGGCCTACTAAAACATTTTTGGGCCTTGGGCCCCACACTAGGAGCTTTGAACTGGCTCGATATTATTTTTGTAACAACCCAAACCCGCCCAAACATTACGACCGAATTTGATTTGTTACGGAGAAAACTTTGTGAACACCATTTCAATACCTATTTAAGTTTTATTGAAAACTTCTCGTTTTTGGTTATCTTGCCAAAGCTACACTTAGATTAAATTTGGAAATTTAGTTAAGTCCGGTTATTATACAAGTTTCAAGTGTGCCCGATGGCACGATAAAACATTTCCATGTTAATTTAAGAAAGCATGTGATTTTGGTTAAATTTTAATAATATAGTTTAAATAAAATATCCAACATATAAGAAATAACAAAAGTAAAGTTTATGGAGGCCTTATTACAACCAAAACAAAAACAACCCAATAAAATAAAATAACCAAGTTTAAGTTCGGTTTATGCAAGTCCACCGCATGGCCACTCGAGTCCAACCGGCTCTCAACCGCCAACTACGAGTCACCCGAAAAATGTTAAAGGAGAAGGTGAGTCACCAAGACTCGATGATGTAACCCTTCCTCGTATGTAAACAAATTCATACACAGCATATAATTAATCATCATGTACTAAGCCATGCACCCAACCTAGCCAACCAAACGCCTTTGTCTACCCCATGTGGTACCAAACCACCGGTGACCGTAGTCACAATGTGTTACCAAAACACCGGTGGTGCTAAACCACCGGTGACATATAGTCACAATGTGCTACCAAAGCACCGGTGTCCGTAGACACAAATCGGGTGATGGGGCCAACCCATCGTGGTGATACCAAATCACCGCGTGATTTATCCCATATCTCAAGTGGGGCCAACCCACGGTGGTGTTAACCACGTGGACGAGTCGCTATGAGGTACCAAACCTCCGAGGTACCAAACCTCTCCGTGACTTATAGTCACAAGGTGTGTTACCAAAACACCGGTGCTCGCAAAGACGAAACATCACCGCCCCTCCACTCATCAATCCCACATCAACATTCATATCACATAATTTATGCTACCACATACTTAATTACATGTACAGTGTTTTACCATCAAGCAATAAGCAACGTGTACTAGACACACCATGCTTCCCAAAAGCATCTTAAAATATTTCATAGTCAACAGGGACTTACCTTGTTCCCTGCTCATACCTTTCATGGTATTAATCCCGAATCTACACAGATCCGGTTAGCACACACAACAGTTTAGTACATTTAATCAATTATAAGTGTGTATGTACACACCTGTCACCCTTGGATGCTCTAAATCCGAAAAAGAAACGTTGGCCACCCTAGATCTACTGATCCCTATATTCGGCCAAAATAGTGTTAGTGATATGGGCCATTCAGCCAAACCCAATGATCCTTTTAGGGTTATTGCTTGAACCCGAATCCTTACCTTTATTCCCTTGGTTACCAACCACAGTACTTAATTTCCCGAATCTGCTTAATCAATTACCTCTGATTAGTAAATAAGACTAATAGCCTTCGAATGTCAAATTAAAGAGATTACTCTTACCACTTTACTACCAAAACCGATTGCTAGAGATTAGGGCTTGGGTCAACTGCTTCACAATCTTGGGGTACCTAGCAGAGATCAATTCCCGAAAGCTTTTAGAAACCCTGATTACCATTGCCGAAATCGGCACTTATTCCCCCTATTAGAAATCGACAAAAACACAGAGGAGAAGAAAGATGGCATTCGGCCATACCTACCTACCTTATGAATCGATTGGAGATGAGTTTAGAGAAGATTACCCTTGCTTGAATATTCGGGCAAGAGGAAAATAATGAGGAGAAAAGGGTGTTGGAGTTTCTACAACAAGGAGTGGAGGTTCTGTTAACAAAGAAATAAAGAAAAGGGAATTTGAATGTGGGTTTCGGCAAAAGAAGTAGAGAGGGAATTCGGCTATTGCCAAAGGAGCAAAATAAAAGATGGAAGAATGCTTTGAAGAGAATTTCAGACTTAGCAAAAATGACAAAAAGCAACCAAGGTGACCAGGTTGAACCTTTTATAGGCATTCGGCATCCCCTAATAGCCTTGCCGTCCACTTCCCATGAAGTGTTTAAATTTCTAAAAACACTCCAAGTTACTCTTGGCCACTCATTTGAAAATATTCAAATAATTTGAATTAATTCCAAGGCCTATATTTTCTCTGGCTAATACTTAGAGATTAATCTATTAATCTATTAATTAATCTACTTAAAAATCTAACTAAATCCTATTATTATCCCACTATTTAAAAGAGTTCAAACGAGGAGAACTCTCCCTTGTTGCCGCCCAAATAAGAGCAAAAGAAAGGGGATTTTGTGACTCGAACCAAGGCTCTCCCTTGCTCCTTGGTGGCGTCACATGCTAGCTCTCAAGTGGGCTTACTTTGCCACTTATTCTAGGCTCATTTTATGTCCAATTTATCCCCAATTATTCTTATAACCCCACTTGTTAAGGCTCCCTACCTCAAAGCTTGAAAATAACATTTTTCCCGCTACTCGAGCTTACTAAAAATCCACAATTAAGCCTTAACATTCCATAAATAATATCACAGCTGTTTATAATAAGAAAAATAATTAAATTCTAAATAACCCCATTTTTGGGATGTTACAATATGCCCATGCAATAACATATTATTTCATTATCATGCCATATGCCCCATTATCATATCGGAATCGGACGCATTTCATATTATGCATATAGCATTATTAGCGATGTAAATATTATGCCTTGTACATTATATCAAAATCATAATCAAATATCGAATATGTTTCATATTAGAATCATACATAGTACGAAGGGAATAACATACCTCATTCACCGTACCATTGAATGGTACCCGAAGCCATAAACATTTATATTTCTTTATAAACACATTTTTATCAATAAAGCTATTGATCTATTAGAAGTTTAGCATAAGTTACACACCTTGCAAACACGGTGCGCGATATAATACTTAAGATTTCCCGACCCCTTGCCTACAACGTCGATAGCACCTACATAACACTATATTAGAAATCGATTATCATTACAAGATATGGCCCTTGGCCGAATATCATCATCTCCTTACCTTGGATTATTTGAAACCCGAACGATTCCCCCTAAACGTTGGCTACAAAGAAACCCCGAACTTTCCTTCAAGTTTCGACCAAAGATAATAAAAAGGGATTAGATTTCGAGATTCGGCTAATCCAAAAGAAAAGAAAGAAAATGATTGATAGATAATCCTTACCCGTAACACAGAGATTGATTCACCCTTACTTGAACTATAAAGGGATTCGACCTTAACAATTAAAAAGAAAAGAAATGGTGATTTCGGCTTTAACAAAAGAGAAGAGAAAAGATGGTGGAAATAGAGAATGGTTTCGGCTAAGAGAAAGAAGGAGAAAAGAGAAAGAGAAAGAAAAAGAAAAAGAGAATATGAGATATGCCCTTGGTGCTAGGATGATTTCGGCACTAGAGAGAAAGAAAAGAAATGATAAATGTCTTCAAAAGTAGCAATGTTTTGGTACCAAAAAGAGAGTAAAACTTGAGAGGAAAAGAAGAAATAAAATAAAAAAAAATACCAATTTGGTCAAAAATGTAATGGCCAAAACAAAGCAAAGTTTTTACCAAATGCCAATTGACAATTTCGGCTAAGAGAAAATATTTGGACAAAGGAAAAAGATGCACAAATTGACAACTTTTGGTCAACAAACACCTCCCTAATCCATACCATATTCGGTCAACACATTAGCCAACACAATCCCCCTTTTTCCTCCTCAATTCTTCCCTATCAACCCCTTAATCTCCGTCCCAATTAAACCAACCCCCTTAGCCCCTTATGCCGTCTAGGTTCATGGTCAAATGACCATGGAAAAGCTTCCAAAACATCATCCACTCTTCAAGCCTTTTGTCCCCTAACCTTTCATAACTTTAAGATTCTTATCCCCTATTTCAAGCTTTCCTTAAACCAATATTCAACTTACCAAAATCTTAAGGTCCAACCTATCATAATTAGAGTTTGACCGTCCATCAATGCTAGGATACAAAAATAAAGTCTTCAAAATGCTTTCCAAGCAACTCGAACCACTTCCCTCAAGTAACCTTTCAAGCTCCTTATCCACTATGCCACTAACTCCTCATGTGTTAGAATTTAACACTTAAATTAACTTAAGTGCTAAGCTCACTTAATCCACTTCATTAAATAAACCATACTAAAAATTATCTAACTTCCTAAATAAAATCAAGCCTTCACAAGACTATGCTAACACACAAAATTCCTACCCGAGCCAACACAAAAAATAATACTCAAATTTTTCCTAAAGCTCAAGGCCCAATCCTACTAGGCACAATTTCGGGATGTTACAAATCTACCCTCCTTAAAGAAATTTCGTCCTCGAAATTTCCAACTAACTAACAGTCATACATCCTATCTCGCCACACTACGTTCTTGCTACGCACTCTGATCTTAATAAAACCACAATGTACTTTTAACAAAATCTTAATCCACCATAGCAAACCATTATCTAACACTTACACTTATACCAAAAATTTTCCTACAATCAACCATCACTTCCAACCAAAACATACCTGACTTGAGAGTGAGGAAACAATCCTGAGCCTTAAGCTCCTTAGACCTGCATCTCAAGCATACTCCTATCTTCCTCCAACATTCTCCCGGATGACACCTTCCACAATAATCGCAAGCCAAAAAGTTCGACCATGCCTTGACATGTTTTACAGAACGAGATTGTGACCCTAGAGAACCGTGATCTCTGTTCTTCTTACAGTCCACAGACCCAACTCCAAGTGCTTCACCGATTCTTTAACTATCTGAGTCAGCTCATCAATCCGAACTCGATCATGATACTTTGTCTCAGCCACTAGCGATGCTAACGCCTCCTTACTGGAATTATGCCTCGGTACTAAAAATCTAGCCCTAACACTTCGGCTTTTACCACATCCACAACGTCCACGATCTCGAGTGCTCATGTCTAACATCATCATATCATATCATCAAAATCAACAGTTTGATGTACTTACCAGGGCGGATTGATGTCGGAGACTCGAGGCCATGCCTTTCCAACCATATAATTTTCAACAAAACATTTTAAAATCCATTCTTTCAAACATTTTGGGCCTCGGGCCCACAGTCGAGCTTTTGAACTTAGCTCTAATACCAATTTGTAACACCCTAAACCCGGTCAATACGCCACGACCGAATTTGGCATGCTACGAAGAAAAATGTTTAGAAGAAAATTGAGATAGCGATTAAATTTTAGTGAAAAATTCTTTGTAATTCTATATTTGTAGAAATCAGATGTTTAATAAGTTAAAAACTGGAAATTTACTTTGAAATTCCATAAATAAAACTTTTAAACTAAGTGGATAAATCATAGGTTAGAAAACATTTGTTTCATTTTAAGAAAACTCGAATTAATACTTTGAAACCGTTTGCATTTGAATGTAGAAACTTAAAATTTTGGAAATCATTTAAGTTGTAGAAAACACTTAATTTATAATTTTATTATCAACAATTTAGATTACCTGATGGTAAGATAAAATACCATAGCGTTTTTATAGTTTAGAAAACTTTAGCTCAATTATTAAATTAATCAAGTGATATACTTAAACATGTTTAGAATAAATCCCAAAGCATATAAATAATCCAAAACCATAATTAAAGAGGCCTTATTACAAATCTATAAAATATGAAAACCCAAATTAAAATATAATAAGGTACCCAAATGGAAGTTCTTGTAAAATCAAATTTTATTGCATGGCCTCCTCGAGTTCATCCGGCTCCACATCCGCGATCTCACGAATCACATAAAAAGATATCCCATCAAGGGTGAGTCAACAGACTCAATGTGTAACAAAGACACTAAAACCCAATCGATCATAGCAATAAAGCCCATTTAAATCACATTTAGCCATAAGCCCATAATATAGCAAATTAGATAATCACATGTACATATAAAATGAAATGCAATCCCGAACCCAACTTAGATATCCATCCGCTACACACCACCCGTACCTACCAATCACACCGTGGGGATTACTAAATCGACCCTCCATCCGCTACACACCATCGAAGCGCTTGCTTTGCAGTCAACATGCACATCGCTTCTTATAATCGTGGCATAGCCACGGATAATTGTGACAGAGTCACCAGATTCATAATATCGTGGATCAAGTCACCGGATTCATAATATCGTGACCAAAGTCACCGGATTCATAATATCGTGACCAAAGTCACCGGATAATGTGGTAAAAACCACCGAACACTTCCCTTTCAATATTACCCATATGCCCATGCAATAACATATTATTTCATTATCATGCCATATGCCCCATTATCATATCGGAATCGGACACATTTCATATTATGCATATAGCATTATTAGCGATGTAAATATTATGCCTTGTACATTATATCAAAATCATAATCAAATATCGAATATGTTTCATATTAGAATAATACATAGTACGAAGGAATAACATACCTCAATTCTCCGTACCATTGAATGGTACCCGAAGCCATAAACATTTATATTTCTTTATAAACACATTTTTATCAATAAAGCTATTGATCTATTAGAAGTTTAGCATAAGTTACACACCTTGCAAACACAAAAAGCGATATAATACTTAAGATTTCCGACCCTTGCCTACAACGTCGATAGCACCTACATAACACTATATTAGAAATCGATTATCATTACAAGATATGGCCCTTGGCCGAATATCATCATCTCCTTACCTTAGATTATTCGAAACCCGAATGATTCCCCCTAAACGTTGGCTACAAAGAAACCCCGAACTTTCCTTCAAGTTTCGGCCAAAGATAATAAAAAGGGATTAGATTCCTATATTCGGCTAATCCAAAAGAAAAGAAAGAAAATGATTGATAGATAATCCTTACCCGTAACACAGAGATTGATTCACCCTTACTTGAACTATAACGGGATTCGACCTTAACAATTAAAAAGAAAAGAAATGGTGATTTCGGCTTTAACAAAAGAGAAGAGAAAAGATGGTGGAAATAGAGAATGGTTTCGGCTAAGAGAAAGAAGGAGAAAAGAGAAAGAGAAAGAAAAAGAAAAAGAGAATATGAGATATGCCCTTGGTGCTAGGATGATTTCGGCACTAGAGAGAAAGAAAAGAAATGATAAATGTCTTCAAAAGTAGCAATGTTTTGGTACCAAAAAGGGAGTAAAACTTGAGAGGAAAAGAAGAAATAAAATAAAAAAATACCAATTTGGTCAAAAATGTAATGGCCAAAACAAAGCAAAGTTTTTACCAAATGCCAATTGACAATTTCGGCTAAGAGAAAATATTTGGACAAAGGAAAAGATGCACAAATTGACAACTTTTGGTCAACAAACACCTCCTAATCCATACCATATTCGGTCAACACATTAACCAACACAATCCCCTTTTTCCTCCTCAATTCTTCCCTATCAACCCCTTAATCTCCGTCCCAATTAAACCAACCCCTTAGTCCCTTATGCCGTCTAGGTTCATGGTCAAATGACCATGGAAAAGCTTCCAAAACATCATCCACTCTTCAAGCCTTTTGTCCCCTAACCTTTCATAACTTTAAGATTCTTATCCCCTATTTCAAGCTTTCCTTAAACCAATATTCAACTTACCAAAATCTTAAGGTCCAACCTATCATAATTAGAGTTTGACCAGTCCATCAATGCTAGGATACAAAAATAAAGTCTTCAAAATGCTTTCCAAGCAACTCAACCACTTCCTCAAGTAACCTTTCAAGCTCCTTATCCACTATGCCATTAACTCCTCATGTGTTAGAATTTAACACTTAAATTAACTTAAGTGCTAAGCTCACTTAATCCACTTCATTAAATAAACCATACTAAAAATTATCTAACTTCCTAAATAAAATCAAGCCTTTACAAGACTATGCTAACACACAAAATTCCTACCCGAGCCAACACAAAAAATAATACACAAATTTTTCCTAAAGCTCAAGGCCCAATCCTACTAGGCCCAATTTCGGGGTTAGACCGTGTTCTAGATGATTGACTTGGCACGGCTGTGTAGGTCCAAGTCCAGGCCGTGTCGATTTCCTCTTTGGCCCGTTTTGATCCGTTTTGAGCCCGTTTCTCGTTCTTTTTATCCTTGGGTGCTTTCCTGAGTGTAAGACATGAAAAGAAAGGATTAAGAGCACCTTTTTACATAAATCAAGGGATAATTCATCCAAAAGCATACTAAATGTGGGCCTAAAATATCTTACTATTTCAGTTTATCAAATACCCCCACACTTAAGCTTTTGCTTGTCCTCAAGCAAAATTCTCAATTTACAATTAAAATGAACTTTCAATAATTCATAATTCCTATCAACAATGTCTTATCATAATTCATAGATAATTTATACATGGATAATTCAATTCAAAGAGTCCTAAGGATTCAAACAATCTAAGTCTTATATTTTGTAGCACAAAACATAGGTGTTTCCCTTCATCTAAATAATTACCTCTGATTGAAAATCGACAAGGATTGACATCCTCACTAAAGATTCACTCAAATCACTCAAAGTGTTTAAGGTTCAAAATTTAGGCACTCAAAAGTCGAACATGAAAAGTTAATCCCATAGGCTTGCATGAAAATCAAATTTCCACCACTGTAATATGAGATGAAACACAAATCAAAAGGTCTTTAACAGGGTTGTAACGGGGCTTAGGTTAAGGTGTGGAGTAAGGCTGAATTAGAGGGTTAGAATCGAGATTGAATTGACAAATTACCTAACTAAGAACTAATGAACTAATAATAATAATAATTACATCAATTGAAAACTAATAATACTAATAATACGAGCTTCTTCTTCGATATTTGGAATTTAAATAAATGTATGAGCTCATTTAATCACATAACTAATAATGAATATTCTTTGTTTTTTTTAAGAACAAACTAAGTACATAATAAAGGATAAATTACTAAAATTCATAATTAGGCAACTAATCAGATCAAATCTCGATATAGGGGTAGTTAGAAAGAATGGTGATAACAATTACAAAGGGTTTTGGGTTAATATTAGTGGGTGAGTCAATAAATAGGGTTGTTAGGATTAAAAGGGGTTCACTAGGGGTTAATTGTGAAGGTAGGCTTTTTATGGAGTAAGTGGGTTAAAACCTAGGTGCCTTTATAATCTCTGTATATCAAATCAAAAGTGTGGTCTCGACATGTACAATCGATGCAGGTTCTAGAATAACAAATCAATGTTGACACACTCATAATCAATAAAGTGAGCAAAAAAAAAAAAGAATATATGCTCTATAAGGCTCAAAATCTCACAAAAATTATGGGTATTTTTTACATCAACCTCATAAATTTAAAACTTCAAGATAATATTCAGATTTAGTTCAACAACCTAGAAAATTTTAATTTTTGAAAAATAGACTTATCATGCTTGATTCTTTAGTATCTTAAAATTTAATTATCAATGCACAATTATCAATGACTTAATCTAAAACATATCAATAAAAATCATAAATCATGGAAATTTCATCCTAATTAGTAATATGAGGAAATTACTTTCAAACAAGACTAAATTCAGGATTTTGAGAATAATGCAAAAAGTTTGGCACCTAATTTCAGAAATTTGAGAATAATGAAAAAAGTTAGGCCACCTTTTTAAGTTGTTCACCCCCTCACACTTAAGATGTACATTGTCCTCAATGTAAAAAGTTAGATAATATAAATGTAATGTTCAGATCAGAAGATATGGGGATAAGTGAAACTCCCTGAATTATGGATGGGCTCCTTGAGTTGGCGGTGGTCGTGGTGAGAGATAAGTTGGAGGGCCGGTCTGGATGATGATCCTGCGCTAGATGAAGAAATTGGGTAGCTCATGCAGGATTAGCTAGGATATACTAATAATAATTAAAATTATACTAATTCAATAATTAAAGAAAAGCAAGCTAAAGTGGAGAAAAATAAAGATGAAACGAAAACTAAAGGAAAAGAAAATTAGACTATGGAGTCCTTATTGTTGGGTGTGATTTCTAAGGCTGTGGATATGGTGGTGTTCGTGGCGTGATTCCCTAGCAGCCTTTAGAACCTGACACTAAGAAGTTAAAATAAAATAAACTAATTTAAGCAGAAGAGAAGTACAGATAAGGAAATTCAAGCAAAAGAGAAAAACAAATTAAAAACTAGATAGCCTCAAATATCGTTGGCTTGTCGTGAGAATGAAGCGGCCGGCATGAACTTATGTAGATCGGTCTCCTTTGAGGAGATTGTGCTTGATTCTTTCCGCTTCTTTGGCATGGTTCTAGCGTAGCTCAAGAGTGATAGAGGCTTTGTTTCTAAGGAAATGAGAGAGATTTTTTGAAAGAAAAAGAAGATGGAAGAAGGTGGGGTGAAGGAGGAGGGCTGTGGGGTTTAAATGAAATTTTGTATCTGAGGCTCTCCCACGCCCGTGGATGGAGGGTGTGTCGATTCACACGGCCGACTCGCACGACCATGTTCTAGGGCGTGTTGGTTCCCCACGCTCGTGTCTAGCCTGTGTTCGACAAGTAAGTATGTTGGCACGATTTTAAGGCACGGGCGTGTTCAGCTCGTGGTTGGAAAGTCAGTAGCTTCACACGGTTATGGGGTACGGCCGTGCCCCTTTGTCGGTGCCCGTGATGTAGTGGTTGGATCCGTGACGTCGAAAAGTGGTTGGAATTGATCCGCACGGCCTCTGCTATGTCAGTACGGGGATTCTTATGGTCCACACGACCACGGCCACGGCCACGGCCGTGTACAAGGCCGTGTGTCCTGAAATTCTGCACCCCTTGTTAGTTTATAACTAAGTGTTCAGAAAGAAAGGAAGAAAAGAAAAATAAATTTAAAGCAAAATCTGAGAATAAATTATGTTAGTGCTCGGGTTGCCTCCCGAGAAGCTCTCGTTTATAGTCTTAAGCTAGACTTTACCTCTCATTTGCATCTTCAGGGTGGTTTGAGGAGTTGGAAGTCCTTCCTCATGCTATCATTTGTGTCTTCGTGAAAAAATTTAAGTCGAGATGTGTTTATAATAAAAGTACCAAAAATAGGATTACTTACCTCGACTGTTCCGTGTGGGAAAACACTGGTTACCCTAAAAGATATTTCTTTGTTTGTGCTAGGGTCCGGAGGAGATATTCGAGGGTCAGTTTGTTCTATCAATACTTGATCTCCTATTTTGAAGTGGTTTGTTGTTCCTATGAGCTCATCTGGCAGCTCTTTCAGTTTTACCTTGTGTGGTTTCGTTTCTTCATCGTGTATCCCTAATTTCTCCTTGAAGTGTGTCTTCCACTTGTCTAGATCATCGAACTGAATCCCTCGATCTTCATGAACTACTTCCTTGTTGGCTTGAGGTTTAGGATCGGGTTTAGTTATATTTTTTGGTGGTGCTTCCTGAAAATAGGGGTTAACCGAATGATTATCAGTAGAATTTATGTTCTCACCTTGATTATTTGATGTTCTAGCCGAGTCGAGAGCCTTGAGGGTGACCGTCTCATTACCTACACAAAGTATGAGTTCTCCTGCATCAACATCAATTTTAGTCCTGGCAGTCGCTAGAAAGGGTCTTCTTAAAATTAGGGGAATCGAATTATCCTCATCCATGTCTAAGACAACAAAATCTACTGGGAAAATGAATCTGTCAATTTTTACAAGAACATCTTCTATAATACCCCTAGGAATTCTAACAGTTTTATCAGCTAATTGAATGCTCATCCTAGTTTGTTTTGGTTTCCCTAGACCTAATTGCTTAAACAATTTGTAAGGCATGACATTTATGCTTGCCCCTAAATCAGCTAATGCATTATCAATAGTTAGTCTACCAATTAAACATGGAATTGTAAAACTCCCTGGATCTTTTAGCTTTTGTGGTAGTCTATTCGTAACATTCTTTGAGCACATCGCGCGTTTAATTCCACATGTGGATCTTAGTCTAATTTGCACTTATTTGTCAAGAGATGTTTTAAAAATTTCCTCGAATCTGGCATCTGTGAAAGAGCTTCAAGTAGCGGTAAGTTAATATGTAATTTCTTTAAAAGTTTAAGAAACTTACCGAACTGTTCCTCTGTATCGTCTCTTGTTAACGCTTCGGGATATGGTATGTGAGGTTGGTATTCCTTGATTACCGGTTTTGGCTTGTCTTGTGTTACCTCAACTTTACCTTTTTCTACCTCGTTTCCTTGTGTTGGACTGGGTTTGTCTACTTCTTCGCTTTCTTGAGCTGTTATGGCTTGGATTTTCTCCTTTGGATTAATTTCAGTATTACTCGGTAGACGCCCTTGCGGTCGTTCGGATAATAGCTTTGCAATTTGTTCGACTGACTGGGTAATTTCCCCGATTGCCTTTGTAAGTCCTCCAACTTGGTTCTCAATCGTTTTGATCGATGTTTGTTGGGTGTCGAGTGTTACCTTAGTTTTTTAGAGACGGGCTTCTGTAGATGCTATGAATTTGTTCAATGTCTCTTCAAGATTCAGCTTCTTTTCCTGTGGATAGGACTGATTTTGGAAATTTTGAGGAGGTTGTTGTCTTTGATTTCCTTGATTTCCTTGTCCTCCCCATGAAAAATTTGGGTGGTTCCTCCAAACTGGATTATAATTATTACTATATGGGTTATTATTAGATCTGAAATTGTTACCTATATAGTTCATCTGTTCGCTCTCTGTGCCCAGTTGGTAGGGTGGGTACTCTGGATTCGCCACAGTTCCACTTATGTCGCACTGCATGACTGGATGTACCTGCGAAGAACACAAACTATCAAGCTTTTTATTCATCAACTCTACCTGATTTGATAGCATGGTTATTGTGTCGAGGTTGTAAACTCCGACTATTTTTGTTGGCCTTGTTCTTGTAACTTGCCACTGATAGTTATTCAGCGACATCTCTTCAATAAACTCGTAGGCTGCCTCAGGAGTTCTATTATTCAAGGTTCCACTGGTGGCTGAATCAATTAGTTGTCTCGTTGAGGGGTTTACACCGTTATAGAAAGTCTAGACTTGGAGCCACAAGGGCAAAACATGGTGCGGACACCTTCTCAAGAGATCCTTATATCTCTCCCATGCATCGTATAATGTCTCTAAATCCATCTGCACAAAAGAAGAGATATCATTCTGTAATTTGGCCGTTTTGGCCGGTGGGAAATATTTTAATAAGAAATTTTCGGTCATTTGTTCCCATGTAGTGATTGATCCTCGTGGTAACGAGTTTAACCACTGTTTGGCTTTATTCCTTAATGAAAAGGGAAATAACCGAAGTCGTATGGCATCATCAGAAATGCCATTTATTTTGAAGGTATCACAGAACTCTAAAAAGTTAGCTATATGAGTATTTGGATCTTCGTCATGCAAACCATCAAATTGAACAAACTGTTGAATCATTTGTATAGTGTTAGGCTTCAATTCAAAATTATTAGCAGCTATAGCAGGCCTAACAATACTAGATTCTGCTCCTATTAAATGAGGTTTAGCATAAGCAAACATAGTACGAGGAGCATTATTTTCTGCCACATCTTATGGTGGAAGATTATTTTCGTCCATCCCTTCAGTAGGATTGGATCTGTCTTCTCGCTCTCCTTCTTGGTGATTTAGGGCTTGCCTAATTTCTCTGTGATTCCTGTGAACGGTAGCGTCAATATCACTGTCGTATACTAGTGGTCCTCTCGGGTTCCTTCTAGTCATAAACTAGAGATACCTGATAGGAAAAGAAAGAAAGAAAATTTAGCAAAGTAAAAATAAAAGTAAATTGCAGAAAATAAAAAAAAGGCTAAAGTAATAAAAGTAGAGCTTTCTTAATATTTTAGTTCCCCGGCAACGGCGCCAAAAACTTGATCGCTGTGAATTAGAGCTTTAAAATTTATAAAAAGAACGATCGAACCTGGAAACTAACTCTAACAACGATTGAGGCAAGTGCACCTATCAAACAGTAGTATAGCTTAGGCAAGACCAGATTATCGAACCCAAAGGAACTAAAAGTACTAATACTAACTTTCTTTTTATTATTTAGCCTAAAATAAGTGAAGTTGTTTATCTAATCTAAATTAATTAACTACTAAACTAAAGACTCTAAGACAAAGAAGAATGAATTTGGAAAATAACTTGGGAAAAACTCAGTTGATTTAGATGATACCCTAGGAAGAACCCACCTAGACTTCACTTGTTATCTAACACTGAACCATACGATTTATTCACTTAGTTTGATCTGTAAGACTCCCTAAAGTATATTAAACCCTCTCTCGAGGCGAATAACGTCTAACCCTAGGTTAATTAGTGGAACTCTCGTTCTCTTATAATAACCCCCTAGAATAGCAGTAAATCAATCTATGGATTCCCATATTAGGTTTCACCCTAATCTGCAAAATCTCGTCACCCTATATCTCTGGGCGTGCAATCAACTCCGCTTAATTATGTTGGATCTACTCTTAGGCGTGGTCTATTCCTCCTCCACCTAAGCACATTAAATTTGGATTAAGCTCACATAATTAAGAACAAACTAAGTATTTATCATATAATTGAGAAAACAATAACAAGATTCATCATAGGTTTCATCCCCTTCGGTATCCGAAAGGTTTAGTTAATAACAATAAAGTAAAACATCTCAAGAGAAAGATAAAACAAAACATAAGAAATCCTAAAACCCCTGAAGGAATTGAAGGAGAGATCCTCCGCCTTGAGTATAATTACGGCTTCTTGAGATGGATCAACCGGCTATCCCTAAGTGAATCCCCACAAATCGCCTTCTCTAGCCCAGCACGACGCCCTGAGGCGATGGCTTTTGGGGTCCCCCTCTTAGGTCATACTTAGGGTGTATTTATAGGCTTTTGAAATACGTTTCTTTCTCCTAAGTATCCTTTCCGAATGAAATTGCTCTTCTCACACGGCAGAGCACACGGCCATGGCGCGCGCCGTGTGAATCGTGGCCAGGCCGTGTTCAGATTTCTTTAATGAAACACGGCCGTGTGAGTCGGGATTAGACCGTGTTCTAGATGATTGACTTGGCACGGCCGTGTAGGTCCAAGTCCAGGCCGTGTCGATTTCGTCTTTGGCCCGTTTTGGTCCATTTTGAGCCCGTTTCTCGTTCTTTTTATCCTTGGGTGCTTTCCTGAGTATAAGACATGAAAAGAAAGGATTAAGAGCACCTTTTTACATAAATCAAGGGATAATTCATCCAAAAGCATACTAAATGTGGGCCTAAAATATGTTACTATTTCGATTTATTTAGTATGCTTTTGGATGAATTATCCCTTGATTTATGTAAAAAGGTGCTCTTAATCCTTTCTTTTCATGTCTTATACTCAGGAAAGCACCCAAGAATAAAAAGAACAAGAAACGGGCTCAAAACGGACCAAAATGGGCCAAAGAAGAAATCGACATGGCCTGGACTAAATCCCACACGGCCGTACCTCCTCAAATATACTAGAACACGGCCTGAAGTTGATCTACACGGCTGTGCCTCACTAATGGAGTCCTACACGGCTTGGCCACGATTCACACGGGTGTGTGCCATGGCCCTGCCCCTGCCGTGGAGGAGAGTAATTTCACTCGGAAAAGGATACTTAGGGGCAAAGAAACCTATTTCAAAAGCCTATATAAAGACCCTAAGTATAACCTAAAAGAGGGCGGTTAGCTAGGCCAAGGAGCCGAGCCGAAAAGGTCAGATTTGTGGGAAACTCTCAAGGGATAGCCAGTTGATCCATCTCCAAAAGCCGAAATTCTACTCAAGACGGAGGATCTGTCCTTCAATTCCTTCAGGGAGTTTTAGGGATTTCTTATGTTTTATTTTATCTTTACTTCTGATATGTTTTTCTTTATTATTATGAACTAATACCTGAAGGGGGATGAAACCTAGATGAATCTTGTTATTGTTTTCTGAACTATATGATAAATACTTAATTTGTTCTTGATTACGTGTACTTAATTCTTGTGTTGATATTTCGCGGATATTAATTCAAGTTGAATGTGCTCAGGTGGTGGAGCAAAAGTCCCTGCTTAAGAGTAGATCTAGCATAATTAAGCGGAGTTGATCGCGCGCCTAGAGATAGGGTGACGAGATTTTGCCGGATTAGAGTGAAACCTAATATGGGAGTCCATAGATCGATTTCATCGCTATTTTAGGGTTTTAATTAGAAAGAGATTTCAATTAATCAACCTAGGGTTAGATGTTATTCGCCTCGAGAGAGGGTTTAATATAAATTAGGGAGTCCTACAGATCAAGTCAAGTGAATAAATCGTCTGGTTCAGTGTTAGATAACAATTGAAGTCTAGGTGGATTCTTCCTAAGGGTATCGTTTTAATCAACTGAGTTTTTCCCAAGTATTTCCCCAATTCATTCTTTTTGTCTTTGCGTCTTTAGCTTAGTAATTAGTTAATTTAGATTAATAAACAACTTCACTTATTTTAGGCTAAATAATAGAAAGAAAGTTAGTATTAGTACTTTTAGTTCCTTTGGGTTCGACAATCCGGTCTTGCCTAAGCTATACTACTATTCGATAGGTGCACTTGCCTCAATCGTTGTTATAGTTAGTTTCAGGATCGATCATTATAAATTTAAAACTCTGAAATACAACGATCAAGTTTTTGGCGCCGTTGCCGGGGAACTAAAATATTAAGAAAGCTCTACTTTTATTACTTTAGCCATTTTTTTTTATTTTCTGAAATTTACTTTTATTTTTACTTTGCTAAATTTTCTTTCTTTCTTTTCCTATCAGGTATCTCTAGTTTATGGCTAGAAGGAACCCGAGAGGACCACTAGTATACGATAGTGATATTGACGCTACCGTTCACAAGAATCACAGAGAAATTAGGCGAGCCCTAAATTACACAGAAGAAGAGCGAGAAGACAGATCCAATCCTACTGAAGGGATGGACGAAAATAATCCTCAACCACAAGATGTGGGAGAGAATAATGCTCCGCGTACTATGTATGATTATGCTAAACCTCATTTAACAGGAGCAGAATCAAGTATTGTTAGGCCTGCCATAGCCGCTAATAATTTTGAATTAAAGCCTAACACTATACAAATGATTCAACAATTTGTTCAATTTGATGGTTTACAGGACGAAGACCCAAATACTCATATAGCTAATTTTTTAGAGTTCTGTGATACCTTCAAAAAAAATGGCGCTTCTGATGATGCTATACGACTTCGATTATTTCCCTTTTCATTAAGAAATAAAGCCAAACAGTGGTTAAACTCGTTACCACGAGGGTCAATCACTACATGGGATCAAATGACCGAAAATTTTTTATTAAAATATTTCCCACCGGCCAAAACGACCAAATTACTGAATGATATCTCTTCTTTTTTTCAGATGGATTTAGAGACATTATATGACGCATGGGAGAGATATAAGGATCTCTTGAGAAGGTGTCCGCACCATGGTTTACCATTGTGGCTCCAAGTCCAGACTTTCTATAACGGTGTAAACCCCTCAACGAGGCAACTAATTGATTCAAATTGGTGGAACCCCGAACAATAAAACTTCCAAGCAACCCTACGAGTTTATTGAAGAGATGTCATCGAATAACTATCGATCAAGGCGCTTACAAGGACCAAACCAACAAAATCACCGAGTTTTTTCAACATAGATGCAAGAAACCATGCTATCAACACAAGTAGAGATGATGAATAAAAAGCTTGATAGTTTGTGTTCTTCACAGGTACATCCAGTAATGCAGTGCGACATAAGTGGAACCGTGGCGAATCCTGAGTACTCACCCTACCAACCGGGAACAGAGAGCGAACAGATGAACTATATAGGTAATAATTTCAGATCTAATAATAACCCATATAGTAATAATTATAATCCAGGTTGGAGGAACCACCCAAATTTTTCGTGGGGAGGTCAAGGAAATCAAGGAAATTAAAGACAACAACCTCCTCAAAATTTCCAAAATCAGCCCTATCCACAGGAGAAGAAGCCGAATCTTGAAGTGATGCTGACAAAATTCATGGCATCCACAGAAAACCGTCTCCAAGACACTGAAATCACCCTTAAGACCCAACAAGCATCGATCAAAGGGATCGAGAACCAAGTTGGAGAACTTACTAAGTCAGTTGGGCAACTCACTAAGATAGTTTCTGAAATTCGATCAGAGATTTTTTCTAAAGAAACAAAACAGGTAAAGGCAGTTACACTGAGAAGTGGAAAGAAGTTAGTCGAACCAAAGAAAAAAATACTACATGAAGATGACAAAGCAAAGGATGAGGGAGTTGAGGATGTAACTCCAGTGCGCAAAGAAAGTAAACCATCAATCCCATACCCAGCAAAGTTGAAGAAAGACCGATTAGATGCCCAATATGGTAAATTTCTTGAAGTTTTTAAACAAATACATATTAACTTACCCTTTGTTGAAGCCATTTCACAGATGCCGACATACGCAAAATTCTTAAAAGAACTCCTGACGAATAAAGGGAAGCTTGAAGAAGTATCAACTGTGGAGCTTAATGAAGAATGTTCAGCCATCCTCCAAAACAAGTTACCAACCAAATTAAAAGACCCAGGAAGTTTTACTATTCCTTGTTTAATTGGTAGTTTAAATATTAAGAAAGCATTAGCTGATCTAGGTGCCAGTATTAATTTAATGCCTTATAAAATGTTTAAACAATTAGATCTAGGGGAACCAAAACCCACTAGGATGAGTATTCAATTAGCTAATAGATCAATTAAATATCCTAGAGGAGTTATCGAGGATGTTTTGGTAAAAATTGATAAATTTATTTTCCCTGTTGATTTTGTTGTGCTTGACATGGATGAGGATATTGAGGTTCCCTTAATTTAAGGGTGCCCTTTTTTAGCTACTGCTAGGGCTGTTATCGATGTAGGTGACGGTAAACTTGTATTAAGAATAGGCGATGAGGAAATTATTTTTCAAATTTATGATGCCATGCGATATTCTAAAGAACAAGATGATTCCTGTTATTTTGTTGATACTATCGATCATATCATTCAAACTCATTACAGAAATTATACATGATGACACGATGGAACTCTGTGCTCGACTCAAGAAGAGGGGGAAGAAGATGAAGTTGACAAGTCAATCAACACATCTTCATCTAGACAAACAGAAAAGAGAGCATTGAAGTCAATGACGAACTAAAACAAAAACCTCTATTGATGAGCCGCCCAAATTAGAATTAAAACAATTGTCAAACACTTAGAATATGCATTCCTCGGGGATAATTCTACGCTACCAGTAATTATCTCTTCATAATTGGAACCCAAGGAAAAAGAGGAGTTGATACAGTAATGAGAGAACATGAAAGAGCCATAGCTTGGAAAATCTCTGACATTAAGGGAATAAGCCCATCGTTTTGCACCCACAAAATTTTAATGGAAGAGGAATACAAGCCATGTGTGCAACCTAAAAGACATTGAATCCCAACGTAAAAGAAGTTGTGAAAGCTGAGGTAATTAAACTTCTAGATGCTTTGGAATAATTTATCCTATTTCCGATGATGGTTGGGTAAGTCCATGCGAGTTGTTCCAAAGAAAGGAGGCATGACGGTGGTAGCCAACGAGAAGAATAAACTAATTCCCACTAGAACAGTTACAGGTTGGAGAGTCTGCATTGATTACAGGAAGCTGAACGACGCCACTAGAAAAGATCACTTTCCTTTGCTCTTCATTGATCAAATGTTAGAAAGGTTATCTGGGCATATGTACTATTGCTTCTTAGATGGACTCTCCGGCTATTTCCAAAACCCAATAGCACTTGAAGATCAAGAGAAGACAACATTCACATGTCCATACGGTACGTTTGCTTATTGTAGAATGCCTTTTGGATTATGTAATGCTCCTGCTACTTTTCAGCGTTGCATGTTGGCAATCTTTGATGAACTTGTGGAAGACATTATGGAGGTATTTATGGACGATTTCTTGGTATTCGGTAATTCTTTCCATCTTTGCCTTAAAAACCTAAAACGAGTTCTAATAAGATGTGAGGAGACAAATCTTGTCTTAAATTGGGAAAAATGCCACTTTATGGTACAAGAGGGAATTGTATTAAGACATAAAATTTCTAGTAAAGGAATCGAGGTAGATAAAGCAAAGGTCGAAGCCATAGAAAAATTACCTCCTCTTAATTTAGTTAAGGCTATTAGAAGCTTTTTAGGACATGAAGGATTTTATAGAAGATTTATTAAAGATTTTTCTAAAATAGCTAAGCCTCTAATGAAATTGCTAGAAAAAGATGTACCTTTTAATCTTAGTCAGGATTGTTTAGATGCATTTAATATTCTTAAAGAGAAATTAATAAATGCCCCAATTATAATTGCCCCTGATTGGAATCTCCCTTTTGAACTAATGTGTGATGCAAGTGATTTTGCAGTAGGTGCAATTTTAGGACAGCGAAAAGACAAGCACTTCCAGCCAATTTATTACGCCAGTAAGAAATTAACAGCCGCACAAGAAAATTATACTACTACTGAAAAAGAATTACTAGCTGTGGTCTTTGCGTTTGATAAATTAAGAAAATATTTAGTATTATCTAAAGTTATCGTTTACACTGACCACTCTACTCTTCGTTATCGTTTAACTAAACCCGATGCAAAACCACGACTCATAAGATGGATTTTACTTTTACAGAATTTGACCTCGAAATACAGGATAAGAAGGAGCTGAAAACCTTGCAAAGAGATCACCTCTCCGGGCTTGAGAACCCAAATATCGAAGAGCTCGATTTAAAGTGAGATAAACGACTCATTCCCGAGGAACAACTCTTTTCTATAACCTGCTCCGAGGTACCATGGTTTGCAGATATTGCGAATTATTTAGTCACTAACGTCCTACCGAAAAAGCTAACACATCATCAAAAAAAGTGATTCTTTTCTGATGTGAAGAACTATTTCTGGGAGGACCCCTTTCTTTTCCGCATTTGTGCAGATCAGGTAATTCGGAGATGCGTTACAAAGACACAAGCGAGCAAAATCCTACAACATTGCCATTCAGGACCTTTAGGAGGACACTACAGTGGCATTAAGACAGCACATAAAATACTCGAATCAGGTTTTTATTGGCCCACTCTATTGAAAGATGCCAACAGGTATGTCACTTCATGTGATAAATGCCAAAGAACAGGTAATGTTTCTAAACGTGATGAAATGCCTCAAACATATATGCTATCTTGTGAAATATTTGATGTATGGGGTATTGATTTTATGGGTCCATTCCCTAGTTCGTTCGGAAATAAGTACATCCTAGTAGCAGTTGATTACATGTCAAAGTGCGTGGAAGCTGAAGCTTTACCTACCAATGATGCCAGAATAGTAGTTAAGTTTCTCAAGAAACAGTTTTCTCGATTTGGAACACCTAGAGCCATCATTAGTGATAGGGGTACTCATTTTTGTAATACTCAATTTGATAAGGTCTTAAAAAAAATATGGAGTACACCATAGGATAGCTACCCCGTATCACCCTCAAACCAGTGGGAAGGTAGAAGTAGCAAACCGAGAACTTAAGCAGATCTTAGAGAAAATAGTTGAATCCAATAGGAAAGATTAGGCAATAAAAGTAGATGACGCTTTATGGGCCTATAGAACAGCCTTTAAAACCCCTTTAGGAACATCTCCGTACAAACTTATCTACGGGAAAAGTTGTCATCTACCATTTGAGTTAGAACACAAAGCTTACTGGGCTATAAAATTTTTGAATTACGATATTAAAACTGCAAGTGAGAAGAGAATGATGCAAATGAACGAGCTCGACGAATGGAGAGCTGATGCCTACGAGAACTCAAAACTATACAGGGAGGCAACTAAGTGACGCCATGATGCTCGTCTAAAGAAATCAAAACAATTCGAAGTAGGGGACTTGGTCCTGCTATACAACTCGAGGCTTAAACTATTCCCTGGGAAACTGAAATCAAGATGATCAGGTCCATTCATGATCAAAACAATTTTTCCCTATGGCACAATCGAGGTAACTCATCCCACTCAAGGCACATTCAAGGTAAATGGTCACCGACTCAAAATCTATAATGGTGAAGATTTTAGGGATATGAGAGAGGAGCTTCAGCTCCGTGAACCTTCTTTTAAAAAATGAAAATAGGAAAGTCTAGCTTAAGACTATAAACGAGCACTTCTCGGGAGGCAACCCGAGCACTAACCCCATTAACTTTTACATGTTTATTTTGCCTTATTTATTTTATTCTTTCTTTATTGTACCTAACCATAAACTAACCAAAAGTACAGAATTCTCGGCCACACGGCCGTGGCCGTGGCCGTGTGGATGCCCCGGATCGCCGTACTGACATGGCAGAGGTGGTACGAGTCAGAGAGAATCAAATCTTCGAAGTCTCGGGCTCCAACCACCGCCCCCACAGGCACCGACAGAAAGCCACGACCGTGCGACGCGGCCGTGGACGACACTGACTTATCACCAACGGGCGTGGCAATCTGTAAAATGGGCGTGGGTGAACCAACACGCTTAGACACATGGCCATGCGAGGCGGCCGTGTGAATCGACACGCCTAGGGCACGGGCGTGGGGTTGTACCAGGTTTGAAAATATATTTGAACCCCCCTCCCTTCCCTCTTCTCCTATTAACTGTCAACCTTCAACTTTTCATTTCTTTCCTACTCCTTTTCTCTATACCTATGAGCTACACCAAAACAATGCCAAAGAAGAGGAAGAAACCAAGCAAAGTCTCCTCAAGGGAGACCAATTTATATAAGTTCATGCCGGCCGCTTCAATCACTCGCCAAGCCAAGGGTCTTTGAGACCAATTATCTGTTCTTTTATTTTTATCTTCTCATTTATTTTCCTTCCCTTTGACTATCTTATGCTTAATTTAGTTTATTTTAATTTAGTTTCTTAGTGTCAGGTTCTTCAGGCTGCTTGGGAATCACACCACGACCACCACCATATCCACAGCCTTAGAGATCACACCCAACAATAAGGATATTACGGTCCATTTATCTTTTCTTTTAACTTTATTTTATTTTTAATTTTTCTTCACTTTAGCTTGCTTTTCTTTAAGTATTTAATTAGTATAGTTTTAATTATTATTAGTATATCCTGGCTAATTCCCCACGAGCTACCCAATTTCTTCATCTAGCACAGGATCGTCATCTAGAACGACCCCTCCAACATATCGTTCATCTAACTCAAGGATTTCATCCATAATTCAGGGAGTTTCACTTATCCCCATATCTTCTGATCTGAACATTATATTTATATTATCTATCTTTGTACATTGAGGGCAATGTACATCTTAAGTGTGGGGGGTGAATCTTAGACGTGCCTAACTTTTTGCATTATTCTCAAATCCCTGAATTTAGTCTTGTTTTTAAGTAATTTCCTCATATTACTAATTAGGATGAAATTTCTGATGATTTATGATTTTTATTGATATGTTTTAGATTAATTCATTGATAATTGTGCATTGATAATTACATTTTAAGATACTAAAGAATCAAGCATGATAAGTCCATTTTTTTTCAATTAAAATTTGCTAGGTTGTAAAACTGAATTTAAATATTACTTTGAAGTTTGAAATTTAGGAGGTTGATGTCAAAAATACCCATAATTTTTGTGAGTTTTTGAGCCTTATAGAGCATATATTCTTTTTCATGCTCATTTTATTGATTATGAGTATGTCAACATTGATTTGTTATTCTAGAACTTGCCTCGTTTATACATATCGAGACCACACCTATGATTTGATATACAGAGATGATTAAGGCACCTAGGTTTTAACCCACTAACTCCATTAAAAGCCTACCTTCACAATTAACCCCTAGTGAACCCCTTTTAATCCTAACAACCCTTTTTATTGACATAACCACTAATATTAACCCAAAACCCTTTGCATTTTTTATCACCATTCTTTTTCGACTTCCCTTATATCGAGATTTGATTTGATTAAGCTACCTAATTATTTCATCTTAGTATATGAATAGATGTATTATATATATATAAAAAAAATATTCAGTATTAGTACGATGAAAGGCGAGCTTGTACAGTTAAAGTCTATTTATTGAAGAAGAAGCTCGTATTATTAGTTTAAAGTTTCAATCCATTATGTATTATTCAGTTTATTGTTTCTAATTAGGTAATTTATCAATTCAATCTCGATTCTAACCTTCTAATTTAGCCTCTATCCACACCTTAACCCTAGCCCCGTTACAACCCTAATTAAAGACCTTTTGATTTATGCATCATCTCATATTACAGTGGTGGAGATTTGATTTTCAGGCAAGCCTATGGGATTAACTTTTCATGTTCGACTTTTGAGTGCCTAAATTTTGAACCTTAAACACTTTGAGTGATTTGAGTGAATCTTTTGTGAGGATGTCAATCCTTGTCGGTTTTGAATTAAAGGTAATTATTTAGATAAGGGGAGACGCCTATGTTTTTCAAGCTAAAAATCTATGACTTAGATTTTTTGAATTTTTAGAACTCTATGAGTTGAATTATCCATGTATAAATTATCTATGAATTATGATGAAACATTGTTGATAGGAATTATGAATTATAGAAAGTTCGTTTTAATTGTAAGTTGAGAATTTTGCTTGAGGATAAGCAAAAGCTTAAGTGTGGGGGTATTTGATAAACCGAAATAGTAACATATTTTAATCCAACATTTAGCATACTTTTGGATGATTTATCCCTTGATTTATGTAAAAAGGTGCTCTTAATCCTTTCTTTTCATGTCTTATACTCAGGAAAGCACCCAAGAATAAAAAGAACGAGAAACGGGCTCAAAACGGACCAAAATGGGCCAAAGAAGAAATCAACACGGCCTGGACTAAATCCCACACGGCTGTGCCTCCTCAAATATACTAGAACACGGCCTGAAGTCGATCTACACGGTCGTGCCTCACTAACGAGTCCAACACGGCCCGCCCACGATTCACACGCGCGCGTGTGCCATGGCCGTGCCTCGCCGTGGAGGAGAGTAATTTCACTCGAAAAAGGATACTTAGGGGCAAAGAAACCTATTTCAAAAGCCTATATAAAGACCCTAAGTATAACCTAAAAGAGGACGGTTAGCTAGGCCAAGGAGTCGAGCTGAAAAGGTCAGATTTGTGGGAAACTCTCAAGGGATAGCCAGTTGATCCATCTCCGTAAGCTTTAATTCTACTCAAGACGGAGGATCTCTCCTTCAATTCCTTCAGGGAGTTTTAGGGATTTCTTATGTTTTCTTTTATCTTTTCTTCTGAGATGTTTTTCTTTATTATTATGAACTAAACCCTTCAGATACCTAAAGGGGGATGAAACCTAGATGAATCTTGTTATTTTTTTCTGAACTATATGATAAATACTTGATTTGTTCTTGATTATGTGTACTTAATTCTTGTGTTGATATTTCGCGGATGTTAATTCAAGTTGAATGTGCTCAGGTGGTGGAGCAAAAGTCCCTGCTTAAGAGTAGATCTAGCATAATTAAGCGGAGTTGATCGTGCGCCTAGCGATAGGGTGACGAGATTTTGCCGGATTAGGGTGAAACCTAATATGAGAGTCCATAGATCGATTTACTGCTATTCTAGGGGTTTTAATTAGAAAGAGATTTCAATTAATCAACCTAGGGTTAGACGTTATTCGCCTCGAGAGAGGGTTTAATATAAATTAGGGAGTCCTACGGATTAAGTCAAGTGAATAAATTGTCTGGTTCAGTGTTAGATAACAATTGAAGTCTAGGTGGATTCTTCCTAAGGGTATCGTTTTAATCAACTGAGTTTTTCCCAAGTATTTCCCCAATTCATTCTTTTTGTCTTTGCGTCTTTAGCTTAGTAATTAGTTAATTTAGATTAATAAACAACTTCACTTATTTTAGGCTAAATAGTAGAAAGAAAGTTAGTATTAGTACTTTTAGTTCCTTTGGGTTCGAAAATCCGGTCTTGCCTAAGCTATACTACTGTTCGATAGGTGCACTTGCCTCAATCGTTGTTATAGTTAGTTCCAGGATCCATCATTATAAATTTAAAACTCTGAAATACAACGATCAACCATTCATCAGTATTTTCATAGCATTAACCATATTATAATAACTTGACCACTTTTGTGCCTCAATTCGATCCTCGTGGGAGCGATACTCACTCATCATTTTATTACTTGAACCGACGTGTATACTTGCACAAAATCGCATATCATTTTACACGTGACACTTACCACTCCCAATGTCAAACACCTAAGTTCAGTATATTACAAAGTACAGAAGCATTAAGGTTTTCAAACATATGCATCCATCAACAAATCATATATGTAATTTGATTATCCTAGTAGAATACAAACAATCGTCAAAGCAATTACTTAGTATGATGTCAATTGATCAATAAGTCTACCTAGGTCACATAAGACTTTTCGGCTTCTATCATTCTGAAGCTTATGATAGGTATGGATTCAAGAACTGGAAGCATTGATCGCCTTCAGATGTACCCACGTCCAGAGTAGAAACCCTACACAGAATATATGAAAAAGGCAGTATCCGCAAGTATACGGGTTAGGTTGTAATACAGTTACTACAGAGTAGATGAGTACTCTGAGGATCGTAACCAACAGAGGCGAACACTAAATTAAATAGATCTAATTAGTACTTTAAATAGATTATATTACGATAAAGAAAAATGAAGGTTTTGATGATCTATACTAATAATAAAATAAATAAATAAGCACGGGAAATCAAATAATAAAATCTATCAAATCTAGGCATGGGTGATTAGCTTGCTTCAGTAATCATAACCAACTGTTGCTTCAGGTTTTCTTGTTCAATCGACTAGTCGATATCCCAGTAGGATCTTCTGATCTTCCACTAAAATAATGAGTTGGTAAGAACTACTTATCTCTCGAGCTCACAGTCCAGACCAGTTCAGGGTTAAGGTGTTCACGGATAGACCATAACAAATTTGGGTTAATTCCCACCATAATGACTTCCTAGGATTGTAAGGCCTAGGGTTTAGGTTCTTCCTTTCTTGAACAGTTGATCCGTTAAGAAAACCCTACAAAACAGTTAATCAATCATACCTCCACTCACTAATCCTCCACATGAGGATTAGTTCCTCATGGATCTAATAAACAATATAAACTTGATAAAACAAAGTAACCATGAATAATAATTCAAGAGTATAAAGGTCAGTAGAAGCTTGTTTTGTATTAGAATTGAGCACAAAATCCTCACAGGGTTTGATTGTGTTTCACAAATTTGATCTCTCCCACAAAAGCAAATAATAAAAACTAAAATTAACCTAAAACCTAATAAAGGAAAAACTAAAGACTAAATCTAAAAAGAAAATTATACAATACAAAAGACCCTCCCTAACATGTGCAAAATGAGCCTATTTATAGACTTTAGAGTAGTCGTAGTCCTTAACCCTAGGCAGCTACAATCCTCGGGCTTAACATTTGATTGTGTAGACCAAAACGCCCCTGGCTTGTAATTATTTCCCGAGCAAAGGTGATGTCGAGACACACCAGGTCTTGTGTCGTGACATCGAGGGTGGTATGCTCATTTTCAGGGTATCTTCAAGGGTATGTCGCGACATCCTCATATTGTGTCGTGACACTGAAGGAAGTCTTAGAATTCTTCTACTCTACTTCTATGTTGCGACATCCAATGCTCTGTGTTGCAACACAGTTACCAGTATCGAGTTAGCACACCTTCTAGTGGTCTTCTTCATGCTCATAAAGTATATTAGCTTACCTTTAGACCTCTTTCGGCCTCTAAGGTTAATAAAAGACTCAAATTACACACTTTAGTAAATTTAAATAGATTTACAAAAACATAATTAAAACTTAACTAAAATGCTTATGTTCAAGCTCCTAAAGTGTGAAAACTAGTTTAATCTACTACACCGAATTACAGCAGATCAAACTCTCCCACACTTAAATCGTTGCTTGTGCTCAAGAAAAATAAACAAAAAACAGTAAATGAAAAGACGACCCCTGAGCAAGCATGGTAGAAATGTTAGCTTTGGAGCATATGAATAAGCATTTCATATTCAGACATAATATTGGCATGATATATAACTGACTTACCACTTTTGATATCAAACACTTATGTTCAGTATATTACAAAGCATACAAGCATTAAAGGTCTCAAATGTAGGAATCCATAAATAAATTATATAAGTAATTTGATTATCCTAGTAGAATACAAACAATCATACATGCAATTATTTAGTATGATTTCAAATTGTGAATAAGTTTACCTAGATCACATAGGGTTTTTCAGCTTGTAACGTTCCAAGGCTTAGGATTGGTATGGATTTCAATAATAGTGAGCATCAAATAGTTTCAAGTACGAAAATAGTTTGGCACATCGTATTGTCCCATATTCTCCCTTTTAGTGACCATTTCCCGCTCACCGCCTTATTTCTCATTCTCTCACCTTTCTTTTACCTCCTTATAGGAAATCTTAGCATCATATAGTAACTACAGCTAGCTCATGAGTTTTTGTGCAATAACGATCGAGTTTTTCTATAGTTATGACTTTGTCACTTTTCTTTCTTTTTCATAGTAACTCACTCATAGTTGCATTTATTTTTCACGTATTCTTTTTCTACTCGTTTAATTTTCTTTTTGAATATATCTTTTTTTTTTACACTTTTAAGCTAACCTATAATCACTATACTCTACTAATCTTTCATATCACTTTGTTTTTACAAAACTACCGTAATGTATCTATTTAACCTTCAATATGTATGGTCAAACGTCTATAATCATGCAGTTTAAGACTAAAGAAAAGGGTAAGCACAAATCATCATTTTTATCTCACGTCTTGTATAGAGGTTCATCAAGAAGTGTTTTCCAGCTCAAAATAGATACTAAGGATGAATAAATAAGGTTAGCTTTTTTGCGCTAGGTGTATACCAAGGAATGCCTTAGGTCATCCCTAGGTATCTGAATATTCACAAATTTAGTCAACCAAACAATCACAAATTCAACAATTTATCATTCATACTAGCATACTCGTTTCCTTGTATTCTCTATATCATTTGGTACAATCAATTGCTTCATACCTATTTACAATGTAATATATAGAACTTAATAGTTTAATAATAAAAAAAATTAAAATCACTTATCCTCATGCCAAATTTACTGTAAATACAATCAACCTATGTACATGCTCCTAACCAATCACTTGTACTTTTACAAGCTCAAGCACACAAATGATAAGAAAAATCGAAGAAAAGCAAAAAAAATTAAAATAACTTTTATATGTTACCTGTAATAGCCCGATTTTGGGGCTAGTCGGAACAGTGGTTTCAAGACCGCTAACCCGAGGATGAAGAAAATTATTTTTGACGTTATTTTTTGTGTTATAGTATGTTTTTAACGATGCATGAAAATTTTGGTGCATTATTTTAGTGGTTTAAGGCTTAATTGCGAAAAAGGACTAAATCGCATAAAGCGTAAAAGTTCCATTTTACAAGCTAGAAGTATTAAATAGATAAGGAACTTTAAATTGAAGGTCTTGAATGTAAAATTAGACCTTCCTAATGTTGATAGCCGGCCATAGGGGATAATAGACTCAAAATTGGTCAAAATTGGGTGGGTTAGGTGGACTAATTTGAAGGAAATAAAATAAAATAAGAAAAGATGATATCATCCATTTTTCTTCATCATATTCACCACCAAAAATACCAGCATAGAGGGGGTTTTGAAAGCTTTGAAATTTCAGCAAGTTATCCTCACACAAGTAAGTGATTTTGGTGGTTTTAGTTGATAATTTTTGTACTTTTGGAACCCCCAAAGCTTATGCTAGCTAATGAGGGGACTAATTTGCAATATGGTTGAAAGTTTAGGGACTTGACATGAGAGTGTTTATGTTGTTAGCTGAGTTTTTATGGAAGAAAATGAATGTTAGGGTGATGAGAAACAACTTTTGTGAAGGGTGTTGTCATGAAAACACCTAAATGGGACCAAGTTGTAAATGTTGTAATTAGGTAATAAATGCATGAAATAGTTGGATTTGTGAGTAGTTGTAAGAGAAAAAATGTTCAGCTAGGCTTGTTTAATAAGAAAATGTGATGAAAAATGATTTACGAGCCTAGGGGCAAAATCATAATTTTGCCAAAGTGTAAGGGCAAAATGGTCATTTTTGCCTAAGTATAGATTTTGATGTATTATGATTTATAAAGTGATTGAATGAGTGAATTTCACTATTATAGATCAAGAAGAACGTGGAAACAACCTTGACCGAGGAAAAGGCAAGGTTACGGACTAAACTGTCAATTAATACATTTTGCGCCGAGGTAAGTTTATGTGTAAACAATGCATCTTAAATACACATGTTGTCACTTATTGGTGCATTGTATGATTGAGAACATTTACGATTTAAATGAATTGAATTCTGTAGATAATGAATATTTTCTGTATAAACGTTGAAATAGATATGTAAATGTGAAATATTATCCGTAGTAATTAATGGTGGGCTGTGTGCGACATCACCTTAATTATTCTTGCTGGTGGGCTATGTGCGATACCACCTTATTACTGGTTTATGATGGGCTGTGTGCGATACTATCGTTTATATTAACATTTGGTGGGCTATGTGTGATACCACCGTAAATATTCTTGATGGTGGGTTATGTGCAATACCACCCTGATAAAGATAAATGGTGGGCTAAGTGTGAAACCACCGAGTGTTTAGTATTACTATGAATGGTTTATTGTGAAATTGTGATGTGTTGTTTTATGTGATCATGTGGTGATAAGTGCAGGGATGTATGTTAAAGAATATGAGCATTTGGCTTGTGATATGGTTTGAAATGTGGTAAGAGATGAAATGAGTAAGCATGATCTTGGAATGTGGATTGTTCTTACTTATTATGAAATGCTATTTATTGATTAGCACATATTATGATGTTTATTGTTTACATGTAAACTTACTAAGCTTAAAGCTTACTCCCTTTTTTTTCCCTTTATTTTATAGTGTCAAAGAGCCGGGTCGGGATACGAAGATAATTGGAAGATCTGTAACATCCCAAAATTTGAGTATTATTTGTGTTGGCTCAAGTATGAATTTTGTGTGTTAGCATAGTCTTGTGAAGGCTTGATTTTATTTAGGAAGTTAGAATAATTTTTAGTATGGTTTATTTAATGAAGTGGATTAAGTGAGCTTAGCACTTAAGTTAATTTAAGTGTTAAATTAAAGCACAAGAGGAGTAAGTGGCAAGATGGTTAAGGAGCTTGAAAGGTGGCTTGAGGTTAGAGGTTCGAGTATCATGGAAAGCATTTTTGAAGACTTTATTTTGTGTTCTAGCATTGATGGACGGTCAACCTATGTTTATGATAGGTTGGACCTTAAGTTTTTGGTTAGTTGAATTTTGGAAAAGGAAAGCATGAAATAGGGGATAAGAATCTTAAGGTTATGGAAGGTTGGGGAGACATAAGGCTTGGTTGTAGGAAAATGTTTTGGAAAGTATTTCAAGGCCTTTAGTGAATGTATGTGGACGGTATGGGTGTCTAAGGGGTGGCGAATTTTGTTAGGTAGCTTGGGGGATATTGGCCAATTTTTGTCATTTGAACATCTTTTTTGCATTTTTATTTTCCCTCTCCAAAAACTCTTTCTTTGGCCGAATGTCATTGTGCATTTTGTGCAAATTTAGCTTTTGTTTTAGCTCTTATTTTGTTGAACCAAAAATGCTATTTCCTTTCTTTCATTTGTCCTTTTGAACCAAAACTTCATTTTGGTATTTTTGCACTTTTCTTTTAGGCAAAATAGGTGTTGGCCGAATCTCATCTCTCCCACATCTCTCTTTTCTTTTCTTTTTGACATTTGTTCATAATCACATTTTCTTTTACACTCTCTTGGCCGAATATCTCTCCATCTCAAATACCATTTCTTTTTCATTTGTTCAAAGATAAAAACATCTACCTCCATTCTATTTTTCTTTTCTTTTTCACTTCACCATAGCCGAATCTTCCCACTTCCTTTTAGTTTTAGTTTGGCCGATTATTCAAGGATAAACTCTCTTTGGTTTCTTCAATCGATTTTTGGATAAAAAGGGGTAAGTGTTCATGGACGTTTTTCTTTCAATTCTTTTCTCGTCTCTATGTTATTTTCTTGTGGATTAAGGCCGAATCTATGGGCATTGGTTTGCAAGGTTCTAATCATTCGTAGAAACCGATCTCTTTTAGGCTTTTCGGGACGTTGGAAGCAATCAATCTAAGCCTCGTTTCTTTGTCAATCGATTTGGGTAAGTTTAGGTAAGATTTGGTATTACAAGTGATAACTCTTTGGGATTTAGTAGTATGGCCGAATGGCCTTTGTTCATAATTTTAGTATTGGCCGATTGTAGGACAAGGTGTTCTAGTGTGGTAGATCGATTCGGAGTTAGTTCTTGCGTTGGTGAAAGGTGTGATATCTCTTACACACTTTATAACTTGGTTTATATATGTATATTTGTGTGTTATATAACTAATCATATTATGAAAGTGGGTAAATCGATGAGATCTGGATATGATACCATGATGGTATGAATGAGGATTCGGGTAAGTCCATTTCAATATGTTGTTAATACATGTGGATTGAAATCATGATCTACGATTTATGATATATTCATTATGAGATACATATCAAAGTTTATTGACATGATTTGTCTATCTATTGCATTGGTATGGGCAATATGAGAGGAGGGGAAGATTGATGATTCGTGTCTTCTGACACCGATGGTTTGGCACCACCAAAGATTTGGTATCACATTCGTGTCTTCGGACACGGAGGTTTGGCACCTCATAGCGACTTGTCCCCGTGGTTAATTCCACCGTGGGTTGGCCCAGCTTTTGAGATATGGGATCGCTTTGCCACGTGATTTGGTATCACACGTGGGTTGGCCCCACAACTTGATGATTCGTGTCTTGGACACCGTGAGGTTTGGCACCTCATAGCGACTTGTCCCCGTGGTTAATTCCACCGTGGGTTGGCCCCACTTTTGAGATATGGGATCGTCTCGCGGTGATTTGGTATCACACGTGGGTTGGCCCCACAGATGGATTATTCGTGACTACGGTCACCAAAGGATTTGGTATCACATTTGTGTCTTTGGACACCAGTGGTTTGGCACCACCAGTGGTTTGGTACCACACGGGGTAGAAAAGGAGTTATGGATGGCTAGGTTGGGTGCATTATACATATATGTTGCTTTGTTATAATTTGTGTAAGTATGTGGTATTTACCCGGGAGAGGGAATATGCACTGAGTCTTGGTGACTCACCTTCTCCCTTATATTTTCTGGTGATTCGTGATATCGCGGATATGGAGCCGGATGAACTCGAGGAGGCCATGCAATAAAGTTTGGTTTTACATGAACTTCCATTTGGGTACTTTATTTTAATATGGTTTTCATATTTTATGGATTTGTAATAAGGCCTGTTTAATTATGTTTTGGATTATTTTTATGTTTTGAATATATTTAAAATATGGCTTATAAATTACTTGGTTAATCTAATAATTGAGCTCAAAGTTTTCTAAACTAAAAACTCGCAATGGTTTTAAAAATCTTACCATCGGGTAATATGAATAGTTCGATAGAAAAAATTACAAGTTTAGTGTTTTCAACAAATTAAGTGATTTCAAAAATTCAAGTTTCTATACTCAATTGCAAACGGATTTTCAAAGTGATATTTCAAATTTTCTTAAAAAGATATAAATGTTTTCTATCCTATGATTTATCAACTAAGTTTTAAAGTTTTATGTAATTCAAAGTAAATCTCAGCTTTAACTTATTTTCACAAATAAAGAATTTCAAAGAGTTTTTCACAAAATTTAATTGTTAAGTCGATTCATTCAAAAATATTTTCCTTAGTGACATACCGTTTCGGTCGTATGTATTGACCGGTTTTGGGGTGTTACAAATTGGTATCAGAGCCAAGTTCAAAAACTCGATTGTGGGCCCGAGGCCCAAAATGTTTTAAAGAATGGATTTTAAAATGTTTTGATTATATGGTTGGAAAGGCATGGCCTCGAGTCTCCGACATCAATCCGCCCTGGTAAGTACATCAAATTGTTGATTTTGATGATATGATATGATGATGTTGGCATGACTGTATAGTAGTAGGAATTACTCTAGAGACCCAAAACTATAGGTTGAATGTACTCGCGAAACAACCTCTTATTAAAACTTTTCATAAAACTGTGCTTTAAAGAAAGTGGAATAATGACTAATGCATAATGCTTTTTAATCAGATAAGTCGAGACTTTAGACATGAGTACTCGTGGTCGAGGTCGTATGATTCGTGGACGCGGTCGGGGTAGGATGGCTGTGTCTGAGCCAGTGAGGTCCGGTCAAGGATCCGAAAATGAGGTACCACTACCATATACTGCTTTGATAGATGTGGGTTCGACACATTCGTATGTTGCCGATAACATAGTAGAGACTATGAATCTAGACTCGAGACTACTTCTAGAAAGATGACAATGCCAGCCCTCCTGGTCACTTTGTAGAAGTAAATAAGTCAGATAGAGATGTACCCCTAGAACTCCAAGGGGTAGTGTTCGTAGTGATCCGATGGAATTGCCATTTGAGGAGTTCGATCGATACTTGGGATGGACTGGTTGGCCAAGTACCGAGCAAGTTTGGATTGCGCCGCTAAAGCGCATGGTTTTGAAGTCGATTGAGGCGAAGAGATGGTCATGATAGGTAATAGAAGAGATTATCTATCCAATGTGGTATCTCGCGTTGAAAAGTCGTGAAGTTGGTTAGGAAGGGGCGTGAGGCATTCGTGGTCCATGTGTGTGCGTTGGAGGCTAAGGAGTCTAATGTGGGAATGTCCGCACGGTAAAGGAATATGTTGACGTATTTCTGAAGAACTTCCGGACTACCTTCGGATCGTGAAGTTGAATTTGGTATAGATCTGTTGCTCTAACGGCACCGGTGTCTATAGCTCCGTATAGGATGGCAATCAAGGAATTGATGGAATTAAAGGCTCGAGATTCATGAATTGTTGGATCGAGGTTTCATTCGACCAAGTGTTTACGCCTTGGGGAGCGCCGGTACTCTTCGTCAAGAAGAAGGATGGTACGATGCGGATGTGTATAGACTACCGCTTGATTGAATAAGTCGACGATCAAAACAAATATCCTTTGCGAGGATAGATGACTTATTTGATCGACTTAAGAAGCGGCGGTTTTCTCAAGATTGATTTAAGGTCCGGATATCATCACCAAGGTGAAAGAGGTGATATCCATAAGACGGTATTTCGCACTCGGTATGGGCACTACGAGTTTTTGGTAATGCCGTTTGGGTTGACTAACGTCTTGGCGGCATTCATGGACATGATGAATCGGGTATTCCAGCAGCTTTTGACCAGTTTGTTGTAGTATTTATAGACGATATTTTGGTATACTCCAAGTCGGAGGAGGAGCATGATGCGCATTTGTGAGTAGTGTTGCAGATTCGAGGAAAAAGCAACCAGACGCCAAATTTAGTAAGTGCGAGTTCGGCTTAGGAGGTGACTTTCTTGGGTCGCGTAGTATCACCGAGGGGATTAGAGTGGATCCTCGGAAGATTGAGGCGATGTTGGATTGGAAGCCGCCTAAGTCGGTGGTGAGATTCGGAGTTTTCTAGGTCCAGCGGTATTACCAAGATTTGTAGAAGGATTTTCTTTGATAGCAGCACCTATGACCAAGTTATTGAGGAAAGGAGTTCCATTTGTGTGGGCCGAGAAGCGACAAGGAAGTTTCGACAAGTTGAAGAAGATTCTGATCAAGCTCCGCTTTGATTCAACTGAGGCGAGCAAGGAATTCACGGTTTCTTCGTGATGCATCACATACTGGTTTGGGATATGTGTTGATGCAGGAAGGGAAGGTAGTGGCTTATGCATCTCGACAGTTGAGACCACATGAGGTTAATTATCCGACGCATGACTTGGAATTAGCTGCTATGGTTTTTGCTTTGAAGATATGGAGAAACTATTTGTATGGAGAGAAGTCGATAGTCTATATGGATCACAAGAGTCTTAAGTATCTTTTGACTCAGAAGGATTTGAACTTAAGGCAGCGCAGATGGATTGAGTTGTTGAAGGACTACGACTGTTCGATTGAGTACCATCCGGGCAAGGCTAACGTGGTGGCAGACGCGTTGAGCCGTAAGGTTGTATCGGATTTAAGATCGATGTTTGCTTGACTTAGCTTATACGATGATGGGAGTCTTTTGGCAGAATTGTAAGTCAAGCCGACTTGGTTAGATCAGATCAAGGAGAAGTAGTTAGAGGATGATGGTTTAAATGATCGGACGTTGCAGGTTCAGAACGGAGGTTTAGAGGAATATAGTTTGTCCAGCGATGGAGTACTGTGTTTTAAAGGGAGAGCTTGTATGCCGAAGGATGTTGAGTTGAGGCAAAGGATTCTTCGGGATGCACATAACAGCCCATATGCTATGCATCTTGGAGGAAGCAAGATGTATCGGGATTTAAGAGAGCATTTTTGGTGGTCAGGTCTGAAGCGTGAGGTAACTGAGTTTGTGGGTAAATGTCTGACGTGTCGGCCAGGTCAAGCGCGAGCATCGATTATCGTCTGGGTTACTTCACCATGAAGATTCCACAGTGGAAGTGGGAAAGGACCACTATGGACTTTGTCGATGGATTACCTCTTACGCCTAGTAAGAAGGATTCATTTGGGTGATTGTGGATCGTCGACTAAGTCACTCATTTCATTCCTGGTAAGGATGGATTATTCGCCTGAGTTAGCTAAGTTGTATGTAGCGGAGATAGTGAGGTTGCACGGTGTACCAAAGGTGTCGATCATCTCGCATGCAGATCCTAGATTTACGTCGAGGTTTTGGAGAGCGTTACATCGGGCTTTGGGTACGCGGTTGGATTTTAGTACCGCATTTCATCCACACCGGGACGGGCAATCGGAAAGAGTTATACTGATTTTAGAGGATATGTTGAGAGGTTGTGTATTGGACTTGAGGCAAATGAGAAGAGTTTTTACCATTAGCTGAGTTCGCATACAACAATAGTTACCAGACAAGCATTAAGATGGCACCATATGAGGCGTTGTATGGTAGGAGGTGTCACACACCTACATGCTTTGGACCGAGTTGGGTGAGCGTCGGATGTTAGGACCGAGAGTTGGTTGCGGGCGAGGATAAGGTTAAGATGATTCAGCTCGTCTCAAGGAAGCTTCCGGATAGGCAGAAGTCATATGCCGATCTCAAGCGGAGGGATATAGAGTTTGCCGTGGGTGACAAAGTTTTTCTGAAGGTCTCGCCATGGAAGAAAGTGTTAAGATTTGGGAGAAAAGGCAAGTTAAGTCCAAGGTTTATTGGGCCGTTTAAGGTGTTGAGACGAGTGGGACCAGTAGCTTATCAGCTTGAGTTGCCAGCGGAACTGAGTCAGATTCACGATGTGTTCCATGTCTCCATGCTTAGACGCTATCGTTCTGATCCATCGCATGTTGTGGCAGTAGAGGAAATAGAGGTGAGTCCAGATCTGACGATAGAAGAAGAACCTGTGCAGATCCTAGATCGAGATGTGAAAGTTTTGCGTAGGAAGACAGTTCCTTTAGTGAAGGTTTTATGGCGAAATCATGGCGTGGAGGAAGCTACGTGGGAACCGGAGGATGTAATGAGGCAGCAGTATCCTCAACTCTTTTGATCAGGTAATTTCGAGGACGAAATTTTCTTAAGCGGGTAGAATTGTAACATCCCAAAATTTGAGTATTATTTGTGTTGGCTCGGGTATGAATTTTGTGTGTTAGCATAGTCTTGTGAAGGCTTGATTTTATTTAGGAAGTTAGAATAATTTTTAGTATGGTTTATTTAATGAAGTGGATTAAGTGAGCTTAGCACTTAAGTTAATTTAAGTGTTAAATTAAAGCACAAGAGGAGTAAGTGGCAAGATGGTTAAGGAGCTTGAAAGGTGGCTTGAGGTTAGAGGTTCGAGTATCATGGAAAGCATTTTTGAAGACTTTATTTTGTGTTCTAGCATTGATGGACGGTCAACCTATGTTTATGATAGGTTGGACCTTAAGTTTTTGGTAAGTTGAATTTTGGAAAAGGAAAGCATGAAATAGGGGATAAGAATCTTAAGGTTATGGAAGGTTGGGGAGACATAAGGCTTGGTTGTAGGAAAATGTTTTGGAAAGTATTTCAAGGCCTTTAGTGAATGTATGTGGACGGTATGGGTGTCTAAGGGGGTGGCCGAATTTTGTTAGGTAGCTTGGGGGGATATTGGCCAATTTTTGTCATTTGAACATCTTTTTGCATTTTTGTTTTCCCTCTCCAAAAACTCTTTCTTTGGCCAAATGTCATTGTGCATTTTGTGCAAATTTAGCTTTTGTTTTAGCTCTTATTTTGTTGAACCAAAAATGCTATTTCCTTTCTTTCATTTGTCCGTTTGAACCAAAACTTCATTTTGGTATTTTTGCACTTTTCTTTTAGGCAAAATAGGTGTTGGCCGAATCTCATCTCTCCCACATCTCTCATTTCTTTTCTTTTTGACATTTGTTCATAATCACATTTTCTTTTACACTCTCTTGGCAGAATATTTCTCCATCTCAAATACCATTACTTTTTCATTTGTTCAAAGATAAAAACATCTACCTCTATTCTATTTTTCTTTTCTTTTTCACTTCACCATAGCCGAATCTTCCCACTTCCTTTTAGTTTTAGTTTGGCCGATTATTCAAGGATAAACTCTCTTTGGTTTCTTCAATTGATTTTTGGATAAAAAGGGGTAAGTGTTCATGGACGTTTTTCTTTCAATTCTTTTCTCGTCTCTATGTTATTTTCTTGTGGATTAAGGCCGAATCTCTGGGCATTGGTTTGCAAGGTTCTAATCATTCGTAGAAACTGATCTCTTTTAGGCTTTTCGGGACGTTAGAAGCAATCAATCTAAGCCTCGTTTCTTTGTCAATCGATTTGGGTAAGTTTAGGTAAGATTTGGTATTACAAGTGATAACTCTTTGGGATTTAGTAGTATGGCCGAATGGCCTTTGTTCATAATTTTAGTATTGGCCGATTGTAGGACAAGGTGTTCTAGTGTGGTAGATCGGATTCGGGAGTTAGTTCTTGCGTTGGTGAAAGGTGTGTATATCTTACACACTTTATAACTTGGTTTATATATGTATATTTGTGTGTTATATAACTAATCATATTATAAAAGTGGGTAAATCGATGAGATCTGGATATGATACCATGATGGTATGAATGAGGATTCGGGTAAGTCCGTTTCAATATGTTGTTAATACATGTGGATTGAAATCATGATCTACGATTTATGATATATTCATTATGAGATACATATCAAAGTTTATTGACATGATTTGTCTATCTATTGCATTGGTATGGGCAATATGAGAGGAGGGGGAAGATTGATGATTCGTGTCTTCGGACACCAGTGGTTTGGCACCTCATAGCGACTTGTCCTCGTGGTTTAATTCCACCGTGGGTTGGCCCCACTTTTGAGATATGGGATCGTCACGGTGATTTGGTATCACACGTGGGTTGGCCCCACAGATGGATTATTCGTGACTACGGTCACCAAAGTGATTTGGTATCACATTTGTGTCTTTGGACACCAGTGGTTTAGCACCACCAAAGTGGTTTGGTACCACACGGGTAGAAAAGGAGTTATGGATGGCTAGGTTGGGTGCATTATACATATATGTTTCTTTGTTATAATTTGTGTAAGTATGTGGTATTTACCCGGAGAGGGAATATGCACTGAGTCTTGGTGACTCACCTTCTCCCTTATATTTTCAGGTGATTCGTGAGATCGCGGATATGGAGCCTGGATGAACTCGAGGAGGCCATGCAATAAAGTTTGGTTTTACATGAACTTCCATTTGGGTACTTTATTTTAATTTGGTTTTCATATTTTATGGATTTGTAATAAGGCTGTTTAATTATGTTTTGGATTATTTTTATGTTTTGAATATATTTAAAATATGGCTTATAAATTACTTGGTTAATCTAATAATTGAGCTCAAAGTTTTCTAAACTAAAAACTCATAATGGTTTTAAAAATCTTACCATCGGGTAATATGAATAGTTCGATAGAAAAAATTACAAGTTAAGTGTTTTCAACAAATTAAGTGATTTCAAAAATTCAAGTTTCTATACTCAATTGCAAACGGATTTTCAAAGTGATATTTCAAATTTTCTTAAAAAGATATAAATGTTTTCTATCCTATGATTTATCAACTAAGTTTTAAAGTTTTATGTAATTCAAAGTAAATCTCAGTTTTAACTTATTTTCGACAAATAAAGAATTTCAAAGAGTTTTTCACAAAATTTAATTGTTAAGTCGATTCATTCAAAAATATTTTCCTTAGTGACATACCGGATTCGGTCGTGGCGTATTGACCGGGTTTGGGGTGTTACAAGATCACCCACACTATCAGCTCATCTCGGTATATCTAGAACTAGCATTTTGAGTATGGCATGTATAGGGGCTAGACTTAGTGAATTGTTTTGTTATTTTGGTCAAGTATGTATTGGCTCCTTTAAAGATGAACTCTCTTGTATATTGCCATAGTTGATGGCCCATTAGTACTAATTTAAGAAAAGATAAAGTTATTCATGGAAGTGTATGTTGAAAAATTTAGGTTGCTTAGTGATTTGTTGAATGGGATTATGTTGTGTGAGCTAGGGTGATGAAAAGAGCTTGGCAAATAGTCTTGTTCTTGTCCACACGGGTAGGCACACGGGCATGTGTCTAGACTATTTGTGACACACGGTCAGTCCCATGGGTGTGTGGCTAGGCCGTGTGTCCCCTGCATGATAGTTTTACAAGTCAGTAAGCTCAGTAGAAAACACACGGGCAGAGGCACGGCCGTGTGTCTCAGTCGTGTGGAAGGCACAGCCAGGGACATGGGCGTGTGCTCAGGCCGTGTGAAGTCTGCACCTGCATTTTGGAATTTAATTCGTCACACAGTCGAAGGACACGGGCGTGTGATAGGCCGTGTGATGCTAGTCAGAGGCGATGCTCTCCTGTCCCTTTTATTTCCTCACTCTGTTGGTAACCACATTTAAAAATTTTTGTTTTGCCATTGATCTTCATAGTTAATTGATTTCTCTCCAGATCAATGGTGGAGCTTGATGTAGCTAGAAAAGGTCTGCCTAACAGAATGGGTGTCTCACGGTCCTCTTCAAAGTCTAAAACTACAAAGTCCGCCTAAATGATAAAGTTGCGCACTTTGACTAACACATCTTCTAGTATTAAATATTTGTTAGCCAACTGTAGTGTAATTTGTGTATTCTTGAGGTCCCCTAACCCAAGTTCTTCACATATTGATAGAGGCATTAAATTGATGCTAGCTCCTAAATTGCATAGGGCTCTATTGAATTGAATGCTTTCTATCTCTATGGGAATTGTAAAGCTTCCCAGGTCTTTCAGCTTTTGGGGAACTTGTCTAGAAATAATAGCACTACAGGAAGCACTCATGTTAATTTATTCTCCTATCTTAATTTTCCTACACCTAGACATGATTTCCTTTAAAAATTTGGCATACTTAGTAACTTTCTCAATTAGTTTAATTAAAGGTAAGTTCACATTGAATGTTTTGAACAAGTTTAAAAACCTTACAAACTCGTCTTCATCCCGTTTTTATCTCTTCCAACCTTGAAGGGAACAATATCTTTACAATGGTAGGGTCTTTAATTGTCTCTTTCTCCAATTCAACTACCGATGCAACTACTTCCTCTAGTTTTGGTTCATCATCAGCTTCCAACCTTGAAGGGAACAATATCTTTACAACGGCAGGGTCTTTAATTGTCTCTTTCTCCAGTTCAACTACCAGTGCAAATACTTCCTCTAGTTTTAGTTCATCATCAGCTTCTAAGGGTCTTTTATTAAGATCACTTGTTCTCCCCTTAGGTTCCTCCTAAGTAAGGTTCTTTGGGCTATTCAGTACTTTACCTGATCGAAGCACGATTGCTTTCACATGCTCCTTCCCTTCTCTCCAAGGATTATCTTCGATGTTGCTAGGGATACCTGTGCCAATTTTTCTTTTTATATCACCCATCATGCTCTTCAACTGGCTCATCTGATCTTCAAACTTAGTCAATGTTTTTGCTAAATTGGTGCATTCAGACTGCACCTGCTTTGCTTTTGTCCTCATTGATTGTATTTCCCTTTCGATTTGATCCAAACGTTAACCACATACAGTATGATCATTTGGGTTGGCCCTTTTCTAAGGTTTCTATAAATAAGGAGGTTGATAGTTAATATTTTTAACTTGATTTAAAGTATTACCTCCTCCTTGATTTCCTCCCCATCTTAGGTTTAGATTATCTCTCCATCCAGGATTGAAAGTATTTGAATAAGGATTTTCACCCTTATTATCGATGTAATTCACATCATCAGTGGGATTGTTAATATAATGGAAGAGCGGTTTGTCTCATCCATATATAGACGGTGAATTCTTCTTAGATTCTATTTAGTTGATTCTATCCACTAACTGTTGATATTTGTCATCCTCCTGGACAACCTTCATCGTAGATGGTCTTTGGCCATATGTGTGTCGTTCAGTTGGCCAGTGGTAGGAGTTCATCGCCATATTTTCTATTAATTTGTACGTATCCTCATACATTCGGTTCATTAAAGCACCTATTGTGGCATCATCCAATCATAACCTTGAGTGCACATCCAACCTATTGTAGAAAATTTGCAGTCGTAACCACTTAGGCAATCCGTGGTGTGGGCATTTTTGAATCAACTTTTTAAAATACTCCCATGATTCGTGAAAAAATTATCCTTCTAATTGTTTAAACATAGAAATTTCCCTTCTTAGCTGGACCGTCTTGCTAACGAGGAAGAACTTTTGTAGGAATTTCCCTGCGAGTTCGTCCCATGTCGTGATTAATCTTGGTGCCTGCGAATCTAACCAAGGAAAGGCATTATCAATTAATGAAAAGGGAAACAACCAAAGAAGAATAGCGTCATCAGTGACCCCATTGTATTTGACGGTATCACAAAGCTGGATGAACAATTTTAGACCCTGACTCGAATCTTCTGACATCGTTCCTCGAAACTGCAAATTATCTTGAATCATCTAGATCATAGCTGGCTTGATCTTGAAATTATTGGTCATAATGGTTGGCCTCATTATACTCCCTTGAACCATATCTAGATTTGGTAGCGCATACTCCCTTAGAGTCCTTTCGTTACATGCCTTGAGATTGTTTGTAGGTAATTGTGGTGGTGGTGATGGGTAGTCTAGATTGTTATTGTTAGCTTCGTCGAACAGTGGATTCCCACATCGTGGTAAATTACCTTTAGTAGGTAGTTGAATCTGCATTGGCTGTTGCTATTGCTGTTACTGTTGAGAATTTCTTCAGATTATTCATTCTAAATCTGTGACTGGCTCTATAGGTTTTCCCCTACTACGAGTCATAAACTAAACCCAAAGATAAAAGATTAGTAGAAAATAAGAAAATAAAATCATAGCTATAATCTAAAAAATTCCTAATTATTCTAATAATATGCAAAAAATTAAAATTAAATCAATGTCGTTGCCTCCCTAGAAACGGTGCCAACAACTTGACTGCCTCCGGACGTACTAACGTCTAGAGTGTGAATACTGCTACAAAATATATAGAATTTGAGGCGGTGTCCGCAAGTGTACGGGTCGGGTTGTAATATAGTTTGTTTACAACGAAACACTTCGTAAGTATTCCAGGGATCGTACCCAATGGAGGCTAGTACTAAATTAATTCTAATCTACACGCTAATAGATCTAATTAGTACTTTAAATTAGTTATAGTACGATAACATAAATAAAAGGGATTTTTGGGATTTTTATAATAGTAAAATAATAATAAAGAAATAAATAACAAGAGATTGAAAAGTAGAATGAATCAAATCTGAGTTTGGGTTATTAGCTCGTTTCGGCAATCCCCATCAATTATCACTTCGGGTTCTTCATAAATCAAATAGTCGCTATTTTAGTAGGATCTTCTGATCTTCTACTAAAATAACGAGTCGGCAAGAACTACTTATTTTCCGACCTCACAGTCCAGACCGGCTTAGGGTGAAGGTGTTCACGGATAGGCCATACCAATTTTGGGTTATTTTCCACCTTGATGACTTCCTAGGGTTGTCAAGCCTAGGGTTTTGGTTATTCCTTTCCCAAATAGTTGATCTTTTGAGTAACACTATAAAATAGTTAATAGATCATACCTCCAGTCATTAATCTTCTATAGAAAGATTAGTTCCTCATGGAATCAATAAACACCATAAACTTCATATTGAATATATGCATAAAGAATAAAACAAGAGTAGAGTTTAGAGAATCCTGTTTGTATTTGATATATAAAGTGCTGAAATCCTCAACCGTTTGTTTGTGTCTATAAATCAAGTTCTCCGATGAACACGAATGAAAAGAATTGAAAAAAAGTCTAAACCCTAAGAGAAAGAAAAATAAACTGAAAACTAAATTTTACAAAAGAAACTAATAATATGAAAAGCTCTCTATAACAAGTGTTAAATGGGACTATTTATAGATTTAGGGTTTTCGTCGCCCTCAACCCTAGGTCAGTTGATGTTCTCGTGTTAAACATTTGATTGTGCAGACCAAAACGCCTTAGCTCGTAAGTGCTTCCTATACAGGACCGATGTCGCGACACCCTAGTGCCTGTGTCGCGACATCAGGGGCAGTATGCGCATATTTAGGGTATCTTCAGGGGTGTGTCGCGACAACCTCAGGCCGTGTTGTGACACCGAAGACAATCATGAAATTCTTCTATTCTGCTCCCTATGTTGGGACATCAAACTCTCAGTGTTGCAACACAGCTACCAGTATCGAGTTAGCACGCCTTCTAATGGTCTCAGGCACACTCACAAAGTATATTAGCTCACCCTTAGGCCTTATTCAGCCCCTAAGGTAAATAAAAGACACGAATTACACTTTTTATTGAATGTAAATGAAATTATGAAAACTCGATTAACACATAAAAAATATGCTTGTATTCAAACTCCTCAAATGCGAAAACTAGTTTAATTTGCTACACCAAATTATAGCAGATCATGTACCCACGTCCAGAGTAGAAATCCTGCACAAAATATATGAAAAAGGAAGAAATCAGCAAGTATGCGGGTCAAGTTGTAATATAGTTACAATAGAGTAGATGAGTACTCCGAGGATCGTACCTAAGGAAGGCAAGCACTAAATTAATTCTAACCCAAACATAACTAGATCTAATTAGTACTTTAAATAGATTATATTACGATGAATAAAAAGAAAGATTTTGATTATCTATACTAATAATAATAATAAAAGAAATAAATAAGCACAAGAAATTAAATAATAAAATATATCAAATCTGGGCATGGGTGATTAGCTTGCTTCAGTAATCATAACCAATTGTTGCTTCAAGTTTTCTTGTTCAATCAACTAGTTGATATCCCAGCAGGATCTTCCGATCTTCAACTAAAATAACGAGTTGGCAAGAACTACTTATCTCTCGAGCTGACTATCCAGACCGATTCAGGGTTAAGGTGTTCATGGATAGGCCATATCAAATTTGGGTTAATTCCCACCTTAATGACTTCCTAGGGTTGTCAGGCCTAGGGTTTAGGTTCTTCCTTTCCTAAATAGCTGATCCGCTAAGAAAACCCTACAAAATATTTAATCAATCATACCTCCACTCGCTAATCCCCTAATGGAGGATTAGTTCCTCATGGATCTAATAAACAATTTAAACTTGATAAAAAGAGTAAACATGAATAATAATTCAAAAGTATAAAGTTTAGAAAAGCCTGATTTGTATTAGAATTGAGTACAGAATCCTCACAGGGTTTGATTGTGTTTCACAAGTCTGATCTCTCCCACAAAAGCAAATAACAAGAACTGAAATCAACCTAAAACCTAAGAAGAGAAAAACTAAAGACTAAATCTAGAAAGAAAATTATTCAATACAAAAGCCCCTCTCTAACATGTGTTAAATGAGCCTATTTATAGACTTTACACTAGTTGTCATCCTTAACCTAAGGGTAGCTATCATCCTCGTGCTTAAAATTTGATTGTATGAACCAAAATGCCCTTGGCTCGTAATTATTTCCTGTACAGAGGTGATGTCGTGACACACCAGGTCCTGTGTCGCGACATTGAGAGTAGTCTTGCAATTCTTCTATTCTGCTTCCTATGTTGCAACATCCAATGCTCCGTGTTACAACATAGTGACCAGTATCAAGTTAGCACACCTTCTAGTGGTCTCCTGTATGCTCATAAAGTATATTAGCTCACCTTAGGCCTCTTTCGGCCTTTAAGGTCAATAAAAGACTCAAATTACACACTTTATTAAATTTAACTAAATTTACGAAAACATAATTAAAACTTAACTAAAATAATTATGTTCAAGCTTCTAAAGTGTGAAAACTAGTTTAATCTACTACAAAAAATCACGGCAGATCAAGCATCAAAATAGTTTCAAGCACGAAAATAGTATGGCACATTTTATTGTTCCTTATTCTATCCCTTAATTACCCTTACCAGCTCACCACCTTATTTCTCCTTCTCTTACCTTCCTTATTTCTCCACACAGGAAGTCATAACATAATGTAGCAATTATGACTAGCTCACGAGTTTTTGTGCATCAATGACTGAGTTTTTCTACTTTTCTGACTTTATCACTTTTTGATCTTTTTAATACATCTCACTCACAATGCTTTTATTTTGACGTACTTTTCCTACTCATTTTAATTTTCTTTTTGAATTTTTCTTTTGTTGCACATATTGGGAAACTTGTAATCACTATATTGATTCTTTCTATTTCACTCTTGTTTTTACAAAATCTGTCATGATGCATCTACTTAACCCTCAATACGTATGGCTAGAAGTCTATATTCATGCAGTTCAAGACCAAAGTAAAAGGGTAAATACAAAGTAACTTTTTTGGCTCGGGTTTTGTATGAAAGTTCATCAAGAAGTGTTTTCTAGCTCAAAATAGGTACTAAGGATAAATAAACAGGGTTAGCTTTTTTACTTTGGTTGTATACCAAACAATGCCTTAGGTCATCCCTAGGTATCTCAATATTCACAAATTTAATCAATCAAACAATCACAAATTCAACCATTTATCATGCATACTAGCATGCTAGTTTCCTCGTATTTTTTATATCATTTGGTATATTCAATTACTCAATACCTATGTACAATGTAATATATAGAACTTAGTAGTCTAAAAATTGAAAATTTTAAACCATTCACTACCATGCCAAGTTTATAGTAAACACAATCAACCTATGTATATGCTCCTAACCAATCACTTATATTTCTACAAGCTTAAGCAGGCATTTGAAAATAAAAATAAAAGAAAAAGTATAAAAACAAAATAAGAAAAAAAATTCCTATGTTACCCCCCACACTTTAGATAGCACATTTTCCCTAATGTGCATCCCTATAGATAAGGAAAGAAGTTGCCTGATTGACCATGACATTGTCGTAGTCTTATGATGGTTGCTTCCTACCTTGTTCGTTAAAAGCTCAAAAATGTCATGCATTCGTTCATGTGAAGTTCCTACATAGGAAACTTTGAAAACAAAATATATATATATATAAATCTACTATTACTCCTACTCCTAAAATAAAAATAAAAATCATCCTAATTATTTACAATAGAAAAAATTAAAAGTTCATTTAATCCTTCTCCTCCTCCTCGTAATCCATCTCATTCCCACCTCTTCAGCATCCTCCTCTTTACTACCTTCCCCTTCCTCGGTTCCTTGCTCTTCTACTTTAGACCACATTCTCTGGCGGATAATTTGGTACTCTCATATTATTCTGCTGCTCGAATTCTTGAAGAACTAGGCCCATTTGTTGCAACCATCTTATCATCCATTCCATCTTTGGATTACTACTCTCGCCTGTTTCTTTACGAGATGTCGATTTTACCTTTCGCTTAAGTGAAGTTGGGACATCCATCTTTTCCTTTCAGCATTTTTTCCAATCCCTTATTTTCTTTCTTTGAAGCTTCATATATTGCTTGTATAATGAGTCCTCTATGAGACAAGGCTTCATGAACTACTTAGTATTTGTCATTGAAACTTTGGCCTTCTTGCACAAGGTCATCACTAAGTGGGGGAAGAAGACCCTAACATTCTAGCCACTAATGCACTGCTTCATATAATGGTAGATCAATGTCCCGATGCACACCTGTTTATTCTTGGTCAAAATCTTTTGATTCCTCGTGAAATTTCCTTGCACATTCCTTGCTAATGTAATGTGGTTGTTCTTGAGAAGGTTGAATCCTTGTTGTTACCTTGACATTGGGATTCGTTTGCTCCAAGTGGGCAAAAAGTACCTATAAGAAAATACTATGATAAGAAATAAAAAATATGCAATATAGTATAAAAGAAATAAAATAAAATAAACATTAAAGTAATAAAAGAAATAAAACAAAATTTAAAATAAGAAATAGAAGTTCTTTAAATATTGAGACGTTCTGTGTTACCACCATAAAAGAACCTCTAGTTGGTTCTCGGCACCTTGATCCGAAGTTTGTTTTTCTGTTGATGTATATGAACCAGTCACTTTGGTTTATTCCAATGATTTTGTCTTATTTTTTACCGTCGTGAAATCCACATTATCAGCCATTTAGTACCAAATTCGAGCCAACCCCAAACTTTTTTTGAGGTATTATAGCCTCGAGATTCCTCCTCTCCCTATTATATGAGGCTTCAGTTACTCAAGCCTTGTTGCCATTGTCGAATGAGAATGAGTCAAACTCCTCGACTTTTTCAGTTGGAACCTTCTCTGCTATTGTCAGAAAGTGTATTAACTCTTCTACACTTTCATTCAATATTGGTTTAACCTCCATGTTAGTGTTTAATTCATCTTTTACTTATACCTCTATGGTTAGATCTATTGCTATGTCAATTGTATCAGAGACCGTTTCAACTATGTTCAACTCATCCCCATAATCTTTAGTTCTAAGCTCAAGTTGAATCTCATCATGGCTATCGGTAATACCAAGGTTCTTATGATCCAAGTTGTGAACGTCAAACATGTCCTCTTTGAGGTAGCACTTTGGATATTTTTTTATCATTTGCACCATCATGTCTAACATGTTTGATAAGACCTCAGAGTTGACCATCCTTATGGTTTCACATGAAAACATCTCAGATGAATCACAGTGAGGCTTGTCCAAATGTTTGGGCATATCATGTTCTTCAGTGTTATAAATTGTAGATTGCAAATTCATAATTACTCATGAGCACTTATTAGAAAGTGATGATTTATTCAAAAGATACATTTGATTCCATGAGACATGTTTTTCTAAGAAGTATGTCCAATGGAAATCAAACATAAAGGATTGTGACTCTTCAAAATAGTGTCTATTGAGTGTATATAAATATAAGGTCTATGGTGCTCACAAATTACAATTACAATCAATCCTATTTTTAAGAAATTAAAGTAAAAGTTAGGGAATTCCTTGATTTTGCTAATCAAAGGAAATTTAAAAACTTCATTGTATCCGGGAGGACCGTTATCTTAACCCTCTAGTAACTTTGTGTGGGGGTAAATAGTTCTTTTTGGAAAGCGTCACCTATGCCTCGAAGTCTACTATTTATTTCAATATCGCCTCTGGATTTATCTTCTCCACTCTATATATATCTAACAATCAAAGAGAACTACTTTGGATATGGCGATAGAGGCTACCACTGCATTCAAAGTGATGAACCAAGAGTTTGTGAAACTTGACTGATTTGATGGTTCAAACTTCAATCGTTGGAAGGAAAAGATGTTCGTTCTTACTGTCTTAAATGTGGCATACATTTTGGATCCGAACCTACAACCTGTAGAGGACCTCACACTCAATACAAACCTCGAGGAAATCGTGAAAGTGGTCGAACTCAAGAAGAAGCATGAAGAAGACAATTTCACATGTCAAGGACACATTCTCAACACCTTGTCTGATCGATTGTATGATCTCTGTAACACCCCAAACTCGGCCTAGACATTACGACCAGATTTGGCATGTCACAAGGATAAGTTGTTTGAAAACTAAGTGTTCGTTACAAACTTCGTATTCTTTTTGAAAACTTCGAGCTTTGTTGTTTGTGCAATTCAAATCTACCTTTAATGTGTTGTTTTAAAAATGTTGTTATTTCATTGTAGAAAACTTTGTTTATAGCAGAAATCAGATTCGGTGATTTGAGAAAATGTGATGTCTTGAAAACTATTTTTGGAGTTTAAAAGAACCCAGTGTTTTACCAATTATAGTTTGTAAACTGTTCGTTAACATTTTGGAAGACAATTATTAAAGTTTAAGGAAAATTCCGTATTGAACATTTAGTAGCAAACATCAACCAAATTAAAAGCTAAAACAAAAATAAAATCCCAAAGGCCTTATTACAAAACATAACCCAAATTAAATAATCTTAAAATAATGTGAAACGAAATTTACTAAAGTTACGATGTATGGCCACCACAGAGTCCATCTCGGCTCCAGATCCTCAATGCTGGGGATTACCTGCAAGATTAAAGCAGAGGGGGTGAGTTACGAGAACTCAGTGTGTATGTCCCCCAGTTCGGTCATTAACTGGGCCTGAGCCCATCCAAATACAAACTGGTCCTTAGCCCTTACGGAAATAAACTGGCCTGAGGCCCATTCAGAATTAGACTGGGCCTTAGCCCTATTAGCATGGTTATACAGATAATATATGCAATGCAATGCAACCCAGCCCAGCCTAGTAATCCATCCACTACACACCACCCGTAGTAGCCCAACACACCTGTGGGGATTTCTACAATCAACCCTCCATCCGCTACACACCTCAATGGCAGTCACGCTGCTCATCGCCGAAATTGTGGCAAAGCCACCAGAATAACAGAATATACGTGGCATAGCCACCAGACAAATTGTGACAGAGACACCAGAATATGTGGCAGAGCCACCGGATTACACTTCCCCGATCATCAATATCCCAATCCCATGCAACATATCATGACATAGTAATATAGTGCATGCATGAATGTACCAATATAGCAGATAAACAGAACACACAGAATCAGACTAATCTACCCTTAAGGTATAACAGTAATTTTACCCACCGAGGGTATTTCAGTAATTTACCCTTCCAAGGGTATTTTGGTAATTTTGCATTTAACGACCTTTCCAAGGCCTGCTGTCGCCTCAAGCGACACAGAACTTTTGGGGTCTCTACAGATCTATTGGGCCTAAAATCCATTTTAGGCCCAAATGGGCCCACACGCTCGTGTGGCCCGAACCGCATGATTTCGGTTTAAGATTTGCAGATTTTGCCTTCAGACTTATCATTAGTTAGTTTTCCAGCAGTTTGGCCCAAATGAGCTGAATAGCCCATTGGGCCCACTTGGCCCGTTTTGGCCTGGATAGGCCCATTCTAGCCTTAGCATCGCAAGAATGCTTGGGACACTCCCAACAACTTAACAACACGATTCATTATCTCGATTTACCACTACAAGCGTTCGCACGCTCGAGTGGTTACAGATGCCAGTTTCCGGCTTTCTGGCTTTTGGCCGAATCACAGACCATTGCAAGCATGCATTTAGAAGGGTGTGAGATTACACACCTGACCACTTCGAGTATTACACACTCACGATCGTCGTCACCTAAACCAATCATAACACTCCATTAACTCTGTTAACAAACGAATTAGAAGATCTTAAATCCAAACACCTAACTGTACAATTTACTAACACTTACCCTCACTAGCGCGAGCAACCGCGATTTGCCTATCTAGACCAGATGCCGACGCCCTTTTACAACCCGGCAGGAAATCCCGAACCGCTGACACACTACGTCGCTTAAACTTGGGAGCAGGTGCTACGAGTCCACTTCCAATAGGCCCTTTTTCTGATCCCCCTTTAGATTGGCTACCACCAGCCTCCTTGAGAACTTCTGATTAGTGAGAAACAATCTCCTATTACTCCCTGAGTGGCCCTAACACCACAAAGTGATCCCCTTCAGTAGTATGGCAAGATCCGGCTTTAGAGAGAAAAGAAATGAAAGAGCCGGTGGAAAAGAATAGGAGAATAGATATTACCTTGAGTTTACAACAATGCTGAATAGCCAGGGTAGATTCGGTGATCACAGTCCCTCACACATCAGGCTACACGATTCGGCTATTAGCAAGAGGAGAGAAGCACCAATTCAGATTGGGGGAAAAATAGAAGTTCGGTTAATGGAGAAAAAGGTAGAGAAGCAAAGAAGGAGAAATAAGGTTCGGCTATGGTGCAGAAAAATGAATGGTAGGAGATGGAAAAGAGAGATATTCGGCTATAGTGTTGATGGTGTAGAAAAAGATGCAAGTGGGAAATGATGGAAGTGAGTTTCGGCTAGTAGAAAGAAATGGTGAAGAAGAAAAGAAGGGAAAGGTTAGAGCAGAATTCGGCAACAATGTTTGGCAACCCCCAATGGAAGAAAAATGTTTGAAACTGAAAAGAAAAGAAGTCCCTTGAGAGGTTGAGGTTTCGGCCAAGAAAAAGCTGAAGCCAAAGATCCAAGAATGCACTAGCCAAAAAGAAAAACAATGCCAAAAGTCCCCAGAGAGTTTTCGGCACACACACACAAAAAGATTTTGGTTTTCACTCTTTGCTCCCTCCCCAAAGCCGAATTTGCCTACCAAAACAACTCCTAGCCGAAATTCACCTCCCACAAGCTTCCATATTCGGCCAACCACCCCCTCTCACCTCAATCCCACGATACTCTCCTCAAATTACTCCACCATTCACTCTCCTTCACCCATTCAAACGGTTTGACTAGGTCACCAACCTCCAAGGCAGAGTTCTGACGGAACTCTACTTCTTCCATCTAGCTAACATAAAAATAGAAGCCTTAATTTGCCATTTGTAGGATTCGAACCTCAAACCTCATTGCACCTCCCTTCACACCACACCACTGAGCCACCAACTCATCTTGTGTCTTAAAACATAGGCAATTAGAGATAAGTCTATGGCCAACGCCTAAATCCATTTATAAGGGCAATCTAAAAAGAAATGCAAGTGCCAAGACTTGAACCTTAGATCACCTTGCTTCATTGTGGCATCACTCCCTTGTCTCCCATGTGGCGCCACTTGCCACTAGACCACAACTCCTTTTTGTGTTAACAAAACACCATCAATTTCCCTTAAGCCTTGCCTCCTACAACTCTCCCCACTTAAGTGCCCAAAAACCGAGATTTTCCTATGACCTAACTTGAACCTGAGACTTCATAGAAACCCCCTAACCTTCCAAAATCACTCACTAATAGGTCCAACTTGCACTAGAGCCGTTCTCTTATTCTCACAAATTTTAAACGCTCCCCGGCCCAAGGCCCAATGGGCCTAATTCTACTAGGCCCAAATTCGGGTCGTTACAAATCTACCCCCTTAAAGAAATTTCGTCCTCGAAATTTCCAACTATAGGAACAGTCACACATCCTAATCTACCATACTACGCTCACGCTACGCAATCTGATCTTAATAACACTAATACTCTTTTAACCTACTTAAGAAGCCTCTTCACATAGCCAAATATCTAACCACAGGAACAAACAGGTACTTATCACACTTTCATAAAATTTTCTACATTCAAACATCCCATCCAACCTAAACATACCTGACTTAATGGTGATGGAACAATCCTGGGCCCTATGCTCCTTAGACCCGCATCTCAAGCAAACACCTGACCTCCTCCAACATTCACCCAGATGACGCCTTCTACAACATATGCAAGTCAGAAAGTTTGGGTGGGCTCTAACGTGCTTCACAGAACGAGACTGCGATCTTAGGGAACCGCGATCTCTTTTCTTCATGCAATCCACGCACCCAACTCGAAGTGATTCACGAATTCTTTTAACCTCCTCTAATACCTCTTTAACCAGCTGAGTCAGCACATCAGCTCTGGCTTGGTCATGAGACCCCGTTTCAGTCACTGGCGATGCCGACGCCTCTCTTTTAAGCCTCTGCCCTGATGCAGAGAATCCAGCCCTAGAACCTCGGCCACTACCACGATCGCTTGTAACACGTCCACGTCCTCTTGTACTCGTATTGCTAAATCGATTTGATCTGATTAAAAGTTTTATGAATCAGCCTATAGTTCCAGTGTTTAATAACAGATGTCTTATGTAAAGCAGATATAAAAGTTGTTTTCACAGATCGAATTCCTTAATGTCTCAGTCTCTACAGTCTTAGCTCCTATAACTAAAAGTTCTAATGTACTACCACTAATAGACATTTCATCATATAATCAAATAAAATCAGAAGACTTACGAATTTGGTGCCGGAGACTCGGGTGCCATACTTTAAATAAAAACATATATTTTCTATCCCTTGTTCCAAACCAATTTTGGAAAACATTTTCAAACCCATTCCACAAGCCGAGTTTTGTAACCTGGCTCTGATACCATAAAATGTAACACCCAAACCCGGCCTAGACGTTACGACTGGATCTGGCATGTCACAAGGATAAGTTGTTTGAAAACTAAGTGTTCGTTACAAACTTCGTATTCTTTTTGAAAACTTCGAGCTTTGTTGTTTGTGCAATTCAAATCTACCTTTAAGGTGTTGTTGTAAAAATGTTGTTATTTCATTGTAGAAAACTTTGTTTATAGTAGAAATCAGATCGGTGATTTGAGAAAATGTGATGTCTTGAAAACTGTTTTCGGAGTTTAAAAGAACCCAGTGTTTTACCAATTATAGTTTGTAAACCGTTTGTTAACATTTTGGAAAACAATTATTTAAGTTTAAGGAAAATTCCGTATTGAACATTTAGTAGCAAACATCAACCGAATTAAAAGCTAAAACCAAAATAAAATCCCAAAGGCCTTATTATAAAACATAACCTAAATTAAATAATCTTAAAATAAAGTGAAACGAAATTTACTAAAGTTACGATGTATGGCCACCACAAAGTCCATCTCGGCTCCAAATCCTCAATGCTGGGGATTACCTGCAAGATTAAAGCAGAGGGGGTGAGTTACGAGAACTCAATGTGTATGTCCCCCAGTTCGGTCATTAACTGGGCCTGAGACCATTCAAATACAAACTGGGCCTTAGCCCTTACGGAAACAAATCCGGCTCGAGGCCCATTCGAGATCGGGACCGGGTCTTAGCCCTATTAGCATGGTTATACAGATAATATATGCAATGCAATGCAACCCAGCCCAGCCTAGTAATCCATCTGCTACACACCACCCGTACCAGCCCAACACACTTTTGGGGATTTCTACAATCAACCCTCCATCCGCTACACACCTCGATGGCGATCCACGCCGCTGCTCATTGCGCGAAAGTGGCAAAGCCACGAGAATAATAGAATATACGTGGCATAGCCACTGGACAAAATGTGACAGAGTCACGCAGATATGTGCGAGCCACCGGATTACACTTCCCCGATCATCAATATCCCAATCCCATGCAACATATCATGACATAGTAATATAGTGCATGCATGAACATACCAATATAGCAGATAAATAGAACACACAGAATCAGACTAATCTACCCTTAAGGTATAACAGTAATTTTACCCACCGAGGGTATTTCAGTAATTTACCCTTCCAAGGGTATTTCAGTAATTTTGCATTTAACGACCTTTCCAAGGCCTGCTGTCGCCTCGAGCGACACAGAACCCTTTTGGGGTCTCTACGGATCTATTGGACTTAAAATCCATTTTAGGCCCAAACGGGCCCACACGCTCGTGTGGCCCGAACCGCATGATTTCAGTTTCAGATTTACAGATTTCGCCTTCAGACTTATCATTTGATAGTTTTCCAGCAGTTTGGCCCAAATGAGCCGAATAGCCCATTGGGCCCACTTGGCCCATTTTGGCCCGAATAGGCCCATTCCAGCCTTAGCATTGCGAGAATGCTTGGGAAACTCCCAACGACTTAACAACACGATTCGTTATCTCAATTTACCACTACGAGCGTTTGCATGCTCGAGTGGTTACAGATGCCGGTTTCCGGCTTTTGGCCAAATCACAGAACATTGCAAGCATGCATTCGGAAGGGTGTGAGATTACACACCGGACCACTTTGAGTATTACACACTCACGATCGTCGTCACCTAAACCAATCATAACACTCCATTAACTCTGCTAACAAACGAATTAGAAGATCTTAAATCCAAACACCTAACTGTACAATTACTAACACTTACCCTAACTAGCGCGAGCAACCGCGATTTACCTATCTAGACCAGATGCTGACGCCCTTTTACAACCCGGCGGGAAATCCCGAACTGCTGACACACTACGTCGCTTAAACTTGGGAGCAGGTGCTACGAGTCCACTTCCAATAGGCCCTTTTTCTGATCCCCCCTTAGATTGGCTACCACCAGCCACCATGAGAACTTCTGATTAGTGAGCAACAATCTTCTATTACTCCTTAGTGGCCCTAACACCACAAAGTGATCCCCTTCAGTAGTATGGCAAGATTCGTCTTTAGAGAGAAAAGAAATGAAAGAGTTAGTGGAAAAGAATAGGAGAATAGATATTACCTTGTGTTCACAACAATGCTGAATCGCCAGGGTAGATTCGGTGATCACAGTCCCTCACACATCAGGCTACACGATTCGGCTATTAGCAAGAGGAGAGAAGCACCGATTCAGATTGGGGGAAAAAATAGAGGTTCGGTTAATGGAGAAAAAGGTAGAGAAGTAAAGAAGGAGAAATAAGGTTCGACTATGGTGCAGAAAAATGAATGGTAAGAGATGGAAAAGAGAGATATTCGGCTATAGTGTTGATGGTGTAGAAAAAGATGCAAGTGGGAAATGATGGAAGTGAGTTTCGGCTAGTAGAAAGAAATGGTGAAGAAGAAAAGAAGAGAAAGGTTAGAGCAGAATTCGGCAACAATGTTTGGCAACCCCCAATGGAAGAATAATGTTTGAAATTGAAAACAAAAGAAGTCCCTTGAGAGGTTGAGGTTTTGTCCAAGAAAAAGCTGAAGCCAAAGATCCAAGAATGCACTAGCCAAAAAGAAAAACAGTGCCAAAAGTCCCTAGAGAGTTTTCGGCACACACATACAAAAAGATTTTGGTTTTCACTCTTTGCTCCCTCCCCAAAGCCGAATTTGCCTACCAAAACAACTCCTAGCCGAAATTCACCTCCCACAAGCTTCCATATTCGGCCAACCACCCCCTCTCACCTCAATCCCACGATACTCTCCTCAAATTACTCCACCATTCACTCTCCTTCACCCATTCAAATGGTTTGACCAGGTCTCCAACCTCCAAGGCAGAGTTCTGACGAAACTCTACTTCTTCCATCTAGCTAACATAAAAATAGAAGCCTTAATTTGCCATTTGTGGGACTCGAACCTCCAACCTCCTTGCACCTCCCTTGACGCCACACCACTGAGCCACCAACTCATCTTGTGTCTTAAAACGTAGGTAATTAGAGATAAGTCTATGGCCAATGCCTAAATCCATTTATTAGGGTAATCTAAAAAGAAATGCAAGTGCTAAGACTTGAACCTTAGATCATCTTGCTTCCTTGTGGCATCACTCCCTTGTCTCCCATGTTGCGCCACTTGCCACTAGACCACAACTCCTTTTTGTGTTAACAAAACACCATTAATTTCCCTTAAGCCTTGCCTCCTACAACTCTCCCCACTTAAGTGCCCAAAAACCAAGATTTTCCTATGACCTAACTTGAACCCAGAACTTCATAGAAACCCCCTAACCTTCCAAAATCACTCACCTAATAGGAACAGTCACACATCCTAATCTACCATACTACGCTCACGCTGCGCAATCTGATCTTAATAACACTAATACTCTTTTAACCTACTTAAGAAGCCTCTTCACATAGCCAAATATCTAACCACAGGAACAAACAGGTACTTATCACACTTTCATAATATTTTCTACATTCAAACATCCCATCCAACCTAAACATACCTGACTTAATGGTGATGGAACAATCCTGGGCCCTATGCTCCTTAGACACGCATCTCAAGCATGCACCTGACCTCCTCCAACATTCACTCGGATGACGCCTTCTGCAACATACGCAAGCCGAAAAGTTTGGGTGGGCTCTAATGTGCTTCACAAAATGAGACTGCAATCCTAGGGAACCGCAATCTCTTTTCTTCTTGCAATCCACGCACCCAACTCGAAGTGATTCACGAATTCCTTTAACCTTCTCCAATACCTCTTTAACCAGCTGAGTCAGCACATCAGCTCCGGCTTGGTCATGAGACCCCGTTTCAGTCACTGGCGATGCCGGTGCCTCCGTTTTAAGCCTCTACCCCGATGCAGAGAATCCAGCCTTAGAACCTCGGCCACTACCACAGCCGCTTGTACCACGTCCACGTCCTCTTGTACTCGTATTGCTAAACCGATTTGATCTGATTAAAAGTTTTATGAATCAGCCTATAGTTCCCGTGTTTAATAATAGATGTCTTGTGTAAAATATATATAAAAGTTGTTTTCGCAGATCGAATTCCCTAATGTTTCAGTCTCTACAGTCTTAGCTCCTATAACTAACAGTTCTAATGTACTACCACTAATAAACATTTCATCATATAATCAAATAAAATCAGAAGACTTACGAATTTGGTGTCGGAGACTCGGGTGCCATACTTCAAATAAAAACATATATTTTCTAACCCTTGTTCCAAACCAATTTTGGAAAACATTTTTGAACCCATTCCACAAGCCGAGTTTTGTAACCTGGCTCTGATACCATAAAATGTAACAGCCCAAACCCGGCCTAGACGTTACGACCGGATCTGGCATGTCACAAGGATAAGTTGTTTGAAAACTAAGTGTTCGTTACAAACTTCGTATTCTTTTTGAAAACTTTGAGCTTTGTTGTTTGTGCAATTCAAATCTACCTTTAAGGTATTGTTGTAAAAATGTTGTTATTTCATCGTAGAAAACTTTGTTTATAGCAAAAATCAGATTCGGTGATTTGAGAAAATGTGATGTCTTGAAAACTATTTTCGGATTTTAAAAGAACCCAGTGTTTTACCAATTATAGTTTGTAAACCGTTCGTTAACATTTTGGAAAACAATTATTAAAGTTAAAGGAAAATTTCGTATTGAACATTTAGTAGCAAACATCAACCAAATTAAAAGCTAAAACCAAAATAAAATCCCAAAGGCCTTATTACAAAACATAACCCAAATTAAATAATCTTAAAATAAAGTGAAACGGAATTTACTAAAGTTACGATGTATGCCACCACAGAGTCCATCTCGGCTCCAAATCCTCAATGTTGGGGATTACCTGCAAGATTAAAGCAGAGGGGGGTGAGTTACAAGAACTCAGTGTGTATGTTCCCCAGTTCGGTCATTAACTGGGCCTGAGCCCATTCAAATACAAATTAGGCCTTAGCCCTTATGGAAACAAACTAGCCTGAGGCCCATTCAGAATCAGACTGGGCCTTAGCCCTATTAGCATGGTTATACAGATAATATATGCAATGCAATGCAACCCAGCCCAGCCTAGGAATCCATCCGCTACACACCACCCGTACCAGCCTAACACACTTGTGGGGATTTCTACAATCAACCCTCCATTCGCTACACACCTCGATGGCAGTCACGCTGCTTATTGCCGAAATTGTGGCAAAGCCACCAGAATAACAGAATATACGTGGCATAGCCACCAGACAAAATGTGACAGAGTCACCAGAATATGTGGCAGAGCCACCGGATTACACTTCCCCGATCATCAATATCCCAATCCCATGCAACATATCATGACATAGTAATATAGTGCATGCATGAACATACCAATATAGCAGATAAACAGATCACACAGAATCAGACTAATCTACCCTTAAGGTATAACAGTAATTTTACCCATCGAGGGTATTTCAGTAATTTACCCTTCCAAGGGTATTTCGATAATTTTGCATTTAACGAGCTTTCCAAGGCCTGCTGTTGCCTCGAGCGACACGGAACCCTTTTGGGGTCTCTACAGATCTATTGGGCCTAAAATCCATTTTAGGCCCAAACAGGCCCACACGCTTGTGTGGCCCAAACCGCATGATTTCGGTTTCAAATGTGTGGATTTTGCCTTCAGACTTATCATTAGATAGTTTTCCAGCAGTTTGGCCCAAATGAGCCGAATAGCCTATTGGGCCCACTTGGCCCGTTTTGGCCCGAATAGGCCCATTCCAGCCTTAGCATCACGAGAATGCTTGGGAAACTCCCAACGACTTAACAATACGATTCGTTATCTCGATTTACCACTACGAGCGTTTTCACGCTCGAGTGGTTACAGATGCCGATTTCTTGCTTTTGGCTGAATCACAGAACATTGCAAGCATGCATTCGGAAGGGTGTGAGATTACACACCGGACCACTTCGAGTATTACACACTCACGATCTTCGTCACCTAAACCAATCATAACACTCCATTAACTCTGTTAACAAACGAATTAGAAGATCTTAAATCTAAACACCTAACTGTACAATTTACTAACACTTACCCTCACTAGCGCGAGCAACCGCGATTTGCCTATCTAGACCAGATGCCGACGCCCTTTTACAACCCGGCGGGAAATCCTGAATCGCTGACACACTACGCCGCTTAAACTTGGGAGCAGGTGCTATGAGTCCACTTCCAATAGCCCTTTTTCTGATCCCCCCTTAGATTGGCTACCACCAGCCACCATGAGAACTTCTGATTAGTGAGCAACAATCTCCTATTACTCCCTGAGTGGCCCTAACACCACAAAGTGATCCCCTTCAGTAGTATGGCAAGATCCGTCTTTAGAGAGAAAAAAATGAAAGAGCCGGTAGAAAAGAATAGGAGAATAGATATTACCTTGTGTTCACAACAATGCTGAATAGCCAGGGTAGATTCGGTGATCACAGCCCCTCACACATCAGGTTACACGATTCGGCTATTAGCAAGAGGAGAGAAGCACCAATTCAGATTGGGGGAAAAATAGAGGTTCGGTTAATGGAGAAAAAGGTAGAGAAGCAAAGAAGGAGAAATAAGGTTCGGCTATGGTGCAGAAAAATGAATGGTAGGAGACGGAAAAGAGAGATATTCGGCTATAGTGTTGATGGTGTATAAAAAGATGCAAGTGGGAAATGATGGAAGTTAGTTTCGTCTAGTAGAAAGAAATGGTGAAGAAGAAAAGAAGAGAAAGGTTAGAGCAGAATTCGGCAACAATGTTTGGCAACCCCCAATGGAAGAAAAATGTTTGAAACCGAAAAGAAAAAAAGTCCCTTGAGAGGTTGAGGTTTCGGCCAAGAAAAAGCTGAAGCCAAAGATCCAAGAATGCACTAGCCAAAAAGAAAAACAATGCCAAAAGTCCCTAGAGAGTTTTCAGTACACACACACAAAAAGATTTTGGTTTTCACTCTTTGCTCCCCCCCCCCAAAGCCGAATTTGCCTACCAAAACAACTCCTAGCCGAAATTCACCTCCCACAAGCTTCCATATTCGGCCAACCACCCTCTCTCACCTCAATCCCACGATACTCTCCTCAAATTACTCCACCATTCACTCTCCCTCACCCATTCAAACGGTTTGACCAGGTCACCAACCTTCAAGGAAGAGTTCTGACGGAACTCTACTTCTTTCATCCAGCTAACATAAAAATAGAAGCCTTAATTTGCCATTTGTGGGATTCAAACCTCCAACCTCCTTGCACCTCCCTTGACACCACACCACTGAGCCACCAACTCATCTTGTGTCTTAAAACATAAGCAATTAGAGATAAGTCTATGGCCAACGCCTAAATCTATTTATAAGGGTAATCTAAAAAGAAATGCAAGTGCCAAGACTTGAACCTTAGATCACCTTGCTTCCTTGTGGCGTCACTCCCTTGTCTCCCATGTGGCGCCACTTACCACTAGACTAGAACTCCTTTTTGTGTTAACAAAACACCATCAATTTCCCTTAAGCCTTGCCTCCTACAGCTCTCCCCACTTAAGTGCCCAAAAACCAAGATTTTCCTATGACCTAACTTGAACCCGAAACTTCATAGAAACCCCCTAACCTTCCAAAATCACTCACCTAATAGGTCCAACTTGCACTAGAGCTGTTCTCTTATTCTCACAAATTTTAAACGCTCCTCGGCCCAAGGCCCAATGGGCCCAATTCTACTAGGCCCAAATTCGGTTCGTTACAATCTCTACATGTCGATGCAATCACTGGTGGAAATATGGAAAGCTCTTGAAGAGAAATACAACACCAAGCGACAAGGTACTGATAAATTTTTAATAATAAAGTATTTTGATTTCAAAATGCTCGATAGTATCCTGATCATGGATCAAGTCCATGAATTACAAGTCCTTGTAAGTAGGCTTCATGACTTGAAAGTTATTATTTTGGAATTGTTATAAGTCGGGGCTATCATCTCGAAGTTGCCCTCGTCTTGGAACAATTATCGGATGAAACTTTTGCATATGGCAGAGGACTTCACTGTGGAGAAAATACTTAGGCATTTGCGTATTGAAGAAGAAACTCAGAAGTGTGATGCGGTGTATATTCCCCAAATTTCTAAAGTGAACCATGTGAGCGACTCCAAGAATTCTCAAAATGGTAAGAGAAAGGCCACATCCGAGACCAATGACGTGCAAGACAAGAAGAAAAAAATCTCGCAATTGTTATAATTGCAATAAGAATGGACATTATATTAAGGATTGCAAACTTCTCAAAAAGAAGCAAGATGCCACAACTTTTAAAGCCAACATGGTGACAGACATGGACTTAGTGGCCATGGTTACGAAAGGGATCGAGAGTTTGGATATTAGTGTGATTACTGAACTCAACATAGCCATGACTGATAAGTCTTGTAATTGGTGGCTTGACTCCAGAGCTACTGTCCATGTGTGTAACGACCGACAACAAATCAAAAGTTATGAACTAGTAGCAAATCGTGAAGTGCTTATAGGAAACTATCAATCGATTAAGGTGCTTGGTCAAGGGACGGTGGAACTCAACTTCACATCTGGGAAGAAATTGACTTTGACCAATGTGTTGCATGTTCTTGATGTGAGAAAGAATTTAGTGTCCATGACTATTCTGTGTAACAAGGGTTTCAAGATTATCTTGGAATCCTATAAGTTTGTCTTGCTTTAGTGTCCGCGAGGGTATGTTCATGTTGAGCATTGATATGAATAAAGTTAATTATTTTGCTTATATTGTTGAATCTTATCCTTTGTGGCATGCGCGTTTAGCACATTTTAATTTTAAAACTTTACAATATATGCAAAGCAATGGTTATATAAGTCTAAGTAATGATGAGTTTGAGGATAAATGTGAAATTTGTATTCAATCAAAAATTACCAAGAAGTCATTTTCTAATTAGTGTGAAAGGAATTAGATTTAATTCATTCAGATGTTGGTGAATTAAATGGAACTCTAACAAAAGGTGGAAAACGATATTTTATCAGTTTTATAGACGACTTCTCTAGATATACTTATATGTGTCTCATGAGAAAAGACGAGGCATTTGATATGTTTAAACATTTTAAAAATGAGGTTGAGAATTTGTTTAGTAAGAACATCGAAGTGCTTCGTAGTGATAGAGGTGGTAAATATTTTTCAAATGAATTTAATGTATTTTGTGAGGAACAAGGTGTGGCACATGAGTGTTTCGTGCCTTATACTTCGCAACTAAATGGTTTGGCAGAAATAAAGAATCGTACTTTAGTAGATATGGTTAACTCGATGTTGTTAAATGCTAAACTTCTATATAATTTATGAGGTGAAACATTGTTGACTACGTGTTATATTCTTAACAGAATACCATAGAAAAAATTCAAAGTATCTCCATTTGAGTTATGGAAGGGTCGGATACCAAACTTAGATTATTTCAAAGTGTAGGGGTGTTTGGCTTACTATAGAGTTCTCGACCAACGGAGAACAAAGTTAGGTCCAAGAGCCATCAAAGGTGAATTCGTTGGATATGGCCAACACTCTAAGGCTTATCATGTTCTTGACTTAGTGTCAAATACAATAATTGAAATAGGAGATGTCGTATTCACTGAAAATAAGGTTTTCAATGATTCAACAGATTCAGAAAAAGAATATCAACTAATGATCTCAAGTGATCAAACCAAAAGAAGTCTTTGTGGAAATAAGGATACGGAGCTGAGGAAAAGTCAAAGAGTGAGAAAATTAAAGAACTTTGGTCCTAATTTCATTTCCTTGCAATCTTTAGCATTACTTGTTAAGGGAAATAAAGAATCTGTAATTAGGAAGATCATCATAATGTTTAATGTGGATGGTGATTCACAATCCTATGGTGAAACCATGACTTTTAGGGATGCAGCATTTCGGAAAGAGGCGATCAATGATGAAATGGATTCAATATTATCCAACAATACTTGGATTCCTAGTTGATCTTCCTCAAGGATTGAAGCCTATCAGGTGTAATTGGGTGTTTAAAAGGAAAACTACTCCAAAAAGGGGTTCTCCAACCTTTAAGGCTAGGTTGGTGGCTAAAGGATTTAGGCAAAAGGAAGGCCTAGATTATGTTCACACTTATGAACCAATGGCTAGGATGACCTCCATTCGAATTCTTATAGTACTTGCATCTATCCATAAGTTACATGTACATCAAATGGATGTTAAGACAACTTTTTTGAATGGTGATCTCGAAGAGGAAATCTACATGGAGCAACCAGAATGTTTTGTGCTTCCTGGGAATGAACATAAGGTGTGTAAGTTGATCAAGTCATTATATGGTTTAAAACAAGCACCTAAGCAGTGGCATGAGAAATTTGACTTGATTATCTTGATATGGTTTTTTACATAATAGTGCGGATAAATGTATTTACATTAAATTCACCTATAGGTATGGTGTAATTATTTGTCTTTATGTAGATGACTTGTTGATTTTTGGTACGAACATGAAAGGTGTTCATGAGACCAAAGAGTATCTAGCCTCAAATTCTAAGATGAAGGTTCTCAATGAGGTAGATACATTTCCAGGTATAAAGGTGAAAAAGCATGAAAAGGGCTTTGGACTAAGTCAATCTCACTATATCGAGAAAGTATTGGAAAAGTTTAAACACTTGAATATCAAAGATTTGAGCACTCTATACGATTGGAACTTCAAGTTAAGTGAGAATAATGGCAGGGTATAGTGCAACTTGAGTACGCCAGCACAATCAGAAGTCTAATGTATGCAATGCATTCCACTAGACCCGATATCGCATTTGTTATGTGCAAATTGGAGAGATTTACAAATTTTTCTAATACCGATCATTGTAAAGGAATTTGTAAGATTTTTCAGTATCTTAAGAAAATAAAAAATTTGGGATTATTTTATAGTGATTATCTCGCAGTACTAGAAGGTTACTCGAATGCAAGTTGGATTACAAGTCTAAGTGACAATAAGTCCACATCGGGAAGGATTTTTACAATCGGAGGTGGAGCCATTAGTTGGGCCTCCAAACAAAAACAAACATCTCACATTCAACTATGGAGGCTAAATTTATAGGCTTGGCGGCTATTGGCAAGGAAGCGGAATGACTAAGAGATCTCTTGCTAGATATAAAGTTATGGCCACAACGTAGGTTCGCCATTTTCCTATATTGTAATAGTGAATCTACCATGTCTTGATCATACAATAAGGTGTACAATGGAAAGTCTAGACATATAAGTTTGAGACATGAGTATGTGAGACAATTGATTAGGGACGGTGTGATAAATGTTACCTATGTTAAGTCAGTTGACAATTTAGCGGATCCATTGACAAAAGGTTTGTCAAGAGATTTCGTTAAGAGTACCACCAGTAAGATGGGATTAAAACCATTCTAATCGCGTCATTGATAATGGAAACCCTACCTTGTTCTAGCTAAAAGTTAGTTTTGAGGTTCAAAGGGTAATAACAAGTTATTGAATGACTACGTGCACTACAGATCAAGATTTAGTGTTTATATTATACGAGGATGAGTTTTACTCTTAATGGATGGACATTAATTGTCATGAAATCCACCTATATAGACATGAAGTGGTGCTGCTGCAACGAGATTTTCTTTATGGTTTTCTCTCGTACATGTTCATGAAACGGGATGAGCACATGGCCATAACGGTGCTAAAGCAAATTAAACTCTTACTCTAATACTTTACGGTTATGTGTGAAATTTTTTCGGTACTGACTTTAAGAATGATGGTCCAAATGACTAGCCACCATTTACTTTGTTAATATTTTGAAGAGTTTTCACTAAATGAAGGTTCAATCTACGGACACCTTTCTTTATGCATAATCGGTGTGTACTTATTTTCTGGAATTAGCAATCTAGTGGGGGATTATTAGAAATTGTAGATTGCAAATACATAATTATTCATGAGCACTTATTAGAAAGTGATGATTTATTCAAAAGATACATTTGATCCACGAGACATGTTTTTCTAAGAAGTATGTCCAATAGAAATCAAACATAAAGGATTGTGACTCTTCAAAATAGTGTCTATTGAGTGTATATAAATTAAAGGTCTATGGTGCTCACAAATTACAATCACAATCAATCCTATTTTTCAAAAATAAAAGTAAGAGTTAGGGAATTCCTCGATTTTACTAATCAAAGGAAATTCAAATTTGTTGTATCCCGGAAAGACCTTTGTCTTAACCCTTTAGCAACTTTGTATGGTGGCAAATAGTTCTCTTTGGAAAGCGTCACCCGCGCCTTGAAGTCTACTATTTATTTCAATATCGTCTTCGGATCTATCTTCTCCACTCTATATATCTAACATCAAGTGCCTCATACAAATTACCAGTGAACTCATGTAGATGTTCTGTAACACCCCTTACCCGTATTTAGCACCGGAACCGGATACGAGGCATTACCGAACTTATCTTGCTTAAAATTACAACTTTGGGCTATAAAATTTTCGTTCTAACTTAAAATTTTTTCGTTTACAATAGTAACTTCCCTATTATGGGTCTACGAGACCCTATACGTATACTCGTGATGTTTCGGGACCAAACCGAAAACTTTCAAACACTTAGAAAATATTGCCTAAACAGGGGCCACACTGGCGTGTTGTCTAAGGGACATGCCTGTGTGCTTCTGAGGCATGCCCGTGTTCTTCACCCGTGGTCGACACTGACTTAATTCACACGACCAGGCACACGGGCCTCACACGGCCTCGACACGCCCGTGTCTCAGCCCGTGTGCCAAATCCTTGGCATTCTGTTTATGATGTCATCACATCACTAAAGTCACACGCCCAAGGCACACGCCCGTGTCGTTAGACCGTGTGTCGAATTAAATTCCTAATTTTAACTGCAAACTTCACACGGCCTGGGCACATGCCCATGTCCATGGCCGTGCCTCCCACACGGCTGAGACACACGGCCGTGTCTCTGCCCGTGTGTTTACTACTGTCTCTGCCCGTGTGTTTACTACTGAGCATACTGACTTGTAAACCTAGCATGCAAGGGGACACACGACCTCTCCACACGCCCATGGGGCTGACCGTGTGTCACGCACGGCCTAAACACACGCCCGTGTGTCTACCCGTGTGGACAATTATATGGCTATCTACCAAGCCATTTGCCACCCTACCAAGCAACCACACTTATGCCGAATCAATTTAACACATTTTATGACTATATGGCACTTCTGGAAGCTCAATTCAAAGCATCCACACAAGCATAAACTTCATAATTTCATCACCATTGCATAATAATAACTTGACATGTATTGGTCCAATACCAATGACCATTTACAAAATAACTTTGATAACGTAAATAGCCAACACTTTGGCTGTCAAAATAACATAACAAAATACCCAAGTCCTATACATGCCATACTCAAATCAAGTCTAACTTGTTATACCAAAGAGATGTCGATAGTGTGATTTCCGAACTCCGACGTCCCACGATTATCAAATTATCTTGGCAATACTACAAGGAAAAAGGGAAAAGAGAGGGGTATGCATAAAGCTTAGTAAGTTTGCATGGAAATAAATAGCAACAATAAGTTCATAATGACATCAATTCATGGCATTAGATAACCCCACAAGGTCATAAGCACTTTGCCACAACTTACTCGTACTCGTTCCTATCTAGCATATACCATGCCACATATCATAAACATTCCTTGTGAGTTATTCACGGGTACCTGTATTCACTCAATAACATTATTTTAGTACTAATCTCATTTCTATTTCCAAGCTTATCTATTTATCCCACTAATTCACTAGGGATACTCAAAGACGAGTATTCATCGTCATTAACATAAACACGAAGCCAATGCCACATCCAAGACGTGGTCTTATATGGGGTCACCTCTGAGTGTTGATGCCATATCCCGGATATGGTCTTATACGGAATCTTACCTCAAGTATTGATACTATATCTCGGATATGGTCATACGATCCTCATATTCGTTATCGAAGCCATATCCCAAATATGGTCTTATACAGAATCTCAATTCGGTGCTGAGGCCAATCCCCCGACATGGTCTTACACGGGACCTTATCCATCTCATGTCTCAATGGTAGTATTCTCACATTTATTATAGTCCAACCGGGACTTCAACATTTCAACCTTTATCATCTTTCTCATTCAACACCAATACTCAATTTCATAGAATATCATGTATCATTGTAATATCAAACATTCTCAAACATTCTAGCATAAATGTTGAATTTATCACATACAAACTTACCTCGATTTCAAAATAAGCTAGATCGTCGATCTAGTCCGATACTTTATTTTTTCTCCGGTCGAGGTAAATTCTTTGTTCTTCTTGATCTATAATAGAAAATTAGCTCAATTAACAGTCACATTAATAAATTCATTTCAATAACCATGCTTTGGCAAAATTACTAATTTGCCCTTAGACTTTTGCAAAATGACCATTTTACCCATAGGCTCGGAAATCAATTCTAATCAAATTTCTACCTTTATCGAGCCTAGGTGAACATTTATTTCTCTTATGGCTACCATAAAATCTGAACATTTCACACATTTACTACATAATTTACAACCTTTATAAAAAGGTCCTTTTAGGTGTTTTCATGGTAACACCTTTCACAAAAGTTGTTCATCTAACAACTAAGCCTCATTTTCTACAAAAAAAAAATGCAGCAAACAACTTAAAAGCTCTCATGGAAAAAATCTAAACTCTTCACCATCTTACAAAATAGTCCCCTCTTTAGAAAGCTTAAGCTTTAAGGGTTCCAAAAGTACAATTTTTATCAAAAAAAGATCACTAGAACACTTACTTGTAAGGAGGAGAGTGTGCTGAAATTTATGAAGCTTTCAAACCCCTATTTGCTGCTAATTTTTGGTGGAAGAATGAAGGACAAAAGATGATATCTTTTCTTTCTTTATTTTAATATAAAACATCAATTTAGTCCACCTAATATCAACTACTTTGACCAATTTTGTCAATGTTTGTCTCCTATGGCCGGCCACCCTATCTTTAAGGGTCTAATTGCACATTAATGGCCTCAAATTAATATTCTATGGCTATTAGGCACCTTTAGCTAATAAAATGGAACTTTCACACTTTATGCGATTTAGTCCTTTTTCGCGATTAAGCATGAAATCGCTAAAATTAAAGCACCAAAATTTTCATGCACTTATATAATCATGCTCTAACTCATAAAATAACATGAAAATAATTTTCTCTGACCTCGGTTTAGTGCTTCCAAAACTACTATTCTGACTAGCCCCTAAATCGGGCTATTACAATTCTCCCCCTTAAGGATTTTTGCCCCCGAAAATCTTACCGATAAAAAGGCTGGGGTATTGATTTCTCATAGTCTCTTCAGGCTCCCATGTAGCCTCTTCTATTCCATGTCTCTGCAAAAGTACTTCAACAAGGGCTATACTATTGTTTCTCAGTTGTTTGACCTCTCGTGCCAAAATTTTAACCGGCCAAATCTGAGGACTTTTCTCCATGGTGATACTTTCAAAAATACTTTATCACCTACTTGGAACTCAATTTCTTTCCATTTTAAATCCGAATAAGACTTTTGTCTATCTAAGGCCACTTTCAGACATTCACGTATCACCTTTACTTTCTCTTCAGTTTCCCTGACCAAATCAACCCCGTGAATCTGATTCTCTCTGAGTTCTGTCCAATACAAGGGCGTTCGGCATTTACGTCCATACAATGCTTCATAAGGTGCCATTTTCAAACTTGAATGAAAACTATTGTTGTAAGTGAATTCCACCAACGGTAAGTATTTTTCCCAATTACCTTGGAATTCCAAAACACAACATCGAAGCATGTCTTCAAGTATCTATATCACTCTCTCCGACTGCCCGTCAGTTTGTGGATGGAAAGCTGTACTGAAACTCAATTTCGTGCCCAAAGCCTCTTGCAACTTTTTCCAAAATCGTGACGTGAATCTTAGATCTCTATCCAAAATGATCAACAACGGTACACCATGAAGTCTTATTATTTCTAACATATACAAATTTGCCAACTTATTGAGAGAATAATCGACTTGTACTGGTATGAAATGGGCTGACTTCGTAAGTCTATCGACTACAACCCATACAATATCTTTCTTTTTCCGCGTCAACGGTAAACCCGTCACGAAGTCCATAGTAATGCAGTCCCATTTCCACTTGGGAACCATAATAGGCTGAAGTAGACCCGAAGGTACTTGGTGTTCAGCCTTCACTTATTGACAAATTAGGCATCTCGATACAAACTCAGAAATGTCTATCTTCATACTCGGCCAACAATACCACTTCCTCAAGTCATTGTACATATTTGTGCTTCCTGGGTGCACAGTTAAACATCCGCTATGTGCCTCATGCAAAATCTTTTGAATAAGTTCATCATTTCTGGGTACACAGACCCTATCTCGAAACATCAAACATCCGTCAGGACTTACCCAAAAGTCTGACTCAACATTTGACTCACTTAGAACTCTTTTGGTTTGTAAGTTGCTGTCATCTTTCTGAGTTTTGCAAATCTCTTGGAGAAACAATGGTCTAGCCCTCAAGTCGGCTAGAATAGAACCATCACCTGACAAAGCCATCTGTGTATTCATGGCTCTCAGCGTAAACAAGGATTTTCTACTCAAAGCATCAGCGACCACGTTCGCCTTTCCCGGATGTTAGTCAATCACTAACTCATAACTTTTTATTAGCTCTAACCATCTTCGTTGTCTCAAATTCAAATCCTTTTGAGTCATCAAATATTTTAGGCTTTTGTGGTCGGTGAATATCCAACACCTTTCACCATATAAATGGTGTCTCCATATCTTTAATGCAAACACAATGGCAGCCAACTCTAAATCATGGGTCGGGTAATTCTTCTCGTGCGGGTTTAATTGTTTAGAAGCATATGCAATCACCTTGCCCTCATGCATAAGTACGCAACCCAACCCATTCATGGATGCATCACTGTAAACCACAAATTCTCTTCTGGGCTCAGGTTGCACCAAAACAGGAGCCTCAGTCAACAATGCCTTTAGTTTCTCAAAACTCTGTTGGCACTTTTCTTTCCAATCAAACTTCACATCTTTTTGCAATAATCTCATCATCGGAGTAGCTATCATGGAAAACCCCTTGACAAAATGCCTATAATAGCCGGCTAGGCCCAGAAAACTCCTCACTTCAGTTACGTTCTTTGGCGGTTTCCATTCAACAATTGCCGAAGTCTTACTCGGGTCGACTCTAATTCCATCTCCCAAGACAATGTGTCCCAAAAATCAAACTTCCTTAAGCCAAAATTCACTTTTACTAAACTTGGCATACAATTGTTTATCTCTCAAAATTTGCAGAACTTTTCTCAAATGCTCGACATGTTTGTTTTCATCTCGAGAGTAGATCAGTATATCATCAATGAAGATCACGACGAATTTATCCAAATATGGCCGAAAAATGTGATTCATCAAGTCCATGAAAACGACTGGGGCATTTGTTAAACCAAAAGGCATAACCAAAAATTCGTAGTGGCCATACCTCGTCCGAAATGTAGTTTTCGGAACATCCGAGTCTTTGACCCTCAAATGATAGTACCCAGACCTTAAGTCTATTTTGGAAAACACCGTGACTCCCTTCAATTGATCAAACAAATCATCGATTCTTGGCAATGGGTACTTGTTCTTCATAGTTACCTTATTAAGTTGCCGATAATCTATGCATAACCTCATAGAACCATCTTCCTTTTTCACAAATAATACGGGAGCACCCCACGGAGAAAAACTCGGTCTTGCAAAGCCTTTATCCGTTAGTTCTTACAACTGTGCTTTCAATTCTCTTAGCTCAGTTGGAGCCATTCTATATGGAGCAATAGAAATGGGGGCGGTACCCGGAGCTAACTCAATCCCAAATTCAATCTCCCTAACCGGAGGTAACCCTGGCAATTCCTCCGGGAAAACATTCGGATATTCGCACACTATGGGTACCGACTCAATTTTCAACTTAGTCTCTTTAGCACTCATTACGAAAGCAAGGTAAGCTTCGTACCCCTTTCTTAAATACTTCTGAGTCAACAAGGATGATATCACTACTGGTGATCTGTCTTGCTTATCTGATTCAACACGAATAAGATCCCCACTTTCACATTTTAACTCAATAAATTTCTTTCCACAATTTACAATCACATCATGAGTAACTAACCAATCCATCCCAAGGATGATATAGAACTCATCAAACGGTAATAACATGAGATTTGCAGGAAAACAATGACCCCTAATCATCAAAGGGCAACCTTTGCATGTTCTATCAACCAATACACATTTGCCTAGGGGATTCGACACACTTATTACAAATTCAGTAGACTCTATAGGCATGCTCATACTAGAGACTAATTTCATGCAAATATACGAGTGGGTAGATCTCGGATCAATTAAAGTTATAACACAAGTATCATAAAGAGAAAATGTACCCGTGATCACGTCAGGGGAGGACGCCTCTTCGCGAGCACGAATGGCATATGTTCTCGCCAGTGCTCTACCCTCCACTCTCGTAGTCTGCTCTCTAGATGAATTCTTGCCACTCATATCATTTCTTGGGTTTCTCGGTGGTCTTCCTCTAGCAGTATTTCTCGATCTTGCATTCTAAGGTTTCTCCTTCTCACCCGCCTCAGGGCAATCTCTTATAAAGTGGTCTAGAGACCCACACTTGAAACAAGCCTTCTCGTTTGCTCGGCACTCACCAGAATGACGTCTACCACACTGCGGACATTCTGGTCTACTCGGTCGGGCATTGCCAACACTAGCAACCAAATTAGTCTAAGCCCTAGACCTCGAAAATTGTTCGCCCTTACTTCGGTTTAAGAACCCGGTCGAAGTGGCTGATCGAGTAGTGGAATCCCTTGATTTCTTAGATGAGGATTGGTATGACTTACTCAGTTGTCTCTTTCTCGAGTCACGGGACTCAATCTCGACTCTTCTTTTTTTCTTTTGGCCAACTCTCTCACTTTGCGGCTCTATCTACTAACACCACAAATTCTTTTAGTTCGAGGACTCCAACATATAAACAGATATCTTCATTTAACCCGTCCTCGAACCTTTTGCACATGATAGCCTCGGTAGATACGTACTCTCGGGCGTACTTACCAAGCCTTACAAATTCGCGTTAGTATTCAGTTACTGTCATTCGACCCTGCTTTAGCTCTAAAAACTCTTTCCTCTTCTGGTCAATGAATCTTTGACTAACATATTTCTTCCAAAACTCCTCTTGGAAGAATTCCCAATTTATCCTCTCCCTTGGTGCCTCTGACACAAGGGTGTTCCACCACTGATAGGCGAATCTCTCAAGAGAGATACTACACACTTCATGCACTCTTCAGGCGTGCATGACAACTCGTCGAATACCCTAATGGTATTCTCAAGCCAGAATTCTGCCCTTTCTGGATCATCGTCTTTACTAGCCCGAAATTCCTCCGCTCCTTATTTTCGGATCTTATCAACCGGAGGCCTTTCTCTTCTTACTACCTCAACCACTTGAGAAGCTACAAGAGCGGGCTGAGGAATAGGTGGAGGTGGAGAGGGTTGAGCATTAGGATTTGCTCGAATGTACTCAGTGTACCAATTGCTCATTATATGGAGAAAGGCTTCTCGAGCCTCTTCTCCCTGACCCAAGGTCTCGGGTCTACTATCTACTGGCGCGGTCCCTTGAGCGGGAGCCGACGAATTACTCGCAGCATCATCAGTTGCAGTCCAATCGGGGTCCATTACTATATAAAAAATTACAAGTCAAACTGTCAGGAGTCGTCACACTATCATTACACAAATACTCTTACGTATGGCATGTATAGCTAGACTCATACTTATGCTACGTTAGTCCGAGAACTGACTAAACCGTAGCTCTGATACCACTAAATGTAACACCCCTTACCCGTATTCAACGCCGGAACCGGATACGAGGCATTACCGAACTTATCTTGCTTAAACTTACAACTTTGGGTTATAAAAATTCCCTTCTAACTTAAAACTTTTTCATTTACAATGGTAACTTCCCTATTATGGGTCTACGAGACCCTATACGTATACTCGTGATATTTCGAGACCAAACCGGAAACTTTCAAACACTTAGAAAATTTTGCCTAAACAAGGGCCACACGCCCGTGTTGTCTAAGGGACACGCTCGTGTGCTTCTAAGGCATGCCCGTGTTCTTCAACCGTGGTCAAAACTGACTTAATTCACACGGTCGGACACACGCCCGTGTCCCTGACCCGTGTGCCTCACACGGCCTCGACACGCCCGTGTCTCAGCCCGTGTGCCAAAACCTTGGCATTCTGTTTATGTCGTCATCACATCACTAAAGTCACACGGCCAAGCCAAACGCCCGTGCCTTAGACTGTGTGTCGAATTAAATTCCTAATTTTAAGTGCAGACTTCACACGAGCTGGGCACACGCCCATGTCCATGGTCGTGCCTCCCACACGGCTGAGACACACGGCCGTGTCTCTTCCCGTGTGTTTACTACTGAGCATACTGACTAGTAAACCTAGCAAGCAATAGGACACATGACCTCTCCACACGCCCATGGGGCTGACCGTGTGTCATACACGGCCTAGACACACGCCCGTGTGTCTACCCGTGTGGACAATTATATGGCTATCTACCAAGCCATTTGCCACCCTACCAAGCAACCACACTTATGCCGAATCAATTCAACACATTTTATGACTATATGGCACTTCCAAAAGCTCAATTCAAAGCATCCACACAAGCATAAACTTCATAATTTCATCACAATTACATAATAATAACTTGACATGTATTGGTCCAATACCAATGACCATTTACAAAATAACTTTGATAACGTAAATAGCCAACACTTTGGCTGTCAAAATAACATAACAAAATACCCAAGTCCTATACATGCCATACTCAAAATAAGTCTAACTTGTTATACCAAAGAGATGTCGATAGTGTGATTTTCGAACTCCGACGTCCCACGATTATCAAATTATCTTGGCAATACTACAAGGAAAAAGGGAAAAGAGAGGGGTATGCATAAAGCTTAGTAAGTTTGCATGGAAATAAATAGCAACAATAAGTTCATAATGACATCAATTCATGGTATTAGATAACCCCACAAGGTCATAAGCACTTTGCCACAACTTACTCAAACTCGTTCTTATCTAGCATATACCATGCCACATATCATAAACATTCCTCGTGAGTTATTCACGGGTACCTGTATTCACTCAATAACATTATTTTAGTACTAATCTCATTTCTATTTCCAAGCTTATCTATTTATCCCACTAATTCACTAGGGATACTCAAAGACGAGTATTCATCGTCATTAACATAAACACGAAGCCAATGCCATATCCCAGACGTGGTCTTATATGGGGTCACCTCTTAGTGCCGATGCCATATCCCAGATATGGTCTTATACGAAATCTTACCTCAAGTATCGATGCCATATCCCGGATATGGTCTTATACGATCCTCATATTCATTACCGAAGCCATATCCCAAATATGGTCTTATACGGAATCTCAATTCGGTGCCAAGGCCATGCCTCCGACATGGTCTTACACGGGACCTTATCCATCTCATGTCTCAATGGTAGTATTCTCACATTTATTATAGTCCAACCGGGACTTCAACATTTCAACCTTTATCATCTTTCTCATTCAACACCAATACTCAATTTCATAGAATATCATGTATCATTATAATATCAAACATTCTCAAACATTCTAGCATAAATGTTGAATTTATCACATACAAACTTACCTCGATTTCAAAATAAGCTAGATCGTCGATCTAGTCCGATACTTTATTTTTTCTCCGGTCGAGGTAAATTCTTTGTTCTTCTTGATCTATAATAGAAAATTAGCTCAATTAACAGTCACATTAATAAATTCATTTCAATAACCATGCTTTGGCAAAATTACTAATTTGCCCTTAGACTTTTGCAAAATGACCATTTTACCCATAGGCTCGGAAATCAATTCTAATCAAATTTCTACCTTTATCGAGCCTAGGTGAACATTTATTTCTCTTATGGCTACCATAAAATCTGAACATTTCACACATTTACTACATAATTTACAACCTTTATAAAAAGGTCCTTTTAGGTGTTTTCATGGTAACACCTTTCACAAAAGTTGTTCATCTAACAACTAAGCCTCATTTTCTACAAAAAAAAAAATGCAGCAAACAACTTAAAAGCTCTCATGGAAAAAATCTAAACTCTTCACCATCTTACAAAATAGTCCCCTCTTTAGAAAGCTTAAGCTTTAAGGGTTCCAAAAGTACAATTTTTATCAAAAAAAGATCACTAGAACACTTACTTGTAAGGAGGAGAGTGTGCTGAAATTTATGAAGCTTTCAAACCCCTATTTGCTGCTAATTTTTGGTGGAAGAATGAAGGACAAAAGATGATATCTTTTCTTTCTTTATTTTAATATAAAACATCAATTTAGTCCACCTAATATCAACTACTTTGACCAATTTTGTCAATGTTTGTCTCCTATGGCCGGCCACCCTATCTTTAAGGGTCTAATTGCATATTAATGGCCTCAAATTAATATTCTATGGCTATTAGGCACCTTTAGCTAATAAAATGGAACTTTCACACTTTATGCGATTTAGTCCTTTTTCACGATTAAGCATGAAATCGCTAAAATTAAAGCACCAAAATTTTCATGCACTTATATAATCATGCTCTAACTCATAAAATAACATGAAAATAATTTTCTCTGACCTCAGATTAGTGGTTCCAAAACCACTATTTCGACTAGCCCCTAAATCGGGCTGTTACATGTTTAACTATATCAGTACCTTGATTGTTACTCCACTGGTACGTTGAGGCTTCGTTTCCATATTGGCTCAGCTCTATAGTGCAAATTCTTTTATTCTCCATAATCTCTAATTCTTTATATACTTCCTCTTCATATATTTCATCATCAAAAATCATCTCATCATTAAACCACATGTAATTAGTTTAATCCATAATTAAATGGTTTCTCAGGATTAATCTCTATGGGTTAGTGACTAACTAAATAGATGTTCCTTTCCTCTGTAGCATATACTGAAATTAACAAAGAAAAAGTAAGAAGTTAGTAAACTAAGTTAATAAAATTCAAATTACAAATCGTATCTATAATTCAAATATTTCCTAATTATTCTATTAAAACATAAAAATTAAATTAAATTTAGTAATGTTGCCTTTCCAGCAACGACGCCAACAACTTGACCGCCTCCAGACGTACCAACATCTAGAGTATGAGTACTGCAACTAAAAGATATGGAATTAAGGTGGTGTTCACAAGTATACGGGTTAGGTTGTAATATAGTTACAACGAAGCAAGTATGTACTCTGAGGATCGTACCCAAGTGAGGCGAGTACTAAATTAATGTCAACTTAAATGCAAATAGAAGTAATTAGTAGTTTAAATAAGTTATAGTACGATAAAACATAAAAGAACATTTTTGGGGATTTTATAAAGAATGAAATAAAAATAAACAAAGGAAAGTGAGCTTCGGAAATATAAATTCTAACTTAATTTGATCTAAGTATGGTTGATTAGTTCACTTTGGTGATCATAACTAATTCCTATTTCAGGTTTCTACTCAACCAACTAGTCGCTACCCTAGAAGGATCTCTCGATCTTTCACTAAACTAACGAGTCGGCAATAACTAATTATCGCTCAACCTCACGGTTCAAACCAGTTCGAGGTAAAGGTATTCACAGATAGGCCATACCAATTTTGGGTTAATTCCTACCTAAATGACTTTCTAGGGTCATCAAGCCTAGGGTTTAAGTTCTTTCTCTCCCAACTAGCTGATCCACTAAGAAAACCCTACATAACAAATTAATTAACCACACCTCTACCACAAATCCCCCATAGAAGGATTAGTTCCTTATGGATCTCATGAACACAGTAATCTTGATAATAAAGATAAGCATGAATAATGAATCAAGATAAAGGTTAAAGAGAGTCCTGAATTGTATTGATTGAAACGTAGAATCCACAGTAGTTTGATCACAGTTACAACTCCCGTTCTTTGATAAATACGAAATAGAACAGAACTGAAATAAACCTAACGCCTAAAATAAAGGAAAAACTAGAGACTAAATTTACAAAGAAAATATTAGAATGTAAAATCTGTACTAAACAAGTGTTTTAAGAGCCTATTTATAGAGTTAGGGTTGTCGCCGTCCTCAACCCTGGGTTAGTTGATGTTCTCGTGTTTTAATTTCCATTATGTGGGCCAAAACGCCTCTAGCTCGTTAATACTTCCCGTATAGGACTGATGTCATGACACTCTAGTTCCTGTGTCATGACATTAAAGGCAATATGCATGGTTCAAGGAAAACTTCAGGGGTGTGTCATTACATCCCTTGGCTATGTCACGACATCTAAGGCAGTATAGTGGTTCTGGTCTTCTACTCCCTATGTTGCGACATCGAACTCCCCATGTTGCAACATAGCAACCAGCTTTGAGTTCCTATGCCTTTGAATGGTCTTTTGCACACTTACTAAGTACATTAGCTCACCTTTAGGCCTCATCCGGCCCTTAAGGTCGATAAAAGACTCAAAATGCACTTTTTATTGGTTTTAACTAATCTAAGAAAACAAAAGTAAAACATACTAAAACTGCTAATATTCAAGCTCCTCAAGTACAAAAACTAGTTTAATCAGCTACACCGAATTATGACAGATCAGAACCTCCGTGTCGCAACACCACTAATAGGATCAATGAATAGAGCAATTTAGCTCTATGTCACGACACAACACCTTTATTTCATGGCAACGCAGTCAGATTGTCCCAAATTCTAAAGATTTCAAGGTGTGTTGCAACATCGAGCCCCGATGTCATGACATCGGTATCTTGCTAAGGGTGTCACGACATGGAACCCCTATGTTTTGACATCACTGCAATTTTCTGCAAGGTCGACCCAACCCACCATGCAACCTATTAGTTTTAACACTTGTTTAACCCGATTTTTAACCTAAAACACCAAAAAAAATAAAATCTAAAACACTTTTAACTAGTTTTTAAAATTTCCCTAACTTTAAACTCTCTCTAAAACCTCCCAAACTCTTAAAACTCAAAAACCTTGTTTTACTTTTCTTTCTCTTTTGCTACAAATTTTCTCTTGTTTTTCTTATGTTTCTATTTTTTGTAGGACAAAAGCACCACGACAACGAGGAACTTGCAATGGATTTTCAAGAGGAATCACAAGTTCTCAAGCAAGGTTAAGGCTTCCAAATAGATTTTTACTATTTGATTACATAATTTGCATGATTTTCGTTAGTTTTTTTAGTTAGAATATTATTCAAAATGCATCCTAGGAAATCTAAAAGTACTAGGGAACAAGAACCATCGGTGGTTGCAAATCTCTTGAAATTTCCAAATGCGAATGTCAAAAAAATACTTTTTAGAACTATAAGGAAAGACATTCATTCAAGAATAGGGTTTTGAACCATCGATGATTCTTTACAAAGAAATTTGGCCGTTAGTTTGGTATCATAGATGCGAGAGATTTTGCATGACTCCCAAAGAAAATGTGGTAATCCCCGTAGCCCAAGAATTTTATGCGTTTTTTAGGGATCAGGAGACAAGGAGATTGTATGCGGCTATTTGGGAAACCATAATAGTACGAAGGAAAGAGGTGCACTCACCCCTTGTGAAATTTGTGAGTTTTACAATGCTCCATACTATGAAAATGATTTCCTTGAAAACACAGATTTAACAAGTTTAAATGACATAAATATGGATAATATTGTGAACTACTTAACTGAAGGGAGGGGTGAGTGGAATCTGTAACAGCCCAAATTTCGATGAAATCGGAACAGTGGTTTCGGGATCACAAATCCGAGCCAAAAATATAATTTATTTTAATTTTTTTTATATGTATTGCATTATGTTAGAAAATTCATGTGAAATTTTTGATTCAAAAATTTATCGATTTAGTGCCTAATTACGAGAAGGACTAAATCGCATAAAATGCGATAGTTGAATTCTAGTAGCTATAAGGATTAAATAGCTATAGAATTCAAAACTTAAGGTCCTTATATGGTAATTAGACCATTAATAAAAAGTATGTAGATATTTTTGAATGATTCATCCATGGAAAATGAGAAAAAGGCTAGGGACTAAATTGGAAAGTGAAAATATTAATTACTTAAAAAGATGAAAAGAAAATAAAAATCATATTTTCTCATTTTTTTCCCCAAAATAAACATGGAAACCCTAGGAGAGAGAGAAGAGATTTTCATGGCCAATTTGGGTAAGTTTCCTTATCTAGTTTTTAGTAATTTTGATATTTTTGGAATCATAATAGCTTAATCTCTCTATTTGGTGGATTAATTTGAAAAGTTATCAAAGTATGAAAATGGGTCATGGATGTATATGCTGGAAATTAGAAATTTATGGTAGAAAATGAAAGATTATTGATAGATAAACAACTTTTACAAAGTGATTTTTGATGAAAACATGATTTAGGGACTAAAATGTAAACTTGTGAAATTGAAAGGAAAATTCTAAAATTTTATGAATACATGTGCTGTAAATTTTGTAATGGGGCTTTGGTTAGGCTTGGAATAGGGAGTAATTTGCACAAGTTTCATTTTCTGAGCCTAGGGACGAAAATGGAATTTAAGGAAAAGTTAGGGGCAAAATAGTAATTTTGCCTAGGATGAAAATTGAGTCCACTTGGATGTAAATTGTGGTAAATTAATGTTAAATTTACTCGTATAGATACGGATAGACCAAATTCGGAGCTAGAATGAGGAAAGAGGAAAAAGTTGGATAAGTGGATTTTACGTACACAAACATTGTCGAGGTAAGTTCGTGTAACTAAATTGTATATATTTTTATGCTTGAATTAAATGGTATGTTTGTGAAATGTATAAATGCCTTAATTATGTGAAATGATCACATATTCGTCAAAGCTTGATAAATGAAATGTGACCGATCAACAATAATGCTCGATAAATGATAAATGATAAAAATGTAAATTTTATGCTTGAGTTGAATGTGAACACTTGAATTGTATGAATGTAAAAAAAATGTATGAGATTGATCATATGCCTGACAATTCTTGAAAAATGTTAAATCTCGTATGAATAAATGGAAAATCGATGGATAAATGTGATTTCCCTGATAAAACTGCATGTGTTGCAGAATGGATTTAGCCCGGACGGGTAATCCAAAATAAGCCTCTTTAGTATATGTTTCAATTAGGATTTAGCCTGGACTGGTAGTCCTAATTGACTGGATTTAGCCTGGACTGGTAATCTGACAAAGCCCTTAGAGTATATGTTACAGCTAGAATTTAGCCTGGACTGGTAATTCTGTTGTATGATACGTGGCTCGAGAGTGTACTTACAAGGTACTACTTAGTATGAATTGACAGAATATGTAACTGTACACCTCGAGTGTACTACTGGTGTATCCATCAATATTCCAAATAAATTTAACGGGTAAAACTCTTGACATGAGAAGATTATGAATAAGAAATGAGTTATTACATGTATCTACCTGAAATACATGAAAATAACGATATGTAATAATTAATACATGGAAATATGAGACGATGATATTTGTACTCGGAATTTGGTTGATGAATATAAGTTCATCCATGATCATAGACCCGTACACCTTGAATGCACTACTACTTTTGCGACCTTAATATTCGAATAAAATGAGTAAAGTACTGCCATGAAATGATCTGAAGTTGAAAAGAATTACTATGAAGCTATACTTATATTAATAAGAGATGTCTATACATGTTAAATGAATACATGTTGTGGAAAGCATATGTGCATGGGAACTTGATTGTTGTTGAGCCCATACATGTCTTGATGTTACTATAGAATATATGACTAACAATGGAAATGAGGATATGTGTAGGGTTTGAGATCAAAGTGGTTGAATATGCCTTACATAGTTACCTCAAATAGGATGTATGGTAAGTTAAGTACCATGTTATACGAACTTACTAAGAATTTTATGCTTACCCCATTTTATTTTCCCCTGTTTTAGAGTAAATTAGAAGCTCATTGGATTGGAAGCTCGGTGGAGATCTCTCACACTATCCATCTGTAACATCCCGAAATTCGAGAATTTATGCTTTACATTATACCATGCAATAGGCTAGTTAAGAGTGTTAATTATGTATGTTTAGAGGTTCTAAGAAGGCTTGGGGTTGAGTTGGGCCTTAGCAAAAGTTTTGTGTTTAAGCACTTTAAGGAGGAAAGGTAAGTGGCGTCAAGACTTAAGGAAATAAGTGTGTATTTTGCTAGCACAAGTGGAGCTAGTAGCAGAGTGGAGTGGCGTCACATGAAGGAGCTTTAGGGGTGGAGTTCGAATCCCACCTTTTGCAAAGTTTTGGATTTTTTTTTGTGCTAAATGGTAAGTGTCGGTCATGGCTTTAATAAAGGAAAGGAAGACTTTTCAAATGATGGAAAGAAGACTAAGAAAATAAGGTAAGGAGGAGAACAAGGGAAAAATAAGGAAAGAAATAAAGGAAAAGGAGTAAGAAGGGGGAACATGTTGGCCGAATTTCTGGAAGGAGCCTGGGGAAAGAATTTTGGTCAACAAAATCCTTTTGGTGTTAGGGACATACACGGTTTTGGTAGGGGGATTTTGGGAGCCAATTTTCTTTAGCCTTTTTGCAAACTTGTGCATAAGAGGTTTTCATTCTTTTTGAACAATTTTGGTGCTCTCTTTTCCAACCTTTTACTTTGTTGCTGAAACACTCAAAATATGGTGTTCATTTTTCCTTTGTTTGCCAAAAACACTTAAGCTTTTTTGATCATCTTCTCTTTGGTGTTAGCCGAAACTATCTAACACTTTTCCCATCTTTCCTTTTCTTTTTTCACCATTTCTTCAACCCTTCTCTCTTCTTCTTTAATCAATATTTTTGATGGCCTAATCTTACTTGATCTTTTCTCTCTAAATAGCCGAAACTTTAATCACATTATATCTTCTTCTTCTTGCTTGCATATTGGGCATTTCTTCCTTGACCGATTTGGGTAAGTGATTTCATCCTCTTCTTTTCTTTTTCTTTTCTTCATGGCCGAATATGTACCCTTATCATTGGATGGTTCTCTAAACCGAAAACATCCCTTTCTACTACTCCCTTATATCGTGATCATCTCTTTTTCGTAGTGTTCTAGTGGGTGGCCGTATATCACATCCTTGTTTATTCATCCGTAGTCATAAGCCCAATCGGTAGAAGTCAGAGCTATTATTATTAAGGTAAGTAATTCCTTCAAGGTTCTTTTCGATCTATCTCATTGCGTTGTTATTCTGATAAAACGGGTCGTTAGATTTGACTAATCGATTATTTTAGGGACTAAACTACTCGTTTTCTCTAGTTGTTGGTTCTTCAGAAGTAGTGGTAAGCCGAATCCTATCCTTAAACAACTACTCTCTCATAGTAGTAATTTACTGACCGAGACTTTTTCAATGGAGGCAAGTGGTAATGATTTGAAAGGAAAATTGATAGGAGGACAAAAAGGGAGTGGACTTGCAATCTCTACTCCCAAGTTTAAGCGTAGAGCGGTATCGGCAGTTCAGGATTTCCCACCGGGTTGTGGACCATCATCCGGTGAGAATAGGCAAATCGTAGTCGTTCACGATACTAAGGGTAAGCATTTCTTTAGACCGTTTTGTTTAGATTTGGATTAAGACACTATCATCTGTTAGTTAATCGAGTGTTATGGTGGCATAGGTGCCGACGATCAAGAAGGTTTAGTCCTTACCGTAATCAGGTGTGTAATCTCACACCGAAATCCCATTGATTCATGACTCACCATTATGTTGGAAGAATAGATCGTTATTATTTTCAAGCCTAATAACCGTAATATGGCATGAAAATCGAGTAACTTGCTTAATCAACGCTATTCCTAAAGATCTGTCAAAATTGGTATTAAATTGCTAAATTACGAAAATGCCCCTATGGGCTAATTTACGAAAATGCCCCTATGGGCCGATTTATCAAAAGGCCCTTATGGGCCGAATTACCAAAGTACTATAATGGGCCGATTCACCGTAATAATTCACTTGATAAATGGTTGTTATTTACATGTGGATATTTTATTATGTATGTGGTATTTTTTTTATTGCATGGGATGGGAAAAAATTTGTATGAAGAACAGTGTAGCCTAGTGGCATTGCCACAATTTGTTTACTAATGTGCTTAATTATGACTTCGGTGGCTTGACCACAAAAATATTATATAAATAGTAGTTCGACTGCAAATTGGTGTGAGCGGCGGGGTGGGTTGACTTGATCCCCACAGGTGTGATTGGTTGGTCGGGGGTGTGATGGATGGATGGGTTGGGTTGCATACATTTACTTCATTTAAATATTGTTATGTAAATGGGCTTAGGCTCATTATTATGCTTTGTGGGTTCAGGCCCAGTGGATGACGGTAAGGGGATTATACACTGAGTTCTAGTAACTCACCCCATCTTCTTAACCCTTGCAGGTAATGCTCAGTAATGAGGAATTGGGCCCATGGATGACTCGGTGGAGGCCATACTTTGGAAATATTGTTTTCGAACATTAGTAAACTTCTTTTCCGTTTTATTTTTGTTACTCTTACTATTTTGGGTTTTAAAGTTGTAATAAGGCCTCTGGGATATGTTTTATTTTGCTTTATGTTTAGACATATTTAATATCTTTATTGATTTGTTTTAAATGGGAATTTTCTAAAAATCATAAATAACGGTTTTCCAAAATTGATTAATAAATGGATTTCGTAATAAATATGTACAAATATTTTAACTTGGACTTTTCCTCCGAAGTATCATCGTCATTTTCAAAAGTTATGATTTTAAAGATTACCTGATAAATTTTCAATTCATCAATCAACCTCTCGAGATTTGTAGTATTTTTAGCGAATATCTATAACTAAACTTGTTTTTTTTAACTATAACCAAATAACACTTACTTTAGAAAGATTCACTCGTTATTTATACATTTTCTTCATGTGACATGTCAGATCCGGTCATACCGCATGAGCTGGGTTTGGGGTGTTACATTTTATGGTATCAGAGCCCGATTGCAAAACTCGGCTGTGGTTTGGGTTCAAAAGCATTTTCCAAAGCTGTTTAAAATTTTAAATTTATAAATACATGTTTTAGAGGAAGTATAGCACCACGGGTATCCGGCATCAAGTCAGTAAGTTTTGTTTTTTTATTTTATGATTATTGTGGTATGACTGTAGTAAGAAAACTTCAAAAAAAAAGAGATACTCTAGAACTTTTAGCTTTAGGAGCTGAAACTATAGAGATTGAGACTTTAGGATATGTTTCGCGAAAACAACATTACTTCTTATACTCTATAAAATATTGTTTAATAAACACTAAATAAGCATACTGATTCATAAGACTCTTAATCAGATTAAATCGATGTTAGTAAACATGAGCGCTAGAGGACGTGGACGTGGTAGATGTGGACGTGGTAGAGGCCGAGGTGCTAGAGTTGTATTTGAGGCATCGAGACATATGCCTGAAATGGACGCACCTGCGTCACCAGTGACTGAAGCTGGATCACATGATCGAATGAGAGAGGACGACGCTCTGTCCCAAGCGATGTTGCGGGTACTGGAAAGGGTTGCTGAGGCAAGAACTGGGCCGACAGCTCGTGGGTTGATATCCGAGCGACTTAGATCGAATGGGGCTAAAGTTTTTAGGGGTATTTCAGGTGTAGCCCCAAATATAGTGGAGTACTAGCTTGAGGCGGTGGAGCGAATTATGGATGACCTGGATTGTACCGCCGAGCAAAAATTGAAAGGGGTTGTGTCATTGCTGAAAGACGAGGCGTATTAGTGGTGGCTCACTATTCGGGAAGGTACTCGGGCCGGACGTATTACCTGGGATTTCTTTAAGACACCATTCCAGGGAAAATATGTCGGTGCTAGTTATGTGGATGCCCAAAGAAAAGAATTCCTAAATCTGGTTCAATGAGGTAAATCTGTGGCAGTATACGAGGCAGAGTTTCTGCGTCTGAGTTGGTATGCCCTGGGAATAGTGCCGACTGATTATAAATGCTGCATACGATTTGAGGATGGATTGCATGATGAGTTAGGGTACTGATAACCCCACAGAAGGAGAGGAATTTTGCCACACTGGTGGAAAAAGCTAAGATTGCTGATGAAGTAAAACACTCGGAATGGCAAAATCGAGACAAGGATAGGGGAAAGAACAAGAGAGACTCTGGGTATTCAGGTCCTTCCAGAGGATTTTAGAAAAAGCCCAGGAATGAGGAGCCAGCTCGAGTGAGAGTTCCAGCTACTACCAATCAATTACAGCCTTGCGTGGATTGTGGGAAACTTCACTCGGGTGAATGCTGGAAGAGAACTGGTGGTTGTTTCAGATGTGGATCCAAGTACCATCGGTTTAAGGATTGCCCTCGAGAGCCTGCTCAGACTCAGGTAGTTTGTAACAGATTTGCGCAGCAAGCAGGAGGCGCTCAGCAGCCGCCGAGAGGCTGTGGACCAGGTCAAGGTGGTAATGGTGTAGGACGAGGTCAGGGCGCACCGGGTAGAGGTACTGGTAATAGGGGTAATGCGGAGGTGAGATAGCCAGGGTTAGTCTATGCGGTCAGGCGTCGAGAGGAGGGCGACGCACCAGATGTCATAACCGGTACGTTCTTCATATCTGATGTACCTTTTACCACTTTGATAGATATTGGATCCACCCATTCGTATGTTGCATGTGCTGTGTCTGGAACTTTGAATGTTAGATCTGAGATTACTGCTAGAGAAACAACTGTGATTAGCCCTTTAGGACAGTCGGTGGTAGTAAATAAGTTGTTTAGGGATGTGCCCTTAGAAGTTCAGGGGGTAGTTTTTCTGGCAGATTTGATGGAACTGCCATTCGGAGAGTTCGACCTTATATTGGGCATGGACTGGCTGGTTAAGCATTGTGCAAACTTAGATTATGCTGCAAAGCGGGTGGTACTAAGAACTTCAAAGGATAAGGAAGTGATGATGATAGGTGAAAGAAGAAATTATCTGTCTAATGTGGTATCTACTTTAAAGGCGGAAAGGTTGGTACGAAAGGGGTGTGAAGCGTTCTTAGCCTTCATTAGTGCTTTGGATGCCAAAGAGTTGTCAGTAGAGAGTGTTAGAACGGTGAAAGAGTTTTCAGACGTCTTTCCCGAGGAGCTTCCAGGATTGCCTCTGGATCGGGAAGTGGAATTCGGCATTGAGCTGTTGCTAGGAACGGCTCTGATGTCTATTTCTCCTTATAGAATGACGCCGAAGGAGCTAGTGGAACTTAAAGCTCAAATCCAGGAGTTGATGGATCATGGATTTATTCGACCAAGTGTGTCACCGTGGGGAGCGCCGGTTTTATTCGTTAAGAAAAAAGATGGGTCGATGCGTATGTGCATCGATTATAGGAAATTGAATAAGTTGACAATCAAAAATAAGTATCTGTTACCGAGGATCGATGATCTATTCGATCAGCTGCGAGGAGCTTCAGTTTTCTCGAAAATAGACTTGAGATCGGGGTATCACCAGTTAAAGGTCAAGGAGGAGGATATTCACAAGACTGCGTTCCGAACTCGTTATGGGCATTACAAATTCTTGGTGATGCCGTTCGGGTTGACTAATGCACCAGCTGCATTTATGGACATGATGAACTGGGTTTTCCAACCCTATCTAGATCAGTTTATGGTTGTGTTCATAGATGACATCTTGGTGTACTCAAAGACAGAAGAGGAGCATGATTCGCATCTACGGGTAGTATTGTAGATATTAAGGGAGAAGCAACTGTATGCCAAATTCAGTAAGTGTGAATTTTGGCTAAAGGAGGTGACCTTTTTAGGGCATGTGGTGTCTGCCGAAGGAATCAGAGTTGATCCCCGGAAGATAGAGGCTGTATTGGACTGGAAGCCACCGAAGTCAGTGGCAGAAAGTTGGAGTTTTCTAGGTTTGGCTGGGTATTACAGGCGGTTCATTGAGGGGTTTTCGTTGATTGCTGCACCCCTAACTAAGCTATTGCGTAAGCGAGCACCGTTTGTGCGGTCAGATAAGCAGCAAGAGAGCTTTGAAAAATTAAAGAAGATTCTGACAGAGGCACCAGTATTTATTCGACCTGAGGCTGGTAAGGAGTTTATTGTGTATTGTGATGCGTCACACACGGGCTTGGGATATGTGTTGATGCAAGGGGAAAAGTGGTGGCTTATGCATCTCGTCAATTAAGGCCGCATGAGGCGAACTATCCCACACATGATTTGGAGTTAGCTGTAGTGGTGTTTGCTCTAAAGATATGGAGACACTATCTGTACGGGGAGAAGTCGATTATCTACATGGATCATAAGAGTCTGAAGTACCTCCTTACCCAGAAGGAGTTGAACTTAAGACAGCGGAGGTGGATAGAATTGTTGAAAGATTATGACTGCTCAATCGAGTATCATCCAGGTAAAGCTAACGTAGTGGCAGATGCGTTGAGTCGCAAGGTGATATCAGATTTGAGAGCGATGTTCGCTCATCTTAGCCTTTATGAAGATGGTAGTTTGTTAGCTGAACTTCAAGTGAAGCCTGCGTGGGTAAGTCAGATTAAGGAAAAGCAGATGTTGGATGAAAGGTTGGGCTCTCGCTTTCAGCAAGTGGAAGGTGGTAAGATAGGGGATTTTGGATTAAATAGTGATGAGTATTGTGTTTCCGCGGAAGAGTTTGTATGCCCAGGGATTCAGAGTTGAGACAAATGATTCTGCGTGAGGCGCATAGTAGCCCATATGCTATGCACCCCGGGGGAAACAAAATGTTCCGAGACCTCCGTGAGTAATATTAGTGGACAGGGTTGAAATGGGAGGTTACTGATTTCGTGAGCAAGTGCTTGACATGTCAGCAGGTGAAGGCGGAACATCAACTGCCTTCAGGGTTGCTACAACCGGTGACAATCCCACTTTGGAAATGGGAAAGGATAACGATGGATTTTGTTAGTGGGTTACCCTTAACGCCTACTAAGAAAGATTCAGTATGGGTGATAGTGGGTCGGTTAACGAAGTCCGCTCATTTCCTACTGTTGCATGCACGGATTACTCGTTGCGTAAGTTAGCCAAGTTGTATGTAGCAGAGATCGTGAGGTTGCATGGGGTACCGATGTCTATCATATCAGACAGGGATCCTAGGTTTACATCACGGTTTTGGAAGGCTCTACATGAAGCTTTGGGTACAAGGCTAAATTTTAGCACGGCGTTTCACCCGCAGACAGATGGTCAGTCGGAGAGAGTAATCCAGATTTTAGAAGACATGTTAAGGGGCTGTGTGCTCGACTTCAGAGGTAGTTGGGAAGATTTTCTACCATTGGCAGAGTTTGCATACAACAACAGTTATCAATCCAGCATCCAGATGGCACCCTATGAGGCGTTGTATGGTCGTAGGTGTCGTACTCCTACTTGCTGGACTGAGCTGGGGGAGCGACATCTTTTGGGTCCTGAGTTAATCTCGGAGACGGAGGAAAAAGTAAAGGTAATTCAGGCTCGGTTAAAAGAAGCTTCAGACAGACAGAAATCGTATGCGGATCTGAAGCGAAAGGAGATAGAGTTTTTTGTGGGTGATCAGGTCTTTTTGAAGGTCTCACCTTGGAAAAAGATCTTAAGATTTGGAAGGAAGGGCAAGTTGAGCCCTAGGTTCATCGGACCTTACCGTGTATTGAAGCGTGTTGGGCCAGTGGCTTATCAGCTTGAGTTACCTCCGGAGTTAAGTCAGATACATAGCGTATTCCATGTCTCGATGTTAAGGCGTTATCGTTCGGAAGTTGAGATAAGACCTGACTTGTCTTTTGAAGAGAAGCCAGTACAGATTTTAGATCGGGATATTAAGGTGCTGAGAAAGAAGTCAGTCCCGTTGGTCAAAGTATTATGGCGTAATCACGGGTCAAAGGAAGCTACATGGGAGCCAGAGGACACGATCTGGCAACAGTACCCTCAACTCTTTTAATCAGGTAAATTTCGAGGCCGAAATTTCTTTAAGGGGGTAGAGTTGTAACATCCCGAAATTCGAGAATTTATGCTTTACATTATACCATGCAATAGGCTAGTTAAGAGTGTTAATTATGCATGTTTAGGGGTTCTAAGAAGGCTTGGGGTTGAGTTGGGCCTTAGTAAATTTTTTGTGTTTAAGCACTTTAAGGAGGGAAGGTAAGTGGCATCAATACTTAAGGAAATAAGTGTGTATTTTGCTAGCACAAGTGGAGCTAGTAGCAGAGTGGAGTGGTGTCACATGAAGGAGCTTTAGGGGTGGAGTTCGAATCCCACCTATTGCAAAGTTTTGGATTATTTTTTTGTGCCAAATGGTAAGTGTCGGCCATGGCTTTAATAAAGGAAAGGAAGACTTTTCAAATGATGGATAGAAGACTAAGAAAATAAGGTAAGGAGGAGAACAAGGGAAAAATAAGGAAAGAAATAAAGGAAAAGGAGTAAGAAGGGGGAACATGTTGGCCAAATTTTTGGAAGGAGTTTTGGGAAAGAATTTTGGTCAACAAAATCCTTTTGGTGTTAGGGACATACACAGTTTTGGTAGGGGGATTTTGGGAGCCAATTTTCTTTAGCCTTTTTGCAAATTGTGCATGAGAGGTTTTCATTCTTTTTGAACAATTTTGGTGCTCTCTTTTCCAACCTTTTACTTTGTTGCCGAAACACTCAAAATATGGTGTTCATTTTTCCTTTGTTTGCCAAAAACACTCAAGCCTTTTTGATCATCTTCTCTTTGGTGTTAGCCGAAACTATCTAACACTTTTCCCATCTTTTCTTTTCTTTTTTCACCATTTCTTCAACCCTTCTCTCTTCTTCTTTAATCAATATTTTTGATGGTCGAATCTTACTTGATCTTTTCTCTCTAAATAGCTGAAACTTTAATCACATTATATCTTCTTCTTCTTGCTTGCATATTGGGCATTTCTTCCTTGACCGATTTGGGTAAGCGATTTCATCCTCTTCTTTTCTTTTTCTTTTCTTCATGGCTGAATATGTACCCTTATCATTGGATGGTTCTCTAAACCGAAAACATCCCTTTCTCCTACACCCTCATTTCGTGATTATCTCTTTTTCGTAGTGTTCTAGTGGGTGGCCGTATATCACATCCTTGTCGGTTCATCCATAGCCATAAGCCCAATCAGTGGAAGTCAGAGCTATTATTGTTAAGGTAAGGAATTCCTTCAAGGTTCTTTTCGATCTATCTCATTGCGTTGTTATTCCGCTAAAACGGATCGTTAGATTTGACTAATCGGTTATTTTAGGGACTAAACTACTCGTTTTCTCTACTCGTTGGTTCTACAGAAGTAGTGGTAAGCCGAATCCTATCCCTAAACAACTACTCTCTCATTGTAGTAATTTACTGACCGAGACTTTTTCAATGGAGGCAAGTGGTAACGATTTGAAAGGAAAATCGATAGGAGGACAAAAAGGGAGTGGACTTGCAATCTCTACTCCCAAGTTTAAGCGTAGAGCGGTATCGGCAGTTCGGGATTTCCCACCGGGTTGTGGACCATCATCCGGTGAGAATAGGCAAACCGTAGTCGTTCACGATACTAAGGGTAAGCATTTCTTTAGACCGTTTGGTTTAGATTTGGATTAAGACACCATCATCTGTTAGTTAATCGAGTGTTATGGTGGCATAGGTGCCAACGATCAAGAAGGTTTAGTCCTTACTGTAATCAGGTGTGTAATCTCACACCGAAATCACATTGATTCATGACTCACCATTATGCTGGAAGAATAGATCATTGTTATTTTCAAGCCTAATAACCGTAATATGGCATGAAAATCGAGTAACTTGCTTAATCAACGCTATTCCAAAAGATCTATCAAAATCGGTATTAAATTGCTAAATTACGAAAATGCCCCTATGGGCCGATTTACGAAAATGCCCCTATGGGCCGATTTATCAAAATGCCCCTATGGGCTGATTGCTAGAATGCCTTAGTGGGTCGAATTACCAAAGTATTATAATGGGCCGATTCACCGTAATAATTCACTTGATAAATGGTTGTTATTTACATGTGTATATTTTATTATGTATGTGGCATTTTTTTTATTGCATGGGATGGGAAAAAATTGTATGAAAAGCAGTGTAGCCTGGTGGCATTGCCACAATTTGTTTACTAATGTGCTTAATTATGATTTCGGTGGCTTGACCACAAAAATATTATATAAATAGCAGTTCGACTGGAAATTGGTGTGAGCGGCGGGGTGGGTTAACTTGATCCCCAAAGGTGTGATTGGCTGGTCGAGGGTGTGATGGATGGATGGGTTGGGTTGCATACATTTACTTCATTTAAATATTGTTATGTAAATGGGCTTAGGCTCACGATTATGCTTTGCGGGTTCGAGGCCAGTGGATGACTGGTAAGGGGATTATACACTGAGTTCTAGTAACTCACCCCATCTTCTTAACCCTTGCAGGTAATGCTCAGTAATGAGGACTTGGGCCCATGGATGACTCGGTGGAGGCCATACTTTGGAAATATTGTTTTCGAACATTATTAAACTTCTTTTCCGTTTTATTTTCGTTACTCTTACTATTTTGGGTTTTAAAGTTGTAATAAGGCCTCTGGGATATGTTTTATTTTGCTTTATGTTTAGACGTATTTAATATCTTTCTTGATTTGTTTTAAATGGGGATTTTCTAAAAATCATAAATAACGGTTTTCCAAAATTGATTAATAAATGGATTTCGTAATAAATATGTACAAATATTTTAACTTGGACTTTTCCTCCGAAGTATCATCGTCATTTTCAAAAGTTATGATTTTAAAGATTACCCGATAAATTTTCAATTCATCAATCAACCTCTCGAGATTTGTAGTATTTTTAACGAATATCTATAACTAAACTTGTTTTTCTTAACTATAACCAAATAACACTTACTTTAGAAAGATTCACTCGTTATTTATACATTTTTTTCATGTGACATGTCAGATTCGGTCATACCGCATGAGCCGGGTTTAGGGTGTTACACCATCGGCCCATGACGGTACAATATGGTAAATCAATTATTGTTGTAATGGCATGTATAGGATATGTTGGCCATATTGGCTTGTAAATGTAAATGATGGTTGTAATCTAGCCACTAGAATGGCTATTAATGGTTGTTTTGAAATACTTGAAATGTTATGCTATGGTAACCATATGTATATGTTAAGTAGTTGATCAAATCATGTTTAACACATGAATTAAACCAAGGTAGGATAACAAACATGTATGCATATAATGGTATACTATGTTGAATGATAGAATTTACTTGATTTGAATGCTTGAAATAGTTGGTGAGTTTAAGTGCAAGTCATTGGTGTGATTTTGGGTGAGATAGGAAGCTAGAAATGACTTTATTTTGTCCACACAGGTGGAACACGGGCCTGTGTCTAGACCGTGTGTGACACACGGCCTACCCCATGGGCGTGTAGCCCAGCCGTGTGTGCCTTCCACCTTAAATTTGAGAAAAATAGAATGCTCAGAATTGAGTACACGGACAGAGACACGGGCGTGTGTCTCAGCCGTGTGGGTGACACGGCCTTGAACACGGGCGTGTGTCTTGGCCGTGTGAAACCTTCACCTAATTCGAATTGAATTAAATAACCACATGACCTAGCATACGGGCGGGTGGCATGGTCATGTGCGCAAGTCAGAGAGCAACCTAAATTGGACACGGCCTGAGGCACTAGCGTGTCTAAGGGTCACACGGGCGTGTCCCTTGGACCACACGGGCGTGTGAGCCCTGCACCTTGGAAAATTTTTGAAATGTCACGAAAAATTCTTAGAGTTTCTGATTAAGTCCCGATTCGATTCTAATGCTCGTATTGGATCTGAGGGTCCATCTAAGGGACATTATGAATGATCTCGGTTAATGAATAGTGATTGACATGATTTACTGAGAATATTCTGAAAAGTTCTGGTAACGCTCCGTAATCCTGATCCAGCGACGAATACGGGTTAGAGGTGTTACATTTAGTTGTATCAGAGCTACGGTTTAGTCGGTTCTCGGATTGAACGTAGCATATGTGGAGTCTAGAAATACATGCCATTATATAACCTGTGATAGTGTGATATCTCTCGACTCTGATGAAAATTGTTTTATAAATAGACAGAGATGTCTTCCAATCGAGCTAATTCGATGACTCCGAAAGAGATACCCAAGTATCTGAGTAAAATTTTACTGAAGATGAAATAGAATCCGAAAAGGTACAGATAAATGTTTTATAGTACATGAGAATGATAAATGTTGTGTTATATGAGTATATACATATGAAAGTTAAATTTTGAGGCTTACGATCTCCACCCCCTCACCAGTATAGTTTTATAAAATGAAATTCATAAGATTTATATTGATTAAGCTCATGAATGTGGAACTAAAGAGTTCAAAGGCTGAATGACTAATGATGTAGTCAAAATGAGAACGGGTTAATAAGTAAAGATAGTATTAAAGAGATATCAGATTTTTCTAAAGATTATTCTGAATATGTGATGTCATTGTTAAGGAAGAAGTTATTCATGAGTAATTGACTTATCCAGATATGATAATTACAGAACGGATTAGCCGAAAATTCTTCTAAATTGACTCTTTCAGTGAGCTGAATAATATAAGATTATTGATGATTTTATGGGTCAGTGGAATAGTGATAAAACTGCAAAGATATTTGAATACAGATGTGATAATTGAGTATATTACAGCAACATCCCCTGGGTACTCTATAAGTCCTGTTATTTTCAGAGGCATATGAAATTATGTATGTACAAATGCAATATTTGTTGTATTGAAAGGCTAGTAAATCTTGATAGATGAAATTACTGTAAGTCTGGTTAATTCATGAGTGGTATTGCTCTATCATACTTGGGCTTTCTAATTCATCATGATTGATATAAGATTTAATGATAAGGTTCATATGATGTTAATTACTACTTCTACTGATTGAAACCCTGAATTGTGAATATGCAAATTATATTATCTTTGTCACAGTGGTTTCTACTGAGTATGTGTTATATTATTCTTCTGAATTTTCACTGAGATATCAACAATCTCTTTAGTATGTAAACCTGGGTTATTTGTGAAAGATGTTCATCAGTTGGAGGTAAATTACATTTATTACTGTTATAAATATTGACTCGATCATGAAGTTTGGTGATAGAGATCACAAATTATAGAAACTGAATTACTGCATTGGTTATTCCTGGGGCCACTTTCGGTTCTCCCTCTTCTTATTTGAGGTACACTATTGATATTAAAGTGTTACTTTATCTATACGATTGAAATGTCTGTCATATTAATACACTATTGTTTTGAATCTATCCGATGGTTGTGGCTTTGGAAAAACTCAAAGCTTTAATGTTAATAATTGAAGTAGCTACATTGATGACATAGTTATTACAGAGAAGATGTAAGAGTTGAATGGACTGATAAATATCAGTAAAGTTCCGACCAGTTGAAAGCTTTGTTGATCAAAGTATTGATTTTGATTCAGCCTGAATTGGGTAAGGAATTTATTGTTACAGTGATACATCATTGAATGGATTAAACTTTGTTTTGATGAAGAAAGGTAAAGAAATGGTCTATACTTCCAGCCAGATAAAATTTTGGGAAAAGAATTACCCGAAATATGATCTTAAGTTGATAATTATTGTGTTTGCACTGAAAATTTTGTAACAGTATCTGTATGGTGAAAATATCATATAAGTACTAATCATAAAAATTTGAAGTATCTGATGTTGCTAAAAGATTTGAATCTGAGATAGTGTATGTGGTTTGAAAGGTTGAAAGATTGTTATTTGATAATTGTATATCACTTGGAAAGAATGAATATGGTTACAGATGTTCTGAGTAGAAATTCTTTATATACTTTGCAAGCCATGGATACCGATTATGATTGTCTGATGATAGCTCAATTTTAACTGAGTATAGAGTTAAACCGATGTTTCTATAATAGATTAGTGAAACCCAGAAAAGTGAAAATGAATTGTAGGTTAAATGAATACAGTGTGAAATAATTTTTGATTCAGAATTTCAGAGTAGAACTGATAAATGCCTGTTATTCAGAAACAGAGTTCGTGTACTAAAGAAATTAGAGCTTGTACTGAAAATTTTACATGGATGATCACAGTGGTACTATGTCTATTTATCTGGGGAATGATGGAATGCATAATGATTTGAAAAGAATGTATTAGTAGCTCAGAATGAAAGGTGGTATTTCTAAATCTATATTTAAATGCTGGATGTATCAGTAAGATAGAGATGATACTTTCAAGATGGTTATAGTCAGTGAAAATACAGAAATGGAAATGGGACAAAGTTACTATGGATTTTATATCAGGATTCTCCTTGGCCATGAAAAAAAAAGAAAAAAAAGATACGAATTAAGCAATTGTCGATTGTTTGACGAAGCATGCACATCTTATCATGGTATGAATGGATTTCTCACTTGATAGATTGCTTGAATAACCTATTTTTGAAATTGTCAGATTACATAATGTGCTAGCTTCTGTTATTTCTGATAGAGATTTATAGTTCATATTCCGATTCTGAAACAAGTTACGAGAAACTCAGGGTAGACGGTTACATTTTAGTACCGTATTTCATTTTCTGACGGTTGATCAATCTGAACATATAATTCAGATTTTAGAAGATATATTTCGATGTTGTGTACTTGAATTTGAAGGTAACTGAGAAAAGTATTTGTCTTGGGTTTAAATTACTTATAATGGTTAACAGTCACATATAAAATTATACTGTACTAGGCTTTATATGATCACAAATGCAAAACTCCGGTGTTTTGGATGGAGTTCAGTGAGAAAAAATACAGGTGGTAGTTTGATTCGTTGAAGCCAAAGAGAGATGAAAGGGACCTGAGGCAGTTTAAAAGCAATATTTGATCGTCAAGAATCCGATGTGGATCTATAATGAAAAGAAATAGAGTTTCTGATGGTGACAAAGTATTTCTGGAGATTCACCATGAAAGAAAGTTCCCCAGTTTGCCCGTAAAGGCAAATTAAGTCTGTGGTTTATCAGTTCATAAAGATTATTGAAAAGAATTGGACTGGTTTCGTATTGATTGGTATTGTTATCAGAGCTCTACAGAGTTCATAATGTTTTTATGAGTATATGTGTTATGACAGAACCGATCAGACCCATCATCTGTTATTGCTTTGATAAATATTAAATTCAGCTTGGCATGACTTACAACGAGTGACTGGTTGAAATTCTGGCATGTAAAGTGAAAGAAACGAAAAGTATAAAGGTATCTAGAGTGAAAGTTCTTGGACAATGATATGATATAGAGAAAGCTATTTGGGAACCGGATAGAAACATGAGAAACTAATGCCTGAATCTTCTTACTAATAAAATTTTCGAGGACCAAAATTTCTTAAGGGGGAGAGTTGTAACAGCCCAAATTTCAGTAAAATCGGAACAGTGGTTTCGGGACCACAAATCTGAGCCAAAAATATAATTTATTTTTATTTTATTATATGGACCATATTATGTTAGAAAATTCATGTGAAAATTTTGATACAAAATTTTATCGATTTAATGCTTAATTACGAGAAGGACTAAATCGCATAAAATGCGATAGTTGAATTCTAGTAGCTATAAGGATTAAATAGCTATAGAATTCAAAACTTAAGGTCCTTATATGGTAATTAGACCATTAATAAAAAGTATGTAGATATTTTTGGATGATTCATCCATGGAAAATGAGAAAAAGGCTAGGGACTAAATTGGAAAGTGAAAATATTAATTAATTAAAAAGATGAAAAGAAAATAAAAATCATATTTTCTCATCTTCTTACCCAAAATAAACATGGAAACCCTAGGAGAGAGAGAAGAGACTTTCATGGCCAATTTGGGTAAGTTTCCTTGTCCCGTTTTTAGTAATTTTGATATTTTTAGAATCGTGATAGCTTCATCTCTATATTTGGGGGATTAATTTGAAAAGTTATCAAATTATGAAAATGGGTCATGGATGTATATGCTGGACATTAGAAATTTATGGTAGAAATGAAAGATTATTGATAGATAAACAACTTTTACAAAGTGATTTTTGATGAAAACATGATTTAGGGACTAAAATGTAAACTTGTGAAATTGAAAGGAAAATTCTAAAATTTTATGAATACATGTGCTGTAAATTTTGTAATGGGGCTTTGGTTAGGCTTGGAATAGGGAGTAATTTGCACAAGTTTCATTTTTCGAGCCTAGGGACGAAAATGGAATTTATGGAAAAGTTAGGGGAAAAATAGTAATTTTGCCTAGGATGAAAATTGAGTCCACTTGGATGTAAATTGTGGTAAATTAATGTTAAATTTACTAGTATAGATCCGGATAGATCAAATTCGGAGCTAGAACTAGGAAAGAGGAAAAAGTTGGATTAGTGGATTTTACGTACACGAACATTGTCGAGGTAAGTTCGTGTAACTAAATTGTTTATATTTTTATGCTTGAATTAACTGTTATGTTTGTGAAATTTATAAATGCCTTAATTATGTGAAATGATCACATATTCGTCAAAGCCCGATAAATGAAATGTGCCCGATCAACAATAATTCTCGATAAATGATAAACGATAAAAATGTAAATTTTATGCTTGAGTTGAATGTGAACACTTGATTTGTATGAATGTAAAAAAATGTATGAGATTGATCACATGCCTGTTAATGCTTGAAAAATGTTAAATCCCGTATGAATAAATGGAAAATCGATGGATAAATGTGATTTCCCTGATAAAACTGCAGTGTTGCAGAATGGATTTAGCCCGGACGGGTAATCCGAAATGAGCCTCTCGAGTATATGTTTCAATTAGGATTTAGCCTGGACTGGTAATCCTAATTCACTGGATATAGCCTGGACTGGTAATCCAGAATGAACTCTATAGGGAATTCTGTAACGACCCGAAATTGGGCCTAGTAGGATTGGGCCCATTGGGCCTTGAGCGTAGAAGCGTATTAAAAATTTTTGAGAATAAGAGAACGGCATTATTTCAAGTTGGACTTATTAGGAAGGTGATTTTAGAAAGTTACGGGGTTCTATGAAGTTCCGGGTTCAAGTTGGGATTTAGTAAAATTTTGTGTTTTAGCACTTTAAGGAGAGATAGTAAGTGGCATCAAGGCTTATGGAAATAAGAGAGCAATTTGCTTGCATAATTGAGCATATGGTAAAGAGGTTATGGCGCCACATGAAGGACTTTGAGGGAGGAGGTTCAAATCCCATCAAGTGCAAAATTTTGACTATTTCTTTGTACTCTTTCCCTAAGTGTCGGCCAAGCTTGTAAATAAGGCAAGTTGGACTTTTTAATTTTGGCAAGGTGGCTAAGGAAATATGGTAAGGAAGAGTGGATGGAAATGAGTAAAAGAAAAGGGAAGGAATAGGGAACATGTTGGCATTTTTCGTGGGGGATGTTTTGGAAAGGTTTTATTTGGTCTATATTCATCTTTTGGTAAAGATGATAATGGTTTGGGAAAGGGAGAGGGTAGCCGAATTTTGATGGGAGCATTTTGATAGTTTTGGTGTTGGTTAGGCCTAATTCCTTTTGGCATCCCTTGTGTTCATTCTTTCAACTTCTCCTCTCATTGCCGCAACTTCAAGACAATAGTGGGCATTTTCTCTTTTCTTTCTTGTCTTGCCAAAAACACCTAGCCTTTGTGACCAATTATTTTCACTCATCTTCTCTTGAAAACCGAAACTACCGATCCTTCTTTGTTGTCTTGCTACTAGTGCCAAACCTTGTTCTTCATTTCGGTTCATCCCTATTATTAAGGTAAAGATTATTTCTTCTTATTCATGTTGTTTGTTCTTTCTTCTCTTGACTTGGCTAAGCCAAAACTCTCATCCCTTGGCTAAGCCGAATCTAGCCACTTGGTGTTATTTTAAACTCCTCTTATTCTCTTTTGATGAAGGCCGAATCAAGCCATCCTTTGTTTGCTACTTTATCTTTCTCTTAGCCTTGGTTTGAAAGTTGATTGGGACTCGTTGCAATAGCCAAGGTGCAAGACCGAATTTTAGAATCTAGTAGGGAAGGATCGCGATTGTGGTAAGTGACTCTTGTGAGTGAGTACTTTTGGACTTTTGGAACTTTTAAGAAATCGAGGCTAACTTTTGATCGATTTTATTTTTAGGGGGCAACGAAGAGTGGTTCTTTAGGGAATCCTTATCAGGTGTGTAATCCCGTACCCTTCCGAATACATGTTTGAAATGGTGTGTAATCTCATACCTCTCTGAATGTTTGTATGATATGTTCTATGATTCGGTCGAAATACCGAAGAAAACCGGAAACCGACATCCGTGACCACTCGGGCGTGTGTATATTCGTAGTGTTAACCATACTTTGCAATGAAACAGTTTGGTCAACAGCAGTGACGTGATTTTGAAAAATCACGAAAAATAGGATAAAGGGAGTTAGAAAGTGAAAAAGATATCGAAATAAAGCTTACTGTGTCTATTTTTATATGAAAGAAACGGAGGAGGAAGAGAAATTGTATATTCTGTGATATCTTAATTTTTGTGAGACTGGTTCTGATCGACTTCGCGGTTCTCTGTTCTATATTGGAAAAATCGTTTAAAATTGTACAAAGAAAATTATGAGTTATAATTTATATGTATAGATATTTAGTGAGCCTATTTTCAATAGAAACAAGTGGGAGCAACATATGAAAACTGTACAGTGAGATATTTGAATTTTGGGTAAGAGAGGTCAGAACCGTTGGTCAGTGAAACAAGGGAAACTTTAAGGAATAAAATGTACTAAATGGTTAAGCCAAAAAAATTTTAAAAATAGTAGTAAGAAGATATATGAGCCTAGTTTCAAGGAAAATTTACGGATTTAGATTTCGAGATTCCTAACTCGAGTTATAGTCAATTTAGTCAAGATGACGCCTTGATGGATGGACGAGTTTGATTTTTATGCCCCACATTAGTAGTTAAGTCTAGGTTACTGGAATTACCAAAATACCCTTGGAGGGTAAATTACCGAAATACCCCTGGGTTGCAAGATTACCAAATTACCCTTAGTGGGTAAGATTACCGAATGACGAAAATGCCCCAATGGGCCGAATTACGGAAATGCCCCTAAAGGGCCGATTTGTTATACTGCCTTAACGGGCCGATTTGTTATATTGCCTTAATGGGCTGATTTGTTATATTGCCTTAACGGGTCGATTTGATATATAGCCATAATGGGCCGATTTGATATATTGTTTAATGGGCCGAATTGACATATTGCCTTATGGGTCGAATGGACATATCGCTTAATGGGCCAATTTGATATTTTTGCTAAATGGGCCAATTTGATATTTTTGCTAAATGGGCCAATTTGATATTTTGCTAAATGGGTCAATCTGATATTTTGCTTAATGGGCCTATTTGATAAATTGTTATAATGGGCCGTATTTTTTTGTAATGAATATCCGAATAAGTTACTGTTGATATATTGTAAAAATCATGAATTGCTATGCATTATATACATGATTTTGCATGGGATGGGATAATATTGAAGAGAAGTTCTGGTGGCTCTGCCACATATTTTGGTGGCTTTGCCACAAATCTGTATAGTGGCAATGCCACGTATATTCTGTTATTCTGGTGGCTTGTCCACAATTCGAATTTGATATAAATGGCTAAATGCCTACGATTGGTGTGTTGGCGGGGTGGGTTGACAAAATATCCCCACAGATGTGATGGATGGTACGGGTGGTGTGTAGCGGATGGATTATTAGGATTGGTTTGGGAATTGCATTTCATTTACATGATATCATTGATACATTATTTTGTAAATGGGCTTAGGCCCAAAATATTGCTAAATGGGATTCAGGCCCAGTGGACAATGGTAAGGGGGTTATACACTGAGTTCTAGTAACTCACCCTGCTTCCTTATTTCCTTTTAGATAATGTTCAGTGATGGAGACTTGGGCCATGGATGACTGGGTGGAGGCCATACTACAAAAATGGTTTATTTGGACTTTGAATTTTATTTTTAGTACACTTCATTACTTTACTATTTTAAGTTAAGATTGTAATAAGGCATCTGGATTATTTTTATTTTGTTTTATGTTTGACGTATTTATTTTGCTCTAAGTACTTTAAATGACATTTTTCTAAAAACTTAAATAAACATTTTTCTAAAATGGAGATACAAATGGATTTCATAATAAACTTTCATAAATATTTTAATTCAGAAATTTTCTCTTAAATTATCATCAACTCTTTTCAAAAAAAATATATGGTTTTAAAATCATTTGTTCAAATTTATCGATCTATCAATCAATCTTTTATTCAATAATACTTCGTCAAAATTTTGGAATCTATTTTTACTTAATTTTAAATCATTTTACGTGCGAATGAAAAGGACTTAAAAGCATTTTCTCATGTGACATGTCAAATTTGGCCTTAACGCATGGGCCGGGTTTGGGGTGTTACAAATTCTTTGTCATATAAAGGATTTAGCCTAGACTGGTAATCCGACAAAGCCCTTAGAGTATATGTTATAGCTAGAATTTAGCCTGGACTGGTAATTCTGTTGTATGATACGTGGCTCGAGAGTGTACCTATAAGGTACTAGTGAGTATGAATTGACGGAATATGGAACTGTACACCTCGAGTGTACTCTTGGTGTATCCATCGATATTCCAAATAAATTCAACGGGTAAAACTCTTGACATGAGAAGATTATGAATAAGAAATGAGTTATTACATGTATCTACCTGAAATACATGAAAATGATGATATGTGATAATTAATACATGGAAATATGAGACGATGATATTTGTACTCGGAATTTGGTTGATGAATTTAAGTTCATCCTTGATCATAGACCTGTACTCCTTGAATGCACTACTACTTGTGCGACCTTAATATTCGAATAAAATGAGTAAAGTCTTGCCATGAAATGATCTGAACTTGAAAAGAATTACTATGAAGCTATACTTGTTTTAATAAGAGATGTCTATACATGTTAAATGAATACATGTTGTGGAAAGAATATGTGCATGGGAACTTGATTGTTGTTGAGCCCATACATTTCTTGTTGTTACTATGGAATATATGACTAACAAGGGAAATGAGGATGTGTGTAGGGCTTGAGATCAAAGTGGTTGAATATGCCTTACTTAGTTACCTCAAATAGGATGTATGGTAAATTAAGTACCATGTTATACAAACTTACTAAGCATTTTATGCTTACCCTGTTTTATTTTCCCCCGTTTTAGAGTAAATCGGAAGCTCGTTGGATTGGAAGCTAGGCGGAGATCACTCACACTGTCCATCGGCCCATGATGGTACAATATGGTAAATCAATTATGGTTGTAATGGCATGTATAGGATATGCTGGCCATATTGGCATGTAAATGTAAATGATGCTTGTAATCTAGCCATTGGAATGGCTAGTAATGGTTGTTTTGAAATACTTGAAATGTTATGCTATGGTAACCATATATATATGTTAAGTAGTTGATCAAATCATGTTTAACACATGAATTGAACCAAGGTAGGATAATAAACATGTATGCATATATTGGAATACTATGTTGAATGATAGAATTTGCTTGATTTGAATGCTTGAAATAGTTGGTATTTGAATGTGAGTTTAAGTGCAAGTCATTGGTGTGATTTTGGGTGAGATAGAAAGCTAGAAATGACTTTATTTTGTCCACACGGGCGGACACACGAGCGTGTGTCTAGACCGTGTGTGACACACGGCCTACCCCATGGGCGTGTGGCCTAGCCGTGTGTCCCCTGCACCTTAAATTTGAGAAAAACAGAATGCTCAGAATTGAGTACACGGGCAGAGACACGGGCGTGTGTCTCAACCGTGTGGGTGACACGGCCTTGAACACAGGCGTGTGTCTTGGCTGTGTGAAACCTGCACCTAATTCGAATTGAATTAAATAACCACACGACCTAGCACACGGGCGTGTGGCATGGCCGTGTGGCGCAAGTCAGAGAGCAACCTAAATCGGACATGGCCTGAGGCACGGGCGTGTCTAAGGGTCACACGGGCGCGTCCCTTGGACCACACGGGTGTGTCAGCCCTGCACTTTGGAAAATTTTTGAAATGTCACGCAAAATTCTTAGAGTTTCTGATTAAGTCCCGAATCGATTCTAATGCTCGTATTGGATCTCGAGGGTCCATCTAAGGGACATTATGAATGATCTCGGTTAATGAAAAGTGATTGACATGATTTATCTGAAAATATTCTGAAAAGTTCTGGTAACGCTTCGTAACCCTGTTTTGGCGACGGATACGGGTTAGGGGTGTTACAGAATCACTGACAGCATACCGAACTATCAATCAATTTTTATCAAGCAATAATGCTCCTTACTATGAATGTTTCTAATGTAAATACTTTTTGAGCCATTTTGTTATATTGTAATTTGTAGAATAAATAGATATGCATCGGGGAATGGAGCATGAAACATTGTATCAGCGGCCAGAAGGTCGGGGTTTTCTTCCCTCACCTAGTGAAGACATTACGCAAAATGGCTAGAGTTCCAATGGAAGCGAATTAACAATTAATGAGGCCAACGAAAAGCTTAATAGGTGACTCTATGTATACATAGTATGTCAAGCTCAAGTGGAAACAAATAAAGGATTGAAACCAGCGAAGAAAGAAAAATATGGATGTTTCGGCATCTCTGAAAAGAAAAATGGTATCAAAAGCTCAAAAAGGAAGTGAAATCTCAGACAACGAATGGATGATAAGATGGATGCAAGAAACAGGCCCAGTTATTTAGGAATTTGCACAGAAAAATGGTATGAGAATACCAAAATTACCACCACCCAATACCAAAATTACCGCCACCCAAATATGGCCCCATTCGATCCTATAGTAGATCCAAAGAGTAGGAGAGTGAAGAATAAGAAAAAAGCGAGAGAAAAGAAAATGAGGGGGAGGAATCTTGGGAGAAAGATTCCCAAGAAGATGAGGATGACGTCTATGATGTGGCATTTTAGCTGCAATGATCTACGCAGAGAGGGCCTGCCATCCGTAGGCCAACCCGACAGACACATTCATCAGGTGGAAGCTCCTCTCGATGCCACGTCTCAGGTCGAAGGAAGGCACCGATGGAGGGGGCAATCACCCCATTTTGATGATTGACAAACTATTTAATTTTGTGGATTTGTAAAACAATTAATTAGGATGTTTTTTTTATTTTATTTAGGAGTAGGAGTAATAGTAATAGTAATAGTAATTTTATATTTTTTTTTTTGTTTTTGGTTTTGAATTTTTTATGTAGGAACCACCCATGAAGGAAAAACTACATTTATGAGTTTTCAACGAATAAGGAAGTAAGTACCCACCATAAGAATACGTCAATGTCACGATCAATTGGTTAACTTCATTCCTAATCTATTTAAGGGTTGCACGTTAGGGACAATGTGCTATCTAAAGTGTAGGGGGTAACATAGGAAATTTTAGTTTCATTTTTACGCTTTTTCGTTTATTTTTCTTGTCAAAAGTGTGCTTGAACTTGTAGAAATACAAGTGATTGGTTAAGAGCATGTATATAGGGCGATTGTATTTACGATAAATTTGGCATGATAGTGAATGATTTTAAATTTTCAGTTATTAGACTACTAAGTTTTATACATTACACTGTAAATAGGCATTAAGTAATTGAATATACCAAATGACAGAGAATATAGGGAAATGAGCATGCTCGTATGTATGATAAATGGTTAAATTGTGATTACTTGATTGATTAAATTTGTGAATATTGAGATACCTAGGGATGACCTAAGGCATTGTTTAGTATACACCCAGAGCTAAAAAGCCAACCTTATTCATGAATCCTTAAAACCCATATTTGAGCCAGAAAACTCTTCTTGATGAACCTTCATACAAAACCCGAGCCAAAATATGAACTTGTACTTACCCTTTTTCTTTGGTCCCTGAAATGCCCAAATTTAGACATTCGGTCATACGTATTGAAGGATAAGTAGAGACATCATGGTGGTTTTGTAAATATAAGAGTGAAATAGAAAGGAGCAGTGTGATATAGTTATTATAAGGTTCAGCCAAAATGTGTAAAGCAAAAGAAAAATTCAGAAAAAAAAAATCAAAATGAGTAGAAAATGTAACACCCCTAACCCGTATCCGTCGCCGGACTAGGGTTACGAGGCATTACCGAAGAAGATATAACTCAAAACAGGCATATATATATTTTATTAACAATTCATGTACACATACTTTGCTTACCAATCATAAGCAGCAGATATATTTTGAAACATTTAAACAGAGTAATTTGCATATTCTGTTAATACAAATTTCATACCATAATAATCAAACCAAAATTATTCACATCACATCTAACACCTATCTCAAATTTCTAACATAATCAATAATTTATAATTAACATCATTAGTCTAAATAAATAAACATCACTTTTAAAACTTATATATGATTTTCGAACTTTGTATCATTAAAACCAAATGGCATCAACCACAATATGCATAACATTCGGCCATACTCAATATTTCCCATACAATTAATTTGAATATATTCATCATCACTTTAATTTACAAATTTGAGACCATGACAAATCAAAAACAAATCTTTAGATGAACATACCAATATGACATTAAAACACATCCGAATACATACGCAAATATATTTATAATCTCTTAGTTAAATTTCTAAGTCAAATGCATAAACACATACTTACATGATTCTTCTATTCGAATGACTAACACCTATAAAACCAATTTAATCATTAACATGTCCATCTTTTCATAACCACAAATATATATAATTTTACAAATTCATAAACAAATTATAAAACCAAATTCCTATGTAATACATGCATTCGTCCATTATAATACCACCACATTGTCGAATACATATATATACATCACCGAAACCAATTCTAACTTATTAACTATCATCCTTACCAATACTTAAATACATATACAATTTATTAAACACCATTCAATTAATACCTATATACATATTCAAAGATTCATTTAACCATAGTTCACTTAATAAGTAAATCATCTTTACATAATACATAACAAACAAACCATTACATATCATCTAATCACACTCAACTTACCCAGGACTTGATCACTTAACATAGACAAAATAACAACATATACATTTAGTTCAAATTCATATATCAACTAAACTATTCCATCAAAATTGACATAACCAAAATATATGTATCAACGACATAACCAGGTTCATTATGCCTAATTTCAGAGCATCACACAAACATACTTATTATGAACATATACTCAACCAAATATGCATATGTAATAACTCATTCACAACAACCATTGCAAACCATCAACAAAGATAGCAAATTAATCAAAAGAGGATAAGCCATTTTCGCATGGCTATTAATTGTATACATAGGTACTCAATTCATATCCACCCTTTTACTATGCTATTCATGCCATATATTCATAATTAACATAGCCAAAATACCAAAGTAAGCTGTTGATAGTGTGATAGTCCTGCTGACGATCCCCGAGCTCGTAACGAATCCAAAATCTATAAAACAGAAACCGACAAAGAAACACAAGGTAAGCTATTTAAGCTTAGTAAGTCAATAGCAAAGTAAAGTCAATTTACTTAGCAAAATCACATATACAAAATTTATATCAAGTAACCCTTTATAGACAATAACAAATAATTACTCAAATCTCAAACCAAAGTCACATAATATACTATTTGGCCGAATACACATAGTTGAAGCTTATACACCATTCACATATTTACACATTAACTTCTGTACAATGTTATGAACATATAACTTACCTTTCATTTCTCAACATAGATATATATACTGTCAAAACCATTTTTAATTTTTAAAAAAAAAAACAGGAATCAACTTTAAAAACGAAAATAGATTCGCCACAAATCCTTTTTACTTAGGTGTGATTGGATCACCATTGCAAAACGTTTTGTTTCAAAATATTTGATTTTGGTCCATGAAAAACAAGAAAACGGGTTCGGGAGTCGGTTACGTATGAGGAAGGGTTAGCATCCTCATAATGCCCAAAAATTGGTACCTAATCTGTAACACCCCAAACCCGGCCCATGCATTACGACCGGATCTGACATGTCACATAAATAAAATGTATTAAGAACTTGTAATTAGGTGTTATTTGGTTATAATTAAGAAAACCAGTTTGATTAAAAATATTCGATAAAAATACTACTAATCTCGAGAGGTTAATTGAAGAATTGATATTCAAATTCGTGATATTTTAAAACAGTGACTTTTGAAAATATTGTTGATAATCCGAAAGAGAATCCGAGTTAAATTATTTATAAATATGTTATAAAATCCTTTCGTTAATCAACTTTGGAAAACCGTTATTTATGATTTTAGAAAAATCCCCATTTAAAACAATTTAAGAAAAATAATAAATACGTCCAAACATAAAGCAAATTAAAGTTTATCCCAGAGGCCTTATTATAACTTTAAACCCAAAATAATAAAAGAAATGAAATAAAGCGGAAAATGAAAATTTGCTAAAGTTCGAAAACACCATTTCTAAAGTATGGACTCCACCGAGTCATCCATGGCCCAAGTCCACATCACTGAGCATTACCTGCAAGGATTAAGAAAAAAAAAGGGGTGAGTTACTAGAACTCAGTGCATAATCTCCTTACCGTCATCCACTGAGCCTAAACCCGCATAGCATAATCTTGGGCCTAAGCCCATATAGCATGTTCTTGGTCCGAAGCCCATTTACATAACAATATTTATATGAAGTAAATGTATGCAACCCAACCCATCCATCCATCACACCCCCGACTAGCCAATCACACCTGTGGGGATCAAGTCAACCCACCCGCCGCTCACACTCAAAATTGCGACCAAAGTCGCCAGAGTATAATATTTTTGTGGTCAAGCCACCAAAAATATAATTAAGCACAATAATAAATAGATTTGTGGCAATGCCACCAGGCTACACTGCTCTCCATACAATTTATCCCATCCCATGCAATATATGAAAATGTATCATACATAATAAAACAAAATATCCACATATATACAACATCCATTAATCTAGTGAATTAATTCGGTGAATCGGCCCATTAAAGCACTTGATAGTTCGGCCCATTTAGGCATTATAGCAAATCGGCCCATAGGGGCATTTTGGTAAATCGGCCCATAGGGGCATTTTCGTAAATCGGCCCATAGGGGCATTTTCGTAAATCGGCCCATAGGGGCATTTTGGTACATTAACAAATTTTATACCGATTTTAACAGATTTTAGAAATAATAATGTTTAAGCCAATTATTCGATTCATGCTATATTACAGATATTAGACTTGTAACACAACAACGATCTATTCTTCCAAGATAATAGTGAATCACGAATCTACGAGATTTCGGTGTGAGATTACACACCTGATTACGGTAAGGACTAAACCTTCTTGATCGTCGACACCCTTAGTATGGTGAATGACCACGATTTGTCTATTCTCACTGGATGATGGTCCACAACCCGGTGGGAAATCCCGAACCGTCGATACCGCCCTACGCTTGAACTTGGGAGTAGGAATCGCAATTCCACTCCCTTTTTGCTCTCCTATCGATTTTCTTTTAACAACGCTACCACTTGCCTCCATTGAAAAAGTCTCGGTTAGAAGATACTATGATGAGTGTAAGTAGTTGTTTAGGGATAGGATTCGGCTTACCACTACTTTCGAAGAATCAACGAATAGAGAAGAACGAGCGATTAGTCCCTAGAATAAACGTTTTAAACATAATCATCGATTCGTTTTAGAGGAATAACCATGTATTGAGAGATATCAAAATGAACCTTGAAGAAATCCATTACCTTAACGATAATAAATCCGACTTCCACCGATTGACTTAAGGCTAGAGATTATTCGGCAAGGATGTGATATACGGCCACCCACTAGTACACTTCGAAAAAGAAGAGATGATCATGATTTGAGAGAGTAGGAGAAAATGATATTTCGGTTTAGAAACAAAATAGAACAACCGAATAGTGATGGACACATATTCAGCTAGGGAGAAAAGAAAATGAAAAGAGAAGAAAGAAACCACTTACCGATTCGATCAAAGAAGAGATTAAGGGTCAAAAGGTTCGGCTATGGAGAGAAATGAACAAGAAGATTCGGCCACCAAAATATTGATTAAAGAAAGAGAAAGAAGGGTTGAAGAAATAATGAAAAAGAAAAGAAAAGATAGAGAAAGAGTGCTAGATAGTTTCGGCTAACAAAGGAAAAGTGAGAAAGAATGGATTGAGGGTTTCGGTAAAATGAGAGAGAATGATGAATATAGGTGCTAGAGTGTTTCGGCCAAAACAAGGGAAAAAGAAGTTGGAAAAGAAAAGTACCCAAAATTCTAAAAGAAACCAAAACCTTTCATGCACAAATTTGCACACAAAAAAAAAACCATAAGAGAAAGAAAAATCGGCTCCCTAAATCCCCCTACCAAAATCGTGTACTTCATTCACCAAAAAGGTCACGGCTGACCAAAAATTATATCCCAAGCACCTTCCAAATATTCGGCCAACATATCCCCCTTCTTACTCCTTTCCTTTACTTCTTTCCTTACTCTCCTCCTTACCTTATTTTCTTAGTCTTCTTTCCAACATTAGAAAAGTCTTCCTTTCCTTCTTTGATGCCATGGCCGACACTTACCATACAACACTTGAGAAGCTCAAAAATTTAAAATGCTAAAAGTTGCAATAGATGGGATTCGAACCCCTTCCCTCAATGCTCTCCACTTGACGCCACACCACTCCACCATGTGCTCCACTTGTGCTAGCAAAATACACATTTATTTCCTTAAGTCTTGATGCCACTTACCTTCTCTCCTTAAAGTGCTTAAACACAAAAATTTTGCTAAGGCCCAACTCAATCCCAAGTCTTCTTAGGGCCCCTAAACATACACAATTAACACTATTGACTAGCCTATCGCATGGTATAATGTAAAACATAAATTCCCGAATTTCAAGATGTTACAATTCTACCCCCTTAAAGAAATTTCGGCCTCGAAATTTACCTGATTAGAAGAGATGAGGATATTACTTCTGGATCGTGTCCTCTGGCTCCGATGTAGCTTCCTCTGACCTGTGATTACGCCATAATACTTTGACCAACGGAACTGACTTCTTTCTCAGCACCTTAATATCCCGATCTAAAATCTGCACTGGCTCTTCTTCAAAAGACAGGTCAGGTCTTATCTCAACTTCTTCCACTGGCACAACATGAGACAGATCCGAACGATAATGCCTTAACATCGAGACATGGAATACGCTATGTATCTGACTTAACTCCAGAGGTAACTCAAGCTGATAAGCCACTGGCCCAACACGCTTCAGTACACAGTATGGTCCGATGAACCTAGGGCTCAACTTGCCCTTCCGTCCAAATCTTAAGATCTTTTTCCAAGGTGAGACCTTCAAAAAGACCTGATCACCCACAGAGAACTATATCTCCTTCCGCTTGAGATCCACGTACAATTTACGTGCATCCAAGCTTCTTTTAAGCGTGCTGAAATTACCTTAACTTTTTCCTCCATCTCCGAGATCAACTCTGGACCCAATAATCTGTCGCTCCCCATTTCGATCCAAAGAAGTAGGAGTCGACACCTCACGACCATACAACGCCTCGTAGGGTGCCATCCGGATCTTTGGATTGATAGTCGTTGTTGTATGCAAACTCGCCAGCGGTAGAAAATCTTCCCAACTACCCACGAAGTTGATCACACGACCTCTTAACATGTCTTCTAGAATCGGATTACTCTCTCCGATGACCATCCATGCTGCGGATGAAATGCCGTGCTGAAATTTAATCTTGTACCCAAAGCTTCATGTAAAGCCTTCCAAAATCGTGATGTAAACCTAGGATCCCTATCTGATATAATAGACACTGGTACCCCATGTAACCTCACGACTTCTGCTACATACAACTTGGCTAACTTTTGCAACAAATAATCCGTACGAACAGGTAGAAAATGAGCAGTCTTCATTAACCGATCCACTATAACCCATACTGAATCTTTCTTAGTAGGCATTAAAGGTAACCCACTAACAAAGTCCATCGTTATCCTATCCCATTTCCATAGTGGGATTATCACCGGTTGTAACAACCCTGAAGGCAGTTGATGCTCCGCCTTCACCTGCTGACATGTCAAGCACTTATTCACGAAGTCAGTAACCTCCCGTTTCAATCCTGGCCACCAATACTGCTCACGGAGGTCTCGGTACATTTGTTTCCTCCGGTGCATAGCATATGGGCTACTATCGCCTCCACGTAGAATCATTTGTCTCAATTAAGAATCCACAGGCATACAAACTCTTCCGGAAACATAATACTCCATCACTATTTAATCCAAAATCCCTATCTCACCACTTTCCACTTGCTGAAGTCGAGAACCCAACCTTTCATCTAACAACTGCTTTTCCTTAATCGGCTTACCTATGCGCTTTCACATGAAGTTCGGCTAACAGACTACCATCTTCATAAAGGTGAGATGAGCGAACATCGCTCTCAAATCGATATAACCTTACGACTCACGCATACCGCCACTACGTTAGCTTTACAGGTGATACTCGATTGAGAAGTCATAATCCTTCAACAATTCTATCCACCTCTTACTGTCTTAAGTTCAACTCCTTTTGGGTAAGGAGGTACTTGAGACTCTTATGATTCGTATAGATAATCAACTTTTCCCCATACGAGATAGTGTCTCCAAATCTTGAGCAAACACCACTGCAGCCTAACTCCAAATCATGAGTGGGATAGTTTACCTCATGCGACCTTAATTGACGAGATGCATATGCCACCACTTTTCCCCCTTGCATCAACACACATCCTAAGCTGTGTGTGACGCATCACAATACACAATAAACTCTTTACCACCTCGGGTTGAATCAATATCGGGTGCTACAGCCGAATCTTCTTGAGTTTCTCAAAGCTCTCTTGCTTTTTATCGACCACACAAGCGGTACTCCTTTACGCAATAGACTTAGTTAGGTCTGACAACAATCAACAAAAATACCTCAACGAATCGCCTGTAATACCCAGCCAAACCTAGAAAACTTTGAATTTCTGCCACTGACTTCGGTGGCTTCCAATCCAATCTGACCTTAACCTTCCGGGGATCAACTCTAATTCCTCTACAGACACAACATGCCCCAAAGGTTACCTCCTTCACCCAAAATTCACACTTACATGAATTTGGCATACAATTCTTCTCCTTAAAATCGCAATATGACTCATAAATACGAATCATGCTCTTCTTCAGTCTTTGAATACACCAAGATGTCATCTATGAATACCACCACAAACTGGTCTAGATAGGGTTGGAAGACTCGGTTTATCATGTCCATAAATGCAGCTAGTCAATTCGTCAACTCGAACGGCATCACTAAGAACTCGTAATGCCCATAACGAGTTCGGAACACAGTCTTGTGAATATCCACCTCCTTGACCATAAGCTGGTGATATCCCGATCTCAAGTCTATCTTCGAGAAAACTGAAGCTCCTCGCAACTGATCGAACAGATCATCGATCCTTGGTAACGGATACTTGTTCTTGATTGTCAACTTATTCAATTGCCTATAATCGATACACATACGCATCGATCCATCCTTTTTCTTAACGAATAAAATCGGCGCTCCCCACGGTGACACACTTGGTCGAATAAATCTACGATCCATCAACTCCTGAATTTGAGCCTTAAGTTCCACAAGCTCCTTCGGTGCCATTCTGTAAGGGGCAATGGACACCGGAGCCGTTCCTGGCAACAGCTCAATACCAAAATTCCACTTCCCGATCCAGAGGTAATCCTGGAAGCTCCTCGAGAAAGACGTCTGAAAACTCTTTCACCGTTCTAACACTCTCAACCGATAACTCTTTGGCATCCAAAGCACTGATAAAGGCTAAGAACGCTCCACACCCCTTTTGCACCAACTTCTCTGCCTTTAAAGCAGATACCACATTAGACTGATAGTTTCTTCTTTCACCTATCATCATCACTTCCTTATCCTCTGATGTTCTTAATACCATCTGCTTTGCAGCACAGTCCAAATTTGCACGGTGCTTAAGCAACCAGTCCAAGCCCAAAATAAGATCGAACTCGCCGAATGGTAGTTCTATCAAATCAGCCAGAAATACTTTTCCCTGGACTTCTAAGGGCACATCTCTAAACAACTTATTTACTACCACCGACTGTCCAAAAGGGCTAATTACAGTTATTTCTCTAGCAGTAATCTCAGATCTAATATTCAAAGTTCCAGACACAGCACAAGCAACATACGAATGGGTGGATCCAATATCTATCAAAGCAGTAACAGGTACATCATATATGAAGAACGTACCAGTTATAACGTCCGGTGCATCACCATCCTCTCGACGTCTGACTGCATAAACCAAACCTGGCTGCCTCACCTCCATGTTACCCCTATTATCGGTACCTCTACCCAGTGCACCCTAACCTCGTCCTACACCATTACCACCTTGACCTGGCCCACGGCCTCTCTGCGGCTGCTGAGCGCCTCCTGCTGACTGCGCAAATCTATTACGAACTACCTGAGTCTGAGAAGGCTCTCGAGGGCAATCCTTAAACCGATGGTCTTTGGATCCACATCTGAAACAACCACCAGTTCTCTTCCAGCATTCACCCGAGTGAAGTTTCCCACAATCCACACAAGGTCAGAATCGATTAGTAGCAAACAAGCACCCTCACTCGAACTGGCCCCTCATTCCTGGGCCTTTTCTAAAATCCTCTAGCAGGACCTGAGTACCCAGAGTCTCTCTTGTTCCTGCCCCTATCCTTGTCTCGATTTTGCCGTTCCGAGTGTTTGACTTCTTTAGCTATCTTAGCTTTTTCCACTAATGTAGCAAAATTCCTCTCCTTCTGTGGGGCTATCAGTACCCGCAACTCATCACGCAACTTGTCCTCAAAATGCACGCAATGTTCATAATCAGTTGGTACTATTCCCCGAGCATACCGACTCAGACACAGAAACTCCGTCTCGTATGCTGCCACAGATTTACCTCCTTGGACCATATTCAGGAATTCCTTTCTTCGTGCGTCTACATAACTAGCCCCGACATACTTTCCTTAAAATGCGGTCTTAAAGAATTCCCAAATGTCTGATCACCTGAGTGCCTTCCGTCTGATGAGCCACCACCGATCGCCTCGCGTCTCTAAGTAATGACACAACCCCTTTCAGTTTCTGCTCAGCGATGCAATCCAGATCATCCGTAATCCGCTCTACCGCCTCAAGCCAGTACTCCGCTACACTAGGGGCTACACCCAAAATACCTCTAAAAACTTCAGCCCCATTTGATTTGAGTCGCTCTGATATCGACCCACGAGCTGTCGACCCTGTTCTTGCCCCAGCAACCCTTTCCAGTACCCGCAACATCACTTGGGACAGAGTGTCATCCTCTCTCATTCAATCATGTGACCCAGCTTCAGTCACTGGTGACGCAGGTGAGTCCATTTCTGGCATATGTCCCGATGCCTTAGATACAACTCTAGCACCTCGGCCTCGACCAAGGCCACGTCTACCGCGTCCACATCCTCTAGCGCTCATGTTTGCTAAGTCAATTTAATCTGATTAAAAGTCTTATGAATCAGTATACTATTCAATGTTTATTAAACAATGTTTTATGGAGTATAGGAAGTAAAGTCGTTTTATAAAAAGCGTATCTAAGGTCTCAATCTCTATAGTTTCACTCCTAAAGCTAAAAGTTCTAAAGTATTTCTATTTTGTGGAGTTTTCTTTCCACAATCATATCACAATAATAAAATGAAAATAAATACTTACTGACTTGGTGCCGGATGCTCATGGTGCCATACTTCCTCTAAAACATGTATTTATAAATCAGATTTCAAGCAGTTTTGGAAAACATTTTTGAACCAAACCAAGCCGAGTTTTGCAATCGGGCTCTGATACCATAAGATGTAACACCCCAAACCCGGCCCATACGTTACGACTGTAACACCCCAAACCCAGCCCAAACACCCCGACCGGATCCGACATGACACTAAGAAGATTTTAGAAAAACTTGTCGCATCTATTATTATTTTTTTAAAAAAAACATAGTTTAAACGTTTATCGAGAAAACTTAATAATCTGAAAATTAAGTAAAAGAAATAAATTTTAATTAATGCCTTAATGAATAAAACTGAAATTTTGCCTCTGAGTTCTAGTATTTAAACACATGCCTTAATTTCAATTAATCAAAAAAAAGTCTAAATGTATGGAAACCCGAAAACCGAAGCATAAAACCAATAAACAAGAGAGCAGGCCTTGGCCTTATTACAATAAAATATAAAACCGAGATAAATTGAAAATACTAAGGGAAAATAATAAAATCAACATCTTTTATTGAATCAAAATGAATCCATGCATGGCCACCTTGCGCTCCTCTCCAGCCCAGTCCTATGCACTAGGTGCAACCTGAAAAATGTTAAACAACGGGGTGAGTCACGAGACTCAGTGTGCAACCCTCATGCACCATCAGATTGGGCATTAGCCCACGAAGCGAGAATAACGAGAATATCATACAACAGAATTATGCAAAGCCCATCCCAATCCTAGATCCATCCGCTACACACCACCATTTACCTGCCAATCACACCATTGGGGATTTCTACAATCAACCCACGCCGCTACACACCATCGATGGTAGTCATGCTGCAGTTAGCTGCTCATCGTCAGATTTGTGACATAGTCACGAGCGGTCGTGGCGAGCCACTACAACGATCGTGGCGAGCCACCGAATAGAACACTTCCCCTTTCATCAATCACCCAACCCCGTGCAACATAGAAATCGGCATACATATCATATCATGTTAACGGAGACATTCAATTAAGAATGACAGAAATCACTAACCTGGTGATTCGCCTTTACCCACCACGGGTTTTCAACAGTCATGCCAATATTTCGGCATTTAATAGAATGTAACAGGTTTATATGCATACTAATCAGGCAATCTAAATGATGTGAGAATGTTACACACCTAATAAATACGTAGGACTACCCTCTATGTCGATATCCTCGCTAATCAGATCTACTACCCTTTGTCTAAATCTTTACTCAAAAGCGGGAAGAAAGCGAGGTTGAGGTTTCCTCTATACCGATTAGACCCCTGAAGTAGGGTGATTCGAGTGCTTCTAATTTAAAACCTTAGGCGATTGGATCTCCTTCAAATCCCAGAATGCCGCGAAAGAATGAAAAAATACAAGATCAGTCTCTATATAGCCATTCGGCTAGGGTCTCTAAAAACTGGGAAAAGATTGAATCACGCGAATTGACACTTACCTTTAGTTTCCTTCAAGATTCGGCACAAGCAGACACCACAGAGGAAATTCAGCAATCACAGGAGATGAGATCTAGGGATTTCGACTTTTAAGAAAATCCCAGAAAGATGTACAAGAGAGATACTGATGCGTTTTCGGCTACAAGAACCAAACAAGAGCGTAGTTTCGGCTTTTAGTGAATGGAAGAAGAATAACAATGGGGATCAGAAGATTCGGCTAGGGGAATTTCAAAGAAGAAAAGAAAGGGTGAGGGAGGTGGTGATTTTCGGCTTTTGGAAGAGAAAAGATGAGAAAAGAAAACAAATAAGATGGCCTTCAAACTTTCGGCACACCCTTTGCCATACTAAATCGATTCTCCCCCCTCTCTTGTGTTTGATTTTCGGCCAACTCTACAACCCAAAGGATAGCTCTCATCTTTTTCCTTTATCCTTATCAGAACTCACATCCAAAAGAGTCCTACATCACACCACTCCTTCCCTTTTTTCTGCTCATTATCCACTTAAATAAAACATTAAAAGTCCCTAAATTTTAGCCTTGTTGCCGTCCCCTCCCTTGCTCCCTTTTAAGTGCCAAAATTGGCCCAAAATATGGGCTCCTTACGGCCAAAACGTGGGCCTCTTCAACTGCTAGTGACGACACCCTCTAGCTCCCTTGCAGCGCCACCTAATATTGGGCCACAAGCCCACTTTGGTCTTTTAAACACAAATACCACCTTTTTAAACCCTATATGACGCCACTTACCACTGGACTTCAAGCCCATTTGTGTCCTCTCTTCTCTAAATCTGCTTATGAGGCCTCATGCTTGACACTAGGGTCCACTAAGTGAGGAAAATAAATTTTTCCCTAAGGTCACTCCTAACTCTAAGGCTTCAATTAATCCCGATACTATCTTAATGATATTCTAAGTGATACTTACATCTCAAAAATTTTAAACGCTCCCATTCCCAAGGCCCATTAGGCCCAATTCTTTTAGCCCCAAATTCGGGTGTTATAATTCTACCCTCCTTAAAGAAATTTTGTCCTCGAAACTTCCAACTAACTATTAATCGTACTACCTAAGTCTCACCACTATGCTTTCGCTGCGCACTCTAATTCTAAAGTCAAAAGAAACACTTAGTATACTATGGTAGAGTACGCACCGGTATTCGCATCTAGAGCGTCCTCGTCCCCTTGGCGACGTGCTGCATAAACCAAAGCTGGCTGTCTCGCCTCAGCATAACCTACACCTCCACAACCATGTCCTGTGCCATTGCCACCATTGACTTGACCACGGCCCCTTGGTGGTTGTTGACCACCTCTTCATGGCTGTGCATTCCCTTGGCCCGTGGGCCCTTCACTACCCCGTTGCTGCGGACAGTTTCTAACTTGGTGGTCCGTAGATCCATACCTAAAGAACTTCCCACTGCCTGTCCAACACTCGCCTACATGGAATTTACCACATCGAACACACTCTTGTGTCTGACCAACAGCAGCAGGTCTCTCTTCCCGCTTCGGCCCGTCTGACCTAGGCCTTTTTTGAGTACGCCCAGCTGCCTCTGACGATCCAAAATTCCTCTTACTTCCATCCCTATCTCTATCCCGATTTAGTTTCTCTGTCCGCTTCACCTCCTCAGCTATCTTAGCTTTCTCAACCAGGACGGCAAAGTCCCTTTCTCGCTACAGTGCTACCAACACTCTCAACTCATCCCACAATCCATCTTCGAACCTTACACATCACTCATAGTCAGTCGCTACGATTCCCCGAGCGTAACGGATCAAACGCAGAAATTCTGCCTCATACTCGGACACAGATTTACTTCCCTGCACCAAATTCATAAATGCCTTCCTCTGTGCATCTACATAGTTGGCCCCAACGTACTTTCCCTGAAATGACTCCTTAAAGAAATCCCAATCAATCTAGTCTGCGGTAGTACCCTCCTTTACCATGAGCCACCACTGATAAGCCTCGTCTCGAAGAAGAGACACGACCCCCTTCAACTTCTCCTCTACAGTGAAGTCAAGGTCATCCATTATACGCTCACTTGCCTCTAACCAATACTCAGCTGTATTAAGGGCTACGCCAGAAACACCCCTAAACATCTCTGCTCCATTGGCTCGGAGTTGTTCCGACACAGATTTTCGAGCTCTTGAACCCGTGCCTGCCCCAGCAACTCTTTCGAGAACCCGCAACATCGCCTGAGATACCGCATCATCTCCGGGTGCCTGGTCCCGTAATTCTCCCTCCACAGCCGACATATCCGGCATCTCGTTTCCTGACCCGTGGCCAGACCCTGCTGGCTCTGACACGATCATCCTACCCCTACCACGACCTCGCGGCAGACGTCCTCGACCCCTTGCACTCATTCTTTCGATTAACGTTTATCTGGTTAGAAATTTTATGAATTAATAGTTTTCTTCCACTGATTAACCACGAACAGTCTTATGAACAGTAGTTTAAGAGTAGTTCTTTCGAATTCAGAATTACATCTACAAGTTTCAGTCTTAAGTTTGTCTCCTAGTTCTAGGAACCACACACATCAACCATCAACATACAGACGACATCCATGAACCCACATTCAACACATAGGGTATTTTAGTCATTTCACTACCCAAGGTTATTTTCGTAATTTATCCTACAGGGGTATTTTCATAATTTTTCGAAATAGGGTTTCTTGGTGATTTTGTGAAAGAAGGGTATTTTGGTAATTTTGCAATCCGAGGGTATTTCGGTAATTTTACAATCCGGGGGTATTTTGGTAATTTTACAAATCAGGGATATTTTGGTCATTTATAAATCAGGGGTAATTTAGTAGTTTTACAAAATAGAGTGGCTGGTCCCTTTCGGGTTTTAGTTATAAATTTTGGCACGACAACAAATCCTCGTGGCTAGGGTGAGCAGATCACTATGCACCGTAGGATTCAGTGAAGAGGAGGTGAGTCACTAGGGCTGCAAGTACCAAGCTCTCCTGAATCCAATCCTAGACATGCGTATGCTGTTGCCACACCCTAGTCTTGTGACTTGTTTACAGGTTTGTTCGGTTGATTTAAGTCTTATGGAATTGAAGAGTTGTTTAACTAGGCCTAAGGTCCATCAAGCTCTAACTAGAATAATCTACGTCCCTTAAAGCCCATCAAGCCCACATACATATATAACACACAGTGAGTTCTGAATACTTACCTGGCGGACTTGGGCTGGAGACGTAGGTGCCATGCCGAGAAAACCATCCTGTGTTATTTATAAATATGCATGTTTCCAAAACCCATCTTTAGAAAATGTTTTGAGCCCAAAATCCCCAAAGCCGAGTTTTGAACCGGGCTCTGATACCAATTTGTAACACCCCAAACCCGGCCTAAACACCCCGACCGGATCCGGCATGTCACTAAGAAGATTTTAGAAAAACTTGTCGCATCTATTATTATTTTTTTAAAAAAAACATAGTTTAAACGTTTATCGGGAAAACTTAATAATTTGAAAATTAAGTAAAAGAAATAAATTTTAATTAATGCCTTAATGAATAAAACCAAAATTTTGCCTCTGAGTTCTAGTATTTAAACACATGCCTTAATTTCAATTAATCAAAAAAAGTCTAAATGTATAGAAACCCGAAAACCGAAGCATAAAACCAATAAACAGTAGCCAGTGGCCTTATAACAATAAAATATAAAACCAGATAAATTGAAAATACTAAGGGAAAATAATAAAATCAACATCTTTTATTGAATCAAAATGAATCCATGCATGGCCACCTTGCGCTCCTATCCAGCCCGGTCCTATGCACTAGGTGCAACCTGAAAAATGTTAAACAACGGGGTGAGTCACGAGACTCAGTGTGCAACTCTCATGCACCATCAGATTGGGCCTTAGCCCACAGAACAAAATAACAGAATATCATACAACAGGAATTATGCAAAGCCCATCCCAATCCTAGATCTATCCACTACACACTACCCTCTACCTGCCAATCACACCATTGGGGATTTCTACAATCAACCCACGCCGCTACACACCATCGATGGCAGTCATGCTGCAGTTAGCTGCTCATCGTCAGATTTGTGACATAGTCACCAAAACAGATCGTGGCAGAGCCATTACGACAGATCGTGGCAGAGCCACCAGAACAGAACACTTCCCCTTTCATCAATCACCCAACCCCTTGCAACATAGAAATCGACATACAGATCATATCATGTTAACGGAGACATTCAATTAAGAATGATAGAAATCACTAACCTGGTGATTTGCCTTTACCCACCACGGGTTTTCAACAGCCATGCCAATATTTCGGCATTTAACAGAATGTAACAGGTTTATATGCATACTAATCAGGCAATCTAAATGATGTGAGAATGTTACACACCTGATAAATACGTAGGACTACCCTCTATGTCGATACCCTCGCTAATCGGATCTACTACCCTTTGTCTAAATCTTTGCTCAAAAGCCGGAAGAAAGTGAGGTTGAGGTTTCCCCTATACCGATTAGACCCCTGAAGTAGGGTGATTCGAGTGCTACTGATTTAAAACCTTAGGCAATTGGATCTCCTTCAAATCCCGGAATGCCGCGAAAGAAAGAAAAAACACAAGATCAGTCTCCATATAGCCATTCGGCTAGGGTCTCTAAAAACTAGGAAAAGATTGAATCACGCGAATCGACACTTACCTTCAGTTTTCTTCAAGATTCGGCACAAGCAGACACCACAGAGGAAATACGGCAATCACAGGAGATGAGATCTAGGGATTTTGACTTTTAAGAAAATCCCAGAAAGATGAACAAGAGAGATTCTGATGCGTTTTCGGCTACAAGAACCAAACAAAAGCGTAGTTTCGGCTTTTAGTGAATGGAAGAAGAATAACAATGGGGATCAGAAGATTCGGCTAGGGGGAATTTCAAAGAAGAAAAGAAAGGGTGAGGGAGGTGGTGATTTTCGGCTTTTGGAAGAGAAAAGATGAGAAAAGAAAACAAATGTGATGGCCTTCAAACTTTCGGCACACCCCTTGCCATACTAAACCGATTCTCCCCCCTCTCTTGTGTTTGATTTTCGGCCAACTCTGTAACCCAAAGGATAGCTCTCATCTTTTTCCCTTATCCTTATCAGAACTCACATCCAAAAGAGTCCTACATCACACCACTTCTTCCCTTTTTTTCTGCTCATTATCCACTTAAATAAAACATTAAAAGTCCCTAAATTTTAGCCTTGTTGCCGTCCCCTCCCTTGGTCCCTTTTAAGTGTCGAAATTGGCCCAAAACATGGGCTCCTTGCGGCCAAAACGTGGGCCTCTTCAACTGCTAGTGACGCCACCCTCTAGCTCCCTTGCAGCGCCACCTAATATTGGGCCACAAGCCCACTTTGGTCTTTTAAACACAAATACCACCTTTTTAAACCCTATATGACGCCACTTACCACTGGACTTCAAGCCCATTTGTGTCCTCTCTTTTCTAAATCTGCTTATGAGGCCTCATGCTTGAGACTAGGGTCCACTAAATGAGGAAAATAAAATTTTCCCTAAGGTCACCCCTAACTCTAAGGCTTCAATTAATCCCGATACTATCTTAATGATATTCTAAGTGATACTTACATCTCAAAAATTTTAAACGCTCCCATTCCCAAGGCCCATTGGGCCCAATTCTTCTAGGCCCAAATTCGGGGTGTTACAACAACCGGATCTGACATGTCACATAAATAAAACGTATTAAGAACTTGTAATTCGTACTAAAATAGGTATTATTTGGTTATAATTAAGAAAACCAGTTTGATTAAAAATATTCGATAAAAATACTACTAATCTCGAGAGGTTAATTGAAGAATTGATATTCAAATTTGTGATATTTTAAAATAGTGACTTTTGAAAATATTGTTGATAATCTGAAAGTGAATCCGAGTTAAATTATTTATAAATATGTTATAAAATCCTTTCGTTACTCAACTTTGGAAAACCATTATATATGATTTTAGAAAAATCCCCATTTAAAACAATTTAAGAAAAATAATAAATACGTCCAAACATAAAGCAAATTAAAGTTTATCCCAGAGGCCTTATTACAACTTTAAACCCAAAATAGTAAAAGTAATGAAATAAAGCGGAAAATGAAAATTTGCTAAAGTTCGAAAACACCATTTCTAAAGTATGGCCTCCACCGAGTCATCCATGGCCCAAGTCCATGTAACACCCCAAACCCGGCCCAAAACACCACGGCCGAATTCAGAATGTTACTGGGAAAAACGTTTGAAAAGAATTTACTTGAAGGGTGAAAACACATGTTGGGTTTTAATCAAATATCCCATCCATAGGAGTTAACTTGTTTATAAGAAGTTTGTCGTTTTGGAAATCGATTTGCTTTAAAAAGCACAACTTTAAAGTTAGTGTGAAGTTGAAAATCGTATACGTTTGAAACTTTAGGAAAGTTGGGTTGTTACGAATGTCCAGATTTGAAAAATCTTAACTTAAGTTTTAAAGTTGTAAAAATTTGATTTCAAAATCATTTGCAATTATTAATCGATAGTCGATCTAGCATAAAACATAATGAAAATCCCAACTACTTAAAATGGCCTTATTACAATAAAATCATCCCGATGTAACCGAAATTAAAGAAAATGTATTTAAGTAAGTAAAATCGCATCTGCATGGCCATCTCGAATCCACTCCAAACCCGGTCCAAGACATCATGTATCACCTACATTGTTTGGTAAATATTGGGTGAGTCAAACCGACTCAGTGTGTAATTGACCCCCAAATTTCCGCATATGGGCGTGGCCCAAAACCACACAAATCCACATGGCATGTAATAATGCAAAATGTACCTAATCCAGCCTAGTGTCCATCCGCTACACACCCCTGTATCCAGCCACCACACACCAGGGGATTACTAAATCGACCCTCCAACCGCTACACACCAATTCGGTAATCAATGCCGTCCACCTAGTGGCCTAGCCACTGGTTCACGTGATTAAATCACAAAAATCCACAACGTGACCCATGGTCAACGTCAATCCACGATGTAGCTCAAGGCTAACATCAATCCACAGTGAGGCTCGAGGCCGTCACTAAACCACGTACATAAATGTACACCCTGTCCTTCATTCCATATATATACCACCCCATGCATATGCAACATGTTATAATGACATGGCCAAATAATGCATGAACAGATTATATAGGCATATGACATGCTACGTGTATCCACAACAATCATCCATAGCCACACCATAAATAAAAGACTAACCTGGTTACCGGCATACCATTAAAGGTAACAATTCCACCACAGCCACTGTTTCGGCCATTTCACACATAGTACATACAACTAATTAATTAACAGGGAAACTGTGAATTAACCACACACTGATAACTGAAGCACTACACTCTCGATTTCCTAGCGTCCTCACTCAAGAGACTACGATGATCTGCTTGTCCTTTTCGACGCCCCCACACATTGGTGGCCAATCCAATACGAAGAAACCGAATGTTTCTTGAACTTAGGGGTAGGGTCAACCCCTTCCCCTCCTCGACTGGTACTCGCATCCATTGAATAGCACTTAATCAGAATACCCGGTTAATTGATAAATCAAAATCTAAACGAGACAAAGACCTCATTTTAATTGAGTACTCTTATTGAAGTAGATCCGAATCCCAAAGCTTCTCCTTAACCTCTGTCGAAACCTCCCTACAACAGTCTAGTTAGAATCGGCTAACACTACTTAGCTAAAAGATATGGCCTTTGGTCGAATATCACTATCTCCTTACCTTATTCGATCAAACCCCGAAGGCTCTTGCTCCTAACGCTGGCTTCAAAGAAAGGTTACGAACCCAAGACCTTGGATAGATTCGGCCACACACCTAAATACAGAGTTAAGTCTCTGATTTCGGCAACCAAAGTAAGAAGAGGGAGATTTAACCTAAGAGAGATCCCTTACCACACTATTGAGGTCGATTGGAAGGGATTGCACAAGATGGCCGACGGCACCTCACTACAAGTCGTCTATTGAAATAAGTCTTTCCTTCACGATATGGTCGGCACTAGAAGATTCGACTTGATGACAACCCTTGGCGATCAACGTGATAGAAAAAGAATAGAATAAAAGTGTAGATAAGAATAAAAGAAAACGATGGGTAGAAGGTTCGGCCAAAGCACTAATCGATTTTGAAGAAAGCAAAAAGAAGAAAAGAATGATGGTGAGGCTCAAATAGAGGTTCGGCTATAGGGAATTATGGACAGAAAACTCGATTTAAGAGAGATGGAAAAGTGATGAAACGAGAATGAGATGAAAAGATGAAGGCTTAGGGAATTTCGGCTATGGTGATGGGTGCATTCGGCTTTCAATCACAAAGGGAAAGAAAGAAAACAAATGAGCTTTTGGAAGAGAGAAAATGCAAAAAGGGTGCCTAATACCACACTAAATAAATTCGGCCTCTACCCCCTATCATGACCGAAAATGCCATCCCAAGAGCCCTACTACCGGCCAACTCTAACCCCCTCTCCACATCCCTTATTTTCCTCCACATTTTCCTCCCCTCCCCACATTCAAATGAGTTTGAATGAGTCAAACTCTCATCTCTTCTCCTAGCCGCAAATTCATAACAATTTGACTCAGTCAAATTCCACCTTCCCAATGCCATAGCCGAATCCAACTCTTCACTCCCCTTGACGCAAAAACAAATGGCAAAATGCTGCCAATGCTGCTCGAACCAAGGCCCTTTTCACTCCCTGAGGCGTCATCCACTTGCACCTTAAGTGGCGCCTCCACCACTTTTACCAACCGAGTTCTTGTGTCCCTAAACGCAACCTTAAACCCCTTAAGGCCTAGCTCCCTAGCTCCCCCTAATCGAAACTTAAACCAAAAAGTTTCACTAAGGCTTCCACCTAACCCCAAGGTTTCCCAGAACCCCCAAACACAATCAAACAGCACACAGAGCATACTTCACACACACACACACACATATATGCAAAATACGAGACCCCTAAATCTCGGATAGTACAGGTCCACCCTCCTTAAAGAAATTTCGGCCTCGAAATTACCTGGCTAAAATAGGTGAGAATGCTGCATTGCGCATTGCTTCCTCCGGCCCCACGAAGCTTCTTCCGATCCATGATTCCGCCATAACACCTTGACTAGAGGAACTGATTTCCTCCGTAATACCTTCACATCCCGCTCCAAGATCTGAATCGGTTCTTCCTCGTAAGACAAGTCTGGTCTCAACTCAACTTCCTCAACTGGCACCTCGTGAGATGGATCCGATCGGTAACGACGTAGCATCGACACATGAAATACATCATGCATCTGTTTCAATCCCAAGGGCAACTCAAGCGTCACGCCATGGTCCAACCCGCTTCAAAACTCGATAAGGCCCTATAAACCTGGGACTCAGTTTACCCTTGCGTCCAAATCTCATCACCTTCTTCCATGGCGAAACCTTTAGGAACACCTGATCACCCACTGCAAATTCTATTTCTTTTCGCTTAAGATCTGCGTCGATTTACATGCATGCGATGCCTCCTTCAACCATGCCCGGATTACCTTAACCTTTTCCTCTGATTCTGCCACTATCTCTGGACCCAAGACATGACGTTCTCCCAATTTTGTCCAACACGTAGGAGTGCGACACTTCCGTCTATACAACGCTTCATACGGGGCCATCTGAATACTTGCTTGGTAACTGTTGTTGTACGCGAACTCTGCTAAAGGCAAAAACTCCTCCTAGCTACCCTTGAAGTCAATAACGCAACCCCTCAACATATCTTCTAACATCTGAATTACCCTTTCAGACTGGCTGTCCGTCTGCGGATAAAATGTCGTACTAAAGTCCAACCTGGTGCCCAATGCCTGATGCAGTGCTCTCCAAAACCGAGACGTGAACCTAGGATCCCTGTCTGAAATAATTGATACCGACACCCCGTGTAGCCTCACAATTTTTGCCACATACAACTTTGCCAACCTCTGCAGAGAATAGTCGACTCGCACCGGTATGAAATGTGCAGACTTTGTCAACCGATCCACAACTACCCAGACTGAATCCTTCTTTCTAGGCGTAAGGGGAAGCCCGCTAACGAAGTCCATTGTGATTCTCTCCCACTTCCACTGCGGAATCTTTACTGGTTGCAGCAACCCTGAAGGCACCTGGTGTTCAACTTTGACCTGCTGACACGTTAAGCACCTCCCCACAAATTCTGTAACTTCCCGCTTCAGACCAGGCCACCAAAACTGATCCCGTAGCTCCCTATACAACTTACTCCCTCCAGGATGCATAGCGTAAGGGCTACTATGCAATTCCCGAAGAATCTTCTGCCTTAACTCCCCATCCTTCGGCATACATACTTTACCCCGGAAACACAACACCCCGTTGCTGTTTACACTGTAGTCTTCCACTCCCCCGTTCTGTACTTGCAGTAGCTTAGCACTCAGATCATCATCTACCAACTGCTTCTCTTTCACCTGACCTAACCATGTCAGCTTCACCTGCAACTCCGCTAACAAACTCCCGTCATCATAAAGACTATGATGTGCAAACATCGCCCTCAGATTCGATACTACCTTTCGACTTAGGGCAGACACTACATTAGACAAGTAATCCCTTCTCTCACCTATCACCACAATCTCATTGTCTTCGGGAGTCCTCAACGACATGCGCTTGGCAGCACAATCCAAATTTGCACGGTACCTCACTAACCAGTCCATACCTAAGATTAAGTCAAATTCCCTGAATGGCAGCTCCATCAAGTCAGCCGGAAACACTGCCCCCTGAACTTCTAAAGGCACATCTCCAAAGAGTTTATCTACCACTACTGATTGCCCTAAACGACTAAGTACTGACATCTTCCTAGAGGCAATTTCAGATTTCACATCCAAAGTTTCAGACACCATACTAGCAATATAGGAGTGAGTTAATCCAACATCAATTAAAGTAGTAAAGGGTAGCCCAAAAATGAGAAACGTACCCGTGATAACATCTAGCGTATCCCCCTCCTCACGACGTCTGGCTGCATAGACCAACCCAGGCTGTCTTGCCTCCGCTCTCCAAAGACCTGCATGCGGTGCTCCACGGCCTCGGCGTAACCATTCCCTCCTTGGTTTGGACCACGACCCTCAATATCTGTTGACCACCCTTTCACAGGCCGCACATACCCATGACTTCTCGTCAGAGTCCTAGCCATGTCCCGAGGGCGATTCTTAATCAAGTGATCCTTGGACCCACACCAGTAACACTCTTTATTCCTTCCCCAAAGACTCTCCTACATGAGACCTCCCACACTGAACACATGGATGAAATCCGACCTCCAGTAGATGGCGCAGAAATGCGAACAGGACCCTCAACCCTAGGCTTTTTCTGAAAACCCCCCAATGATGCTGACGGTCCAAAACTCCTCTTATTCCTGCCCCTATCCCTATCTCTGTTCTACCTCTCTGTTCGCTTAACCTCCTCGACTATCCGAGCTTTTTCTACTAAGGTAGCAAAGTCTCTTTCTCACTGAGGAGCGATCAACACCCGCAGCTCATCTCGTAGCCCATCCTCAAATCTCACACAACGCTCGTAGTCAGTAGCAACAATCCCCCGAGCATACCGACTCAGCCGCAAAAATTCTACTTTATATTCAGCTACTGACTTGCTCCCTTGCACTAAGTTCAGGAACGCCTTCCTCTGTGCGTCCACGTAACTGGCGCTGACATACTTCCCCTCGAACTTAATCTTAAAGTAACCCCAATCCACTCGATCCGCCGGAGTACCCTCTCTGACAGTGAGCCACCACTGGTAAGCCTCATCCCGGTAAAAGAAGCGAGCCCTTCAACTTCTCCTCGCAGTGCGGTCCAAGTCGTCCATGATCCTTTCGATTGCCTCTAACCAATACTCGCCACATTGAAGCTACCCGGATACCCCTCTAAATACCTCAGCTCCGTTTGCTCTAAGCCTCTCAGACACGGACTTTCGAGCCTCATTACCCATATTAGATCCTGCGACCCTCTCCAAAACTCGTAGCATGGCCTACGACACTGCGTCATCTCCTCCCGTTTGATCCTGAAACTCTGCTCCTACGGCCGGTGGCGGTGCCTCGTTCTCTGAACCCTGACCAGACCCAACTGGTTCCGATACGGTCATTCTACCTCTACCACGCCCACGGATACTACGACCACGACCCCTAGAACTCATGTCTGACGTTGCTTCTTAATCTAATTTTAGAAATTTTATGTATTAGTTTTCACTTATTGATTAAAAGAGTAGTTTTATGCTATAGGATTTCAAGTTATTCTTTCACAAAGAACACATATCCCTAAATTTTAAGTTTCTAAAGAGAATATCTTAAGTTCTAATTTCCATATCCACTACAATACATCACATACCCACTTCATTTCGTTTAACAAGGCAGAAGACTTACCTGGCAGACCTGGGCCGGAAGATTCGAGTGTCATGCCTTCATAAACCCTTTCCATGAAAAATTTCTTTAACCAACTTAAAACACAGAGTTTAAAAACATTTTTGGGCCTCAAAATCCATAGGCCGAGTTTGAAACTTGGCTCTGATACCAAATTGTAACACCCCAACCCGGCCCAAAACACCACGGCCGAATTCAGAATGTTACTGGGAAAAACGTTTGAAAAGAATTTACTTGAAGGGTGAAAACACGTGTTGGGTTTTAATCAAATATCCCATTCATAGGAGTTAACTTGTTTATAAGAAGTTTGTCGTTTTGGAAATCGATTTGCAGGAAAAGCACAACTTTAAAGTTCGTGTGAAGTTGAAAATCGTATACGTTTGAAACTTTAGGAAAGTTGGGTTGTTACGAGTGTCCAGATTTGAAAAATCTTAACTTAAGTTTTAAAGTTGTAAAAATTTGATTTCGAAATCATTTGCAATTATTAATCGATAGTCGATCTAGCATAAAACATAATGAAAATCCCAACTACTTAAAATGGCCTTATTACAATAAAATCATCCCGATGTAACCGAAATTAAAGAAAATGTATTTAAGTAAGTAAAATCGCATCTGCATGGCCATCTCGAATCCACTCCAAACCCGATCCAGGACATCATGTATCACCTGCATTGTTTGGTAAATATTGGGTGAGTCAAACCGACTCAGTGTGTAATTAACCCACAAATTTTCGCATATGGGCGTGGCCCAAAACCACACAAATCCACATGGCATGTAATAATGCAAAATGTACCTAATCCAGCCTAGTGTCCATCCGCTACACACCCCCGTATCCAGCCACCACACACCAGGGGATTACTAAATCGACCCTCCAATCGCTACACACCAATTCAGCAATCAATGCCGTCCACCTAGTGGCCTAGCCACTGGTCCACGTGATTAAATCACAAAAATCCACAACGTGACCCATGGTCAACGTCAATCCACGATGTAGCTCAAGGCTAACATCAATCCACAGTGAGGCTCGAGGCCGTCACTAAACCACGTACATAAATGTACACCCTGTCCTTCATTCCATATATATACCACCCTATGCATATGTAACATGTTATAATGACATGGCCAAATAATGCATGAACAGATTATATAGGCATATGACATGCTACGTGTATCCACAACAATCATCCATAGCCACACCATAAATAAAAGACTAACTTGGTTACCGGCATACCATTAAAGGTAACAAACCCACCACAGCCACTGTTTCGGCCATTTCACACATAGTACATATAACTAATTAATTAACAGGGAAACTGCGAATTAACCACACACCTGATAACCTGAAGCACTACACTCTTGATTTCCCTAGCGTCCTCACTCGAAGAGACTACAATGATCTGCTTGTCCCTTTCCGACGCTGGCCCACACCCTGGTGGCCAATCCCGAACTGCAGAAACTGAATGTTTCTTGAACTTAAAGGTAGGGACAACCCCTTCCTCTCCTCGAATGGTACTCGCATCCATTGAATAGCACTTAATCAGAATACCCGGTTAATTGATAAATCAAAATCTAAACGAGACAAAGACCTCATCTTAATTGAGTACTCTTACCGAAGTAGATCCGAATCCCGAAGCTTCTCCTTAACCTCTGTCGAAACCTCCCTACAACAGTCTAGTTAGAATCGGCTAACACTTCTTAACTAAAAGGTATGGCCTTTGGCCGAATATCACTATCTCCTTACCTTATTCGATCAAACCCCGAAGGCTCTTGCTCCTAATGCTGGCTTCAAAGAAAGGTTCCCAAGACCTTGGATAGATTCGGCTACACACCTAAATATAGAGTTAAGTCTCTGATTTCGGCAACCAAAGTAAGAAAAGGGAGATTTAACCCAAGAGAGATCCCTTACCACACTATTGAGGTCGATTGGAAGGGATTGCACAAGATGGTCGATGGCACCTCACTACAAGTCGTCTGTCGAAATAAGTCTTTCCTTCACGATATGGTCGGCACTGGAAGATTCGACTTGATGACAACCCTTGAAGATCAACGTGATAGAAAAAGAATAGAAGAAAAGTGTAGATAAGAATAGAAGAAAACGATGGTTAGAAGGTTCGGCCAAAGCACTAATCGGTTTTGAAGAAAGCAAAAAGAAGAAAAGAATGACGGTGAGGCTCAAATAGAGGTTCGGCTATAGGGAATTATGGAGAGAAAACTTGATTTAAGAGAGATGGGAAAGTGATGAAACGAGACTGAGATGAAAAGATGAAGGCTTAGGGAATTTCGGCTATGGTGATGGGTGCATTCGGCTTTCAATCACAAAGGGAAAGAAAGAAAACAAATGAGCTTTTGGAAGAGAGAAAACGCAAAAAGGGTGCCTAATACCACACTAAGTAAATTCGGCCTCTACCCCCCTATCATGATCGAAAATGCCATCCCAAGAGCCCTACTGCTGGCCAACTCTCACCCCCTCTCCACATCCCTTATTTTCCTCCCCTCCCCACATTCAAATAAGTTTGAATTAGTCAAACTCTCATCTCTTCTCCTAGCCGCACATTCAAAACAATTTGACTCAGTCACCAAATTCCACCTTCCCAGTGCCATAGCCGAATCCAACTCTTCACTCCCTTGACGCAAAAACAAATGCCAAAATGCTGCCAGTGCTGCTCGAACCAAGGCCCTTTTCACTCCCTGGGGCGTCATCCACTTGCACCTTAAGTGGCGCCTCCCTGCCACTTTACCAACTGAGTTCTCGTGTCCCTAAACGCAACCTTAAACCCCTTAAGGCCTAGCTCCCGTAGCTCCCCCCTAATCAGTTTAAACCAAAAAGTTTCACTAAGGCTTCCACCTAACCCCAAGGTTTCCCAGAGCCCCCAAACACAATCAAACAGCACACAGAGCATACTTCACACACACACACACACACACACACACACACACATATATGTAAAATGGGAGACCCCTAAATCCCGGATATTACAGTCTACATCACTGAGCATTACCTGGAAGGATTAAGAAAAAAAAGGGGTGAGTTACTAGAACTCAGTGCAGAATCTCCTTACCGTCATCCACTAGGCCTAAACCCGCATAGCATAATCTTGGGCCTAAGCCCATATAGCTTATTCTTGGGCTGAAGCCCATTTACATAACAATATTTATATGAAGTAAATGTATGCAACCCAACCCATCCATCCATCACACCCCCGACCAGCCAATCACACACAGTGGGATCAAGTCAACCCATCCCGCGCTCACACAAAATTGCAGCCAAGTCGCCAGTATAATAATATTTTGTGGTCAAGCCACCAAAAACATAATTAAGCATAATAATAAATATATTTGTGCCAATGCCACCAGGCTACACTACTCTCCATACAATTTATCCCATCCCATGCAATATATGAAAATGTATCATACATAATAAAACAAAATATCCACATATATACAACATCCATTAATCTAGTGAATTAATTCGATGAATCGGCCCATTAAAGCACTTGATAGTTTAGCCCATTTAGGCATTACAGCAAATCGACCCATAGGGGCATTTTGGTACATTAACAAATTTTATACCGATTTTAACAGATTTTAGAAATAATAATGTTTAATCCAATTGATCGATTCATGCTATATTACGGATATTAGACTTGTAACACAACAACGATCTATTCTTCCAACATAATAGTGAATCACAAATCTACGAGATTTCGGTGTGAGATTACACACCTGATTACGGTAAGGACTAAACCTTCTTAATCGTCGGCACCCTTAGTATCGTGAACGACCACGATTTGTCTATTCTCACCGGATGATGGTCCACAACCCGGTGGGAAATCCCGAACCGCCGATACCGCCCTACGCTTGAACTTGGGAGTAGAAATCGCAATTTCACTCCCTTTTTACTCTCCTATCGATTTTCGTTTAACAACGCTACCACTTGCCTCCATTGAAAAAGTCTTGGTTAGAAAATACTATGATGAGTGTAAGCAGTTGTTTAGGGATAGGATTCGGCTTACCACTACTTCTGAAGAATCAACGAATAGAGAAGAACGAGCGATTAGTCCCTAGAATAAACGTTTTAAACATAATCATCGATTCGTTTTAGAGGAATAACCATGTATTGAGAGATATCAAAATGAACCTTGAAGAAATCCATTACCTTAACGATAATAAATCTGACTTCCACCGATTGACTTAAGGCTAGAGATGATTCGGCAAGGATGTGATATACGGCCACCCACTAGTACACTTCGAAAAAGAAAAGATGATCATGATTTGAGAGAGTAGGAGAAAATGATATTTCGATTTAGAAACAAAATAGAACAACCGAATAGTGATGGACACATATTCGGCTAGGGAGAAAAGAAAATGAAAAGAGAAGAAAGAAACCACTTACCGATTTGATCAAAGAAGAGATTAAGGGTCAAAAGGTTCGGCTATGGAGAGAAATGAACAAGAAGATTCGGCCACCAAAATATTGATTAAAGAAAGAGAAAGAAGGGTTGAAGAAATAATGAAAAAGAAAAGAAAAGATGGAGAAAGAGTGCTAGATAGTTTCGGCTAACAAAGGAAAAATGAGCAAGAATGGATTGAGGGTTTCGGCAAAATGAGAGAGAAAGATGAATATAGGTGCTAGAGTGTTTCGGCCAAAACAAGGGAAAAAGAAGTTGGAAAAGAAAAGTACCCAAAATGCTAAAAGAAACCAAAACCTTTCATGCACAAATTTGCACACAAAAAAAACCATAAGAGAAAGAAAAATCGGCTCCCTAACTCCCCCTACCAAAACTGTGTACTTCATTCACCAAAAAGGTCATGGTTGACCAAAAATTCTATCCCAAGCACCTTCCAAATATTCGGCCAACATATCCCCCTTCTTACTCCTTTCCTTTACTTCTTTCCTTACTCTCCTCCTTACCTTATTTTCTTAGTCTTCTTTCCAACATTAGAAAAGTCTTCCTTTCCTTCTTTGATGCCATGATCGACACTTACCATACAACACTTGAGAAGATCAAAAATTTAAAATGCTAAAAGTTGCAATAGATGGGATTCGAACCTCTTCCCTCAATGCTCTCCACTTGATTCCACACCACTCCACCATGTGCTCCACTTGTGCTAGAAAAATACACATTTATTTCCTTAAGTCTTGATGCCACTTACCTTCTCTCCTTAAAGTGCTTAAACACAAAAATTTTGCTAAGGCCCAACTCAATCCTAAGTCTTCTTAGGGCCCCTAAACATACACAATTAACACTATTGACTAGCCTATCGCATGGTATAATGTAAAACATAAATTCCCGAATTTCAGGATGTTACATAATCGATAAAATTATGTCCAAATGTTGAAAATTTAATAAAAATTTAAAATATGATTTCTAAAAAAAACCTGAACTATTTGATTTAAAATTTGAGATTTCTTTGTTCCGAAAGAATACAAACATCACATCCAGCACGTTAGGACACGATATTTTTAAACTCTCGTAACTAAAATCATCTCATGATTTACAAAATTTTTAGAAGGATATTTAGTTATTTAGTCAAACGAAAAATCGAAACCCAGCACGTTAGGGCACTATTTTCCAAATTTCTAAATACAAAACATTGCTTTATTTTAAAACTTTTAGGTAAAATATAATAATTTTGCAAGATACGAATTTTATATACGAATTTTATACAAATAATATTTTATACAAATTTCTAAATACATATATACGAATTTTATACAAATAATAAGAATATTTTAATATTTTAATATAATCAAATAAATAAATATAATATTAGAATAATTTAAAAAAGGTTTTAAAATGAGTAAGGACTAAATAGCAATAAAAAAAATATAAAAGGACTAATTTAAAAGGCGCGTCACACTGTAGGGACTCATTAGGCAATTATGCCTTCTTTCCAAAACGACGCCTTTCTGTTCTTGTCCTTTAAGCAGCCCGAGGACTTAATTGAAATAATAACATTCCTTCAGGGCTAAATTAAAAATAAAAAACTATTTGGATATAATTGTAAATTTTCAAAAATGCGGAAGGGCCTGTAGGGCAATTAGACCCTTAAACAAAAACACGCGGATCCTCCCCGGGTCGGGTCAACGCGTGGGTCACAGGTCTTAAAACGACGTCGTTTTGGCCTTAAAAGGGAACCCCCAAAACGACGTCGTATGGATGATTTATAAAAGCCAAAGTTCTGCTTAAAAGTTCATTTTTAAAACACTTCAGAAAAAAAAAACAAAACTGTTTTAAAAAAACACCTCTCTGCCCTTTTGGCCCTCGGCCAGGACCCCGACGAAGGTCCGTCACACGCGCCTCCGTATGCGCCACTGTAGACGGCGGCCGGAGGCTAAAAAATTTCAATCTTTTCGCTTAAATCGAAAGGTAACCCTTCTATCCTTATTTTTTGTACTATTTTGTGTATATAAAAAAACAGGCATGAAACGTAGAGATAAAATAAAAATGGAATAAAAAATCACCTTCTGCTTCTTGATTTTTTATTAATATCTCTCTGTATATTTTTGTGTTTTTTCTCTCTATGTATTCTCGTGTTTTTTTTCTTTTTTTTACAGGTTTACATGGGGTTTTATAACCCGAAAAAATGAAAGAATAAAGGAAATACATATTTTCCATATTTGTTTCTTTCCCCTTTTGCTGCGTTTTCCTTATTTCGCAGGTCAGGCGAGGAGAGCGGCGGTGATAGGGGAATTACTCGCGCGAATCACGGCTTGACGAGGGCTGGTGGCTGCGTACTGGCTCTTGCGGCGCGAGGGAAAGGGGTGCTGCGGCGCCTAGGGTTTCCTCAGAAACCCTAGGTCTTCTGAGTCCGCTTAATGTTTTGGGCCTTTTGGGCCATACGAACTTGGGTCTGGGGTTAGTCTTTAGGTTTGGGTCTGAGTCATTTGTTTTGGGCTAAGGGTGTAAATGGGCTAATCAGGTTTTGCTGGGTAGTGGGTCAATATTTGGGCTTGTTTGTAAGAGGGTTTTGGACTATAACTGTTAAATGGACTTTGTAAAAATGGATTGTGCTGGACATTTGTTTTGTTTTTTTTTTTTGGGTTTTATTTTGTTTTACACGGGCCCGGGCACAAATAGGTCACTACAGCTGCCCCTCTTTGCTCATTGTCGTGTAACGAGAATAGAGCAAAGACTATAAAAGGACCCATTTTGCCTGGTCTTGTCAGATGGTTGCCAACCCAACTGCAATGATAAACAGTAAAAGTAACATATTTTAATCCCACATTTAGCATACTTTTGGATGATTTATCCCTTGATTTATGTAAAAAGGTGCTCTTAATCCTTTCTTTTCATGTTTTATACTCGTGAAGCACCGAGGATGGAAAGAATGAGAAACGGGCTCAAAACGGACCAAATTGGGCCAAAGTGAAAATCGACACGGCCTGGACTTGAGCCAACACGGCCGTGTCTCCTCGATAGACTAGAACACGGCCTGATCACGATTTCCAACAGTGTGTCACCTCATTAAAAGTCTGAACACTGTAACACCCCAAACCCGGTCCAAACATTACGACCGAATTTGGTATGCCACGGAGAAAAGTTTTTGAAAATCTCTTTAAGCCGATTAAAATTTTTGATAAAAGATATTGCCTTGTTTTTAAAACGGTTGAGGTGTATAAAGAAAACATCACTTAGTGTTGTTTAGAAATATATTAAATCAGGTTGTTACAGATTCAAGTGTACCCGATGGCACAATAAAACATTTTACATATTAATTTTTATAAAACATGTGTACCCATTTTAATATCATGAAGTAGTTTAAGCAAATTATCAAAACATGTAAAATATTCCAAGTGCAATATTAGGAGGCCTTATTACAACTTAAATAAAATAAACCCATAATAAAATAAAATAGTTCAAAATCCACCTAGTCCATATTTTCATTTCATGGCCACATTGAGTCCATCCCAGGCTCCTTATCCGCATGACTACGAATCACTGAAAAATGTTAAAGGAAAAGGTGAGTCATCAAGACCCAATGTGTAACCCTTTTTCCGGTTTAATGCAACGTCATACACAAATCATAATTAATTTAATATGCACAAGTTTAATATGCACCCAACCTAACCATCCAAACACCTTTCTCTACCCCGTGTGGTACCAAACCACTTTGGTGGTGCCAAACCACCGTGACATATAGTCACAAAATCCGTCATATTGTGGTGCCAAACCACTTTGGTGACCCGAAGTCACAAATCAAATGATGGGGCCAACCCATCGTGTGATACCAAATCACCGGCGTCAATCCCGTATCTCAAAGTGGGGCCAACCCACGGTGGTGGTGCTAAGCCACGTGGACAAGACGCTATGAGGTGCCAAACCTCTGGAGGTACCAAACCTCTGTGACCGTAGTCACAATGTGTTACCAAAACACCGGTGTCCGTCGACACGAATATCACTGCCCCTCCACTCATAAAACCCACATTCAATCAATGATATTTAACAACAATCATGCCAACATGCTCATTTATAAACATACATAGGATGTATCAATAATCATTTATAAGCCACATATATCAAATGTGTCATGCTTCCCAAAAGCATCAAATAACAAATCATATTGTCAAGAACTTACCCGAAGCCTTGCTAAACCTTTATGGTATTAAACTCAAATCTACACAAATCCGATTAGCATACACATAATACTTTGCACGTTAATTAATTATAAGTGTGTATGTACACACCTGAAATTAATGAAAGCCTTAAATCCCAAAGTGTAACACCCTAGTTTAGGGGCTATGCAGGTTGTGTGTAATTCGGGTGTTGGTAGGTTTTTGGGTGTGTTTAGAGGTGTTTTAGAGGTTTTGAGAATGCTCGGATAATAGGGGAAAGCTGTGGAAAATTTTGGATTTTTAAGTAATAAAGAGGGGGCTTGGTTTCTGAGGGTTTAAAAGAATTAATGGGGCGTTTAGGACACAAGAAAGGATGTGGCAAAGTGGCATAGAGGCTCTACTTAAGGTCTTGGGAAGGAGGCACCTAAGAGCTCAAGGGTTCGAGTCTTTGGGCGACAATGTTGCTTTGTTTTTGCGTCAAGGGACTGGGCTAGGTAGGCCTTAAAAATAAATGTCCAAGTTGATGGACATGGAAGTCCAGATTGGCAAAGTGGTTATCTTGTTTGCTTAAGGGGGTTTGGAAGTCGGGCCATTGAGGGCCTGGTTCGAGTTTAAGCGGCAACAAAAGTGGCGTTTTATTTTTCGTTTTGGGCGTTGGGCTTTGTAAGGCCTTAAAGGTATATGGTGAGGAATTCGGACAAGAAAGATGGGCTGGTGAAGTGGCTCTCATGCGCCACTTAGGCGCTGGAGGAGAGCAAGGGCGCGCAGTTCGAGCGCTGGAGCTGCATGTTGGCGTTTCTATTTTTGTGCGGTTATGGGCTGAGATAAGAAGGGTTTAAAAATAATTGTTGGGGTTTCTAGCATAAAAATCAATGTGGCCGAGTGGCACAGGCGTTGGAGGAGAGGTGTGCGATGGCGGTCCCGTTCGAACCAAGAGAGTGCGTTTTGGAGTTTAATTTTTTTATTCCTTTTTGGCAGCAATTTTGAAGGTGTTGGACGGCTAGAAGACTTTTATTTAGATGAGGATGAGCTTTGTTTTATTCGGTGGGATAATGATTTTATTATTTTAGATAATTATAGTTTTTTTTAATTAGTTTAAATTAGAGATAGGATGTGGATAGGATAATGGGGGATTTGTTTAATTCAAATGGAATTGAATTAGTGGCTAGGAAGGTGTTGGCCGAATCTTGGAGTCTTCAAGGGGGTGGCGAATGCTATAAATAGGGGTAGAGTGCCAATTATTCTTCAAGTCTTTTGCCAAATCTCTCCCTCTCCCTCTTGGTGTGCCGATTTCTCCTTTGGCCTTTGTAGTCAAATATTTCTTTTGTTTTCTTTTAATCCCTTGATAGCCGAAATCTTTAGCCCTCCATCTCTCTTCTACTTTATCAAGTTTGAAGTCGAACCGGTGAAGTGTGGTGTCTTTATCGACATCTAAAGATTGTAGGTAGGTATCCTAGTTAATTGGTTAGAGGCCGAAACCGAATGGTTGGCCTTAGTGTTGGTTGGCCGAATGCTCTATAGGTTATAAGTGATGTGTTTTGCTTGTTTGTAGCCGCGCCAAGGAGTCTAAAGGAAGGTCTCGAATTGTTTGGACTCATCAAGGTAAGAGTGGTAAGGTATTCGGCCTTAGGCCTTATTATGTAATATTGTGTTGACCAAGAAGAGTGGCTATGTTCTTTTTAGGGGCATATCGACAAGAGCAAAGGAAGCCTTCGGGATCTCGGTTATTTCGGTAAGGATAGTAGTAAGTGACTTAGAATTAGTTGATTATGACTTCGTTGATTAATCGTGTGGTTCTAATTAAGTGACTTTCGATGGAGGCTAATACTACCAAGAAGGGAAAGGGAAGGTCCCCATCCCAAAGTTTAAGAAAAGATCCGTTTCTTGCACATGCGAGATTGGCCACGAGTGTGTGGACGTACAACGAAAACGTTAGGCAAAAAACGTAGTAGTTTCGCTGAGACGATAGCGTTAAGGATCGAGAGTCTAGAACTCCAAGTAATAAGGTGTGTAACTAACCCATTGTTTCGGGTTTTATGTGTTATATGTTTTACTAACAAGTGCAGTAATAAGTGTGCCATATATACCCCTAAAGGGTATAGCGATGACCGTGTTAGTATCGGATCTATTGCGTGTGATTAATTGTTTATGAGTATGTTTATGGACATTAATAAGCATGTGCATGCATGATCACGATTATATTTTATGTGGCATGTGCATGGGTGGGTTATGAAAAGAAGGTGCGTGTGTACTTCGAGTGCGTGGTTGATGTCGACTTTGTGCTACATCGTGGATTGGCGCCGATCGAGGTCGCGTTGTGGATCTTTGCGATTTGGTTCGCGTGGTTACCTTGATTGATATGGGCTTTATGCCATATCGTGGCTTGATGGATTGCCGTGTGCTCCATCGTGGTTTGATGTTAGCTATACGCTACATCGTGGATGGCATTGGTTGCCTTTTTGGAGGGAAAAGGAGAGGGTGACTCGATAGTCCCCGGTGTGTGGTAGGTGGATAAGGGGGTGTGTAGCGGATGGACCCTAGGTTGGGTTGGGAATCATGTTGCATTATTTTTGTAATAATATGGAAATGGGCCAAGCCCAATGTGACATGTGGATAGGTATGTTTTGGGAACATACGTGGAAATGGGTCAAGCCCAGTTGATATGTGGTTTATTGAGAAATGGGCCTAGCCCGATATTTGAGTATGATTTGAATGTGGGCCAAGCCCAGTTGTAGTAATTGTTAAAATGAATATATATTACTTGTTGCATTTGATAATTGGGATATTATGTGGCTAGCATGTGGGTGGATTTCAGTGGTTAACTTACACACTGAGTCTGTATGACTCACCCAATTATTTATCCAACATCGCAGGTGACAGGATGATCGGATCGGGTTGGAGTGGATACAAGGTGGCCCATGCAGAAGGAGATTTTCTTGCAGAGGACGTTTTTAATCTTTTCTTTATGCGTTTTATTATCGAGTACTTGGATTAATTATTTTTGTAATAAGGGCCTTATTATTGTTATTATTATTATTTTTGTTATCACTATTTCTGATATTACTTGATATTATGGTTTACTTAAAAGAAATTATTATGTGAAGATAATTTTAGTTTTAGCAACCTATTTAATCAAAGTTTTTATATATTTTTATACTAAATTTTTAAAAATGAATGAGTTTAATAGCAAAGTTTTATTCCAAAGATATATTTTCCAAAATTCAGCAAACTACGATGTTTTATTTTAAATTAAGAAGATTTTCAACCGTCTTTTCCAAAGACATATAACAGTTCTCTTCGTAGTGAATGGGCGGGTTTGGGGATGTTACGATTTAATATCGAGCCCGTTCAAAACTTCGGCTTTGAGGGTTTTGGGCCCAAAAACGTTTCAAAATGGGCTTTTTAAAAAAATATGGGTTTTTATGAAATATTTTTCAGGTTTTTCTGGCATGGCACCTGTACCTCCGACCCGAGTCCACCAGGTAAGTACTTCAGATTTGTGAAGTAATTTGTGATGAATTGTTATGGGCTTATTTGGCCTCGTAGATTAGAATATTAGGGCTATTGAACCCTAGGACTAGTCTACTCAAACACATGCATAAGACTTAAGGTTACTAAACAAACTGTGATTAAGTCGCGAGTTAAGGTGTGGCAACCATTGTGCGCATGTCTAGGAGTGGATCCTAAGAGCACAGTACTTAGCGATCCTCGTGACTCACCTCCTCTTCGCTGGAATCCTACAGTGCGTAGCTACGGTTCACCTTAACCAAGAGGATTTGTTCATAGGCTAAACCAATTATTAAAACCCGAAAGGGATTTGCCTCACTGTTTTAAAACCCTTAGTTTTAAAATTTACAAAATTACCAAAATACCCGGTAGGAAAATGACGGAAATACCCCTGGGGTAAAAACAGGCAGAGATGTCTGGATAGTGAATGAGTGTGGTGGATACCACTGAATGTGCCTTTAGTGGGGAAGGAATGTGTTTTTATTGATGATTGGATGTGTCCTTATGGATGAACGTGATATTCTGAAATAGAATAGGGAACTTGAACTGAACATTTGTGTGATCGAAAGAACTACCTCTAGAAATTCTTTTCATAAAATTGTTCGCGGTTAAACAGTGGAATAAATACTAATGCATAAAACTCCTTAATCAGATTAAATCACGACGATAGAGATGAGTTTTAGGGGACACGGTAGAGGTAGAATGGCAGCATCGGAACCGGTAGGGTCTGGCCATGGGTCAGAAAGTGAAGTGCCACCGCCAGCAGTGGTCGCGGAGGAACAAGATCAGACGGAAGAAGATGACGCAGTGTCGCAAGCCATGCTACGAGTGCTACAGCAAGTGGCAAGAGCTAGTAGGGGAAATGGAACTTGAAAGTCGATGTCGGAAGGCTTAGATCGAACGGGTGAGATCTTTAGAGGGGTATCTGGAGTAGCTCGAACGTGGCGGAGTATTGGCTAGAAGCGATCGAAAGAATCATGGGCGATTTGGACCGCACCAATGAAGAAAAGCTTGAAGGTCTTTGTTTAGTTGCTTAGCAGCGACGAAGCTTATCGTTGGTGGCTCAGCACAAACAAGGTGTACCGGTAGATCGATTGGATTGGGAGTACTTTAAGGAAAAATTTGAAGGAAGTGCGTAGGAGCGCTTATTTGGACTCGCATAAGGAAAGCGTTTCTAAACCTAGTACAAGGGAATAAGTCGATAGCGAGTATGAAGTCGAGTTTGTGCGACTAAGTCGATGCACGCCAAAGGAATCGTGGCTCTTGATTATGAAAGGAGTGTTCGATTCGAAGATGGGTCGCGCGAGATGAGTTGCGGGAGTTGATCGCGCCACAAAGAGAAAGGGATTTTGCCATTCTGGTAGAGAAAGCTCGGATTGCCGAAGAGGTTAAAAAGACTATAAGAGAAAACCGAGAGAAGAATAGGAACGAGAATAAGAGAAATATTGGACCATCAGCATCGTTTGGTAATGTCCAGAAAAGACCAAGGATCGAGAATCCTGTGCATGCACTTGCCCCAATGGATCGGAATCGTTCTTGTGTTCGATGTGGAAGACCTCACACAGGAGAGTGTTGGGGAAATAGTAAAGAATGTTTTCGGTGTGGATCTAAGGCACATCCGTTAAGAATTGTCCTCGGCGGCGAGGGTCGTGGTTCAAGTCATGGAAGGAATGGTTCTAGTCGGAGTCAACCAAGGATGTGATATTAGGTAAGCTCCTTTGCTTTGGTACATGCTTTAATTACTTTTCTTGCTTAGGAGTTAGCCTTTTCTGTGTTGCTAAGAGAGGTGTTTCGAATTTTGAGCATGAACTTAGAGATTGTGTAGGTACGATAGCCTTAGTAAGATCGAGTCGCGACATAAGCGTAAGGTGGTAAGAAAGGTTGTATGGACGTTTGTTAGTAAAGTAATTTCGAGGACGAAATTATTTTAAGGAGGGTAGAATTGTAACACCCTGGTTTAGGGGCTATGTAGGTTGTGTGTAATTCGGGTGTTGGTAGGTTTTTGGGTGTGTTTAGAGGTGTTTTAGAGGTTTTGAGAATGCTCGGATAATAGGGAAAGTCAGGGAAAATTTTGGATTTTTAAGTAATAAAGAGGGGGCTTGGTTTCTGAGGGTTTAAAAGAATTAATGGGGCGTTTAGGACACAAGAAAGGATGTGGCAAAGTGGCATAGAGGCTCTACTTAAGGTCTTGGGAAGGAGGCACCTAAGAGCTCAAGGGTTCGAGTTCTTTGAGGCGGCAATGTTGCTTTGTTTTTGCGTCAAGGGACCGGGCTAGGTAGGCCTTAAAAATAAATGTCCAAGTTGATGGACATGGAAGTCCAGTTAACAAAGTGGTTATGCGTTTAAGAAATTTGGAAGTCGGGCCATTGAGGGCCTGGGTTCGAGTTTAGGCGGCAACAAAAGTGGCGTTTTATTTTTCGTTTTGGGCATTGGGCTTTGTAAGGCCTTAAAGGTATATGGTGAGGAATTCGGACAAGAAAGATGGGCTGGTGAAGTGGCTCTCATGCACCACTTAGGCGCTGGAGGAGAGCAAGGGCGCAGGTTCGAGCGCCTGGAGCTGCATGTTGGCGTTTCTATTTTTGTGCGGTTATGGGCTGAGATAAGAAGGGTTTAAAAATAATTGTTGGGGGTTTCTAGCATAAAAATCAATGTGGCCGAGTGGCCTGGGCGTTGGAGGAGAGGTGTGCAGCAGACTGGTCCCAGGTTCGAACCAAGAGAGCTGCGTTTTGGAGTTTAATTTTTTTATTCCTTTTTGGCAGCAATTTTGAAGGTGTTGGACGGCTAGAAGACTTTTATTTAGATGAGGATGAGCTTTGTTTTATTCGGTGGGATAATGATTTTATTATTTTAGATAATTATAGTTTTTTTTAATTAGTTTAAATTAGAGATAGGATGTGGATAGGATAATGGGGGGGATTTGTTTAATTCAAATGGAATTGAATTAGTGGCTAGGAAGGTGTTGGCCGAATCTTGGAGTCTTCACGGGGGGGGTGGCCGAATGCTATAAATAGGGGGTAGAGTGCCAATTATTCTTCAAGTCTTTTGCCAAATCTCTCCCTCTCCCTCTTGGTGTGCCGATTTCTCCTTTGGCCTTTGTAGTCAAATATTTCTTTTGTTTTCTTTTAATCCCTTGATAGCCGAAATCTTTAGCCCTCCATCTCTCTTCTACTTTATCAAGTTTGAAGTGAACCGGTGAAGTGTGGTGCTGTCGACATCTAAAGATTGTAGGTAGGTATCCTAGTTAATTGGTTAGAGGCCCAAACCGAATGGTTGGCCTTAGTGTTGGTTGGCCGAATGCTCTATAGGTTATAAGTGATGTGTTTTGCTTGTTTGTAGCCAGCCCAAGGAGTCTAAAGGAAGGTCTCGAATTGTTTGGACTCATCAAGGTAAGAGTGGTAAGGTATTCGGCCTTAGGCCTTATTATGTAATATTGTGTTGACCGAAGAGTGGCTATGTTCTTTTTAGGGGCATATCGACAAGAGCAAAGGAAGCCTTCGGGATCTCAGATTATTTCGGTAAGGATAGTAGTAAGTGACTTAGAATTAGTTGATTATGACTTCGTTGATTAATCGTGTGGTTCTGATTAAGTGACTTTCGATGGAGGCCAATACCAGTCAAGAAGGGAAAGGGAAGGTCCCTGTCCCAAAGTTTAAGAAAAGATCCGTTTCTGCTGTACGAGATTGGCCACCAGGGTGTGGACGTACAACGGAAAACGTTAGGCAAAAAGCCGTAGTTTCGCTAGACGATAGCGTCAAGGATCGAGAGTCTAGAACTCCAAGTAATAAGGTGTGTAACTAACCCACTGTTTCCGGGTTTTATGTGTTATATGTTTTACTAACAAGTGCAGTAATAAGTGTGCCATATATACCCCTAAAGGGTATAGCGATGACCAGGTTAGTATCGGATCTATTGCAGTGTGATTAATTGTTTATGAGTATGTTTATGGACATTAATAAGCATGTGCATGCATGATCACGATTATATTTTATGTGGCATGTGCATGGGTGGGTTATGAAAAGAAGGTGCGAGGTGTACTTCGAGTGCGTGGTTGATGTCGACTTTGTGCTACATCGTGGATTGGCGCCGATCGAGGTCGCGTTGTGGATCTTTGCGATTTGGTTCGCGTGGTTACCTTGATTGATATGGGCTTTATGCCATATCGTGGCTTGATGGATTGCTTTGTGCTCCATCGTGGTTTGATGTTAGCTATACGCTACATCGTGGATGGCATTGGTTGCCTTTTTGGAGGGAAAAGGAGAGGGTGACTCGATAGTCCCAGTGTGTGTGTAGGTTTGGATAAGGGGGTGTGTAGCGGATGGACCCTAGGTTGGGTTGGGAATCATGTTGCATTATTTTTGTAATAATATGAAAATGGGCCAAGCCCAATGTGACATGTGGATAGGTATGTTTTGGGAACATACGTGGAAATGGGTTAAGCCAGTTGATATGTTGTTTATTGAGAAATGGGCCTAGCCAGAAGATTTGAAGTATGATTTGAATGTGGGCCAAGCCCAGTTGTAGTAATTGTTAAAATGAATATATATTACTTGTTGCATTTGATAATTGGGATATTATGTGGCTAGCATGTGGGTGGATTTCAGTGGTTAACTTACACACTGAGTCTGTATGACTCACCCAATTATTTATCCAACATCGCAGTGACAGGATGATCGGATCGGGTTGGAGTGGATACAAGGTGGCCCATGCGAAGGAGATTTTCTTGCAGAGGGGCGTTTTTAATCTTTTCTTTATGCGTTTTATTATCGAGTACTTGGATTAATTATTTTTGTAATAAGGGCCTTATTATTGTTATTATTATTATTTTTGTTATCACTATTTCTGATATTACTTGATATTATGGTTTACTTAAAAGAAATTATTATGTGAAGATAATTTTAGTTTTAGCAACCTATTTAATCAAAGTATTTATATATTTTTATACTAAAGTTTTAAAAATGAATGAGTTTAATAGCAAAGTTTTATTCCAAAGATATATTTTCCAAAATTCAGCAAACTACGATGTTTTATTTTAAATTAAGAAGATTTTCAACCGTCTTTTCCCAGTGACATAACCAGATTCGGTCGTAGTGAATGGGCCGGGTTTGGGGATGTTACACGAAGAACCAAATCGGCTACCCACAAAATCCTTGCCCCATATTCGGCCAAACACAAGATTAGTGCCATGGCCATTCGGCCAAACCAAAAATTATTTGAAAAGGGTTCCTTGTGAACCCGAAACCTTACCCAAATGCCTTTGAATACTAGCCACCACACTCCAAGCGTTTTTGCTTCCCTAAATCGGCAATCACATGTTAATAGCCTTCGGCTTTTGAATACTTAAAAGAGTGATCTATTAAAAATAGATTCTTACCACCTTACCTATAACCGATCGACAGAGAATGGAGAGTCAAATCTTTTGCTTGAAAATCCCGTAGTTCCTTGATGATATCGATTCAAAGAGGGGTTAGCCTTCTTGTTTGCAAATACCGAAATTTTGGCTTTCTCCAACCTATAAATCGACAGAGAGAAAGGGTAGGGAAAAGAAAGATTCGGCTATCACTTACCTTCACCAACGATTGCCACAAGAAATCTCGAAGAGATCTTTTCCCTTCCTAATATTCGGCCAAAGTGAAATAGAATAGGAGAGGAAATTTTCGGCACACCAAGGGAGTGGATTCGGCTAAAGGAAAGGAAATAATGATGAGAAAAGAAGATGGGGTTTCGGCAAGGAGTAGAGAGAGTTTTGGTTTTGAGAGAATGAGAAAGGAGAGAAAAAATAATTGGAGAGGAGGAATAGAGAAGAAATTCGGCTACTTGCAAAAATGGGGAAAAAGAGAAACAAGATGCTAGGTAGGTGCTTTTAAAGGGATTCGGCAAAACCCCCCCTTCTTAAGCTTGCCGTCCACTCTTCCCATGAAGAGTTCCAAATTTGGCAACTTCCTTGAATTGCTCTTGACCAACCCTTGATTTAATTCAAAATTATTTGAATTAATCACATGCCTAATTTTCCTCTAACAATTATTATAAATCAATCCTAATAATAATCCAATTAAAATCCTTGATAAAATCCTTGATTATAACCTTATTATCCTTACATTAAAAATTAGTCATCTCTTTCTCTTTCTAGCCAACTTTTCAAGATTAATCAAATAAAATCCATTTAAAGCTAAATAATATTCTCATACTTTCCTTATTATCCCAAATTTTAAAATTGAGAATTTCCCTCCCCTTAATGCCGTCCAAAATAAAGATCAAAAAGGGAAAATTCGTGACTCGAACATAGGTTCTCCCTTGCTCCTTGTGGCGTCAACTCTAGCACCTAAGTGGCCTCCCTTTTGCCACTTTTCCAAGTCATTTTTAATGATAATAATTCCCCCATTTAACCTTGTAACTCCTACTTACTAAGGCTTCCTTCCTTTAAAGCTTCACAAATAAATTTTCTCCTAATCCGAGCCTACCCAAGACCCCTAATTAAGTCTTTATTCCACCATGAATAATGTCACCGCAATTCAAACACAAGCAAAATAATTCAATCACAAACAGTCCCTATTTTAGGATGTTACAAACGCGGCCTAAAGACGATTCACAAAGGCGTGTGCCATGGCCGTGTCCCTATCGTGGAGAAGAGCAATTTCACTCGGAAAAGGATACTTAGGGGCAAAGAAACCTATTTCAAAAGCCTATATAAACACCCTAAGTATAACCTAGAAGGGGGTGAGCTAGGCCAAGGAGCTGAGCCGAAAAGGTCAGATTTGTGGGAAACACTCGAAGATAGCCAGTTGATCCATCTGAAGAAGCCGAAATTCTACTCAAGACAGCGGATCTCTCTTTCAATTCCTTCAGGGGTTTTAGGGATTTCTTATGTTTTGTTTTATTTTTTCTTCTCGAGATGTTTTCTTTTATTATTATGAACTAAACCCTTCGATATACAGAAGGGGATGAAACTTAGATGAATCTTGTTATCGTTTGCTTGAACTATATGATAAATACTTGATTTGTTCTTAATTATGTGTTCTTAATTCTTGTGTTGATATTTCGGGATATTGATTCAAGTTTGATGTGCTTAGGTGGAGGAGCGTAAGTCTCTCGCTAAGAGTAGATCTAGCATAATTAAGCGGAGTTGATCGCGCGCCTAGAGATAGGGTGACAAGATTTTGTTGGATTAGGGTGAAACCTAATATGGGAGTCCATCGATCGAGTTAATGCAATTCTAGGGGTTTTAATTAGAAAGATATTTCAATTAATCAACCTAGGTTTAGACGTTATTCACTTGAGAGAGGGTTTAATATACATTAGGGAGTCTTACGGATCAAGTCAAGTGAATAAATCGTCTGCAGTTCGAGTTAGATAACAAGTGAAGTCTAGGTGGATTCTTCCTAAGGGTATCGTCTTAATCAACCGATTTTTTCCATAAAGATTTCCCCAATTCATTCTTTTTGCCTTTGCATCTTTAGCTTAGTAGTTAGTTAAATTTAGATTAAATAACAACTTCACTTATTTTAGGCTAGATAATAAAAAGAAAGCTAGTATTAGTACTTTTGGTTCCTTTGGGTTTGACAATCCGGTCTTGCCTAAGCTATACTACTGTTCGATAGGTGCACTTGCCTCAATCGTTGTTATAGTTAGTCCCAGGTTCGATCATTATAAATTTAAAACTCTGAAATCAACGATCAAGTTTTTGGCGCCGTTGTCGGGGAACTAAAATATTAAGAAAGCTCTATTTTTGTTACTTTAGCCATTATTTTCTGCAATTTACTTTTATTTTTATTTTGTTTTTAACTTTGCTAAATTTTCTTTCTTTCTTTTCCTAGCAGGTACCTCTAGTTTATGACTAGAAGGAACCCGAGAGGACCACTAGTATACGACAGTGATATTGAAACTACCGCTCACAGGAATCGCAGAGAAATTAGGCGAGCCCTAAATTACACAAAAAAAGAGCGAGAAGGCGATCCAATCCTACTGAAGGGATGGACGAGAATAATCCACCACCACAAGATGTGGCCAGAAAATAATGCTCCGCGTACTATGTATGATTATGCAAAACCTCATTTAACAGGAGCAGAATCAAGTATTGTTAGGCCTGCTATAGCTACTAATAATTTTGAATTAAAGTCTAACACTATACAAATGATTCAACAATTTGTTCAATTTGATGGTTTACAGGACGAAGACCCAAATACTCATATAGCTAATTTTTTAGAGTTCTGTGATACTTTCAAATTAAATGGCATTTCTGATGATGCCATCCATCTTCGGTTATTTCCCTTTTCATTAAGGAATAAAGCCAAACAATGGTTAAACTCGTTACCACGAGGGTCAATCACTACATGGGATCAAATGACCGAAAATTTTTTATTAAAATATTTCCCACCGGCCAAAACGGCCAAATTACAGAATGATATCTCTTCTTTTGTGCAGATGGATTTAGAGACATTATACGACGCATGGGAGAGATACAAGGATCTCTTGAGAAGGTGTCTGCACCATGGTTTACCCTTGTGGCTCCAAGTCCAAACTTTCTAAAACGGTGTAAACCCCTCAATGAGGCAACTAATTGATTCAGCCACCGGTGGAACCCTGAACAACAGAACTCTTGAAGCACCCTACGAGTTTATTGAAGAGATGTCACTGAATAACTATCAGTGGCAAGTTACAAGGACAAAACCAACAAAATTAGCCGAAGTTTTCAACCTCGACACAGTAACCATGCTATCAACACAGGTAGAGATGATGAATAAAAAGCTTGATAGTTTGTGTTCTTCGCAGTACATCCAAGAATGCAATCTGACGCAAGTGGAACTGCGTGGCGAATCTGAGTACCCACCCCTACTAATCGGGCACGAAAAGCGAATGGATGAACTATATAGGTAATAATTTCAGATCTAATAATAACTCTTATAGTAATACTTATAATCCAGGTTGGAGGAACCACCCAAATTTTTCATGGGGAGGTCAAGGAAATCAAGGAATTCAAAGACAACAACCTCATCAAAATTTCCAAAATCAGCCATATCCACAGGAAAAGAGGCCGAACCTTGAAGAGATGCTGACAAAATTTATGGCAGCCACAGATAACCATCTCCAAGACACTGAAACCACCCTTAAGAATCAACAGGTATCAATTAAGGGGATCGAAAGTCAAGTTGGGGAACTTACTAAGACAGTTGGACAACTTGTAAAGATAATTTCTGAACGATCGCAAGGGCGTCTACCAAGCAACACTGAGATTAACCCAAAGGAGCAAATCCAAGCTATCACAGCTCATGATAGTATAGGGTTAGATGAACCCAATCCAATTCAAGAAAACGAGGTAGAGAAAGGTAAAGTTGAGGTAACACAAGAAAAGCCAAAACCGGTAATCAAAAAGTACCAACCTCGTATTCCTTATCCCGAGGCGATGGAGAGAGACGATACAGAGGAACAGTTCTGTAAGTTTCTTAAACTTTTAAAGAAATTACATATTAACTTACCGCTACTTGAAGCCCTTTCGCAGATGCCATATTCTAGAAAAATTTTAAAAGAGCTTTTGATGAACAAGCGAAGGATAGACAAGGAATCACACGTGGAACTAAACGCAATGTGCTCGGCAATCTTGCAAAATAAACTACCACATAAATTAAAAAATCTAGGGAGTTTTATGATTCCATGTTTAATTGGTAGTTTACCTATTGATAATGCGTTAGCTGATTTAGGGGCAAGCATAAATGTCATGCCTTATAAATTGTTTAAACAACTAGGTCTAGGGAAACCCAAACAAACTAGGACGAGCATCCAACTAGCTAATAAAACTATTAGAATTCCTAGGGGTATTATCGAAGATGTTCTTGTAAAAATTGATAAATTCGTTTTCCCAGTAGATTTTTTTGTCTTAGACATGGATGAGGATAATTTGATTCCCTTAATTTTAGGAAGACCATTTTTAGCAACTGCTAGAACAAAAATTAATGTTGGTACAGGAGAACTCATACTTCGTGTAGGTGACGAATCGATCAGTTTACAAGCTCTTGACTCGGCTAGGACAACAATTGATGAAGGTGAGAAAGTAAATTCAGTTGATAACCAAGTTGTTCAACTTTCACCGCAGGAAACACCACAAGGTTACAAACCTGAGCTGAATCATGGACCCCATGACAACAAAGAAGAATTACATAAGGAACGAAGCCTTAGGGACGACAAATTAGAATAGTGGAAATCACAATTCAAAGAAGAACCGGAACCACACGAAGTAAAACCGAAGGAGCCCCCAGAAGAGCTCATAGGAACAGCAAACCACTTCAAAATTGGAGATCAAGTATTGATTGATAAAGCAGACCCTCGAATATCTCCTCCTGACCCTAACACTAACAAAGAAATCCATTTTAGAGTAACTGGTGTTTTCCCATACGGAACAGTCGAGGTAAGTAATCCTATTTTTGGTACTTTCAATATAAACGCTTCTCGACTTAAACTTTATCAAGGAAATAGAACTGATAGCATGAGGGAAGATATTCAAATTTTTAAACCACCCTGATTTTTGCGAATACAAGGAAAGTCTAGCTTAAGACTTTAAACGAGCGCTTCTCGGGAGGCAACCCGAGCATTAACCCTAATTACTTTCGTATTTGTTTTCATTTTATTTTCTTCCCTTCTCTTAGTCTTAAACACTTAGTTTTAAACTAACCAAAAGTGCAAATTTCCAGCCCACACGGCCTGGCACACGGCCGTGGCCGTGGCCGTGAGGAGGTATAGAATCTCCGTACTGACAATAGAAGAAGAGGTACAAGTCAGAAAGAATCAAATTTTCAGAGTCACGGACTCCAACCACCACCCCACGGGCACCGACAAAACGCCACGGCCATGCGGCGTGGCCGTGGACGACACTGACTTATCACCAACGAGCGTGGCAATTTGTAAAATGGGCGTGGGAGACATGAACGACGCCCAACACAGCCGTGCGATGCGGCCGTGGTCGACACTGGTGGTTTACACACGGGCGTGGCAAACAAAACATGGGCGTGGAAGAACAGATACAATGCATAACATGGCCTTGCGAGGCGGCCGTGTGAATCAACACGTCCATGGTACACAGGCGTGGGAAGTACCTGACTTGAGAGTTCTATTTAAACCACCCACCCCTCCTTCTTCTCACCCATTCAACCCATTTAGTTTTTCTTTTCTTTCTCAACCCTCTCTCTACTTTTCTTCCCCAATACATTCCCAAAACTCTTGAGCTACACCAAATGCCGAAGAGTTTTGGCATTATTCTCAAATTCCTGAAATTAGGTGCCAAACTTTTTGCATTATTCTCAAATCCCTGAATTATGCCTTATTTTTAAGTAATTTTCTCATATTACCAATTAGAATGAAAATTTCCCTGATTTATGTTTTTTATTGATATGTTTTAGATTAAGTCATTGATAATTGTGCATTGATAATTAAATTCTAAGATACTAGAGAATCAAACATGATAAGTCTATTTTTCGGTATTAAAAATTTTTCTAGGTTGTCTACCTGAATTTGAATATTACTTTAAAATTTGAAATTTACGAGGTTGATATCAAAATACACATAATTTTTGTGAGATTTTGAGCCTTATAGAGCATATATTCTTTTTCATGCTCACTTTTTTATTATGAGTGTGTCAACATTGAACTGTTATTCTAGAACTTGCATCGATTATACATGTCGAGACCACACCTTTGATTTGATATACAGAGATGATAAAGGCACCTAGGTTTTAACCCACCTACTCCACTAAAAAAAACTTACCTTCATAATTAACCCCTAGTGAACCTCTTTGATCCTAACAGCCCCTTTTATTAACTCACCCACTAATATTAACCCAAAAACCCTTTGTATTTGTTATCACCATTCTTCTTGACTACCTTTTTTTGTCGAGATTTGATTTTAAGCAGTTGCCTAACTATGTTCTATATTTCAGTTGTTAAAATACTTCCTTATTATTGTAAATATTTGACTTGTTCTTAAAAAAGACATCGAAGTATATTCAGTATTAGTATGATGAAAAGCGAGCTTGTACAGTTAAAGTCTATTTATTGAAGAAGAAGCTCGTATTATTAGTTTCAAAGTTTCAATTCATGTAATTATTTATTTTTCAGTTCGTTGTTTCTAGTTAGGTAATTTTTTAGGTAGATCTCGATTCTAGCCCTCTAATTCAGCCTTTATCCATACCTTAACCCAAGCTCGTTATAACCCTGATAAAGACCTTTTGATTTGTGCATCATTTCATATTACAGTGGTGGAGATTTGATTTTCATGCAAGCCTATGAGATTAACTTTTCAGGTTTGACATTTGAGTGCTTAATTCTGAACCTTAAACACCTCGAGTTATTTGAGTGAATCTTTAGTGAGGATGTCAATTCTTGTAGGTTTTGAATCAGAGGTAATTATTTAGATGAGGGGAAACACCTATGTTTTGTGCTACAAATATACAACTTAGAATGTTTGAATCTTTAGGACTCTTTGAGTTGAATCATCCATGTATGAATTATCTTTGAATTATATTGAAACACTATTGATGAATATTATGAGTTGAGGAGGTTCGTTTTAATTATAAGTTGAGAATTTTACTTGAGGACAAGCAAAAGCTTAAGTGTGGGGGTATGTGATAAACCGTAAAAGTAACATATTTTAATCCAACATTTAGCATACTTTTGGATGATTTATCCCTTGATTTATGTAAAAAGGTGCTCTTAATCCTTTCTTTTCATGTTTTATACTCAGGAAAGCACCGGAGGATGGAAAGAACGAGAAACGGGCTCAAAACAGACTAAATTGGGCCAAAGTGAAAATCGACACGGCCTGGACTTGAGCCAACACGGCCGTGTCTCCTCGATAGACTAGAACACGGCCTGATCACGATTTCCACGGGCGTGTCACCTCATTAAAAGTCCAAACACGGCCTAAAGACGATTCACACGGGTGTGTGCCTTGGCCGTGTCCCTATCATGAAGAAGAGCAATTTCACTCGGAAAAGGATACTTAGGGGCAAAGAAACCTATTTCAAAAGCCTATATAAACACCCTAAGTATAACCTAGAAGGGGGGTGAGCTAGGCCAAGGAGCCAAGCCGAAAAGGTCAGATTTGTAGGAAACACTCGAAGATAGCCAGTTGATCCATCTTAAGAAGCTGAAATTCTACTCAAGACGGCGGATCTCTCTTTCAATTCTTTCAGGGGGTTTTAGGGATTTCTTATGTTTTGTTTTATTTTTTCTTCTGAGATGTTTTCTTTTATTATTATGAACTAAACCCTTCAGATACCTGAAGGGGATGAAACTTAGATGAATCTTGTTATCGTTTGCTGAACTATATGATAAATACTTGATTTGTTCTTAATTATGTGTTCTTAATTTTTGTGTTGATATTTCTGAGATATTGATTCAAGTTTGATGTGCTTAGGTGGAGGAGCAAAAGTCTCTGCTTAAGTGTAGATCTAGCATAATTAAGCGGAGTTGATCGCGCGCCTAGAGATAGGGTGACGAGATTTTGCCGGATTAGGGTGAAACCTAATATGGGAGTCCATAGATCGAGTTAATGCAATTCTAGGGGTTTTAATTAGAAAGAGATTTCAATTAATCAACCTAGGGTTAGACGTTATTCACTTCGAGAGAGGGTTTAATATACATTAGGAGTCCTAACGGACAAGGCAAATTGATTAATCGTCTAGTTCAGAGTTAGATAACAAGTGAAGTCTAGGTGGATTCTTCCTAAGGGTATCGTCTTAACCAACTGAGTTTTTCCAACAGTATTTCCCCAATTCATTCTTTTTGTCTTTGCATCTTTAGCTTAGTAGTTAGTTAAATTAAGATTAAATAACAACTTCACTTATTTTAGGCTAGATAATAAAAAGAAAGTTAGTATTAGTACTTTTGGTTCCTTTGGGTTCGACAATCCGGTCTTGCCTAAGCTATACTACTGTTCGATAGGTGCCCTTGCCTCAATCGTTGTTATAGTTAGTCCCAGGTTCGATCATTATAAATTTAAAACTCTAAAATCAATGATCATGCAACTTCAGGGGGACTGGAATGAAGGTTTGATGGCTTCAATTTGCTTCACTGCAACTTCAGGAAGACAAGGCTGAAAGTGTCTTTGATCTACTTTCTGCAACTTCAGGAAGATGAGATCTCCTGTCTTCAGTCTACTCCACTGCAACTTCAAGGAGATAAGGCTGAAAGTGTTTTTTTTATCTGCTTCCTGCAACTTCAGGAAGATAAGATCTTCTGTCTTTAGTCTACTCCGCTGCAACTTTAGTGAGACAAGGCTGAAAATATCTTCAATCTGCTTCCTGGAACTTCAGGAAGATGAGATCTTCTGTCTTATGTCTACTCCGCTACAACTTCAGGGAGACAAGCCTGATAGTGCTTTTTGATCTACTTCCTGCAACTTCAGGAAGATAAGATCTTCTGCCTTCATTCTACTCCACTGCAACTTCAGGGAGATAAGGCTGAAAGTGCTTTTGATCTGCTTCCTGCAACTTCAGGAAGATAAGATCTTCTGTCTTCAGTCTACTCCACTGCAACTTCAGGGAGATAAGACTGAAAGTGTTTTTTGATCTGCTTCCTGCAACTTCAGGAAGATAAAATCTTCTGTCTTCAGTCTACTCCACTGCAACTTTAGGAAGACAAGGCTGAAAGTGTCTTTGATCTGCTTCCTGCAACTTCAGAAAGATGAGATATCCTGTCTTCAGTCTACTCCAATGCAACTTCAGGGAGATAAGGCTAAAAGTGTTTTTTTTATCTGCTTCCTGCAACTTCAGGAAGATAAGATCTTCTGTCTTTAGTCTACTCCGCTGCAACTTTAGGGAGACAAGGCTGAAAATATCTTCGATCTGCTTCCTGCAACTTCAAGAAGATGAGATCTTCTGTCTTCAATCTACTCCGCTGCAACTTCAGGGAGACAAGGCTGAAAGTGTTTTTTCATCTACTTCCTGCAACTTCAGGAAGATAAGATCTTTTGTCTTCAGTCTACGGCACTGCAACTTCAGGGAGACAAGGGTGAAAGTGCTTTTGATCTTCTTCCTGCAACTTTAGGAAGATAAGATCTTCTGTCTTCAGTCTACTCCACTGCAACTTTAGGGAGATAAGGCTGAAAGTGCTTTTGATCTGCTTCCTGCAACTTCAGGAAGATGAGATCTTCTGACTTTAGTCTACTCCGCTGCAACTTCAGGGAGATAAGACTGAAAGTGTTTTTTGATCTGCTTCCTGCAACTTCAGGAAGATAAAATCTTCTGTCTTCAGTCTACTCCACTACAACTTCAGGGAGATAAGGCTAAAAGTGCTTTTGATCGCCTTCCCCGCAACTTCAGAAGATAAGATCTTCTCGTCTTCGCCTACTCCACCGCAACTTCAGGAGATAAGGCTGAAAGTGCTTTTGATCCGATTCCCGCAACTTCGTGAAGATAAGATCTTCTCGTCTTCACCCACTCTACGCGCAACTTCGTGGAGATAAGGTCAAAGTGCTTTTGATCTGCTTCCTGCAACTTCAGGAAGATGAGATCTTCTGACTTTAGTCTACTCCGCTGTAACTTTAGGGAGATAAGACTGAAAGTGTTTTTGATCTGCTTCCTACAACTTCAGGAAGATAAGATCTTCTGTCTTCAGTCTACTCCACTACAACTTCAGGGAGATAAGACTGAAAGTGTCTTTGATCTGCTTCCTGCAACTTCAGGAAGATGAGATCTGCAAATTCACCGATATTACTACACCGTCCATGGAGGGTCATGTCTTGTAGGCTCGATTTCATATGTTTATGTCACATGACTAAGATGCTATGACCAAATTGAATCAAATTCTTCTTGCTACATGTGTATGAGTGACCTGAATGTAACATGTCGTGAAAATGATTCCTTTTAAAGGAATAAGATTAGGATGCAATGATCGGAATGAATCAAATGCTCCTAATGAAATTTTCTATGATACAAAAATGTTATGAGTATGATTCCTACTCGAGGTGTTATCACTCATGTGTTCTTCATTCTTGTTCATCAATCATGTTCTGCTCAACAAGGCTGCCCCAATGTAATTACTAAGTCAACTCCGCTTGAATCTTGAGAACACAAGGCTTGTACCATCCTACCACAATGGGAATTGAAACTTTTTCAATCTGACCCATCTACAATTTTCAGGGTATAGGGTTTATTTCGAATTCAACCCATTCCACCACAATTCAGGGTTTCTTAGTTCATCACACCACCCCCGAATGTTATGACCTAATGTCATCACTTACTTCCATCATATCAACTCATTTATTTTGTCCTATTATCAATTGGACAAAGAATTCAGAGAAATAGTCTCTATCCAGACTCTTCTTTCTCAAATATTTCTATGCATATGGAAATTCTAAACAATTGTCTTGTTTTGGTTCCTTGTCTTATCTAGAAATTTCCAAAGTAATATGTAGAACTTCTTTTTGTGAAATTAATAGTTCGTCAATCATTATTTCAATGCAACACATTTATGAATAATGGGTACCAAATAAATCGCTCAAAAAGAGTTAAAATTGAACAAATTATCAAAAATATAAAGAAAATTAACTGAGAACATATCTTTGAGAAGAAAAAGAATCCCAAGATAGTAAAATGAATAGGACAAAAATCAGATGCCCTAGATATCGCCGATTGAGCTTCTATATAAAAACTTTATGAAGGCTACTTTGAACTCAACATGTGTTTAGAAGACCCAAAGTACTTTGTTGACGCCCCGATATGCAACATTCTTCATTTTATTGTTGATTCAAGTGTAGCAAGATGACTGCATGTCTATTCAGAATTTGAGCCGCCCTTTCCGGGTTTTCAACTCAAAACCCCTTTGGTCTCAATGCGCCCTTTACGGGTTTTTGCCTTGGCCTCTCCATTTTTTTTCTTTTTTTTAGAAACCCAAAGCGCCATTTGCGGGTTTTCACTTTGGCCTCTTCTCCTTTTCAAGCAAAATACTTTTTGACTGAGTCAGAGTTCACAGGGTTGGGTAAACTTTTCCCATCCATTTCGGTCAAGATCAGTGCTCCTCCAGAGAAAGCCTTCTTCACCACATATGGTCCTTCCCAATTCGGCATCCATTTTCCTCTGAAATCTTTTTGTATGGGAAGGATCTTTTTCAATACAAGGTCCCCCTCATGAAACTCTCTTGGGCAAACTTTTTTATCGTAGGCTCGCATCATTCATTTTTGGTACATCTGACCGTGACGAATAGCCCTTAGCCTCTTTTCTTCAATTAAATTCAACTGATCATACCGAGCCTAGATCCATTCAGCTTCATCCAGCTTTATTTCTAACAAAACTCGAAGAGAAGGAATTTCCACTTCAATGGGTAGAACAGCCTCCATTCCATAGACTAGTGAGAAGGGCGTTGCCCCAGTAGAGGTTCTGACAGACGTTCGATAAGCATAGAGTGCAAACGGTAGTTTCTCATGCCAATCCTTATAAGTCTCAGTCATCTTCCCTACTATCTTCTTGATATTTTTGTTGGCCGCTTCCACTGCCCCATTAATTTTTGGACGATATGGAGACGAGTTGTGGTGCTTGATCCCGAATTGACTACAAATTTCTGCTATCATGCTGTTGTTCAAATTCAGCGCGTTATCTAATATGATTCTCTCAGGCATTCCGTATCGATAAATGATCTCCTTTTTCAAGAAACGACTAACTGTTGACTTAGTGACACTAGCATATGAAGTAGCCTCTACCCATTTCGTGAAGTAGTCAATTACTACGAAGATGAATCGATGTCCATTCGAAGCTTTTGGTGAGATTGGTCCAATAACATCCATGCCCTACATGGAAAAATGGCCATGGGGAAGTCATAACTTTCAAAGGTGATGGAGGCACATGAATTTTATCTCCGTAAATCTGGCATTTATGACATCTCTTAGCATAGTTGATACAATCACCTTCCATGGTGGACCAATAATATCCAAATCTCATTATCTGTCTGGCCATTGTGAATCCATTAGCATGTGTTCCACAAACACCCTCATGAACCTCTTCCAGGATTTTCCTAGCTTCAACTGCATCGACGCATCTCAATAATACTTGATCTTTTCTCTTTTTGTACAAGATATCCCCGTCTAAAACATAGTCAGAGGCCAATCTTCTTAAAGTCCTTTTCTCATTCTCAGTAGCATGCTCCGGGTATTCACGATTTTTTATGTATCGTAATACATCCTGATACCAAGGGTGGTCATCCTTTTCCTCCTCTTCCACATTATAACAATGAGTTGGAACTTCAAAGATACTCATCTGAATAGGTCTCATATCCTCTGGTTTGTTTACTTTGATCATAGAAGCCAGGGTCACCAAAGCATCCACCATCTGGTTTTCATCACGTGGGAGATAATTGAAAGTAATGTCATCAAACTCCTCAATCAATCCCAGAGCTATTTTTTGGTAATCAATTAGTTTGGGATCTCTTGTCTCCCAATCTCCTTTAAGCTGGTAGATTACTAGGGCAGAATCTCCATATACTTCTAGCACTTTGATCTTACGCTCTAAGGCTGCTCGAATTCCCATGATGCAGGCTTCATATTCCGCCATGTTATTCGTGCAATCAAAATCCAATTTGCATGTGAATGGATAATAATCACCACTAGGGGATATCAAGACTGCCCCAATTCCATTTCCCACAGCATTTGATGCTCCATCAAAATTTAGCTTCCATGGAGATTCTTCAGTATTTGCCACATACATCTACTCTTGATTGGGGAAATCAAAGCTCAAAGGTTCATAATCCTCTAAAGCTCATGCTAGCTGTAAATCTCACATCATGCGCTTCCTTTTATAGCCTTTTGGTTCACATAGACTATATCGAATTCAGACAGCAAAATCTACCACCATGCCATCCTTCCATTCAAAGCAGTTGACTCCATCATATACTTTAACGGATCAAGCTTTGAAATCAACCAGGTTGTATGATATAACATATACTGCCTCAATCTCCGAGTTGTCCAAATCAAGGCGCAACACAAATTTTCAATCGACAAATATCTCATTTAACAATCAGTGAACTTTTTACTGAGATAGTATATCGCCTTTTCTTTTCTTCCTAATTCATCGTGTTGACAAAGCACACATCCCATGGAGTTATTAAATACTGACAAATACAGTATCAATGGTCTATCTGGATTAGGCGGAGATAGTATCGTGCATTTGATGATCATCGCTTGACTTTGTCAAAAGCTCTCTGGCATTCATCGTCCCATACACCTTGGTTGTGTTTCTTGAGAAGACGAAATATGGGATCACATTTCTCAGTTAATTGTGAAATAAATCGAGCAATGTAATTTAACCTTCCAAGAAAACCTCGGACTTCCTTCTGAGTGCATGGTGGAGGCAATTCTTGTATAGCTTTGACTTTACTTGAGTCAACTTCAATTCCTCTCTGGCTGACCACGAAACCTAATAATTTTCCTGACCGAACTCCGAAAGTACACTTTGCCGGGTTGAGCTTCAATTGAAATTTTCTCAACCTCAAAAACAATTTCTTCAACACCTCAATGTGTTCCTTTTTCGTTTGAGATTTGGCAATCATGTCATCAACATATACTTCAGTCTCTTTGTGCATCATGTCGTGGAACAATGTTACCATGGCCCTTTGATATGTTGCCCCAGCATTCTTTAGTCCGAATGGCATTACCTTATAGTAGAAGGTACCCCACAATGTTATGAAGGTAGTTTTCCCCACATCCTCAGGGTGCATCTTGATCTGATTATATCCCGAAAAGTCGTCCATGAAAGGAAAAAGTGAGTATCCCGCCGTATTATCCACTAATGTGTCGATATGCGTGATCGCTGTGATTTCAGAGTTTTAAATTTATAAAAAGAATGATCGAACCTGGAAACTAACTATGACAACGATTGAGGCAAGCGCACCTATAGAACAGTAGTATAGCTTAGGCAAGACCGGATTGTCGAACCCAAAGGAACCAAAAGTACTAATACTAACTTTATTTTTATTATCTAGCCTAAAATAAGTGAAGTTGTTATTTAATCTAAATTTAACTAACTACTAAGCTAAAGAGGCAAAGAAAAAAAGAATAAATTGGGGAAATACTATTGGAAAAACTCAGTTGATTAAGACGATACCCTTAGGAAGAATCCACCTAGACTTCACTTGTTATCTAACTCTGAACCAGACGATTTATTCACTTGACTTGATCCGTAATACTCCCTAATGTATATTAAACCCTCTCTCGGCTTAATAATGTCTAACCCTAGGTTGATTAATTGAAATCTCTTTCTAATTAAAACCCCTAGAATTGCATTAACTCGATCTATGGACTCCCATATTAGGTTTCACCCTAATATGGCAAAATCTCGTCACCCTATCTCTAGGTGCACGATCAACTCCGTTTAATTATGCTAGATCTACTCTTAAGCAGGGACTTTTGCTCCTCCACCTAAGCACATCAAACTTGAATCAATATCCCGAAAATATTAATACAAGAATTAAGAACACATAATTAAGAACAAATCAAGTATTTATCATATAGTTCAGCAAATGATAACAAGATTCATCTAAGTTTCATCCCCTTCAGGTATCTGAAGGGTTTAGTTCATAATAATAAAAGAAAACATCTCAGAAGAAAAGATAAAACAAAACATAAGAAATCCTTAAAACCCCCTGAAGGAATTGAAGGAGAGATCCACCGTCTTGAGTAGAATTTCGGCTTCTTGAGATGGTTCAACTGGCTATCTTCGAGTGTTTCCCACAAATCTGACCTTTTCGGCTGGGCTCCTTGGCCTAGCTCACCCGCCCTCTTCTAGCTTATACTTAGGGTGTTTATATAGGCTTTTGAAATATGTTACTTTGCCACTAAGTATCCTTTTTCAAGTGAAATTGCTCTTCTCCACGACAAGGACACGACCATGGCACACGCCCGTGTGAATCATCTTTAGGCCGTGTTTGAACTTTAATGAGGTGACACGCCCGTGTAAATCGTGATTAGGCCATGTTCTAGTCTATCAGGGAGACACGACCGTGTTGGCTCAAGTCCAAGCCGTGTCGATTTTCACTTTGGCCCGATTTGGTCCGTTTTGAGCCCGTTTCTCGTTCTTTCCATCCTCTGATGCTTTCCTGAGTATAAAACATGAAAAGAAAGGATTAAGAGCACCTTTTTACATAAATCAAGGGATAAATCCCAAAGGTATGCTAAATGTGGGATTAAAATATGTTACTTTTACGGTTTATTACATACCCCCACACTTAAGCTTTTGCTTGTCCTCAAGCAAAATTCTCAACTTTTAATTAAAACTAACTTTCCATGATTCAATATTCCTATAAAAAATGTCTCATCATAATTCATAGATAATTTATACATGGATAATTTAACTCAGAGAGTCCTAAAGATTCAAACAATATAAGTCATACATTTGTAGCACAAAACATAGGTATTTCCCCTCATCTAAATAATTACCTCTGATCCAAAACCTACAAGGATTGACATCCTCACAAAAGGTTCACTCAAATCACTCGAAGTGTTTAAGGTTTAGAATTAAGCACTCAAATGTCAAACCTAAAAAGTTAATCCCATAGGCTTGCATGAAAATCAAATCTCTACCACTGTAATATGAGATGATGCACAAATCAAAGGTCTTTGAAAGGGTTGTAACGGGGCTTGGGTTAAGGTGTGGATAAAGGCTGAATTAGAGGGTTAGAATCGAGATCGACCTGAAAAATTACCTAACTAGAAACAACAAACTGAAAAATAAATAATTACATGAATTGAAACTTTCAAACTAATAATACGAGCTTCTTCTTCAATAAATAGACTTTAATCGCATAAGCTCGCTTTTCATCATACTAATATCGAATATACTTCATGTTTTTTTAAGAACAAATCGAGTAATAATAAAGAACTTTAACAACTGAAATAAAGAACATAGTTAGGCAACTGATCAAATCAAATCTTAAAAAAAAAGGGTAGTCAAGAAGGATGGTGGTAACAAATACAAAGGGTTTTGGGTTAATATTAGTGGGTGAGTCAATAAAAAGGGTTGTTAGGATCAAAGGGGTTCACTAGGGGTTAATTATGAAGGTAGGCTTTTATGGAGTAGGTGGGTTAAATCCTAGGTGCCTTTATCATTTCTCAGATATCAAATCAAAGATGTGGTCTCAACATGTATAATCGAGGCAAGTTCTAGAATAATACAATGTTGACACACTCATAATCAAAAAGTGAGCATGAAAAAGGATATATGCTCTTATAAGGCTCAAAATCTCACAAAAAATTATGGGTATTTTGATATCAACCTCGTAAATTTCAAATTTCAAAGTAATATTCAAATTCAGGTAGACAACCTAGAAAAAAATTTTAATACCGAAAAATAGACTTATCATGCTTGATTCTCTAGTATCTTAGAATTTAACTATCAGTGCACAATTATCAATGACTTAATCTAAAACATATCAATAAAAATCATCAATCATGGAAATTTCATTCTAATGATAATATGAGAAATTTACTTTAAGACAAGGCATAATTCAGGGATTTGAGAACAATGCAAAAAGTTTGGCACCTAATTTCAGGAATTTGAGAATAATAAAAAAAGTTAGGCACATTTTTAGGTTGTTCACCCCCCACACTTAAGATGTACATTGCCCTCAATGTACAAAGATATATATATATAGACAATTAAGTATAAATTCAAAAAATATGGAGAGAAGTGAAACTCCCTGAATTATGGATGAAATCTTTGCGTTGGAGGTGAAAGATAAGTTGGAGGGGTCGTTCTTGATGACGATCCTGTGCTAGATTAAGAAATTGGGTAGCTCATGGAGGATTAGCCAGGACATAATAATAATAATTAAAATTATACTAATTAAATAATTAAAGAAAAGCAAGCTAAAGTGAAGGAGAATAAAAAATAGAATAAAATTAAAGGAAAAGATAAGATAAATGGACCGTAGAGTCCTTATTGTTGGATGGTTCATGAGGTGGGCGTGATTTCTAAGGCTGTGGATATGATGGTGGTCGTGGTGTGATTCCTAAGCAGCCTGAAGAACCTAAAACCAAGAAACTAAAATAAAATAAGTTAAATTAAGCAGAAGAGAAGTAAAGATAAGGAAATTGAAGCAAAAGAGAAAAAGGAAATAAAAACTAAATGGCCTCAAATATTCTTGGCTCGTCAAATGATTGAAGCAGTCGGCATGAACTTATATAGATCCGTCTCCCTCTGGGAGACTATGCTTGATTCCTTCCGCTTCTTCGACATTTGGTGTAGCTCGAGGGTTTTGGGAATGTATTGGAGAAGAAAAGTAGGGAGAGGGTTGAAAAAGAAAAGAAAAACTAAATGGGCTGAATGAGTGAGAAGAGGGAGGGGTGGGTGGTTTAAATAGAATTCTTAAGTCAGGTACATTCCCACGCCCGTGTACCACGGGCGTGTTAATTCACACGGTCGCCTCAACGGCCGTGTTATGTATTGTATCGTTTCTTCCACGCCCATGTTCTGGTTGCCACGCCCGTATGTAAACTACCAGTGTCGACCACGGCTGCATCGCACGGCCGTGTTGAGCATCGTTCATGTCTCCCACACCCATTTTACAGATTGCCACGCCCGTTGGTGATAAGTCAGTGTTGTCTACGGCCGCGTCGCACGGTCGTGGCATTTTTTCGGTGCCTGTGGGGTGGTGGTTGGAGTCCGTGACTCTAAAAATTTGATTCTTTCTGACTTGTACCTCTTCTGCCATTGTCAGTACAGAGATTCTGTACCTCCACACAGCCACGGCCACGGTCGTGTGCAAGGCCGTGTGGGCTAGAAATCTGCACTAGGTGTTTAAGACTAAGAGAAGGGAAGAAAATAAAATGAAAACAAATACAAAAGTAATTAGGGTTAGTGCTCGGGTTGCCTCCCGAGAAGCGCTCGTTTAAAGTCTTAAGCTAGACTTTCCTCGTATTCACAAAAAAATCAGGGTGGTTTAAAAATTTGAATATCTTCCCTCATGCTATCAGTTTTATTTCCTTGATAAAGTTTAAGTCGAGAAGCGTTTATATTGAAAGTACCAAAAATAGGATTACTTACCTCGACTGTTCCGTATGAGAAAATATTGTGTACCTCAAGAGAAATTTCTTTGTTTGTGTTCAAGTCTGATGTAATGAGGCGAGGATCTACTTTATCTAATAGTACATGGTCTCCTATTTTGAAGTGGTTTGCTATTCCTATGAGCTCTTCTAGGGGCTCCGTCGGTTTTACTTCGTGTGGTTCCGGTTCTTCTTTTAATTGTGTTTTCCACTCTTCTAATTTGTCGACCCTGAGGCTTCGTTCCTTATGTACTTCTTCTTTATTGTCATGGGGTCCATGATTCAGCTTAGGTTTGTAACCTTGTGGTGTTTCCTGTGGTGAAAGTTGAACAACTTGGTTATCAACTGAATTCACTTTCTCACCTTCATCAATTGTTGTCCTGGCCGAGTCAAGAGCTTGTAAACTGATTGATTCGTCACCTACACGAAGTATGAGTTCTCCCGTACACAACATCAATTTTTGTTCTAGCAGCTTGCTAAAAAGGGTCTTCCTAAAATTAAGGGAATCGAATTATCCTCATCCATGTCTAAGACAACAAAATCTACTGGGAAAACGAATTTATCAATTTTTACAAGAACATATTTGATAATACCCTAGGAATTCTAACAGCTTTATCACTAGTTGGATGCTCATCCTAGTTTGTTTGGGTTTCCTAGACCTAGTTGTTGAAACAATTTATAAGGCATGACATTTATGCTTGCCCCTAAATCAGCTAACGCATTATCAATAGGTAAACTACCAATTAAACATGGAAACGTAAAACTCCCTGGATCTTTTAATTTCCGTGGTAGTTTATTTTGCAAGATTGCCGAGCACATTGTGTTTAGTTCCACGTGTGATGCCTCGCCTATCCTTCGCTTGTTCACAAAAGCTCTTTTAAAAATTTTCTAGAATCGCATCCGTGAAAGAGCTTCAAGTAGCGGTAAGTTTATATGTAATTTCTTTAAAATTTTAAGAAACTTACCGAACTGCTTTTTCTCATATCGCTCTCTTTCATCGCTTTGGGATAAGGAATGTGAGGTTGGTACTTTTGATTACCGGTTTTGGCTTTTCTTATGTTACCTCAATCGCACCTTTCTCTACCTCATTTTCTTGTATTGGATTGGGTTCATCTAACCCTATACTATCATGAGTCGTTATAGCTTGGATTTGCTCCTTTGGGTTAATCTTAGTGTTGCTTGGTAGACGCCTCTGCGGTCCTTCTGAAATTATCTTTGCAAGTTGTCCAACTGCCTTAGTAAGTTCCCAACTTGACTTTCGATCCCCTTAATTGATGCCTCGTTGATTCTTAAGGGTGGTTTCAAAGTGTCTTGGAGACGGTTATCCAGGGGTGCCATGAATTTTGTCAAGATCTCTTCAAGGTTCTACCTCTTTTCCCGTGGATAGGGTGATTTTGGAAATTTTGATGAGGTTGTTGTCTTTGAATTCCTTGATTTCCTTGACCTCCCATGAAAATTTTGGGTGGTTCCTCCAACCATGATTATAAGTATTACTATAAGAGTTATTATTAGATCTAAAATTATTACCTATATAGTTCAACTATTCGCTCATGTGCTTGGCTTGGTAGGGTGGGTACTCACGATTCACCACAGCCCACTTGTGTCCCATCATTCATCGGATTTACTGCGAAGAACACAAACTATCAAGCTTTTTATTCATCATCTCTACCGTGTTGATAGCATGGTTATCAAGGTCGAGGTTGAAAACTCCGCTGATTTTGTTGGTTTTGTCCTTGTAACTCGCCACCGATAGTTATTCAAAGACATCTCTTCAATAAACTCGTAGGTCGCTTCAGAGTTCTCATTGTTCAGGGTTCCACCGCGGCAATAATCAATTAGTTACCTCGTTGAAGGGTTTACACCGTTATAGAAAGTTTGGACTTGGAGCCACAAGGGTAAACCATGGTGCGATAACCTTCTCAAGAGATCCTTGTATCTCTCCCATGCGTCATATAATGTCTCTAAATCCATCTGCACAAAAGAAGAGATATCATTCCGTAATTTGGTTGCTTTTGGCCGGGTGGGAAATATTTTAATAAAAATTTTTCGGTCATTTGATCCCATGTAGTGATTGACCCTCGTGGTAACGAAGTTTAACCAACTGCTTAGCTTTATTCCTTAATGAAAAGGGAAATAATCAAGATGGATGGCATCATCGTAAACGCCATTTATTTTGAAGGTATCACGTAACTCTAAAAATTAGCTATATGAGTATTTGGGTCTTCGCCCCAGAAACCATCAAATTGAACAAGTTGTTGAATCATTTGTATAGTGTTAGGTTTTAATTCAAAATTATTAATGCTATAGCAGAGCCTAACAATACTTGATCCTCGCTCTCCCGTTAAATGAGGTTTAGCATAATCATATATAGTACACTGAGCTTAATTTTCTCGCCACATCTTGTGGTGGTGGATTATTCTCGCCCATCCCTTCAAAGAGGATTGGATCCGCTTTTCGCTCTTTTTCTGTGTAATTTAGGGCTCGCCTAATTTCTCTCATGATTCTCGCGAGCGGTAGCTTCAATATCACTGTCGCATACTAGTGGTCCTCTCAGGTTCCTTCTAGTCATAAACTAGAGGTACCTGCTAGGAAAAGAAAAAAAGAAAATTTAGCAAAGTTAAAAACAAAATAAAAATAAAAATAAAATTGCAGAAAATAATGGCTAAAGTAATAAAAATAGAGCTTTCTTAATATTTTAGTTCCCCGGCAACGGCACCAAAAGCTTGATCGTTGTGATTTCAGAGTTTTAAATTTGTAAAAAGAATGATCGAACCTGGAAACTAACTATGACAATGATTGAGGCAAGCGCACCTATCGAACAGTAGTATAGCTTAGGCAAGACCGGATTGTCGAACCCAAAGGAACCAAAAGTACTAATACTAACTTTCTTTTTATTATCTAGCCTAAAATAAGTGAAGTTATTATTTAATCTAAATTTAACTAACTACTAAGCTAAAGACGCAAAGACAAAAAGAATGAATTGGGGAAATACTGTTGGAAAAACTCAGTTGATTAAGATGATACCCTTAGGAAGAATCCACCTAGACTTCACTTGTTATCTAACTCCGAACCAGACGATTTATTCACTTGACTTGATCCGTAAGACTCCCTAATGTATATTAAACCCTCTCTCGGCTTAATAACGCCTAACCCTAGGTTGATTAATTGAAATCTCTTTCTAATTAAATCCCTAGAATTGCATTAACTCGATCTATGGACTCCCATATTAGGTTTCACCCTAATCCAAAGAAAATCTCGCCACCCTATCTCTAGGCACGCGATCAACTCCGCTTTTAATTATGCTAGATCTACTCTTAAGTCGGGACTTTTGCTCCTCCACCTAAGCACATCAAACTTGAATCAATATCCCTAAAATATTAACACAAGAATTAAGAACACATAATTAAGAACAAATCAAGTATTTATCATATAGTTCAAAGAAACGATAACAAGATTCATCTAAGTTTCATCCCCTTCTGTATCTCAAGGGTTTAGTTCATAATAATAAAAGAAAACATCTCGTAAGAAAAGATAAAACAAAACATAAGAAATCCCTAAAACCCCCAAGGAATTGAAGGAGAGATCCGCTGTCTTGAGTAGAATTTCGGCTTCTTGAGATGGATCAACTGGCTATCTTCGAGTGTTTCCCACAAATCTAACCTTTTCAGCTCGACTCCTTGGCCTAGCTCACCCGCCCTCTTCTAGCTTATACTTAGGGTGTTCGAACCCTAAGTATCCTTTTCCGAGTGAAATTGCTCTTCTCCACGACAGGGACACGGCCATGGCACACGCCCGTGTGAATCGTCTTTAGGCAGTGTTTGGACTTTAATGAGGTGACACGCCTGTGTAAATCGTGATCAGGCCGTGTTCTAGTCTATCAGGGAGACACAGCCGTGTTGGCTCAAGTCCAGGCCGTGTCGATTTTCACTTTGGCCCAATTTGGTCCGTTTTGAGCCTGTTTCTCGTTCTTTCCATCCTCCGGTGCTTTCCTTAGTATAAAACATGAAAAGAAAGGATTAAGAGCACCTTTTTACATAAATCAAGGGATAGATCATCCAAAAGTATGCTAAATGTGGGATTAAAGTATGTTACTTTTACGGTTTATCATTGCGGCAAAGGGAAATTGTCCTTTGGGCTAGCTTTATTTAAGTCCCTATAGTCCACACACATCCGGACCTTTCTATCCTTCTTAGGGACAAGAACAATGTTGGCCACCCACTCTGAGTACTTGATCACTTGTAGAAAACTAGCATCAAACTATTTTTGGACCTCTTCTTTTATTTTCAACACTACATCAGGCCTCATCCTTCATAGCTTTTGTTGAACTGGCTTGCACTCCTCCCTTATGGGAAGGCGATGTACTACAATGTCGGTACTTAGCCCAGGCATATCTTGGTACGACCATGCAAAGACATCTTTGAATTCCCGTAGTAACTCAACAAGGTCTTGTTTTGTCTCCTTGACTATGTGCGTCCCAATTTTCACAACCTTTCCTTCCTCGAAGGCTATGTTCTCTACCTCCTCTTCATGTGGTAAAATTTGTTTCTCCTCTTGCTTTACCATTCTTAACAGATCTGGGGATAAATCATAATCTCGGTCACCTTCAAAATCCTGAGGTTCCTCTAAACACATGTCTTGCTCAAAATAGACCTCTGGATCTGTAGTATCATTGCTCATTTCATTTATATCTAGGGACCTGTGATGGGTACCAAAGAATGTACAAAGAACAAATGAATTCGAGGACAACTATTCACATGATATGAATGAAAAATATAAAATTTGGAATGAAATTAGAAAGTCAAAAGAATGAAATGAAAGAATATTTGCTCAAGTTAATTATCAAAAATGTATTTTATTGAAATAACAATTTCTGAACATGAGCCTATTTCACAAAAGAAATCTTATTGTTCCTAGGCTAAAAAACAACAAGAGCGTTCTGAATATTACTCTGTATAATCTCTAAAACTACAGGAAGTTCCTCTGTAGTCCAATTGCTCAAAACGCTTCCAGGTTCATAAGGGCGAATGCCCAACAGGTTTCTTCGTTCAACTTCTTCCCCGTGTTTGGCATTGATGTGAGGACTTTCCAATAACCCTCTCTCAGGGTGAATTATCCCTTCGGATACAAAGGTCTGAGATATATGTGGGAATGTCATCGATTCCCACTGGACTTCTTCCCCATTCAACCGTGCTCTTCTTCTTTCTTGCTTTTTCTCGATTTCTTTCTTCCTTTGTTTGGCATCTAGCCTGAAACCTAAACCAAAACGGTCTCTCTTTTCTTTCAGCATCGGCACTTGAACTTCCCCTTGGAGATGTTTTCCCAGTCCTTTTCCTGGTAAGGCTCATTTCTCCACCATCATTTGTAAGCCCATATTCGTGGTCTTGGATATCTTAGGCACCGGAACTTCATTTCCTTCCAAAATGAATGTTGCGTTGACGAACTCTAAAGACCGGAAAGAACACTCAATGGCCTCCTCATTTGTCTCTACATATGGCGCATTATTGGTAACAGTCGCTATGATGTCTTCTTTCGCGTTTATAGTAACCAGCTGACCATCTGTCACCAGTTTCAGCTTTTGGTGTAAGGATGAGGGCACTTTGTAACGACCCGAAATTGGGCCTAGTAGGATTGGGCCCATTGGACCTTGAGCGTAGAAGCATTTTAAAATTTATGGGAATTTGAGAACGACATTATTTCAAGTTGGACTTATTAGGAAGGTGATTTTGGAAAGTTCCGAAGTTTCTAGGAAGTTCGGGGTTTAATTGGGCCTTAGTAAAAATTTGGTATTTTAGCACTTTAAGGAGAGAAGGTAAGGGGCATCAAGGCTTGAGGAAATAAGTGTGCATATTGCTAGCATAAATGAGCTATTGGTAAAAACGATATGGCGCCACATGATGGACTTTGAGGGAGGAGGTTCAAATCCCATTGTGTCTAAATTTTGACTATTATTTTTGCACTCTTTCCTTAAGTGTCGGCCAAGCATGTAAATAAGGCAAGGTGGACTTTTTATTTTTGGCAAAATGACTAAGGAAAATAGGAAAGGTTGAAGGTGATGAAAGAAATCAAGAGAAAGGGGAAAGTAAGGGGAACATGTGGCCTTTTCCAAGGGAAATGTTATGGAAAGTATGGTTGGCAAATTCTTGACCATTATGGTCATGTATGTGGACGATTTTGTGTGTTAGGGGGGATAGCTGAATTTTCCTTGGTGTTTTGGTAAAGTTTTAGTGCTTGTTTTAGTCAAATTCCTTTAGCATCAAGTGTGCCATTTTCTCCAAACTACCATTCTCTTAGCCAAATTTTGTCTTTGGCAATTGGTAAAAGTTTTGGTATTATTTTTGGCAAAAATTCCTATATGCAACTTTGATGTCATTTTTCTTTTCTCTCCAAATTTTCTTCTCCTTCTTGCCGAATCTTCAAGCTTTGAGTGTAAATCTTTCTCCTTTGTTTGGCCGAATCACTCACCTTTTGTTCATCTCCCTTAGATAGTCAAAACAATCTAGCACTCTTCTCTCCATCCATTCTTTTCTTTTGACCTTTTCATCAACATTTTCTCTATTCTTAATTTGACATTACCTTGTGATCAAATCATCCTCTTTTCGTAGTGATTTAAGTGAGTGGCACTACAAGGAAATTAACAATCGGTAAGTAGTAGTTCTCTCTTTGTCGATAACTTTCTTTCATCCGAGTTTTTCCTTAATAATCGAGTGTTCTTCTTTCTCTCTCATTGGGTCTGAGTTACATTCTTTCCTATGATTTGGCCATTGTTGGATTTAGGGCTTTCAACAAGGTGAAGGAGCACAAGTGATTTGTATTAACCAAATCGTTATCGTCGACTTGACAAGCAAGTGGGGTAAGAACGTTGTTATAAGAGTTGTTTTGATCAAAGGTGGGATAATTGCTAACGACTCTTTCGCTCACCAAATATTGTTAGGACGGGATTTCAGTAGCCAAAGGGTAGGATCGATTTTTGGTGCACTGATGGAGATCACATTCGTGGTGTTGAAACGGTAGAAAGCACAACTTGTAATCAAGGTGTGTAATCCAGTACCCTTCCGAATATATGTTTGAAATGGTGTGTAATCTCATACCTCTCTGAAATTTTGCATGATATGTTCTGTGATTCGGTCAAAATACCGAAGAAAACTGAAAACCGGCATCCGTGATCACTTGGGCGTGCGTATGTCCGTAGTGGTAACCATAGTTTGCAAGGAAATAGTTTTTGGTCAGCAACAGTGACGTGATTTTGAAAAATAATAGAAAATAGGAGAAAAGGGATTAATAAGTGAATAAGATAAATAATTAAAGCTTACTGTGTCTATTTTGATATGGAAGAAACGGAGAAGGAAAAAGAATTTTATATTCTGAGATATCTTAATTTTAGTGAGACTGGTTCTGAATGACTTCGTGGTTTCCTGATCTATCTTGGTAAAATTGTATAAAATTGTAAAAATTGAATAATGAGTTATAATTTATATGTATAAATTCCTTAGTGAGCCTATTTTGAATAGAAACAAGTGGGAACAGTATATGAAAATCGTATAGTGAGATATTTGAAATTAAGTTAAGAGAGGTCAGAATCGTTGGACAGTTAAACAAGGGAAAATTTAAAGAATAAAATGTACTAAACGGCTAATCCGAAAATTCTGGAAAAATTGTAGTAAGAAGATATATGAGTCTAGTTTCAAGGAAAATTTACGGATTTAAATTTTGAGTTTTCTAACTCAAGTTATAGTCAATTTAGTCAGTATGACGTAGATGGATAGTTTCAAATTTTTATGCCCAAATTAGTAGTTAAGTCCGGGGTTGCGAAATTACCAAAATACCCTTGGAGTGTAAATTACCGAAATACCCCTGGGTTGCGAGATTACCGAATTACCCTTAGTGGGTAAAATTATCGATTTACCGAAATGCCCCTATAGGCCGATTTGATATATTGTTATAATGGACCGATTCATCAAATGTCCTTATGGACCGAATCATCAAATGCCCTATGGGCCGAATGATCGTATTGCTTTAATGGGCTGATTCATAAAAAGTATTCAATAGGTTAATGGATGTTATTTTATATGGATGTTTTACGATTATGTATGATGCATCTTTACATATTGCATGGGATGGGAAAATTTGAATGAAAAGAAGTATAGACCGGTGGCATTGCCACAAATTACGATAATGGCTATGTGCCTAACATATGAATTAACGACTGCAGTGTTTCGATCATTTTACCGTATATGAATCTGGTGGCTCAGCCACATATAGTATAAATGGCGACTTGATTGCAAATTGGAGATCGGGCGGGGTGGGTTGACTTGATCCCCACAGAGAGACCGGCCGGGTACGCGGGAGAGATTGGATGGATGGGTTGGGTTGCATACTTTGCATTCATATATATATATTGCTTTGTAATTGGGCTTCGCCCAAGATTATCTTAAATGGGCTTAGGCCCAAGATATTTCTAAGCGGGTTCGGGCCAGATGGATGACTGTAAGGGGATTTCACACCGAGTTCTTGTAACTCACCCCCTTTTCTTAACCCTTGCGGTGTAATGCTCAATGATTTGAGGACTTGGGCCCATGGATGACTCGGTGGAGGCCATACTTGAAATGGTGTTTATTTTGAAATTTAGATTTCTATTCCCGCTTACTTTACTATTTTGGGTTTTTTTATGATGTAATAAGGCCTGCAGAGTATTTATTTTTGCTTTATGTTGACGTACTTTAATTTTGCTTGAATTGTTTTTAAATGGGAATTTTTCTAAAAACTTAAATAAAGATTTTCCAAAATTGATTAACAAAAGGATTTCATAACAAACTTTTACAAATAATTTTAACTCGGATTTTCTTTCAAATTATCAACGACATTTTCAAAAGTCACGGTTTTAAAAGATTACTAGTTCGATTATCGATTTATCAAACAACCTCTCAAAAATACTTGTATTTTATCTACGTTTTCGCAACGTTTTCAAAATGCTTCTGTAACTCTATTTATAAACGTCACATTTTCGTAAATTGTTTATGTCAAATATGCTTCCGTAAAAAAAAAAGGTTTTTAAAGATAATTACGTTTTCAAGTAGACAACAATTGCTTAAGTGTTTTGGGTTTTAACAAAGAGGTTGTATTTCTAAAGCAAGTTTTTACTTCCATGTGACACATCAAATTCGGGCCTAACTTCTATGCCGGGTTTGGGGTGTTACATTTTATGGTATCAGAGCCCGGTTGCAAAACTCGGCTGTGGTTTGGGTTCAAACACATTTTCAAAGCCGTTTAAAATTTTAAATTTTACATGTTTATTCTAAAGGAAGTATGGCACCACGGGTATCCGGCACCAAGTCAAGTAAGTATATGTTATCATTTTATGATTATGATTATTGTGGTATGACTGTAGAAATACTCTAGAACTCTTAGCTATAGGAGCTGAAACTATAGAGATTGAGATTTTAGGATACGTTGTGCGAAAACAACTTTACTTCCAATACTCCATAAAACATTATTTAATAAACACTGAAATAGCATAATGATTCATAAAACTTGTAATCAAGATTATATCGACTTAGTGAACATGAGCGCTAGAAGACGTGGACGCAGTAGACGTGGACGTGCTAGAGGCCGAGGTACTAGGACTAGATCTTCAGCATCGGGGCATGTTTCCGAAAGGGAGGTGTTGGCATCGCCAGTAGTTGAGATGGGGTCTCATGACCGAGCTGGGGTTGTCGAGCTAATTCAGATAGTTAAGGATGTATTGGAGGAGGTTAAAGGAATCAGTGAAGCACTTCGAGTTGAGTGTGTGGACTGTAAGAAGAAAAGAGATCGCGGTTCTTTTGGGTCGCAGTCTCATTCCGTAAAGCGTGTTAAGGCACGTCCAAACTTTCCGGCTTGAGATTATTGTAGAAGGCGTCATCCGGGAGAATGCTGGAGGACGTTAGGAGCATGCTTCAGATGCGGGTCTAAGGAGCATAAGGCTCGGGATTGTTTCATCACCATCAAATCAGGTATGTTTTGGTTGGACGTGATGATTGAATGTAGAAAATTTTAGGTATAAGTGGTAGATAACTGCTTGCTTCTGTGGTTAGATGTTTAGTTGTGTGAAAGAGGATTCAAGATTTTGTTAAAAGTACATTAGTGTTATTAAGATTAGAGTGCGCAGCGAAAGCATAGTGGTGTGATTCGAGCGGTGCGTTTAGTAGTTGGTTGGAAATTTCGAGGACGAAATTTCTTTTAGGAGGGTAGAATTGTAACGACTCGAAATTGGGCCTAGTAGGATTGGGCCCATTGGACCTTGAGCGTAGAAGCGTTTTAAAGTTTATGGGAATTTGAGAACGACATTATTTCAAGTTGGACTTATTAGGAAGGTGATTTTGGAAAGTTACGAGGTTTCTAGGAAGTTTGGGGTTTAATTGGGCCTTAGTAAAAAATTGGTATTTTAGCACTTTAAGGAGAGAAGGTAAGGGGCATCAAGGCTTGAGGAAATAAGTGTGCATATTGCTAGCATAAATGAGCTATTGGTAAAAAGGATATGGTGCCACATGATGGACTTTGAGGGAGGAGGTTCAAATCCCATTGTGTGCAAATTTTGACTATTATTTTTGCACTCTTTCCTTAAGTGTCGGCCAAGCATGTAAATAAGGCAAGGTGGACTTTTTATTTTTGGCAAAATAACTAAGGAAAATAGGAAAGGTTGAAGGTGATGAAAGAAATCAAGAGAAAGGGGAAAGTAAGGGGAACATGTGGCCTTTTTCAAGGGAAATGTTATGGAAAGTATGGTTGGCAAATTCTTGACCATTATGGTCATGTATGTGGACGGTTTTGTGTGTTAGGGGGATAACTGAATTTTCCTTGGTGTTTTGGTAAAGTTTTAGTGCTTGTTTTAGTCAAATTCATTTAGCATCAAGTGTTCCATTTTCTCCAAACTACCATTCTCTTAGCCGAATTTTGTCTTTGGCAATTGGTAAAAGTTTTGGTATTGTTTTTGGCCAAAATTCCTATATGCAACTTTGGTGTCATTTTTATTTTCTCTCCAAATTTTCTTCTCCTTCTTGCCGAATCTTCAAGCTTTGAGTGTACATCTTTCTCCTTTGTTTGGCCGAATCACTCACCTTTTTGTTCATCTCCCCTTAGATAGCTGAAACAATCTAGCACTCTTCTCTCCATCCATTCTTTTCTTTTGACCTTTTCATCAACATTTTCTCTATTCTTAATTCAACATTACCTTGTGATCAAATCATCCTCTTTTCGTAGTGATTTAAGTGAGTGGCGCTACAAGGAAATTCACAATCGATAAGTAGTAGTTCTCTCTTTGTCGATAACTTTCTTTCATCCGAGTTTTTCCTTAATAATCGAGTGTTCTTCTTTTTCTCTCGTTGGGTCTGAGTTACATTCTTTCCTGTGATTTGGCCATAGTTGGATTTATGGCTTTCAACAAGGTGAATGAGCACAAGTGATTTGTATTAACCAAATCGTTATCGTCGACTTGTCAAGCAAGTGGGGTAAGAATGTTGTTATAAGATTTGTTTTGATCAAAGGTGGGATAATTGCTAACGACTCTTTCACTCACCAAATATTGTTAGGACATGATTTCAGTAGCCAAAGGGTAGGATCGATTTTTGGTGCACTGAGGGAGATCACATTCGTGGTGTTGAAACGGTAGAAAGCACAACTTGTAATCAAGGTGTGTAATCCCGTACCCTTCCGAATATATGTTTGAAATGATGTGTAATCTCATACCTCTCTAAAAGTTTGCATGATATGATCTGTGATTCGGTCGAAATACTGATGAAAACTGAAAACCGGCATCCGTGATCAATTGGGCGTGCGTATGTCCGTTGTGGTAACCATAGTTTGCAAGGAAACAGTTTTTGGTCAGCAACAGTGACGTGATTTTGAAAAATCACAGAAAATAGGAGAAAAGGGATTAATAAGTGCATAAGATAAATAATTAAAGCTTACTGTGTCTATTTTGATATGAAAGAAATGGAGAAGGAAAAAGAATTTTATATTCTGAGATATCTTAATTTTAGTGAGACTAGTTCTGAATGACTTTGTGGTTTCCTGATCTATCTTAGTAAAATCGTATAAAATTGTTCAAAGTGAATAATGAGTTATAGTTTATTTGTATAAATTCCTTAGTGAGCCTAGTTTCAATAGAAACAAGTGGGAACAGTATATGAAAACCGTACAATGAGATATTTGAAATTAAGGTAAGAGAGGTCAGAATCGTTGGACAGTGAAACAAAGGAAACTTTAAAGAATAAACTATACTAAACGGCTAATCCAAAAATTCTGAAAAAAATTGTAGTAAGAATATATATGAGTCTAGTTTCATGGAAAATTTAGGGATTTAAATTTCGAGTTTTCTAACTTGAGTTATAGCCAATTTAGTCAGTATGATGCAGATGGACAGTTTCAAATTTTTATGCCCAAATTAGTAGTTAAGTCCGGGGTTGCAAAATTACCAAAATACCCTTGGAGTGTAAATTACCGAAATACCCCTGGGTTGCGAGATTACCGAATTACCCTTAGTGGGTAAAATTATCGATTTACCGAAATGCCCCTATAGGCCGATTTGATATATTGTTATAATGGACCGATTTACCGAAATGTCCTTATGGACCGAATTACCGAAATGCCCCTATGGGCCGAATGATCGTATTGCTTTAATGGGCTGATTCATAAAAAGTATTCAATAGGTTAATGGATGTTATTTTATATGGATGTTTTACGATTATGTATGATGCATCTTTACATATTGCATGGGATGGGAAAATTTGAATGAAAAGAAGTATAGACCGGTGGCATTGCCACAAATTCTGATAATGGCTATGTGCCTAACATATGAATTAACGACTCGTGTCGATCATTTTACCAGATATGAATCTGGTGGCTCAGCCACAAATAGTATAAATGGAAGCTTGATCGCAAATTGGAGAGATGGCGGGGTGGGTTGACTTGATCCCCACAGGAGAGACCCAGGCCGATGCGGGGAGATTGGATGGATGGGTTGGGTTGCATACTTTGCATTCATATATATATACTGCTTTGTAATTGGGATTCGGCCCAAGATTATCTTAAATGGGCTTAGGCCCAAGATATTTCTAAGCGGGTTCAGGCCCAGTGGATGACGGTAAGGGGATTTCACACTGAGTTCTTGTAACTCACCCCCCTTTTTCTTAACCCTTGCAGGTAATGCTCAGTGACGAGGACTTGGGCCCATGGATGACTCGGTGGAGGCCATACTTCAGAAATGGTGTTTATTTTGAAGTTTAGATTTCTATTCCCGTTCACTTTACTATTTTGGGTTTTTTTTATGATGTAATAAGGCCTCTGGAGTATTTGTTTTTGCTTTATGTTGACGTACTTTAATTTTGCTTGAATTGTTTTTAAATGGGAATTTTTCTAAAAACTTAAATAAAGATTTTCCAAAATTGATTAACAAAAGGATTTCATAACAAACTTTTACAAATAATTTTAACTCGGATTTTCTTTCAAATTATCAACGACATTTTCAAAAGTCACGGTTTTAAAAGATTACTAGTTCGATTATCGATTTATCAAACAACCTCTCAAAAATACTTGTATTTTATCTACGTTTCATAGCGTTTTCAAAATGCTTCGCAACTCTATTTATAAACGTCACATTTTCGTAAATTGTTTATTTCAAATATGCTTCCGCAAACGAAAAGGTTTTTAAAGATAATTACGTTTTCAAGTAGACAACAATTGCTTAAGTGGTTTGGGTTTTAACAAAGAGGCTGTATTTCTCAAGCAAGTTTTTACTTCCATGTGACACATCAGATTCGGGCCTAACTTCTAAGCCGGGTTTGGGGTGTTACACACTGCCCCTGCCGAATGAATCCAGGGCCTTCCCAGAAAGCAATTGTATGAGGGCTTGATATACATCACTAGAAAATCCACTTCATACGTGTTTGGCCCAATTTGGAACGGTATGTCAATTCTTCCCATCACTCTTCTCTCGGTGCCATCAAACGCTCTCACTATGTTCTGGCATGTCTTCATATGAGAACTGTCTACTGGCAATCTTTTCAGTGTCAACAACTGTAAGACATTCAAGGCTGATCCATTATCGATTAACACACTTGGCAGAGTGTATCCCTTGCAACGAGTGGTGATGTGCAGAGCCTTAGTTGATCCCATACCCCCAGGTGGAATTTCATCGTCGCTGAAGGAAAGAAAGTTGTTAGCACTTATGTTACTAATTAATCGGTCAAGTTTATTGACAGATATATCTTTAGTAACGTAAGTCTCATTCAGCACTTTCATCAAAGCCTCACGATGTACTTCCGAACTTAAGAGTAAGGCTAACACCGATATGCGAGCCGGTTTCTTGCGCAGCTGCTCTACCACGGTGTATTCACTATGCTTTAAGAATTTTAAAAATTCTTTAGCCTCTTCCTCCTCCACAGGTTCGTTGATAAGGGCGCCAGGTCCTTTCCCTGGTTCAACTGCCACAATCTTTGATTTTGCTGGTTCTGTTCTGATGTTTACCGAGTCGTAACGCCTCCCACTTCGTATGTAGAATCTCTCACCTTGAACCTCCTTGGAAGTGCTAGCTGAATTTTCCACTCCCAGTGTTGTCACGTTACAATCGTAATTCCATGGTACCATCTTATTATCCTTGTAAGGAAAGGAAACAGGTTTCTGGATTACAACTTTTGTTGCAAATTGTGTTCCGCTTTCTGTATTTCTCGGTCGGGAAATTATGATCCTCGGATAAGTGACCTTTTGCTTTGTCAATTCTCCTTCAGTTGCATGTATGTTTCCTCCCTCCGAGCCTTCTTCATAAATCTCCAGCTCTTTATTGTCCATGAGATTTTGTACCAATAGTCTGAACGCAGCACATTCCTGGATCTCATGTCCTTCAGCTTTGTAGAACTCACAGTAGTTCCTTAGTTCTTTACCTCCTTCCAAAGAATCGGATAATATCATTCCTCTTCTTACCATTTCTTTCCACACCATTCTCAATGGAGTTTTTACTTCTGAGACATCTCCTTTAATCTGCCTCACGACATTTTCCCCAATCGTATTTATCCCCTTATCTCCATGATTGGGTAATGGGTTCTCCGCACCGGGTGTATTATCAAACTTGACAATCCCCATCTTGATGAGCCTCTCAACTACCTTTTTGAAGGCAGTGTAATTTTCTATCAAATGCTCCGCTATTCCTGCGTGGTAATCACATTGGGCGTTTGAGTCATACCATTTAGGATATGGGGGTTGAAACAGCTGTAGATAATATGGGGACAGTACGCGTGCATCAAATAAACTTTGATATAGCTCCTTATACGTCATTGGGATTGGCGTAAATTGGAGCTTTTCAGATTTTTGTCTTGGGCCTGATTCTTGTCTTGTCGACCCTTGTTACCCGACAGTAACCACTTTCGGCTGGCTGACAGTAACTGCCTTTAAGTACCCTTTGTTGTATGTACTCGTATTGTTCACCTCGTTGTCCTTTTTTCTGGGAGCGAACCTTCTAGTGGTTTCTCCCGCTTCAATCTTACCACCCCTTATGGCATTTTCTATCATTTCCCTTGCCATCACTATATCCGTGAAGCTCTTAGTCGTGCTTCCTATCATATGAGTGATAAATGGTGCCTTTAAAGTGTTGATAAACAACATGGAGGTTTCCTTTTCCAGGAGAGGTGGTTGAACTTGCATGGCAACTTCCCTCCATCTTTGCGCGTATTGCCTGAAGCTTTCATTCGATTTCTTTTCCATGTTTTGCAGCATGATTCTATCAGGCGTCATGTCTGTGACATGGTTATACTGTTTCATGAAGGCTTGGGCCAAGTCTCTCTAAGAGCTAATGTTAGCGCGGCTGAGTTGATTGTACCACCTGGATGCTGCCCCCACTAAACTGTCTTGGAAACAATGAATCAAAAGTTGATCATTGTTCACGTAACCAGTCATGCGTCTACAGAACATAGTGATGTGGGCTTCAGGGCAACTAGTCCCATTGTACTTCTCAAATTCTGGCATCTTGAATTTTATGAGGAAGCACCAAATCCAGAACCAAACTTAAATACTTTGCATCAATGCCATGGTGATGATCGACATTTTCCAAAGCCTTGAATTTTTCCTCTAACCATCTACAGCGATCCTCTAACTGCCTCAAGGATTCAGTTCTTATCCCTTCTCTATCTGCTATATCCAAATTAGGGATAACAGGATTTGCTGGGTTATCTCCTGGGTTGGATCCTGAGCCAACTTGGAAGTTCATGGACGGTCAGGGATCAGCTTGCCCCTGTTGAGGCCTAATCGTGACAGATGGCCTTTGGGGATACTCTTCAGGCTGTGCTGGCGCATGTGGTGGGGTAAAACTCGGAGGAATGCCTTCGCTTTCTTCTCCAGTGATAGCCATGGGACCTTTTTCCTTTATCCATTGCCCCACTCAGCATTTGGGCTATTTGGGCCATCATGTTCCTCTGAGCCTCCAACATTTGGTCTCTCATCTCTTGTTGGAGCTTTGTCATTTTCTCTTGCATCTGGTCTTGCATGTCCCTCTGGAATTGTTCCAGTCTTTGATCCATTTTCTTTGATTTGGCACGTGTACTGTAGGGGTGTTCATCTTCTAAATTTTCCTTCTCTTTCTCTCTCTCTCTCTCTTTCTCTCTTTCTCTCTCTCTATTATAATTTAAACTAATTAGACTCTCTCTATGAATTTGAATGCATATGATGTTATGTAATGCAAATGCATGAATGCAAAAAGGCATCGATTCTGATTCAACTTCATTTTAGAAAACTTTATTAGAAAACAAAATCCTTTACATAAAACGGACTACAAATATGCTTTCGCCCTAAGTCCTAAAGTTTTGATTTTCCCAAGCAATGAAGCTAGGTCTTGACTACGATCGGACTGTAGCTCATACATCATGCTCAACGTATCAGCCTGTGCTGCCAAAGTCTGTAGATGATTAGCTACTTCTCGAATCTGAACTATTGCTTCACTCATGAGGTAATCCCGACTCCTAACTTGATCATGAGAATGGTGAAGCTCTTCCTTCCAATGCCCTTCTCTTGTTTCAAGAAGCTCGATCCGAAGTTCACAACTGTGCAATGCTGATTCTAACTCTTCAATCTTACCCTTCATTTCCTCGATCTTGTTCAGGCTTGACTTTAACTCGATCGCGGAATTACGGCTTCGATGGTGATGGAGAGACCGTCCCAGTTCAGCCACTCTAGCTTTTAATTCTTCTTTTTCACTTCAACTTTCTGACAAACTCTTCTCTAGGACCTCATTTTGCGCTTGCATTTCTTGAAATTTCCTCTTCCAATAGTCAGCTTTGGCCTTTTCCTCCTGGACCTCCTGTTGCCATTGTTCCGAAGTCTTCCCCAATCCAATATTCTTCATCGATAAACGCATCTTCTTATATTCAGTCTTTAAGCTATCTCGATCTTCCTCAATCTTCCTTTTCTCCTTTCTTACTTTCTCGGCTTCTGATTTCTGAACGTCCACATCTAGCCTCAAGTACATCTTTTCTTCTTCTAGCTTCTCTATCTTCTTTCCGAGCTCTGAACTTTTCCTTTCAAAGTCTTGCTTTATAATCTCTAACTCCGATGGGACCACTTGTAAATACTCCTTCATCGATCTAGCGTCCTCCAAACTTGGCCCAGGGATGTTATCATCGATCATTTTGTTCGACCACTCCTTATATTCTGGGGTTGTCATTGGCCCTCCAGTCAATATCTATATACGGCAAGCCTGCTTCCAAGCCTCAGAAATTTCTCGAATCTTCTTCTTATAATTGTCTCCCTTATATGAGAATTCACTTTGAGCTAATTCATATGTCGTCAGTATAAACTGTCTTGCTTTATATTGCCTTAGCACGAGTAACGGTGCATATCCAACAGCTCCCCATATTCCAAGCAGAGGTACCCAATCAAAATTTTTGCATCGATAAAGGACTTCGTCGGGAACCATCCAATGGGCTTTCCACTCAACATCTTCCTCTCGAAGGTTTTGAAGAATTTTCATCCATCTTTCCTCTGATATATCGTCTCTCCTTGTCGTAGATGTGGCCTCCTTTAAGGGAGAATAACTTTCAGAGAACACTCGGTCAGGAACCCTGTCAACCTTCCAAAACTGACTGTGAAACCAAACCAATAATAACTGTGCGCATCCAATGAATCTACCCTCACCAGATCTCCGACATGCATTTAAAGATCTAAACGTCTCGACTAACATCGCCGGTATAGGTGTGACCCCTTTGCTAAGTCGGTCGAATAAATTAGTAACTGTATCATCTATATGTCTTAAAGCTTTGGGGAAGATCACCAAACCATAAATACATAAGGCAAAGACGTCAATCCTCTTCTTTTCATTTGGATGTACTAGGATTAGGTCTCTCAAACTCACTCAAGGTATACATTTACCTTCACCTTTCTCTTGGATTCTAGCTGTAACCCACTGTTCATTCATCCCTGTGATACTCATCAACTTCTTCACAAAAGTTGGAACATTGGCCGCCCTAAAATAAGCTTTGTCGACTTGGACCCTTGAACAGCGAAGCAAGGTCATATATTCCTCCAGTGTGGGCACTAAATCTACCTCCCCGAAAGTAAAATAGCTATAAGCAGAGTTCCAAAATTGAGTCATAGCCCGGAATAGATGCTTATCTACCTTGATGTCGAGCAAGTAAGGTAGGTCACCATAATTACGATAGAACATCTGCTTTGACTCATCGCCCCACTGGGTCCATATCTCTTTCAACTCTTGGAACTCATTCTGTGTAATACTAATACGAGTAATATCCCATAGTGCAGATACATACCAGTCAACTAAGCTATTTCCTTTCTTCGATTGCGTTTGCTCTGACCATGTGCGAACAGCTGCATTGTCTCCCACTTTATCAAGGAACTCGTTCTCCATAACCAGCTTTCTAACTTAGAAACTGGCTGTGAATCGATACCTCTGAAAATATGAAATGACATGCACAAAAATGAAACACAGCGAGTTAGTACCATGGAATAAAATATAAAGCAAGTGAAATAAACACCCACCTATCTAGTAACTACTAAAGTTTGGCATAGCTCTACCTAAGGTGGGTTCTTAGGGTTTACTATATGCGGTTTGGTTCTAAAGTTGAGGTACCTGAACCAGCAGATTCCTCGATCCTCACCCATTATAGGCTAATGCGGACCGAGTTCGGTTCAGGGGAATACATTTCCCTATGGCCATGCGGAAGTGAAAACTTCACGAAGACATAGTTACAGATGTATTCCGAAAGCAGTCCACTAGCCCATGCGAAGGTGAAAACCTCACGAAGTCATAGCTTCTCGCTCCCACTTAAGGGTGTGACCACGACGGTCATGCAGTGCAATGCAGAGAGATATATTTAGAACCACATGCAATAAAAGGATCATTTTTTTTTAAAAACCATAATTTTAAATTCGAACAAAAGGACATGAAATTATCGATTTTACGACTTGACTCTCTTATTGGTCCCCAGTGGAGTCGCCAAGCTGTCGAAACCATTTTTAATTTTTAAAAAAAACAGGGATCGACTTTAAAAATGAAAATAGAGTCGCCACCAATCCTTTTTACTTAGGTGTGATTCGATCACCTTTGCAAAACGTTTTGTTTCAAAACATTTGATTTTGGTCCATGAAAAACAAGAAAACGGGTTCGGGAGTCGGTTACGTATGAGGAAGGGTTAGCACCCTCATAATGCCCAAAAATTGGTACCTAATCGATAAAATTATGTCCAAATGTTGAAAATTTAATAAAAATTTAAAATATGATGTAACGCCCCAAACCCGGCCCATGCGTTATGACTGGATCTGGCATGTCACATGAGAAAACGTGTAAAATCCTTTTTGATTCGTACTAAAATAGGTATTATTTTGTTATAATCAAGAAAACAAGTTTGATTTGAAATATTTGATAAAATACTACTAACCTCGAAGGTTGATTGATAAATCGATAATTTGAACTAGTAATCTTATAAAACCGTGACTTTTGAAAATATCGTTGATAATTTGTAAGAAAATTTCCGAGTTAAAATATTTGTAAAAGTTTGTTATGAAAACCATTTGTTAATCTATTTTGGAAAACCTTTATTTAAATTTTTAGAAAAAAATCCCCATTTAAAACAATTCAAGCAATATAATAAGTACGTCAAAACATAAAGCAAAAATAAAAAAAATATTACAGAGGCCTTATTACAACGTAAAAACCCAAAATAGTAAAAGTAATAAAGTAAACGGAAATAGAAATCTAAAGTTAAAAAAAAACCATTTCTGAAGTATGGCCTCCACCGAGTCATCTATGGCCCAAATCCACATCACTAAGCATTACCTGTAAGGGTTAAGGAAAAAGGGGTGAGTTATTAGAACTCAGTGTATAATCCCCTTACCGTTGTCCACTGGGCCTGAACCCATTTAGCATCATCTTGCCTAAGCCCATTTACATAACAGAATATATATATGCAATGTATGCAACCCAACCCATCCATCCATCACACCTCGACCACCAATCACACTGTGGGGATCAAGTCAACCCACCCCGCCATTCACACCAATTCATGCAGCAAGTTGCCATTTATAATATTTTATTTGTGGCCATGCCACCAAATCATAATGAAACATAATAATAAACATTTTTGTGGCAATGCCACCAGGCTACACTTCTCTTCATCATTTTTCCCAACCCATGCAATATGTAACATGCATCATACATAATTAAACATAATATCCACATATATGTACAACAATCATTAATCCAATAATTTATTACGGTAAATCGGCCAACTATAGATCTTTGTAATTCGATCCACTAAAGCATTCTAGCAATTCGGCCCATAGGGGCATTTTCGTAATTCTAACAATTTTAATACCGATTTTGACAAATCTATAGAAATAATATAATTTAAGCAAATTTCCTGGTTTATGCCATATTACAATTTTAACCATATAAATAATAATGATCTTATTTCCAACGTGATATCGAATCATAAATCTACGGGATTTCGGTGTGAGATTACACACCTGATTACGGTAAGTATTAAACCCTCTTGATTGTCGGCACCTATGACAACATAATACTCGATTAACTCACATAAGAGGTTTTTCTTAACCCAAATCTAAATCAACGATCTAAAATACTTACTCTCAATATCGTGACCGCCCACGATTTGTTTATTCTCACCGGATGATGGTCCACAACCCGGTGGGAAATCTCGAACCGCCGATACCGCTCTACGCTTGAACTTAGGAGTAGGAATAGCAAATCCACTCCTTTTTTGTTCTCCAATCGCTTTTCCTTTCAAATCGGTTCCACTTGTCTCCATAAGAAAAATCTCGGTTAGAACACTACTATGAGAGAAAGTAGTTGTTTTAGTGTTAGGAGTAGGCTTACCACTATTTCCGAAGAATTAGCTAAAAGAGAATATCAAGTGATTTCGTCCCTAAAAACATAATCGATTAGTCGAAACTTCAATCTGATTGTAACATAGTCGACTAGAGATATAATGAGAAATCCAAGAAGGAACCCCTTACCTTAATGATTATAAAACCGATTCCCACCAATTGTACTTTATGGCTACGGATGAGTCAAAGGTAATAGATTCAGCTTTCCCACTATTACACTACAAAAATAACAATTAAGATATGAGTTTAGAATCAATATGAAATAACCAAATGATGAGGAACACTCATTCGGCTAGAGAGAGAAGAGAATGAAAAGCTTAGAATAAAGTTAGTTACCCAATTTAATCAAGGAAGAAATGTCCAACTTGCAAGATGAAGAAGAAAAGATGATCAAGATTCGGCTAGTGGAGAGAAAGGGACCAAGGAGTTTCGGCCACAAAGAAATGTCGATATAAGAGATAAGGAGAAAGATTGAAGAAAGGGTAAAAAGAAAAGAGATGATGGACAAAGGGGTATTAGGGTGTTTCGGCTAAAACGAAGGAAAATGGTGCACAATATTGGCCTTAGAGTTTCGGCAAGACAAAGGAAAAAGATGCTCACTTTTGGTTTTTGAAGTTTCGACAAAGAGGGAAAAATTGGAAAAAAGAAAAAGACACCAAAATGCTAAGAAGAAACAACCTCTCAAGCACCAAAATTTGCTAAAATGCCTAAAGAAATTTTGTTTCCCCCCGTTACCCCACAAAACCGTGTATCACTTTTGCCAAAAGGATGGATGTTGACCAAATTAATCTTTCCAGAACATCCTCCATAATATAGGCCAACATGTTCCCTTCTCTTGCCTTTTCCTTTTGATTCTTTCCTTCATTATCCCTTCTTTTCCTCCATACCATATTTCCTTATTCTTCTTTCCATAAATAAAAAGTCTTCCTTACCTTAATTAGGACCATGGCCGACACTTGGAAGAGAAGTACAAAAATTAATCAAAATTTTTTTGCACTAGGTGGGATTCGAACTCCTCCCCAAAAGCCCTTCATGTGACGCCACAACCTCCTTGCCATATGCTCACTTATGCTAGCAAAATACACATTTATTTCCTCAAGCATTGATGTCACTTACCTATCTCTCCTTAAAGTGCTTAAACATAAAAATTTTGCTAAGGCCCGGTTCAACCCTGAGCCTTCTTAGGACCCCTAAACATGCACCATTAACATTTTAAACTAGCCTATCGCATGATATAACAAAAAACATAAATTCTCGAATTTCAGGATGTTACAATTCTACCCCCTTAAAGAAATTTCGGCCTCGAAATTTACCTGGTTAAAAGAGATGAGGATATTGTTGCCGAATTACGTCCTCTGGCTCCTATGTAGCTTCCTCTGTCCCGTGATTACGCCATAAAACTTTGACTAACGAAATTGACTTCCTTCTTAGCACCTTAACATCCTGATCTAAAATCTGTACTGGCTCCTCTTCAAAAGACAAGTCAGGTATTATCTCAACTTCCTCCACTGGTACGATATGAGATGGATCCGAGCGATAACGCCTTAACATAGAGACATGGAATACACTATGTATCTGATTCAACTCCGGAGATAACTCCAGCTGATAAGCCACTGCCCAACACGCTTCAGTACACGGTATGGTCCAATGAATCTAGGGCTTAACTTGCCCTACCGTCCAAATCTAAAGATCTTTTTACAAGGTGAAACCTTCAGAAAGAGCTGATCACCCACCGCGAATTCTGTATCCTTACACTTCAGGTCCGCGTACGATTTCTGTCTGTCCGAAGCTTCTTTTAACCGTGCCCGAATTACCTTAACTTTCTCTTCCGTCTCCGAGATCAACTCAGGACCCAACAACTGTTGCTCCCCCAGCTCAGTCCAACAAGTAGGGGTACGACACCTACGACCATACAACGCCTCGTAGGGTGCCATCTGGATGCTGGATTGGTAGCTGTTGTTGTATGCAAACTCTGCCAACGGTAGAAAATCTTCCCAACTACCCCTAAAGTCAATTACACAGCCCCTTAACATGTCGTCCAAAATCTGGATTATTCTCTCCGACTGACCATCTGTCTGAGGATGAAATGTCGTGCTGAAATTTAACCTTGTACCCAAAGCTTCATGTAGAGCCTTCCAAAACCGTGATGTAAACCTAGGATCCCTATCCGATATGATAGACACTGGTACCCCATGTAACCTCACGATCTCTGCTACATACAACTTGGCCAACTTCTGCAATGAATAATCCGTGCACGAAACAGTAGGAAATGAGCGGTCTTCGTTAACCGATCCATTATAACCCATACTGAATCTTTCTTAGTAGGCGTTAAGGGTAACCCACTAACAAAGTCCATCGTTATCCTTTCCTATTTCCATAATGGAATTTTCACCGGTTGTAGCAACCCTGACGGCAATTGATGTTCCGCCTTCACCTGCTGACATGTTAAGCACTTACTCACCAAATCAGTAACCTCCCGCTTCAACCCTGGCCACCAATACTGCTCACAGAGGTCTCGATACATTTTGTTTCCCTCGGGGTGCATAGCATATGGGCTACTATGCGCCTCACGCAGAATCATTTGTCTCAATTCCGAATCCTTGGGCATACAAACTCTTCCGCGGAAACACAATACTCCATCACCATTCAATCCAAAATCCCCTATCTCACCACCTTCCACTTGCTGAAGTCGAGAACCCAACGCTTCATCTATCAACTGCTTTTCCTTAATCTGGCTTACCCATACAGGCTTCACTTGAAGTTCGGCTAACAGGCTACCATCTTCATATAGGCTGAGATGAGCGAACATTGTTCTCAAATCCGATATCACCGTACGACTCAACGCATCAGCCACTACGTTAGCTTTTCCTGGATGATACTCGATTGAGAAGTCATAATCTTTCAACAGTTCTATCCACCTCCGCTGCCTCAAGTTCAACTCCTTTTGGGTAAGGAGATACTTTAGACTCTTATGATCCGTATAGATAATTGACTTCTCCCGCATGCATAGTGTCTCCAAATCTTCAGAGCAAACACCACTGCAGCTAACTCCAAATCATGAGTGGGATAGTTTACCTCATGCGGCCTTAATTGACGAGATGCATAAGCTACCACTTTTCCCCCTTGCATTAACACACATCCCAATCTCGTGTGTGATGCATCACAATAAACAATAAACTCCTTACCAGCCTCAGGTTGAATCAATACTGGCGCTTCTGTCAGAATCTTCTTCAATTTCTCAAAACTCTCTTGCTGCTTATCTGACCATACAAACGGTACTCTCTTACGCAACAGCTTAGTTAGGGGTGCAGCAATCAACGAAAACCCCTCAACAAAATGCCTGTAATACCCAGCCAAGCCTAGAAAACTTCGAATTTTTGCCACTGACTTCGGTGGCTTCCAGTCCAACACAGCTTCGACCTTCCGAGGATCAACTCTGATTCCTTCGGCAGACACAACATGCCCCAAAGAGCTCACTTCCTTCAGCCAAAATTCACACTTACTGAATTTGGCATACAGTTGCTTCTCCCTTAGTATCTGCAATACAACTCGTAGATGCGAATCATGCTCTTCTTCAGTCTTGGAGTACACCAAGATGTCATCTATGAACACCACCACAAACCGGTCTAGATAGGGTCGGAAGACCCAGTTCATCATGTCCATAAATGCAGCTGGTGCATTAGTCAACCCAAACGGCATTACCAAAAACTCGTAATGCCCATATCGAGTTCGAAACGCAGTCTTATGAATATCTGCCTCCTTGACTTTTAACTGATGATACCCCGATCTCAAATCTATCTTCGAGAAAATCGAAGCTCCTCGCAGCTGATCGAATAGATCATCAATCCTCGGTAATGGATACTTATTCTTGATCGTCAACTTATTCAACTGTCTATAATCAATGCACATACGCATCGACCTATCCTTTTCTTAACGAACAAGACCGACGCTCCCCACGGTGATACACTTGGTCGAATAAATCCACGATCTAACAATTCCTGAATTTGAGCTTTCAGCTCTGCTAGCTCCTTCGGCGCCATTCTATAAGGAGCAATGGACACCGGAGCCGTTCCTGGCAATAGCTCAATGCCAAACTCTACCTTCCGATCCGGAGGCAATCTTGGAAGCTCCTCGAAAAACACATCTAAAAACTCTTTCACCGTTCTAACACTTTCTACCGACAATTCTTTGGCATCCAAAGCATTGATAAAGGCTAGGAATGCCCCACACCCTTTCCGCACCAACTTTTCTGCCTTTAAAGCAGATACCACATTAGACAGATAGTTTCTTCTTTCACCTATCATCATCACTTCCTTACCCTCCAAAGTTCTTAGCACCATCTGCTTTGTAGCACAATCCAAGTTCGCACGGTGTTTCACCAACCAGTCCATGCCCAAAATAAGGTCGAACTCGCCGAATGGCAATTCCATCAAATCCGCCAGAAATATTTCCCGTTGAACTTCTAAGGGCACATCCCTAAATAACTTATTTACTACCACCGACTGTCCTAATGGGCTAATCACAGTTGTTTCTCTAGCAGTAATCTCAGATCTAATGTTCAAGTTGCCAGACACATCACAAGCAACATACGAATGGGTGGATCCAATATCTATCAAAGCGAAGAATGTACATCAGCTATGAAAAACGTCACGGTTATGACATCGTGCATCGCCATCCTCTCGACGTCGACCGCATAAACCAACCCCGGGTCGCTCTCGCCTCGCGTTACCCCTATTATCTGGTACCTCTACCCGATGCACCCTGACCTCGTCCTACGCCATTACCACCTCGACCTGGCCCACGGCCTCTCAGCAGCTGTTGAGCGCGTCTAGTTGGCTGCGCAAAATCGTTACGAACCCCCTGAGTATGAGCAGGCTGTCGAGGACAATCCTTAAATCGATGATCTTTGGAACCACATCTGAAACAACCACTGGTTCTCTTCCAAAGATTCACCCGAGTGAAGTTTTCCATAATCCACACATGGCTGTAACTGATTAGTAGCAGCTTGTAATCTCGCTCGAGCTGGCTCCTCATTCCTGGGCTTTTTCTAAAAACCTCTAGCAGAACCTGAGTACCCAGAGTCTCTCTTGTTCCTGTCCATATCCTTGTCTCGGTTTTACCGCTCTGAGTGTTTAACCTCCTCAGCTATCTTAGCTTTTCCCACAATAGTAGCAAAATTCCTCTCCTTCTGTGGGGCTATCAGTACCTGTAATTCATCACGCAACCCGTCCTCAAAACATACACAGTGTTCATAATTAGTTGGCACTATTCCTCGAGCATACCGACTAAGACGCAGAAATTCTGCCTCGTATGCTGCCACAGATCTACCTCCTTGGACAAGATTTAGGAATTCCTTCCTTCGGGCGTCCATATAGCTAGCCCCAACGTATTACCCTTGAAATGCGGTCTTAAAGAATTCCCAGGTAATACGATCGGCCTGAGTACCATCCCGAACAGTGAGCCACCACTGATACGCCTCGTCTCTCTCAAAGAATGACACGCTCCTTTTTAGTTTCGCTCATCTGCAGCAATCCAGTCGTCCATAATCCACTCCACCGCCTCAAGCCGGTGTTTCACCTACACTTGGGGCTACACCGAAATACCCTAAAGACTTCACTCCATTCGATCTAATTCGCTCCGATATCGATCCACGAGTGCCGCCGACCCGCTTTTGCACCAAAGAACCCTTTCCGAACTCGCGCAACATTGCTTGGGACAGAGCATCGTCCTCTCGCATACGATCATGTGACCCAGCTTCAGTCACTGGTGACGCAGGGGCGTCCATTTTCAGCATATTTCCCGATGCCTCAGACATAACTCTAGCACCTCGGCCTCTACCACGGCCACGTCTACCGCGTCCACGTCCTCTAGCGCTCATATTTGCTAATTTGATTTAATCTGATTAAGAGTCTTATGAATCAGTATGCTATTTCAGTTTTTAGTAAACAATATTTTATGAAGTATAGAAAGTAAAGTCGTTCTCGCAAAACGCATCCTATAGTCTCAATCTCTATAGTTTCAGCTCCTAAAACTAAAAGTTCTAGAGTATTTCTACAGTCATACCACAATATTCATAAAATGAAAACATAAACTTACTTGACTTGGTGCCGGATACCCGTGGTGCCATACTTTCTTTAAAACATGCATTTATAATTTAAAATTTTAAACAGCTTTGGAAAACGCTTTTGAACCCAAACCACAGTCGAGTTTTGCAACCGGGCTCTGATACCGTAAAATGTAACACCCCAAACCCGGCCCATGCGTTATGACCAGATCTGACATGTCACATGAAAAAACGTGTAAAATCCTTTTTGATTCGTACTCAGATAGGTATTATTTTGTTATAATCAAGAAAACAAGTTTGGTTTGAAATATTTGATAAAATACTACTAACCTCGAAGGTTGATTGATAAATCGATAATTTGAACTAGTAATCTTATAAAACTGTGACTTTTGAAAATATCATTGATAATTTGTAAGAAAATTTCCGAGTTAAAATATTTGTAAAAGTTTGTTATGAAAACCATTTGTTAATCTATTTTGGAAAACATTTATTTAAATATTTAGAAAAAAAATCCCCATTTAAAATAATTCAAGCAATATAATAAGTACGTCAAAACATAAAGCAAAAATAAAAAAAAATATTCCAGAGGCCTTATTACAACATAAAAACCCAAAATAGTAAAAGTAATAAAGTAAACTAAATAGAAATCTAAAGTTAAAAAAAACACGATTTCTGAAGTATGGCCTCCACCGAGTCATCCATAGCCCAAATCCACATCACTGAGCATTACCTGTAAGGGTTAAGGAAAAAGGGGTGAGTTATTAGAACTCAGTGTATAATCCCCTTACCGTTGTCCACTGGGCCTGAACCCATTTAGCATCATCTTGCCTAAGCCCATTTACATAACAAAATATATATATGCAATGTATGCAACCCAACCCATCCATCCATCACACCCCGACCACCAATCACACTGTGGGGACTAAGTCAACCCACCCCGCTGCTCACACCACCAATTCGCAGCAAGTTGCCATTTATAATATTTTATTTGTGGCCATGCCACCGAAATCATAATGAAACATAATAATAAACATTTTTGTGGCAATGCCACCAGGCTATACTTCTCTACATCATTTTTCCCAACCCATACAATATGTAACATGCATCATACATAATTAAACATAATATCCACATATATGTACAACAATCATTAATCCAATAATTTATTACGGTAAATCGGCCAACTATAGATCTTTGTAATTCGATCCACTAAAGTATTCTAGCAATTCGGCCCATAGGGGCATTTTCATAATTCGGCCCATAGGGGCATTTTCGTAATTCGGCCCATAGGGGCATTATCGTAATTCGGCCCATAGGGGCATTTTCGTAATTCTAACAATTTTAATACCGATTTTGACAAAATCTATAGAAATAATGTAATTTAAGCAAATTTCTCGGTTTATGCCATATTACAATTTTAACCATATAAATAATAATGATCTTATTTCCAACGTCATATCGAATCATAAATCTACGGGATTTCGGTGTGAGATTACACACCTGATTACGGTAAGTATTAAACCCTCTTGATCGTCGGCACCTATGACAACGTAATACTCGATTAACTCACATAAGAGGTTTTTCTTAATCCAAATCTAAATCAACGATCTAAAATACTTACTCTCAATATCGTGACCGACCACGATTTGTTTATTCTCACCAGATGATGGTCCACAACCCGGTGGGAAATCTCGAACCGCCAATATCGCTCTACGCTTGAACTTAGGAGTAGGAATAGCAAATCCACTCCTTTTTTGTTCTCCAATCGCTTTTCCTTTCAAATCGGTTCCACTTGTCTCCATAGGAAAAATCTCGGTTAGAACACTACTATGAGAGAAAGTAGTTGTTTTAGTGTTAGGAGTAGGCTTACCACTATTTCCGAAGAATTAGCTAAAAAAGAATATGAAGTGATTTCGTCCCTAAAAACATAATCGATTAGTCGAAACTTCGATCCGATTGTAACATAGTCGAGTAGAGATATAATGAGAAATCCAAGAAGGAACCCCTTACCTTAATGATTATAAAACCGATTCCCACCAATTGTACTTTATGGCTACGGATATGTCAAAGGTAATAGATTCGGCTTTCCCACTATTACACTACAAAAATAACGATTAAGATATGAGTGAGTATGGAAAACTCCATTTTGGTTTAGAATCAATATGAAATAACCAAATGATGAGGAACACTCATTCGGCTAGAGAGAGAAGAGAATGAAAATATTAGAATAAAGTCATTTACCCGATTTAATCAAGGAAGAAATGTCCAACTTGCAAGATGAAGAAGAGAAGATGATAAAGATTTGGCTAGTGGAGAGAAAGGGACCAAGGAGTTTCGGCCACAAAGAAATGTCGATATAAGAGGTAAGGAGAAAGATTGAAGAAAGGGTAAAAAGAAAAGAGATGATGGACAAAGGGGTATTAGGGTGTTTCGGCTAAAACGAAGGAAAATGGTGCGTAATATTGGCCTTAGAGTTTCGGCAAGACAAAGGAAAAAGATGCTCACTTTTGGTTTTTGAAGTTTCGGCAAAGAGGGAAAAATTGGAAAAAAAAAAAGACACCAAAATGCTAAGAAGAAAACAACCTCTCAAGCACCAAAATTTGCCAAAATGCCTAAAGAAATTCGGTTTCCCCCCTTTACCCCACAAAACCGTGTATCACTTTTGCCAAAAGGATGGATGTTGACCAAAATAATATTTCCAAAACATCCTCCACAATATAGGCCAACATGTTCCCTTCTCTTGCCTTTTCCTTTTGATTCTTTCCTTCATTATCCCTTCTTTTCCTCCATACCATATTTCCTAATTCTTATTTCCATAAATAAAAAGTCTTCCTTACCTTAATTAGGACCATGGCCGACACTTGGAAGAGAAGTACAAAAATTAATAAAAAAATTTTTGCACTAGGTGGGATTCGAACTCCTCCCCAAAAGCCCTTCATGTGACGCCACAACCTCCTTGCCATATGCTCACTTATGCTAGCAAAATACACATTTATTTCCTTAAGCATTGATGTCACTTACCTATCTCTCCTTAAAGTGCTTAAACATAATAATTTTGCTAAGGCCCAGTTCAACCCTGAGCCTTCTTCAGACCCATAAACATACACCATGAACATTTTAAACTAGCCTATCGCATGATATAACACAAAACATAAATTCTCGAATTTCAGGATGTTACAATTCTACCCCCTTAAAGAAATTTCAGCCTCAAAATTTGCCTGGTTAAAAGAGATGAGGATATTGTTGCCGAATTGCATCCTCTGGCTCCCATGTAGCTTCCTCTGTCCCGTGATTACGCCATAAAACTTTGACTAATAGAATTGACTTCCTTCTTAGCACCTTAACATCCCGATCTAAAATTTGTACTGGCTCATCTTCGAAAGACAAGTCAGGTCTTATCTCAACTTCCTCCACTGGTACGATATGAGATGGATCCGAGCGATAACGCCTTAACATAAAGACATGGAATACACTATGTATCTGATTCAACTCCGGAGGTAACTCCAGCTGATAAGCCACTGGCCCAACACGCTTCAGTACACGGTATGGTCGATGAATCTAGGGCTTAACTTGCCTTTCCGTCCAAATCTAAAGATCTTTTTCCAAGGTGAAACCTTCAGAAAGACCTGATCACCCACCGCGAATTCTATATCCTTACGCTTCAGGTCTGCGTACGATTTTTGTCTTTCCGAAGCTTCTTTTAACCGTGCCCAAATTACCTTAACTTTCTCCTCCGTCACCGAGATCAACTCAAGACCCAACAACTGTCGCTCCCCCAGCTCAGTCCAACAAGTAGGGGTATGACACCTACGACCATACAACGCCTCGTAGGGTGCCATCTGGATGCTGAATTGGTAGCTGTTGTTGTATACAAACTCTGCCAATGGTAGAAAATCTTCCCAACTACCCGTAAAGTCAATTACACAGCCCCTTAACATGTCTTCCAGAATCTGGATTATTCTCTCCGACTGACCATCTGTCTGAGGATGAAATGTCGTGCTGAAATTTAACCTTGTACCCAAAGCTTCATGTAGAGCCTTCCAAAACCGTGATGTAAACCTAGGATCCCTATCCGATATGATAGACACTGGTACCCCATGTAACCTCACGATCTCTGCTATATACAACTTGGCCAACTTCTGCAATGAATAATCCGTACGAATAGGTAGGAAATGAGCAGTCTTCGTTAACCGATCCACTATAACCCATACTGAATCTTTCTTAGTAGGCGTTAAGGGTAACCCACTAACAAAGTCCATCGTTATCCTTTCCCATTTCCATAATGGAATTTTCACCGGTTGTAGCAACCCTGACGGCAATTGATGTTCCGCCTTCACCTGCTGACATGTTAAGCACTTACTCACCAAATCAGTAACCTCCCGCTTCAACCCTGGCCACCAATACTGCTCACAGAGGTCTCGATACATTTTGTTTCCCCCGGGGTGCATAGCATATGGGCTACTATGCGCCTCACGCAGAATCATTTGTCTCAATTCCGAATCCTTGGGCATACAAACTCTTCCGCGGAAACACAATACTCCATCACCATTCAATCCAAAATCCCCTATCTCACCACCTTCCACTTGCTGAAGTCGAGAACCCAACGCTTCATCTATCAACTGCTTTTCCTTAATCTGGCTTACCCATACAGGCTTCACTTGAAGTTCGGCTAACAGGCTACCATCTTCATATAGGCTGAGATGAGCGAACATTGTTCTCAAATCCGATATCACCTTACGACTCAACCCATCAGCCACTACGTTAGCTTTTCCTGGATGATACTCGATTAAGAAGTCATAATCTTTCAATAGTTCTATCCATCTCCGCTGCCTCAAGTTCAACTCTTTTCGGGTAAGGAGATACTTTAGACTCTTATGATCCGTATAGATAATTGACTTCTCCCCGTACAGATAGTGTCTCCAAATCTTCAGAGCAAACACCACTGCAGCTAAGTTCAAATCATGAGTGGGATAGTTCACCTCATGCAGCCTTAATTGACGAGATGCCTAAGCCACCACTTTTCCCCCTTGTATCAACACACATCCCAATCCCGTGTGTGACGCATCACAATAAACAATAAACTCCTTACCAGCCTCAGGTTGAATCAATACTAGCGCTTCTGTCAGAATCTTCTTCAATTTCTCAAAACTCTCTTGCTGCTTATCTGACCACACAAACGGTACTCCCTTACGCAACAGCTTAGTTAGGGGTGCAGAAATCAATGAAAACCCCTCAACAAAACGCTCAGTAATACCCAAATAAGCCTAGAAAACTCCAAATTTATGCCATCGACTTGGTGGCTTCGATCCAACACAGCCTTCGACCTTCCGGGATCAACTCTCGATTCCTTCTACGGACACAACATGCCCCTAAAAGGTCACTTCCTTCAGCCAAAATTCACACTTACTGAATTTGGCATATAGTTGCTTCTCCCTTAGTATCTGCAATACAACTCGTAGATGCGAATCATGCTCTTCTTCAGTCTTTGAGTACACCAAGATGTCATCTATGAACACCACCACAAAACGGTCTAGATAGGGTCGGAAGACCCGGTTCATCATGTCTATAAATGCAACTGGTGCATTAGTCAACCCAAACGGCATCACCAAAAACTCGAAATGCCCATATCAAGTTCGAAACGCAGTCTTATGAATATCTGCCTCCTTGACTTTTAACTGATGATACCCCGATCTCAAATCTATCTTCGAGAAAATCGAAGCTCCTCGCAGCTGACCGAACAGATCATCGATCCTCAATAACGGGTACTTATTCTTGATCGTCAACTTATTCAACTGTCTATAATCGATGCACATATGCATCGACCCGTCCTTTTTCTTACCGAACAAGACCGGCGCTCCCCACGGTGATACACTTGGTCGAATAATTCCACGATCTAACAATTCTGAATTTGAGCTTTCGCTGCTAGCTCCTTCGGCGCCATTCTATAAGGAGCAATGGACACCGAGCCGTTCACGGCAACGACTCAATGCCAAACTCTACCTCCCGATCCGGAGGCAATCCCGAAGCTCCTCGAAACACATCTCGAAAACTCTTTCACTGTTCTAACACTTTCTGAAACAATTCTTTGGCATCCAAAGCACCGATAAAGGCTAGAATGCTCCACACCCTTTCTGTACTCAACTTTTCTCGCTTTTAAAGCGGATACCACATTAGACGGATAGTTTATTCTTTCACCTATCATCATCACTTCCTTACCCTCCGAAGTTCTTAGCACCATCCGCTGCGCAAGACAATCCAAGTTCGCACAAGATGTTTCACCAACCACCCCATGCCCAAAATAAGGTCGAACTCGCCAATGGCGCTTCCATCAAATCCGCCAAAAATATTTCCCCAAACTTCTAAGGGCACATCCTAAATAACTTATTTATTACCACCGATCGTCCCTAATGGGCTAATCACGCTTGTTTCTCTAGCGAAGAATCTCAGATCTAATGTTCAAGGTTCCAGACACATCACAAGCAACATACGAATGGGTGGATCCAATATCTCTCAAAGCAGTAACAGGTACATTAGCTATGAAAAACGTACCGGTTATGACATCAGGTGCATCGCCATCCTCTCGACGTCTGACCGCATAAACCAACCCTGGCTGTCTCGCCTCCGCGTTACCCCTATTATCGATACCTCTACCCGGTGCACCCTGACCTCGTCCTACGCCATTACCACACTTTTTACAATTTTGCCCCTAATATTTCACACTTTTTACAATTTAGTCCTTTTTGCACAAAATAAAAAATACACAAAATTTGACTATTAAGGGCCGAATATTCCTAGTATTCATGCAAGCCCGTACATTTCATTTATTTCACATTTTAGTCCCTAAAAAATTAATTTTTGCAATTTAGTCCAAATTACTCAATTTCATCAAAAATTCAAAGACAAAACTTGTTAATCTAACACATATATTTCATATTTCATCATCAAACATAAAAAACCACAAGGTATCATCAATGGAAAAACACAAAATCATCATCAAAATCACAAATTGAGACATGGGTTTTGAAGTACACAAAGCAACGATCTCAAAAACATAAAAATTATCAAAAACCGAGTTAAAACTCACCTTGAATCAAGCTCAAAATGGCTGAATGAAGCTTAGGTTTCCTTTCTTTTTCTTTTGTTAAGTTTCGGGTAGCTAAAAAAAAGATGAACATGGCTTTTTTTTGTTTTAATTTTAACATATATTAAGTTATAATTAAGTTACCTTTTTAACCTTTTATATTAAATAAACATAACATATAAATTAAGGTCATTATTGGCATATACCGCCCACTATCCTTGAAAATGGGCTATTTGCCCTTTAAGGACCTCATATTAAAAAGCCATCAACAAATTAACACTTACACTTTATTTTGTAACTTTTACATTTTACGCGGTTAAGTCCTTTTATTTAATCGGACACCTAAACGACAAAATTAAAACACGAAAATTTAACACAAACAAATTCACACATATTGAACACGAAAAATAATTTTAAAAATATTTTTTGGACTCATATTTGTGGTCTCGAAACCACTATTTCGATTAGGGTCAAAATCGAGCTGTTACAACTCTCCCCCTTAGGGATTTTCGTCCCTGAAAATCTTACCGGTGAATAGGTTTGGATAACGTTCTTTCATCGTATCCTCTGACTCCCAAGTTGCTTCTTCAATCCCGTGCTTTTGCCACAATAATTTGACCAACGGAATTTTCTTATTTCTCAATTCTTTTATCTCACGAGCCAGAATACAAATCGGTTCCTCTTCATATGTCATATCAGGCTGTATCTCAACCTCTGTCGGATTGATCACATGTAAAGGATCAGATCGGTAACTACGAAGCATCGAAACATGAAATACATTATGGATCTTTTCTAGCTCAGGTGGCAACTGTAATCTATAAGCAATCGGCTCGATACGTTCTGTGATCTCATACGGCCCAATGAATCTCGGACTTAACTTAATCTATAAGTTTCAACTTGCCTTTGCGACCGAATCGGAGTACTTTCTTCCACGGTGAAACTTTAAAAAACACTTGATCTCTGATCTGAAATTCAATGTCTTTACGTTTCAATTCTGCATATGATTTTTGACGATCTGATGCAGCTTTCAAGCTATCATGGATCACTGCCACTTTCTGTTCAGTTTCTTTGATCAAGTCAACCCCGTGTATCTTATTTTCACTGAGCTCGGTCCAATACAATGGTGTACGACATTTACGACCGTACAAAGCCTCGTAGGGTGCCATCTTGATACTAGATTGAAAGCTATTATTATAAGCAAATTCAATCAGGGGTAAGTATCGTTCCCACGTACCTTCAAACTCAAGGACGCAACATCTCAACATATCTTCAAGTATCTGAATGATTCGTTCAGACTGACCATCTGTCTGCGGATGAAAAGCTGTGCTAAAGTGTAGTTTCGTACTTAAAGTATCTTGCAATTTCTTCCAAAATCACGATGTGAATCTCGGGTCTCTGTCCGAAATAATTGAAATAGGCACACCATGTAATCTCACAATCTGTGATACATATAATTCAGCCAGTTTATCAAGTGAATAATCAGTGCGAATCGGAATAAAATGATCAGTTTTAGTTAATCTATCCACAATAACCCAGATTGCATCTTTCTTGCTCGGTGTCAACGGTAGACCGGATACAAAATCCATCGTGACTCTGTCCCACTTCCACTCAGGTATCATAATTGGCTGATGTAACCCAGAAGGTACTTGATGCTCGGCTTTTACTTGCTGACAGACTAGGCATTTCGAAATAAAATCTGATATATCTCGTTTCATACCAGACCACCAATAGAACCGTTTCAGATCATTATACATTTTTGTACTACCTGGATGAACAGATAACCGACTGCTGTGAGCTTCATTCAAAATCATCTGAATCAATTCTGAATTCCTCAGAACACATATTTGATTTTTGAACCTTAAACAGCCATTTTCATCAACTCGAAAATCTGATTCAACATTAGTTTCACACTGAGCTCGCTTTGCTAACAAATCATTATCAACTTTTTGGGCATCACAAATTTGTTGAACAAACAACGGTCTTGCTTTTTATTCAGCTATTATTAAACCATCATCAGATATAACCATATGCGATTTCATTGCACGCAGAGCAAATAATGACTTACGACTTAAAGCATCAGCAACAACATTAGCCTTTCCTGGATGGTAGTCAATCAGTAGCTCGTAATCTTTCAACAGCTCTAACCATCGGCGTTGTCTCAAATTCAAATCTTTCTGGGTCATCAAATACTTTAGGCTTTTATGATCAGAATAAACATGACATTTCTCTCTGAACAGATAGTGACGCCAAATCTTCAACGCAAACACAATGGCTGCTAGTTCTAAATCATGTGTCGGATAATTCTTTTCATGTGGCTTCAATTGTCTCGAGGCATAAGCTATGACTTTGCCTTCCTACATCAAAACACAACCCAAACCATTCAAAGATGCATCACTATAAATGACAAATTCTTTACCCGATTCAGGCTGAACTAACACTGGAGCTTCGGTCAAAAGAGCTTTCAACTGATCAAAACTTTTCTGACACTTCTCTGACCACTCGAACTTAACATCTTTCTATAATAGCTTTGTTAACGGTGTAGCAATCATAGAGAAACCCTTCACGAACCATCTGTAGTAACCAGCAGGTCCCAGAAAGCTTCAAACTTTAGAAACATTTTTCGGTGGTTTCTAGTCAAGTATAGCTGAAATTTTACTCGGATCAACCCTGATACCTGATGCTGATACAACATGACCCAAAAAACTGACTTCACGTAACCAGAACTCACATTTACTAAACTTTGCATACAACTATTTATCTCGCAAAGTCTGTAGCACAAGTCTCAGATGCTTAGCATGCTCGGTTTAATCTCGGGAGTAGATCAAACTATCATCTATATACACTACCACAAACCGATCCAAATAATGTCTGAAAATATGATTCATCAGATCCATGAAAACTGCAGGTGCATTAGTAAGTCCGAAAGGCATAACCAGAAACTCATAGTGTCCGTACCTCGTCCGAAAAGTAGTCTTTGGCACATCAGAGTCTTTAACTCGCAACTGATAATAACCCGATCTCAAATCTATCTTTGAAAACACTATAGCCCCTTTCAGCTGATCGAACAGGTCGTCAATTCTTGGTAACGGATACTTGTTCTTTATGGTCACTTTGTTAAGCTGCCTGTAGTCAATACACATTCTCATGGTTCCGTCTTTCTTTTTCACAAACAGAACTGGTGCACCCCAATGAGAGAAAATCGGTCGTGCAAATCCCCTATCTATCAACTCTTGCAACTGTGCTTTCAATTCTTTTAATTCTGTAGGTGCCATCCTGTGCAGAGCTATCGAAATCAGAGTCGTCCCCAGCACTAATTCAATCCTAAACTCAACTTCTCGAATAGGTGGCAAGCCCGATAATTCTTCAGGGAAAACATCTGGATACTCACATACAACAAGTACTGATTCAATTTTCTTTTCTGTCACTTTAGAATCAAACACATAAGCAAAATAAGTTTCACAACCCTTTCTCACATATTTCTGAGCAATCATAGAAGATATCATTGCTGGTAAACCATTCAGATCATTAGATTCAATACGAATAATCTCATCATTCTGGCATTACAATTCAATAGTCTTCCGTTTACAATTCACGATAGCATCATGCAGAGTTAACCAGTCCATACCCAGGATTATATCAAACTCATCAAATGGCAACAACATCAAATCAGCTGGGAAACATGAATCTCGAATCATCAACAGACAATTCTTGCAAATTTTATCAACCAAGACACACCGGCCTAAGGGGTTCGATACTTTAATTACAAACTCAGTAGACTCAACAGGTAAAGTCTTACTGAACACCAAAGTCTCACACACATAGGAATGAGTTGAACCAGGATCAATCAAGGCAATAACAGTAGTATCATAAAGAGTAAAAGTACCAGTAATGACATCTGGGGATGAAGCCTCTTCGCGTGCACATATGGCATAAGCTCTGGCTGGTACACGAGCCTCATATCTAACAGCTAAATATTTAGTCCCTCTCTAGCTACCACTCACAATTCTCGTATTTCTGGGTGGTCTACCTCGAGCTGCAGTATTACCCGATCTAGTATTCTGAGCCAGATTTTGATCAACTATCTCTGGACACTCCCGAATAAAATGATCTCTAGATCCGCATTTAAAACAGGCTCTGTCATGTAATCTACAACTGTCGGGATGTTGTTTACCACAATGTTCACATTCGGGTTAATTTGATCTAACATTACCCACACTAGCTACAGAGGTAGCTCTCGAGCTCATAGGTGGTCTATCTCGATCTCGTCTGAAATGACCTGCAGTATTCTTCGAACGGCTAGTATCATCTCAGAATTTCTTTGAGGTCGACTGAAATAGGTTACTAAATGATCTTTTGCGTGAATCTCTAGCTTCAGAATCAGTTTTTGTTTTCTCTTTCCCGAGCTCTTCAGCTTTGCAGGCCCGCTCATCAAGTACCACGAACTCTTTTATCTCTAATATGCCAACTAATAGTTTAATGTCTTCATTCAGCCCATCTTCAAATCTCTTACACATAATAGCTTCAAATGAAACACACTCTCTGGCATATCTGCTGAGTCTAACAAATTTCTGCTCGTATTCTGTCACTATCATCCACCCCTGTTTCAGCTCAAGAAATTCTTTATGTTTCTGATTAATAAACCTCTGGCTGATATATTTCTTACGAAACTCTGTCTGAAAGAATTCCCAAGTCACTCGCTCCTTTGGAACCACCGATACTAATGTATTCCACCAGTGATATGCAGTGTCCCGTAGCAGAGATATAGCACATTTCAAACACTCATCAGGGGTACAGGATAATTCATCAAATACTCGGATGGTATTGTCAAGCCGTAACTCACTTCATTTCGCTCAAATCATCATCATCATCAGTCCAGAACACCCCAAACCCAGCCTAGAAGTTAGGCCCGAATCCGGCGTGTCACATTGAAGTGTTTTTGCGAGAACCTTGTTTTTATTGAAAACCCTTCTAGAGAAAAGTTAAGTGAAATCCAGTTTACTTTCAAAACGAGGTGTAGCCAAAAAAACCATTTCCTTGTTACTATGTAAAAATTTCCTTTAACAGCGAAAGCTTGATCTTAAACACAATTATTTTCAAAAAAAAAAAACTTGAAATTCGCTTAAGAGAAATAAATCTAGGTTCCGTTTCAAAATTGCAATGCATAGTGGAAGTAATGGAATAATAACTAGAGGGAAAACCTTATTACAATCCGAAATAACTTAAAATAAACAACTTAAAATCTAGAATTTAGATATTAAGTAAAAACAAGTCTAATCATCTTGCTAGTTGGCCACATCTGAGTCCCTCCATCCGTCGAATCGCCTACTGAGGATCACTTGAGAAAAATAAAAGAGCGAGTGAGTTTTTGAAAACTCAGTGTATACGACCCTCATCAAACAAATAGCATACATATCATAATTATAACATAATAGTATCATACATGCAATGCAATGCAAACCCTCCCCAAATAATCCATCCGGTACACATCATCTCTGTCCAACCAAAACACTTCTAGGGGGATTTCTAAATCGACCCACCCATCCGATACACATCAAGGGTAGCCCGGTTGCGGTACTACCAAACGTTGCAGCAAAGCTGCCAATCATATAATAGGCTTAAAAAGCAATCGGTGGATCCACAGTTGTCAAGCAACCATGCGATCCTCATATACTTCCTCCGTTCCATAATTTCCACCCCATATGCAACCTAAACAGAATATCATATGAATGCAGCAAATGTACATGTAACATCCATAAATCTTACATTCAACACATAGGGGTATTTTAGTCATTTCACAAATCAAGGGTATTTCGGTAATTCTAACCTATAGGGGTATTTCAGTAATTCTTAACAGTATGGGTCTTAATTACGAACCTTGGCCCGTCAACAAGTCCTCGCGGCTAAAGTGAACAGACACTACGCACTAGGTATGATTCCAGAGAAGAGGAGGTGGGTCACTAGGACCGCTTAAGTACCAAGCTCTCCCTAGATCCAATCCTAGACATGCATATGTCCATTGCCACAATCTACCCTAGCGATTTGTCCACAGACATGTTTGATTATTAAGTTGAGTTTTATGTTGTTTAAGAATTCATTAGAACTAAACCTAGAGTCCATTAAAACCCTAGCATGCATTTCTAAAATCCCATAAGGCCCACTAAGCCCAATCATGTCCATATAGCCCATTAAGCCCAATCATGTATATGTAGCCCATTAGGCCTGATCATAATCAAATCATACAACCATCCATATCAATCCATCATTCAATTTCACATATCAACTCTTGCCGAATTGGGCCCATGAGCTCGGCAAGCCCAGTTAGCCCCTTCTGGCTCGGTTGGCCAAACAGTGGCTCGAGACCATGAGATTACTCTCTTGGCTCCGATAATCATATCGGTGTTCCCACACGAATGTTCGTACGCTCGTGTGGTTATCGGCACCAACCTTTCGACTTTTCGGCTTTTTGCCATTTTGGTTTTTTGGTATTTCTCCAATCAATCACACACTTAACCACAATAATTTCCAAAAATTGAAGCCTTACCATAACCTTACCGTGTGCCACCAGTCTTAATTGTAAAAGTCCGATTTAGGAGCTAGTCGAAACAGTGATCACAGAATCACTAATTTGAGGTTAGAGAAATTATTTTCATGTTATGTTATGTGTTATAACATGTTTATAAGGGTGCATGAAAATTTTGGTGCTTTAATTTTAGTGATTTCTTGCTTAATCGCGAAAAGGGACTAAATCGCATTAAGTGCAAAAGTTCTATTTTATTTGCTAAAGGTGCCAAACAGCTATGAATTATAAATTGGAGGTCCCAAATGTGCAATTTAGCCTTGTTAAGTGAGTTGGCCGGCCATAGGATGCATAGGGGACAAGTGCATTTATTATGATTAAAAGTTGGTGATATTAGTTGGAGAAAATGAATAAAATAAGATGATATAAGCAAAAGTTATCATCTTTTTATTTGGTCTTCTTCTCCAACCGAAAATATCAACCATGGGAGGGCTTTGAAGGCTTGAAATTTCAGCAGCTCATTTTCTCTACAAGTAAGTCATTTTGATGGTTATTTTTGATAATTTTTGTATTTTTGGATTCTTCAAAGCTTAAGCTAGCTGATGAGAGGACTAGTTTGCAATATGGTTGAAAGTCTAGGGACTTACCATGATAGATTTTATGTTGTTTGATGAGTTTTTATGGAAGAAAATGAATGATAGGATGATGATAAACAACTTTTGTGAAAGGTGATGTTGTGAAAACACCTATTTGGGACTAAAATGCAAAGGTTGTAATTTGTTCATTATGGCATGAAATAGTTGGAATTGTGGATAGTTGTAAAAGGATGAAATGTTCAGCTAGGCTTGTTTAATAAGATATTGTGATGAAAATTTATTTACGAGCCTAGGGGCAAAATCGTACTTTTGCCAAAGTATAAGGGCAAATTAGTCATTTTTGCCTAAGTGTAGATTACGGTGTGTTATGATTTATAAGTGATTAAATGTGTAAATTCCATTGATCTAGATCAAAGAAAATGAGATTCAGACCTAGAACGGGTGAAAAGAGAAATGTGGGCAAAAAGTCCCTTTAGACCCTTTCGACATCGAGGTAAGCTCATATGCAAATGTTGTAATTACGTATGAGTTAATTTGATATTCCAATGTTGTATGGAATGTATATTTACTGTATGAATGTATGAAATATCTTTTGATGAGACGTCAAGAGAATTGAATCTAAGAGCAATGGGAAATGTTTATAGCATAATATGATGATAGTTAAGGTCCAGTGTAAGACCATATTGGAATATGGCCTCAGTGTGAGAATTCGTATAAGACCATGTCGGGGACATGGCATCGATATGTTAATGCAAGTAAGACCCTATCGGGGTATGATGTCAGTGTGACATTAGGTGTATGAAACTCAAAAGTGTTACTTAACAATTTGAGTGATTCAACGGGTATGTCAAAAATGAGAAAGTATGTGGTTGCACCACAAGAAACACAAGTGTGTGTTAGAATTGAATTGAGATGAATTCAATATATGATGAACTCCTAGTGGGTTATGTGTAATCAATGCACCTTAGTTGCATGAGATAGATTTATTGATGCATTGTGTGAATGCGAACGAGTATCGTAGAAAGCTAAGTAAGAATAGTAGTGTGTGAGGATGTTCTCTGATGAACATTTGAAATAGAGAAATACATGTGGATAACTATCCATGAATGTATAATGATTGGTGGGCTATGTGCGATACCACCCTACTAGAGATCAATGGAGGGCTACGTGCGAAACCACCGAGACTTTAGTAGTATGAGTGGCTATTGAAAATGCTGGATGTGTTGTTCTACATGATCATGTGGTGACCAGTGCAGGAATGTATGCTAATTAACGCGAGCAGTTGGCTTGAGGCATGGTAAGAATGTGGTAAGAGATAGAATGAGTGAGCTTCAAGAATAGTTGAGTAAGTAACCATGAGTTTATGAGAAAAACTCATTATAATACCTTGCGGTTATTTATACTCAATGAATATCGGTATTTGCCAGTTATATGCAGATGAACTTACTAAGCATTATTGCTTACTCTTTTTCTTTTCCCATCTCTTATAGGTTATTTAACTAGCTCGGGTTGGAGGCCGCCAGAGATGTTTTCATACTATCGAGTAGAAGCTTGGTATGATGTTTCAAGTTCTTTTGAGTCATGGCATGTATAGGGACCTCTTTTAAACTTGACTAAGTCATAGTTAATATAGCCAAATGTGTTGGCATAAGTGAGTTATGTTTTGGTTGTGAATAGTCATAGATGATGGCTTAAGTAGATTGTAATTGTATTTGAAATAGATCTCCCTTGTGTTTGGGATGAAGAATTCATTGTATGAATTAAATGTCTCTAATTCAAAAGTTATATTGAGTACTTGGATATGCCTTTGGGTTATGAATTGTGTTGAAATGGATTGGTGTTGCATGTGTGCAATGTAGGGTGGCAAAAGGCTTGGTAGATAGCCATCTAATTGTCCCCATGAATAGACACACAAGGCAGTGTCTATGCCGTGTGTGACACTGCGGTCAGCCCTATGGGCGTGTGAATCGATCGTGTGTCCCTTTGCATGCTAGGTTTGCAAGTCAGTACGCTCCACGGGCTAGGGACACGGGCGTGTTCCCAGGTCATGTGAATTCTGCACATTAATTGTGGAATTTAAATCGACCACGGGTAGAAGACACGGGCGTGTCTATGCCGTGTGAAGTCAGTCAAAATTGACCACGAGTGGAAGACACGAGCATGTCTAGGCCGTGTGAAGTTGGTCAGGATCGACCACGGGTGAATGACACGGACATGTCTTAGGGGCACACGGGCGTATACCTAGACCAACACGGGCGTATGGCCCCTACTTTATGGAAAAGTTCTCAAGCTCGTAAAAGCTCCCAGAATAGTTTCGATACCTCTCTGAGGTATGTTTGGGGCCTCTTAGGCCGAGTATGTGCAAGTGATGGGTTTAAACGAAATTTTATAGCCTGTTTCGAAGTGTTAAGTAAGATTAAGCATGGTAATACCTCGTATCCGGTCTCGGTGTCAGACTCGAGTAAGGGGTGTTACATTTAGTGGTATCAGAGCTATGGTTTAGTCGGTTCTCGGACTAACCTAGCGTGAGTAAGAGTCTAGCTATACATGCCATATGTGGACCGTGATAGTGTGATATCCCCCGGCTCTAACGAAATTGTTTTGATAAGACAGAAATGATTTCCAACCGAGCTAATTTCAATAAGGTTGTAAGTGGTAATGAGGCAATTGAAATGTACTTATGCATTTTTGAAATTTAGAGAAGTATGAATAGAAGTTTATGACATGTGTATGATAAGGTATGGAATGATATAACTCCAAGTTGAGGAATAAGAGTTATGAAGTGATAAGCTTACCTATATTGGTTTGATATGTGTATGGCGTTATGTACCCAACCTATTGGGTTAAGTGCTTAGAACGAGTAATTTATCCAGAGAATGGGATATGTGTGTATGTACAACTGTTTGAATGATGTATGATAAATATGTACACATGGTTAAATCTCACATGTGACTGTTAAAGTAGAGAATGCATGATGTTTTGTTTTATGACTCTGTTATGAACCCACACATATTATGGTGTGGAAATTAAATTGAGAAGTTTGACTAAGTAGAATGCAGGAGATGAGTACGGTAGTTTAATGATAAATTGATAAATAAGACCATGGTAGGACCATGGCAATACATGTGATCCCATGTAAGACCATGTTTGGGGCATGGCATTGGCAACGATACGTGATCCCGTGTAAGACCATATCTGGGATATGGCGTCAGCCTCGAATAGTGATTCCGTGAAAGACCACGTCCGGGACCTAGCTTCAGCATGAAATTGTGTAAGACCATATCTGGGATATGGCGTCGATATTGATATAAGATCCCGTGCAAGACCATATCTGGGATATGGCATCGGCATCGACATGAGTTCCATGTAACACCGTATCGAGGATATGACATTGGTATTGATATGAGATTTCGTGTAAGACCATAGCGAGGCTATGGCATCGTGATGACATGTAAAGAAATAGTTGGGCTATGACGTTGTGATACGAGTAAGACCATAGTTGGACTATGGCAATCAGGTAAACGACGTACTCAAAATCTGTAAGACATTCTCTAAATTGATAAGCAATGGTAAGAGAAATTAGAGTTTAATGTTGAGTACTCGAGTAGACGTTAAGGTGGAACTTGAGTAAGTGAAGTCACTGTTCGAAAGTATGAGTGATAGAAACAATTGTAGCATGATAAACGTGAAAACTCACTTGGAGCAAGTTGTGTGACTATGATGATATTTCATTGATGATGAATATTAAATAATATGTATGTAGTCACGAGAGTTAGGTTAAGGGACTCTACAACCTCACCCCCTTACCACTGTTGAATTATGATGAGATGTTATGAGAGTCAAGTTGAGTAAGTTTGTATGTGATTAATGCAATATTTACGTTAGCATAATTGAGAATGCTTTGTATCACATTGATACATGATACTCTACTAAATAGAGTAATTGTTGTTAAACATGAGATGTTGAAGTCCTAGCAGACCATATTGAATATGAAAATGCCATCATCGAGATATGAAATGGATAAGGTCCCGTATAAGACCATGTTCGGGACATGGCCTTGGCACCAAGTTGAGATCCCGTATAAGACCATATTCGGGATATGGCTTCGGTAATGAAAATGAGAATCGTATAAGACCATATTCGGGATATGGCATCGATACTTGATGTGGAAGTCCATATAAGACCTTATCCGAGATATGGCATTGGCATTTAGAGGTGACTCCATATAAGACCACCTCGGGGATGTGGCATTAGTTTCGTACCTACATGAATGATGATGAATAAGCATCTTCGATTATCCCTAGTGATCAATGGGACAGATAGATGAGTCTAAAGGTAGAAATGAGAATTGTACTAAAGCCATGTGAATGGGCGAATACAAGCACTCGTGAACGAGTCAAGAAGAAATGAGTACGATGTGTGGCACGGTATGTGCTAAATAAAGGGCAAGCATGAGTAAGTTGGCTTGAAGCTGTGATTTGTGCATGGTTAGTTAATGCCATGGATGGGTTATAATGATCTCCTTGGGTATTATGTATAAATATTTGTTGCCTTTCAGGACTGATGTAGTTGTTCTTCTCATAAATTGTGATTATGTGAGAACATTAGCTGACTGAAAAAAAAAATTAGACTAAACGGTTGTCGATTTAGTTAATTGAAATCGACATTCTTTTATCTCCTCGTAACCCTATTTGGGTGCTTTGAGGGGGAAGTTGGAGATGATTCTAGTATAAGGAGTGAAATCACAAGTTTCACGTTGTGTGATGGGTTTTCGGGTAAGCCGAATAGAGTTAATGAATTCGATTGAGATGTCCCTACTATCGTGAGATATGACGATGGTAAAGGTTTTAGATTAGCATAGCAAGAGAAACTCAGATGAGAGTGTGCTTAAAATATGTTCTCAGTGTGGAGAAAAGAGTAGATTAATGTATTGAAATATGATTCAAGTTTTGTGTATATTTACGCATGAATTAATAAGGAGAATAAAATTCTATGTGTACGTGAGTAGGGAGCATGATACAAAGGTATGCTCATTGAAATGTTCAAATCGTGATGGTCGAGTTGAAAGCTATAGAAGGAACTATTAATTGAAAGTTCTAGTACTGAGTTCAGTCTGAATCGAGAAAAAGAGTTGCTAGATTGGTGATCCAGAGACGATCACTTTTGTGTCTGTGTAGTGAGTTAGATGTTATGAAATGATCCATGAAAAAATTGATATGTATTTTTTGAATTTTGATGAGTTAGAGTATCTTATGCTGCAGAAGATTTTGAAAATGAAATAGTGGAAACGGCTTGAACCATTACAAAGGTGTGTATAGTTATTGTAATACTTCTCAGATAGTAGACATAGTACATATGTCTGGATGAAAGATCCATGTTAAGCAATGCGAGTTAGTTACTTGGTTGACCTTAGTTGGTTACATCCTAGTTTCAGCGAGGTTAATGACTATAGTGAGTCTTCCTTTCAAAGCAAAGGAGTTCAGAAGTGATTTAGTAAATGGTATTTTAAATAAGCTCTGAATGAGTTTATTTAAGATGATAAAATCTAGGTTGGATAAGATTTTCGTTGTTGATGTTTCCTCGAGATAGAATTTGAATGATGATGAATCCATAACTTATATAGAAGTTTTGGTATGGGATTCAGTAGTAGCATATCTACTAATGTAAGAATAAGAAAGTACAGTTATGTGCATAAATGTTTTGATAATAGAGTACATTTCATGATATGATTGAGTTTATGGTCGTAAGTAGTTGATCACTAAAAGTCGAGTTTTCAAAGCGTCATGTGTCAAGACTATTACAGTCGGTGAATGCTTTAATGGGAAAGTGAGATAAAACCTTATAGATTTCAAATTTGGTATGAAAAAATTCCCGAGAAGGGGAATGTCATTTAAATTGAAGTGGATCAACCGGTAAAGATCTGAATGATCATTTGGATATGTACAGAGTTCCAAATTGGTGGATTACTGAGTATATGCCCTAGAGGAAGAATAACCTAGGTCTCAAGTTACGCTTCGACCTTGTGTATTATAGCTTAAAGGTTGTTGGCAAGAGAAACTTGAGGATAGGTGGATTTGTGATTTTGAAGAGTTGATGGAAATGTTTTAAGAATGTTGGTAGCAACTCCTCCTGATAAGATTTTCGCGGACGAAAATCCCTAAGGGGGGAGAATTGTAACATCCCGATTTAGGGGCTAGTAGGAACAGTGATCACAGAATCACTAATTCGAGGTTAGAGAAATTATTTTCATGTTATGTTATGTGTTATAACATGTTTATAAGGGTGCATGAAAATTTTGGTGCTTTAATTTTAGCGATTTCTTGCTTAATCGCGAAAAAGGACTAAATCGCATTAAGTGAAAAAGTTCTATTTTATTTGCTAAAGGTGCCAAATAGCTATGAATTATAAAGTGGAGGTCCCAAATGTGAAATTTGGCCTTGTTAAGTGAGTTGGCCGGCCATAGGATGCATAGGGGACAAGTGCATTTATTATGATTAAAAGTTGGTGATATTAGTTGGAGAAAATGAATAAAATAAGATGATATAAGCAAAAGTTATCATCTTTTTATTTGGTCTTCTTCTCCAACCGAAAATATCAACCATGGGAGGGCTTCGAAGGCTTGAAATTTTAGCAGCTCATTTTCTCTACAAGTAAGTCATTTTGATGGTTATTTTTGATGATTTTTGTATTTTTGAATTCCTCAAAGCTTAAGCTAGCTAATGAGAGGACTAGTTTGCAATATGGTTGAAAGTCTAGGGACTTACCATGATAGATTTTATGTTGTTTGATGAGTTTTTATGGAAGAAAATGAATGATAGGATGATGATGATAAACAACTTTTGTGAAAGGTGATGTTGTGAAAACACCTATTTCGGACTAAAATGCAAAGGTTGTAATTTGTTAATTATGGCATGAAATAGTATGAATTGTGGATAGTTGTAAGAGGATGAAATGTTCAGCTAGGCTTGTTTAATAAGATATTGTGATGAAAATTTATTTACGAGCCTAGGGGCAAAATCATACTTTTGCCAAAGTATAAGGGCAAGTTAGTCATTTTGGCCTAAGTGTAGATTACGGTGTATTATGATTTATAAGTGATTAAATGAGTAAATTCCATTGATCTAGATCAAAGAAAATGAGATTCGGACCTAGAACGGGTGAAAAGAGAAATGTGGGCAAAAAGTCCCTTTCGACCCTTTCGACATCGAGGTAAGTTCATATGCAAATGTTGTAATTACGTATGAGTTAATTTGATATTCCAATGTTGTATGGAATGTATATTTACTGTATGAATGTATGAAATATCTTTTGATGAGACGTCAAGAGAATTGAATCTAAGAGCAATGGGAAATGTTTATAGCATGATATGATGATAGTTAAGGTCCCATGTAAGACCATATTGGAATATGGCCTCGGTGTGAGAATTCGTATAAGACCATGTAGGGGACATGGCATCGATATGTTAATACATGTAAGACCCTATCGGGGTATGATTTCAGTGTGACATTAGGTGTATGAAACTCAAAAGTGTTATTTAACAATTTGAGTGATTCAACGGGTATGTCGAAAATGAGAAAGTATGTGGTTGCACCACGAGAAACACAAGTGTGTGTTAGAATTGAATTGAGATGAATTCAGTATATGATGAAATCCTAGTGGGTTATGTGTAATCAATGCACCTTAGTTGCATGAGATAGATTTATTGATACATTGTGTGAATGCGAACGAGTATCGTAGAAAGTTAAGTAAGAATAATAGTGTGTGAGGATGTTCTCTGATGAACATTTGAAATAGAGAAATACATGTGGATAACTATCCATGAATGTATAATGATTGGTGGGCTATGTGTGATACCACCCTTCTAGAGAATAATGCAGGGCTAAGTGCAAAACCACCGAGAGTTTAGTAGTATGAGTGGCTATTGAAAATGTTGGATGTGTTATTCTACATGATCATGTGGTGACCAGTGCAGGAATGTATGCTAATTAACACGAGCAGTTGGCTTGAGGCATGGTAAGAATGTGGTAAGAGATAGAATGAGTGAGCTTCAAGAATAGTTGAGTAAGTAACCATGAATTTATGAGAAAAACTCATTATAATACCTTGCGGTTGTTTATTCTCAATGAATATCGGTATTTGTCAGTTATATGCAGATGAACTTACTAAGCATTATTGCTTATTCTTTTTCTTTTCCCATCTCTTATAGGTTATTTAACTAGCTCGGGTTGGAGGCCACCAGATATGTTTTCACACTGTCGAGTAGAAGCTTGGTATGATGTTTCAAGTCCTTTTGAGTCATGGCATGTATAGGGACCTCTTTTAAAGTTGACTAAGTCATAGTTAATATAGCCAAATGTGTTGGCGTAAGTAAGTTATGTTTTGGTTGTGAATAGCCATAGATGATGGCTTAAGTAGATTGTAATTGTATTGGAAATAGATCTCCCTTGTGTTTGGGATGAAGAATTCATTGTATGAATTAAATGTCTTTAATTCAAAAGTTATATTGAGTACTTGGATATGCCTTTGGGTTTTGAATTGTGTTGAAATGGATTGGTGTTGCATGTGTGCAATGTAGGGTGGAAAAAGGCTTGGTAGATAGCCATCTAATTGTCCCCATGAATAGACACACGGGCGTGTGTCTATGCCGTGTGTGACACACGGTCAGCCCTATGGGCGTGTGAATTGACTATGTGTCCCCTTGCATGCTAGGTTTGCAAGTTAGTACGCTCCACGGGCTAGGGACACCGGCGTGTTCCCAGGCCGTGTGAAGTCTGCACATTAATTGTGGAATTTAAATCGACCACGGGTAAAAGACACGGGCGTGTCTATGCTGTGTGAAGTCAGTCAGAATTGACCACAGGTGGAAGACACGGGCGTGTCTAGGCCGTGTGAAGTTGGTCAGGATCGACCACGGTTGAATGACACGGACATGTCTTAGGGGCGCACGGGCGTGTACCTAGACCAACACGGGCATGTGGCCCTTGTTTTGTTGAAAAGTTCTCGAGCTCTTAAAAGCTCCCAGAATAGTTTCGATACCTCTCAGAGGTATGTTTGGGGCCTCTTAGGCCGAGTATGTGCAAGTGATGGGTTTAAATGAAATTTTATAGCTCGTTTCGAAGTGTTAAGTAAGATTAAGCATGGTAATGCCTTGTATCCGATCTCGGTGTCAGACTCGGGTAAGGGGTGTTACTCTAATAGCCCTTTCTTAGCTACCACTCACGAATATCCCCTAGATCTGCATCAATCTTATTCGTTAAAGACAAAATAATAGGTGACTTGTATCCACTTAAGTCACCCTTTCCCTTACTATAGACTATTCGGCCAACTTATCCCAAAATCAAGAACACTTACCCAAAAGCCGAAACGTATGGATAGCTTTTCGGCAAAGACTTGTAGATCCAAGCTTAATTCCAATTTTTCCAAGATCCGGTCCACCAAAAATGAAAGGAATGATGCCAGCACGATATAGATTTGGTCACTAGAGTATTCGGCACAAGGTTTGGGGCGATGAAGAAATCGGCTTCAAGAGCAAAGGTTTTCGGCTTTTGAAGTCACGAATATTTGGTCCCCAACAATTGAGATGAAGGTGGGACAGTACAAGCAATGGAGAAAGAAGAGAATGATATTCAATTTAAGGCTTTAGGAGAGAAGAAAAGAAAACACATAAGGAAGAGGGGAGGTTTAGAATAGAAAAAGTGAAGGAGAATTCGGCAGAGCACTATAGTTGCCGAAATAGCACAAAGGGAATTCCAATTGCCGAAATAGCACAGAGGGAATTCGGCGCCCCCTATTTATACATAAACCGAAACTCTGCAAAGTCCCAATTGGCTCCAACTCTTCCCCATCTCATCTCCTCATTTTTCTCCCTGCTAACTCCCCAATCCTTTTCCTAAATTTTCTCTTCTGATCACTCCCCTTAGAGTCCATCACCACACCACTTCCAACCTTCTAGAAGGCCAAAATTAAACTCCTAAAAAATATACTAAGCTAGGATTCGAACCTAGGATCTCCTTGCTAGCCCATAACGCCACCTCTCTATACCCTAAATGGCGTCACTTAGCCACTCCACCACAAGACTCTTTGATGCCATTTTTCCCTATTTTTATTTAAAATCCCAACTACTCACCTCCTTTGTTCCTTTAATAATTAATTAAAAATTCCTTCTCCTCAAAGTTTGAACCCAGAACTTCTCCAACACCCCTAGACACTCCAAGTTTATTAAACCCTTAAAGCCAACATGTCATTTGTCATTTTCTTGCTTACTTAAAAATTTCCTTAGACCCAAAGCCCAATAGCCCAATGCATCTAGGCCCAAAAATTCAGGGCATTACAGGCTCTGAATTCTTCGGCTCCATGTTTTCTTATTTTATCAACAGGTGGCTTTGACAATCTCATCGGATCACTCACCGAAGGCATAATAGGTACTGTAGATGGATTAATCGGGGGTGGAGGTGTTTGTGCAGTCGGATTAGCTCGGATATACTGTGTAAACCAATCATTCATCATTTGATAGAAGGCTTGTCTAGCCTCCCCCTCTGGATTACTCAAAGTAGGTCGAGAATCTATCGGCACTGTCCCTTGCGCGGGAGTAGGCGCTACACTCTTGACATCATCAGCTAGTACTCAACCGGGATCCATTACTATATGAAAACACATTTTCAAATGTCAGAAGTCATCACACTATCGCAGTATAACATATGGCATGTATAGCTAGACTCTTACGCGCTACGTTAGTCCTAGAATCGACTAAACTATAGCTCTGATACCATTCAAATGTAACACTCCTAACCCGTATCCGTCGCCAGACTAGGGTTACGAGGCATTACCGAAGAAGATACAACTCGAAACAGGCATATATTTTTTTTATTAACAATTCATGTACACATACTTTGCTTACCAATCATAACCAGTAGATGTATTTTGAAACATTTAAACAGAGAAATTTGCATATTCTGTTAATACAAATTTCATACCACAATAATAAAACCAAAATCATTCACATCACATCTAACACCTATCTCAAATTTATAACATAATCAATCATTTATATTTAACATCATTAGTCTAAATAAATAAACATCACTTTTAAAACTTATATATTATTTTTGAACATTGTATCATTAAAACCAAATGGCATCAACCACAATATGCATAACATTCGGCCATACTCAATATTTCCCATACAACTAATTCGAATATATTCATCATCACTTTAATTTACAAATTTGAGACCATGACAAATCATAAACAAATCTTTAGATGAACATACCAATATGACATTAAAACACATCCGAATACATACGCAAATATATTTATAATCTCTTAATTAAATTTCTAAGTCAAATGCGTAAACACACACTTACATGATTCTTCTATTCGAATGACTAACACCTATAAAGCCAATTTAATCATTAACATGTCCATCTTTTCAGAACCGCAAATATATATAATTTTACAAATTCATAAACAAATTATAAAACCAAATTCCTATGTAATACATGCATTCATCCATTATAATACCACCACATTGCCGAATACATATATATACATCACCGAAACCAATTCTAACTTATTAACTATCATCCTTACCAATACTTAAATACATATACAATTTATTAAACACCATTCAATTAATACCTATATACATATTCAAAGATTCATTTAACCATAGTTCACTTAATAAGTAAATCATGTAACATCCCGAAATTGGGCCTAGTAGGATTGGGCCTTGAGCTTTAGGAAAATTTGAGTATTATTTGTGTTGGCTCGGGTATGAATTTTGTGTGTTAGCATAGTCTTATGAAGGCTTGATTTTATTTAGGAAGCTAGAATAATTTTTAGTATGGTTTATTTAATGAAGTGGATTAAGTGAGCTTGACACTTAAGTTAATTTAAGTGTTAAATTAAAGCACAAGAGGAGTGAGTGGTAGGATGGTTAAGGAGCTTGAAAGGTTGTTTGAGGTTAGAGGTTCGAGTAGCATGTTTAGCATTTTGAAGGTTTATTTTTGAATCCTAGCAATTATGGACGGTCAACCTTTGTTTATGATAGGTTGGACTCTTAATTTTGGTAAGTTGAATTTTGGTTTAAGGAAAGCTTGAAATTGGGGATAAGAATCTTAAGGTTATGGAAGGTTATCTTAAAGTTATGGTATTATGAGGTGACAAAAGGCATGGAATATGGAGGATGTTTTGGAAACTTTATTCAAGGCTTTAGTGCATGTATGTGGACGGCATGTATGGCTAGGGGGTGGCCGAATGTAATAGGTAGTTTGGGGATATTGGCCAATTTTTGTCATTTGAACATCTTTTTGCATTTTTGTTTTCCCTCTCCAAAAAACTCTTTCTTTGGCCGAATGTCATTGTGCATTTTGTGCAAATGTAGCTTTTGTTTTAGCTCTTATTTTGTTGAACCAAAAATGCTATTTCCTTTCTTTCATCTTTTCTTTTGAAACCAAAAAACTTCATTTTGGTATTTTTGCACTTTTCTTTTAGGCAAAATAGGTGTTGGCCGAATCTCATCTCTCCCACATCTCTCTTTTCTTTTCTTTTTGACATTTGTTCATAATTACATTTTCTTTTACACTCTCTTGGCCGAATATTTCTCCATCTCAAATACCATTTCTTTTTCATTTTTTCAAAGATAAAACATCTACTTCAATTCTATTTTTCTTTTCTTCACCATAGCCGAATCTTCTACTTCCTTTTAGTATTATTTTTGGCCGAATATTCAAGGGTAGACTCTCCTTGGTTTTCTTCTATCGATTTTGGATAAAAAGGGGTAAGTGTTCATGGATGTTTTTCTTTCTTTTCTTTCTCGTTTCTATGATGTTTTCTTGTGGACAAAGGCCAAACCTTTGGGCATTGTTTTGCAAGGTTCTAACCATTTTTTTAGGATTCAATTATTCTCTTAGGCTCATTGGGATTTCGGAAGCAATCAATCTAAGCCTCGTATCTTTATCGATTGTTTTGGGTAAGCCTTTAGGTAAGATTGGTATTTCGAAGGATAACTCTTTGGGATTTTGATGTTGGCCGAATGGCCTTTGTTCATAATCTTAGTATTGACCGATTGTAGGACAAGGTGATCTAGTGCGGTAGATCGGATTTTTCGAAGTTAGTTCTTGCGTTGGTGAAAGGTGTGTATCTTACACACTTTATAACTTGGTTTATATATGTATATATATGAGTGATAAATGACTATTCATGTTGTTAAAGCCGAAACAATGAGATATTGATATGATACCTTGATGGGTATGAGCAAGGATACGGGTAAGTCCGTTTCGATATGATATTACTATATGTCAGTATTGGTTATATGTTCATATCAAAATATATTGACATGATTTGTTTATCTATTGCATTGGTATGGGCAATATGAGAGGAGGGGAAGATTGATATTTGTGTCTTCTGACACCGGAGGTTTGGTACCTCCAAAGATTTGGTATCACATTCGTGTCTTCTGACGCCGAGAGGTTTGGTACCTCATAGCGACTCGTCCACGTGGTTAATACCACCGTGGGTTAGCCCCACTTTTGAGATATGGGATCGTCTCGCTAGTGATTTGGTATCACACGTGGGTTGGCCCCACAACTTGATGATTCGTGTCTTTGGACACCGGTGGTTTTGGCACCACCAGGTGATTTGGTATCACATTCGTGTCTTCGGACACCGCAGAGTTTGGCACCTCATAGCGACTCGTCCCCGTGGATTAACTCCACCGTGGGTTGGCCCCACTTTTGAGATATGGGATCGTCCCGCGGTGATTTGGTATCACACGTGGGTTGGCCCCACAGATGGATTATTCGTGACTCACGGTCACCAAAGATTTGGTATCACATTTGTGCCTTTGGACACCAGTTGGTTTGGCACCACCAAAGGTTTGGTACCACACCTGGTAGAAAAGGAGTTATGGATGGCTAGGTTGGGTGCATTATACATATATGTTGCCTTGTTATAATTTGTGTAAGTATGTGGTATTTACCCGAGAGGGAATATGCATCGAGTCTTGGTGACTCACCTTCTCCCTTATATTTTCAGTGATTCGTGAGATCGCGGATATGGAGCCTGATGGACTCGAGGAGGCCATGCAATAAAGTTTGGTTTTACATGAACTTCCATTTGGGTACTTTATTTTAATTTGGTTTTCATATTTTATGGATTTGTAATAAGGCCTGTTTAATTATGTTTTGGATTATTTTTATGTTTTGAATATATTTAAAATATGGCTTATAAATTACTTGGTTAATCTAATAATTGAGCTCAAAGTTTTCTAAACTAAAAACTCGCAATGGTTTTAAAAATCTTACCATCGGGTAATATGAATAGTTCGATAGAAAAATTACAAGTTAAGTGTTTTCAACAAATTAAGTGATTTCCAAAATTCAAGTTTCTATACTCAAATTGCAAACGGATTTTCAAAGTGATATTTCAAATTTTTTAAAAAGATATAAATGTTTTCTATCCTATGATTTATCAACTAAGTTTTAAAGTTTTATGTAATTCAAAGTAAATCTCAGTTTTAACTTATTTTCGACAAATAAAGAATTTCAAAGAGTTTTTCACAAAATTTAATTGTTAGTTCGATTCTTTCAAAAATATTTTCCTTAGTGACATACCAGATTCGGTCGTGGCGTATTGACCGGGTTTGGGGTGTTACAAATCATCTTTACATAATACATAACAAACAAACCATTACATATCATCTAATTACATTCAACTTACCCAGGAATTCATCACTTAACATAGACAAAATAACAACATATACGTTTAGTTCAAATTCATATATTAACTAAACTATTCCATCAAAATTGACATAACCAAAATATATGTATCAACCACATAACCAGGTTCATCATGCCTAATTTCAGAGCATCACACAAACATACTTATTATGAACATATACTCAACCAAATATGCATATGTAATAACTCATTCACAACAACCATTACAAACCATCAACAAAGATAGCAAATTAATCAAAAGAGGATAAGCCATTTTTGCATGGCTATTAATTGTATACATAGGTACTCAATTCATATCCACCCTTTTACTATGCTATACATGCCATATATTCGTAATTAACATAGCCAAAACACCAAAGTAAGCTGTCGATAGTGTGATAGTCCTGCTGACGATCCCCGAGCTCATAACGAATCCAAATTCTATAAAATAGAAACCGAAAAAGAAACACAAAGTAAGTTATTTAAGCTTAGTAAGTCAATAGCAAAGTAAAGTCAATTTACTTAGCAAAATCACATATACAAAATTTATATCAAGTAACCCTTTATACACAATAACAAATAATTACTCAAATCTCAAATCAAAGTCACATAATATACTATTTGGCCGAATACACATAGTTGAAGCTTATACACCATTCACATGTTTACACATTAACTTCTGTACAATGTTATGAACATATAACTTACCTTTCATTTCTCAACACAGATATATATACGTACCTGAGTTCTTTTAATTCACATATCACATTGGCCTTCACTTACACATGCCCGTTGAACCATTCAGAATTAAAAAGGATACGCGGATAGTCAGAAGCTCGTACAATGCCAACGTCCCAGGCATGGTCTTACATGTAATCACATATCGATGTCACTATCCCAGACAGGGTCTTACACAAATCAAACACGATGCCAATGTCCCAGACATGGTCTTACACGATAACACATATCGGATATCCTATGTCATGACATATGTATCCTATCTATTCCTAAGGTTCGTACGGGGCTTACGGACATCGAACCTCGGTCGAATCAAGCTCAGAAGTTAGCCAAAGTACCATACCCACATTCGGCCATAGCATGAATAAATTTAGATAATTCATTTTGATACTTAACTAATACATATCCATAGTTATTTCAACATTTAAATGCTAATTGACTTACCTCGGATGTCGTCGACTGTTAAATCGACTACTCGACCACTTTCGTCTTTCCTCGATCCAAATCCAATTTCTTTAATTCTTAATCTAAACATATTCAAATTAAGCTTATTTAAACACCATTACACTCAATTTATCCTAAAAACACATAAATGGGCAAATTACAATTTTGCCCCTAACATTTCACACTTTTTACAATTTAGTCTTTTTGCACAAAATAAAAAAATACACAAAATTTGACTATACACCTTAAGGGCCGAATATTCCTAGTATTCATACAAGCCCATACATTTCATTTATTTCACATTTTAGTCCCTAAAAATTTATTTTTGCAATTTAGTCCAAATTACTCAATTTCATCAAAAATTCAAAGACAAAACTTGTTAATCTAACACATATATTTCATATTTCATCATCAAACATCAAAAACCACAAGGTATCATCAATGTAAAAACACAAAATCATCATCAAAATCACAAATTGAGACATGGGTTTTGAAGTACACAAAGCAACGATCTCAAAAACATAAAAATTATCAAAAATCGAGTTAAAACTCACCTTGAATCAAGCTCAAAATGGTCGAATGAAGCTTAGGTTTTCTTTCTTTTTCTTTTGTTAAGTTTCGGGTAGCTAAAAAAAAGATGAACATGGCTTATTTTTGTTTTAATTTTAACATATATTAAGTTATAATTAAGTTACCTTTTTAACCTTTTATATTAAATAAACATAACATATAAATTAAGGTCATTATTGGCATATACCATCCACTATCCTTAAAAATGGGCTATTTTCCCTTTAAGGACCTCATATTAAAAAGCCATCAACAAATTAACACTTACACTTTGTTTTGTAACTTTTACATTTTACGCGGTTAAGTCCTTTTATTTAATCGGACACCTAAACGACAAAATTAAAACACGAAAATTTAACACAAACAAATCCACACATATTAAACACGAAAAATAAATTTAAAAAAAAAATTAGACTCGGATTTGTGGTCCCGAATCCACTGTTCCGATTAGGGTCAAAATCAGGTTTTTACAGAAAAAGTACTTGAACAATTGAAAAAAAAAATCATTGTGAGTGAGAATCATTGAAAAAGTCAAAAGTGACTCCAAAAATAAATGTAAGGCCTCAAAAATAGATCTAGTAGCTTCGAGTAAGTTTACCGAGTACCGAGTGAAAATTGGGAATTAATTAGGTTAATTAGTGATTTATATTCTTAATTAGTTAGCTTAATTTTATCTAAAAATTGGTAAATAATATTTCGAAAAATAAAAATATTTTTAGAAAAATTAAGTTTATGGTTTTAAATAATTTTTGGGTAAAAATAAATATATTGGCTTAAATTGGAATTTAAAAATATTTAATTGGGTGATTTAAAATATTAATTAAATGAGACTAATTTGAAAAAAAGGGAAATGTGTAAGAGGTTTTATAGCAAATAAACCATATTTTCAGAATTTTGGAGAGAAATGAGCAAATTGTAAAACAAGGGAAAAGAGGGAGTGGCCTAATGGCAAATATCCCAAATTTTGAAAATCAAGTGGGGGTTTTAAGTTTTAAAAACTCTGCAACTACCTCACTTTTCACTCATTTTTCACCCGAACTGAGAGCTTTTGCTCTCATTTCTTTTTCTTGTTTTCATAAACCAAATATCAGAGAATAGATTTAAATCTTTTCTATCCCAAAATTCTCTCTAAAATCTCTCAAAATAGTTTTAAAAGCTGGGCAAAAAATCATCCGAATTTCTTCAAGCATTTTGATTCAAACTTCCAAATCAATGATTTGAGTTCAATTCAAGGTAATTCACATCTCTAAACTTTTTTTTAAGTTGATTTCAATCATTAATTGTTAATTAAAGTGATTATAATGGATTTTTCAACTTTAATTTCTTCTTTCTTGAACTTGAGGATCAACAATGGTGGATCTTTAATTTTGAGTTGGAATCCAAATATTAATGGATGTGTAAGCTCAAAATAGGTCTAATAAGAGGTTTTTAATCTTAAACAAAAAGATCAAACATGTTTTATGGATCAATTTTGAGAAATTTGAATTTGATCAAGAACATGGATGATTTTTTTGGAAAATTACGAAACAAATTAAATGATGAAATTAATACTTAGAATACATGTTATTGGACTAGGAATGAAGATTAGAAGTGGTTTGAGGTGCTGAAAAGGGAGTTTAGTTAAGGAATTCCATATTTTGACTTAGTTGTGCAACATCGATAAGGGAGTTTAGAGCAATGATCTAGATTCGTATACTTTATCAAATTTCATGTTTCTTGTTGCTATTGTTAGTTTGTAATGCATACTTTGTCTCTTTTAAAGCTCTACATCAAGAGGAGGAATGTGCAAATCAAAATTGAAGCTCAAACTTGCTTGTTTGAACACTTTATTTTTTTTCTTAAAGAGCTAAGTGTGGAGGTGTGTGATATTAAGGAAAATTTGGTAAATTGGCCTGATTATGTGTTAAATTAAAGGTTTAATTGGTGATATTAATGACTTAACTACATATTGGATGGTTGGATTTGCAAAAATAGGTTTTATTTTATAAAAGAGCAAAATGGCAATTGGTTTGGTAAGTTGTGTATTATGCTTTTAACATGGTTAAATTGAATGGAATAATTTGATATTTAGAGCATGAATTGTTGATTTATTGAACATTTGATAAATGTGTTCTAATTGGTATATGAATATTGGGAAAATGATATTTGCTATGATTAATTTTATTGATGTTAAAATTACTTAGCGACATGCTTTTACTTGCATTTTAACATCCTAAATTAAGTGATTAAACAACATATTTTATGCCTTGTATGTATGATTATATTGGAAACATTGCATGGTGGATCCATTGGATACAGTTGGATGCCATAGGATTTGCGAGTACTCACCATTATTTGTGATATTGTGAGCTTATGGCTCTTGGTGGATTGATTTGTTTGGAGTAGATAAGGGAGTGTTGAGCTTGAGTCTTCACTCACCAAATTATTTGAAGCGCTATAAAGGAGCGTGTGGCTTCGGCCCACTCAATTCGGGGGACTATATTTGATTTGTAGGAGTTCGGAGATGCGTTTATCCAATGTATGATCACACGTTTACTTATTTCCATGGATGTATTATGTCAATATAATTGATTGATTGTGCCAATATAATTGAATGTTTATGTGTTAAAAGATGATTTTACATGCCATGGAAAAAAATTGATTCTTAATTCTTGAAATAGCATGTGAAGTGATCGTGTCCAAACTAACTATGACAACGAATAAGGCAAGCGCACCTATCGTTTGGTAGTATAGCTATGGCAAGACATCGTATCCTCAAGGACCAAGAGTACTAGTAGTTACTATCTTTTTATTATCTAGCCTAAGTATTAAGGGAATCGATGTTTAATTAACTAATTACTAAACTAAGGATGCTAAGACACAGAGAGTGAATTGGGAAAATACTTGTGGGAAAACTAGTTGATTAAGACAATACTCGAGGAAGAATCCACCTAGACTTCACTTGTTACTTAACTCAACTGCATTTATTTATTCACTTGACTTAATCCGTAGGATTCCCTAATTTATATTAATACCTTTTTCGAGGCTACTAACGTCTAACCCTAGGTTGATTAATTGAAATCTCTTTCTAATTAAAACTCCTAGTGTTGCATTAACTCGATCTATGGACTCCCATATTAGGTTTGACCCTAATCCGGCAAATTTTCGTCATCCTATTTCTAAGGTTGCGATCAACTCTGCTTAACTATGCTAGATCTACTCTTAAACAGAGACTTTTCCTCCACTGCCTAAGCACATCAATACTTGAATCAATATCCTGAAATATTAAAGCAAGAATTAAGAACACATAATTAAGAGTAAATCAAGTATTTATTATACAGTTCAAAAAACAATAACAAGATCCATCTTAGGTTTCATCCCCCTCAGGTATTTGAGGGGTTTAGTTCATGATTAATAAAGAATACATCTCAGAAAAAAGTAAATAACAAAACATAAGAAAAACCCTAAAACCCCTGAAGGAAATTGAAGGGAAGATCTTCCGTCTTGAGCGTGATTCCGGCTTCTGAGATGGATCAACTGGCTTTCTTGGAGTAATTCCCTGTGTTCAGCCCTCTCTGGCTTCACCCCTCATCAAAAGCCCTGACAGAAGGCTTCTGTCGAACTCCCCTTTTAGGTTTCCCTCTAGGGTGTTTATATAGGCTTTTGGGATGCCTTACTTGGCCCACAAGTATCCTATTTCGAGTGAAATTCATCTTGGCCACGACAGGGACACGCCCGTGTGGAACGCCCATGTGAATCGAGCCCAGGCCGTGTTCAAGTCTGCTAAAGTGGAACGACCGTATGGTGAACTCCAGGCCGTGTCTCAGTTGTTGCTCGAAACACATGATCGTGGGAGATAACCCAGGCCGTGTGAGTCTCTAAGGTAGGCCCATTTTCTTCGTTTTCGGCCCGTTTCTCATTCTTTTCATCTTTTGATGCTCTCCTAAGTATAAAACATGAAATTAAAGGATTAGGAGCATCAAATTCCACAATTCAAGGGATTAAATCATCCAAAAGTATGCTAAATGTGGGATTAAAATATGTATATATTACGGTTTATCAAATACCCCCACACTTAAGCATTTGCTTGTCCTCAAGCAAAATTCTCAAATCACAATTAAAATTGAATTTCCTCAATTCATAACCTTCATCAATAATGCTTCATCATAATTCATAGGTAATTCATACATTGATAATTTAACCAGAAAGTTCCTAAAGATTCAAACAATCAAAGTCATAGTTTTTATAGTACGAAAAATAGGTGTTTCCCCTTACCTAAATAATCACCTTTCAATTCAAAATCAACAAGAATTGACATCCTCACTAAGGGTTCACTCAAATCACTCAAGGTGTTTAAGGTTCAAAAAAATAAGCACTCAAGAGTCAAACATGAAAAGTTAATCCCATAAGCTTGCATGAAAATCAAATCTCCACCACTGTAAAATGATATGATACACAAATCAAAAGGTCTTTTATGGGTTGTCACGGGGCTTGGGTTAAAGGTGTGAATAAAGGCTGAATTAGAGGGTTAGTATCGAGACTGAATTGATAAATTACCTAACTAGAAAAATAACTAAAACTTAAATAATCACATCAATTAAGAATTAATAACACAAGCTTCTTTTCAAAATGTAAAATTAACTGCTTAAGCTCCAATAACAAAGAAGTAATAATGAATAGTTGAGCCATTTTTTTTAGAACAAATCAAGTACAATAATAATAAGATAGAATTTAACAACTGAAATAAAGAAAATAGTTAAGCAACCAATCAAATCAAATCTCGATATAAGGGTAGTCAAGAGAATTGGTGATAACAAATACAAAGTGGGTTTTGGGTTAATATTAATGGGTGAGTCAAGAAACGGTTTGTTAGGATTCAAAGGGGTTCACTAAGGGTTAATTAAATGGGTAGGCTTTTTAGTGGAATAAGTGGGTTAAAAACCTAGCTGCCTTTATCATCTCTGTATATCAAATCAAAAGTGTGGTCTCGGCATGTATGATCGAAGCAAGTTCTAGAATAACAAATCAATGTTGGCACACTCATAACTGTAACATCCCGGGTTGGGGGCTGTTTTGTTGTTGCATGATATTGCATGAGTTTAGTGTGCTGTGTTGCTACTCCGGTTTTAGGGGTTATGCACCTAGTGCATGTCTCAGGTGTTAGCAGGCTTTTTGTGTGCTTAGTCAAGTTTTTAGGGGGTTTGGAGAACCCTGGGTGGTAGGGGAGGCTTTTAGAAATTTTTGATTTTTAGGGTGTAAAAAGGGGAGCTTGGCTTTTGGGGGTCTTAAAAGTATTTTTAGGTGGTTTGTGTCACATAGGATGGGTTAGCAAAGTGGCAGGTGGGACGCCACTAAGGCTTGTGTGTGTGGCGTCATTTGCAGGAGGGAGAGATCTTGTGTTCAAGTTGCGGAGTGGCCACCTTTTGGCTTTCTTTTGACGCCTAGGAAGGAGAGTTTGTAGGCGCTTCAAACTCGCCTTGGACCTAGTCTATGGGTGAGATGGACGGCAAGGAGCGATTTGTGGAAGGGGACTAATTCAAATGCTTTTGAATTAGTGGCTTGGAGTATTTTGAGGAGTGGTGGCCGAATTCTAGGGGATTTGGGGGGAGTGTGGACGGCTTAGTGTGGGAGAAGGGAAGGCCGAATGTACCTTTGTTTTGGGGTGCATTTTCGGTCACATTTGGTAAGAAGAAAAGCTCTCTCTTTTTGTCTTTTGTAGCCGAAACTTCAAGAGAAGGTTCTCTCATTTTCTTCATTCTATTTGAAACCAAAACACCAAACTCCTATAGTTGCCGAATCTTGCTTTATTTTCTTGGTGGCCGAATGCATCTTTGAGCCCTTCTCATACTTCTTTCCTCCTTGATCATTAGAAGCCGAAAGTTATTTCCCAAAACCTTTCCACCATTCCTTTCTTCTTCTTAAACCTGAAGTACTCCTTTTCTCTTCTCCTTTTTCCATCATTTTTTGTCATTAGCCGAATACCAACCCCCTTTTCTTCTCATCTTTCACTTGTATTCTCTTTCTTTGAGTAAAGCCGAATTCTTCCTTCTTGTTTAATGAGATTGGCCGAATTTCCCTTCTCTCCTAGTGGTGTTTATTTTGGCCGTATATTGGTGGAGATTTTGGTGCTCATCTCGGGTGGTGCAATCGGTTGGTGAAGGGCCTTTTGGAAGTAAGCAAAAGGAGTCTTCCTACTCTGTTAACCGTTGGGTAAGTGATGGTAAGAAGTTGGTTGATGGTTCATTCTTGTTAAGCTTAGGGCTGAGACTAATTGTTGTGTTTTTAAGGGAAGGCCGATTGTCGAGAAACCATTGGTTGATCAGTGATTTGGAAGGAAACCAAATCAATCGTGAGGAGCAAGAGGAGCCGTTTTCCTCTCACAATTGATTAGTAAGGGGTAAGTGATTGGTGTTAGTATTGTTAGTTCAATCTTTTGTTTCCGATCAAGTCAAAGGTGATTAGGGATTAATTATTTGTCTTATAGGTGCCGATTGTTGGAAGGAGAACCATCATTGGTTCGAGGTTTGGTTGGAAACCAAACCATTCGCAAGAGTAAGGTAATGGCTTAATATTAACCCCTTTGGGTTTATATGTCTTTGACCGAATGGTCTTAGTGCCTAATCCTATGTTGGCCGATTGTTATAGGAGCTTGATACTCGAGGGATTTAGATCGCTTTAGCTGGGATCTTTAGACTCGTAATTACCAGTGTGTAAACTAACACACTATACCTAGTAATGTTATTAATAAACCTGTCACTTTTAAAAACTATACCAAGATGACGGATAATTGGATACCCAAACGGGTATGTGTACGATATCCTGTAAGTCTAATTTATTACAAGTTCTATTATGGATGCCTTGGGTATTATGATCTATGTTATGTATGCTATGAGATGTAATGCTAGACATGTTGGCATGATAAGCATGACTTGTATGATATGCATGATCACATGAGTTGGTATGTTGATGGGTGATATGAGTGGAGGGAGCAAAGTTGATATTTTGTGCCGACGAGCACCAAGTGTTTTGGTAACACACTTTGTGACTTTGGGTCACCAAAGGCTTTGGTAGAACATTTGTGTCTTTGGGACACCAGAGGTTGGGCACCTCATTGCGACTTGTCCCTATGGTTAACACCACCGTGGGTTGGCCCTACTTTGAGATATGGGATCATCTGCTAGTGATTGGGTATCACACAATGGGTTGGCCCCATCATTCGATTATCGTGACTACGGTCACCAATGCTTTGGTAGCACATTTGTGTCTTTGGGACACCGTGAGGTTGGGCACCTCATTGCGACTTGTCCCCGTGGTTAACACCACCGTGGGTTGGCCCCACATGAGATATGGGATCGTCTGCTAGTGATTGGGTATCACACGATGGGTTGGCCCCATCATTGGATTTGTGACTTCGGTCACCAGTGCTTTGGTAGCACATTTGTGTCTTTGGGACACCAAAGGTGTTTTGGTAACACATTGTGACTATATGTCACCAAAGGGTTTGGCACCACCAAAGGGTTTGGTACCACACGGGGTAGAAAAGGCGATACGGATGGTTAGGATCGGGTTGCATTAATTATGTTGCTATGTGTGATGTGTGTTAGCATGTTGTTTCATCGGGAGCGGATTTATGCATTCGAGTCATTCGACTCACCCTCTCCTTTGACATTTCAGTGACCCGTAGACGCGACATGGAGTCGGGTGGACTCTGGGTGCACATGCCATGCTTTAATAAAAGTTTTGCTCAAACTCTATCATTTGGGTACTTTAGTTTAATTACTTTTATTTGGGTTTTTAAGTTGGATTTGTAAAAGGCCTTTAAATTATGTTTTTGATGGTTATGCTTTAATCGATTCTCAACCCGCTTAACAAATAACTTGGTATGAAATTTTACTAAAAATTTGGTAAGATAATGTTTTCAAAACTATAACGCAATGTGTTTTAAACTATACCATCGGGTATCTCACTATGCTTTGCTATAAAGTAAACTCAAATGAGCTTCAAACCAAACTCGATATTCTACTAAGTCAAAAATGTTTCAAAATAGCACTAAGAAACTAGTGGATATGCTAAATGAAATCAACTCGTTTTTAACTATATACTTTGGATAAGTTTTCAAATCTAATCAAACAGCCTACTTCAATTTTCCTCAAATTCCCTACGCTTACCCCGCTTTAAACGAAAAAATGATCACTCAAAAACGTTTTTCCCCGTAACATACCAGATTCGGACGTGGTGTCCTGTCCGAGTTTGGGGTGTTACAATTGTGGTATCAGAGCCAAGTTCAAAGGCTCGGCTGTGGGCCCGAGGCCCAAAATGTTTTTAAAAGTCTGCTTTAGGTGTTTTGTTTTGAAAGTATGGTTTGAAAGGCATGGCACCGAGTCTCCGGCACCAGTTCGCCCAGGTAAGTACCCCGAACTATTCTTTGTGATTTGATTGGATGTGATATGATCTGATGAATAGCAATAGTATATTACTTTAGAGATTGAAACTGATAGGATTCTGTGAACTCGCGAGAACAAATCTCCTTAAATATTCATAAGACTTGCTTTTAAACAAGTGGAATAAATACTGATGCATAAAATTCTTAACCAGATACGTAGAAAGATTAGTCATGAGCGCTAGAGGTGGACGTGGTCGTGGACGAGGTCGTGGTAGGATGACTGTTTCCGAGCCCGTAGGATCCGGTCCGTGGTTCGTAAAATGAGATACCGGTTCCGCCGCCACCGAGGTGGTGAGTTCCAAGATCGACCGGGACGATGCGATGTCACAGCGATCTGCGCGAGTGTTGGAAAGAGTAGCCGTGTAGGTGGTGGTGCAGGAGTTAGGAAATTGCTCTGAGCGACTTCGGGCCAATGGGGCCGAATTCTTCCGAGGTGTTTCGGTGTTGCTCCCAAAGATCGCCTGAATATTGGCTGGAGGCAATCGAGCGGATCATGGACGACCTAGACTTGACAAATCAAGAGAAGGCGAAGGGCATCGTGCTCGCTTCTCCCGGATGAGTCATATCGCTGGTGGCTCACGGTTCGAGAGCAGTGGCGTGAGAGGATCTCGACATGGGATTATTTCAGGTACGCATATCAAAAGAAATACATCGAGCTAGTTATATCGACTCCAAAAAGAAAGGCTTTTCTCGCGAGGCTTGTTCAGGGAGTAAATCATTCTTGTACGAGTGAGTTCCTCGGTTGAGTAGGTATGCCGTGGCATTGTGGCCACCGAGCATGAGAGGTGTGTTCGCTTTCGAGGATGGTCTCATGAGACGACTTGAGGTCGCTGATTGCTCCTCGCGAGGCCGAGTTTGTTGTCTTAGTTGAGAAGGCTAAGGTAGCCGAGGGTGTTAAGGAGCCGCGAGACAGGCATGGACGTAAATAGGCATAAGAGGAGCTTTGGGTCTTCCGGATCGCCGTAATCCGCAGAGAGAGCTAGACCGAGTGGGCCGAACCACCTGCTAGGTTTGTTGCTACTAGGCGTGGACCGCCGCAGCAGGTGATCGGCAGTGGAAAATCTCATTGGGGTGGTTGCTGGATCGGAGGAAAAGGTCGCCGAGTGTGGTTCTCTGAGCACCGTGTGAGGGACTGGCCCGCGTAGGTTGGCCAGATTCGGTCCCGAGAGTCGTACGCCGTAATCGGTTCGAGAGGTAATAGACCGCCACCGCAGAGGGGCCGTGGTAATGGTAGAGGTGGTAATGGTTCTAGTTAGCCGTGGAGCACCGGCGAGAGGTGCGGTAGTTCGATGCTGAGACGGCTGGATTAGTGTATGCCGCGAGGCGCCGAGAGGGAGGGCGACGCACCGGACGCCATAATCGTACGCTTTTTGATTCTTGGTTCTCCTTATACTGCTTTGATTGATGTGGGTTCAACGCACTCTTATGTTGCCGATGAGTATAGTAGAGACCATGGATTTAGACTCGAGATATCTTCTAGGCGGATGACCGTGATTAGCCCTCTAGGTCACTCGTAGTAGTAGATAAACTGTTTAGAGAGGTACCCTTAGTACTTCAAGGGGTAGTGTTTGTCGCCGATCCGATGGAACCGCCGCTTGGGGAGTTCGATCGATTCTTGGGATGGACTGGTTGGTCAAGTACCGTGCAAGGTTTGATTGCGCACCAAGCGCATGGTTCTTAAGACGGTTGAGGGTGAAGAGGTGGCTATGATAGGTAATAGGAGAGATTACTTATCAAATGTGGTATCCGCTCAAGGCGCAGAAGATGGTCGTGAAGGGTCGTGTGAAGCGTATGTAGTTCATGTGTATGCGTTGGAGGCTAAGGAGAGTCTGCGAGAGAAGGTCCGCATCGTTAAGGAATTTGCCGATGTGTTTCCGAGGAACTTCCGGGTTTGCCGCCAGATCGCGAGGTAGAGTTCCTGAATAGATCTATTACCCGAATCGCGCCGGTGTCTATTGCTCCGTATAGGATGGCGCCAAAGGAATTGGTGGAGCTTAAGGCTCGATCCGTGAGTCGATGGATCGAGGTTTTATTAGGCCTAGTGTTTCGCCGTAAGGTGCGCCGGTACTTTTTGTTAAGAAGAAAGATGGCACGATGCGGATGTGTATAGACTACCGCCGATTGAACAAGTCGACGATTAAAAACAAGTATCCGCTGCCACGGATAGATGACTTGTTTGATCACCGGGGGTGCTTTGCGTATTCTCGAAGATCGACTTGAGGGTCGGGTATCACCGCTAAGAGTTAAGGAGGTCGATATCCATAAAACAAATGCTTTCGACTCGGTATGGGCACTACGAATTTACTCGTAATGCCGTTCGGGTTGACTAACGCACCGGCAGCGCTTATGGATATGATGAATAGGTGTTTCAACAAAGATCTCGATCGATTCGTCATGGTTTTCATAGACGACATCTTAGTGTACTCAAGGGCGAGAGGAAGAGCATGATAAGCATTTGCGAGTGGTGTTGCGATTTTGAGGGAAAAGCACTTCTATGCTAAGTTCGATAAGTGTGAGTTCGCTTAAGGAAGTGACTTTCTTGGGTCATGTAGTGTCGGTGAGGGGATTCGAGTAGATCCTCGTAAGATTGAGGCGCTTTTGGATTGGAAGCCGCCAGGTCGCTGGTCGAGATTCGAGTTTTCTGGTTTGGCCGGATACTACCGGTTTGTTTGTTGAGGGTTTTTCGTTGATAGCGCCGCTGATGACCAAGTTGTTGAGGAAAGAAGTTCCGCTTTGTATGGACCGAGAAACAGCAGAAAGCTTCGATAAGTTAAAGAAGATTTTGACCGAGGCTCCGGTTTTGATACAACCTCGAGGCCGTAAGGAATTCACAGCAGGTATTGTGACGCATCACATACGGGTTTTGGGTTGTGTCTTGATGCAAGAAGGTAAGGTTGTGGCTTACGCTTCTCGGCACCGAGGCCACATGAGGTCAACTATCCGACGCACGATTTGGAGCTAGCAAACCGTAGTCTTCGCTTTAAAGATTTGGAGGCACTACTTGTACGGGAGAGATCGATAGTCTACACAGCATCACAAGAGTCTAAAAGTATCTGCCGACTCGTAAGATTTGAATTTGAGGCAGCGCAGATGGGTTGAGTTGTTGAAAGATTACGATCGCTCGATTGAGTATCATCCGGCAAGGCTAATGTGGTGGCGCACGCGCTGAGCCGTAAGGTTGTTTCGGACTTAAGAGCATTGTTTGCCCACTTGAGTTTGTATGACGATGGGAGTATTCTCGCAGAGTTGCAAGTTGCCTACCGGTTGAGCGGTCGAGAGAAACAGCTTATTGGATGAGGTTCGAGTGCGGCGCAAGGTTGCAAGTGCAGATGGTGGTTTGGAGGGTTACAAATTTTGTCCGTGATGGGGTTCTGTGTTTCCAAGGTAAGGCTTGTATGCCTAAAGATGTTGAGCTAAGGCAAAGATTCTTCAGACGCACATAGCGGTCCTTATGCTATGCATCCCGGAGGTAGCAAGATGTATAGGGATCTTAGAGAGCGCTTTTGGTGGCACGGCTTGAAGAAAGAGGTGACAGAGTTTGTTGGGAAGTGTCCGACTTGTCGCCAGTCAAGGCCGAACATCGCTTGTCGTCGGGGTTGCTTCACTGTGAAGATTCCTCGCGGAAGTGGGAAAGGATAACCATGGATTTTGTCGGTGGTTACCGCTACGCCAAGCAAGAAGGATTCAGCTTTGGGTAGTGGTGGATCGATCGACTAAATCGACTCACTTTATTCCGGTGAGGGTTGACTACTCACTTCGTGGTTGGCGGCCGTGTATGTGTCGAGATAGTGAGGTTGCACGGTGTGCCGCTTTCGATAATCTCTGATAGGGATCCCGATTTACGCCAAGGTTCGGAAAGCATTGCATCAAGCTCTGGGCACTCGCTTGATTTCAAAGACGGCTTTTCACCCGCAATCGACGGCCAATCGTAAAGGGTCATTCAGATCTTAGAGGATATGCCGAGAGGTTGTGTCTTGGATTTGAGAGGTGGTTGGGAGGAGTTTCTACCATTAGCCGAGTTTGCCTACAACAACGCTTACTGCGAGCATCAAAATGGCACCGTATGAGGCGTTGTATGGTAGGAAGTGTCGCTCACCTACGTGTTGGACTGAGTTAGGTGAACGCGCTTGTTGGGACCCGAGTTGGTTCTTGAGACCAAGACAAGGTTAAGTTGATTCATCTAGATTGAAGGAAGCTTGGACCGGCAGAAGTCTTATGCCGATCTTAAGCGAAGAGATATAGAGTTCGCTGTGGGGATCGAAGTTTTCAAGGTCTCACCTTGGAAGAAGGTGTTGAGGTTCGGGAAGAAAGGCAAGCTAAGTCCGAGGTTTATTGGGCCGTATAAGGTTCCGGAGGCGAGTTGGACCAGTGAGCGTATCGCCTGAGTTGCCAGCAGAGCTTAGTCCGATTCACGATGTTTTTCACGCTTCGATGCTTCGAGGTATCGCTCGCATCCGCCGCATGTGGTAGCAATGGAAGAGAGATCGAGGTAAATCCAGATTTGACCATGGAGGAGGAGCCCGTGCGCATTCTTGATCGAGATGTGAAGGTTCTCACGTAAAGAAGTCCGTGCCTCTGGTTAAGGTTCTTTGGCGGAATCATGGCGTAGAAGAAGCTACGTGGGAACTCGAGGATATGATGAGACAAAGAATACCCGCAACTTTTCGATCGTAATTTCGAGGCCAAATTATTTTAAGGGGGTAGAACTGTAACATCCCGGTTGGGGTCGTTTTTGTTGTTGCATGATATTGCATGAGTTTAGTGTGTCGTGTTGCTACTCTCGGTTTAGGGGTTATGCACCTAGTGCATGTCTCAGTGTTAGCAGGCTTTTGTGTGCTTAGTCAAGTTTTTGGGGGTTTTGAGAACCCCGGTGGTAGGGGAGGCTTTTAGAAATTTTTGATTTTTAGGGTGTAAAAGGAGCTTGGCTTTTGGGGGTCTTAAAAGTATTTTTAGGTGGTTTGTGTCACATAGGATGGGTTAGCAAAGTGGCGGGTGGGACGCCACTAAGGCTTGTGTGTGTGGCGTCATTTGCAGGAGGGAGAGATCTTGTGTTCAAGTTGCGGAGTGGCCACCTTTTGGCTTTCTTTTTGACGCCTAGGAAGGAGAGTTTGTAGGCGCTTCAAACTCGCTTTGACCTAGTCTATGGGTGAGATGGACTACAAGGAGCGATTTAGGAAGGGGACTAATTCAAATGCTTTTGAATTAGTGGCTTGGAGTATTTTGAGGAGTGGTGGCCGATTCTAGGGATTTGGGGGAGTGTGGACGGCTTAGTGTGGGAGAAGGGAAGGCCGAATGTACCTTTGTTTTGGGGTGCATTTTCGGTCACATTTGCAAAGAAGAAAAGCTCTCTCTTTTTGTCTTTTGTAGCCTAAACTTCAAGAGAAGGTTCTCTCATTTTCTTCATTCTATTTGAAACCAAAACACCAAACTCCTATAGTTGCTTAATCTTGCTTTATTTTCTTGGTGACCGAATGCATCTTTGAGCCCTTCTCATACTTCTTTCCTCCTTGATCATTAGAAGCCGAAAGTTATTTCCCAAAACCTTTCCACCATTCCTTTCTTCTTCTTAAACCTAAGTACTCCTTTTCTCTTCTCCTTTTTCCATCATTTTTTGTCATTAGCCAATACCAACCCCTTTTCTTCTCATCTTTCACTTGTATTCTCTTTCTTTGAGTAAAGCCAATTCTTCCTTCTTGTTTAATGAGATTGGCCGAATTTCCTTCTCTCCTAGTGGTGTTTATTTTGGCCGTATATTGGTGGAGTTTTTGGTGCTCATCTCGGGTGGTGCAATCGGTTGGTGAAGGGCCTTTTGGAAGCAAGCAAAAGGAGTCTTCCTACTCAATAACCGCTGGGTAAGTTATGGTAAGAAGTTGGTTGATGGTTCATTCTTGTTAAGCTTAGGGCTGAGACTAATTGTTGTGTTTTTAAGGAAGGCCGATTGTCGGAGAACCATTGGTTGATCAGTGATTTGAAGGAAACCAAATCAATCGTGAGGAGCAAGAGGAGCCGCTTTTCTCTGTCAATTGATTAGTAAGGGTAAGTGATTGGTGTTAGTATTGTTAGTTCAATCTTTTGTTTCCGATCAAGTCAAAGGTGATTAGGGATTAATTATTTGTCTTATAGGGTGCCGATTGTTGGAAGGAGAACCATCATTGGTTCGAGGTTGGTTGGAAACCAAACCATTCGCAAGAGTAAGGTAATGGCTTAATATTAACCCCTTTGGGTTTATATGTCTTTGACCGAATGGTCTTAGTGCCTAATCCTATGTTGGCCGATTGTTATAGGAGCTTGATACTCGAGGGATTTAGATCGCTTCGCTGGGATCTTTAGACTCGTAATTACTGTGTGTGTAAACTAACACACTATACCTAGCAATGTTATTAATAAACCTGTCACTGCTAAAAACTATACCAGCAGATGATGACGGATAATTGGATACCCAAACGGGGTATGTGTACGTATCCGTAAGTCTAATTTATTACAAGTTCTATTATGGATGCCTTGGGTATTATGATCTATGTTATGTATGCTATGAGATGTAATGCTAGACATGTTGGCATGATAAGCATGACTTGTATGATATGCATGATCACATGAGTTGGTATGTTGATGGGTGATATGAGTGGAGGAGCGTTGATATTTTGTGCCGACGAGCACCGTTGTTTTGGTAACACACTTTGTGACTTTGGGTCACCAAAGGCTTTGGTAGCACATTTGTGTCTTTGGGACACCGAGGTTGGGCACCTCATTGCAACTTGTCCCCGTGGTTAACACCACCGTGGGTTGGCCCCACTTTGAGATATGGGATCATCTGCTAGTGATTGGGTATCACACAATGGGTTGGCCCCATCATTCGATTATCGTGACTACGGTCACCAGTGCTTTGGTAGCACATTTGTGTCTTTGGGACACCAGAGGTTGGGTACCTCATTGCGACTTGTCCCCGTGGTTAACACCACCGCGGGTTGGCCCCACATGAGATATGGGATCGCCTGGCTAGTGATTGGGTATCACACGAGGGGTTGGCCCCATCATTGGATTTGTGACTTCGGTCACCAAGCTTTGGTAGCACATTTGTGTCTTTGGGACACCAAAGTTTTGGTAACACATTGTGACTATATGTCACCAAAGTGGTTTGGCACCACCAAAGGGTTTTGGTACCACACCGGGGTAGAAAAGGCGATACTGATGGTTAGGATCGGGTTGCATTAATTATGTTGCTATGTGTGATGTGTGTTAGCATGTTGTTTCATCGGGAGCGGGATTTATGCACCGAGTCATTCGACTCACCCTCTCCTTTGACATTTCAGTGACCCGAGACGCGACATGGAGTCAAAGTGGACTCGGGGTGCACATGCCATGCTTTAATAAAAGTTTTGCTCAAACTCTATCATTTGGGTACTTTAGTTTAATTACTTTTATTTGGGTTTTTAAGTTGGATTTGTAAAAGGCCTTTAAATTATGTTTTTTGATGGTTATGCTTTAATCAGATTCTCAACCTGCTTAACAAATAACTTGGTATGAAATTTTACTAAAAATTTGGTAAGATAATGTTTTCAAAACTATAACGCAATGTGTTTTAAACTATACCATCGGGTATCTCACTATGCTTTGCTATAAAGTAAACTCAAATGAGCTTCAAACCAAACTCGATATTCTACTAAGTCAAAAATGTTTCAAAATAGCACTAAGAAACTAGTGGATATGCTAAATGAAATCAACTCGTTTTTAACTATATACTTTGGATAAGTTTTCAAATCTAATCAAACAGGCCTACTTCAATTTTCCTCAAATTCCCTACGTTTTTACCCCGCCTTTAAACGAAAAATCTGATCACTCAAAAACGTTTTTTTCCCGTAACATACCAGATTCGGACGTGGTGTCCTGTCCGAGTTTGGGGTGTTACAATAACCAACAATAAAGTGAGCAAGAAAGAATGTATGCTCTAAAAGGCTCAAGATCTCACAAAGATTATGGGTTTTTGATGTCATCCTTGTAAATTTCAAGCTTCAAGTAATATTTAGATTTAGGTAGACAACCTAACAAATTTTTAATTCTGAAAATAGACTCATCATGCTTGATTCTCTAGTCTCCTAAAGTTTGAATCATCACTGCACAATTAACTATGACTTAATTCAAAACATATCAATAAAAATTATAAATCAATCAGAATTTGTTCTAATAGTGATATGAGAAAGTGACTTGAGAAAAAGACAAAATTCAGGGATTTGAGAATAATGCAAAAAGTTAAGAACTTTTCTGAATAAAATTAACCCCCCAGACTTAAGATGTACATTGCCCTCAATGTACAAAGATAGATAATGATTAGTAAGAAAGTCATAAGTGAGGGAGAGAGGTGAAACTTCCTGAATTATGGATGAAATCCTTGGAGGATGATCAATGATGAACATGATGACTAGGCATAGGTGAAGGTGGTGGAGAATACTCCGGTGGTGTGTTTGTTCCTTGAGTGGCATCTTGAACCTTTTTTTTTTAAACTGTGAAATCATCAGTAAAGTTTTTAGGGAGTTCTTATTTAATGGACGTTTGTTATAGTTACTCGAGAGTTAAACAGCCAGAGATAAAAGAAATCAGATTATACTTAAAAATTTAAAGAGTTTAATAATAAAGGAAAATAAACTAAAATAAAAATAATAATAATAAAAATAAGAATGAAGAAAATAAAAGGACTTAAAGGTCCTCATCATCGGAGTGATCTCGAGGTGGTGGTGGCGGTGATATGTGAAAAAGCTGATAATATCGACCACGGCTGCCTCGCACGGCCGTGTGGATTTATCTTAGCCCGTGTTCTTTAGGCAGTTTCGACTACGGCCGCATAGCACGGTCGTGGATTTTAGTCGGAGCCCGTGTCTTGGGGAAAATTTTCGTCCTGTTTCTGCACGATCTCCGCCACGCCCATGTACCTATTCATGGTGTCCACACGGCCACGGCCACGCCTGTGTGCAAGGCCGTGTGGTATGGGAATCTGCATTTTAAAACATGAACGAAAGTGAAAACAAACTAATTAGTGGGGTTAGTGCTCGGGTTGCCTCCCGAGAAGCGCTCATTTAAAGTCTTAAGCTAGACTTACCTCTCATTCGCATAATCATAATGGTTTGAGGAGTTGAAAATCCTTTCTCATGCTATCAGTTCTATTATCAGTATATAGTTCGAGTCGATTGGTGTTTACCTTAAAAGTGCTGAATTTAGGATTAGTTACCTCGACTGTTCCGTATAGGCAGACATTGAGTACCTTAAAAGGGATTTCTTCGTTTGTGTTAAGGTCTGAAGTGGTGATTCAAGGGTCTGTCTTATCCAACAATACCTGATCCCCGATCTGAAACTGGTTTGCCTCATCCTTTAAGTTTGACATGGTTTTGCTTTGGTTCTGCTTAGTGTTCTTGGTTTCTCCTTGACACGTGGCTTCCACTCGTCTAGTTCATCGTTCTGAAGCTTTCGTTCCTCATGAGTTATTTCTTTATTGGCACAATGTCTAGGATATGGCTCAGTTGTGTAATTTTGTGGTGCTATTTGAAAAGAAGGTTGAACTAAATGGTCATTAGTAGAGTTTATGTTTTCACCTTGATTACTCGATGTCCTAGTCGAGTCAAGAGACTGAAGAGTGATCGTTTCATCACATACACGAAGTATGAGTTCACCTGTACCAACATCAATTTTAGTTCTAGCAGTTGCTAAAAAGGGTCTTCCTAAAATTAAAGGAACAATTTTGTCCTCATCCATGTCTAAAACAACAAAGTCTACTGGGAATATGAATTTATCAATTTTCACTAGTACATCTTCGATTATATCCCTAGGAACTCTAATGGTTTTATTCGCTAATTGGATGCTCATCCTAGTTTGTTTGGGTTTCCCTAGACCTAGTTGTTTAAACAGTTTATAAGGCATAATATTGATGCTTGCCCCTAAATCAGCTAAAGCATTACCAACAGATAAACTGCAAATTAAGCACAGAATTGTAAAACTTCCTGGATCTTTTAATTTTCGTGGTAGTTTATTTTGCAAAATTACTGTGCACACTACATTTAGCTCCACATGCGACGTATTGTCTAACCTCCGTTTGTTTGCCAGAAGCTCTTTTAAAAATTTCCTTGAATTGGGCATCTGCGAAAGAGCTTCAAGAAACGGTAAGTTAATATGTAATTTCTTTAGAAGTTTAAGAAACTTACCGAATTGTTCATTTGTGCGGTCTTTCTTCATCGCATTGGGGTAGGGCACTCGAGGTGTATACTCTTTAATGACAGGTTTTTGTGTATCATGGCTTACCTCAACCTTACCTTTGCTTACCACAGGCTCTTGCCTTGAGTTCTAGAATTATTACCCAAATAATTCATCTGTTCGCTTTCTAAGCCAGGATTGTAGGATGGATATTCTGTATTGTTTATTCCTCCTCCACTCGTATCGCACTGCATCACTGAATGTACCTGTGAGGAACCACACAAACCATTAATTTTCTTACTTAAGATTTCTACCTGATTTGATAGCATGGTTACTGCGTCGAGGTTGAAAACACTGGCGGGTTTTGTTGGCTTTGTTCTCATAACTTGCCACTGATAATTATTCAGTGACATCTCTTCAATGAATTCATAAGCAGCCTCAGGTGTTTTATTTCTTAGTGTACCATCGGTGGATGCATCAATCAACTGCCTAGTCGAGGGGTTCACACCGCTGTAAAAGGTTTGAACCTGTAGCCATAAGGGTAACCCATGATGAGGGCACCTTCTCAATAAATCCTTATATCTCTCCCATGCATCGTAAAGTGTCTCTAAATCCATCTGCACAAAAGAAGAGATATCATTCCTCAACTTAGCCGTTTTAGCCAGCGAAAAATATTTTAACAAAATTTTTTCAGTCATTTGCTCCCATGTAGTGATTGATCCTCGTGGAAGAGAATTCAACCACTGTTTGGCTTTATCACTTAAAGAAAAGGAAAATAACCAAAGGCGAATGGCATCATCAGAAACGCCAATAATTTTAAACGTATCGCATAATTCCAAAAAGTTCGCTAAGTGTGTGTTAGGATCTTCATCCTGCAAACCATCAAACTGAACAAATTGTTGAATCATCTGTATAGTGTTAGGTTTAAGTTCAAAATTATTTCCAGCGACAGCAGGTCTAACAATACTTGATTCAGTTCCTGTTAAATTAGGTTTAGCATAATCATACATAGTTCGAGGAGGAGGATTTTCGGCAACCACATGAGGAAGTGGATTATTCTGGGGATCAGCCATCTCTTCCGTGTTATTAGTATCGTCCTCTTTCTCTTCTTCTATGTATTGTAGGCTTCACCTTATCTCTCTTCGGTTTCTACGAACGGTTCCTTCTATATCACTATCGTAAAGTAGAGGTCCTGATGGGTTTCTTCTAGTCATAAACTAGAATACCTGCCAGAAGCAAGGAAAAAGAAAAATTAGAAAAGTTTAAATAAAATAAAAAAATAAAAATAAATTGAAAATAAATAGAAAGGCTAGAGTAATAAAAATCAAGTGTTCCTAATATCTTAGTCCCCGGCAACGGCGCCAAAAACTTGATCATGTCCAAACTAACTATGACAACGAATAAGGCAAGCGCACCTATCATTTGGTAGTATAGCTATGGCAAGACCGGAAATATCGTATCCTCAAGTTCCAAGAGTACTAGTAGTTACTATATTTTTATTATCTAGCCTAAGTATTAAGGGAATCGATGTTTAATTAACTAATTACTAAACTAAGGATGCTAAAACACAGAGAGTGAATTGGGAAAATACTTATGGGAAAACCAGTTGATTAAGACAATACCCGAGGAAGAATCCACCTAGACTTCACTTGTTACTTAACTCTCAACTGCATTTATTTATTCACTTGACTTGATCCGTAGGATTCCCTAATTTATATTAATACCTCTTTCGAGGCTACTAACGTCTAACCCTAGGTTGATTAATTGAAATATCTTTCTAATTAAAACCCCTAGTGTTGCATTAACTCGATCTATGGACTTCCATATTAGGTTTGACCCTAATCCAACAGATTTTCGTCATCCAATTTCTAGGGTTGCGATCAACTCCACTTAACTATGCTAGATCTACTCTTAAACAGGGACTTTTGCTCTACTGCCTAAGCACATCAATACTTGAATCAATATCCTGAAATATTAAAGCAAGAATTAAGAATACATAATTAAGAACAAATCAATTATTTATCATACAGTTCAGAAAACAATAACAAGATCCGTCTTATGTTTCATCCCCCTCAGGTATTTGAGGGGTTTAGTTCATGATTAATAAAGAATACATCTCAAAAGAAAGTAAATAACAAAACTTAAGAAAAACCCTAAAACCCCCTGAAGGAAATTGGAGGGAAGATCTTCCGTCTTGAGCGTGATTCCGGCTTCTGAGATGGATCAACTGGCTTTCTTGGAGTAATTCCCTGTGTTCAATTTCTCTCTCTGCTTCGCCTCTCGTCAAAAGCCCCCGATGAAGACTTCACAAACTCCCTTTAGGTTGCCCTCTAGGGTGTTTATATAGGCTTTCGGGATGCCTTACTTGGCCCACAAGTATCCTATTCCGAGTGAAATTCATCTTGGCCACGGCAGGGACACGCCCGTGTGGAACGCCCATATGAATCGAGCCCAGGCCGTGTTCAAGTCTGCTAAAGTGGCACGGCCGTATGGTGAACCCCAGGCGTGTCTCAGTTGTTGCTCGAAACACACGACTGTGGGAGATAACCCAGGCTGTGTGAATCTCTAAGGTAGGCCCATTTTCTCCGTTTTCGGCCAGTTTCTCGTTCTTTTCATCTTCCGATGCTCTCCTAAGTATAAAACATGAAATTAAAGGATTAGGAGCATCAAATTCCACAATTCAAGGGATTAAATCATCCAAAAGTATGCTAAATGTGGGATTAAAATATGTATACATTACGGTTTATCATGATGTTATGGCAAAATGTTAACATGTTGTGACTGAAAATTTAATGCTTAATTGCTTTGATTTATGCATGATTCGGTAAAAATGACTTGATGTTTTTACTATCATTCATTGAGCTTTTTAAGCTCACACCCTCACATTTCGTGCAGAGAATTTTTGGGCGTAAGGAGTCGAGAAGCGAGTGCAAGGGCAATCTAAGAATAAGGCTCGGTAGTGGCTTAAGAAATGTACTTTAGAGACTATATAGGGGCATTGTGATGCTTTTGGGACTAGTGTTATTTTACTTGTAATGGACATTGGACATTAAATTTTGGACTTTAATTTTGGTGATTTTATAATTGCTTTAGTACATGATTTTATGTCTAATTGATGTTTGATTTATGGTATATTTATGAGTGTTCGTACAGTGGTTGATAACACGATGAATGAAGCTTGTATTTTATACTAACAATTTTTAATTGTAGCTTACCATGGAGTGGATTGCTTGCAACTAAGGTATGTAGCTTGTGTGAATTAATTGGTATTTGCTAAGCGTGTAATTGGGTGTTAAATTTTGATTAATTGTTGCATATGTGTTGTAAATAAATTAAATTGGAGATGTGTGGATGTTTATGGTGATTAATTGTAGCTATTTCAAGTTTAATGGGTAAGTAAAATATGCAAAATTGGGTAATTAAAATGAATTTTTGACAAAATAGGTGCAGTGGTTTGCACACAGGCGTGTGTCTTTTCACACAGGAGTGTGGGTTTTTGGGGGGTTTAATTTTCTATTTTTGTAATCTAGTATTCTAATTTGCTTAATTTATAATTTAGTCCTAAAACTTGATTAGATTAATCAAAGCCTTTAATGATAGGGAAACTTGGTAATATTTTAGGATTAGACTTGTAACTGTTAATATTTGGTAGAAACACTCTTAATTTTTAATTTGAAAAATGTACTAAAAGTTTGTAAAAGTTACAATTTAGTCCCTAATAATAAAACTTGAATTAGATATAGTAAATGAACTCGAATTAAGTTGAAATTTTTAGGGCTTGCATAATTTGACTAAAAGAAGGTCGATAACTATTTAGAAATAAAATTGGGATAGTTTAACCTTAGGTGGTAAAATGACCAAAATACCTTTAGGTTTAAATACTTATAAAAAGTTTTAAAATGGTTCACAAATTGCTTCCGCATTAATAAATGATAGTTAATTAGTCATAAATGAGGTATTATAAGGTTAGGGTGTACATCGGGTGGTCGTTAGCTGGAGAGTCGCTTTAGTGGCTAATGTAATGCTTCGAATTCGGGTCAGTCCGTCCCAGTCGTTTTTGAGGTGTCACAATAAAAGTCACAAAATTAGAAACCTCAATAATTAATGCACAAAAATTTGTGAGCTGACCATAGTTGCTTTATTATGTCGTGACTTGCTACATGGAGAAATAAGGAAAGTGAGAGAATGAGAAATAAGGTGGTGAGCAGGCAAGGGATATTAAAGGGAAGAATAGGGAACAATGTGATGTGCCAAACTACTTTCCTGCTTGAAATTGTTTTGATGCCCTTTTTATTGAATTCCATACCAACCATAAGCTTCAGACCGTTACAAGCCGAAAAGTCCTATGTGACGTTGATAAATCTATTCATGAATGGACATTATATCAAGTAATTGCAATAATGGTTGTTTGTATTCTGCTAGCATAATCAAATTACCTGTATGATTTAACGATGGATCCATATATTTGAGGACCTTATTGTTTATATATTTTGTAATATACTGAACTTAGGTGTTTGACGTTGAGAATGGTAAGTCATTTATGTTGGATCATCAGTACACCATGTGGCGCAACGAAAAAATTATTCCGATGATCATCATCCAAGGATCCAAGTACGAGGAATGAATTGGGTTGAAACATAATTGGAAATATACCTTTAGCAATCTAATTCCTTCGTGGTGTCGATTCCAAGACGTAACAGAATCGTTTCAGCATCTACGTAGTCCACTTAGTCAAGCATGAACAACAAAACTCTTTGAACTTTTCAGAGAGAATTCAAAGACTGGCTTTTAGACCTCTTGAATTTTTCCTTACTTCTCAATCGCATCATCAAGGATCTTTTTCCTTTTATTAATCACTTATAATAAAAATGGAATAATTCCCTTTTACTTCTAGAGAAAATCATGGAAGGTATTAAAGTTTTCTTCTTTCCAAAATAATATTAACTTCCATAAATATTAACTCTAGAAAGTAGTTACGAATCGTATTCGCTAGGCGATACTGTTAGTCAGGCGATACAGTCCGCCAGGCGATACTGTCTGCCAAAGATGTATATAAGAGGGTATATGCCCAACGTTTTGCACGAAGTCTATTCACTTTAACCATAGGGTGTAACCTTATATGTTATTGTAACACTAGTAGTAATACTAGAACATTTCTAATGTAACACCCCTTACCCGTATTCGACACCTGAACCGGGTACGAGGCATTACTCTACTTAACTTGCTCAATCATACAATATCTATCCATAAAAACTTCATGTCAAATTAAAAATTTTCATTCAAGACCATAATGTCCTTATTATGGGTCTACGAGACCCTAAACTTGCACACAGAATGGTTCAGGACTAAACCGGAAACTTTTGAACACTTAGAAATTTTTTACACAAAACAGGTCCACATGCCCGTGTGATGAGGGACACGCCCGTGTGACATATCACATGCCCATGTTTCACACCTGTGTGGATTTATTTTTCAGTTCGAACCTACAGGGGTTTTCACACGGCATGACACACGCTCGTGTCCATAGCCCGTGTCCCTCACACGACCATGACACGCCCGTGTCTTCACCCGTGTGTGAAAACCTTGACATTCTATTTATGACATCATCATCTCAATAAATTCACACGGCCAAGGCACACGCCCGTGTCCTTAGACCGTGTGTCAAATAAAATTCCTAATTTCAGGTGCAGACTTCACACGGCCCGGGCACATGCCCGTGTCTTAAGCCGTGTCTCTCACACGGTTGAGACACACGGCCGTGTCTCAACCAGTGTGGTCACTACTAGGCATACTGACTTGCCAACTTAGCATGCTGGGGTACACACGGCCTATCAACACACCCATGGGGCTGACCGTATGCCACACATAGTCTAGACACACGCCTGTGTATCTACCTGTGTGGACAGTTGTAAGGCTATCTACCAAGCCAATTGCCACCCTACAAAGTAACCACACTTATACCAATTCAATTCAACATACATCATGACCATAAGGCGCTTCTAAGAACCCAAAATCAAGACATCCACACAAGCATGCACTTCATGAACTTCATCATCATCATATATATAAACTTGTCAAGTATTGGCCAATTTCCAATTGCCATTTACAAAATGAATTGAATAACATTAATAGCCACACATTGGCTAGTAAATATGACATAACACAAAATGACCAAGTTCATATACATGCCATACTCAAAATTAGACAGATTATGATGTACCAAAGAGTAGTTGATAGTGTGATTTCGAATTCTGACGTTCCACGATTCCCGAGCTAGCTTGGAAATACTACAAGGAAAAGGGAAATGAGAGGGGTAAGCATAAAGCTTAGTAAGTTTGCATGAAATAAATAGCATCATAAAGGCTCATAATGTCATCCATCTATTGCATTGGATAAAAACACAAGGTCTCAAGCACATTGCCATAACTTACTCATGCTTACTCTTACCAATTACATGTCATGTCACATATCTTATACATTTCTCGTGAATTACTCACATGTACCTTGTAACACCCCTAACCCGAAACCGTCACTGGAATAGGGTTAAGAGGCATTACCGGACAATAGAATCATTTTGCAACTCATTTACGAGACAAAGTCAATCATCATCATAATACATCAAACATAAACAATTAGTCCCTTTTTAAGGGGTATAAGACCTTAAACACATGCTAGGGAGGGGTCGGGACTAAATCAAACACATACGTAAGCTACTCAAAATTTAAAACTTTTCTAGGTTTCAGGGGACACACGCCCGCAGGGGGCAAACTGTAGCCTCTCCTACGGCAGCTTGGACACCCCTGTGTGTCCTCCCCCGTGGTCGACCGACCACATCCACGGCCACCAAGCACGCCCGTGTGCCTTGGCCATGGTCAAATCTGACATCCCATACACGGCCACCAAGCACGCCCGTGTGCTAAGGCCGTGTACTATTAGGCTAGCTACTGACTTAGCCCCACGGTCCCTGGGCACGCCCGTGTGCCATGACCGTGTAGACAAAACAGGCCATATGCAAGGCCAAAATTGCCATCCACAATAGGTTCATGCCTACAAGCATCAAAGCAACACCAATTCATGCTTCTAAATGCATTCAAACATACCATTTCATACACCAATTGGTCATCCACAATATCATCTACTTCTATACCTATTGACATCACAGAGTCCTTCCAAGTATCAATTATACATCTCAAAACATTTTTAACTCAAACATCATATAATCCATACCAAAACTCATCTTCTAATCACCTCTTTCATCAACCATAGAGTCATGAAACATACCACATTCATAGCTCATTCACAAACTCAATATTATCACACTTCTAAGCCAACTCACATGGCAAGGATTAAACATCACAAATCATACCATAACTTCTAGCCTATACATGCCATATTTAATCTATATACATCTTTCCAGAAGTACCAAAATAGATTTCCGATAGTGTGATTGATATACTGACGATCCCCGGATCCGAGCTAGCTTTACTGACACTGCAAAGCAGAAAAACAAATCACACAGTAAGCATTCCAGAGCTTAATAAGTCCGTAATATAATACATGTAATTCAATAATTCAAATCAATATACAAAAATAAGCCATCACTTAGATTAATTTATCAATAATACACCAACTCAACTATACCCAATGCTCACATAGCACTCCATCCATCTACTTTCAAATCCACCAACACAGAGATATCATACATACCTTAATCAACACATAGTTTTCATACATGCCTTAGCCAATATATAGTTATCACACATGCTTTAACCAACACATAGTTATCATACATACCTTTGCCAACACATAGTTATCACATATGCCTTAACCAACATATAGTTATCATACATACCTTTGCTAACACATAGTTACTTACCAACCAAGCTACTCAATTGCTCGACTTTACCTTTGGATCAACCTTTACTATACTTTTGATTTATTCGCACACTTAGTGCCAATTCGTAATCGAAACATATTTATCATCGCACACTTAGTGCCAATTCGTTAAACTAAACTTGTATCGGTATCGCACACACAGTGCCAATTCGATAAGCCGAAGCTTCTATCACCTCGCACACACAGTGCTAATCTTCTCTGTCTCGTTTCTAAACTCGCACACTTAGTGCCCTCCAATTCAATTCAGCACATAGCATTTCTAATCTCATAATTATATACATTTATTCATTCAAATTCACATCACAAAGATATATTTTACAACTAGTATTATATCCGAACTTACCTCGGACGTCGAAATACCAAAACGGTCGATTAATCGAGCACTTTGTCTTTGCCTCGACCTCGATCCGAACCTCTCCTTTCTTAGTCTATACACATTCAAATTCAATCCATTCAATCACCAATTCATTCATTTTAGTCCAAACACACATATTTAGGGCATTTTACAAAATAGCCCTCACATTTTCACATTTTGACACTTTAGTCCCTAATTCACAAAATCATCAAATTCACATAATTTCCTTTTCACATAAGCTTAGCCGAATTTCCTTTGGGTTCATACAAACCCACACATTTCATTTATTTCACATTTTAGTCCCCCAATTTACACTTTTCTCATTTTAGCCCAACACACACAAATTCATCAAAACTCCAAAGACAAACTATCTTAATCAAACACATATCTTTCATTTTCCTCCATCAAACATTCAAGAACTCACAAGTTCATCAATAGCATATTTCAAAAACATCATCAACTCGTAAAATTAAGACATGGGTTAGCTAGAGCACGAAGCAACGATTACGAAAACATAGAAATTATCAAAAACCGAGCTCAAACATACCTTAATTTTTGCTTTAAGCTTGCCGAATGTTCAAAGCTTTAAACTTTCTTTTCTTTTCTTTATTTTTCGGTGGAGATGGATGAACAATCCACTTACTCCTTTTATTAGTTTTATTATAGCTTATAATATAATATAATATAATTTTAACTTATCAAATTAATAAATAAAAACATATATACATACAAATCAACATTTAATGCCATCCACCCACTTATATATTTGGCTAATTTCAACTTTAATCCTCCAAATTATAAAGACAACAACAATTAGGAACTTAGCAATCAGCACACAGCATTTTACAATTTATGCAATTAAGTCTTTTCTCACAATTCGACACACAATCGATAAAATATTCACACAAAACTTTCACACAGGCTATATCACATATAATCAACACCAATAATAATATTAAAATATTATTCTGACCTCGAATTTATGGTCTCGAAACCACTATTCCGACTAGGGTCTAAATCGAGCTGTTACAACTCTCCCCCCTTAGGGATTTTCGTCCCCAAAAATCTTACCAAAGAGTAGATGTGGATATTGTTCTCTCATAACATTTTCAGGCTCCCACGTAGCCTCCTCAACTCCGTGTTTATGCCACAACACTTTCACTAAGGAAATTCTTTTGTTTCTCAACTCTTTAGTCTCTCATGCCAATATTCGAACCGGTTCCTCACTATACGACAAGTCTGACTGAATCTCAACCTCAGTAGGAGCAATCATATGAGACGGGTCAGATCTGTACTGTCGAAGCATCGACACATGAAACACGTTATGAATCTTTTCCAATTCAGGTGGCAACATCAATCTCTAAATAACCTGCCCAACTCGTTAAACGATCTCATACGACCCGATTCGAAGTATTTTCTTCCATGGAGATAAAGACAATCCCGACATAAAGTCCATCGTGATTCTCTTCTATTTCCACTCAGGAATCATAATTGGTTGTAACAAACCGATGTAACTCGATGTTCAAATTTTAACTTGTTGATAACTAAACACTTCGACATAAAGTCAGAGATATCCTGTTTCATACCATGCCACCAATAAAACTGTTTCAAGTCATTATACATTTTTGTACTCCCCAGATGACCAGTCAAACGACTATTGTGAGGTTCATTCAAAATCAACTGAATCAACTCTGAATTCTTCGGAGCACAAATCCGATCTCTAAATCTTAGATAATCATCACTATCAACTCGAAGTTCTGAATCAGAATTCAAATCACATTGAGCTCGTTTTGCTATCATCTCATCATCCATTTTCTGGGCATCACGAATCTGATGTACGAACATCAGTCTCATCTTCAACTCAGCCAAAACTGAACCATCATCGCACAGATCTATCTGAGAATTCATAGCTCGCAAAGTATATAAAGACTTCCGACTCAAGTCATCAGCAACAACATTATCTTTGTTTGAATGATAATCAATCAAAAATTCGTAATATAATACGTTCAACTCACTGAATCAAATCAATATACAAAGTAAACCATCATATAGATATTTTCACCAAAATGTTCAAACTTAACTATATCTGATACTCACATAACCATCCATTCATCTATTTTCAAATTCATCAACCACGTAGGTTCCATATATACCTTTTCCAACACTTAGTTAACGGTCATACAAGCTATTCCATGCTCGATACTACACATCAATTGCTCTTTGTTATTTATTCGAATTAATCGCACACTTAGTGCCTTTACTTTGAAGCGAATTTAATTGGGTATCGCACACACAGTGCTGATTGATAAAGCTAAGGCTTCCATTACTTCACACACAGAGTACTATTCACCTTCGTCCCGATTTTTAATTTCGCACACTTAGTGCCACATTTCTCAATTCCGCATATAGCATTTCTAGTCAATAATCACATATTCATTCATTTCATAACCTTTAGATATAGATTTAACAACTCGTATTTCCCACAGCTGATACAATATGCCCAGAAATCCAACCTCACGCAACCAAAACTCACATTTGCTAAACTTAGCATACAATTGTTTCTCGCGCAAAGTTTGTAACACAACTCTCAAATGCTCGGCATGTTGCATCTCATCACATAAATAAATTAGAATGTCATCAATAAACACTACAACAAAATGATCCAAATACGGTCTGAATATACTGTTCATTAAATCCATAAACACTGCAGGAGCATTCGCTAGTCCAAAAGGGATAACTAAGAATTCATAAATCACAGGCACAGATTCAACTTTCTTATCAGTCACTTTTATATCAATCACATATGTCAAATAAGCTCCGCAACCCTTTCTCACATAGTTCAAAACTTTCATCGCAGGTACAACAATTGGTACCCCTTTCATATCATTAAATTCAATTCAAACTATCTCACCGTTCTGACTTCTCAAATCTATACTCTTTCGTTTACAATTCACAATGACATTATGCAAAGTGAGCCAATCCATACTCAAAATTGTATCAAATTTATCTAATGGTAACATCATCAAATTAGCCGAAAAGCATATATCCCAAAACATCAATGAGCAATTCTTGCACACTTTATCCATCAAGACACACTTATCTAAGGGTTCAATACTATAATTACCAATTCAATAGACTCAACAGGTAGAGTCTTACTTGATACTAAATTCACACATACATACGAATGAGTAGATCCTGGATCTATCAATGCAATCACATTAGTATCAAATAAAGTAAAAGTACCAGTAATGACATCTGGCGATGGCGCTTCCTCTCGCACACGTATAGCATAGGCTCGGGCAGGTGCTCTTGCCTCCGATCTCACAGCCGTATCAGTAGTCCCTCTCTGCCTTTCGCTCATATTTTCGGTGTTTTTTGGGTGGTCTACCCCTAGCCATCTCATTGCTCGGTCTCACGTTCTGAACATTTTCTTCTTCAGCTAACCTTGGACAATTTCTAATGAAGTGGTCTCGTGATCCACATTTATAGCAAACTCTATTGTTGTACTTGCCCCAGCATTCTCCCACATGTCGTCTTCCACACTTCTACACTCAGGTTTGTTACTTTTGGCACTATCAACACTTGATTCTATTGGGGCTTGAGTTCTCGGATCAACATTTAGTCTCGCACAATCTCTATTCAGATGTCCAAACAAAGCATTTGGGCGATTGCTTGCATCTCTAAATCTCTTCGTCGAAGGTTGAGAAAACTTACTCATCGATCTTTTTCTTTCATCACAAGCTTCAGAATCAGCTTTCTTCTTTTTTTTACTGAGCTCCTCGGCTTTACACGCTCTTTCGACTAGCACAACAAACTCATTTATATCAAGTATCCAAACCAACAACTTAATGTCCTCATTCAATCCTTCTATGAAGCGTTTACACATAGTAGCTTCGATCGAAACACATTCCCGTGCATACTGACTCAATCTCACAAATTCTCGCTCGTACTCAGTAACTGACAAACGGCCCTGCTTCAGCTCTAGAAACTCTTTACGTTTCTGATCAATAAATCGTTGACTGATATACTTCTTTCTGAACTCAACTTGAAAGAAGTCCCAAGTGATTCTCTCTCTCGGAACCACAGATGTCAATGTTTTCCACCAATTATAGGCTGTATCTCTCAACAATGAAACTGCACACTTGATACACTCATCATGAGTCAATGACATCTCATCGAATACCCGAATTGTATTCTCGAGCCAAAACTCGGTTTGCTCAGCATCATCATCAGCTGTGGCCCTAAACTCTTCTTCGGCCCCATACTTTCTAATCTTATCCACAGGAGGCTTATTTAATCGATTCAGATCTACAACTTGAGACACAGTAGGTACTTGTGGGGGTGGAGGTTGTAAAGTAGTCGGATTCGTTCGAACGAACTCCGAAAACCACTCACTCATCATTCGAAAGAAGGCTTGCTTAACCTCTCTTCCCTCACTACTTTCATTCGGCCTAGATATGGTTTCCGCCCTCCCCCTTGAGCGGAACAGCGCATTGCTTTACATCGTCGAGAATCGCTCGATCGAGATCCATTACTATACGAAAACACATTTTCAACTTTCAGAATTCATCACACTATCGCAATTTCAAATATGGCATGTATAGCTAGACTCACAGGTGCTACGTTAGTCCGAGACTCGACTAAACCGTAGCTTTGATACCAATAAAATGTAACACCCCTAACTCGAAACCGTCGCTGGAATAGGGTTAAGAGGCATTACCGGACAATAGAATCATTTCGCAACTCATTTACGACACAAAGTCAATCATCATCATAATACATCAAACATAAACAATTAGTCCATTTTTAAGGCGTATAAGACCATAAACACATGCTAGGGAGGGGTCGGGACTAAACCAAAACACATACAGAAGCTACTCAAAATTTAAAACTTTTCTAGGTTTCAGTGGATACACGCCCGTGTGGGCAAACCGTGTGCCTCCCACGGCAGTTGGACACCCCCGTGTGTCCTCCCTGTGGCCGAATCTGACCTCACATCCACGGCCACCAAGCACGCCCGTGTGCCTTGGCCGTGGTCGAATCTAACATCCCATACACGGCCACCAAGCACGCCCGTGTGCTAAGGCCGTGTACTATTAGGCTAGCTACTGACTTAGCCCCACGGTCACTGGGCACGCCGTGTGCCATGACCGTGTAGACAAAACAGGCCATATGCAAGGCCAAAATTGCCATCCACAATAGGTTCATGCCTACAAGCATCAAAGCAACACCAATCCATGCTTCTAAATGCATTCAAACATACCATTTCATACACCAATTGGTCATCCACAATATCATCTACTTCTATACCTATTGACATCACAAATGAGTCCTTCCAAGTATCAATTATACATCTCAAAACATTTTTAACTCAAACATCATATAATCCATACCAAAACTCATCTTCTAATCACCTCTTTCATCAACCATAGAGTCATGAAACATACCACATTCATAGCTTATTCACAAACTCAATATTATCACACTTCCAAGCCAACTCATATGGCAAGGATTAAACATCACAAATCATACCATAACTTCTAGCCTATACATGCCATATTTAATCAATATACATCTTTCCAGAAGTACCAAAATAGATTGCCGATAGTGTGATTGATATACTGACGATCCCCAGATCCAAGCTAGCTTTACTGACACTGCAAAGCAGAAAAACAAATCACATAGTAAGCTTTCCAAAGCTTAATAAGTCCGTAATATAATACATGTAATTCAACAATTCAAATCAATATACAAAAATAAGCCATCACTTAGATTAATTTATCAATAATACACCAACTCAACTATACCCAGTGCTCACATAGCACTCCATCCATCTACTTTCAAATCCACCAACACAGAGATATCATACATACCTTAATCAACACATAGTTTTCATACATACCCTAGCCAATATATAGTTATCACACATGCTTTAACCAACACATAGTTATCATACATACCTTTGCCAACACATAGTTATCACATATGCCTTAACCAACATATAGTTATCATACATACCTTTGCCAACACATAGTTACTTACCAACCAAGCTACTCAATTGCTCGACTTTACCTTTGGATCAACCTTTACTATACTTTTGATTTATTCGCACAATTAGTGCCAATTCGTAATCGAAACATATTTATCATCGCACACTTAGTGCCAATTTGTTAAACTGAACTTGTATCGGTATCGCACACACAGTGCCAATTTGATAAGTCGAAGCTTCTATCACCTCGCACACACAGTGCTAATCTTCTCTGTCTCGTTTCTAAATTCGCACACTTAGTACCTTCCAATTAAATTCAGCACATAGAATTTCTAATCTCATAATTATATACATTTATTCATTCAAATTCACATCACAAAGATATTTTTTACAACTAGTATTATATCCGAACTTACCTTGGACGTCGAAATACCAAAACGGTCGATTAATCGAGCACTTTATCTTTGCCTCGATCTCGATCCGAACCTCTCCTTTCTTAGTCTATACACATTCAAATTCAATCCATTCAATCACCAATTCATTCATTTTAGTCCAAACACACATATTTAGGGCATTTTACAAAATAGCCTTCACATTTTCACATTTTGACACTTTAGTCCCTAATTCACAAAATCATCAAATTCACATAATTTCCTTTCACATAAGCTTAGTCAAATTTACTTTGTGTTCATACAAACCCACACATTTCATTTATTTCACATTTTAGTCCCCAAATTTACACTTTTCTCATTTTAGCCCAACAGACACAAATTCATCAAAACTCCAAAGACAAACTATCTTAATCAAACACATATCTTTCATTTTCCTCCATCAAACATTCAAGAACTCACAAGTTCATCAATAGCATATTTCAAAAACATCATCAACTCACAAAATTAAGACATGGGTTAGCTAGAGCACGAAAGCAACGACATACAAAACGTAGAAATTATCAAAAATCAAGCTCAAACATACCTTAATTTTTGCTTTAAGCTTGCCGAATGTTCAAAGCTTTAAACTTTCTTTTCTTTTCTTTGTTTTTCGGTGGAGATGGATGAACAATCCACTTACTCCTTTTATTAGTTTTATTATAACTTATAATATAATATAATATAATTTTAACTTATGAAATTAATAAATAAAAACATATATATACAAATCAACATTTAATACCGTCCACCCACTTATATATTTGGCTAATTTCAACTTTAATCCTCTAAATTATAAAGCAACAATAATTAGGAACTTAGCAATCAGCACACAGCATTTTACAATTTATGCAATTAAGTCATTTCTAACAATTCGACACACAATCGATAAAATTTTCACACAAAACTTTCACACAGGCTATATCACATATAATCAACACCAATAATAATATTAAAATCTTATTCTGACCTCGGATTTATGGTCTCGAAACCACTATTCTGACTAGGGTCTAAATCAGGCTGTTACATACCTGTATCACTTCATCACATAGCTTTAGTACTAATTTCGTTTCTATTATAAGCTTAACTATTTATTCCGATGAATCACTTGAAATACCCGAGAATACACAATCATCAACATACACGTAAACACGACGCCAAGGCCATATCCCAGATATGGTCTTACATGGGGTCACATCTCGATGCTGATGCCATATCCCAGATGTGGTCTTATACGGGATCTCATATCGATGTCGATGCCATATCCCAGATATGGTCTTATACGATTTTCATATTCGATGCCGATGCCATATCCCAAATATGGTCTTATTGGGGATCTCAATTCGGTGCCAAGGCCATGTCCCAGACATGGTCTTATACGGGACCTTACCAATCTCATTGATGATATCCTTTCACTTCTTAAAGTCCAACCGGGACTTCAACATCATAAATTTTCATCATTTTCTCATTCAACATCATTACTCAATTTCATGGAAATAATATACATCTTTACTAATATCAAGCATTTTAAAACTTAATAACATGATGTTGAATTTATTACACACAAACTTACCTCGATACCAAAATAGGCCAATTTGCTGATCTAGTTCGATACCTTGCCTTTTCCTCGGTCAAGGTTAATTCCCCGTTCTTCTTGATCTATAATAATGAATTCACTCATTTAATTACCACATTAACAAATACATTTCAATAATCATACTTTGGCAAAATTATCATTTTGCCCTTAGACTTTTACGAAATGACTATTTTACCCCTAGGCTCGTAAATTAATTCTACTCAAATTTCTTCCTTTAACGAGCCTAGGTGAACATTTATTACTCTTATAGAAACTCTCAATACTCATTATTTCACACATTTAACACTTATTTTACAACCTTTACAAAAAGGTCCTTTTAGGTGTTGTTCATTTAACAACTAAGACTCATTTTCTTTCATAAAATTTCAGAAATCAGCACTAATACTCCCATGTCAAAACCGTATGTTTTCAACCATTTTGCAAAATAGTCCCCTCTTTAGCTAGCTTAAGCTTTAGGGGTTCCAAAAGTACAAAAATCATCAAAGAATGGCTATTAAAGCACTTACTTGCAAGGAGAAAAGCTTGGCTGAAATTTTTGAGCTCTCAACCCCTATTTTGCTGCTAATTTTCGATGGAGAAGATGGAGAAAAAAAATGATATTTTTCTTTTCTTTATTTTATTAATACAAATCAATTTAATCCACCTAATTCCAACCACTTTGACCAATTTTGACATTGTTTGTCCCCTATGGCCGGCCACCCTATTTCTAATGGTCTAATTGCACTTTAAAGGCCTCCAATTAATATCCTATGGCTTTTAGACACCCTTAGCTTGTAAAATAGAACTTTCACACTTTATGCGATTTAGTCCTTTTTCGCGGTTAAGCATGCAATCGCTAAAATTAAAGCACCAAAATTTTTATGCACCTATATAATCATGCTATAACTCATAAAACAATATTTAAAAAAAAATTCTCTGACCTCGGATTAGTAGTTCCGAAACCACTGTTCCGACTAGCCCCCAAATCGGGCTGTTACATCTAATGTTACAAGTAATGAGTGGCATCTAGCAATGCATTATTGATACCTAAGTTACAAGAAGTTGTGATTCGACATAAATTTTCTATGATAAACTTTTCATGTATTATATCCTTTTATCCTTTATATCTATATTGGACGCAAGTCATGGTATAGTCACACTTGTATAGTCCAATCTCATAGTTCTTGATATTTTGAGTAGACTACAATAAGCAAATAAGTGTGATATCTCATATCAACTTATTTGAGCATGGCCATGCATTTCTAGTCTCACTCCATCAAGTGGCCCAAGATATTACTCCCATTATGTAGGAAAGATAAATTATATTTTGATCAATCATATCCCACTACATGGTTTATGGTATATCTAATATCAGTCTTTATAGTACAACCTATTACAATAGACGTTTGATTACATCAAAATATACAACTCACGATGTTAGGACAATGATGATCTCAAGTTTGAGGATCATATACATAGTTATCACTATGAGTAATGTTGTGACTATTACATAATAATCTAAGAAACATACTCACAGTGGGTTAATCCAATATTTTGTTCTCTAACACATACTCATGTATTGATTTTGACATCCCTATGTCAATGACGGCACTTTGTCATCAATCAACTACACATTAGTCTCAATGCATTATCGTTGTCCAAACCCACAATAATACTTGACTAAGGACTTTTTAAGAATAATCATATTATTCTCAAGACTTTATTATTAATAAGTTTATTTATACACACAGAAATTGAAATAACAATGGTAATGTCTTATATTAACAACAAGGTAAAGACTAGTATGTAATTATAATAATCCCATGCCAGAATTACATGTATATATGATTATTTGTAACAGTCCGGATTAGACCCTAGTCAGAATAGTGGTTTCAGGACCACAAATCTGAGTCAAAAAATATTTTAATATTATTTTCTATGCTTACAGTATGTGATTAAGCATGTGTGAAAGTTTCGTGAATTAATTTTATTGTTTGTATGTTTAATTTGAGAAAATGACTTAATCGCAAAAAATGTAAATGTGGCCTTTTAATTGAATAAGTGTCGAATTGTTATTATCTTTAATATGTGAAGTCCTTAAGAGGTTATTATGCCATTGATATGGTTAATGGACATTTATGACCAACCATTATGAATTATTATATGTTTTTATCAAAGGTTAATTAGGTAAATTAAATAATAAGTTAAGTTAAATAAAATAAAACATAAAACATGGCCATTTTATTCATCTTTGTGCCGAAAATTCAAATAAAAGAAAAGAAAAAGAACAAGCTTCATTCGGCTAGGTTTGAGCTTGATTAAGGTATGTTTTAGTTTCAGTTTTTGATAATTTCTACGTTTTTGAGATCGTTGCTTGGTATACTATCAAGCCCATGCCTTAATTTTAGAATTTTATAAAGATTTTGAGATATGCCATTGATGATTTTGTAAGCTTTGTGATGTTAGTTGATGAAATATGAAATATATGTGTTAGATTAACATATTTTATCTTTGGATTTTTGATTAATTTAAGTAATTTGGACTAAATTGTGAAAATAATATTTTGAGGGACTAAAATGTGAAATAAATGAAATGTATGGACTTGTGTGATCATGATGATTATTCGGCTAAGCATGGGTACAAAGAAATTGTATGTATTTTGTGATTTTGTGAAATAAGGACTTAAATGTCAAAATGTGAAAATGTGAGGGCTAAATTGTAAAATGCCCTAAATGTGTGTTTTTGGATTGAATTGAATGATTTGGTGAATAAATGGGTTAAATTTGAATATGTATAGATCAAGAACCAAAGAAAACGGATTTAGACCGAGGGAAGTCGAAAGTGACCGAGTAGTCGTTTCTGTCCATTCATATCCGTACGAGGTAAGTCTATATACAAATAAATGTATTTGAATTGATTTATTTATGTTCCTATAAAATTTAATTGTGATGAATGACTATGGAAGATACACACATGTGAAATCCGAGGAAGTATCGACAATGTGCCAATGTCTGAAAAGTCCCATACGAACCTTAGGAATAGTTAGGATACGTATGTCATGACATAAGGTTTCGATATGTGATATCGTGTAAGACCACGTCTGGGACATTGGCATCGATTTGAGAATTACATGTAAGACCATGTCTGGGACATTGGCATCGTAAATGATTTCGTGTAAGACCATGTCTAGGACAGTGGCATCGATATTTGATTACATGTAAGACACGTCTGGGACATTGGCATTGTACGAGTATTCTGAGTTATCCGAGTATCCTATTTGATTCCGAACGGTTCAACGGGAAATTCTGATATATGAATGACTATGTGAAATGTGTAACCGATACAGGTACGTTTGAGGTGTATACCATGTTTGATTATGAAAGGTAAGTATATGTGAAATTGCAAAAGTGAGATATGTGTATAGACTTGTTAAGACAAAAAGTGATATATATATATATATGAATGTGCTATGATCTAATGAAATACATGGAGATGTGATTTGTTGATAAGCAAATGGTTGGAAACAATTGAGCTAAAGAAGAAATATGAATATGCTATTGAGATATGCTAAAGTTCTTGTAATTGATATGGTTATAAATGTTTTATATGATAAGTTTATTTGTATATGGCTTACTAAGCTTTTGAAAGCTTACTTTGTGTGTGTTTACTTTGTTTTATAGATTATCGAAGCTACGAAAAGCTCGGGGATCGTCGAGAATCGTCATCACACTATCAAATCATATTTTGGGTACCTTTTGAATGTGTACATATTTAAGTATGGCATGTATAGTCTAGTTAAATTAGATGATGTTTTGAGATGTATATATAAGCCATGAGATATGGCTTGTTAATGGATGTGAATATGGTAACTTTTTAATCTATGTTTTGTGATGCAAAGTTGGTATATTTAAGATGAAAAGTTGATATGTTTATTATGCTTGTGAATGTTTAGAAAAGATGAACATTATTGGTATGATTTGGTTGTTTTTGAGAGTATAAAATGTGTTTAATTGTGCTTGTATGATTGACCCTAGAATGGGTGGCAAATTGGCCTTGTAAATGGCCTACAATTGCCCACACGGTTGAGCACACGGGCGTGTGGCTCGACTGTGTCCCTCAAGTTAATATTTCAACACAAGTCAGTGTCAACCACGGGCCAGACACACGGGCGTGTGACAGGCCGTGTGAGATAAGTCAGTGTCCACCACGGGTAAAGCACACGGGCGTGTCCTCGGCCGTGTGGACAAGTCAGTATGTATGCCCTATTTTTCCACGGCTTGGACACACGGGTGTGTCTGAGGCCGTGTGCCTACCCACACGGGCGTGTGACCTCTGTAACTTTGAAAAATGTTTACTTTTTAGAAAATTTTGTATGAGCTCGGTTTAGTCCCGACCTCTTTCTAATGCATGTTTAAGGTCTCATAGACCTCATTAAGGGACTATATGCTTGTATTTTACTATGATATGATGATGATATACTTTATGATGTGAAATGTTCGTAAAAGTTTCCGATTTGTCCGGTAATGCCTCTTAACCCTAGACCGGCGGTGGTTACGGTTAGGGGTGTTACATTATTCCTAGTTATGTGTTCAAAAACTGGTATTTGTATGATATTTGCTCAAGAGTTGTCCTTTATTTTTCAATTTTTATGTTTTCTTGCTTGAGGACATGCAATGACTTAAGTGTGGGGGAGCTTGATCTGCCGTAATTTGCTGTAGCAGATTAAACCATTTTTCATACTTTGTTTAAATAAAAGAAATTTCATCATGTTTTACTTAATTTTTAACTTTTATTTATCAAATAATAAAAAGTGTGATTTGATTCATTTATATGACTTTAGGGGCCAAAATAGGCCTAAAGTGTAACATCCTGAAATTCAGGATTTTATGTTTTGCATTATATCATGCGTTAGGCTAGTTAAGAATGTTAATTGTGTATGTTTAGGGGTCCTAAGAAGACTTTGGGTTGAGTTGGGCCTTAGTAAAATTTTTGTGATTAAGCACTTTAAGGAGAGAAGGTAAGTGGCATCAAGACTTAAGGAATTAAGTGTGTATTTTGCTAGCACAAGTGGAGCTAGTAGCAGAGTGGTGTGGCGTCACATGAAGAGGCTTAAGGAGTGGAGTTCGAATCCCACCTAGTGCAATTTTTTTTGGATTAATTTTTTTTGTGCTTCTTTCCAAAGTGTCGGCCATGGCTATAAATAAGGAAAGGAAGACTTTCTAGTGATGGAAAGAAGACTAAGGAATATGGTAAGAAGGAAAGCAAGGGAAAAAATAAGGAAAGAGATAAAGGAAAGGGATAAGGGAGGGGAACATGTTGGCCGATTTTGTGGAAGGTGTTTGGGAAAGAATTTTTTGTCAACCTTGATCTTTTTGGTAAAGAGATGCACGGTTTTGGTAGGGGGAATGAGGGAGCCGAATTTCTTATAGCTTTTTACAAAGTTTTTGTGCGTGATAGGCTTGTTTTCTTTTAGCATTTTGGTGTTTTCTTTTCCAATTCTTTCTCCTTTGCTTGCCGAAACTCTAAAGTCAAAATTGTTCACCTTTCTCCTTTGTTGCCGAAACACTCACCTCATTTTGCTCATTTTCCCTTTGTTAGCCGAAACTATCTAGCACTCTTTTTCCATCTCTCCTTTTCTTTTTCACCATTTCTTCAATCCTTCTCTCTTCTTCTTAAACCAATATTTTGATGGCCGAATCTTGCTTGATCTTTTCTCTCTAAATAGCCGAAACTTTAATCACACTATTTCTTCTTCTTCTTGCTTGCTTATTGGGCATTTCTTCCTTGATCGATTTGGTGTTCTAGTGGGTGGCCGACTATTCCATCCTTGCCGATTCATTTCTAGCCTTAAGCCCAATCGGTGGAAGTTGGATCTATTATTGTTAAGGTAAGGAATTTCTTCAAGGTTCATTTCGATATATCTCAATGCTTGGTTATTCCGTTAAAACGAATCGATGGATTTGACTAATCGGTTATATTAGGGACTAAATCGCTCGTTCTTCTCTACTTGTTGATCCTACGGAAGTAGTGGTAAGCCGAATCATATCCCTAAACAACTACTCTCTCTCATAGTAGTATTTTACTGACCAAGATTTTTTTCAATGGAGGCAAGTGGTAGCGATTTGAAAGGAAAAGCGATAGGAGGAAAAAAAGGGAGTGGATTTGCAATTCCTACTCCTAAGTTCAAACGTAGGGCGGTATCGGCAGTTCGGGATTTCCCACCGGGTTGTGGACCATCATCCGGTAAGAATAGACAAATCGTGGTCGTTCACGATTCTAAGGGTAAGCATTTTAGATCATTGATTTAGATTTGGATTAAGAAAAATCTCTTATGTTAGTTAATCGAGTATTGTGGTGATATAGGTACCGACGATCAAGAAGGTTTAGTCCTTACCGTAATCAGGTGTGTAATCTCTCACCGAAATCCCAAAAATTCGAGATTTTCTATTATGTTGGAAAATAGATCGTTGTCGATTACAAATCTAATAACCGTGATATGGCATGAATCGAGTGACTTGCTTATTCAACACTATTTCTAAAGATCTGTCAAAAATCGGTATTAATTTACTAAATTACGAAAATGCCCCTATGGGTCAATTTACGAAAATGCCCCTATGGGCCGATTTACCAAAATGCCCTTATGGGCCGATTTACCAAAATGCCCCTATGGGCCGATTTACCAAAATGCCCCTATGGGCTGACTTGCTAGAATGCCTTAGTGGGCCGAATTATTAAATTACTTTAATGGGCCGATTCACTGTAATAATTCACTAGATTAATGGTGGTTATATATATATGTGGATATTTTATTTTAGTATGTATGTTGCATTCTTTTTACATTTTGCATGGGATGGGAAAATTTGTATGGAGAGCAGTGTAGCCTGGTGGCATAGCCACAACTTGTTCATTATTATGCTTACTTATGATTTCTGTGGCATGGCCACAATAATAATATATTATAGCAAATCATTGCAAATTGGTGTGAGCGTGCGGGGTGGGTTGACTTGATCCCCACAGTGTGATTGGTGGTCGGGGTGTGATGGATGGATGAGTTGGGTTGCATATTTTTCATTTATATCTCTTCGCTATGTAAAATGGGCTTAGGCCCAAGATTATGCTATGCGGAGTTGCACTCCAGTGGATGACTGGTAAGGGGATTATACACTGAGTTCTAGTAACTCACCCCATTCTCTTAATCCTTGCAGTAATGATCGATGAGTGAGGACTTGGGCCCATGGATGACTCGGTGGAGGCCATACTTTGGAAATAATATTTTGAACCTTAGTAAATTTTGTTTCCGCTTTATTTCGTTACTCTTATTATTTTGGGTTTAAAGTTGTAATAAGGCCTCTGGAATTTTTATTTTGTTTTATGTTTGACATATTTATTATCTTCCATGAATTGATTTAATCGGGGATTTTCTAAAATCATAAACAACAGTTTTTCTTAAAATTTATCAACTAACGGATTTCATAATAAATATGTACAAATAATTTAACTTGGATTTTTCCTGCATGTTATCAATAATATTTTCAAAAGTCACGCTTTTAAAAGATCACTAGTTCGATTATTGATTTTTCAACCAACCTTTCAAAATTAGTAGTATTTTTATCAAATATTTCTAATCAAATTTGTTTTCTTAAATTTTAACCTAATAACAACATCTTTAGTAAGAATCACAAGTTCTTTACTCGTTTTCTTCATGTGACATGCCAGATCTAGTCATACCGCATGGGCTGGGTTTGGGGTGTTACATTTTATGGTTTCAGAGCCCGGTTGCAAAACTCGGTTGTGGTTTGGGTTCAAAAGCGTTTTCCAAAGCTGTTTAAAATTTAATTTATAAATGCATGTTTTAGAGGAAGGATGGCACCACGGGTATCCGGCACCAAGTCAGTAAGTTTTTGTTTTCCTTTTATGATTATTGTGGTATGATTGTAGTATAAAAACTTCACAAAATAGAGATACTCTAGAACTTTTAGCTTAGGCGCTGAAACTATAGAGATTGAGACTTTAGGATATGTTTTACGAAAACAACTTTACTTCCTATATTCCATAAAACATCATTTAATAAACATTGAATAGCATATGGATTCATAAGACTCGTAATCAGATTAAATCGACTTAGCAAACATGAGCGCTAGAGGACGTGGACGTGGTAGACGTGGCCGTGGTAGAGGCCGAGGTGCTAGAGTTGTATCTGAGGCATCTGGACATATGCCGGAAATGGACGCACCTGCGTCACCAGTGACTGAAGCTAGGTCACATGATCGAATGAATGAGGACGACGCTCTGTCCCAAGTAATGTTACGGGTATTGGAAAGGGTTGCTGGGGCAAGAACTGGGTCAGCAGCTCGTGGGTCGGTATCTGAGCGACTCAGATCGAATGGGGCCGAAGTTTTTAGAGGTATTTTAGGTGTAGCCCCAAGTGTAGCGGAGTACTGGCTTGAGGCGGTGGAGCGAATTATGGATGACCTGGATTGCATCGCTTTGCGGCGGCCGAAAGGGTTGTGTCATTACTGAGAGACGAGGCGTATCAGTGGTGGCTCACTATTCGGGAAGGCATTCAGGCTGAACGTATTACCTGGGATTTCTTTAAGACAGCATTTCTGGGAAAATATGTCGGGGCTAGTTATGTAGATGCCCGAAGGAAGGAATTTTTGAATCTGGTTCAAGGAAGTAAATCTATGGTAGCATACAAGGCGGAGTTTCTGCGTTTGAGTCGGTACATCTGGGGAATAGTGCTGACTGATCATGAACGCTGCGTGCGTTTTGAGGATGGATTGCGTGATGAGTTACGGGTACTGATAGCCCCACAGAAGGAGAGGAATTTTGCTACACTGGTGGAAAAAGCTAAGATTGCTGAAGAAGTAAAACACTCGGAACGACAAAATCGAGACAAGGATAGGGGCAGGAACAAGAGAGACTCTGGGTATTCAGGTCCTGCTAGCGGATTTCAGAAAAGGCCCAGGAATGAGGGGCCAGTTCAAGTGGGTGCTCCAGCTACTACCAATCAATCACAGCCTTGCGTGGATTGTGGGAAACTTCACTCGGGTGAATGCTGGAAGAGAACTGGTGGTTGTTTCAGATGTGGATCCAAGGACCATCGATTTAGGGATTGCCTTCAAAAGCTTTGATCAAACTCGAGCGATTCAGAATGATTTACGCAGCCGGCAGAGGTGCTCGGCCCCGAGCCGCGAGAGGCCGTGGGCCAGGTCGAGGTGGTAATGGTGTAGGACGAGGTCAGGGTACACTGGGTAGAGGTACCGAAAATAGGGGCAACACGGAGGCGAGATAGCTATGGCTGGTCTATGCGGTTAGACGTCGAGAGAATGGTGATGCACCGGATGTCATAACCGGTACATTTTTCATATCTGAAGTACCTTTTACCCCTTTGATAGACATTGGATCCACCCATTCGTATGTTGCATGTGCTGTGTCTGGATCTCTGAATATTAAATCTGAGATTACTGCTAGAGAAACAACTATGATTAGCCCTTTAGGACAGTCGGTGGTAGTAAATAAGTTGTTTAGGGATGTACCCTTAGAGGTTCAGGGGTAGTATTTCTGGCGGATTTGATAGAACTGCCGTTCGAGGAGTTCGATCTTATTTTGGGCATGGACTGGCTGGTTAAGCATCGTGCGAACTTAGATTGTGCTGCAAAGCGGATGGTACTAAGAACTTCAGAGGATAAGGAAGTGATGATGATAGGTGAAAGAAGAAATTATCTGTCTAATGTGGTATCTGCTTTAAAGGCGGATAGGTTGGTACGAAAGGGGTGTGAAGCGTTCTTAGCCTTCATTAGTGCTTTGGATGCCAAAGAGTTGTTGGTAGAGAGTGCTAGAACGGTGAAAGAGTTTTCGACGCCTTTTCCCGAGGAGCTTCGTGATTGCCTCGGATCGGAAGTGGAATTTGGTATTGAGTCGTTGCCGTGAACGGCTCCGTGTCCATTGCTCCTTACAGAGATCGGCACCGGGCGAGCTCGTGAAACTTAAAGCTCGAGATCCGGGAGTTGTTGGATCGTGGATTTATTCGACCAAGTGTGTCACCGTGGGAGCCCCGATTTTGTTCGTTAAGAAAAAGGATGGGTCGATGCGTATGTGCATCGATTATAGACAATTGAATAAGTTGACGATTAAGAACAAGTATCTGTTATCGAGGATCGATTATCTGTTCGATCAGCTGTGTGGAGCTTCAGTTTTTTCGAAGATAGATATGAGATCGGGGTATCACCAGTTAAAAGTCAAGGAGGCAGATATTCACAAGACTGCGTTTCGAACCCGATATGGGCATTATGAGTTCTTAGTGATGCCGTTCGAGTTAACTAATGCACCAGCTGCATTTATGGACATGATGAACCGAGTCTTCCAACCCTATCTAGATCGGTTCGTGGTAGTGTTCATAGATGACATATTGGTGTACTCAAAGACTGTAGAGGAGCATGATTCGCATCTACGAGTAGTATTGCAGATATTAAGGGAGAAGCAGCTGTATGCCAAATTCAGTAAGTGTGAATTTTGGCTGAAGGAGGTGACCTTTTTAGGGCATGTTGTGTCTGCCGAGGGAATTAGAGTTGATCCCCGAAAGGTCGAGGCTGTATTAGACTGGAAGCCACCGAGGTCAATGGTAGAAATCCGAAGTTTTCTAGGTTTGGCTGGGTATTACAGGCGTTTCGTTGAGGGGTTTTCATTGATTGCTGCACCCCTAACTAAGCTGTTGCGTAAGGGAGTACCGTTTGTGTGGTCAAATAAGCAAAGAAAAGAGTTTTGAGAAATTGAAGAAGATTGCATGTGCGCGTATTGATTCAACTGAGGTCAAAAGAGTTTATCATTTATTGTGATCGTCACACACGGGCTTGGGATGTGTGTTGATGCAAGGGGAAAAGTGGTGGCTTATGCATCTCGTCAATTAAGGCCGCATGAGGCGAACTATCCCACACATGATTTGGAGTTAGCTACAGTGGTGTTTGCTCTGAAGATATGGAGACACTATCTGTACGGGGAGAAGTCGATTATCTACACGGATCATAAGAGTCTGAAGTACCTCCTTACCCAGAAGGAGTTGAACTTAAGACAGCAGAGGTGGATAGAATTGTTGAAAGATTATGACTGCTTAATCAAGTATCATCCAGGAAAAGCTAACGTAGTGGCAGATGCGTTGAGTCGTAAGGTGATATCGGATTTGAGAGCAATGTTTGCTCATCTCAACCTTTATGAAGATGGTAGCTTGTTAGCTGAACTTCAAGTGAAGCCTGTATGGGTAAGTCAGATTAAGGAAAAGCAATTGTTAGATGAAAGGTTGGGTTCTCGACTTCAGGAAGTGGAAAGTGGTGAGATAGGGGATTTTGGATTAAATAGTGATGGAGTGTTATGTTTTCGCGGAAGAGTTTGTATGCCCAGGGATTCTGAATTGAGACAAATGATTCTGCGTGAGGCGCATAGTAGCCCATGTGCTATGCACCCCGGGGGAAACAAAATGTACCGAGACCTCCGTGAGCAGTATTGGTGGCCAGGGTTGAAACGGGAGGTTACTGATTTCGTGAGCAAGTGCTTGACATGTCAGCAGGTGAAGGCGGAACATCAACTGCCTTCAGGGTTGCTACAACCGGTGAAAATCCCACTATGGAAATGGGAAAGGATAACGATGGACTTTGTTAGTGGGTTACCTTTAACGCCTACTAAGAAAGATTTCGTATGGGTGATAGTGGATCGGTTAACGAAGTCTACTCATATCCTACATGTTCGTACGGATTACTCGTTGCAAAAGTTAGCCAAGTTGTATGTAGCAGAGATCGTGAGGTTGCATGGGGTACCGATGTCTATCATATTAGACAGGGATCCTAGGTTTACATCACGGTTTCGGAAGGCTCTACATGAAGCTTTGGGTACAAGGCTAAATTTTAGCACGGCGTTTCACCCGCATACAGATGGTCAGTCGGAGAGAGTAATCCAGATTCTAGAAGACATGTTAAGAGGCTGTGTGATCGACTTCAGAGGTAGTTGGGAAGATTTTCTACCATTGGCGAGTTTGCATACAACAACGACTATCTATCCAAAGATCCGGATGGCACCCTATGAGGCGTTGTATGGTCGTAGGTGTCGTACTCCTACTTGCTGGACTGAGCTGGGGGAGCGACAGCTATTGGGTCTTGAGTTAATCACGGAGACGGAGGAAAAAGTTAAGGTAATTCAGGCTCGGTTAAAAGAAGTTTCAGACAGACAGAAATCGTACGCGGATCTGAAGCGGAAGGAGATAGAGTTCTCTGTGGGTGATCAGGTCTTTTTGAAGGTCTCACCTTGGAAAAAGATCTTAAGATTTGGAAGGAAGGGCAAGTTGAGCCCTAGATTTATTGGACCTTACCGTGTATTGAAGCGTGTTGGGCCAGTGGCTTATCAGCTTGAGTTACCTCCGGAGTTAAGTCAGATACATAGCGTATTCCATGTCTCGATGTTAAGGCGTTATCGTTCGGATCCGTCTCATGTTGTGCCAGTGGAGGAAGTTGAGATAAGACCTAACTTGTCTTTTGAAGAAGAGCCAGTACAGATTTTAGATCGAGATGTTAAGGTGCTAAAAAGGAAGTCGGTTCCGTTAGTCAAAGTATTATGGCGTAATCACAGGTCAGAGGAAGCTACATGGGAGCCAGAGGACACGATCCGACAGCAATATCCTCATCTCTTTTAATCAGGTAAATTTCGAGGCCGAAATTTCTTTAAGGGGTAGAATTGTAACATCCTGAAATTCGGGATTTTATGTTTTGCATTATATCATGCGTTAGGCTAGTTAAAAATGTTAATTGTGTATGTTTAGGGGTCCTAAGAAGACTTTGGGTTGAGTTGGGCCTTAGTAAAATTTTTGTGATTAAGCACTTTAAGGAGAGAAGGTAAGTGGCATCAAGACTTAAGGAATTAAGTGTGTATTTTGCTAGCACAAGTGGAGCTAGTAGCAGAGTGGTGTGGCGTCACATAAAGAGGCTTAAGGAGTGGAGTTCGAATCCCACCTAGTGCAATTTTTTTGGATTAATTTTTTTTTTTGTGCTTCTTTCCAAAGTGTCGGCCATTGCTATAAATAAGGAAAGAAAGACTTTCTAGTGATGGAAAGAAGAATAAGGAATATGGTAAGGAGGAAAGCAAGGGAAAAACAAGGAAAGAAATAAAGGAAAGGGATAAGGAGGGAACATGTTGGCGATTTTGTGGAAGGTGTTTGGGAAAGAATTTTTGGTCAACCTTGATCTTTTGGTAAAGAGATGCACGATTTTGGTAGGGGGAATGAGGGAGCCGAATTTCTTATAGCTTTTTACAAAGTTTTGGTGCGTGAGAGGCTTCTTTTCTTTTAGCATTTTGGTGTTTTCTTTTCCAATTCTTTCTCATTTGCTTGCCGAAACTCTAAAGCCAAAATTGTTCACCTTTCTCCTTTGTTGTTTGAAACACTCACCTCATTTTGCTCATTTTCCTTTGTTAGCGAAAACTATCTAGCACTCTTTTTCCATCACTCCTTTTCTTTTTCACCATTTCTTCAATCTTTCTCTCTTCTTCTTAAACCAATATTTTGATGGTCGAATCTTGCTTGATCTTTTCTCTCTAAATAGCCGAAACTTTAATCACACTATTTCTTCTTCTTCTTGCTTGCTTATTGGGCATTTCTTCCTTGATCGATTTGGTGTTTTAGTGGGTGGCCGAATATTACATCCTTGCCGATTCATTTCTAGCCTTAAGCCCAATCGGTGGAAGTTGGATCTATTATTGTTAAGGTAAGGAATTTCTTCAAGGTTCATTTCGATATATCTCAATGCTTGGTTATTCCATTAAAACAGATCGATGGATTTGACTAATCGGTTATATTAGGGACTAAATCGCTCGTTCTTCTCCACTTGTTGATCCTACGGAAGTAGTGGTAAGCCGAATCCTATCCCTAAACAACTACTCTCTCTCATAGTAGTATTTTACTGACCAAGATTTTTTTCAATGGAGGCAAGTGGTAGCGATTTGAAAGGAAAAGCGATAGGAGGACAAAAAGGGAGTGGATTTGCAATTCCTACTCCTAAGTTCAAACGTAGGGCGGTATCGGCAGTTCGGGATTTCCCACTAGGTTGTGGACCATCATCCGGTGAGAATAGACAAATCGTGGTCGTTCACGATACTAAGGGTAAGCATTTTAGATCGTTGATTTAGATTTGGATTAAGAAAAATCTCTTATGTTAGTTAATCGAGTATTATGGTGATATAGGTGCCGACAATCAAGAAGGTTTAGTCCTTACCGTAATCAGGTGTGTAATCTCACACCGAAATCCCGAAAATTCGAGATTCTCTATTATGTTGGAAAATAGATCGTTGCCGATTACAAAGCTAATAACCGTGATATGGCATGAATCGAGTGGCTTGCTTATTCAACACTATTTCTAAAGATCTATCAAAAATCGGTATTAATTTACTAAATTACAAAAATGCCCCTATGGGCCGATTTACCAAAATGCCCTTATGGGCCGATTTACCAAAATGCCCTTATGGGCCGATTTACCAAAATGCCCTTATGGGATGATTTACCAAAATGGCCCTATGGTTCGATTTACCAAAATGCCCTTATGGGTCGATTTACCAAAATGCCCCTATGGGCCGATTTACCAAAATGCCCCTATGGGCCGACTTGCTAGAATGCCTTAGTGGGCCGAATTATTAAATTGCTTTAATGGGCCGATTCACTGTAATAATTCACTAGATTAATGGTGGTTATATATATATATATATATATGTGGATATTTTATTTTAGTATGTATGTTGCATTCTTTTTACATTTTGCATGGGATGGGAAAAATTGTATGGAGAGCAGTGTAGCCTGGTGGCATAGCCACAACTTGTTCATTATTATGCTTACTTATGATTTGGTGGCATGGCCACAATAATAATATATTATAGCAGCTCATTGCAAATTGGTGTGAGCGGCGGGGGTGGGTTGACTTGATCCCCACAGGGTGTGATTGGTCGGTCGAGGTGTGATGGATGGATGGGTTGGGTTGCATATTTTTCATTTATATACTCTATGTAAAATGGGCTTAGGCCCAAGATTATGCTATGCGGGTTCAGACCCAGTGGATGACGATAAGGGGATTATACACTGAGTTCTAGTAACTCACCCCATTCTCTTAATCCTTGCAGGTAATAATCAGTAGTGAGGACTTGGGCCCATGGATGACTCGGTGGAGGCCATACTTTGGAAATAATATTTCGAACCTTAGTAAATTTCGTTTCCGCTTTATTTCGTTACTCTTATTATTTTGGGTTTAAAGTTGTAATAAGGCCTCTGGAATTTTTATTTTGTTTTATGTTTGACGTATTTATTATCTTCCATGAATTGATTTAATCGAGGATTTTCTGAAATCATAAACAACGGTTTTTCTTAAAATTTATCAACTAACGGATTTCATAATAAATATGTACAAATAATTTAACTTGGATTTTTCCTGCAAGTTATCAATAATATTTTCAAAAGTCACGCTTTTAAAAGATCACTAGTTCGATTATTGATTTTTCAACCAAACTTTCAAAATTAGTAGTATTTTTATCAAATATTTCTAATTAAATTTGTTTTCTTAAATTTTAACCTAATAACAACATCTTTAGTAAGAATCACATGTTCTTTACTCGTTTTCTTCATGTGACATGCCAGATCTGGTCATACCGCATGGGCCGGGTTTGGGGTGTTACATAAAGGAAGACTAACGTGTTTGGTGAGCGTGCAAGACACCATTCGAAGGCATGAGAACACGAGCTGGTCGCCATATTGCAACACAGAGGTTCAACGACGCAACATAGTGAGCAAGATACCTAAAATAACAAGATTGCCTTTGGTGTCACGACATAGCTAGAGGATGTCGCGACACAACCCTGAATCTGAGCCTGAGCAAAGTAAACTGCCACCAGTGTCGCGACACCGGCTTGACGTGAAGAATTAATAAGCTAAGAGTGTTTTGGTCCGCACAATGAACTTTAACGTAAAAACGCCAGCTGGACTAAAGCTATGGACGACAGCCAACCCTAAATCTATAAATAGGCTTCATTGAACACTTCTTAGACAGCTTTTCTGTGTCTTTAAACTTTTATTCTAGTTTAGGTTGCAACTTTTATTTAGTTTTTAGTTTTTAGTCCTTCGTAATTAGGATTTCTTTTCAGTTTATTTTAACTTTTGTCCGACGGAGAATCTAATTGGTAGATTCATTAAAAATCTTGTGGATTTTTGTGCTTTCAAATCATCAATACAATTTAGGATTTCTCTTAAACTTTTACTCTTGATTTATTCTTCATGTTTATCTTCTTTATCAAGTTTATGTTGTTTATGAGATTCATGAGGAACTAAGCCTCTTGTGGGGGATTAGTGAGTGGACGTGGGAGTAATTAATTTCTATGTAAGGTTATTTAGCAAATCAACTTTTTGGGATAGAAAGAACTTAAACCCTAGGCCTGACAACCCTAGGAAGTCATCTAGGTGGCAATGAACCAAAAATTTGTATTGCCTATCTGTGAATCCCTTACCCCAATCTAGTCTGGACTGTGAGGTCGAGAGATAAGTAGTTCTTGTCGACTCATTAGTTTAGTGGAAGATCGAGAGATCCTGCTAGGTTAGCGACTAGTTGGTTGAGTAGAGCTCGACATAGGAATTAGTTATGACCACCGAAGCGAGTTAGTCTTCCATGCTTAAATTTGAGTGATTCAACAAATTAGTTTTCCATTTTTTATTATTTTATGCTATTTATTTATTTTTCTTATAAAATAATTTCTCTTCACTTTATGTTTTATTGTAATATAATTTAATTAAAATATTAATTAGATCTATTAACATCGGAGTTATTATTAATTTAGTATTCGCCTCCCTTGGGTACGATCCTCGGAGTACTCACCTACTTTATTGTAAAAAACTATATTACAACCTGACCTATATACTTGTAGAAATCGCCTAACTCTTATTTGGTTGTAAGAATTATACTCTAGACGTTAATACATCCGGAGGCGGTCATGTAACACCCTGATTTAGGGGCTATGCAATTTGGGTATAATTCCAGTGTTGGAAGGTTTTTGGGTGTTTTTGGATGTGTTTTAGAGGTTTAAGAATGCTTGGATGAGAAAGGAAGGGCTTTGGAAATTTTTTATTTTTAGTGTAAAAGGAAATGGGGCAGAAGGCCTTAAAATATTTTTCCGGAGTTTAGGACACAAGAAAGGATGTGGCAAAGTGGCATAGAGGCTCTACTTAAGGTCTTGGGAAGGAGGCGCCTAAGAGCTCAAGGGTTCGAGTCTTTGGGGCAGCAATGTTGTTTTATTTTTGCGTCAAGGGACTGGGCTAGGTAGGCCTTAAAAATAAATGTCCAAGTTGATGGACATGAAAGTCCAATTGGCAAAGTGGCTCTTGGGCGCTACTTAGGCGCTGGAGGGGAGAGAGGTCGCGGTTTCGAGGGGCCGGAGAAGCATTTGGCGTTTTTATTTTTTGTTGGTGGTTATGGGCTTGAGTAGGAAGGGTTTAAAATAAAATGTTGGGGCTTTATTGCATAAAATCAAAGTGGCCGAATGGCTCTGGCGCTACTTGGTCGCTTGGCTTCCCCCTGTGTCCCGTGTTCGAACCCGGGAGGCTGCGCAGTGGGGTTTTCCTTCTTTTTGCTACTGAGTGGAGAAGAGTTGGACGGCACATGGGTTTCTAAAAAGGTAAGGATTAAGTTTGTTTTTGTTTTAGATTCGGCTGGAAGAGTGGATTGTTATTATTTTATTTTGTATTTTATTTGAGGAGGTGATATTGGATAAAAGGTGGTTTTTATTTTATTTATTTTGAATGTTGGATAAGAGATAAATTAGAGAAGAAAGTGGGATTTGATAAGAAGCATGGTGGTGGCCGAATGAGGGACACCTTGGGGGCTTGTAGTTTCGGTCATGAAGGTTGGGGGGAGTAGCCGAATATTATAAAAGGGTGGTGAGCTTTCTTTTGCTAAATTTTAGCCCTTTTCTTCTACACCTTCACTTTTTTCTTCTCAAGCACTACTCACATCAAAAACGCATTTCTTCCTCTACTGCTCTTTTGGCCAAATCCATCTCTCCTTTTCAATTTCTTTGCTTTTCTTTTCTTTTCCTAACAATAGCCGAAACTCTAGTAAGCGTCATCAAGCATCTTTTCTTTACCATTGTTGTTTTCAAGAGCCGAATATCTCATTACCTTTAAGCCATTGCCGAATCTCCTAAGATGGTGTTGCCGATCTCTTGCTCTTAATTTCGTCTCAAGTGTAGTGGTAAGTAATCGTCACTCTAAACAATTGGTTTTGAGTTCTTATATTGGTACGTCAAAACCAAGTGATTGGTCTTAGTTTTTATAACATGGCCGAATGTCATAGTGCCATTAAGTATGTTCTCTTGTGTGTAGCCGAAAGAAGGAAGCATTGAGGAAGTCTCTTGGATTCGATCATCTAAGGTAAGGTGATGGTGAGTATTCGGCCAAAAGGGCCTTTTCATGGGTTGTTGTTGTAGGCCGATTCTAATGGTTTGTAACAGGATTTTCGGCAACTCCTCCTTGAGACTATTGGTGTTTCGTGATCCGAGTAAGTGGGTAAGTGATCCTTTGGGTATTCGGCCTTAGGCCATTAGATATGTTCTTGTGTTGACCGATGTTGACTTTGGTTATAGGGCAAATCGACGTAAGCAAAGAAAGCCGGGATCTCGATGATTTGGTAAGGATGTTAATAGGTGATCTAGATTCGATATTTGTAGATTTTGATTGCTTTGTGATTAATCGTGTGGTTCGATTAAGTATCGCCGATGGATGCGAGTACCAATCCAAAGTGGGCAAGGGAAAGCTCCCATCCCAAAGTTCAAGAAGAGATCCGTTTCTGGCACAGACGAGATTGGCCACCAGGTGTGGGCCAACAACGAAAAACGTTAGGCAAATAGCCGTAGTCTCACTAAACGATAGCGTCGAGGATCGAGTCTAGAACTCCAAGTAATAAGGTGTGTGGTTAGACCATTGTTTCCGGGATTTGTATGATATCTCATTGTGTTATATGTTTACTAATGAATGCAAAGTTATATGTGTAATGGATACCTTAAAGGGGTATGATGACGACCGTGTTAGTAGCAAATTGGCTAATATGTGATAATTGATTTTAACTATGTGAGCATGCCTATGATTGTGAATATCATGTACATGCATCATCTCAGCATCATATTATGTTACATGTGCATGGGTGGGTTTTGAAAGAAGGACAGGGTGTACTTCGAGTACGTGGTTGATGTCAGCTTTGTGCTACATCGTGGATTGGCGCTGACTGAGGTCGCGTTGTGGATCTTTGCGATTTGGTTCGCGTGGTTACCTTGATTGATATGGGCTTTATGCCATATCGTGGCTTGATGGATTGCTATGTGCTCCATCGTGGTTTGATGTTAGCTATACGCTACATCGTGGATGGCATTGGTTGCCTTTTTGGAGGGAAAAGGAGAGGGTGACTCGGTAGTCCCCTGGTGTGTGGTAGGCTGGATAAGGGGGTGTGTAGCGGATGGACCTTAGGATTGGGTTGGGTTTCATGTTGCATTATTCCGTTATAAAATGATATGGAAATGGGCCAAGCCCAATATGACTTGTGGATTTGTATGTTTTGAGAACATACGTGGAAATGGGCCAAGCCCAAATGATCGCTGGATTGATGAGAAAAGGGCCTAGCCAAAGTGCTTGAGTATGATTTGATTGTGGGCCAAGCCCGTGTTGTGGTAATGTTTAAATGATTATATTTATACGCTTTATAATTGGGTTGATTTGTGGCTAACATGTGGGTGGATATCGCTGGTTTAATTACACACTCGAATCGTATGACTCACCCAACTTTTAAACATCGCAGTGAGTCGTGATTAATGGACCGGGTTGGAGTAGATACAAAGGTGGCCATGCAGAGCAGATTTTCATGCGTATAGACGTTTTGAATATTTTTATTTCAAGCATTTTAATTTGAAGTACTTGGTTTAATTTATTTGATGTAATAAGGGCCACTATGATTAAAGTACTCTATTTATAGTTGATAAAGGTTTCATAGTATTTAGTAATATTTTTTACAAAGGATTTATATTATAATAGATTATAATAAAGTTTTAATTCAAACCAAGCTTATATTATTTAATAATTTTAATGGACTTACTTCCCGAAAGTTAACAAAATTTTCAAGTTTTACTCTAAAGACAAAGATTTTTAACCGTCATTCCGAAGTGACATAACCAGATCCGGACGGGACTCGTGGGCCGGGTTTGGGGGTGTTACAGGTCAGATACACAACCACATCGTGCATTCAGAGAGCATACCAACAACCATCTATATATATCCACGGTATTATGCATGCATAGTTTACCCTTCATAGTAATCATATACAACCATGGATTTCAGACTGGACTGAAAACAAACACTCGAGCAAAACATTTTTGCAGCACGACAACAAACAACGCCGAAAATAGATTACAGAAACTTACCTTAAGTCCTTTGTCCTCACCAGCTTAGCTTGTCCAAACACCAAATTCTCTTTCGTCCTGGAAGCTAAGTATGACAACCATATATATCGGTTAAACCGAAAGTATTCAAATCTTAAAACCCAGAATTCAGTATCATTCAAAAGCTTCCCAGAGATTTCAGAAATCCTTACTTCCCTTTCTCAATCCATGAATACAAAAAGATAGAAAGACTTACCAGTTCCTTGGATTCTTTACTCCCTGACCTCAATCCTCACGATCACTGCCCCATGCAATGTTTCGTCAATTTTCTTTCATTCGGAGCAACCAAAGAATACGATGGAGAAAGAAGGAAAGTAAAACAAAAATGAGGAGAATTCTGCCTTCAAAATAATCCTCCTCTCTCATATATATAACCATTCTTATGCACGGCTCAAGGCCCCAAGTAACCATCCATCGGCCATCATTTTGTCTCCCACTAAGGAATCAGCTGGTTCCAACGTAACCAAACTAGAATTGGTTCCCAACTAATTACCAATCAACGACCAAAATTTTCCAAGTTTTCCAGTAGAGCCCTCCAACTTACTATTTTATTCAATTAACTTTTAGCTCTCCATTAATTTTTGGGGCTTAAAGAAAACCAGGTGTGACAAATGTTGTAGCAAGACTAGGGAACAACCTTCTTGTTTTATGACCCTCTAGATGGTCTAATTAGTTATGATTTTGCTTTTTTTTTTTTATTTATAGTGGATCCCTGATGAGATTCTCTCTTATTTTGGAAGAGGCCTTCGGCCCTCCCTTTAGGAAAACAATTATGTAATCTTTCTTTTCTATCCAAGTTCCTTTTATTACCAAAAAAAAAAAAAAAAAGTGGTAGTGTCTTTAGTTTCTTCTAGTGTCACGGGTCGCACAAAGAAGCCCGCAACCAAAGCACACTTTTATGTTCCCTCTTGTTCATTTGTGGTCATTTGGCCTGACAAGATTGACCCATTGCTTGGAAGAGACTCAATGCCTATCTGCTTGGATCCTGGCTAAATTATAAACATTGTATTTTACCAAGGTAATTATTGTAAATCCTAAAGGATAAGCATGTATAGAATTTGAATCTCTTAGGACTCTCTTATTGTAGATAAGAACTAATCTCAACCATTGATGTAATTCGATCTGTACAGTTGGATTTGTGGGAGCTAAACTATAAATAGAGTCATCTTCCTTCATTTGTAATAATTCCATTCTTGAGTTAAAGAATATATTGAGAGCATTTACTCAAACACTTGGTGTGCGGTATTTCTCTTTGGATTTTTTGTTCGTTCTTTGCTCTTTCGTTTTTAGTTTGCTTCCATTTTGCTTTGGTGTCTTAGAGAATTTTTGCAAAAATTTTCATTTTTCGATAGTAAGTTGACTTGGACAGGATTTCAACCCAAGAAATCACCTAAAGCCGCACTGTTTGCCAAACTAAATTTCTAGCCTCATGACATTAATACTACCATATATTCCTTAATGGTCAACATTTCTCTCCCTCTCCTATATATAAATGGTTAAAATGTGCTACAAGTCGTTGTACGTTTCAAAAATTAGGAATTTAGTCCATATACTTCTATATCATGGATTTTAGATCCTCTACTTTTTAGATTTCAAAATTTATTTAAGTCCAATTGCTAACATTATTAATTTTTTTGTTAAGTTTATTGATGTGACATTTTTGAAAAAAACACTCAATTGATACCCATGTAATTAAAAAAAAGACTTTTTAATTAACTTAAATTTAACAAAATAATAATAATGTTAACAATTAAACCTAAATTTTAAAATAGGGATAAATTTCAAAATTATACATGAACTTTGATTTAACGTGTAATTGTATATATAAACTTTAATTTGGTGCAATTATATATGTGAAACTCTAATTGTGGTTCAAATGTATATTTGAAACTTTAATTTTGATTTAATCATATATATTTAAAGAAATAATACATCAACTTATTTTTATATAGAATAAATATAATTATTTATGTATGCAATATATAAACATAAAATAATGTTATATTGATAATTGTATTAATTATTTACAAGAATTAAATTAAATCAAAATTTCATATACAAAATTATACAAAATTAAAATTTATATATACAATTACATATTAAACTATAATTCATATATAATTTTAAGATTTACCCGAAAAAGTATAAAAACTAAATTCATTGAATTAATAGTAAAAGGTCTATATTCTCAATTTTCAAAAAGTATAGGTATATAAATAGGATCGGCGGATTTAGACAAACGGAGTGAAAGATCGAAATTGGCAGAAGATGAAGGTTTCCGTCAAAACTCTCAAAGGCACTCACTTCGATATCGAAGTCAAACCCGAAGATGCGGTTCGCTTCTCTCTCCCTCTTTTTCCAGGGATTTTACGTTTCTTGACTAGGGTTTTCCGTTTTCCCCTGTATTTGAACATTAATTCGCGTTCATCTAGGACTGTTTGGACTTATTATGCACGTAGTTGAATTACCATGCCTGACATGTGAAATCGGAGATCGTGAACGATTTGTTCAATTTTAGTGTCTAATTCATTGAATATGTTTATTTAGCTTCTGAATAGTCTAGCTACTTCGATTAAGTTTTAGTGGACTGATACTCGTGTAGCTTGAACGGCGGTATCCTTTTCTTCTGGCGACAATTAGCAATTAAGTACTTCTTCCTACGTAATGCTTTTTACTAGTTCATTGAAATTAGTGAATAATACTTTGATTTGTGGGCTTCATTTTTGTCTTAGTATTTCATTAACTTGTATCATTGAATATTGATGCATAGATTGCCATGTAATTTCTAGTTGTAGTGTGCTAGATTTAGGTTTGAATTTGAGTATACACAAGCTTTGAACATTGCCATAAGCATCTCATATTTTGCAATGCACTTTCAGTTCTTTTTAATTAGTGTGGTTATGAACACTGGATTAAATGTACAGAGGCTTCTTTTAATAGATCTTCTATAACCAAGGATCAAGTTCTGCATTCTATGGTTACATCTAATCCAGGGTTGTGTTTTTTAATGATGTGGATTTTCTAACTATATAAATAAGCTATTATTATTTTTATTGTTTTTTGCTACTTTTTATGCTTTTAAGGTTTATATATACATATATACATACATATATATATGCATGTATACATACATATATATGCACAGACATGAAGGTCTTGGGATAAAATGCATTCTGCCTTCTGCCTTTTACATTTCTTTGTCACTTGGTATTATACAATTCCGCTGCTAATGCTTGTCAATTCTTTCAGGTTGCGGATGTAAAAAAGAACATAGAAACTGTTCAAGGGACTGATGTTTATCCTGCTTCACAACAAATGCTTATCTACAAGGGAAAAGTTCTTAAAGATGACACGACACTGGCTGAAAACAGTGTCACTGAAAATAGCTTTATTGTGATCATGTTGACAAAGGTGAGATTGGTTACAATATTCTGATTTTTATATTTGTAATATTTCATCTAACTTGTTCGAACTTTTCTGACCAAAGTATGCTGACTTTGTCCTAATAAATGCCTAACTGACATCATTATTTTTCACACTGCTGTTGAACTTGAAAGTTATCTTAGTTATAACTTATGACAGAGTGTTGTATCATTATATTTTTCTTTTCAAATCTAGTTGTTTCTTTCCTGTAGGTGCATCTTATAAATCAATTTGTTGCTAAACTAGAAAATTTTCTTTGTGCTACTTTTTGACCTTTTACCTACTTGTATTTCTATCTGAATTTATTTTTCATGACTGTCATTTTCATACTAATAGTGTCCTTTTTGCTTAAATAAACTAGAATAAGGGTACAACTGGTGAGGGTTCAACTGCTTCAACAGCTCCTACAAAGAAAGTAAGATTGTTGTTACCTCTCTTACTACTACTTGCATGCATAATTGCTTGTAAGCAATGATTGTCACTGTACCTTTTTAGCCACATTTCTTGAGACATTTTGCAATAAATATGACATGAAAAGCGTTGGGATTCTGTTTTTTCCATGATGGTAGATGTTCTTTATTTCAATGCTATGAACTAGAACTTGAAGTGATAGTCAAGCATCTTGAACAAATATAATTTGTTAACGAGTAGATCATCAAAAAAAGTTATAGACAGCAAATAGAATGCTTTTAAGATTTTGGGTTTTTAGATATGGCCCAGGTTTGAGTTGTTTTGTGTCCAACTGCTTTCTATGTTACACTATTGAGCCATAAACATAATGCATAATTTGGAGTTTGAGTTATTACCAAATTCAACCGCCTTAAATGTTTATGAGTTAGTTACATGATCTCTTATCCATGTTTCTCAATTTCACAATTGTTTTCCCTTTCTCCTTTCCAGTAGCATACCAATATGAAAGAATATTGACTCCTTAGAACAATTTAGCTTGAGCTATTAACTCTCACAATCATTATGCAAATTTTGATTTGATCTTCAAATTTCTTCTTGAGTATGGATATAAATGTCTGTTTTCCCCCACTATACAATCTTTAGGGTATGTTGCTTCTGAAAACTTAACCTGTATCCAAAGATTATTGTGGAGTGAGTAGTGATTTTGGATTCTTTGTAGGCTCCTGAGGCAAGTAATCTGCCAACAGCTCCAGCACCAGCTTCTACTGCATTTGTTGCAACGTCAGCTGTGTAAGTCCTGCTATTCTACACTTTTGGTCAGATACAGCACCTTTGCAATTGATTAATTTGCTTATTAATTTTTTTTCAGGGCTGCAGCTGCCACTGAATCTGCTCCTGTTGCTTCAAGTACTCCTTTGTGAGTAACTTATTCTTGATAGTAAATTTCATGCTTCTTATTTGAAGGATAGAAGCTTTTGATTTAATCGAATTGCTTCTAGTAGGAGAGATCTTGAGTTTTTCCTTGTTTTCCTTTGCATACTTGTAATATCTTGAATAATGTCTTTGGAAACAGGTCAGATTCTGATGTTTATGGCCAAGCAGCATCTAACCTGGTTGCAGGGAGTAACTTAGAGGGAACAATCCAACAGATTCTTGATATGGGTGGAGGGACCTGGGACAGGGACACTGTTGTCCGCGCCCTTCGTGCTGCTTATAATAACCCAGAGAGAGCTGTTGAATATTTGTATTCTGTAAGTACCTTCCTTGTATCTTGAAGAATATGTGCTTTCTTGCGTGCTTCTAGTTGCTGTTGTTTTATTGTTCTCCTTATTCTTAATGTAGATGTGGGAATAGCCTAATAAGCTGAGCTCATCCTGAGAGGTTTTCTTGGAATGATGATTATGCCATTTTGTCATTTTTAATTTGATGTAATTCTGTTTGAAACTTGGCCTTCTCCTTGCCATGATTTATTGGTCAATGATGATTGAATTTCTGCACACCCAAAATATGCCTCCTCTGTTCCATTTTGCTGGTCCTTTTTGACTTGGTGGATAAGTGTGCGGGAATTGTGAATTTTCCTTTGATGATAACTTTTTGACTTCACCCCCAAAAAAAAAAAAAAAAAAACCACAATATGAACAGGAATGTTAGATTTCTATTTCAATCATATGGTGTGTCTTAATTTGTTTTATGGTGGGTTTTATTGATATTATATACTGCACCCTTATCTTTCTTTTCTTCTTTTGTCTTTTTTAAAAAATATTACAAGCATGCATTTTGTTTCCTAAGCTGCTTCTTGTCATCGTGTCATAAATTATTGTTGCAAATGCTAGGGCATCCCCGAGCAAGCTGAAGCTCCACCTGTGGCCCGTGCTCCTGTAGTTGGGCAAACCACTAACCCTGCAGCACAACCTCAACAGCCTGCGCAAACGGCAGCTATTCCTACAAGTGGACCAAATGCAAATCCATTAGACCTCTTTCCTCAGGTAAAATTGTCATGCGGTAGACCTTTGATAAATTTTATGATGGGCAAATGAACCAGTCACTTGATGGCCTTTTATTGATACAGGGCCTTCCCAACATGGGTGCAAGTGGTGCTGGGGCTGGCACTCTTGATTTTTTACGGAACAGTCCACAGGTCTCTCTCTTTCTCATTTGGTTGTATATGGGCTTGTTAGCATGACTGTCATGTAAATACCTACCTAGAACTACACTCAATTTGCAATTCTCTTTTCAGTTTCAAGCTTTGCGAGCAATGGTGCAAGCCAACCCACAAATATTGCAGGTTATTCTCTGGTCCTTTGTTTCCCCTCTTCAATCCTTGTGTGTTTTTCATTGTCTTTTCATCTTTTGTTTTTAACCTTTCACATTTCCTCAATGTCTCCCTTTTTTTTATATTTTTGGCAGCCTATGCTTCAAGAGTTGGGGAAACAAAATCCTAATTTAATGAGACTTATTCAAGAGCATCAGGGTGACTTTCTTCGCTTGATCAATGAACCTGCTGAAGGTGGAGAGGGGTGAGTCTTGTTGTTTTTAGTTGCTCATTTCTTGAACTTATATAGTGTGTATGTATATCAAGTGCTTTTTTGACATCTCCTGTTGTAAAGAAACATTTTGGGGCAATTAGCTGAGGCGATGCCACAAGCTGTGCAAGTCACACCTGAGGAACGTGAAGCCATAGAACGGGTATGTCATCTTTTACATAAAGGCTGACTTGGATGTGTTCACTATTCTCTGTAATCATGGATTATTTAGCTATCTTCCCCACTGCCTCTGGAAATGCCTTCATTTCCTTGGCCATTATCTGAGTTATGAAATATGCATCACAACTTTCTTTTAGGCAATGGTTTTACTTTTAGATGATTAATAAACTCAAATTTGTTGCATTGATCTTGTGCCTACAAATATTTTTGTAGTCTCCTTATTCTCTTGTTCATTCCCCATCTCTTGCAGCTTGAAGCAATGGGGTTTGACCGTGCAACTGTGCTCCAAGTGTTCTTTGCGTGCAACAAGAATGAGGAACTTGCAGCCAACTACCTTTTAGATCATATGCATGATTTTCAGGATTGAGTTGGTAAAAGAAATGGCTAGGGGAAGTACAATATCATTTTCTCTTTCGTTCTTTGGGTCTATTGTCATTCATGTTCCCCCTCCCCTCCCCCCAAAACTCTACCGACTTTATTCTTAATCAAGTGATGTAAGTGTTTGGTGTAGAGACAAGGGATGTGAAGATGTTAACTTCATTTTTTTTCTTTTTTCTTTTTATTTCCGAAGGACCCATTATTTATAACGTTATATACAAGTTTCTTTCTAAGCTTGTGTGTATTGTACTTCACATTTTATGCTATTATAAGCACTTGCCACAAGGAGCTCCACCAACTTTCAAGTTTTTCGATCAATACTCTTCCCTAAAATACCTTGTGCATGAATTTGGTAGCCCGTCAGAATGGTCAGAGTTGGCAGTGGAAACTCTAGAACCATGGAAACAGTGTGAATAATATGCAGTGAAATTTTTGGTCGCAAAACATGTAAATTTTTTCTATTTTCCAAACATGTTGGCCATGTATTACACCTTCAGTGTATTCCTAATACATTATTGAATATCAAAATTATCTCAAGGTATTAGCGTCTCATTTCATGTAAATAAATCTCAATCTCAATATCTTAAGAATAACCAATTGTATATTTTAATCAAAAGTTTCGTTTGAAATAATGATTTAATGTGTCCTATCAGTTTACCGTTACACTGTTAACAGTAATTAACATTCAGTAACTAAAATGTTACAACAGGATAACATAAGCGATTAAAACGTAATATTTTAAACATAAATGATTAAAATGTGCATGAATTTGGTAGCCAGTAAGAATGGTTAGAGTTGGCAATGGAAACAATAGAACTGTGGAAACTGTTCGAATAATATGCAGTGAAATTTTTGGTCGCAAAACATGTAAAATTTTGCTATTTGAAGAACTTGTTGGCCATGTACACTACTCTAAGATGTGGCAAAATGGTTCGGGATCCAGGTTATTTTTGGATTTGGATTATTTAGGGTTTGATTGGAACTTGATTCAAATTACTTAAGTCTTAATTATATATATTTAATTAGTTCCTCTTTTAGTTCAAGATAACTTTGTATGGATGGCTAGCTTAATATAACTTTGTATGGATTGCATAATAAAAGTTACATAAATGAATGTACGAAAACGACGAAGAGAAATAAATTCAATGTATTACTATAGAGAAATAAAGGTATGTTAATAATATAAGAAATAATAAAGTGATAATTTAGTAGTGAATTTAGTAATGTAACAAATAAAGGTATGTTGTAAAAAAAAAAATATACATACGATTATGAATATTGAATTTAGTAGAGAATATATAAATAAATGTATGTCACTAATGTAAGAAATAATAAAGTGATAACTTAGTGATTAGTGAATTTCATGAAACTAAGGATTAAATTATTAAGAGTGAAAATTTAGTTATTTGTCATAAATTGATAAGTGAATAGATGTGGTACAGTAAAATTACTATAGAGAGGACTAAATTGTAAAGTGTATAAAAGGTGTTATGTGAAATTAATATTGTGATTAAAGACTTAAATTATTAAGTGTATAAAAGTTACTATGTGTGCTAAAATAGTGAAATAAAATATTTAAGTGAGGCGTTATAAGAAAGTAAAGTATTTAATGATAGTGAATTGAAATCTAAAGTGCTAAGTGTTGTGAATATATGTTATGCTTGTATTTTTATGAATTGTGAATAAAGTGAACATGTGAAATAAAAATGTAGTGAATGTGTTTATGTGATTCAAAGTGAATAAGTAATATGATACAAAGTGATATATGTGTAATATATCAAGTATGTTATATGAAAGTGATATATGAATAAATACCTTAGTGAACTCAGAGGAAATATGATATATGATAATGAAATGATTTGGAGTTGAGAGGGGCTGGGTGTTCGGATAGGAACCAAGTTAGTGATACGGGGGTTTGGAGGGGATTAGAAAAGGAGGATCGGGTTATGTGATGTGTTTACTAGAGTTCCTGTATATTTTTCTAGATTTCCCGTTATCATAGTTCCATTATAGACCAAGAGTTTGTCTTTGGCCTAGATTTTTGCATTGTATCGAAATTATTGAACTCTTTTGAGATTCATTAAGAATTCAAAAGTGATACGTGAAAGTAAAAGTGTATGTGGATGTGTAATAATATATGAAAATAAAAATAAAAGTGAACATGTGAATTAAGTGTTTATGTTATTTTTCTGAAATGAGAGAGATATTGATACGTGAATATGAAAGTTAATTAGTGATAATATATGTTAAACTAAAAACTATAAATTATAAAGTTAATTTAAATGATTTTATGTTTAGGAAATGATTTAAAGTTTAACTATATCATTGAAAGAAATTGTGTGAATAAATATTATTAAAATTAATTTTTTATATATATAAAAGGTAAGATTGAATTCAGTTGAGTACTTACTAAGCTATTCACGCAGCTTAACGCTTTTTTTTTAAACGCATAGGTGATGGATAAGGTTTGAAAAAATCGAGGATTGCTACTTCAATTTGGCATGTACTTAGGTTTATTAGTAAAAAATGTGAATTATGTGTGAATGACAATGTTTTGTGCTATAAGTTACCTTGATTAGAATGAAACAAGAATATGTTTAAATGGTGGGTTTAGTGTTTTTATGGTGGGTTTAGTGTTTAAATGTAGCATCTCTTACTCGGATTAGGTGAGGAGTTTTACATTGATGTTGCAACCTAGAGTTTTCTAACCCCAAGGTCGTGACATCACTTTTGCATGTCGCGACATTGCTTGTTCATCTTAGCCAAGGAGACAACCTCGATACACCTCAAATGTCACGATATTCAACCTTCAATCTCGCAACATGGAGCTCTCTGATGTCAAAGTTGCGACATTGGTCTTGTAATGTTGCAAAATTGACCCTGGACCTAGATTAAAGAAGCCAAGCAAGGTCGAGACTTCCATCCCTCAATGTCATGACTTAGAGCCTTTTGATTCACATGTTGCGACATTGGTCCTGAAATGTTGCCGCATCGGGTTCATCACAACCAAAACCAAAAGGATAACATGAAGACTTTCTGGGTCAAACTTGTCTTAGTTAAGTTTAATGATAGGGACATTTTTGTAATTGAAGAATTATCATTACTTTGTCTATAAATACCATCATTAATCAACTATTTAGGGAGGTTAGAAAGTTAAAATAGTTTTTAAATTAGATTATTTTTATATAATTGCTGGAACTTTAGGTTAAATTAGTACAAAGATCATTTTCTAGGTTAGTTTTATTTTTTACAAAATGTCTTTCAAATCTTTGTTTTTCTCTTTTCAATTAACGATTTTATCAATTAGGCATTCAATAATTTCGAAGATTGAAGTTTTTTCTACCGTGGAATCAAGAGTTTTTCTGCACTAATCCTAAGCATTTCTCAAATTTTACAATTTCATCCTTATATTTTGTTTTTATTGTATGAAATTAAATTATTTATTTAATTGCATTATTGTATGAAAGTTCGGTTCAAGTTATTAGAGCTGTCATCCTGGGAGTACAAGCAACCCAACCCGTCAATAGAAGAACCATCCAAGCTAGACATAAAGGTTATGAAAAGGCATATGAAAGATATCGGGTGGACTATTTCAAATATTCGAGGTAATTATCCTTATTCCTACACTCACAAGTTATTGCTAGGAGTAACTGAAAAGGTGTCTATCGAGGGACAGAGGAGCTTGATTCAATATTGAATATTTGATTCTAGGAAACTCAAGTCTCAATATTTAACAAAGGGGATCATTTATCACATCTATGATAATTTTTGGATGGACCCTGTTCAATATGCACCGAAGGAAGGAGGTATCATGATTGTGGAAAATGAAAATGGCGAGTTGATTCCAACAAGGATGGTTACTTGTTAGCGAATCTTTGCAGACTACAAGAAGCTAAACAAGGCTACTAGGAACGATAATTTCTTATTTCTTTTCCTGGATCAAATACTTAACAAAACCGCTAGGTAAGATTTTTCCTTCTTTTTAGATGGGTATGATTGGTATGACAAATGGCCATTTGACACCTCCTTGGTTAAAGACGATCCCCAATAACATTAAGGGAGTTCTTTTTCTTTTCATTATTTAATATTGTCAGTTTTGTTTTTTTTTTTGAATAAAATGGCAGACTTAGATAAAATTCTCATTGGATTATTATGTTAAAATAAATTATGTCTAAGAGATTGAAATTTAAGTGGGACTACTTGTGACCCCTCCAACCTTTCTTGGGAATTGATTTTAACATAATATTCCAAGAAAATATTTTCTAAGTGGCAAAATAAATTTTAATTTGCTGAATAAAAGGGTCAATTTTGATCCAAGTTTCAGTTTTCTGCTTTATTTTCAAATTATTTTCTAGTACAAGTATTTAATTTAATTGCTTTCAATAAATAGTTGTGTTTTCAGTAAATGTTTTAAACAACTAAAATAATTTTTTAATTTTTTTAATAAATAAGATAATAACAAATAATATATTAATTGTTATTAACTTTGTATATCATTAGGAGTAGAAATATTTTAATAATAGTTTAAGCTTATTTTTATTAGAGTTTGTGTTAACTTTTACCTCACAATTACTTTAAATACCACCACATTCCCTCTCTATTCACATCACCTACCAACCGAGGGCCTTACCCTTTTTCCCTTTCCATCGCCACATATCACCTACCGTAACCCCCCAACCATCGACACCCCTACTTGCTAGCAACAACAGTCGGACGCCCTAGCTGCTAACTCCTTGCGTCGCACCTCCTTTGTTGCAGCATTGTCGAACCCTACAAGCCACCATTCGGCCATCTTCTAGAAGCTACCAAGCCATCTCACCTTCTATATCCACCGCCCAAATTGCCATTAGCCATCCAACCAACCCTTACCCGACACCAATTGCTTCACCCTCACATTATTTTCTTAAGTTCTTATTAGTTTAATTACAAAGGTGGTAAGAAATTTCTTTCCAAATTTTAATTTGATTTGATTATTTAAAATTTCAATTTTATATGAATTGATTATATTTTATTCTAATTAAAATTTGGGAAATTATTATTTTCTCCATCTTATGTGATGTTCAAGTTGAACCATGCCTCGTAAAAGAATTCGTGCCTCTGCTTAAGACGAAGAATCACAAAACAAATTCCATTGCGAAGAAGCTAAGATGAGATATGAGAGCATCTTTAAGAAAAAAACAAATGCTTCCGGAGAAAGGTTTTACTTTGGGAAAAAGCAACTACACTGATTTCATGGAAAGCATCCAAAAAGTTGCTGAGGCTCTAAAGTGGGAAGTGTTTTGTGACAAAAGGCCAAATTCAGACGATGAGTTAGTTTTGGAATTTTATGCGAATTTGACATCAAGTGCTTTAACAAAATTTTCCATCTAAGGAATTAAGGTACCTCTAAACCCGAGTTCCATTAATGAATTTTATGATCTATGTGATTTCGAAGACGATGAATATTCTTCCTTAATGGAAAATATTGAGGTGGAGAAATTGTAATAAAATTTACAAGAACTCACAGTTTTGGGTTCTAAATGGACTATGTCGAAACACGGGACTCATACTTGTCACAAAGAATACTTGACCCCATTAGCGAATGTATGGTTTTATTTTTTTTAATTCAATATTATGCCTATCTCACATGGGACTACAATTTCAGTAGGACGAATGGTCTTGCTATACTCAATTATGACAGCAAAGACCATTAATGTGGGAAAGATCATTCTTAAATAAATTTGAAATTGTGCCGCAAGACGTTTGGGTCCAGCCTATTTCCCTTTTACAATAACAATTTTATGTTTGAAGGCTAGTATTCGTGCAAACGTAAAGAAGACAGGATAAAATCTAGGTAAAATTGCTGATTGGGACCTTGTCTAAGTAGCAGGAAATTCTATTTTTCAAAAGCAAGCTGAGTCGATCGATGACACTGAAGAAGAGGAAGTTCCTATAGAATCAGAAACAGTGCAGCCAGTTGAAATTCCTGACTTGGCAAAGCCAAACCAGTCTTCGAACCTGACATCACTACCCCAATGTTTAAAACTCATTCTCCTCACCCAGATCTTCGAGATGAGCTGTCAAAATTGTTGGATTTAATGCAACATATGCAGTGGCAGCAACAAGCTTATTATAGATACTCGAAAATACAAGATGACTCAATTAGAGATGCTTTTAAGAAAACATTTCATAACCCGTTTGTTTTTGTTCCTGAATTTCCAGATTTTATATTTGATCCATGGATTCCAATATTGAGGAAGGAACGAGGTGATTTAAGCAAAAATAAGGAAAATGAAGCAAAAGACGGGTCGGATTCTGAGGGGTCTGCAAATAAATAAAAAAGGGGGATCTTGTCTTTACTTTATTTTTCTTTTTTAGGATATTTTAAGTTTTTATTTTTAAGATTTTTTTAGGATATTTCTATTTGTTGCATAATAAAATAAGATGTTCAAATCATTAACAAAATTGAACAATTTGAAAAATAAGAAGTGTAGCAATAGATATGTACATATTTAGGATTGGATCTTTCTAGGAAAAGCTTGGTATTTAAGCAGTCAACTTGACTCACCTCCTTTTCCTGGGGGTGTACAGTATCTATTCACTTATGTGTTTTCGACCCATATTGTTTTTAACAATGGGGACATTGTTCATCTTAAGTTGTTCATCTTAAGTAGGGAGACCACACATTGAAATTATTTTTTTTTTCAAAATTCATTTTTCGTATCCAATTATGATTAAATTATATTTTGCTCAAAAATTTGAATTTTTGTTAATTATGCTAAACTTTGGTATAAATAAAGTTATATTATCTCAATAATTGTTATGATTGGCTGAATTATGACATAAATGCTAGTTTTAATAAAGTATGTAAATCAAACCATGAAAATTTTAAATCCTTAGAAAAGCTAAGCATGCATGAAAGTTTAAGTCTCTAGAATTGACTTAGTAATTTCTTGAGGCGAAATCCTAGGAAGCATGAATTTTGAAAATGATTTAGGAAAACTTTTATTTGGACCGTTTGAGCCTTTCAAGCCAACCTTAATGAATAATTATCCCTTGAAACCCAACTTTGAGACTATATGGCCTAATATTATTCGAACCTTGCAATAGTAAGTCATCCCTTCTCTCATAATTATCTCTAAAATGTCCTAAACACTAGACTCAGTCAATCTAAAATATTCTCTAAAAATAAGTTTGGAGGAGTTGAGGAAGTATCAAATGCTTAAAAAAATTGTAGTACATGCAGTAATATGGTTGAGTGTGTTAAAAAAAAAGAGCATATGTACTCGAAAAAACAGATGTACAAGGAGCATGTGTACTCAAATGCAAAATTAGTTGGTAAATTTTAAGGTATTTATTCCAAAGGTCCAAAGCAAGTCGAGCCGAGGTTTTTTAGCTTAAAATTATCTATCTTTTACCTACCCTTAGCCAAGCCATGTTACAACCTATTCAAAAGACCTATTGATTCAGATTTCTGTGCTGACTACATTAGTGGAGAGAAATTGCTAAACTCAACTTATGAAGGCATAATTAAATTTAGGGATTGCAGTTTAGTATTGAATGAGGAAATACAAGTTAATTGGTAAGAATTTAGCATATCTTTATTGAAAATACATTTAGTCTATTCTTGCTATCATGATAATAACTGAGAATAATTCAAACAATGTGTATACTTGAGTTGCATAATTTCAAAATTCTTGTTCTTGAGCATAATTACACTAAACTCATAATTGTGGGAAATGATTTTCGGAGTAATTTTTCAAAGGTGATTTTCTTTAATTTCTTTTGCAATTTGTGCATTACTTGGGACGAGTAATGAATTAACTTTGGGGGTGTGAAAATATTAAAATATATAGACTTTTTTAGCACCTTTTGAGCACTAATTCATGCAATTGCTAAGTACTTCTGTCGAATCTTATATTTTTATTATAAAATAATTAATTTGAGCTTAATTTATAAAAAAAAATTGAATCTTAGTTAATTTTATAATAATTTTTCATAACTTGGGTTATTTTTAACAGTTTTGCACAAAAGGTGAAAAATCAGCTCAGTAGTCACCTTGAAAGAATTAATTGACGAGGCACATTGGGAGCTCAAGATGATGAATTAACAACCATGGAGGACTTAAATTTATGCTCTTGGACTTCCTTGAATTAGATGACCCAATTAATTTTTTATTGAAGAAAAATGGGCAGCTTGAAGTAGAGAAAAGGACCTGAATTGAGCAAATAATGAGGGAGGATGAACAAGCCCAATAGAGAAGCCCAAACCTTCCCATCTAGCTGACCCAATCAGCTAATTTTGGCTGATTTAAACACTTACAAATCAGCCCTTTAACTCTTCCTAAATTTTGTTCAAACCCCTCCTCTTTTTGTGCATTTATTTTCTAGCCACAAGCTAAAAATAGCAAAACCAATTCAACTCCTCTTTCCACCTAACATGACCAGCCATAAGGAAGAGGATTTGGTGTTATTTTTAGCTAATGCATGCTACCATCTCCCACTATAAATACCTCTCATCACCTCTTTATTTTTCATCAACTTATTCATCCATACATATCTTTATTCATTTCCCTCTTTCACTCTCTTTACCTTTCCAATTTTGATTCTTCCCTTACCAATTTACCCTTTTGAAAAAGAGCTAGCATGCCTATTGGAGCAGCAACAATCAAGTATTCATGAAGGCCTTGGATCGATAGAACAAGTAGAGAAGAGGAGAAGCGCACTAGACTGGCTTTAGAACAATACCGAGATTTGTTTTCTAGTTCCCTTCTCTTAATCTATTTTTTTAGTTTATGTTGTGATCATGAATATGAATACTTGTTGGGTTGATGTTCTTAAATTATTTAAAATGACTTAAATTTCATTCGTGTTAGATTAATTGCATCTTGTCCACTTAATTTGTTAAACTCATGTTTGTGTTGTTATAAGCCTTGGTAGTTTGTTCAATTAAATAAAATCATGGCTATGTTATAATTGCATTTTAATTGTAAGGTAACAAAAAAAATTAATTATTAATCGAATTGAAATTATAATTAATTGACACAATATCTAATTGGTGCATGTTTAATCTTCTAAGGTAGTTGAGGGTTAAATTAACGATGGTATTAAACAATACTTTAGCCTTGCATAACTTGTAAGATTATTTTGATTAAATTGTTTCAATATAGGAATATATTGTTACCTCACTTTATCTTATACTTGCTTATGAAAATTGATTAATTGTTTGAATTGACATAGAAATATGTTTAAGAGATTAATTGATTTAGTAAGTATGTATGTACATTAGTTAACAAAAGACCAAGTTGCCATGAAATTATTCGTAACAACATGAATATAGTTTTAATAAATCTAAGTTAAAGAATAAAATTGATCTAACACATTTATGTCATATTGATTAAAACCATTTTTAGAAATCGTTCATTTGGAATTTTATTTTCTTAGTTAAACACTTAGTTCATTTTTAGTTTTCATATCACCTTTTTCAAATCAACAAATTTTTCCTCACCAAATTGTTTAATTTTACATTTAATAAATAATCGCTTGCATAGTCCCTGTGGGTACAATAACTCGACATACTTGTCACTTTATTACTTGTTACAATTGTGTACACTTGCACATTCCATCGTTTCAGTATGACACTTGTTCAATTTCCTTAAGCAAGATGAGTCATATTTATATGTGAGTGTGTGTTCTGAAATGGGGTTCTTCCTTCTTCTTTCTTTTCCTTAGGTGGTATATACTAAAACCTTTCTTAAATCTGAATGTATCATACCTCAATGATCTAGAGGCTAAGGTTCTTTTATGACCAGTAGTTACTTCGCATCAGGATAAGTATTTCAGCTCTGCATGTTAAGTACTGAATGAGTAAATATGTATATGGTAATTGAACAACGAGATTATAAGTATAAGGTTTCGGCATGGGACTGACATCGATTGAAATGATAAGTAATTTGTATGTACAATAATATTAATGGTGAAATTATGTTTCTAAGCAATAGTTGCTGCTAGTTTGTGATGGTTATCTGGATCTGGAGCTTTTAACTGCATTAAGTAAGATTCAAGTAAGTTCTATACTGACTCTTGCATGTATATTGTTCATATTGTGAGTCATCTATAGAAAATTGATTGAATTATAGATCTGAAGTCATGAAGATTATAGTATGTGATGATTGGGTATGAGTATTGAAACATTGAAGTATGGCTAAGCATGTATATGTTTGAAATGTATGCTATGAGACACGTGTTCTGTTTGGGTGTATGGTTGAAATTAGATTGTGTCAATGCATAAAAATTCTGTCAAGAGAGTTTGTGTCTGTTCACTGCGGTTGTGTCTAATGGATTTCATCGGGCACTGAAAGAAAGAGAAGTGACAAAACCATTCTATGAGATATGAACCTTTTTTAAAGTCAGAAGAGCTAATGTCCCAGTAATTAAAAGTATTTGTCAGTTTTATGATGCTCCATATTATTATCATGATTACTTGTACAAAACAGATCTCAATGAATTCAAGAATGTAGACATAAAAGAGATTTTGACATTCTTAACTGAAGGAAAATAAGTGTGGACATATAAAACGGCAACAACAATTCCTGAGACATTCAATCAAGCATTAATGACCCCAAAAGCAAAAATATGGATGAAATTTGTGTGTTCAAGGATCTGGCCTAAAGTTGATCTTTCAGATATTAACCCGATCCAAGCTATCTTAGTTTATGCCACCGTGCAAAAGAAGCAAGTATGCATTGATACATGGATATATCAAAATATGATCGAATCTGCACGAAATAAAAAAAAGGAGCATTCTTTCTGCATCTGATTACAGGGTTATGTAAAAGAGTAGGAGTGCCTATGGATAAGCTGGATAAAGAGATGAATCCTCTGAAGAAGCTTCTAGGAGATAATGTTTATAAACAATACATGATTTTATAGAGGAAACAAAAGGAGGAGAGGAGAATACGAGGACTCCAACAGGAAGATGAATAATGCACAAAAATATATATATTTAGTAGATTTTTTTAGGTTCAAATTCTATTAAGAAATTAAGTTCATTGTTAGGATATTGTAATTAGTAATGTTTAATAAACTATTAGAATTCAATTGACATATTTATAAATTTTTGTACAAACTCCTTACGTAGCAGAAACACAAACAATGTGAATTTTCAGTAATCAACGGAGGAAGCACTCATCTAATTACCTACGGAACTATTACAATCAATCGAGTAACTTCTTTGCTTTATCCTTATAGGGCCTATACATTGAGGACAATGTATTTTCTAAAGTGTAAAGGGGGTAACATAGAATTTTTTTTTTTTTAGTTTTTACGCTTTTGTTTGATTTTCCTTGTCAATTGTGTCCTTGAGCTTGTAGAAAAACAAGTGATTGGTTAGGAGCATGTACATAGGTTGATTGTATTTACAATAAATTTGGCATGAGGATAGGTGATTTTAAATTTTTTGTTATTAGACTATTAAGTTTTATATATTACACTATAAATAGGCATTAAGCAATTGTAAACTCGAAATTATATAGGGTTTTTCTATATATTTTTACTACCTTTTTACTTAATAAATATGTTTATCTTGAGTAATTGTTATTAAAATAAGTGAATTTTACTTAATTAGTAATATTGGGCATGAATTTATAAAGTATGTGAAATTGTGCTTAATTACATGATTTTTGTACATATTTTATATTATTTCATGTTAATTTATTAATATGTGATTTTTCACTATGTAGGAGGACCATTGAAGATGTGATTAATGTGAGTGAAATATGGACATGCAGAAATAAATTTATGTGGATGGCAAGACCATGCAATTTGGGTCATGAGGTTGATAATTTGACCCAGTAAAAGAGGTGCTAAAAGATGGACATGTCTGTTAAGTTATTGGACTAAAAAATTGTCCAACAAGGGGGAACTGAAGCCCAGTTTTGGAAAAAGTAGATGGCAGCCCAAAAGCAAGCTTTGGGGTATTTAATTGAAGGTCCTTACAGTTGGAAAATAATAAAAAATCAGCCCAACTATTTTGCTGTTGAAACCGTCCACCCTATAGCTATTAATAGCCTTAGTTTGAATTCAAATTAAGGAGACTTAGTCATCCCCTTCTCCTTGAAATATGGTCGACCATATGTGGTAGAAAAATAAAGAATTTTGAATCTATTTTTAGCTAACTCTACCCTTTACCTTCACCTATAAATACCATGCACCAATTCCTTAATCCATCATCCCTCAAAACTCATTTCTCTTCTCTCATTATCATTTTCTATACATTTCATTTCCCTTTTCCTTCCCTTTCATAGTCGCCCATCCCCTTTCCATCTTTTAGCCACAAAATCTTTGTCAAAAGTATTCTTTGGCCAGCCACCTTAGGAACTCCTTAGCAAAAGAAGCATCAAGCAGAACGGAGGAGCGCATCAGTCAGAATAGATCCGAAAGGTTGCTGAACTGAATAGAGTTTACTCTTTCCTCTTGTTATTTATTTTAATCATGTTTTCTTTGAGTTTATTGTTTTTTTACATCAACGATAATATTTTAAATCCTATTTGCTAGGATGATTATGTTAATTCAATAAGATTTATTTTATTCATGTTTAACATGTTTAGGCCACAATCAATCATGTTTTCAATTAATATCATGATGCATTTCATTCATACATGATTGGGTGTACTCAGATTAGTTGAGCGATCCTAACCAGGGCTAGTAGACACATAATTGAAAAGTGCAATGCTCAATTTAGATCTTTAAATACGACTAAGTTGAGGTTAGTAATATCTTTAGTTAGCTCTATTCCTTTGCATAGTTTTTAGGTTTATGTAATTAAACTGTTGCAAACGTAAATGTCCTTGTGACCTTACATAAATGCTAAGAAGCCCTTAGTCTAATATGATCAGTAAAATGCATATTTCACTAAGTAAAATATCTGATAGGACTTAATTTGGTTTCCAAACTCATGAAAGATCGAGTTGCCATGGAAGTATTTTCGAACATTGTTAAGCATGATAAAGTAAATTAAATTGATTAATATAATTATCTTAGCCCATTTAGTGTTGATCTTTTTGTTGTTGCTAAAGCCATTAATTCATACATTTAGGTAAATTTCATCTCGATTAGAATTGCATATGGATCAATCTTTGCATCTAATTAATTTTACTTAATTTAATCATCACCATCCAAATTATTGAGTTTTTACATCAAATTGTGAATTTATAATTTTGCAATTAATTGATAATGTGGAGACGATAACTCATTTTACTTGCTTATTACTTGAACGATTGTGTACACTTGCGCATATTTCTCGTTACAGTAATCAAGTGTACCAAATGATATAGAGAATACAAGGAAACGAGCCTGTTAGTATGAATGATAAATTATTGTATTTATGATTGTTTGGTTGACTAAATTTGTGAATATTGAGATACTTAGGGATAACCTAAGGCATTGTTTGGTATACACCCAAAGCTAAGAAGCTAACCCTATTTATTCATCTTTAGCAATTATTTTGAGCCAAAAACCGTTTTTGATGAACCTTTATACAAAACCCGAGCTAAAAATGATAACTTGTGCTTACCATTTTCTTTGGTTCTGAACTGCATGATTATAGACGTCTGTGTAACATTCTGGAATTTTAGAATCTTATGTTTTGAATAATATCATGCGATAGGCTAGTTAAAATGTTAATTGTGTGTGTTTAGGGGGTCCTAAGAAGGCTTGGGGTTGAATTGGGCCTTAGCAAAATTGTTATGTTTAAGCACCTTAAGGAGAGATAGGTAAGTGACATCAAGGCTTAAGGAAATAAGTGAGTAATTGCTAGCATAAATGAGCATATGGAAAGGAGGTTGTGGCATCACATGAAGAGCATGGAGGGAAGAGGTTCGAATCCCACCTAGTGCAAATTATTTTGACAAAATTTTTGTGCTTCTTCCCAAAGTGTCGGCCATGGTAGTATTTTTGGTAAGGGAGACTTTTTAATTATGGAAAGATGGCTAAAGAAATATGGTATGGAGGAAAACAAGGGAAAATGAAGGAAAGAATCAAAAGAAAAAGGCAAGAGAAGGGAATATGTTGGCTTATTATGGGGGTGATGTTTTGGAAAGATTATTTTGGTCAACATTCACCCTTTAGGCAAATGTGTCACAGGGTTTTGTGAGGGGGAAGGGAGAGCTAAATTTTCCTTTAGCTTTTTGCTAGTTTAGTGCATGAGAAGTATATTTTCTTTTGTTTGAACATTTTGTGTTTCTTTTCTAAACCTTTTTCCTTTCTTGCCGAAACATACTAGGCCAAAATAGTTCATTTTGATCCTTTGTTTTGTCGAAACACTAAAGTCATTTTGGTACTCTCTTTTCCAATTTCTTTTCCCCTTGCCTTGGCCGAAACCTCCTAGTCCATTTGGTCATTTTCTTCCTTGCTTTGCCGTGACCCTCAAATCACTTTTGCTCATTTTCTTTTGATGGCCGAAACTCCCTAATTCCTCTTGGGTTATCACTTGTTTTCCTATTCACTATTCCTTCAATCTTTCTCCATTTCTCTCCATTAACCGAATCTTGATCTTCTCTTCTTCATCTTGCAAGTTGGACATTTTCTTCCTTGATTAAATCGGGTAAATGACTTTATTCTAATCTTTTCATTCTCTTTTCTCTCTAGCCGAATGATTGTTCTTCATCATTTGGTTATTTCATATTATTTCTAAACCGAAATGGTGTTTTCCATACTCCCTCATATCTTAATCGTTATCTTATTGTATTGTAATAGTGGGAAAGCTGAATCTATTATCTTTGACTGATCCGTAACCATAAGTACAATCGTTGGGAATCGGTTTTACCATCGTTAAGGTAAGAGATTCGTCATAGTTCATTTTGATCTATCTCGTTACTCGGTTAGTTTGCTAAACGGAATGATGGATTTGACTAATCGTTTATTTTAAGGACTATATCGATCGTTCCTATACACTTTTTGATCATACGGAAATAGTGGTAAGCCGAACCTATTTCCTTAGATATTCGTTTTATATCATCGTAATATCGTTTTGATTAAGATTTTTCCAATGGAGGCAAGTGGTACTGATTCGAAAGAGAAAGCAATTGGAGATCACAAAAGGAGTGGATTTGCTATTCCTACTCCTAAGTTTAAGCGTAGAGCGATTTCGGCGGTTCGAGATTTCCCATCGGGTTGTGGACCATCATCCGGTGAGAATAGACAAATCGTGGTCGTTCACGATATCGAGGGTAAGCGTTTCAATAGATCGCTTGGTTTAGATTTAGATTAATAAAAATCTCGTTCATTAGATTAATCAAGTATTATGTTGTCATAGGTTCCGACGATCAAGAGAGTTTGATACTTACCGTAATCGGTGTGTAATCTCACACCGTAATTAAATGAGATCCATGATTCGGTAACATGTTTAATAGTAAATTATTATTATTATTCGCTAAAAATCATAAAATTGGCATAAAGCGAGAAATTTGCATAAAGTACAATATTTTTGAAGATTTGTCGAAATCGATATTAAGATTGTTAAAATTACGAAAATGCCCCTATAGGCTGAATTACGAAAATGCCTCTATGGGCCGAATTGCAAAGTTCTATAATTGGCCGATTTATCGTAACTAATCTCTGGATTAATGATTGTTGTTTATATTTGTAAATATTATGCTTTATTATGTATGTTGTATTTCATAATTTTGCATGGGATGGGATAAATGTTGAAGAGAAGTGTAGCCCGGTGGCATTGCAACAAAAATGTTTGTTATTATGTTTCACTATGATTCCGGTGGCTGGGCCACAATCAAAATATATTATAAATGGCAACTTGCCTGCGATTGGTGTGTTTGGTGGGGTGGGTTGACTTGATCCCCACAGGTGTGATGGGATGGTACGGGTGGTGTGTAGCGGAAGGATTACTAGGATGGGTTGGGTTACATATATATATTTATTTCATTTATACATTGCTATGTAAATGGGTTTAGGCCCAAGATATTGCTATACGGGTTCAAGCCCAGTGGACAACAGTAAGGGGATTATACACTGAGTTCTAGTAACTCACCCTTTTTTCTTTAACCCTTGTAGGTAATGCTCAGTAAAGTGGACTTGGGCCATGGATGACTCGGTGGAGGCCATACTTCAGAAATGGTTTTTATTGAACTTTAGATTTCTATTTCCATTCACTTTAGTATTTTTGCTATTTTGGGTTTTTATGTTGTAATAAGGCCTCTGGAATATTTTTATTTATGCTTTATGTTTGACGAACTTATTATTATTTCTTAAATTGTTTTAAATGGGAATTTTACTAAAAAAATAAATAAAGATTTTCCAAAATAGATTAACAAATGGATTACATAACAAACTTTTACAAATATTTTTAACTCGAAAATTTTCTCTCGAATTATCAACAATATTTTCAAAAGTCATGGTTTATAAGATCTCTAGTTCAAATTATCAATTAATCAATCAACCTTCGAGGTTAGTAGTACTTTATCAAATATTTGAAATCGAACTTGTTTTCTTGATTATAACAAAATAATACCTATTTTAGTACAAATAAAAAGGATTTAACATGTTTTTCTCATGTGACATGTCAGATCCGGTCATAACACATGGGCCGGGTTTGGGGTGTTTCATTTTATGGTATCAGAGCCCGGTTGCAAAACTCGGATGTGGTTTGGGTTCAAAAATGTTTTCCAAAGCTGTTTAAAATCTTAATTTATACATGCATGTTCTAAAGGAAGTATGGCACCACAGGTATCCGGCACCAAGTCAAGTAAGTATATGTTATCATTTTATGATTATGATTATTGTGGTATGACTGTAGAAATACTCTAGAACTTTTAGTTTTAGGAGCTGAAACTATAGAGATTGAGACTATAGGATGCGTTTTACGAAAACGACTTTACTTCTTATACTTCATAAAATATTGTTTAATAAACACTGAAATAGTATACTAATTCATAAGACTCTTAATCAGATTAAATCGAATTAGCAAATATGAGCGCTAGAGGATGTGGACGTGGTAGACGTGGCCGTGGTAGAGGCCGTGGTGCTAGAGTTGTATCTGAGGCATCGGGACATATGCCGAAAATGGACGCACCTGCGTCACCTGTGACTGAAGCTGGGTCACATGATCGCATGAGAGAGGATGACGCTTTGTCCCAAGCAATGTTGCGAGTTCTGGAAAGGGTTGCTGGGGCAAGAACTGGGTCAGCAACTCGTGGGTCAATATCGGAGCGACTCAGATCGAATGGAGCTGAGGTTTTTAGGGGTATCTCGGGTGTAGCCCCAAATGTAGCGGAGTACTGGCTTGAGGCGGTGGAGCGGATCATGGACGATTTGGATTGCACCACCGAGCAGAAGCTGAAAGGAGTGGTGTCTTTGTTGAGAGATGAGGCATATCAGTGGTGGCTCACTATCCGGGAAGGCACTCACGCCGATCGCATTACCTGGGAATTCTTTAAAACCGCATTTCAAGGAAAATATGTCGGGGTTAGCTATGTGGATGCCCGAAGGAAGGAATTTATGAATATGGTCCAAAGAGGTAAATTTGTGGCAGCATACGAGGCAGAATTTTTGCGTCTGAGTCGGTATGCCCGGGGAATAGTGCCGACTGACTACGAACGCTGTGTGCATTTTGAGGACGGGTTGCATGATGAATTGTGGGTACTGATAGCCCCACAGAAGGAGAGGAACTTTTCCACACTAGTGGAGAAAGCCAAGATAGCTGAAAAGGTTAAACACTCGGAGCAGCAAAATCGAGACAAGGATAGGGGCAGGAGCAAGAGAGACTCTAGGTACTCAGGTCCTGCTAGAGGCTTTCAGAAGAGGCCCAGAAATGAGGAGCCAGCTCGAGCGAAAGTACAAGTTGCTACTAATCAGTTGCAACCATGTGTGGAATGTGGAAAACTTCACTCGGGTGAATGCTGGAAGAGAACCGGTGGTTGTTTCAAATGTGGTTCCAAGGACCATCGACTTAGAGATTGCCTCGGCGACTGCTCGGACTCGGGTTATTCATAACAATGATACGCAATCGGCTAGAGGCGCCAACAGACCGTCGAGAGGTCGGGGTCGGTCGAGGTGGTAGTGGCGTGGGGCGAGGTCGGGTGCACCGGGTAGAGGTACCGGTAATAGGGGTAACGCGGAGGCGAGACGGCCGAGTTTGGTTTACGTGGTCGGGCGTCGAGAGGATGGTGATCTTTGTAACACCCCAAACCCGACCCATTCGTTACGACCGAATTTGAAATGCCATCTGCGAAAAACGTTTGAAGACCGATTTCACTTTTGGGAAAAACATTAAAAATTTTGTCATTTGAAAACCATGTCCAATTAAAAATTCTAAATAATATAAGCTTGATAAAAATATCCAAATTAAAACTTTATTATAAGCTTTTAAAATATAAGTTGCCAAAATTAAAAGCACTTCCCAATAATAATTTAATGGTCGTCTAGCTTAAACATAATAAAAATGTTCAATCACTTTAATAGACCTTATTACAATAAACACTTAATCAAAATACTGAAAATATAACTACTTAATTAATTAAAATATATTTCTGCATGGAAATCTGCTTCTGCATGGCCACCTTTGTATCCACTCCAACCCGGTCCAAAAATCACGATCACCGCGATGTTTAATAAAAATTGGGTGAGTCATACTGACTCGGTGTGTAATTAGTCCACTTTGAATTCCACCCACATGTTAACCACATATTAACTCATATATCGATATCAATTATCAAATTCACATGTTATCACATTCTGGGCTTGGCCCATATTCATATCACATTCATCTAATAGGGTAGTTAACCACATAATTTCCACATACTTGGGCTTAGCCCATTTCCACACCGATCCACATTCATATACTTTGGGCTTTGCCCATTTCCACATTAATCCACATATCATATTGGGCTTGGCCCATTTCCACATATGTTCACATACGAAATCATGCAATTATGAAGCCCAACCCAAACCTAGGGTCCATCCGCTACACACCCCCTTATCCACCTTTACCACACACCGGGGGGATTATCAAATCACCCTCTCCTTTTCACTCCAAAGGCAATCACTGCGCCCACGTGCAATTAAGCACAATAGTCCACAACGCGACCTCGATCGGCGCCAATCCACGATGTAGTCAGTAGCTAACACCAAAACCACGATGGGACACATAGTCACTCATCAACCACGATATGGCACATAGCCGATATCAACCACGATGAGGCACATAGCCACTCATCAAGCCACGCGAACTAAATCGTAATTAATCCACAACGTGACCTCGATCCAACGTCAATCCACGATGTAGCTCAAGCCTAACATCAAACCACGTGCTCAAGTACACCCGCACCTTCTTTCATATCATATCCCACCCATGCACATGCCACATAAAATAATGATACAATGTAATGATGCATGAGCATGTTCATCAAGCATATTATCACCTATTCATATTAATAATCACATATCATCAGGTTTGGTACTTACCGGATTATCGACATACCCCTTGAGGGTATCCTTATCACAATTTCCACTTTGCACTAGTTAGCACATTCATAACACATACACATTTCACATACATATCATATACCCTAAAACGGTGGGTTAATCACACACTGTCTATTTAGCGAAATCCCGAACTACTCGAATCTAACACGATCTAGAATCCCGAAACTCTTCTTATTCCTGTCGATTTGCTCTTTGCTTACCAAGTCCCGAAAACTACTCCTTGCTCTTGAACTGTCGAAATCCCTAAGTGAAACCACATCAAAATCGGCTTAAGCATAAATTCATAGAAAAATAACCCTTGGCCGAATACCATACTTGCTTACCTTAATCGCCTGCATCCAAAACTCCTCTAATGCTTCCTTAACGTTGGCTACCCAAAGAAACACTTATAAGGACACTATGAACATTCGGCCATGACTAAAACCAAAGCCTCACTCACTTGATTTCGTCACACAATAAAAAGAAACAAACCGAATACTTAAATACTTACCACCCTAAGTTGCTTGAAGAGAGACCAAAAGTAAATAGTCGACAACACCTACCTTGGGGATTCAGCTTTTGAGAATAACAATGGTGTTTCGGCACCTTATTAATGAAGAGGAAAAGAATAGAGAATGAACACCTTTGAGCTTCGGCTTTTAAAAGTAAAAAGTAGAAGAAACACAGGAGAATTCGACAATCACCAATGTATTTCGGCTTTTTTGAACACCTATAATGAAGATGGGAAAGCTTATATGGTTCGGATAAGAACAAATAAAGAAAGAAGAAAAAAGAAAGAACTCTCTTGACTTAAAATTTCGGCAATGGAGATTAAAAGATGAACAACAATTTTCTAGCAAGAACTGTGATGAAAAAGAAAGGTTTTGAAAGAGGAAATTTAGCACACACTAGCACCATATTTAAACCAAAAATACAAGCTCCTAGAGTCCTATATTCGGCCACCATATCCCCTCATATCATATCCCTTATTAATCTCCTACTTATCTCTTATCTACTTATTTAACTAAATAAAAATAAAATAGCTATTTTCTACTACTTATCCAGCCGAAATTCAAGATAATACAAGGTTTATCTCATCCATTTGAAGTCCCAAAGCCGTCCAACTCTTCTCCCTTGCCTTGTCGTCACATGCAAAATAAAACACCAAAATACTGCTTCCCACACGACTCGAACTCCCGACCTGCTGGAATAATTCTCCTAGCACCTTAGGTAGTGTCCCAAGCCACTTTGCCAAGGCGCTTTTTATGACATGAATCACTCAGGATTTCTTTTAAAGCCTCCCTAGCCCAGCGCCTTCTTACCGTACGAAAAATAAAATGCTCCTTCTTGCTTTCTTCGCAACTCGAACTGGGCCCTCTACCCATTGCGTGAGGCGTCACTTGCCCAAGCCTTAAGTGGCGCCTTGCTGCCACTTTACCAGGCCAACCCTTGTGTCATAAACTCCCCACAATTCCTCTTAAGGCCTCCTTAGCCCAACTCCCCTTTTAACGCCAAAAATAAAAGTCCATTGCTTCCTACGTTGCTCGAACCCAAGACCAAAGACAAAGATCATTTCTAGGCCCTTAAGTGGCGCCTTGCGACCACTTTTACCAAGGCCTGTTTATGCCAAACACGCCTAAGATTTTTCCCTTAAGGCCTCCCTGGCCTTGCTCCCCTTTAACGACAAAAATAAAAACTCCCAAGTGCGATTCCTGCAGCTCGAACCTCCTCCCCTTGGCACCCCACTTGACGCAAACTCCCGGCACCTGGTGGCGTCCTTGCCACTTTACCACACGGCTACTTATGTCCTAAGCTCCCAAAACTTTTCTTAAGGGCTCCTTCACCCACTCCCCCTTTTATACTTAAAATCCAATATTTTCCCAAAACTTTCACCTACACCCTAGGGTTCTCAAAACCCCTAAAACACCTCCAAATACACTTAAAGCCTACTACACTTGAGTTATGCTCCAAACGCACAACCCCTAATCTAGGATGTTACAGCTTCTACTCTCCTTAAAATAATTTCGTCCTCAAATTACTTACTATCAAACAATCGTGCATTCTTAACTCATCACCCTACTCTCTACTGCTGCAGACTCTGATCTTAACAAAACTAACACATTCCTTGGATACTATCTCAAGATTCGCATTCAAAGTTCCTTACACTTCACTAGCATACAAACACGAACTATCTTTAAAGCAATAAATAATATTCCAAAAACAAGGAACTTACCCGCTATCACATCCTTGGTTGTCTCACATCCGAACCTTCAGCTCCTCTGCTTGGGGTTCCACGACCTTGACCTCGAGCCCTATCCATCACTTGAGGACATTTCTTAACCAAATGAACCTTAGATCCACACCGGAAACATGCCTTACTATTTCCCCAATATTCTCCTGCATGAGCTCTTCCACACTGAGCACATAAACGACTCCGATTCTCAGAAACTGGCACAGGTGCCCGTATAGAATTCTCGATCCTTGGTCTTTTTTGAACATCTTCAAACGATGCTGACGGTCCAAAACTTCTCTTATTCCCATTCCTTTCCTTATCTTGGTTCTGCCTTACAGTCTTCTTAACTTCCTCAGCTATCCGAGCTTTTTCCACTAGAATGGAAAAGTCTCTTTATCTATGCGGAGCAATCAACACTCGTAGCTCATCACGCAACCCATCTTCGAATCGGACGCACCTTTCATACTCAGTAGCCACGATCCCTTGGCGCGTCTCGACTTAACCGCACAAATTCTGCTTCATATTCTGCTATCGACTTACTTCCTTGAACCAAGTTTAGAAACGCCTTCCTTTGCGAGTCTAAATAACTAGCTCCAACATACTTCCTTTCAAACTTAACCTTAAAATATTCCCAATCCACTCGATCTGCCGGGACACCTTGTCTGACAGTGAGCCACCATCGATAAGCTTCGTCCCGGAGCAATGAAACGTACCCTTCACTTTTCCTCATCAGTGCATACCCAAATTGTCCATTATTCTTTTGATCGCTTCCAACCAATACTCACTTCGTTCGGAGCTACTCGAATACTCCTCTAAAAATCTCGGCTCCGTTCGACCTAAGCTTTTCCGATCATCGACTTCCGAACTCGATTTCTACACTAGCTCGGCCACTTGCTCGAGCACTCGCAACATAGCCCGCGATCTCGCGTCATCGCCTCTGTCGATCTTGATCCTCCGCACTTCTTTGGCGGCGTACATCGTTTTCTCGACCCATAGCGGACCCTACCGGTTCCGATCACGCCATTCTACCTCTCTGGCGTCCACGGCGACCACGTCCCCTAGAACTCATTTATAACGTCGCGATTTATCCGATTAAAAGTTTTATGTATCCGACTTTTGTTCCACTTATTAACCGCGAAAAATTTTATGATATACCAGATATTTAGAAGTAGTTCTTTCGATCACACAAAGGTTCGGTTCAAGTTCACTACTCTAACTCGTGGAGTCACATTCACATTCATAAGCAGAGACACATTCATTTCTCCATGAAGTCACATTCATTCACAACATCATTCACTACACTTTTATGGCCATTTCAGTCCTTTCCCAACCTAGGGGTAATTTCGTCATTCGTCCTACCAGGGTATTTTAAGTAATAAATCGGGTCAATTTAAAAATCTTTACAAATCAAAGGTTATTTCAAAATTTACAAAAACTCGGGTTTATTTTGAAAATTTGTTTTCCAAATCAGAGGTGTTGCAAAAATTTGAAATCGAGGTTATTTCAGTAATTTTGGAAGTCGAAGCGATTCAGTAAACTCTCCAAATCGGGGTATCTTGTTATTTGTAAAATGAAGTTTTTGGTATTTTTGTAAAGTAGAAATATTGTAGCAAACGTCGAGGGTATTTTTGAAAATCTTAAGAACTAAGGGTATTTTAGTCATTTCACCACTAGGGGTATTTAGGTAATTTTGCCAACCGGGAATAACTCGAAAAATATTTTTCCAAAGTCTAATTTAGTGTTTTCAAATCGAAAAGGGTAATTTGGAGATTTAGAAACTAAGTTTTTGTAAATAGTAAGGCTAGTCCCTTTCGGGTTTTAATCATTGGTTTGGCCGGTGACTAAGTCCTCTTGGTTAGGGTGAACCGTAGCTACGCACCAGGTAGGATTCGAGTAAAGTGGAGGTGAGTCGCTAGGGACTGCTTAAATACCAAGCTCTTCATGAATCCACTCCTGACATGCGCACAATGGTTGCCATACCCTAGTTCGGCGACTTAGTCACGGGTTTGTTTAATGGTCCTTAAGTCTTATGCACATGTGTTTGAGTAGACTAGTCCTAGGGCCCAATAGCCCTAATCTACTAATCTACGTTCCCATAAAAGCCCATATAGTTCACATATTCAAACCACTTCAATAGCCAGAAGTACTTACCTGGTGGACTTCGGGCCGGAGATACAGGTGCCATGCTAGAATAACCTGAAATAAAAGTCCATATTTTGAAAAGCCCATTTTTTTTGAAAACTATTTTCGGGCCCAAAACCTCAAAGCCGAGTTTTGAACCGGCTCGATATACAAATCAGTAACACCCCAAACCCGGCCCATTCATTACGACCAAAATTTGAAATGCCATCATGGAAAAACGTTTGAAGACTGATTTCACTTTTGGGAAAAACATTAAAAATTTTGTCATTTGAAAACCATGTCCAATTAAAAATTCTAAATAATATAAGCTTGATAAAAATATCCAAATTAAAACTTTATTATAAGCTTTTAAAATATAAGTTGCCAAAATTAAAAGCACTTCCCAATAATAATTTAATGGTCGTCTAGCTTAAACATAATAAAAATGTTCAATCACTTTAATGGGCCTTATTACAATAAACACTTAATCAAAATACTGAAAATATAACTACTTAATTAATTAAAATATCTTTCTGCATGGAAATCTACTTCTGCATGGCCACCTTTGTATCCACTCCAACCCGGTCCAAAAATCACAATCACCTACGATGTTTAATAAAAATTGGGTGAGTCATACAGACTCAGTGTGTAATTAGTCCACTGAATTCCACCCACATGTTAACCACATATTAACTCATATATCGATATCAATTATCAAATTCACATGTTATCACATTACGGCTTGGCCCATATTCATATCACATTCATCTAATAGGGTAGTTAACCACATAATTTCCACATACTTTGGGCTTAGCCCATTTCCACACCGATCCACATTCATATCTTTGGGCTTTGCCCATTTCCACATTAATCCACATATCATATTGGGCTTGGCCCATTTCCACATATGTTCACATACGAAATCATGCAATTATGAAGCCCAACCCAAACCTAGGGTCCATCCGCTACACACCCCCTTATCCAGCCTACCACACACCAGGGGATTATCAAATCACCCTCTCCTTTTCACTCCAAAGGCAATCACTCGCCGTCCCACGTGCAATTAAGCACAATAGTCCACAACGCGACCTCGATCGGCGCCAATCCACGATGTAGCCGTAGCTAACACCAAAACCACGATGGGACACATAGTCACTCATCAACCACGATATGGCACATAGTCGATATCAACCACGATGAGGCACATAGCCACTCATCAAGCCACGCCAACTAAATCGCAATTAATCCACAACGTGACCTCGATCAACGTCAATCCACGATGTAGCTCAAGGCTAACATCAAACCACGCATGCTCGAACACCCGTACATTCTTTCATATCATATCCCACCCATGCACATGCCACATAAAATAATGATACAATGTAATGATGCATGAGCATGTTCATCAAGCATATTATCACCTATTCATATTAATAATCACATATCATTAGGTTTGGTACTTACCGGATTATTGACATACCCCTTGAGGGTATCCTTATCACAATTTCCACTGCACTAGTTAGCACATTCATAACACATACACATTTCACATACATATCATATACCCGGAAAACGGTGGGTTAATCACACACCTGTCTATTTAGCGAAATCCCGAACTACTCGAATCTAACACGATCTACAATCCCAAAACTCTTCTTATTCCCGTCGATTTGCTCCTTGCTTACCAAATCCCGAAAACTACTCCTTGCTCTTGAACTGTCGAAATCCCTAAGTGAAACCACATCAAAATCGGCTTAAGCATAAATTCATAGAAAAATAACCCTTGGCCGAATACCATACTTGCTTACCTTAATCGCTTCAGATCCAAAAACTCCTCTAATGCTTCCTTAACGTTGGATACACAAAGAAACATTTATAAGGACACTATGAACATTCGGCCATGACTAAAACCAAAGCCTCACTCACTTGATTTCGTCACACAATAAAAAGAAACAAATCGAATACTTAAATACTTACCACCCTAAGTTGCTTGAAGAGAGACCAAAAGTAAATAGTCGACAACACCTACCTTGGGGATTCAGCTTTTGAGAATAACAATGGTGTTTCGGCACCTTATTAATGAAGAGGAAAAGAATAGAGAATGAACACCTTTGAGCTTCGGCTTTTAAAAGTAAAAAGAAGAAGAAACATAGGAGAATTTGACAATCACCAATGTATTTCGACTTTTTTGAACACCAATAATGAAGATGGGATAGCTTATATGGTTCGGCTAAGAAAAAATAAAGAAAGAAGAAAAAAGAAAGAACTCTCTTGACTTAAAATTTCGGCAATGGAGATTAAAAGATGAACAACAATTTTAGTGTAACTGGGATGAAAAAGAAAGGTTTTAAAAGAGGAAATTTAGCACACACTAGCACCATATTTAAACCGAAAATACAAGCTCCTAGAGTCCTATATTCGGCCACCATATCCCCTCATATCATATCCCTTATTAATCTCCTACTTTATCTCTTATCTACTTATTTAACTAAATAAAAATAAAATAGCTATTATCTACGACTTATCCAGCCGAAATTCAAGATAATACAAGTTTTATCTCATCCATTTGAAGTCCCAAAGCCGTCCAACTCTTCTCCCTTGCCTTGTCGTCACATGCAAAATAAAACACCAAAATACTGCTTCCGACGCGACTCGAACTCCCGACCTGCTGGAACAATTCTCCTAGCACCTTAGGTAGCATCCCAAGCCACTTTGCCAAGGCGCTTTTTGTGACATGAATCACTCAGGATTTCTTTTAAAGCCTCCCTAGCCCAGCGCCTTCTTGCCGCACGAAAAATAAAATGCTCCTTCTTGCTTTCTTCGCAACTCGAACCTGGGCCCTCTACCCATTGCGTGAGGCGTCACTTGCCCAAGCCTTAAGTGGCGCCTTGCTGCCACTTTACCAGGCCAACCCTTGTGTCATAAACTCCCCACAATTCCTCTTAAGGCCTCCTTAGCCCAACTCCCTTTTTAACGCCAAAAATAAAAGTCCATTGCTTCCTCGTTGCTCGAACCCAAGGCCAAAGACCTGTCGTCATTTCCAGAGCCCTTAAGTGGCGCCTTGCAGCCACTTTACCAAGGCCTGTTTTATGCCAAACACGCCTAAGATTTTTCCCTTAAGGCCTCCCTGGCCTTGCTCCCCTTTAACGACAAAAATAAAAACTCCCAAGTGCGATTCCTGCAGCTCGAACCTCCTCCCCTTGGCACTCCACTTGACGCAAACTCCCCAGCACCCAGGTGGCGTCCCTTGCCACTTTACCACACGGCTACTTGTGTCCTAAGCTCCCCAAAACTTTTCTTAAGGGCTCCTTCACCCAGCTCCCCCTTTTATACTTAAAATCCAATATTTTCCCAAAACTTTCACCTACACCTTAGGGTTCTCAAAACCCCTAAAAAACCTCCAAATACACTTAAAGCCTACTACACTTGAGTTATGCTCCAAATGCACAACCCCTAATCTAGGATGTTACAGATGCACCTGATGTCATAACCGGTACATTTTTCATAGCTGATATACCTGTTACTGCTTTGATAGATATTGGATCCACCCATTCGTATGCTGCTTGTGCTGTGTCTGGAATCTTGAACATTAGATTTGAGATTACTGCTAGAGAAACAACTGTGATTAGCCCTTTAGGACAATCGGTGGTAGTAAATAAGTTATTTAGGGATGTGCCTTTAGAAGTTCAGGGGGAAATATTTCTGGCGGATTTGATGGAACTGCCATTCGGCGAATTCGACCTTATTTTAGGCATGGACTGGCTGGTTAAACATCGTGCGAACTTGGACTGTGCTACAAAGCAGATGGTATTAAGAACTTCGGAGGATAAGGAAGTGATGATGATAGGTGAAAGAAGAAACTATCTGTCTAATGTGGTATCTGCTTTAAAGGCAGAAAAGTTGGTGCGAAAGGGGTGTGGAGCGTTCTTAGCCTTCATCAGTGCTTTGGATGCCAAAGAGTTGTCGGTAGATAGCGTTAGAACGGTAAATAAGTTTTCGGACGTCTTTCTCGCGGAGCTTCCAGGATTGCCTCCGGATCGGGAGGTAGAGTTTGGCATTGAGCTGTTGCCAGGAACGGCTCCAGTGTCCATTGATCCTTATAGAATGGCGCCGAAGGAGTTAGCGGAGCTTAAAGCTCAAATTCAGAAGTTGTTGGATCGCAGATTCATTCGACCAAGTGTGTCACCGTGAGGAGCACCGGTTTTATTCGTTAAGAAGGATGGGTCGATGCGTATGTGCATCGATTATAGGCAATTGAATAAGTTGACGATCAAGAACAAGTATCCATTGCCGAGAATCGATGATCTGTTCGATCAACTACGAGGAGCTTCGGTCTTCTCGAAGATAGATTTGAGATCGGGATATCACCAGCTTAAGGTAAAGGAGGCGAATATTCATAAGACTACGTTTCGAACTCGTTATGGGCATTACGAGTTCTTAGTGATGCCGTTTGGGTTGACAAATGCACCAGCTGCATTTATAGACATGATGAACCGGGTCTTCCAACCCTATCTAGATCGGTTTGTGGTGGTGTTCATAGATGACATCTTGGTGTACTCAAAGACCAAAGAAGAGCATGATTCGCATCTACGGGTTGTATTGCAGATTTTGAGAGAGAAGCAACTGTATGCCAAATTTAGTAAGTGTGAATTTTGGCTAAAGGAAGTGACCTTTTTGGGGCATGTTGTGTCTACCGAAGGAATTAGAGTTGATCCCTGGAAGGTAGAGGCTGTTTTGGACTGGAAACCACCGAAGTTAGTGGCGAAAATCTGAAGTTTTCTAGGTTTGCCTGGGTATTATAGGCGTTTTGTTGAGGGGTTTTCGTTGATTGCTGCACCCCTAACTAAGTTGTTGCGTAAGAGAGTACCGTTTGTGTGGTCGGATAAGCAGCAAGAGAGCTTTGAGAAATTGAAGAAGATTTTGACAGAAGCACCAGTATTGATTCAACCTGAGGCTGGTAAGGAGTTTATTGTTTATTGTGATGCGTCACACATGGGCTTGGGATGTGTGTTGATGCAAGGGGGAAAGGTGGTGGCTTATGCATCTTGTCAATTAAGGCCGCATGAGGTGAACTACCCCACGCATGACTTGGAGTTAGCTACAGTGGTGTTTGCTCTAAATATTTAGAGACACTATCTGTACGGTGAGAAGTCGATTATCTATACGGATCATAAGAGTCTGAAGAACCTCCTTACCCAGAAGGAGTTAAACTTAAGACAACGGAGGTGGATAGAACTATTGAAGGATTATGACTTCTCAATCGAGTATCATCCCGGAAAGGCTAACGTAGTAGCAGATGCGTTGAGTCGTAAGGTGATATCAGATTTGAGAGCTATGTTCGCTCATCTCAGCCTATATGAAGATGGTAGCCTGTTAGCCGAGCTTCAAGTGAAGCCTGCATGGGTAAGTCAAATTAAGGAAAAGCAGTTAATAGATGAAGCATTGGGTTCTCGACTTCAGCAAGTGGAAGGTGGTGAGATAGGGGATTTTGGATTGAATAGTGATGGAGTATTGTGTTTTCGCGAAAGAATTTGTATGCCCAAGGATTCAAAATTGAGGCAAATGATTATGTGTGAGGCGTATAGTAGTCCATACGCTATGCACCCCGGGGGAAATAAGATGTACCGAGACCTCCGTGAGCAGTATTAGTGGCCAGGGTTGAAACGAGAGGTTACTGACTTCGTGAGTAAGTGCTTAACATGTCAGCAAGTGAAGGCAGAACATCAACTGCTGTCAGGGTTGCTGCAACCGGTGAAAATTCCATTATGGAAATGGGAAAGGATAACGATGGACTTTTTTAGTGGGTTACCCTTAACGCCTACTAAGAAAGATTCTGTGTGGGTTATAGTGGATCGGTTAACGAAGACTGCTCATTTCTTGCCTGTTCGTACGGATTATCCATTGCAAAAGTTGGCCAAGTTGTATGTAGCAGAGATCGTGAGGTTACATGGGGTACCAGTGTCTATCATATCAGACAGGGATCCTAGGTTTACATCACGGTTTTGGAAAGCTCTACATGAAGATTTTGGTACAAGGTTAAATTTCAGCACGGTGTTTCATCCGCAATCAGATGGTCAGTCGGATAGAGTGATCCAGATTTTAGAAGATATGTTAAGAGGCTATGTGATCGATTTCAGGAGTAGTTGGGAAGATTTCCTACCATTGGCAGAGTTTGCTTACAACAACAGCTATCAATCCAGCATCCAGATGGCACCCTATGAGGCGTTGTATGGTCGTAGGTGTCGTACTCCTACTTGTTAGACTGAACTGGGAGAGCGACAGTTGTTGGGTCCTGCGTTGATCTTGGAGACGGAGGAAAAAGTTAAGGTAATTCGGGCACGATTAAAAGAAGCTTCGGACAGACAGAAATCGTACGCGGATCTGAAGCGTAAGGATATAGAATTCGCGGTGGGTGATCAGGTCTTTCTGAAGGTCTCACCTTGGAAAAAGATCTTTAGATTTGGACGGAAGGGCAAGTTGAGCCCGAGGTTCATCGGACCTTACCGTGTATTGAAGCGTGTTGGGCCAGTAGCTTATCAGCTTGAGTTACCTCCGGAGCTAAGTCAGATACATAGTGTATTCCATGTCTCTATGTTAAGGCGTTATCATTCGGATCCGTCTCATGTCGTACCAGTGGAGGAAGTTGAGTTAAGACCTGACTTGTCTTCTGAAGAGGAGCCAGTACAGATTTTAGATCGGTATATTAAGGTGCTAAGAAGGAAGTTAGTTCCGTTAGTCAAAGTATTATGGCGTAATCACGAAATAGAGGAAGCTACTTGGGAGCCAGAGGACATGATCCGACAACAATATCCTCATCTATTCTAATCAGGTAAATTTCGAGGCTGAAATTTTCTTTAAGGGAGGTAGAATTGTAACATTCTGGAATTTCAGAATCTTATGTTTTGAATAATATCATGCGATAGGCTAGTTAAAATGTTAATTGTGTGTGTTTAGGGGGGTCCTAAGAAGGCTTGGGGTTGAATTGGGCCTTAGCAAAATTGTTATGTTTAAGCACCTAAGTGACATCAAGGCTTAAAGAAATAAGTGAGTAATTGCTAGCATAAATGAGCATATGGCAAGGAGGTTGTGGCGTCACATGAAGAGCATGGAGGGAAGAGGTTCGAATCCCACCTAGTGCCAATTATTTTGACTAAATTTTTGTGCTTCTTCCCAAAGTGTCGGCCATGGTAGTATTTTTGGTAAGGGAGACTTTTTAATTATGGAAAGATGGCTAAAGAAATATGGTATGGAGGAAAACAAGGGAAAATGAAGGAAAGAATCAAAAGAAAAAGGCAAGAGAAGGGAACATGTTGGCTTATTATGGGGGTGATGTTTTGGAAAGATTATTTTGGTCAACATTCACCCTTTAGGCAAATGTGTCACACAGTTTTGTGAGGGGGAATGGAGAGCTAAATTTTCCTTTAGCTTTTTGCTAGTTTAGTGCATGAGAAGTATATTTTCTTTTGTTTGAACATTTTGTGTTTCTTTTCTAAACCTTTTTCCTTTCTTGCCGAAACACACTAGGCCAAAATAGTTCATTTTGATCCTTTGTTTTGCCGAAACACTAAAGTCATTTTGGTACTCTCTTTTCCAATTTCTTTTCCCCTTGCCTTGGCCGAAACCTCCTAGTCCATTTGGTCATTTTTCTTCCTTGCTTTGCCGTGACCCTCAAATCACTTTTGCTCATTTACTTTTGATGGCCGAAACTCCCTAATTCCTCTTGGGTTAGCACTTGTTTTCCTATTCACTATTCCTTCAATCTTTCTCCATTTCTCTCCATTAACTGAATCTTGATCTTCTCTTCTTCATCTTGCAAGTTGGACATTATCTTCCTTGATTAAATCGGGTAAATGACTTTATTCTAATCTTTTCATTCTCTTTTCTCTCTAGCCGAATGATTGTTCTTCATCATTTGGTTATTTCATATTATTTCTAAATTGAAATGGTGTTTTCCATACTCCCTCATATCTTAATCGTTATCTTATTGTATTGTAATAGTGGGAAAGCCGAATCTATTATCTTTGACTGATCCGTAACCATAAGTACAATCGTTGGGAATCGATTTTACCATCGTTAAGGTAAGAGATTCGTCATAGTTCATTTTGATCTATCTCGTTACTCGGTTAGTTTGCTAAACAGAATGATGGATTTGACTAATCGTTTATTTTAGGGACTATATCGATCGTTCCTATACACTTGTTGATCATACGGAAATAGTGGTAAGCCGAACCTATTTCCTTAGATAATCGTTTTATATCATCGTAATATCGTTTTGATTAAGATTTTTCCAATGGAGGCAAGTGGTACTGATTCGAAAGAGAAAGCAATTGGAGATCACAAAAGGAGTGGATTTGCTATTCCTACTCCTAAGTTTAAGCGTAGAGCGGTTTCGGTGGTTTGAGATTTCCCACCGGGTTGTGGACCATCATCCGGTGAGAATAGACAAATCGTGGTCATTCACGATATCGAGGGTAAGCGTTTCAATAGATCGCTTGGTTTAGATTTAGATTAATAAAAATCTCGTTCATTAGATTAATCGAGTATTATGTTGTCATAGGTTCCGACGATCAAGAGAGTTTGATACTTACCGTAATTAGGTGTGTAATCTCACACCGTAATTCCGTAGATCCATGATTCGGTAACATGTTTAATAGTAAATTATTATTATTATTCGGCTAAAAATCATAAAATTGGCATAAAACGAGAAATTTGCATAAAGTACAATATTTTTGAAGATTTGTCGAAATCGATATTAAGATTGTTAAAATTACGAAAATGCCCCTATAGGCTGAATTACGAAAATGCCTCTATGGGCCGAATTGCAAAGTTCTATAATTGGCCGATTTATCGTAACTAATCTCTGGATTAATGATTGTTGTTTATATTTGTAAATATTATGCTTTATTATGTATGTTGTATTTCATAATTTTGCATGGGATGGGATAAATGTTGAAGAGAAGTGTAGCCCGGTGGCATTGCCACAAAAATGTTTGTTATTACGTTTCACTGTGATTCCGGTGGCTGGGCCACAATCAAAATATATTATAAATGGCAACTTGCCTGCGATTGGTGTGTTTGGCGGGGTGGGTTGACTTGATCCCCACAGGTGTGATGGGATGGTACGGGTGGTGTGTAGCGGAAGGATTACTAGGATGGGTTGGGTTGCATATATATATTTATTTCATTTATACATTGCTATGTAAATGGGTTTAGGCCCATGATATTGCTATACGGGTTCAAGCCCAGTGGACAACGGTAAGGGGATTATACACTGAGTTCTAGTAACTCACCCCTTTTTCTTTAACCCTTGTAGGTAATGCTCAGTAAAGTGGACTTGGGCCATGGATGACTCGGTGGAGGCCATACTTCAGAAATGGTTTTTATTGAACTTTAGATTTCTATTTCCGTTCACTTTAGTATTTTTACTATTTTGGGTTTTTATGTTGTAATAAGGACTCTGGAATATTTTTATTTATGCTTTATGTTTGACGAACTTATTATTATTGCTTAAATTGTTTTAAATGGGAATTTTACTAAAAACATAAATAAAGATTTTCCAAAATAGATTAACAAATGGATTACATAACAAACTTTTACAAATATTTTTAACTCGGAAATTTTCTCTCGAATTATCAACAGTATTTTCAAAAGTCATGGTTTATAAGATCTCTAGTTCAAATTATCGATTTATAAATCAACCTTCGAGGTTAGTAGTACTTTATCAAATATTTCAAATCGAACTTGTTTTCTTGATTATAACAAAATAATACCTATTTTAGTACAAATAAAAAGGATTTAACATGTTTTTCTCATGTGACATGTCAGATCCGGTCATAACGCATGGGCCGGGTTTGGGGTGTTTCAGTCTGGCCAATACATATTGAGGGTTAAATAGTTACATTACGGCGGTTTTTTAAAAATAGAGCGACAGGAAAGATCAGTGGAGTATAGTGATTATAGGTTAGCTTAAAAGTACAAAAAGAAAATTAAACGAGTAGAACAAGTTCGTGAAAATAAAAGCAATTTTCAGTGAGGTACTGTGAAAGAGAAAGAAAAGTGACAAAGTCACAAATATAGAAAAACTTGTTCATTATTGCACAAAAAAAGAAAACCTCGTGAGCTAGCCGTAGTTACTATATGATGCTGAGATTTCCTAAGGAGACATAAAGAAGGTGAGAAAAGGAGAAATAAGGCGGTGAGCGAGAAAGGGTCATTAAAGGGAAAAATAGGGGACAATATGATGTGTCAAACTATTTTTGTGCATGAAACTATTTGATACTTACTATTCTTGAATTCCATACATGACCTAAGCCTCAGAACGTTACAAGCCGAAAAGCCCTATGTGATTTAGGTAGGCTTATTCAAAATTTGAAATTATACTGAATAATTGCATTTACGACTGTTAGTATTCTGCTAGGAAAATCAAATACCTTGTATAATTTATTAATGGATTCCTACATTTGAGACCCTTAATACTTGTATACTTTGTAATATACTAAACTTAGGTGTTTGGTATCAAAAGTGATAAGTCGGCTATATATCATGCCAAGATTATGTGTGAATATGAAATGCTTATTCATGTGCCTCAAAGCTATCATTTGTACCATACTTTCTCAAGTGTCGTCTTTTCATTTACTGTTTTTGTTGTTTTGCTTGAGGACAAGTAATGACTTAAGTGTGGGGGAGTTTTGTAACATCCCAAACCCGGCCTATGCGTTAAGGCTAGATTTGACATGTCACACAAAATAAATATACATTGATTCCTTTTTAAGTAAAACAGATTTCAATATTTTGACGAAGTATTTATTGAGTAAAAGATTTGATTGATAAATCGACAATTTGAGATGTAAGATCTTATAAATCGTAATTTTGAAAATATTGTTAACAGTTCGAGAAAATTTCAAAAGAAATTAAAAATATTTTTCGAAAAGAATTGATGAAAATCTTAAGAGTAATTTTCCGAGTTAAAAATATGAAAATTATTATGAAATCCTTTTTATATGTTCATTTTTTGAATAAAACGTTTATTTAAATTTTTAGAAAAAAAATATAATCCCAAATTTGAAATACTTAAAGCAGTATATGAATTCATCCAATAATAAACAAAAACAAAAATTAATCCAAAGGCCTTATTACAACCTTAATTCAAAATAGCAAAGTAATTAAAAGTATTAAAAGAAATCCAAATTCCAAATTTAACCGTTTTTAAGTATGGCCTCCACCAAGACATCCACGACCCAAGTCTCCATCATTGATCATTACCTGAAAGGGATAAGGAAAACGGGGGTGAGTTACTAGAACTCAATGTGTAACCCACTTACCGTTGTCCACTGGGCAAAAATCCATTAAGCCATTATTTGGGCCGAAGCCCATTCATAATAATAAAAATGTATCGAATATAATATGCATATGAAATGCAATTCCCAAACAAAACCTAGTTTTCCATCCGCTACACACCACCCATACCAACCAACACACCTGTGGGTGATCTTTAGTCAACCCACCCCGCTAACACACCAAACGTAGGCATTAAGCCATTTATATCAAATTTGTGGACAAGCCACCAAATTAATAGAATTTACATGGCATTGCCATTTTTCAGATTTGTGACAGAGCCACCAGATTTATGTAGCAGAGCTACCAGAACTTCTCTTCATCATTATCCCATCCCATGCAAAACATGTATATAATGCATAACAATTCACAACAATGTATTCAAATATTTCTTACAAAAATTTATGGCCCATTATAACAATTTATCAAATTGGCCCATTAAGCAGAATATCATCTTGGCCCATTTCGCAAATTTTCAGATCGGCCCATATAACAAAATATATATCGTTTTGGCCCACATAGCAAAATATATCGTTTTGGCCCACATAGCAAAATATATTGTTTTAGCCCACATAGCAAAATATATCGTTTTGGCCCACATAGAAAAATATATCGTTTTTATCAATTTTATCATATGAGATCTAAGCCAATTTTTCCCAGTTTTACTCTAATACGATTTTAATCAAACAGTTTATTATCGATATGACATTAATCTCCAACCCACAGAAAACGGTGTGAGATTACACACCTGATTACGGTAAGCACTACGCTCTCTCGATCGTCGACACCTAAAATTTTATAACGCCCGATTAGTCAACGTACGCGATTTAATAAATCTACTTTAAAACAAACGATCTAAAATTTTACCCTCGGGATCGTGAACAACTATGATTTGTCGATTTTCCCCTGTTGACGGTCCACAACCCGGTGGGAAATCTCGAATCGCTGACGCCTCAAAATTGTGAATTACCTCGAATAATTGATTCTCGCCGGATAATGGTCCACAACCCGGAGGAAAGTCTCGAATCGTCGAAACAGCCCTTCGTTTGAATTTAGGAGTAGGGATCATTAATCCGCTCCTTTTGAGATCTCCACTCGACTTCCCATTCGAATCGGTACCATAAGTCGCCATTCGGTTAGATCTTAAACAATCGGTATTACGATAAAATATGGACTATCGAAATGGTGAAGATCGGCTTACCACTAATTTCTGAGTGACCAATGATTTGGTAGATTGAGCAATTTAACCCCTATAAATAATATCGGTTAATCAACACCATCTTATCAAATAAAGAATGATTTATAGAATTCTTGAATAACACTTACCTTAAAGATTTTAGAACCGACTTCTAGCGATAATGCGATGACTTCGGAAGAATAAAGGTTCGGCCTTCCACAATATCACTACGAAGAAGAAAGGGATCTTGTCTAAGAGAAATAAGTGATGATTTCGGTCAGAAGACCCTCCCAAGCCAACATATGGATTCGGCAATAGAAAGAAGAAAATAAGAAAGAATTGAAAAGAGTACTTACCGATTTTTCAAGGGTGAGTGACAACTCGAATGAAAAAGGAAAATCAATGAAAGAATGGAAGGTTCGGCTATAGAGAAATAGTGGACTCAATATTCGGCTATGGTGAAAAATATTAGAGTGGAAGTGATGCTTGAAGGATTTTGCGAAAAGAAAAGAAGAAGAGGAATGATGTATTAGTTTCGGTTTTCAAGAATGATGTGTGAACAAAGAAATGGTCTCAAAGTTTGTATCCATTCGGCAAGAAGAAAGAAAGAAATGGAATATGCCTCCTCAAGGTTGTGTAGGTTCGGCAAGGAGGAGAAAGGAGTTTGGAGAGAAAAGAGAAATGATACCAAAGTTGCCAATAGGGAATTGGCCAAAAGAACCAAAGTTTTACCAATTGCCAATGACCAAATTCGGCTAGGAGGATAGGAATTTTGAGAAAAAGACACAATTGATGATTTTGGTATTTTGACCAAGACTAACACTTTAGTCTCACCAAAACATCAAGCACAAAATTTGGCTATCACCCTAGCCCAAAACCGTCCACATTCATCCCCCCTAGGATAAAAGTTTGGCCACCCAAACTTTCCAAAACACTATCCACGAAATAAGCCTCTTGTTCCCCTTACTTACCTATTTCTTTTGATTCCTTTCCCCAACCTCAACCTTGCCTTATTCTTTTAGCCACCTTACCAAAAATAAAGAAGTCCACCTTACCATAAATACTCCTTGGCCGACACTTTAAGGAAGGAATGCATAAAAAAAAAGTCAAAATGCACACAAAGGGATTTGAACTTCTTCCCTCAAGGTAATAAATTTGGCGCCATAACCTCTTTACAATATGCTCACTTATGCTAGTTATTTACTCATTTATTTCCATATGCTTTAAGGTCACTTACTCCATCTCCTTAAAGTGCTAAATGCCAAAATTTTTTACTAGGTCCAAATAAACCCCGAGCCTTCTCAGGACTTCCTAAACATACACAATTAATAATTTAACTAGCTTAACACCAAAAACAATGCAACACATAAATTTCCAAATTTTAGGATGTTACAATTCTACCCCCTTAAAGAAAATTTCGTCCTCGAAATTTACCTGATTAAAAGAGGTGAGGATATTGCTGCCGAATCACGTCCTCAGGCTCCCATGTAGCTTCCTTCGATCCGTGATTGCGCCATAAAACTTTGACTAACGGCACAGTCTTCCTTCTCAGTACCTTAACGTCCCGATCTAGAATTTGTACTGGTTCCTCCTCGAACGAAAAATCAGCTCTTATCTCAATTTCTTCTACCGATACTATATGAGACGGATCCGATTGGTAACGCCTTAACATTGAGACATGAAATACACTATGTATCTGACTCAACTCCGGAGGTAACTCAAGCTGATAAGCCACTGGCCCAACACGCTTCAACACACGGTACGGTCCGATGAACCTAGGGCTCAACTTGCCCTTCCTTCCAAATCTGAAGATCTTCTTCCAAGGTGAGACCTTTAGAAAGACTTGATCTCCCTCCGTAAACTCAATATCCTTACGCTTCAGATCCGCATACAATTTTTGTCTATCCGAAGCTTCCTTTAACCGTGCCCGAATTACCTTTACCTTTTTCTCCGTCTCTGATATCAGCTTAGGACCCAGTAACTGTCGCTCCCCCAATTCAGTCCAACAAGTAGGAGTACGAAACTTACGACCATACAATGCCTTGTAGGGTGCCATCTGGATACTGGATTGATAGCTATTGTTATAAGCAAACTCTGCCAACGGTAGGAAATCCTCCCAACTACCCCTGAAGTCAATCACACAGCCCCTTAACATGTCTTCCAGAATCTGGATTACTCTCTCCGACTGACCATCTGACTGAGGATGAAATGCCGTGCTGAAATTAAGCTTGTTTCCCAAAGCTTCATGTAAGGCTTTCCAAAACCGTGATGTAAACCTAGGGTCCCTGTCCGAAATGATAGACACTGGTACCCCATGTAACCTCACAATCTCTGCTACGTACAACTTGGCCAACTTCTGCAATGAGTAATCCGTACGAACAGGTAGGAAATGGGCAGTCTTCGTCAATCGATCCACTATTACCCAAACGAAATCTTTCTTAGTAGGCAATAAGGGTAGCCCACTAACGAAGTCCACCGTTATCCGTTCCCATTTCCATAAGGGAATTTTCACCGGTTGTAGCAATCCCGACGGCAATTGATGTTCCGCCTTCACTTGTTGACATGTTAAGCACCTACTCACGAATTCAAGAACCTCCGCTTTAACCACGCCACCAATACTGCTCACGGAGGTCTCGATACATTTTATTTCCCCCAGGGTGCATAGCATATGGGCTACTATGCGCCTCTTGCAGAATCATTTGTCTCAATTCCGAATCTTTGGGCATACAAACTCTTCCGCGGAAACACAATACTCCATCATTATTCATTCCAAAATCCCCTTTCACACCACTTTCTACTAGCTGAAATAAGGAACCCAACATTTCATCTGATAACTGATTTTCCTTAATCTGACCTACCCACGCAGGCTTCACCTGAAGTTTGGCTAGCAGACTACCATCTTCATACAAGCTGAGATGAGCAAACATCGCTCTCAAATCCGATATCACCTTACGACTCAACGCGTCTGCCACCACGTTAGCCTTTCCGGGATGATACTCGATTGAGAAGTCATAATCCTTCAACAGTTCTATCCACCTCCGCTGTCTTAAGTTCAAATCCTTTTAGGTAAGGAGGTACTTTAGACTCTTATGATCCGTATAAACAATCGACTTCTCACCGTATAGATAGTGTCTCCAAATCTTCAAAGCAAACACCACTGCAGTCAACTCCAAATCATGAGTGGGATAATTCACTTCATGCGGCCTCAACTGACGAGATGCATAAGCCACCACTTTTCCACCTTGCATCAACACACATCCCAAGCCCGTGTGTGATGCATCGCAGTAAACAATAAACTCTTTTCCAGCCTCATGTTGAATCAGTACTGGCGCTTCCGTCAGAATCTTCTTCAATTTCTCAAAACCTTTTTGTTGCTGATCTGACCACACAAATGGTACTCCCTTGCGCAACAGTTTAGTTAGGGGTACAGCAATCAATGAAAACCCCTCAAAAAAATGCCGATAATAACCAGCCAACCCTAAGAAACTCCAAATTTCGGCCACTGACTTTGGTGGTTTCCAATCCAACACGGCCTCTACTTTCTGGGGATCAACTCTAATTCCTTCGGCCAACACAACATGTCCCAAGAAGGTCACTTCCTTCAGCCAAAATTCACACTTACTGAATTTGGCATAAAGTTGCTTTTCCCACAATATTTGCAATACTATTCGCAGATGTGAATCATGCTCTTCCTCATTCTTCGAATATACCAAATTGTCATCTATGAACACCACCACGAACCGATCTAAATAGGGTTTGTAACACCCCAAACTCGGTCAACACACCACGACTGAATCTGGCATGTCACAGAGTGAAAACGATTCGAAGAAAATAGGTTACCGATTTATTTTCAGTGAATGCTCTTCGATTGACTGTGTTTGGGGAAAATCGATGTATGTATAGTGGAAATTGTTAAGTTGCTTTGAAATCATGTTAATTGTATTACCCAATGGTAGAGTTTAGAAAACCCATTGCGTAATATAATTTAGAAAACTTCGATCTTCAAGTTATCAAAACATGTCAAGTAGTTTACTTAGCAATACTTGAAATCCAATCTAAACAGTCAAAATAATCACAAATTATAGTTTAATGGCCTTATTACAAACCCCAAATAAAACCAAAATGTAAAATAAAGTACCCAAGTCGAAAGTCACTGTGAAACCAAAACAATTTCCCATAGCCACCTCGAGTCCACCCAGCTCCCCATCCGCGACCTACGAGTCACCTGAAAAAGATAAGGGAAAAGGTGAGTCACCAAGACTCAGTGCATAATCCCCCTCCCGATTATAGCAGCATTCTTACACAAGTCATAATCAAGCAAACATATCATGCACCCAAACCTAGCCATCCCCAACTCCTTTTTCTACCCCGTGTGGTACCAAACCACTGGTGGTGCCAAACCACTGGTGACCCAAAGTCACTGATATCAATAATAATGTGGTGCCAAACCACTGGTGACCCAAAGTCACGAATAATCCATATGTGGGGCCAACCCACGTTGTAATACCAAATCACTGGCGACAATCCCGTTTTATGAAATGTGGGGCCAACCCACTGTGGTGCTAAGCCACTGGGACGAGTCGCTATGAGGTGCCAAACCTCTAGTGACCCAAAGTCACGAATAATCCAATTGTAGGGCCAACCCACGTTGTGATACCAAATCACTGGCGACAATCCCGTTTTATCAAATGTGGGGCCAACCCACTGTGGTGCTAAGCCACTGGGACGAGTCGCTATGAGGTACCAAACCTCTGGTGACCCAAAGTCACGAAATCAACTGTGGTACCAAACCACTGGTGGTGCCAAACCACTGGTGACCCAAAGTCACAGATATCAATCTTCCCCCTCCTCTCATATCACCCACAATAATGCACATGCATATACATATCATGCTAACATGCTTAATCATAAAACATATGCTGGGCATAACATGGATCATAGCATCAGAAATCATGTATCTTAAATTCATCAAAACGGACTTACCCGAAATCCTTACTCATACCCATAAGGGTACCATGTCGAAATCTACATAGTTTTTGGCTTTTAACATTGTTTAGGTTATTAGCACATTTACATAGATTATGAAGTGTGTAAGATACACACCTGGTTACTAACGCGATTACTGAATCCCGAAGATCCCGATTTAACGCACTAGATCCCCTTTTCCTACATTCGGCCAAACCAAGATCATGTATGCAATGCATCTCAAACACAATCAATCATACAATTAACACATACAACGCTAGTACTACCACGAGGGTACAACGGTCATTTTGTCGTTTAGGGGTAAAACGGTAATTTCACCCATTGGGGGTATTTTGGTAATTTTGCAAACCGGGGGTATTTTGGTAATTTCGCAAACCGGGGGTATTTTGGTAATTTCACAAATCGGGGGTATTTTGGTAATTTTACAAACCGGGGTATTTTGTTAATTTTGCAAGTCAAGGGTGTTTTGGTAATTTTGCAAATCGGGGTAATTTTGTAAACTGGGGGTATTTCAGTAATTTTGTAAACCAAGGGTATTTCAGTAATTTTGTAAACCAAAGGTATTTTAGTAATTTCGCACCTGCAATGGCCTTTCCAAAGGCCTAATTTCGCCTCGAGCGACTCAACTACCATTTTCGGTCGTACCAGACTATTGGGCCTAAAACCCAATTTCGGCCCATCCAGGCCCACACGCTCGTGTGGCCCACCTAACACAAATCTAGCCATGTATATGAGATTCACCTAGTCTAGTTCACTATATACTACACCATCATACAGTTTACTCAATTGAGCCCACGGGCCCATTGGGCCTACTTCGGCCCATCGTGGCCCAAGCAGCCTCAACCCACAAGAATACTATTGATGGCCTCAACTATCGCGTCGAAGCCCCACACGTGCGTTCGCACGCTCGTGTGGCTACTATTACCGTGACCGGCACTTCGGCATTTGCCGCTCTACAACTAGAGTAGAGAGAGTTACACACCGATAGGAATCGGTGCTAATCCGCGCTCAGACCACTCCCGTGTGCCCAAACGCCTCCAAGGTGTATTCATCCTCCTCCTAGAATGCTATATATATAGCTAGCTTCTCACCTTCCTTCTTTGTATCTTTCTGATGTGGGATCGTTCCGTCAGCAGAGTTTAAATCCAACTCAAACTCTTCCCGTCCAATCCGCAAAATAAATACTCCTTTGCTTGTCATGAGATTCGAACCCAGGCTCCCTTCAATAGTTCAACACGCCACTTGCCACCAAGCCACAAGCTCTTCTTGTGTCTAAAGCCATGCGCAACTAAATATAAATCTAATGCCAAATTATAAAGTCCATTTAAAAAGAAAACCAAAATGCAAGAGCCAAGACTTGAACCTTGGACCTCCTTCCTTCCCTGTGGCGTCACCCCCTTATCTCTTATGTGGCGTCACTTTGCCACTACACCACACACTCCACTTGTGTCATTTTTCTCCACATTTTATTCTTAAAGCCTACCTACCAACTCCCAGGGTTTTTTTTCACCTAAAACCAAAATTTCCCTAAAGCCAAAGTTTGATCCCGGGACTTCATAGAAGCCCTCTAACCTTCCAAAATCACTCACCTAATAAGTCCAACTTGCACTAAAGCCATTCTCTTGTTCTTTAAAAAAATTTTAAACGCTACTACGCTCAAAGCCCACTGGGCCCAATCCTACTAGGCCCAATTTTGGGATGTTACAAATCTACCCCCGTAAAGAAATTTCGTCCTCGAAATTTCTAACTAACTAACAGTCGCACATCCTAACCTACAACACTACACTCATGCTGCGCACTCTGATTCTAAAACAGTAATACACTTTCTAACTTAAACTTGCAACCTCTTCACATAACCAAATATCTAATACAGAAGCAAACAGATATTTAACACTCATACAGAAAAAAAATTCATTCAAACATCACATCCAAAACATACACAGAATAAATACAGTCATTATAACATATAATAAGTAAGGGGACTTACGGATTTGGTGCCGGAGACTCGGGTGCCATACTTCTAATAAAGATACTTTTTTTTTAAAAACCAAATTTCAAATAGCTCTGAAAAAAAACATTTTTGAACCCAAACCCACAGCCGAGTTTTTGAACTTGACTCTGATACCACAATTGTAACACCCCAAACCCGGTCAACACACCACGACCGAATCTGACATGTCACAGAGTGAAAACGAATCGAAGAAAATAGGTTACCGATTTATTTTCAGTGAAAGCTCTTCGATTGACTGTGTTTGGGGAAAATCGATGTATGTATAGTGGAAATTGTTAAGTTGCTTTGAAATCATGTTAATTGTATTACCCAATGGTAGAATTTAGAAAACCCATTGCGTAATATAATTTAGAAAACTTCGATCTTCAAGTTATCAAAACATGTCAAGTAGTTTACTTAGCAATACTTGAAATCCAATCTAAGCAGTCAAAATAATCGCAAAATATAGTTTAATGGCCTTATTACAAACCCCAAATAAAACCAAAATGTAAAATAAAGTACCCAAGTCAAAAGTCACTGTGAAACCAAAACAATATCGCATAGCCACCTCGAGTCCACCCAGCTCCCCATCCGCGACCTACGAGTCACCTAAAAAAGATAAGGGAAGAGGTGAGTCACCAAGACTCAGTGCATAATCCCCCTCCCGATTATAGCAGCATTCTTACACAAGTCATAATCAAGCAAACATATCATGCACCCAAACCTAGCCATCCACAACTCCTTTTTCTACCCCGTGTGGTACCAAACCACTGGTGGTGCCAAACCACTGGTGGTACCAAACCACTGGTGACCCAAAGTCACGAATAATCCATATGTGGGGCCAACCCACGTTGTAATACCAAATCACTGGCGACAATCCCGTTTTATCAAATGTGTGGCCAACCCACTGTGGTGCTAAGCCACTGGGATGAGTCGCTATGAGGTGCCAAACCTCTGGTGACCCAAAGTCACGAATAATCCAATTGTAGGGCCAACCCACGTTGTGATACCAAATCACTGGCGACAATCCCGTTTTATCAAATGTGGGGCCAACCCACTGTGGTGCTAAGCCACTGGGACGAGTCGCTATGAGGTGCCAAACCTCTGGTGACCCAAAGTCACGAAATCAACTGTGGTACCAAACCACTGGTGGTGCCAAACCACTGGTGACCCAAAGTCACAGATATCAATCTTCCCCCTCCTCTCATATCACCCACAATAATGCACATGCATATACATATCATGCTAACATGCTTAATCATAAAACATATGCCGGGCATAACGTGGATCATAGCATCAGAAATCATGTATCTTAAATTCATCAAAACGGATTTACCCGAAATCCTTACTCATACCCATAAGGGTACCATGTCAAAATCTACACAGTTTTTGGCTTTTAACATTGTTTAGGTTATTAGCACATTTACATAGATTATGAGGTGTGTAAGATACACACCTGGTTACTAACGCGATTACTGAATCCCGAAGATCCGATCTAACGCACTAGATCCCCTTTTCCTACATTCGGCCAAACCAAGATCATGTGTGCAACGCATCTCAAAAACAATCAATCATACAATTAACACATACAACGCTAGTACTACCACGAGGGTACAATGGTCATTTTGTCGTTTAGGGGTAAAACGGTAATTTCACCCATTGGGGGTATTTTGGTAATTTTGCAAACCGGGGGTATTTTGGTAATTTCGCAAAACGGGGGTATTTTGGTAATTTCACAAATCGGGGGTATTTTGGTAATTTTACAAACCGGGGTATTTTGTTAATTTTGCAAGTCGAGGGTATTTTGGTAATTTTGCAAATCGGGGTAATTTTGTAAACCGGGGGTATTTCAGTAATTTTGTAAACCAAGAGTATTTCAGTAATTTTGTAAACCAAAGGTATTTCAGTAATTTCGCACCTGCAATGGCCTTTCCAAAGGCCTAATGTCCCCTCGAGCGACTCAACTACCATTTCCGGTCGTACCAGACTATTGGGCCTAAAACCCAATTTCGGCCCATCCAAGCCCACACGCTCGTGTGGCCCACCTAACACAAATCTAGCCACGTATATGAGATTCACCTAGTCTAGTTCACTATATACTACACGATCATACAGTTTACTCAATTGAGCCCACGGGCCCATTGGGCCTACTTCAGCCCATCGTGGCCCAAGCAGCCTCAACCCACAAGAATACTATTGATGGCCTCAACTATCGCGTCGAAGCTCCACACGTGCGTTCGCACGCTCGTGTGGCTACTATTACCGTGACCGGCACTTCGACATTTGCCGCTCTACAACTAGAGTAGAGAGAGTTACACACCTGATAGGAATCTGGTGCTAATCCGCGCTCCGACCACTCTTGTGCCCAAACGCCCTCCAAGGTGTATTCATCCTCCTCCTAGAATGCTATATATATAGCTAGCTTCTCACCTTCCTTCTTTGTATCTTTCCGATGTGGGATCCTTCCGTCAGCAGAGTTTAAATCCAACTCAAACTCTTCCCGTCCAATCCACAAAATAAATACTCCTTTGCTTGTCATGAGATTCGAACCCAGGCTCCCTTCAATAGTTCAATACGCCACTTGCCACCAAGCCACAAGCTCTTCTTCTGTCTAAAGCCATGCGCAACTAAATATAAATCTAATGCCAAATTCTAAAGTCCATTTAAAAAGATAACCAAAATGCAAGAGCCAAGACTTGAACCTTGGACCTCCTTCCTTCCCTGTGGCGTCACCCCCTTATCTCTTATGTGGCGTCACTTTGCCACTACACCACACACTCCACTTGTGTCATTTTTCTCCACATTTTATTCTTAAAGCCTACCTACCAACTCCCAGGGTTTTTTTTCACCTAAAACCAAAATTTCCCTAAAGCCAAAGTTTGATCCCGGGACTTCATAGAAGCCCTCTAACCTTCCAAAATCACTCACCTAATAAGTCCAACTTGCACTAAAGCCATTCTCTTGTTCTTTAAAAAAATTTTAAACGCTACTACGCTCAAAGCCCATTGGGCCCAATCCTACTAGGCCCAATTTTGGGATGTTACAGGGTTGGAAGACCCTATTCATCATGTCCATAAATGCAGCTGGTGCATTGGTCAACCCAAACGGCATCACCAAGAACTCATAGTGTCCATAACGAGTTCGAAACGCCGTCTTATGAATATCTGCCTCCTTGACCTTAAGCTGGTGATAACCTGATCTCAAATCTATCTTCGAGAAAATCGAAGCTCTTCGTAATTGGTCAAACAGATCAACAATTCTCGGCAATGGATACCTATTCTTGATCGTTAATTTATTCAACTGCCTATAATCGATGCACATACGCATCGACCCATCCTTCTTCTTGATGAACAAGACCGGTGCTCCCCACGGTGACACACTCGGTTGAATGAATCCCCGATCCAACAACTCCTGAATTTGAGCTTTAAGCTCCGCCAACTCTTTCGGCGCCATTCTATATGGAGCAATGGACACCGGAGCCGCTCCTGGCAATAATTCAATGCCAAACTCTACCTCCCGATCCAGAGGCAATCCAGGAAGTTCTTTGGGAAAAACGTCCGAAAACTCCTTCACCGTTCTAACACCTTCCACTGATAATTCCTTGGCATCCAACGCACTGATGAAGGCTAGGAATGCTCCACACCCTTTTTGCACCAACCTTTCTGCCTTTAAAGCAGATACCACATTCGATAGATAATTTTTCCTTTCACCTATCATCACCACTTCTTTATCTTCCGAAGTTCTTATCGTCATCCGCTTTGCAGCACAATCCAAGTTCGCACAGTGTTTCACCAACCAGTCCATGCCCAAAATAAGGTCAAACTCACCGAAAGGCAGTTCCATCAAGTCCGCCAAAAATGTTTCTCCTTGTACTTCTAAGGGTACATATCTAAATAATTTATTTACTATCGCAGACTGTCCTAAAGGACTAATTACCGTAATCTCTCTAGCAGAAATCTCAAATCTAATGTTCAGGTTTCCAGATACAGTACTAGCAACATACGAATGGGTGGATCCGATATCTATCAAAGCAGTAACAGGTACATCAGATATGAAGAACGTACCGGTTATCATGTCAGGTGCGTCGCCATCCTCTCGGCGTCTGACCGCATAAACCAGCCCTGGCTATCTCGCCTTCGCATTACCCCGGAAACCAGTACCTCTACCCGGTGCACCCTGACCTCGTCCTCCGCCATTACCACCTCGACCTAGCCCACAGCCTCTCAGTGGCTACTGAGCACCTCTAGCTGGCTGTGTATCATAGTTACGAGCTTCCTGAGTCAGAGCAGTCCGTCGAGGACAATTCTTAAGCTGATGGTCCTTAGAACCACATTTGAAACAACCACCGGTTCTCTTCCAGCATTCACCCGAGTGTCGTCTTCCACAGTCAGCACATGGTTGTATCTAATTGGTAGTAGCTGGTGCTCTAGCTTGAGCTGGCTCATCATTCCTGGGCCTCTTCTGAAACCTTCTAGCAGGACCCGAGTACTTAAAGTCCCTCTTGCTCTTGCCTCTATCTCTTTCTCGATTTTGCCACTCCGAGTTCTTAGCCTCCTCAGCTATCTTGGCTTTCTCCACAAGTGTGGCAAAATTCCTTTCTTGTTGTGGGGCTATCAATACCCACAACTCATCACTCAACCCATCCTCGAAACGCACACAGCGTTCATAGTCAGTTGGCACAATACCTCGGGCATAACGACTCAGACGCAGAAATTCCACTTCGTAAGCTGCCACGATCTTACTTTCTTGAACCAGATTAAGGAATTCCTTCCTTCGGGCATCCACATAGCTAGCCCCAACATACTTTCCTTGAAATGAAGTTTTGAAGAAATCCCAAGTAACGAGATCGGCCTGAGTGCCCTCCCGAATAGTAAGCCACCATTGATACGCCTCGTCTCTCAACAAGGACACAGCTTCTCTCAGTTTCTGCTTGGTGGTGCACTCCAAGTCATCCATGATCCATTCCACTGCCTCGAGCCAATACTCCGCTACATTTGTGGCTACACCCGAGACACCCCTAAAAACCTCGGCACCACTTGATCTAAGTCGTTTTGAAATTGATCCACGAGCTGCTGGCCCAGTTCTAGCCCTAGCAACCCTTTCTAAGACTCACAACATTGCTTGGGACAAGGCAATGTCCTCCCTCATACGGTCATGTGATCCAGTTTCAGTCCCGGGTGACGTAGGTGCGTCCATTTCCGGCATATGTCCCGACGCTTCAGATGCAACCCTAGGACCTCGGCCTCTACCACGGCCACGTCTACCACGTCCACGTCCTCTAGCGCTCATATTAGCTAATTCGATCTAATCTGATTAAAAAACTTATGAATCAGTATACTATTTCGATATTTATTAAACAATATTTTATGAGGTATAAGAAGTAAAGTCGTTTTCGTAAACGCATCCTATAGTCTCAATCTCTATAGTTTCAATATCTAAAACTAAAAGTTCTAGAGTGTTCCTATAGTCATATCACAATAATCATAATCATACAATAACATACACTTACCTGACTTGGTGCCGGATACCCGTGGTGCCATACTTCCTTTAAAACATATGTCAAAAAAAAATTTAAAGCAGACTTTTAAAAATATTTTTGAACCCAAACCACAAGAGTTTTGAACCGGCTCGATACCATAAAATGTAACATCCCAAACCCGGCCTATGCGTTAAGGCTAGATTTGACATGTCACACAAAATAAATATACATTGATTCCTTTTTAAGTAAAATAGATTTCAATATTTTGACGAAGTATTTATTGAGTAAAAGATTTGATTGATAAATCGACAATTTGAGATGTAAGATCTTATAAATCGTAATTTTGAAAATATTGTTAACAGTTCGAGAAAATTTCAAAAGAAATTAAAAATATTTTTCGAAAAGAATTGATGAAAATCTTATGAGTAATTTTCCGAGTTAAAAATATGAAAATTATTATGAAATCCTTTTTATATATTCATTTTTTGAATAAAACGTTTATTTAATTTTTAGAAAAAAAATATAATCCCAAATTTGAAATACTTAAAGCAGTATATGAATTCATCCAACAATAAATAAAACAAAAATTAATCCAGAGGCCTTATTACAACCTTAATTCAAAATAGCGAAGTAATTAAAAGTATTAAAAGAAATCCAAATTCCAAATTTAACCGTTTTTAAGTATGGCCTCTACCAAGACATCCACGACCCAAGTCTCCATCATTGATCATTACTTGAAAGGGATAAGGAAAACGGGGGTGAGTTACTAGAACTCAATGTGTAACCCACTTACCGTTGTCCACTGGGCAAAAATCCATTAAGCCATTATTTGGGCCGAAGCCCATTCATAATAATAAAAATGTATCGAATATAATATGCATATGAAATGCAATTCCCATACCAAACCTAGTTTTCCATCCGCTACACACCACCCGTACCAACCAACACACTTGTGGGTGATCTTTAGTCAACCCACCCCGCCAACACACCAAACGTAGGCATTAAGCCATTTATATCAAATTTGTGGACAAGCCACCAGATTAACAGAATTTACATGGCATTGCCATTTTTCAGATTGTGACAGAGCCACTGTGATTTATGTAGCGAGCTACTGAACTTCTCTTCATCATTATCCCATCCCATGCAAAACATGTATATAATGCATAACAATTCACAACAATGTATTCAAATATTTCTTACAAAAATTTATGGCCCATTATAACAATTTATCAAATTGGCCCATTAAGCAGAATATCATCTTGGCCCATTTCGCAAATTTTAAGATCGGCCCATAAAACAAAATATATATCGTTTTGGCCCACATAGCAAAATATATCATTTTGGCCCACATAGCAAAATATATCGTTTTAGCCCACATAGCAAAATATATCGTTTTGGCCCACATAGCAAAATATATCGTTTTTATCAATTTTATCATATGAGATCTAAGCCAATTTTTCTCGATTTTACTCTAATACGATTTTAATCAAATAGTTTATTATCGATACGACATTAATCTCCAACCCATAGAAAATTGTGTGAGATTACACACCTGATTACGGTAAGCACTACGCTCTCTCGATTGTCGACACCTAAAATTTTATAACGCCCGATTAGTCAACGTGCGCGATTTAATAAATCTAATTTAAAATAAACGATCTAAAATTTTACCCTTGGGATCATGAACAACTACGATTTGTCGATTTTCCCTAGTTGACGGTCCACAACCCGGTGGGAAATCTCGAATCGCTGACGCCTCAAAATTGTGAACGACCTCGAATAATTGATTCTCGCCGGATAAGGGTCCACAACCCAGAGAAAAGTCTCGAATCGCCGAAACGGCCCTTCGTTTGAATTTAGGAGTAGGGATCATTAATCCGCTCCTTTTGAGATCTCCACTCGACTTCCCATTCGAATTGGTACCACAAGTCGCCATTCGGTTAGATCTTAAACAATTGGTATTACGATAAAATATGGACTATCGAAATGGTGAAGATCGGCTTACCACTAATTTTTGAGTGACCAATGATTTGGTAGATTGAGCAATTTAACCCCTATAAATAATATCGGTTAATCAACACCATCTTATTGAATAAAGAATGATTTATAGAATCCTTGAATAACACTTACCTTAAAGATTTTAGAGCCGACTTCTAGTGATAATGCGATGACTTCGGAAGAATAAAGGTTCAGCCTTCCACAATATCACTACGAAGAAGAAAGGGATCTTGTCTAAGAGAAATAAGTGATGATTTCAGTCAAAAGACCCTCCCAAGCCAACATATGGATTCGGTAATAGAAAGAAGAAAATAAAAAGAATTGAAAAGAGTACTTACTGATTATTCAAGGGTGAGTGACAACTCGAATGAAAAAGGAAAATCAATGAAAGAATAGAAGGTTCGGCTATAGAGAAATAGTGGACTCAATATTCGGCTATGGTGAAAAATATTAGAGTGGAAGTGATGCTTGAAGGATTTTGCGAAAAGAAAAGAAGAAGAGGAATGATGGATTAGTTTCGGTTTTCAAGAATGATGTGTGAACAAAGAAATGGTCTCAAAGTTTGTATCCATTCGACAAGAAGAAAGAAAGAAATGGAATATGCCTCCTCAAGGTTGTGTAGGTTCGGCAATGAGGAGAAAGGAGTTTGGAGAGAAAAGAGAAATGATACCAAAGTTGCCAATAGGGAATTGGCCAAAAGAACCAAAATTTTACCAATTGCCAATGACCAAATTCGGCTAGGAGGATAGGAATTTTGAGAAAAAGACACAATTGATGATTTTGGTATTTTGACCAAGACTAACACTTTAGTCTCACCAAAACATCAAGAACAAAATTCGGCTATCACCCTAGCCCCAAACCGTCCACATTCATCCCCCCTAGGATAAAAGTTTGGCCACCCAAACTTTCCAAAACACTATCCACGAAATAAGCCTCTTGTTCCCCTTACTTACCTATTTCTTTTGATTCCTTTCCCCAACCTCAACCTTGCCTTATTCTTTTAGCCACCTTACCAAAAATAAAGAAGTCCACCTTACCATAAATACTCCTTGGCCGACACTTTAAGGAAGGAATGCAAAAATAAAAGTCAAAATGCATACAAAGGGATTCGAACTTCTTCCCTCAAGGTAATACATGTGGCGCCATAACCTCTTTACTATATGCTCACTTATGCTAGTTATTTACTCATTTATTTCCATATGCTTTAAGGTCACTTACTCTATCTCCATAAAGTGCTAAATGCCAAAAGTTTTTACTAGGTCCAAATAAACCCCGAGCCTTCTCAGGACTTCCTAAACATACACAACTAATAATTTAACTAGCTTAACACCAAAAACAATGCAACACATAAATTTCCAAATTTTAGGATGTTACAAGTTTGATCTATCGTAATTCAGTGTAGCAGATTAAACTAGTTTTCTTACTTTAGGAGTTTGAATACAAGCATATTTGTTAAGTTTTAATTATGTTTTCACAATTTTAGTTAAATTTAGTAAAATGTGTAATTTGAGTCTTTTATTGACCTTAGGGCCCGAATAAGGCTTAAAGGTAAGCTAATATACTTTGTGAACATGTAGGACACCACTAGAAGGTGCGCTAACTGAATACTGGTCACTGTGTTGCAACACGGAGCACTGAATGTTGCAACATAGTGAACAGAATAGAAGAATTCCAAGACTACCTTTGGTGTCGTGACATAGCTTATGGATGTTGCAACACACCTTTGAAGATATCCTAAAGATGAGCATACTACCCTCGGCGTCGAACAATTAAACATGAGGACGACAACTGACATAGGTTAAGGACGACGACCACTCTAAAGTCTATAAATAGGCTCATTTAACACATGTTATGGACAACTTTCGTATTGTATAATTTTCCCCTTCGATTTAGTCTTTAGTTTTTCTCTTTTTTTAGACTTTAGGTTTATTTTGGTTTTGTTATTTGTTCTTGTGGAAGAAATCATATTTGTGAAACATAATCAAACTCTATGAGGATTCTGCACTCATTTCTAAAACAAATCAAGCTTCTTGTAAACTTTATACTCTTGAATAATATTATTCATGTTTACTCTTTCTATCAAGTTTATATTGTTTATGAGATCCATGAGGAACTAATCCTCTTACGGGAGAATAGCGAGTGGAGGTATGATTAATTAATTGTTTTGTAGGGTTTTATTAGCGGATCAGCTATACAGAAAAGGAAGAACCTAAACCCTAAGCTTGACAACCCTAGGAATTCATTAAGGTGGGAATTAACCCAAATTTGGTATGCCTAATCCGTGAACACCTTAACCCTGAATCGATCTGGACTGTGAGGTCGAGAGATAAATAGTTCTTGTTGACTCGTTATTTTAGTGGAAGATTGGAAGATCCTGCCGGGATATCGACTAGTTGATTAAACACGAAAACTCGAAGCAACAGTTGGTTATATTATTTGATTTCTCGTGCTTTATTTATTTATTTTCTTTCTTCATTATTATTAGTTTAGATCACCAAAACCTGTCTTTTTATCTCTTCGTAATATAATTCATTTAAAGTACTAATTAGATCTATTAATGCTTACGTTAGAATTAATTTAGTGCTCGCCTCCCTTGGGTACGATCCTCGGAGTACTCATCTACTATGTTGTAAATATATTACAACCTGACCTGTATACTTGCAAATACTGCCTTTTCATATATTTTGTGCAAGATTTCTACTCTGGATGTTGGTACGTCCAGAGGCGGTCAGTAGATCACACAATCTCATTATTGATTCGGTATTTTTTCAATCGTTTTAAAACTCAATTTTGTGGCATGTATATAGGTGTTATGTAATTGTTAATTTTGAATGTTGGCATAACTTGAACTCTATCTTGTGCTTGATTTTGGTAATGTTAAGTTTAATCTAAATGGTGAGTTTTTGGAAAATATGGTTCAATTATGAATGAAAGTGAAAATAGCTTGTTTGAACATAGATTAGCATAGTTGAGATGTTGATTTTGAGTGGCTAGTTGGTTGGATGAATGGTTTGTGATTGAATAAGTTGAAATGGTAAGATTTGGTGCTAATTTGAAGTTTTGTTAAAATGGTTGAATTGAAATGGTTAGAGGCAATAATTTAGTATGTGTCTAAAATGTTGTTGTGCAGGAAAAGTTACGTAAATAAGCACCAAATGTAAAGAATGGGAGGTATCCATGAAATAGGTACCAAATAGCCTAAATTTTATGAAAAATAGAGTCCACGTCCCGACGACCAATCTTCCTCGTCATAATGTTGGCCAACAATAAGTCATGTCACGACGTTAAGTGGCCTGAGGTCACAACGTGAAAAATGTTTGGCGACGTCATGACGTGGAGGAAGTGACGTCATGTTGTCAGCCTTGAAATTTTGAAAATTTGCAATTTGGTCATATTTCATGCTTGAGTCAACAAAAGAGCTTTTGTAAACTCGATTAAGGGTCGAATTTAATTTTGTATCATAATGTGAAGGTGTTTATGATAAGATTAAATGTCTAAATGATTTATTTACGGTGTATTTGACGATAGTTGCTCCTGCAACGGATGTGGCATCCTATAGCTCAGACCCAATGATTGGGTCAGGCAAAGGTTTTTACAACCAAAGTGTATAAATTGTATAATTTTTGTGAAATTTTTTTAATAATAGATAATAGAGGGTCCTATAAGGATGTGATTGAGATTGGTTTCGAAATCGAAGCTCAAAATTAAAAGATATTGTTATTTTTTATTTTAATGACTAAATTGAATAAAATGTAAAAATTTATAGAAAATGAAATTAAATTGGTTCCTGCATATTAGGGGTTGATATAGAAATATTTGGTATTGATAAATTAAATTGATAATTGTATAGATCAAGAATTGAACCAAATCAAAGATAACCAGGGAAACGATAAAATTATGGAATTGTCTTTAAAGATACAATTTACTTGTTGTTTTGCCAGATAAGTTTATATGGAACTTACTAATTTTGTTTTATGTGATTTGTATTGTATTTATTCTATCGACATGTTTTATCTCAAATGAAATTGGTGAAATTGGCATAATTGGCTTATTTTGGACTAAATTGTAGAACATGAAAATGTTGGCTATTATGAAAGGGTACAAGGGACCAATATGAATGTTAAATGTTTACAAGACATGTATGACATGTGTATACTGATAAATGATTTGAAATGATATTATTACGATAATGATAACTGTGTGAACTTAGTAAAAGATTAGGATACATATTACATGCCATTAGGGTTAAATACAAAATCGATTAGGGTATACAAGATGTTATGAGATCCAACATTTATTGCAGATTCTAGATTTATATGTATCATTGGTTAACCTAGTCTGGTAACCTGGAAACGATGTCAATTTGTGTGAGCAAATCTATTATATTGTCAACTTGTGTGAGCAATATAATCTTATGTATCGGAGTTCGATTTACTAAGGTTCTCTGTGGAAAAACTTTAACTTAATGAAAATGGAAAGATTGAAATGAATTGAATATAGATAAAATGCTCTATGATTTCAAATGGAAATGTGATTTATGATTTCTTATCTATTCAACTTGATATACAGATGAACTAACCTATTGGTTGTATATGATTTATGAGTTAATTATTTCAAGATATATTAAAGAATGATATATTGATTGTCATTGTGTTAAATGATTAGCTTATCGAATTGTTAAGGTAAATTAAGTAAATTTCATATGAACTTACTAAGCATTCAATATGCTTACTCCATTATTTCCCCTTTCCTTGTAGATTGTTACTTTGCGAAACGTGTCAAGCGGAACATTTGAACCTCACAATACCACATTTTCGAATCGGTAGTTTTTTTTTTATCATTTTAAGTCCAGATTTGTGGCATTTACATAGGTGTTTTGCATATGTTAACTTTGAATGTGGAACATAGCTAAAATCTACCTAATGCACAATTTTGGCAATGTTAATGTCTTGATGAAATGGTATGTTTTGGTAAATGGTTTGTGATGTGTATGTAGCAATTGAGTGGGCATATTTGGATATGAATTAGTGTTGACAAGTTGGTATTTAGGTGATTGTTTGATATATATATGCCATGTTAATAAGATGATGTGTCTAATGGTTGATTCTAAATTGATAAGAAGTTTATTGTATTATTTGCACTTGTTTTGGTATGTGTTTTGAAGTGTTTTGGTGCAGGTGAAGTTAGTCATGTAACAACCCGATTTAGACCCTATTCGGAACAGTGGTTTCGGGACCACGAATCTGAGTTAGAAAAATATTTTAAAATTATATTCTGTGTTTATTATGTGTGAATTTAATTGTGTGAAATTTTCGTGCTTTAATTTTGTCGTCTGAGTGTCCGATTAATAAAAGGATTAAATCACGTATATTGAAAATTTAGTGGTTATTTTTAGAAGGGCCGAATAGTGGTTGTTCTTTTAATATAGAGGTTTTATGTTGCAATTATGCCATTGAATAAATGAGTGGACGACACTAGGCTTATATTATATAGTTTTCATATTAATTATAAAGGTTATAATAGTAAATAATATATTATAATGTTATTATAATAAAACAAACATGAAATAATTAAAGCCATGTTCATCTTTTTTTTTTCTTATGACCGAAACAAAAATAAAAGAAAAAGAAATAAAGAAGCTTAGGGTTTGGCACTTTTGAAGCTAGATTCAAGGTGAGTTCTAGCTCGGTTTTTGATAATTTTTACGTTTTTGAGATCGTTGCTAAGTTATCTACAAGACCCATGCTTGAATTTTTTATTTGGGTGAATATTTTGAGTTATGCTATTGTTGAAAGCTTGTGATTTTTGTTGTTTGATGGTAGAAAATAAAAGATATGTGCTAGATTAACATGTTTTGTCTTTGGATTTTTGATGAATTTGAGTAATTTGGACTAAATTGTGAAAATAATATTTTGAAGGACTAAAATGTGAAATAAATGAAATGTGTGGACTTAGATGAGCTATAGGAAGATTCGGCCAAGCATGGGTAAATTCAAATTTTTGTGTATTTTGTGTTTTATGCAATAGGGGCTAAATTGCAAAAAGTGTAAAATGTTAGGGGCAAAATGGTAATTTGCCCATTTATGTGTTTTTAGATTAAATTGAATGAATGTGTGGTTAAATTAGCTAAATTTGAATTTATTTAGATCAAGAACGGAAGAAAACGGAATTAGATCAGGGGAAATCGAAAGTAGTCGAATAGTCGATTATACCGTCCGTCGACGTCCGAGGTAAGTCTATAAGCATTTAAATGTTTTTAAATTTGAGAATGTATAAATGTTATGTGATGAATTGAATTGTTCAATTATATATGTGCTTTGGCCGAATGTGATTTTGAGATAGGGAATTATATTTCGAGTTCGATTCGATCGAGATCCAATGTCCGAAAGTCCCGTACGGACCCTAGGAATAGTTAGGATACATATGTCATGACATAGGATTCCGATATGTGTTTTCGTGTAAGACCATGTCTGGGACAGTGGCATCGACTTGTGTTTACGTGTAAGACCACGTCTGGGACGTTGGCATTGTACGAGCTTTCCGACTATCCGAGTATCCTTTTTAATTCCGAACGGTTCAACAAGCAATGATAAGTTAAGATCGAGTGTAAATCAAGTTAGAAAGGCTCAGGTATGTACTTATACCAATTTGTGAAAATAAGGTAAGTTGGATGTTGAATTGATTGTATAAATGTTAAAGTTATAAATGTGAACTATGTGTATGCATATGTAATTGTATATATTCGGCCAAATGAGGTATATGTGATATTAATAGTGAGATTTATATATGTTCAGGTGTATTTGTGCATTTAGCTATATGATATATGTATGTAAGATTAAATGATAACTTTGTATTTGAGAACATGTATATTCAGCCTTGTTAACTTAGTGTTAATATACTATCGTTGATATATATATATAAATATTTGCTTATGACTTACTAAGCTTAAATAGCTTACTGTGTGTGTTCTTGTTTACCTCTGTTTTATAGATTTTGGAGTCAAGTTACGAGCTCGGGGATCGTTAGAGAAATCCGTCACACTATCGACTCTTTTTGGTATTTTGTTAAGTCTGAATTCGATCTTATGGCATATATAGTATAGATGAAATGTTTGATTTTGGGATGTATATATATATAGCCATGCACAAATGGCTTGATCATTATGTTTAAGTTCGGTTTTATGTGTTCTTGGTTAAGTGCTTGATGTGGTTGGTTTCAGCAATTTGGCCTTGGCATATTATATGCGAAACATGGTTGCTATGTTTATGTTTGTGTGTATGATCTCGGTCAAGGTGAGTTTATGTGTTACTTGTTTAATATGCTTTGCTAATGATAGTTGAATTAAGTCATGTGTTTCGGCAATAAGGTAAATGATATATGCTTGATGTATTTAGTAAGAATAAAAAATGTCAAGTTTAAGTGATTTTGGCTATGTGATATTTATATATATATAATGAAGTATGTATATGAAGGTTGGAAGCTAAAGCTATCTATGATTCAGTTTAGTAATATGATAAATGGATAATTATATATTCGAATGTGTATAGAATATTTTGATTCGGTTTGTAATAAAGATGTATGCACCTTTATTATGCTTGATTGGTTGGCTATATAGGTTCGGTTGCTATTGGTAAGTAATGAATATGTTTCATGATTGTTTAGGTACGAATCCAAATAGCAAGTGAAATAGTATGGTTTGGTTACGATATTTGGTTCATTATGATATGCATATAATCTTGATAATGATATGACCAAATCAATGATTAGTTAATAGGACTAAATGTGAAGTTTAGGTATACTAATATACACATGCGAATTTGGTGTACATTGAAATGCTATTTATGTGCAAATGTTAAATGTGACTTTTGTTTATAGGGTAAAGTGCGCATTATATTTATATATAAACATCAATAGTATGTTCGGTCATGATGAAATGTTATTATGTTTGTATATACATTTGATTATTAAATGGTATAAAATGATTCAGTTGGTTTAATATGCACATGTATTGAAATAATATGATTGAAAATCAGCTTATGTTATATTTTTTTTGATTTATGTTCGATATATGTTATATAATGATATATGTTGGGATATGTTTTAAATGTATAAATGCCATTAATGTTTAAGTCATGTGGTTCAGACATTTTTATGTATTAAGTACTTGTAATATAACTTGTTGCACATTGTTTAATTGAATATGTTGTAATGTTATATGAATAAAAAAAAATTAGTAGAAAAGATCATATTGCTTTGTGCTTGAATTCAAATGAATGCCTGTTCCGAATTGTGTTTTGTTCGGTAATGACTCATAACCCTAATTCGACGACGGATACGGGTTAGGGGGTGTTACAAGTCATTTGTGCACAAAATCATAAGTTTATGTGGAAGCTTGAAATAGGTACCAAATGGCTCAAAGTTTACCAAAAACAAAGTCCACGTCCTGATGTGCAACTTAGCTCGTTGCAATGTCGACCAAAAACAGTGAGTCACGTCGTGACATTGAGTGACCTTAAGTTACGGCATGACATACTATTTTGACAACATCACGATGTGGAGAAAGTGACTTCACAAATTCGACCCTGAAGTTTTAAAAATTTACAATTTGGTCATATTTCGTGCTCGGGTTATCAGAAGAGCTTTTGTAAGCTCGATTGAGACTCAGATTTGATTGTTTATCATAATTTAAAGGTAATTGACTCGTATTAGAATTTATAAATGATTTTTGTACTGCGAACTTGACGGTAGTTTCTCTGGAAAAGAATGTGGCATCCTGTAGCTTGGACCCGGTGATCAGGTCAGGCGAGGGGTGTGACATTTATTGGTATCAGAGTTATGGTTTAGTCGATTCTAGGACTAAAATGTAGCTTGTGTTAAGTCTAGAAATACATGCCATAATAAATTGCAATAGTGTGATGCCTTGTGATTCGGATTGACTCTGTTTTTCATATAGTTAAACCATGTTGGCTGAATTAAATTGAGCCATACTAGATGAAGTCAATAGTAATGTTCATGCTTTAGATCAGCGAGCTGCCCAGAGTTTGCCCATTTTGTAAGGGTCTAGAAACGAGGAAAAAAATGTCTTTTTTCCATATGATGAACAAGTTGTTCACTTAGTTCATGGGAGCTAACCATTCAATTATACAACCCCAAATGCACCCTTCCCCCTCGATTGTGCCTCCTGTGGCACCCCTCGTCCTCAAAATCTTAATCTGGTACCTATAAACTGACATCCAATTGATAAATTCTAAAAATGAGTTCCTTATTCCTCCCTTAGCCATTCCTAGGATTCCTACTAAATCCGTCAATATTGCGGACCCTTCTACACACATTTTGGTGTCTCTTCCCGCGGTTCTAGACTTGGACACTAATCCTCCAACCTCGGATACTTCCCTAATTGGCTCTCTTTACTACACTCCTCCTACTAGCAAGCTACAAATCTTATTTTCTTAGAGGAAACACATCGGTGTGGGACAATATCACTTCTCCTCCTTGTTGTTCGATAAAGGCAAGACAGGGATTTACTCTTGGAATTAAAATAATTAGCCTACCCCTCTTCTTCTTCCAAGGGTATTCACAAACCTACCCTACCAGAGTTGGCAGGTTCTTTTTCCATGATGGTTGCAGAGTGTGGACTTATGAGTTGGGCTTTGTAAAAGGCTTGTGATGAGATCGAGGCTGGGCGAACGGAATCTGAGAGGAGAATTCTCTTTGGCAAGTAATCTCTTAACTAACTCCACTATTCGTAAGAAGCCATTGTCCGCCAAAATCACGAGCTGACACAACCTATCTCCATTTGGAAGACTAAGTACCAAGCCTCGGTTGTCCAAGAAAAAGAGTTAGAAGAGAGGGTTCGTCAGCTGTAAGCCCTTGAGAAAGAGTACCTCGCTAAAAAAGAGTAGATACAAAAGGAGAACAAAAAGGCTCTAGAGAAGTTCAAGACAAATACAAACGCAAACATTCGAGCATTTCTTCTGTAACGCCCTAAAAGTTAGGGGTTTGAAATTTTGCTTAAATTCATGTTGTGCTTGATCGGCTAGCTATTTAAGTGTGTTTGGGGGTCCTAGGGTAGTCTGGGTTCGAGTCTGAGCTTTAGAAAAATTTTTAGTTTTTGGCCCTTAAGGGGAGAGGGCTGTTTGCAGAAGAACTTAAGTATAATTGTGTGCGTTAAGATGACTCAAGATGAGCTTGAAGCTCAGTGGAAGTGATGTCATTGGGAAGGCAAGGAGAGTGGGGTTCGAATCCCACAATTTGCAATTGAGGACTTTTATTTTGTAACTTGAGAGTGGAGGAAGCAGAGTTCGGATCAAACTCTTCAAGGGGAGTTGGAGACTTGGTCAAAAGTTTCAAATGGATGGAGGGGAGCAATACTAGGAGATTTCGGTGGAGGAAATCAAGAAAGTGAGGTGTGTGGGAGTGTGGGCCGAATTTGGGAGTGTGGCTAAGGGAGAAATTCGGCTAGAGGGGTGTGTTTGGGAGCATTTTCGGCAACTTTGAGTTTTAGTAAAAATCGAAATTTCTTTGTGTTTTGCTACTTCTCTTTTTGGTTCATTCCGGGTCTTTTTTTGAAGTAGCGTCTGAAGCAATCTTGGTTACCATTCGGGTTTGTTTCATTCATTCATTATTCCCTCAACTGCTGCCCATTTCCTGCCTGCAAGTCTTTCTTTTCCTCATTTGCTTTCTTGCATTTTTAATATTGTGTGCAAGTTCGTTCTTCCTATTCTTGGTGACATCTTGGTCGAATCCAATCTCCTCTCTTCCTTTCGTATTCTTTCTGTACCCTTCAAGATAGCTGAACCTATCTTCTTCATTGTCTTTAATGTTTTCTATTATCTTTTAAGTTGAATAAACCGAGATCAATATCTTCTTATCCTTCTTTTATAGTCACATCTCTGGGACCATACTCAAGGAAACCTGTCTTGCCGAATCTAAGGAGTTCACTCGAGGTGTAGGAGGGGACAAGCGTTTTGAAGCAGTCGATACGTACTCATAGCCTTAATTCGGTAGGTATACTTGCTTTGTATTTGTTAAGGGTGGACTTGAATCATATGTTTAACTTGAATCATATGTTTACTCTATCTCTATTATTAAGAAGATGTTTGTATCGCAGAGTCCATTCAAGGATCCTTAATCTTCACTGATAATCGGAAAATACTTAGCAAAACTCGGTAAAACAAGGTAGGAGTAAGTGTGGTTTCGGTTTGTTGAGTAATAGGAGGATAACCCTCTTAATCGTTTGACTAACTATTGACCTTGTCTAACATAGGAAAAGTGCTAAGGGATTGGCGGCACACTCGTAATCAAGGTGTGTAATCTCACACTCCTGTTTGTTCCGTAAATGCTATAATCTGTGAATCGGTTAAAAGCTGAAGTACCAAAAAGCCGGAATAATGACATTCGAGATCACTTGAGCGTGCGAGCTCTCATAGTGATAAATCGAGCCACGAACGTTGGCGATAGCCCTTTGGGAGTGCCACGAACTCTCACGTGGGACTGAGGCTGTAATGGGCCTTGTTGGGCCAAAGTGGGCCAAGTGGGCCCATTGGGATACTAGGCCCATAGGGGCAAAATCCATGGTAAGTGTCGGGTGATAGATGCCATTGTGAAGTCTGCAGAACCGTGACCGAAAATATGCTGAATAGGCCACACGAGCGTGTGGGCCCGCTTGGGCCGAAATTGAGCTTTAGGCCCAATTGCACCGTTTTGACCAGAAAGGGAACCTGTGTCGCTCGAGGCGACAGCAGGCCTCCGAAAAGGCTCTTAGATGACTTAAATTACCAAAATACCCTTCACGGGTAAAATTACTGAAATACCTTTTACAGGTAAAATTACTGAAATACCCTTCACGGGTAAAGTTACCTAAATGCCCTCTATAGGTAAAGCTACCGAAATACCCTCGATGGGTAAAGTTACCGAAATACCCCCGAGGGGTGAAATTACCATTTTACCCCTTAAACAACAAAATGACCGTTATACCCTTAGTGGTAGTCTAAATGATGTTGTGTGATATTTATATAACTGTATATGATTGTGATACACTACATACATGACATATTGCATCGGGTTGGGTTATGATGATTTGGAGGAAGTACCGTTATAGTGGCATTGCCACGTATTCTGATTTGAGTGGCTCAGCCACGTATACCGTTGTTAGCAGCTAGGCTGCACCATTGGAGAGTTTGGCTGGATGGGTCGACATGGTCCCCAGATGGAGAGATTATTTGGTACGAATGGAGAGTTTGGTGGTTAAGGGTTGGGTTACATGTCCATTGCATTGTTATGATATAGGGCTTAGGCCCAGATTGTTACCGAATAGGGCTTAGGCCCGGATCGATATCGTATGGGCTCGGGCCCGGATCAGGACGTAATAGGGGTTACTCACTGAGTTCTCGTAACTCACCCTTTCTTTTAACTGTGCAGGTAATCCCCAGCCTTAGTGGATTTGGAGCTGCGAGGGACTCGGAGGTGGCCACACGTCCAATTTGTTTCTGGGTTAAATTTAGCGACTTTATTTTAGTTTAATTTATTTTAAGTAATGGGTTAATGATTTTTGTAATAAGGCCATTGGGTTTCTCTTTTTAGCTTTTATTTGGTATCCCTTTTAATTGGAAACTGCTTGTCTACTCAACACGGGTTTTTAAAACAATAATTACTATTTTCAAAATAACACGTTTCTGCAACTGTTTAAAACAGACTTCCGCAACAAACAAGGTTTTAGAGATAATAACATTTTTGCAAGGGAACGACTTTGAGCAAATCTTGTTTTGTTAATAAGCAACGAAAATCGGGATTGTTATACGGTAGAAGGTTTTAAATTGAAGAAGGGTTTTCAATGAACGCATAGTTTTCGAGCATCACTTTGATGTGACACGCTAGATCCGGCTATAACGTCTAGGCCGAGTTTGGGGTGTTACATTTAGTGGTATCAGAGCCAGGTTTTAAAACTCGGCTGTGGAATGGGTTTTGAAAATTTTTCCTTAACTGTTAAAATTTTGGTTTGAAAGTGATAGTGTTATTGAAAGTGTGGCACACCGATTCTCCGGCACCAAATCTGTAAGTTTCTTGACACTATACTCTGATTTATGCAGAAATGACTGTACTGAGAAACTACTAGGGATAGTAGTAGCATACTTAAAACTCCTTAGCTGTAGAAACTAAGACTATAGGAGACTGAAACTGTAGTAAATTCGATCTGCGAGAACAACCCTAATTACTACTATTCATAAGATATCTGTTAATAATTATGAGAACTATAAGCTGATTCATAAAACTCTTAAAGCAGACAAGTACGCTACATCGATATGAGCACAAGAGGTCGCGGAAGGAGTACACGTGGCCGTGGTAGAGGCCGAGGTGCTAGGGCTGGATCGTCAGCATCAGGACACATGCTGGAAAGGGAAGCACCAGCCTCACTCGTGACAGAGACGGGGTCTCATGATAGAGCCGGTGGGGATGATGCCCTGTCCCAAGCGATGTTACAGGTTCTGGAAAGGGTTGCTGGGGCGAGTACTGGGTTAGTGGGCCGAGGGTCAATCTCTGAATGACTCCAGTCGAATGGGGCAGAAACCTTCAAGGGCATCTCTGGTGTAGCCCCGAATGTAGCAGAATATTGGTTAGAGGCTGTCGAGCGAATAATGGATGATCTTGACTGCACGGTGGAGCAAAAATTGAAAGGAGCAGTGTATTTACTGCGAGATGAGGCATATCAATGGTGGCTTACCGTGAGGGAAGGCACGCAGGCCAACCGATTGACATGGGACTTCTTTAAGGCGACCTTCCAAGGAAAATATATCAGGGTAAGTTATGTGGATGCCCGGAGAAAGGTATTTCTTAATCTGGTTCAGGGGAATAAGTCCGTAGTAGAGTATGAGGCAGAATTTCTGCGGTTGAGCCAGTATGCTCGGGGCATAGTCGCGACTGAGTATGAGCGCTGCGTGCATTTCGAGGATGGTCTTCGAGATGAGTTGCGGGTACTGATAGCCCCGTGAAGGGAAAGGGACATTGCTGCCCTGATTGAGAAGGCAAAGATTGCCAAGGATGTAAAACGCTCAGAGCGTCAAAATCGTGAGAAGGAAAGGGGCAGAAATAAGAGGGATTTTGGGCCCTCAAGTTCTTTTGGTGGGTCTAGGAAGAGGCCTAGGGTTGATGGGCCAGCCCGAGTTGGGGTTCCAGTTGTTGCTGGTCGACCGCAGCCTTGCGTTGAGTGTGGGAGACCTTATTTTAGAGAGTGCTGAAAAAGAACTGGGGGGTGTTTCAGATGTGGGTCCAGGGATCATTAGTTTAGAAACTATCCTCAGGAGCCTATTCAGAGGCAAGCGGTAGGTCAGGGCTATGTGCAGCCAGGGAGAGGTGGTCAACAGCCACCGAGAGGCCGTGGTCCACCCAGAGGGGGAAATGGGTTTGGACGAGGTCGTGGAGCACCGGGCAGAGGTGCTGGTAACACAGAGGTGAGACAGCCAGCGTTGCTTTATGCTGCTCGGCGCCGAGAGGATGGCGACGCACCTGACGTTATAACTGGTACGTTCCTCATTCATAATGTACCATATACCGCTTTAATTGATATTGGGTCTACGCACTCGTATGTTGCATGTACTGTGTCTGGAACTTTGGGCATACAGTTCAAAAGTACTGATAGGGAAATGTCGATGATTAGTCCTCTGGGACAGTCGGTTAGAGTGAGTAAACTGTTTAGAGACGTGCCCTTAGAGGTCCAAGGGGTTGTCTTTCCGGCAGATTTGATGGAATTACCGTTTGGCGAGTTCGATCTCATTTTGGACATGGATTGGTTAGTGAAACACCGTGCGAATTTGGATTGCGCTGCTAAGCGTATGGTATTGGAGTCTTCGGAGGTTAAGGAGGTGGTCGTGATAGGGGAGCGAAGGGATTATTTATCTAATGTAATCTCAGCATTAAGGGCTGAGAAGCTGGTTCACAAAGGTTACGAGGCATTCCTAATGTCAGCACATCTTATGTTAAGGGTTTATCTGTTAGGGATGTCAAGACAGTAAAGGAGTTCTTGAATGTATTTCCTGAAGAGCTTCCGGGGTTGCCTCCAAATCGTGAGGTCGAATTCGGCATTGAACTCCTCCCGGGAACGGCTCCGGTGTCTATCGCCCCTTATAGGATGGCGCCGAAGGAGCTGGTGGAATTAAAGGCCCAAATCCAAGAGCTACCTGATCGAGGATTCATCCGACCAAGTATGTCTCCTCGGGGAGCACCAGTATTGTTCGTGAAGAAGAAGGATGGGTCAATGCGCATGTGTATTGATTATCGTCAATTGAACAAACTGACGATTAAGAACAAGTATCCATTACCAAGAATAGACGATTTGTTCGATCAGCTGCGAGGAGCTTCGGTTTTCTCCAAGATAGATCTTAGATCGGGATACCATCAGCTAAGGGTTAAGGAGGCAGATGTATACAAGATAGCATTCCGGACTCGTTATGGACATTGTGATTTTCTGGTCATGCCGTTTGGGTTAACGAATGCACCAGCTGCTTTCATGGATATGATGAACTGGATCTTCCAACCCTATTTGGACCGGTTCATGGTGGTGTTTATAGATGATATTTTGGTTTATTCGAGAACCGAGGAGGAGCATGATTCACATCTCCGAGTTGTCCTGCAAATATTGAGAGAGAAGTAGCTTTATGCCAAATTCAGCAAGTGCGAGTTTTGGCTGAGAGAGGTGACATTTTTGGGTCATGTCGTGTCTATCGAGGGGATTAGGGTTGATCCTCGGAAAGTTGAGGCCGTATTAGATTGGAAGCCACCAAAGTCGGTATCTTAGATTCGAAGTTTTCTGGGTCTGGCCGGGTATTACAGACGGTTCGTTGAGAGGTTTTCACTGATTGCTGTACCCTTAACTAGGTTACTGCGTAAAGGAGTACCGTTTGTTTGGACTGATAAAAAGCAGGAGAGTTTTGAGAAACTGAAGAAGATTCTGACTGAAGCCCCGGTATTAATTCAGCCAGAGGCTGGAAAGGAATTCATTGTCTACTGTGATGCGTCGCACACAGGTTTGGGGTGTTACATTTAGTGACGCTTACTAAGAAAGATTTTATATAGGTAATTGTTGATCGGTTGACTAAATCTGCCCACTTCATACCGGTCCGCACTGATTACTCGTTGTAAAAGTTGGCCAAGTTATACATGGCGAATATTTTGAGGTTACATGGGGTACCAGTGTCTATAAATTCGGACAGGGACCCCAGGTTCACGTCACGATTTTGGAGAGTGTTACATCCTCAGGCATGGCATTTCATCCTCAGGCTGATGGTTAGTCGGAGAGGGTAATCTAGATTTTGGAAGACATGTTGAGAAGCTATGTAATTGATTTCAAGGGCAGTTGGGCAGACTATCTGCCATTAGCGGAATTTGCTTATAACAACAGCTACCAATCCAGTATTCAGATGGCACCGTACGAAGTGTTATATGGTCGTACATGCCGTACCCCTACTTGTTGGACAGAATTGGGCGAGCGGCGACTTTTGGGTCCAGAATTAGTCTCTGAAACCGAGGAGAAAGTGAAATTGATCCGTAATCGGTTAAAAGAAGCATCTAATAGGCAGATGTCGTATGCTGATTTGAAGCGTAAAGAGATTGAGTTCGCAGTGGGAGATTATGTTTTCTTAAAGGTCTCACCATGGAAGAAGATTCTGAGATTTGGGCGAAAAGGCAAGTTGAGCCCTAGATTCATCGGACCTTACCAGATATTAAAATGTGTGGGACCAGTCGCCTATCAGCTGGAACTGCCTCCTGAGTTAAATCGTATACATAACGTGTTTCACGTTTCTATGCTGAGGCGATACCGTTGGGAGGGGGTTGGAAAAGAAAAGAAAAAGTAGGGAATGTATTGGAGAAGAAAAGTAGGGAGAGGGTTGAAAAAGAAAAGAAAAACTAAGTGGGCTGAATGGGTGAGAAGAGGGAGGGGTGGGTGGTTTAAATAGAATTCTCAAGTCAGGTACATTCCCACGCCCGTGTACCATGGGCGTGTTAATTCACACGGCCGCCTTGCACGGCCATGTTATGCATCGTGTCGTTTCTCGCATGCCCATGTTCTGGTTGCCATGCCCGTGTGTAGACTACCAGTGTCGACCACGGCCGCATCGCACGGCCGTGTTGAGCATTGTTCATGTCTCCCACGCCCATTTTATAGATTTTCCACGCCCGTTAGTGATAAGTAAGTGTCGTCCACGGCCGCGTCGCACGGCTGTGGCGTTTTGTCAGTGCCCGTGGGGTGGTGGTTGGAGTCCGTGACTCTAAAAATTTAATTCTTTTTTACTTTGTACCTCTTCTGCCATTGTCAGTACGGAGATTCTGTACCTCCACACGGCCACGGCCACGGCCACGGCCGTGTGTAAGGCCGTGTGGGCTGGAAATCTGCACTTTTGGTTAGTTTAAAACTAAGTGTTTAAGACTAAGATAAGAGAATAAAATAAAATGAAAACAAATACGAAAGTAATTAGGGTTAGTGCTCAGGTTGCCTCCCGAGAAGCGCTTGTTTAAAGTCTTAAGCTAGACTTTCCTCGTATTTGCAACAAATCAGGGTGGTTTAAAAAATTGAATATCTTCCCTCATGCTATCAGTTCTATTTCCTTGATAAAGTTTAAGTCGAGAAGCATTTTGTAACACCCCTAACCCGGCCTACACGTTACGACCGGATCTGGTATGTCACAAGGAAAGGTAGTTTTAAAAACTTGCGATCGTTTTAAAAAAAAATTCGAGTTTTGATTATCAGTAGTTTGTGAACCGTTCATTAATATTCTGGAAAACAGTTATTTGTGTTTTTAGGAAAACTCCATATTGATCATTTCATCATAGATAATAACCGCATTAAAACAAAAACCAAATTAAAAATCCCAGTGGCCTTATTACAGAACATAAACCCGAATTAAAATGAAATATAAAAGAAAATAACACTTAATTTACTGAAGTGATGACGTATGGCCACCCCAGAGTCCACCTCAGCTCCAAATCCTCAAGCTAGGGATTACCTGCAAAAGTTAAAGCAGAGGGGGTGAGTTTACGAAAACTCAGTGTGTAATTCCCCTTACGAACAAAATCTGGGCCTAAGCCCACAGAAGCAGATTGGGCTTTAGCCCTAACAACATGGCATATCAAATAGTGAATGCAATGCAACCCAGCCCAACCTAGTATTCCATCCTCTACACACCGCTCCATCTGTCCATCCTCAACACACCTGTGGGGATTTCTACAATCAACCCTCCATCCTCTACACACCTCTTTGGCAGTCATGCTGACAGTCACACTGTTCAAAGTCGATATAATGTGGTCTAGCCACCGATAAATATGTGACCAAGTCACCGATATACATTAAGGCACCGAGCCATCGAAATAGTGTGACAGAGTCACCGATATACACTGCCCCTTTTCATCAATATCATATCCCAATCCTATGCAATATGACATAATAATTCGTATATGCAGTATGTCATGTATGCAAAACATATATCAAATATAACGTATAACATGAATTACAATCATAATCAGGTAAACAGAATACAACATAATCAAGCTAATCAACCCCTAAGGGTATAATAGTAATTTTACCTACCAAGGGTATTTTCATAATTTACCTATCGAGGGTATTTCAGTAATTTCGTACCTATAATGGCCTTTTCGAAGGCCTAATGTCGCCCCGAGTGACTCGACTACTATTTTTGGTCGTTACCGGACTATTGGGCCTGAAACCCGATTTCGGCCCACTCGGGCCCACACGCTCGTGTGGCCCAACTAGCACAAATTTAGCCACAGATATGAGATTCACCTAGTCCAATCTAATATATACTACGCAATCATACAATCTACTCACGTGGGCCCACGGGCCCACTTCGGCCCATCGTGGCCCAAGCAGCCTCAACCCACAAGAATACTAATGAGGCCTCAACTATCGCGTCGAAGCCCCCACACATGCGCTCGCACGCTCGTGTGGCTACTATCGTCGTGTGACCGGTATTTCGGCAATTTGCCGCTCTACACTAGAGTAGAGAAGTACACACCTGATAGGAGTCTGAAGCTTATCCGCGCTCCGAATGCTCCTATGCCCAACGCCAACCAGGTATGCCCCATTTCCCATCATAAATAGCTTTATATATAGCCAGCTTCTCACCTTCCTTCCTTGTATCTTTCCGATGTGGGATCCTTCCGCTAGCAGAGTTTAAATCCAACTCAAACTCTGGCTGTCCAATCCACAAAATAAATACTCCTTTACTGATCCCGAGACTTGAACCTCAGACCTCTTGCCAGCTGTAACGCCACCTTGCGACTAGGCCACAAGCTCCTCTTGTGTCTAAAATCATGCGCAACTAAATATAAGTCTATGGCCAAGGTCTAAATCCATTTAATAAAATAATCTAAAAGAAATGCAAGTTCCACGCCTTGAACCTTGGACCTCCTTCCTTCCTTGTGGTGTCACCCCATTGCTCCCTAAGTGGCGTGACTTTGCCACTACACCACACACTCCACTTGTGTCATTTTTTCCACATTTTATTCTTAAAGCCTACCTACTAACCCCTAGGGTTTTTTTTACCTAAAACCAAAATTTCCTTAAAGCCTAAATTTAATCCCGGGACTTCGTAGAAGCCTCCTAACCTTCCAAAATCACTCACCTAATAGGTCCAACTTGCACTAATGCCGATCTCTTGATCTCAAAAATTTTAAACGCTACTATGCTCAAGGCCTATTGGGCCCAATCCTACTAGGCCCAACTTTGGGATGTTACAAATCTACCCTCCTTAAAGAAATTTCGTCCTCGAAATTTCCAGCTATAGAAACAGTCGCACATCCTAACCTACAACACTACACTCACGCTGCGCACTCTGATTCTAAAATAGTATTACACTTTCTAACTTAAGCTTGGAACCTCTTCACACAACCAAATATCTAATACATAAGCAAACAGATATTTAACACTCATACATAAATTTTTTTTCATTCAAACATCACATCCAAAACATACACAGAATAAATACAGTCATTATAGCATATAATAAGTAAAGGGACTTACGGATTTGGTGTCGGAGACTCGGGTGCCATACTTCCAATAAAGATACTTTTTTTTAAACCAAATTTCAAATAACTCTGAAAAAAACATTTTCGAACCCATTCCACAGCTGAGTTTTGCAACCTAGGCTCTGATACCATAATTGTGACACCCCTAACCTGGCCTACACGTTACGATCGGATCCGGTATGTCACAAGGAAAGGTAGTTTTAAAAAGTCGCGATCGTTTTAAAAAAAATTCGAGTTTTGATTATCAGTAGTTTGTGAACCGTTCATTAATATTCTGGAAAATAGTTATTTGTGTTTTTAGGAAAACTCCGTATTGATCATTTCATCATAGACAATAACCGCATTAAAACAAAAACCAAATTAAAATCCCAGTGGCCTTATTACAGAACATAAACCCGAATTAAAATGAAATTTAAAAGAAAATAACACTTAATTTACTGAAGTGACGACGTATGGCCATCCCAGAGTCCACCTCAGCTCTAAATCCTCAAGCTAGGGATTACCTGCAAAAGTTAAAGCAGAGGGGGTGAGTTTACGAAAACTCAGTTTGTAATTCCCCTTACGAACAAAATCTGGGCCTAAGCCCACAGAAGCAGTTTGGGCCTTAGCCCTAACAACATGGCATATCAAATAGAGAATGCCATGCAACCCAGCCCAACCTAGTATTCCATCCTCTACACACCGCTCCATATGTCCATCCTCAACACACCTGTGGGGATATCTACAATCAACCCTCCATCCTCTACACACCTCTTTGGTAGTCATGCTGACAGTCACACTGCTCAAAGTCGATATAATGTGGTCTAGCCACCGATAAATATGTGACCAAGTCATCGATATACATTAAGGCACCGAGCCATCGAAATAGTGTGACAGAGTCACCGATATACACTGCCCCTTTTCATCAATATCGTATCCCAATCCTATGCAATATGACATAATAATTCGTGTATGCAGCATGTCATGTATGCAAAACATATATCAAATATAACGTATAACATGAATTACAATCATAATCAGGTAAACAGAATACAACATAATCAAGCTAATCAACCCCTAAGGGTATAATAGTAATTTTACCTACCATGGGTATTTTTGTAATTTACCTATCAAGGGTATTTCAGTAATTTCGTACCTGTAATGGCCTTTCCGAAGGCCTAATGTCGCCCCGAGCGACTCGACTACTATTTTCGGTTTTTACCGGACTATTGGGCCTGAAACCCGATTTTGGCCCATTCGGGCCCACACACTCGTGTGGCCCAACTAGCACAAAATTAGCCACAGATATGAGATTCACCTAGTCCAGTCTAATATATACTACGCAATCATACAATCTACTCATGTAGGCCCACGGTCCCACTTCGGCCCATCGTGGCCCAAGCAGCCTCAACCCACAAGAATACTAATGAGGCCTCAACTATCGCGTCGAAGCCCCCACACATGCGCTCGCACGCTCGTGTGGCTACTATCGTCGTGTGATCGGCATTTCAGCAATTTGCCGCTCTACACTAGAGTAGAGAAGTACACACCTGATAGGAGTCTTAAGCTTATCCGCGCTCCGAATGCTCCTATGCCCAACGCCAACCAGGTATGCCCCCTCTCCCATCATAGATAGCTCTATATATAGCCAGCTTCTCACCTTCCTTCCTTGTATCTTTCCGATGTGGGATCCTTCTGCTAGCAGAGTTTAAATCCAACTCAAACTCTGGCCGTCCAATGTACAAAATAAATACTCCCTTGCTGATCCCGAGACTTGAACCTCAGACCTCTTGCCAGCTGTAACGCCACCTTGCCACTAGGCCACAAGCTCCTCTTGTGTCTAAAATCATGCGTAACTAAATATAAGTATATGGCCAAGGTCTAAATCCATTTAATAAAATAATCTAAAAGAAATGCAAGTTCCACGCCTTGAACCTTGGACCTCCTTCCTTCCTTGTGGCGTCACCCCCTTGCTGCCTAAGTGGTGTCAGTTTTCAACTACACCACACACTCCACTTGTGTCATTTTTTCCACATTTTATTCTTAAAGCCAACCTACTAACCCCTAGGGTTTTTTTTCACCTAAAACCAAAATTTCCCTAAAGCCTAAATTTAATCCTGGGACTTCGTAGAAGCCCCCCACGCTTCCAAAATCACTCACCTAATAGGTCAAACTTGCACTAATGCCGATCTCTTGATCTTAAAAATTTTAAAAGCTACTACGCTCAAGGCCTATTGGGCCCAATCCTACTAGGCCCAACTTTGGGATGTTACACGTTTATATTGAAAGTACCAAAAATAGGATTACTTACCTCGACTGTTCCGTATGGGAACACACTGATTACCCTAAACGATATTTCTTTGTTTGTATTAGGGTCATGAGGAGATGTTCGAGGGTCTAATTTTTCTATCAATACCTGATCTTCGATTTTGAACTTGTTTGCTTCGTGGAGTGGCTCTGATTCTGCTTCGTGTATGCCTAATTTTTCCTTGAAATGCGTCTTCCACTCGTCTAGATCGTTGATCTGAGTCCTTCGTTCCTCACGAGTTATTTCTTTGTAAACTCTAGGTTGAGGATCAGGTTCAGTTGTATTCTTTTGTGGTGCTTCCTGAAAAGAAGGTTTAACCGAATTATTATCAATAGAATTTGTTTTCTCACCTTGGTTACTCGATGTTCTAGCCGAATCGAGAGCTTGGAGAGTGACTGTCTCATTACCTACACGAAGTATTAGTTCTCCTGCATCAATGTCAATTTTATTCCTGGCAGTTCCTAAAAAGGGTCTTCCTAAAATTAAGGGAATCGAATTATCCTCATCCATGTCTAAGACAACAAAATCTACTGGGAAAACGAATTTATCAATTTTTACAAGAAAATCTTCGATAATACCGCTAGGAATTCTAACAGTTTTATCAGCTAGTTGAATTCTCATCCTAGTTTGTTTGGGTTTCCCTAGACCTAGCTGTTTAAACAATTTATAAGGCATGGCATTTATGCTTGCCCCTAAATCAGCTAACGCATTATCAATAGGTAAACTACCAATTAAACATGGAATCATAAAACTCCCTGGATCTTTTAATTTCCATGGTAGTTTATTTTGCAAGATTGCCGAGCACATTGCGTTTAGTTTCACATGTGATGCTTCATCTATCCTTCGCTTTTTCGTCAACAGCTCTTTTAGGAATTTTCTAGAATATGGCATCTGCGTAAGAGCTTCAAGTAACGGTAAGTTAATATGTAATTTCTTTAAAAGTTTAAGAAACTTACCAAACTGTTCCTTTGTATCATCTCTTTTCATCGCTTCGGGATAAGGAATGCGAGGTTGGTACTTTTTGATTACCGGTTTTGGCTTTTCTTGTGTTACCTCAACTTTACCTTCTTTGACCACATTCTCTTGCCTTGAATTGGGCTCTTCTAACCCTTCACTTTCTTGAGCTGTTATGGCTTGGATTTGCTCCTTTGGGTTAATCTTAGTGTTACTTGGTAGACGCCCTTGTGGTCGTTCGGAAATTAACTTTGCAAGTTGTCCAACTATCTTAGTAAGTTCCCTGACTTGATTCTCGATCCCTTTGATCGATGCTTGTTGATTCTTAAGGGTGGTTTCAGTGTCTTGGAGACGGTTATCTGTGGCTGCCATGAATTTTGTCACCATCTCTTCAAGTTTCGGCCTCTTTTCCTGTGGATAGGGCTGATTTTGGAAATTTTGAGGAGGTTGTTGTCTTTGAATTCCTTTATTTCCTTGACCTCCCCATGAAAAATTTGGGTGGTTCCTCCAACCTAGATTATAAGTATTACTATAAGAGTTATTATTAGATCTGAAATTATTACCTATATAGTTCATCTGTTCGCTTTCTGTGCCCGGTTGGTAGGGTGGGTACTCAGGATTCGCCACAGTTCCACTTGCGTCGCACTGCATTACTAGATGTACCTGCGAAGAACACAAACTATCAAGCTTTTTATTCATCATCTCTACCTGTGTTGATAGCATGGTTACTGCGTCGAGGTTGAAAACTCCGGCTGATTTTGTTGGTTTTGTCCTTGTAACTTTTGCCGATAGTTATTCAGTGACATCTCTTCAATGAACTCGTAGGCTGCTTCAGGAGTTCTGTTGTTCAGGGTTCCACCGACGGCTGAATCAATTAGTTGCCTCGTTGAGGGGTTTACACCGTTATAGAAAGTTTGGACTTGGAGCCACAAGGGTAAACCATGGTGCGGACACCTTCTCAAGAGATCCTTGTATCTCTCACATGCATCGTATCATGTCTCTAAATCCATCTGCACAAAAGAAGAGATATCATTCCGTAATTTGGCCGTTTTGGCCGGTGGGAAATATTTTAATAAAAATTTTCGGTCATTTGATCCCATGTAGTGATTGACCCTCGTGGTAACGAGTTTAACCACTGTTTGGCTTTATTCCTTAACGAAAAGGGAAATAACCGAAGACGGATGGCATCATCAGAAAAGCCATTTATTTTGAAGGTATCATATAACTCTAAAAAATTAGCTATATGAGTATTTGGGTCTTCGTCCTGTAAACCATCAAATTGAACAAATTGTTGAATCATTTGTATAGTGTTAGGTTTTAATTCAAAATTATTAGCAGCTATAGCAGGCCTAACAATACTTGATTCTGCTCCTGTTAAATGAGGTTTAGCATAATCATACATAGTACGCGGAGCATTATTTTCTGCCACATCTTGTGGTGGTGGATTATTCTCGTCCATCCCTTCAGTAGGATTGGATCTGCCTTCTCGCTCTTTTTCTGTGTAATTTAGGGCTCGCCTAATTTCTCTACGATTCCTACAAGCGGTACCTTCAATATCACTGTCGTACACTAGTGGTCCTCTCGGGTTCCTTCTAGTCATAAACTAGAGGCACCTGCTAGGAAAAGAAAGAAAGAAAATTTAGCAAAGTTAAAAACAAAATAAATAATAAAAATAAAATTGCGGAAAATAATGGATAAAGCAATAAAAATAGAGCTTTTTTAATATTTTAGTTCCCCGGCAACGGTGCCAAAAACTTGATCATCGTTTCGTGATGTGAAAGTCTTAAAATTTATAAAAAGAATGATCGAACCTGGAAACTAACTATGACAACGATTTGAGGCAAGCGCACCTATCGAACAGTAGTATAGCTTAAGAAAGACCGGATTATCGAACCCAAAGGAACCAAAAGTACTAATACTAACTTTCTTTTTATTATCTAGCCTAAAATAAGTGAAGTTGTTATTTAATCTAAATTTAACTAACTACTAAGCTAAAGACGCAAAGACAAAAAGAATGAATTAGGGAATCTTGTTGGAAAAACTCGGTTGATTAAGATGATACCCTTAGGAAGAATCCACCTAGACTTCACTTGTTATCTAACCACTGAACTGCATTTATTTATTCACTTGACTTGATCTGTAAGACTCTCTAATGTATATTAAACCCTCTCTCGAAGCGAATAACGTCTAACCCTAGGTTGATTAATTGAAATCTCTTTCTAATTAAAACCCCCTATAATTGCATTAACCCGATCTATGGACTCTCATATTAGGTTTCACCCTAATCCGGCAAAATCTCATCACCCTATCTCTAGGTGCGCGATCAACTCCGCTTAATTATGCTAGATCTACTCTTAAGTAGGGACTTTTGCTCATCCACCTAAGCACATCAAACTTGAATCAATATCCCGGAAATATTAACACAAGAATTAAGAACACATAATTAAGAACAAATCAAGTATTTATCATATAGTTCAAAGAACGATAACAAGATTCATCTAAGTTTCATCCCTTCTGTATCTCAAGGGTTTAGTTCATAACAATAAAAGAAAACATCTCAGAAGAAAAGATAAAACAAAACATAAGAAATCCCTAAAACCCTCTGAAGGAATCGAAGGAGAGATCCGCCATCTTGAGTAGAATTTCGGCTTCTTGAGATGGATCAACTGGCTATCTTCGAGTGTTTCCCACAAATCTGACCTTTTAGGCTCGGCTCCTTGGCCTAGCTCACCGCCCCCTTCTAGGTTATACTTAGGGTGTTTATATAGGCTCTTGAAATAGGTTTCTTTGCCCCTAAGTATCCTTTTTCGAGTGAAATTGCTCTTTTCCGCGACAGGGACACGGCCATGGCACACGCCCGTGTGAATCGTCTTTAGGCCGTGTTTGGACTTTAATAAGGTGACACGCCCGTGTAAATCGTGATCAGGCCGTGTTCTAGTCTATCAGGGAGACACGACCGTGTTAGCTCAAGTCGAGGCCGTGTCGATTTTCACTTTGGCCCAATTTGGCCCATTTTAAGCCCGTTTCTCTTTCTTTCCATCCTCCAGTGCTTTCCTGAGTATAAAACATGAAAAGAAAGGATTAAGAGCACCTTTTTACATAAATCAAGGGATAAATCATCCAAAAGTATGCTAAATGTGGGATTAAAATATGTTACTTTTACGGTTTATCAATTGGCTAGCTATTTAAGTGTGTTTGGGGGTCCTAGGGTGGCCTGGGTTCGAGTCTGAGCTTTAGAAAAATTTTAGTTTTTGGCCCTTAAGGGGAGAGGGCTGTTCGCAGAAGAACTTAAGTATAATTGTGTACGTTAAGATAACTCAAGATGAGCTTGTAGCTCAGTGGCAGTGGCGTCATTGGGAAGGCAAGGAGAGTGGGGTTCGAATCCCACAAGTTGCAATTGAGGACTTTTATTTTGTAACTTGAGAGTGGAGGAAGCAGAGTTCGGATCAAACTCTTCAAGAGGAGTTGGAGACTTGGTCAAAAGTTTCAAATGGATGGAGGGGAGAAATACTAAGAGATTTCGGTGGAGGAAATCAAGGAAGTGAGGTGTGTGGGAGTGTTGGCCGAATTTGGGAGTGTGGCTAAGGGAGAAATTCGGCTAGAGGGGTGTGTTTGGGAGCATTTTCGGTAACTTTGAGTGTTAGCAAAAACTGAAATTTCTTTGTGTTTTGCTACTTCTCTTTTTGGTTCATTTCGGGTCTTTCTTTGAAGTAGCGTTTGAAGCAATCTTGGTTACCATTCGGGTTTGTTTCATTCATTCATTATTCCCTCAACTGCTGCCCATTTCCTGCCTACAAGTCTTTCTTTTCCTCATTTGCTTTCTTGCCTTTTTAATATTGTGTGCAAGTTCATTCTTCCTATTCTTGGTAACATCTTGGCAGAATCCAATCTCCTCTCTTCCTCCCGTATTCTTTTTGTACCCTTCAAGATAGCCGAACCTATCTTCTTCATTGTCTTTAACGTTTTCTATTGTCTTTTAAGTTGAATAAACCGAGATCAATATCTTCTTATCCTTCTTTTATAGTCACATCTCTGGGACCATACTCAAGGAAACATGTCTTGCCGAATCTAAGGAGTTCACTCGAGGTGTAGGAGGGGACAACCATTTTGAAGCAGTCGATACATACTCATAGCCTTAATCTAGTAGGTATACTCGCTTTGTATTTGTCAAGGGTGGACTTGAATCATATGTTTACTCTATCTCTGTTATTAAGAAGAGGTTTGTATCGCAGAGTCCATTCAAGGATCCTTAATCTTCACTGATAATCGGAAAGGACTTAGCAAAACTCGGTAAAACAAGGTAGGAGTAAGTGTGGTTTCGGTTTGTTGAGTAATAGGAGGATAACCCTCTTAATCGTTTGAATAACTATTGATCTTGTCTAACATAGGAACGGTGCTAAGGGATTGGCGGCACACTCATAATCAATGTGTGTAATCTCACACTCCTGTTTGTTCCGTAAATGCTATGATCTGTGAATCGGTTAAAAGCCGAAGTACCAAAAAGCTGGAATAACGACATCCGAGATCACTCGAGCGTGCGAGTGCTCGTAGTGATAAATCGAGCCATGAACATTGGCAATAGCCCTTTGGGAGTGCCACGAACTCTCTCGTGGGACTGAGTCTGTAATGGGCCTTGTTGGGCCGAATTGGGCCAAGTGGGCCCATTGGGCTAATGGGCCCACAGGGGCAAAATCCATGGTAAGTGTCGGGTGATAGATGTGGCTGCGAAGTCTACAGAACTGTGACAAAAAATGGGCTGAATGGGCCACACGAGCGTATGGGCCCGCTTGGGCCGAAATTGGGCTTTAGGCCCAATTGCACCGTTTTGACAAAAAGGGAACCTGTGTCGCTCGAGCGACAGTAGGACTCCGAAAAGGCCGTTAGATGACTTAAATTACTGAAATACCCTTCACGGGTAAAATTACCGAAATACCCTTTACGGGTAAAATTACCGAAATACCCTTCACGGGTAAAGTTACCGAAATACCCTCTATGGGTAAAGCTACCGAAATACCCTCGATGGGTAAAGTTACCGAAATACCCCCAAGGGGTGAAATTACTGTTTTACCCCTTAAACGACAAAATGACCATTATACCCTTAGTGGTAGTCTAAATGATGTTTGTGTGATATTTATATAACTGTATATGATTGTGATACACTAAATACATGACATATTGCATCGGGTTGGGTTATTATGATTTGGAGGAAGTACCGTTATAGTGGCATTGCCACGTATTCTGATTCGAGTGGCTCAGCCACGTATACCGTTGTTAGCAGCTAGGCTGCACCATTGGAGAGTTTAGCTGGGTGGGTCGACATGGTCCCCACATGGAGAGATTGGTTGGTTCGGGTGGAGAGTTTGGTTGTTAAGGGTTGGGTTACATGTCCATTGCATTGTTATGATATAGGGCTTAGGCCCAGATTGTTACCGAATAGGGCTTAGGCCCAGACTGATACCGTATGGGCTCGGGCCCAGACTGTGACCGTAATAGGGGTTACACACTGAGTTCTCGTAACTCACCCTTTCTTTTAACTGTGCAGGTAATCCCCAGCCTTAGTGGATTTGGAGCTGCGAGGGACTCGGAGGTGGCCACACGTCCAATATGTTTTTGGGTTAAATTTAGCGACTTTATTTTAGTTTAATTTATTTTAAGTATTGGGTTAATGATTTTTGTAATAATGCCATTGGGTTTTTCTTTTTAGCTTTTATTTGGTATTCCTTTTAATTGCAAACTGCTTGTCTACTCAACACGGTTTTTTAAAACAATAACTACTGTTTTCAAAATAACACGTTTTACGAATCATTTAAAACAGACTTCCGCAACAAACAAGGTTTTAGAAATAATAACATTTTTGCAAGGGAACGACTTTGAGCAAATCTTGTTTTGTTAATAAGCAACGAAACATTGGGATTGTTATACGGTAGAAGGTTTTAAATTGAAGAAGGATTTTCAATGAACGCATAGTTTCCGAGCATCACTTTGATGTGACATGCTAGATCCGGCCATAACGTCTAGGCCGGGTTTGGGGTGTTACATCTTCCTAGCTTGAGGTCTAACTTAGGGCTGCATGAGTCGCTATTGGTCACTTCGATTTGCATTGTGTGAACTTTAATTGCATGCGAAAACTCACGAAGGCCGACCTTGACTTCGACATTCTAAACCCTAAGGGGGCTAAATGGGAAGATTTCTAGAAGAAGTGGAAGGAATCTGATACTCTTTTATGATCAAGACTTAGAGCTGTCCAACTCTACTTCCTCAGAAGAGGCTGACCCAGAAAAAACCCTAGGGATGCCGCCACTTCTCCTACTTAAGGGGAAAATTAGAATTTTGCTGTTGTACGCTGCACTGACCCTGTAATTTAATGAGATTTTTCTTTACCTTCTTTACTTGTCTTTTGCATCTACTTTATTTAGTTTTTTCCCTTATTTTGTCTTCAAAATGCATAATGTCAGGCTTGCAATAGTTCGCCAATTTGCACTCAACTTCATAACACGTAATAACTTTACAACAACTTAAGGGACTATGCCAGATCCAATGTAGCATGCATATAGGGGCTACTCTTACCTTCCTATGTCTAGAGGATTGGCCAAATCGAAGCTCTGATACCACTAAATTGTAACACCCTTTTCTCAACTCGATCATCGAGTCTAGGAGCCAAGTATCACAAATAACCTGAGTTACTTAACTATAAATCTAGCTTCGTTTATTTACAAATTTAAGTACATCATGATTAATCTGAATTTACCATATGACTATGATATCTTTAATTAACAATAGGTTTCAAAACAGGACTACAATTAAAATTTCTACAAGTTCTAGGGTTCTTAGATCCGAATCTTTTTATCGAGCATGAACAATTAATTACATTAACTTGAAACTTAGGACTTTACTATAGATACACTTAAGCAATTTCCCCTAAGGTGTAGCCTCTAAGGGTGCCCCTCTATACGCATGGTACAGCAATGACGCCATTGATGTGAGCTTGACGGTGTCTAGCTTGGTCCATCCACATGATCTTTGAGTCACTCATTTACCCTACATTCCAAACAATACATTTGTAAGTTCATATGAACTTAGTGAGATCCTGTACAACAAAATTCATAGAAAACTCTTAAATTGTTGGGTAAATAAGAATCAATGCACAAAATTTAAACTCCATGAGTGTCTTAGGAGATTTTGCAGGTTTAACTGGCGTTGTCGATGCCAATACATGCTCTAAACTAATCATTGGCGGACATGCCGACTGGTTTAGTTATAAGCGTGCTCTTCCAGAAACCCTTTTTTCTTGGACTTGACCCTGCCTAGCTTCAACTCAGGCTTCCAATTTTGCCTTCTTCATTCGACTCATCATAAGATAACCATATACGCAATCGTACGGATTGGTGTCAACTATTGGCAGGCATTCAAATATCTCACCACCTGGTAGATTCCTCTCTGTCTCCTTTCATTTCATGCCAAACACAATATAGACATGTCATGTTGTCCTGACATTTTCCCTTTTATGACTTAACCTATGCGTGTACCCCTTTCTTTAGGTAAACATGTTTACTAATATTCTTATTTGTGGCTTTGAATATTAGATTTGGCTGATAAATAAGCACCACTTTCATTGCGGACTTGCACTTACAAGATAATCTCGTAGGTCTTTCCCCTCTTTAGAACATTCTACTAAAATACTCTTAAGAACAGATAGTTCCCGACGAACTATATCTTCCTTAGTTTTCCCTTGGCAAAATTCCACCCTTGATAGTCTTTTGTGGGCTTCCCCATTCTATATGGTCTTGGTAGAAATCTTATTCTTTTGTAAATTGCCAACGGACTTTCTCACCAAAATAGTCATTGGCAAACTCCCCTTTTAAGAGGGTCTTTGGTGGACTTTCTCTATTTCTGGCGGCCTCTTTACCCACAGATTCTTAAGATTAAAATCTGCTTAATCATCTCAATTTAACACACCAAATGTTGGTTTACTCACCAAACTCTGGCAGATACTTAAGTACTTTGGAGAAAATACCCCTTCCTTTCACATATATCGCATTTAAAATGCTTCTACAACTCCTCTTACCTCCATATTATGGAGGATCCTCTTATTAACATACTTGCAATTGTTTTCAGATACGTTATGATCATCATGTCAGACTGTTCACCGTACGAGTCATACAATGACTTCCCTTTTTATGCCCTAACAGGCTTCCCTGTTTACTGTTCTGGTGGACTCCATTTCGCCATAAGGTGTACCTGTTCACCACTGGATCGTGCCATGGCTAATCATGGACTCTTGATTTTGAAGAATCAATAAACCCCTTTCGAGGTATCACCACGAAGGACCTATATACCGTTTACATGGTGTCAACCTGAAGGAACTATAAACAATTTACATGGTGTTGCCCCGAAGGACCAGTAGATAACCGTCAACACGGTGTCGCCTCAAAGGACCAGTAGATATCTATTCCACAATGCCACCAAACTCCCTTGAATCTCATAACAATCCGCTCATTCCTCCATTACACCAATTATTCTTATCTTCATCTACCCCATCAAAGTAACTCCCTCCGAACTCTGCATTTTATAAACATACATTTCATGAAAGTCATTGTACTTATTATTATAACATACAGTACACCATTTATCAATACGACAATGCACAACCACATTTGGCATACAGAGAACATACTTGCAATGATCCATATATTTTCACAACTTTATGCATGCATGGCATACTCATTCACCGTGATCATAAACAACCATGAGATTCAGATTGAACTCATAGCAGACACACGAGTAGAACATTCCAACACATCAACAACAAACACCCAAGTAGAGTACAGAAACTCACCTTAAACCCTTCGTCCTCGCCAGCTTAGCTTATACAAATGCCAAAGCGTCCTTTGTCTTGGCAGCTAAGCATGACAACCATATATATATCAGTTAAACCAAAGGTGTTCAAACCTTCAAACCTTGAATCCATTATTTTACAGAAGCTTTCCAAGAATCCTAACTTCTTTTTTCCTCTAATTCACGAGTACAAAGAGACATGGGAGTTTACCAACTTACTACATTCTCTACTTTCCAGACTCGAGTCTCACATTTACCGCCCCATGCAAAGCTTTCCTTAACTTTATCTTCTTTGAAGCAATCGAAGAAGACGATGAAGATGAGAAGAGAATATAAATAGAACAGGGAAGATTTTTTCCTCTACTAAATAAGGATTCTTACCTATATATATAACCCTTCTCGCACGATCACCAAAGCCCCAATTAAACCATCCATCGATAATCATTTTGTCCCCCACTAAGGAACCAACCAATTCCAACATAATTGAACCAGAATTAGATCTCAACTAATTACCAATCAGCCACCAAAATTTCCAACTTTTCCAATAGAGCCCACCCATTTACTATTTTATCAAATTAGCTCCCAACTCTCTTTTAAATATGAGACTTTAATGAAAACCATGTGTGACATCTATAATCCAAATAACAAAGTGCAAAGTGCAAGTTAAAATCATTTATAACATTTAACAAATATGTCTTTCATATCAACTGCAAAACATCATGCTAAATGTACTATATTATCATACCATTTTCCGAATCGAATTGATTGATTCATCACAATTCTATATAAATCTTCTAGACTTATAAATTCGGTTCACATAATATTTTAAAATAGCAATTTATTTCATATACTATTATCAAAATTCATTTTTAAATCCATATTAACATAACTCGGACTCAAACGGATACACGAATCCAACCAACACACTAATTTGCCACCTAGTGCCTCATTAGACAATCCAGAGTAAATACATTGAGCCCAACGCTCATCAGTATAACCGAAGTAAAAGTTGTGCCCAACACTTATTGACCCATAGTTGAAGCAACCTGTACTCAATACATCTGACCGCCTCCGGATGTACAAACGTCCAGAGTATGAATACTACAACAAAAGATAAAGAATTGAGGTGTTGTCCGCAAGTATACGGGTCAGGTTGTAATAAAGTTTTTACAATGAAGTAGGTAAGTACTCCAAGGATCGTACCCAAAGGAGGCGAGTACTAAATTAATGTTAACCTAAACGCAATAAAATTAATTAGTAGTTTAAATAAATTATAGTACGATGAAACATAAAGAAGAATTTTTGGATTTTTATAAATGATGAAATAAAAGATGCGTAAATAAAGTAGACTTTAGAAAACTTAATTTATAAACTTAATCAAATCTAGACATGTGTGATTAGCTCACTTTGATGATTATAACTAATTCCTATTTCAAGTTTCTATTCAATCAACTAGTCGTTACCCTAGCAGGATCTCTCAATCTTCCATTAAACTAACAAGTCGGCAAGAACTACTTATCTCTCAACCTCACAATCCAAACAGGTTCAGGGCTAAGGTGTTCACGGATAGGCCATACCAATTTTGGGTTAATTCCCACCTAAATGACTTCCTAAGGTCGTCAAGCCCAAGGTTTAAGTTTTTTCTTTTCCAAACAGTTGATCCGCTAAGAAAACCCTTCATAATGATTAGTTAATCACACCTCCACTCCCTAATCCCCCATGAGAGGATTAGTTCTTCATGGAATCCATAAATATAGTAAACTTGATGATAAATATATGCATGAAAAAATAAATCAAGAATAGAGTTTAGAGAATCCTGATTATATTCGATTGATGAAGCACGGAAATCTTTAAACATTTTATTGTGTCTACAAATCAAGTTCTTCAAAGAACACGAATGAAAAGAAATAAAAAGAAATCTAAACACTAAGAGAAAGAAGAAAAATTGAAAACTGAATTACAAAGAAAAACTTTGAATATCAAAAGTCATCCATAATAAGTGTTAAATGAGCCTATTTCTAGATTTAGGGTTGTTGTAGTCCTCAATCCTAAGTCAGTTGACGCTCTCGTGTTAAACATTTGATTGTACAGACCAAAACGCCCCTGGCTCGTAAGAGTTTCCCGTACAGGACCGATGTCGTGACACCCTAGTGCCTGTGTCACGACATTGAGGGCAGCATGCTTATATTCGGGGTATCTTCAAGGGTGTGTCGCGACATCCTCAAGCCGTGTCGTGAAACCGAAGGTAGTCTTGGAATTCTTCTATTCTGCTCCCTATGTTGTGACATCAAACTCTCCGTGCTACAACACAACGACTAGCATCAAGTTAGCACATCTTCTAATGGTCTCCTGCACACTCACAAAGTATATTAACTCACCCTTAGGCCTCATTCGGCCCTAATGTCAATAAAATACTCAAATTACACTTTTTATTGAATGTATGAAATTTTGAAAACTCGACTAAAACATAACAAAAGAGCTTGTATTCAAGCTCCTTAAATGTGAAAACTAATTTAATTTGCTACACCGAATTACGTCAGATTAAACTCCCCCACACTTAAGTCATTGCTTGTCCTCAATAAATGTAAACATATAATTAAAATAAACGAAAAAGAAGGTATGAAAACAAAAAGGAAAAATTTTAGTTGTAAATAAAAGTAAACCAAACTACAAAACATAAAAAAATAACTACTTGGTTCTTTCTTCAAACAAGCTAGAATTAGTAAAGATGGTTGTAAATAAGAACCTCACACCTAGACTTCCCCACACTTAACTTTTTGCTTGTCCTCAAGCAAATCAAGTCTAGACACATAGCATGCAATAAGAAGACATCCCTTAGATTTTATTGCTACTAAGAACATGATTGTCAAATATGAAAGGTATAACAATTATTATCGCACAAGTAACTTAATTTTGATAGTTCGATGCTTTGAAATTTTTTAATGCAAAACAATATTAGTTTACAAAGTTACATTACTAACAAATTAGAAGTAATTCCCATGATCAAATATTTAACAATATCACCATTAACATAAATCAAGAAGATATGCAGTAGACACAATCATGTGAATCAGAAAATATTCATTAAGTATAATTGTTAGCAATTCCGTAATATTATGCACAGTGAACACTTAAGTCACATTGGTCTTCTAGGCTTGTAACTGTTTGAGGCTTAGAACGGTATGAGTTCAAAGAAAGATATGGCTCAAAATGATTCAAACACTAGAAATAGTTAGGCACATGACATTGTTCTCTATCTTCCCCTTAATGTCCTATCCAAGCTCTCCGCCTTTTATCTCCCTCTCTCACCTACCTTATCTTTCCATGTAGGAAGATACAATATAATACTAGCAACTATGGTCGACTTAACGAGTTTTAGTGCACTGATGACTAATTTTTCGCTCACTTTTGTGACTTTTTGTTTTGTCACTTGACTTTTTACTCTTTTCTCAGTCACAGTGTTTTTGTTTTTATTCTATACTCTTTTCACACATTTTTACTTTTGAATTTTTTTCTTTTTTTTTTTGCACATTTTTGCCCGACCTATAATCACTGTATCACATTGTTTCTTCCTTTGTCGCTCTTTTTTTTTGGAACCACCATAATGTATCTACCTAAACCCTCAATATCTATGGTCTGACGTCTGTTTCATAATGTATTAAAGGACTAAGGATAGGGAAGAGTTCAAGTTTTATGTGTGGTCTTTGGGTTTCAATTTTGTTGGTTCATCAAAAAGGAGTTATCAGGCTCAAATAAGGAGAGTAGGGATTCATAGCATTATTAATGTATGGTCATTTGAGAACTAGCTGTCGAAACCATTTTTAAGGTTTTATGAAAAAACGGGGATCGACTTTAAAAAAACGAAAAAAATGAGAGTCGCCATCGATCCTTTTTGCTTGGGTGTGATCAGATCACCTTATAAAACATGTTTTGTTTAAAACATTAACTTTGGCCTACGGATTTGAGAAAAAACGGGTTCGGGAGTCGGTTACGTATGAGGAAGGGTTAGCACCCTCATAACGCCCAAAAATTGGTGCCTAATTGATAAAATCATGTCCTGATGTTGAAAATTTAAAAAAAAAATTAAAATACGATCCTTTTACTTGTGAGAAAGCTAAAACTCACTTATCTTAAAGAAATAAAATGTCACGCCCAATAAGTTAGGATGCAACATCTCAAGACTTCAGAACTAAGCTTGCCTTTATTTTATAGAAAATCCTTACCTTGAGATACAAAATATTATATCTAATAAGTTAAGATATAACATTATGAATTTTCGAGAATAAGTTTTAATTTGAAATTTATAGGTTTAAAAAAGGATACTTGATACCTTAAGTTCATGAGAAAAATTTAAAACCATAGAGTTAGGGTATAACTTTTCTCAAGTCCCTAAATATCATATATCATTTGTATTAAGAATATTTGAATAAAATGCGTCAATTTAAAATGTGTTTTTATAAAAAATGGTTTGAGGAAGATATTGCATTAATATATTTCAAAACATAGATACTAAATAATAATTCACCAATTACAAGTCATATTAACGATTAATACTAATATAGACAATTAAAGAAATAATAATATAAGATAACGAATAATATAAATAAAATAACTATACTAAAGCAATCATAAAATGATGAATAAATAAAAGGCATGGATAAATAAGTATAAGATATAAAGCAATAAATAATGAAAGATAAAAAAACTACTAAAAAAATGAAGCTTTACATGCAATAATAAGTGTAAAATAAAATGACAACATAGAATGAGTAATATAGAATAATAGATATTGCAAATAAAAAACATATAAAAGAATGATATGGTATAATCTAAAAATAATATATATATTCATGAGAAAGTAAGTAAAATACATTTTTAAATAAATAAACGATATAAAAACATATTTATAATATAATAATCTAATACATATATACATAAAACTATATATTTAAGAATAAATAATATAAACAACATACAGTATACAAAATTATGTACGATATTAAGGATAAAATAATTTAAAAGTTATATATAAAATATAATATAATAATGTATAATATATAAAATAAAAATAATAATAAAAAATGTGCAAATTTCAAAATAATGTATAAATAATATTAATAAAATAACCTAATATAAATAATGAATACATATAAAAAATACGTATTTAAAATTAACAGTACATAAAAATTTTATATTATTAATAAATTAATATATACTATACAAATATTTAAAAAGTACAGAAAACTTTTTATAAAACGAAATAATTTAATATAATGTTAAAATATTTTAAAAATAAAATAAAATAAAAAAAGAAATAGGGACTAAATATAAATAATAATAAAAAGATGTAAGAGGATCATATTAGAACGTGCGTCATACTATAGGGACCAATTAGGCAATTATGCCTTATCTCCTAAACGACGCCGTTCTGATATTATCCCTTAAAGAATCTGAGGGACCAAATTGAAACAGAAGAAAGATTTTAGGCCAAAATCAAAAGCAAAAGAGGATCGCATCGAGACACGCAGCAAAAGCGGAAGGGTCTGTGGCGCAAATTGCCCATTTAACAAAAAACACGCGGATCCTATGATAGCGGGTCGGATCGCTCGCGGGTAACCATGAAACAGTGTCGTTTTAGCATAAAAGCACCCAGGTGAAACGACGTCGTTTCCTGGGTGCTATATAAGTCCAAATTAAAAAAAAAAAACATTTTTACTTTCCCCTTCAAAAAGAAAAACTGTAACATCCCAAAATTCGGCCTAGTAGGATTGGGCCCAATGGGCCTTGAGCGTAGAAGCGTTTTAAAATTTTGAGAACAAGAGAACGACATTATTTCAAGTTGGACTTATTAAGAAGGTAATTTTGGAAAGTGACGAGGTTTCTATGAAGTTCCGGGTTCAAGTTGGGCCTTAGTAAAATTTTGTGTTTAAGCCTATTAAGGAGAGATAGTAAGTGGCATCAAGGCTTATGGAAATAAAAGAGTAAATTGCTAGCATAAATGAGCAATTGGTAAAGGGTTATGGCGCCACATGTAGTACCTTGAGGGAAGAGGTTCGAATCACTTTGTGTGCAAATTTTGACTTATATTTTTACACCCTTTCCTTAAGTGTCGGCCAAGAGGCATTCATGGCAAGGTTGACTTCATTATTTTGGTAAGGTGGCTAAAAGAAAAGGCAAGGATGAATGTGAGGAAAGAAATCAAGAGAAAGGGAAAGTAGGGGAACATGTGGCCTTTTTCAAGGGATGTATTATGGAAAGGGTGGTTGGCAAAATTTTGACTATTAGGGACATGAATGTGGACGATTTTGGGGCTAAAGGGGGTGATAGCCGAATTTTGCTAGGAGTTTTTGGCAAAGCTAGTGCTTGAGAGGTTGTTCTCTTTAGTTTTTTGTATCATTCTCTTTCTCTCCAAATTTCCTCTTCTCTTTGCCGAATTTTCAAGCCTTTAGTGTGCATTTTTGTTTCTTCTTTTCTTCCTTGTTGCCGAAAGTGCCTAAGCCTTGGAGATCAAATTGTTCACTCGTTTTCCTTTGGAAAAACCGAACCCTTCATTTCTTCTTTATCGTTCTTCTCATCCGTATTAACACTCACTTCTTTGATCAATCGGTAAGTGGTTCTATTCAAACATTTTTTTATTTTTTCTTTCTCCTAGCCGAATATATGTCTTGGCATGGGATGGTCCTTTTAACCGAGACCATCATTTTATTCTACCCTCTCAAACGAGATTATTTTCTCTTTTTCGTAGTACTTTAAGTGGGAGACCGTGTATTGTTCTAGCCGAGGTCAAACGGTGGAAATTGGATCCAATATCGATAAAGTAAGGGGGTTCATTTTTGGATTTTTCGTTATATCTCTATTTAGCTATGTTGCAAATCGGATTGAAGTTTCGACTAATCGACTATATGTTTTAGGGACAAATCACTCGATATATTTCTACCTTCGGATATAGTGGTAAGTGATTCAAGTGTAAGTGATATGAAATCTTTTGGAAATCCGAGGCTAACTTTTGGTTGGTATTGTTCTAGGTCATCGACGAGTGGTTCTTTAGGAAATCAAAATCAGGTGTGTAATCCCGTACCTTCCGAATACATGTTTGATATGGTGTGTAATCTCACATCTCTCTGAAAGTTTGTATGATATGTTCTGTGATTTGGTCAAAATACCGAAGAAAACTGAAAACCGGCATCCGTGATCACTCGGGCGTGCGTATGATCGTAGTGGTAATCGTATTTTGTAATAAAACAGTTTCGGTTAGAAGCAGTGGCGTGTATTTGAAAAATCACGAAAAATAGGAAAAAAGGAATTACAAAGGGAATAAGATACCAAATTAAATCTTACTGTGTCTATTTTGATAAGGAAGAAACATAGAAGGAAAAGAAATTCTATATTCTGAGATATCTTAATTTTAGTGAGACTGGTTCTGAATGACTTCGTGGTTCTCTGATCTGTCCTGGAAAAATCTTATAAAATTGTACAAAGTGAATTATGAGTTATAGTTTATATGTACAGATTCCTTAGTGAGTCTATTTTCAATAGAAACAAGTGGGAGCAACATATGTAAACTGTACAGTGAGATATTTGAATTTCGGGTAAGAGAGGTCAGAATCGCTTGTCAGTGAAACAAGGGAAATTTTAAGGAATAAAATGTACTAAATGGTTAGGTCAAAAATTCTGGAAAAATTATCGTAAGAAGATATATGAGTCTAGTTTCAAGGAAAATTTACGGATCTAAATTTCGAGTTTCCTAATCCAAGTTATGGTCAGTTTAGTCAATATGACGCAGATGGAAAATTTTAATTTTCTATGATCAAATTAGTAGTTAAGTCCGGGGTTACCGAATTACCAAATAACCCTTGGAGGGTAAATTACCAAAATACCCCTAGGTTACGAGATTACCAAATTACCCTTATTGGGTAAAATTACCGATTTACCAAAATGTCCTTATGGACCGATTTACCGAAATGTCCTTATGGACCGATTGACCGAAATGTCCTTATGGACCGATTTACCGAAAATGCCCCTATGGGCTGATTTGATAGAATGCCTTAATGGGCCGAATTGCAAAGTGTTATAATGGGTCGATTTATCGTAACAAATCTCTGGAGTAATAATTGTTGTTTATATTTGTAAATATGATGCCTTACTATGAATGTTGCATTTACATAATTTTGCATGGGATGGGAAACTTGAATGAAGAGAAGTATAGACCGGTGGCATTGCCACAAATTCTGATAACGGCTATGTGCCAACCTAAATATGGCTTTGTGCCATCGTGATTATGGCTTTGTGCTAAACGTGTTTACCGGGGCTATGTGACTAACATATGAATTAACGACTCTGTGTCGATCATTTTTACCGGGGCTATGTGCCTAACATATGAATTAACGACTACTGTCGATCATTTTTTTACCGAGGTGTGTGCGCCGATTATATTACCGTATATGATTACGGTGGCTCAGCCACAAATAGTATAAATGGCGACTTGACGCAAATTGGAGAAGGCTGCGGGGTGGGTTGACTTGATCCCATGGGAGAGATTGGTTGGTGCGGTGGAGAGTTAGACGGTGGTAGGATGGGATGGGTTGCATTCATATCATTTATTTATTATTGTTGTTGTAAATGGGCTTAGGCCCAAAATATTTCTAATTGGGTTCCGGCCCAATGAATAACGGTAAGGGGATTTCACACTGAGTTCTTGTAACTCACCCCCCTTTCTCTTAACCCTTGTAGGTTATGCTTGATGATATGGACTTGGGCTATGGATGACTCGAGGGAGGCCATACTTCGGAAATGGTTTATTTGGACTTTAGACTTCTTTCTCGTTTATTTTATTACTTTACTATTTTGGGTTAAATTTTGTAATAAGGCCTCTGGACTATTTTTATTTTTGCTTTTTGGTTGGGATGTTTTTATTATTTTTCTTAAATTGTTTAAAAAGGGAAATTTTCTAAAAACTTAAACAATGGTTTCCAAAATCGATTAACAAATGGATTTCAAAATAAACTTTTACAAATATTTTTAACACGGATATTTTCTCTCGAACTATTAACGATATTTTCAAAAGACTTGGATTCTCTTTCAAATTTTCAACGTCCTTTTCAAAAGTCACGGTTTTGTAAGATCATTAGTTTCGATTATCGATTTATCAAACAACCTCTCAAAATACTTGTATTTTATCTACGTTTCATAGCGTTTTCAAAATGTTCGCAACTCTATTTATAAACGTCACATTTTCGTAAATTATTTATTTCAAAAATGTTTTCGCAAACAAAAAGGTTTTTAAAGATTATTACGTAGTTAACAATTGCTTAAGTGTTTTTGGTTTTAACAAAGAGGCTGTATTTCTCAAGCAAGTTTTTAATAATCGCAAAGATGGTTTTTACTTCCATGTGACACACCAGATTCGGGCCTAACTTCTAGGCCGGGTTTGGGGTGTTACAAAAACAAAAGCCTCTCTCTGTTGCTCTCCTGTGGCGATTTACGTGAAGGCTCCACCGATCCCTCATGCACCACCAGTACCTGGTGGCGAAATTCAAAAAAAAAGTAATTTTTTTTCTTTTTTTATAAATATGTTTTATATATATTATATAGAGTTTCCAAAAGAAATAAAACAACATAAAAAAATTTACAGCATTCGGAAACGGAAAAAAAAATAAAAAATAAAAAAATAAAAAAAAACCTTTGCTGATATGGTATTGTGATCTTTTTTGACTATGTATATTTTCGTGTATGCCCCTTTTACAGATTGCCTTAGGGTTATTTATAACCCAAAAATGAAATTGAAAAATAAATACAAAATCACAATATGCGGATACTGTCCATTTTCTTTCCTTGTTTTGCAGGTGGACGACTAAAAATCCGGCGATGATGAAGGCTGGACGAAGGGCCTGTGTTGGGTGTTGCGGCATGAGGAGAGAACCCTAGGGTTCAGGGCTTCCAATTCTGTTTGGCATTTGGGCCCTTTTGGGCCGCGTAGATTTGGGTTTGGGTGTAATTGGGCTACTGTTAGTGTTTTGGGTTTAGGTTTATTGGGTCTGGGTGTAACGGGTTGTAAATGGACTGCAAAAAAACTAGACTTTGATTTATTATTATTATTTTTTTTTGGTTTGTTTTATTTACATGGGCCCGGGCTAAATTGGGTTCTTACACTAACTATTAAAATAATGCCTTAGGTCATCCCTAAGCATCCCACCACACACAATTTCTTTCAGGCTTCAAATTAAACCGAATGAATAATAATCAATTCAAGCATTCATGTCTCTAAGACTATCTATAAAACTTATATCTCATATGGCATCATCAAACATTCTTACTTAGGTACTTCTAATCTATTATGCAATTTAACTAGGTAACCTAATCAATTTCCCTTAAAATAATCAAATTATCTCATATCAATAAAAAATTCATAATTGACAAAAATCATTACATGCTTCATTATTTTCAACCACTATTCACTATGTTAATATAATTCAAGCACTATGCAACAAAAAAATAATATTTTTAAAAAATAATAATAAACTAAATCAAAGTAAACACATAAACAAAAACACACAAAATAATCCTATGCACTTCCCCCCACACTATAGAACATACATTACCTTTAACGAAAAATAGTGCAAACAAGAAAACTTCCCTAAGTAGGTCGGATCCTTGTTGTTATGATAATCTCAGGATTTGTGTGCTCCAGGCAGACGAAAAGGTACCTAAAAAAAATACTACGACAAGAAATATGAAATAAAAATAAAAAGAAGAATAAAAAGAAAAAAAAAGAAGTGTCAAAAATGGATGACAGAACTTCTAAAAATATTCGGATGAACTTGGGCTTTTCATGTTGCAAAGTGTGTTCTGCCTAGGATGTCACGACATTAGGGTGCGATGTCGCGACATCAGGCCCAGTTTCTAGCTTCTTTGATTTTTTTTTTCAATTATTTCCCACCATAGTATCTACTCCTAAAAAAAAATTGAACACAAATAACATTAATACTAAAAACTAAAAATAACGAGAAATAACAAAAAACAAAAATAAAGAAAACCGAAAAATAAAACAAAATGTAGAAATTCTTTAGAAATTGGGATGACCTGTATCGCCACCATAGAAGAACTTCCAACTAGTTCTTGACACTTTGATTCGACGTTTGTTTCTCTATTGATGTATATGAACCAGCCTTTTCGATTGATTCCAATGATATTGTCTTATTTTCGATCGGCCCGACATCTACATTACAAGCCATTTGGTACCAAATCCAAGCCAACCCCAAATCGCTTTCCAAGGTATTATTGCCTCAAGCTTCCTTCCCTCCATGTCGCGTGAAGTTTCGATCCCTTGAGCTTTATTGCTTTTGTTGGATGAGAATGGATCAAACTCATCGACTTCTTCGACTAGTACCTTTTTTGCTACGACCAGAAAGTGTATTGGTTTTTCTACAATTTCATTCAATATTGGTTTAAGCTCCATGTTAGTGGTTAGTTCATCTTCCACTTCTATCTTTACGATTAGTTCTGCTGCTATGTTAACTGGATCATAGACTGTTTCAGCTATGTTTCATTCCCATGGTCTTCAATTACAAGCTCTGGTTGAATCTCACCATAATTATCATCATCGTCATTGATAATACAAGGGTTCTCTTGATCCAAGTTGTGAGCGTCAGACATTCCTCTTTCCTGGAAGGCAGCACTTCGTATACTTCTTGCATCATTTTAATCATTTGCACCATCATATCTGACATGTGTGACAATACCTCAGAGCTGTTTGTCCTGATGGTTTCACATGAAGGAATCTCACACGAATCACTGGAAGGCTTGTTCGAATGTTTGGGCATATTATGATCTTCTTCAAGTGCCTCATACAAATTATTAATGAACTCATATGGATGTTCGACTATATCAGTACCTTGTTCGTTACTCCACTGGTATGTTGAGACTTCATTTCTGCGTTGGCTCATCTCGATCATGAACAATTTTTTATTTTCCATGATCTCACATTCTTCATATACTCCCTCATTGTACATTTCGTCATCAAAGCCCATCTTATCATTGAACCACATGTAATCAGTTTCATCCATGTTTGAATGATTTTCTCGGATTACTCCCTATAGATCAGTGACTGACTAAACAAGTATTACTCTCTTCTGAGGCATATACTGAAATTAACAAAGAAAAATAAAGGAGTTAGTAAACTAAATTAATAATATTAAAAATAAAAATCGTATCTATAATTCAAAATTTTCCTAATTATTCTTATTAAAACGTAAAACTAAAATCAATTTAGTAACGTTGCCTCCCTGGCAGCGGCACCAACAACTTGACCGCCTCTGAACGTACTAACGTCCAAAGTATGAATACTGCAATAAAAGATAAAGAATTGAGGCATTGTCGGCAAGTATACGGGTCCGGTTGTAATATAGTTTTTACAGCAAAGTAGGTAAGTATTCTGAGGATCATACCTAAAGGAGGCGAGTATTAAATTAATGCTAACCTAAACACAAATAAAATTAAATATTAGTTTAAATAAATTATAGTACGATGAAACATAAAGAAGAATTTTTGGATTTTTATAAATGATGAAATAAAAGATATATAAATAAAGTAGACTTTGGAAAAATTAATTTATAAACTTAATCAAATCTAGACAAGGGTGATTAGCTCGCATTGGTGATTATAACTAAATCCTATTTCAAGTTTTTATTTAATCAACTAGTCGTTACCCTAGCAGGATCTCTCGATCTTCCACTAAACTAACAAGTCGGCAAGAAATACTTATCTCTCAACCTCACAGTCCAAACCGATTCAGGGCTAAGGTGTTCACGGATAGGCCATACCAATTTTGGGTTAATTCCCACCTAAATGACTTCCTAGGGATGTCAAGCCTAGGGTTTAAATTCTTCCTTTCCCAAACAGCTGATCCGCTAAGAAAACCCTTCATAACAATTGGTTAATCACACCTCCACTCCCTAATCCCCCATAAGAGGATTAGTTCTTCATGGAATCCATAAACATAGTAAACTTGATGATAAATATATGCGTGAAAAAATAAATCAAGAATAAAGTTTAAAGAATCCTGATTGTATTCGATTGATAAAGTGCGAAAATCCTCAAACGTTTGATTATGTTTACAAATCAAGTTCTCCGAAGAACACGAATGAAAATAACTGAAAAGAAATCTAAACCCTAAGAGAAAGAAAAAAACTGAAAACTAAATTACAAAGAAAAACTTTGAATATCAAAAGTCATCCATAACAAGTGTTTAATGAGCCTATTTATAGATTTAGGGTTGCCGCCATCCTCAACCCTAGGTCAACTAACGTTCTTGTGTTAAACATTTGATTGTGCAGACCAAAACGCCCCTAGCTCATAAGTGCTTCCCGTACATGACTGATGTTGCGACACCCTAATGCATGTGTCACGAAATCGAGGGTAGTATGCTCATATTCAGGGTATCTTCAAGGGTGTGTCGCGACATCCTCAAGTCGTGTCGCGACATGGAAGACAGTCTTGGAATTCTTCTATTCTGGTCCTTATGTTGCGACATCAAACTCTCCGTGTTGCAACACAGTGACCAGTATCGAGTTAGCACGCCTTCTAATAGTCTTCTGCACACTCACAACGTATATTAACTCACCCTTAAGCCTCATTTGGCCCCTAAGGTCAATAAAAGACTTAAGTTGCACTTTTTTATTGAATGTAAATGAAATTATGAAAACTTGACTAAAACATAACAAAAGTGGTTGTATTCAAGCTCCTCAAATGCAAAAACTAGTTTAATCCGCTACACCGAATTGCAGCAGATCAATATCCTATGGCATATCAACTATATTCGACTTTGCCCGAATAGTGGCAACAAATCATCCAATTCATAATATAGCTCAATTTTGCATTTCATATCTCCAATTCATCAACCAAGTCATCAATATATACATAGCATAACATGAGTTATCTAAATTCACATCCAATTTCATAATTTCATCAAGTTATGTTATTTTTAATTTTATTCAATTTAGTCCTCTATCTCTATAATCAATCAAATTAACAAAAATACGATTCGATCAATCATATTTAACATACCTCAGTATCCTACCATGCAAATAATAGAAATATGCATCAATTCAAGTAATTTGAATAATAGAAATATTAACAGAACACTCGAGTTACTCATCGTTGGATCTCGTCTTTCCTTTCCCTCTCGAAGTTCCCGTATTGCCTTTAGCTATGAACTATAATCTGACAATACATAATATTAAATTCCAGTCCAAATCACAACCAATTACAAAAACACACACATTTTATAATCTAGTCTCTAAAACCAGGACTAGCATAACTTTCAATTTAAAGTTTCAAATTGAAATCCGATTTGACTATTATCTATTAGGGGCCTCCTATTTCTTATTACTACTATAAATTTTACATTTTATTCACTTTAGTCCTTAATGTAAAAACATATCAATTAAGCTTTACAATTTAGTTCTATTTCACATCTAAGCTTAAAATTTATCAATTTAACTCCTAAAACTTTCAATTCTCTACAATGGCATCTTTCAAGACTTTAAAAATTTTAAAATTTGGTCCGTGGGCTATCTAAATCAAGCTCTCATGACCTTAAAAACATAAATATTGCAAGAAAAAGACTTAATTGCACTAACCAATTATTTATTAAAAGCTTGAAACCCTTTTTAATGCATCTTATTCTTCTTTATTTATTTTGGTTTGGTTTGGGAGGATATTTATCTCGTTCTCCCCACCAAATTGCACATATATATTGTAATAGCCAGTTTTTAGTCAAATCGAAACAGTGGTTTCGGGACCAATAATCTTAAGTCAAAATATTTATTTTATTATTATTTTAAGGTCTAAAGCATGATAATATGATTGTGTGAAATTTTCGTTAAGAAATTTTATCATTTGAATGCTCAATTCGGTAAAAAGGACTAAATCACGTAAAGTGTAAAACTTATGTTCTATTAGCTAAAGGTATTAAATAGCTATGGAATATTAAAGTGAAGGTACTTATGTGGAAAATAGCCCATTAATTAGATAGTGGATGATAATGGCATGGCATTATTAAATTTTTTAATTAGTAATAAGGTTAATTGTCATTTAGTAATTAAAGGTTAATTAAAATAAAACAAAAACACCAAATTGATTCATTCATCTTCCTTAACCGATTTTCACATGAAGAATAGCCATTTTTAGGGCTTGAAGCATTCGATCATCTCCTAGCTCAATTGAAAGTCTGTTTTTGTCCCGTTTTTAATGATTTCTATGTTTTTGATATCGTTGCAGCTAGGTCTAGCTAGCCCATGGACTATTTTACAAAACTGTTAAAGATATTAGAGGTTGCCATTGATGAATACATGAGTATTTTGATGTTTAATGATAGATTATGAATGTTTGATGTTAGTTATACAAGTTTTGTTAAGTGATTTTTAGTGAAAATGCAAATTAGGGATTAAATTGTGAAATGTAAAAACTTTGTGGTTAAAATGTAACAGCCCGATTATGGGCCTAGTCGGAACAGTGGTTTCGAGACCACAAATTTGAAGTAATAAATTTTATTTTTATTATATTTTTATGGTCTACAATTTCACGGAACGATTTCGTGAAAATTTTGTTCGAAAATTTTGACATTTGGGCACTCAATTTAGTCAAAAGGACTAAATTGTAAAAAGTGCAAAATTTGAGTTCTAGAAGCTAGAGGTGTCAAATTGCTATGAAATTTTAAATTGGAGGCCCATAAATGGTAATTAGACCATTGGTTAATTTGTTGGACAAAAATGGACATGAAATAGGTGAAATAGAATATTTTTAAGTTAGGGGCATTTTGGTCATTTAGTAATTAAAATGAATTAAAAACAAAATTAAAAGCCAATTTTTGTCCATCTTCAACCCTATGGCCGAATTTCACAAGGGGAAACCATGGCTAGGGTTTTTCAAGCTTCCAAGCTTGATTGTAAGTCCGTTCTTGCCTCGTTTTTAATGATTTTTACGTTTTTGAAATCCTCGTAACAAGATCTATCTATTTCTACCACTAATTTGAGATATGGTTAAAGTCTAGGGTTTTGACCCATGATTAATATGTGTGTATTTTTGTGTTTAATGGTAGAAAATGCATGTTTATGGTTAGAGAAACGACTATTACTAAGTGATTTTCGGTAAAAATGCCTAAAAGGACTAATTTGTAAAAGTTATGAAATTTGTCATAAAAGTGTGAATTAGTGGAAATTGTGGGCTGTTGTAGTTATGAAAATGGTTTTTCTAGGCTTAAAATACAAGGAAATTGAATGAAAATCATTTTACGAGCCTAGGGGAAAAAGTGTAAATATGACAAAGTTTAGGGGCAAAAATGTAATTTTTGCTAAAATGTGAATTTAGGCTAATTTGAGTATCAGGATGAATAAATAAATTAAATGTATTGTTATAGATCAAGGAAAATGAGGTTTGGAACTAGAACGAGGGAAAAATGAGTAATTGACGAATAAGTCATTTTCACCGATTTTGCTTTCGAGGTAAGTTTGTATGTAAATAATACATCGTTTTTTATTTATGTTTTAATATTTTGTTATATTATATGAGATATGGTTGAATATGGAGTAATTATTTGATGTAAATTATGAATTGTGATTGATTATGGATGAATTGGTAAAATGTTGAAAAGTGAGAATTCCCGGTTGAACCTTCGGAATAAAAATATACGAATGAGGTAGCTAGGTCACATGTGTGGTACTAAGTAAAGGTCACTATGTGTACAAGATAGCTACGAGATGGTTTTAGGTCACGTGTGTAGTACTAAGTGCAAGCCACTATGTGTACCAGACGGATAGGTCGCATGTGTAGTACTAAGTGCAGGCTACTATGCGTACCCGATAGCTTCGATCACATGTGTGGTACTAAGTGCAGGCCACTATGTGTAAGTGATGGTTTTGGTCACATGTGTAGTACTAAGTTCAGGCTACTATGTGCACCAGATAGCTTCGGCTACAAGGGTGGTACTATGTGCAGGCCACCGTGTATCTGTTATTATTATTCCGATGAGTTCAACGGGAAATTGACTAGTGAAAATACATGTGATCATGTAACGACTAAGTGTAATTGAATATGACTATGTGATGAATAAGTGCAGGTATAAGTGTGAAAGTTTATGAAAAATGTGCTCGATATTTGATCGAACCTTCGGTAAGATGAAATGGAGTAAGTGAAATTATGAAAGAGTGAATTTAGCAACAAAATAGTTTTGGACAGCAGCAGTTGTGTGACTTTGAAAAATCACCAAAAATGGTGGAAATTGAATTATAAGTTGAATAAGATATGAAATTAAAGCTTATTGAGTCTATTTTGGCATAAAAAATAGTGTAAGCGAAAGAATTTCATATTCTGAGACATTTGAATTTTTGTGAGACAGGGTCAGAATGATTTTGGAATCCCCTGTTCCGGTCTGGAAAATCATTAAAAATTGTATAAAAATTATTATGGTTTATAATTTATATTATTAAATTTCTTAATGAGTCTACTTTCAAGAGAAATAAACGGGAACATTATCCAATTTTTGTACAATGAGATAATCAATTTTTAGTGTAGAGGGGTCGGAACAGTCGGACAGCGAAATAGGGGAACTTTAAAGAATAAACTGTACTTATTGGTTAAACCAAAAATTCTGAAAATTTTATGGTAAGAAGATATGTGATTATAGTTTTAGGGAAAATTAGAGGTTCTTAATTTGGAGTTCTGTAGCTTGAGATATAAATAATTTAGTGACTGTAACTCGAGTAGACAGCTTGAGATGAACATGAACAAATAGTGGAACTATGTGCAATTATGATTGTATTATCTTCAGAACATATTGTGAAGATTTATAAAAGCCTGTTAATAAATCACTCATTATTTACATACCTACTTACTAAGCTATAATGCTTACCCCCCTTCCTTTCCTTTTTCCTATAGTGTCACAGAGGCTAGCTCGGGTTGGAGACCGTCGGAGATTTTATCACACTATCAAGCTTTTGACTTGAATCAATGCCTTCAAGTAATTTAAGTCTATGGCATGTATAGGGACTTAGTCATTTTGTGTATGTGTTATTATGTTTTAGCCAAATGTATTGGCTTGTAATGGTTAAAGGTTGTTGTAGTATGTAGCCATGCTAATTGGCTTATATTGGCTAATTAATTGTAAGCCTATATATATTATTTATATGCCAATGTCTTGTGATGTGAGCTGTGTTTGCATGATACATGATGAGTTGTGGGTTATGGCCTAAATACCTAATGGTTGAATGTGCTATGTAGTCTGGATGTCGAATGGCTAAGTTTGGCTCAATGGTATGGTATGATAATTAGATATAATTATGCATGTATAATAGTTGTTAAGGATGCATATTGAGTGTGACCCTGTTTTGAAGAAAAATTTTCTAAGTGTTGTGAAATTTTCCAAAGTTCTCGGTTTAGTCCCGAACCACTTGCAAAGCATGTTTTGGGCCTTGTAGGTCCATATTAGGGACTCTATGATTGAATATGAAAATTTTTAAATTTGGATGGAAATTTGTGACTTGGAAATGATCGGTTATATGTGATTAAGTTTGGTAATGCCTCGTACCCTATTCCGGCGACACATACGGGTAAGGGGTGTTACATTTAGTGGTATCAGAGCTATGGTTTAGTCGATTCTCGGACTAACATAGCGTATGTGAGTCTAGCTATACATGCCATATTACTACTCGTGATAGTATGATATCTCCCAGCTCTGAGGAAATTGTTTTGTTAAGATAGAGATGACTTCCAACCGACCTATTTTTTGATAATGCTGATAATGATATTGAAATAATTGAAACGTGCTTATGATGTGTCGAAATTTGGAAAGGTATGAATAGAAGTTCAAGATATGTATGTGTTAATGTACGAAATGAGATAACCACAAGTTGAGAAATGTGAAAAGTGTAATGAAATGAAAGTTTATATGGTGATAAGCCCATCCAAGTTTGTTTGGCATGCATATGATGTTATTTGCCCAACATATTTGATTAAACGAATACGATAAGTAAATTTACTAAAATTGACTAAATGTGTGTTTATGTACACTTGTTTGAATAAGATAATCGAAAAAGTTCGTGTAACATGACTATGTATGTTAATTAGCTTGAAGTGAATTATGTAATTGTTATGATATGATGTTGGTGATGAATGCTAAGTCATATGTGTGTACTTATAAGAGTCAAATTAGAGGCTTTACGACCTCACCCCCTTACCAGTGTTGCTTTATAACGAAAATTCACGAGAACCATGTGGAATAAGTCCATAAATGTGAAACTAAAGAGTTTAGTGGTGAAATAATTAGTAATGCATACAGAGATAAGAATAGTTTGGAAAGTGGAAACAATTTTGGAAGGATATCAGAATGTTTTAAAGATTATACAGATTATGCAATGTCACAGATAAAGGAGAAGTTAGTCTCGGCCAATCGACTTATTCAGATATGATGTCTAAAGTATGTGTTTGCTGAAATTTTTCCCGAATTGATTTTCATTAGTGAGTGGAATAATACAGGGTTCATGATTGTAACACCCCAAACCCGGCCCATACGTTATGAGCGGATTTGGTATGTCACACGAGCAAAACATGTTAAACCCTTTTTGTTCGTACTAAAATATTGCTTTGTTAAAAATCAAGAAAAGAAGTTTGATTTGATAAAATACTACTATCCTCAAAGATTTGATTGATAGATCGATAAATTTGAACTAATGATCTTACAAAACCGTGACTTTTGAAAACGACGTTGAAAAGTTGAAAGAGAATCCAAGTCTTTTGAAAATATCGTTAATAGTTCGAGAGAAAATATCCGTGTTAAAAAGATTTGTAAAAGTTTATTTTGAAATCCATTTGTTAATCGATTTTGGAAACCATTGTTTAAGTTTTTAGAAATTTCCCCTTTTTAAACAATTTAAGAAAAATAATAAAAACATCCCAACCAAAAAGCAAAAATAAAAATAGTCCAGAGGCCTTATTACAACATTTAACCCAAAATAGTAAAGTAATAAAATAAACGAGAAAGAAGTCTAAAGTCCAAATAAACCATTTCCAAGTATGGCCTCCTTGAGTCATCCAAAGCCCAAGTCCATAACATCAAGCATTACCTACAAGGGTTAAGAGAAAGGTGAGTTACAAGAACTCGGTCATAAATCCCTTTACCATATTCATTGGGCCTGAACCCAATTAGCAATATTTTGGGCCTAAGCCCATTTACAAACAACAATAATGTATCAAATATGCATATGATATGCAATTCCCAAACCAAACCTAGTTTTCCATCCGCTACACACCACCCGTACCAACCAAAGACACCAGTAGGGAGCTTTAGTCACCCACCCCGCCAACACACCAAACATAGGCATTAAGCCGATTATATCAAATTTGTGGACAAGCCACCAGATTAACAGAATTTACATGGCATCGCCATTTTTCATATTTGTGGCGAGCCACTGAATTATATAGCGAGCTACGAACTTCTCTTCATCATTATCCCATCCCATGCAAATCATGTATATAATGCATAGCCATTCACAACAATTTATTCAGATATTTATTACAAAATTATGGCCCATTACAAAGAATTAATCAAAAGGCCCATTAAGCAAAATATCGATTTGGCCCATTTAGCAAAATATCGATTGGCCCATATAGCAAAATATCGATCGCCCATTTATCAAAATATCAGATTGGCCCATTTATCATAATATCAGATTGGCCCATTTATCAAAATATCAGATCAGCCCATTTATCAAAATATCAGATTGGCCCATTTATCAAAATATCAGATTGGCCCATATAACAAAATATCAGATCGGCCCATTTATCAAAATATCAGATCGGCCCATTTATCAAAATATCAGATTGGCCCATATAACAATTTAGTAATTCGGCCCTTTAGGGGCATTTTCGTAATATCGACCCATAGGGGCATTTTCGTAATTTCGATAATTTACCCACTAAGGGTAATTCTGAAACACCCCAAACCCGGCCCACAAATCCCGACCGGATCTGGTATGCTTCTTAAGAAAAATTTGTTTTGTCGTTTTCTAAAAAGATGTGATCTTGTGGTAAAAGAATAGATTTGAAGTACGAACTTGTTAAAATTCGTTTTTGTACTTTAAATTTGTATTTATAAATTCATTTAAAATAAATTATTTATCAAAAGAAAATCCAAATTTAGGATTATTTATTATCATTTTGAAAACCATAAGTATTTAGATGTCAAAACATTTTCATACGATTATCGAAAATATTTAATTGTTTAGTTGAAATTGATCGTAGCAGATTATAAATTAAAAACGTAAAAGTAACATAGCTAATGGCGGCCTTATTACAAAAACATATCCCAAATTAAATCCCGAAATATATAAGAAAACGTAATAAGTTTAATAAAAGGAAAACCAAAATACTGAGTTGAGCAATGGCCACCACGTAGTCCTCGCTGACCCGGTCCAAATCATTGAGTATCACCTGAAAAGATATCCCACGGAAGGGTGAGTCAACAGACTCAATGTGTAACAATACACTAAAAGTCCAATCGATCATAGCAATAAGCCCATAATATAGCAAATTAAATAATAACTGATTAAATCACATGTACATATAAAATGAAATGCAATCCCGAACCCAACTTAGATATCCATCCGCTACACACCACCCGTACCTACCAATCACACCGTGGGGATTACTAAATTAACCCTCCATCCGCTACACACCATCGAAGGCAGTTGCTGCAGTCAACATGCACATCGCCCTTATAAATTGTGGCATGGCCATCAGATAATTGTGACAGAGTCACCGGATTCATAATGTCGTGACTGAAGTCATCAGATTCATAATGTGGTAAAACCACCGGAACACTTCCCCTTTATCAAAATCACCCATATGCCCATGCATTAAACACATTATTTCAATAGCATGCCATATAACCCCAAATTCATAACGGAATCATACACATTTCATATTCACGCTTATAGCATTATTAACGATGCAGATATCATGCCATGTACATTACCCCAAAATCATAACAAAATCGGATATGTCTCATATTAAAATTATACATAGTACTAAGGGATAACGTACCTCAATTCACTGTACCATTGAATGATACCCGAAGTCATAATCAATCATATTTCTTTATTAACAACTTTTATCAATAATAATATTAATCTATTAGAAGTTTAGCATAAGTTACACACCTTGCAAACACGGAAAGCGATATAATACTTAAGATTTCCAACCCTTGCCTACAACGTCGATAGCACCTACATAACACTATGTGAGAAATCGATTATCAATAAAAAGATATGGCCTTTGGCTGAATATCATCATCTTCTTACCTTGGATTATTCAAATCCCGAATGATTCCCCCTAAACGTTGGCTACAAAGAAACCCCGAACTTTCCTTCAAGTTTCGGCCAAAGATAATAAAAAGGGATTAGATTCCTAGATTCGGCTAATCCAAAAGAAAAGAAAGAAAATGATTGATAGATAATCCTTACCCGTAACACAGAGATTGATTCACCCTTACTTGAACTATAAAGGGATTTGACCTTAATAATTAAAAAGAAAAGAAATGGTGATTTCGGCTTTAACAAAAGAGAAGAGAAAAGATGGTGGAAATAGAGAATTGTTTCGCTAAGAGAAAGAAGGAGAAAAGAGAAAGAGAAAGAAAAGAAAAAGAGAATATGAGAGATGCCCTTGGTGCTAGGATGATTTCGGCACTAGAGAGGAAGAAAAGAAATGTGAAATGTCTTCTAAACTTTTTGGTAATGGTCAAGTAAGAAAGGATGAAAGAAAAATGTCTTCAAAAGTGGTAATATTTTGGTACCAAAAAGAGAGAAAAGCTTGAAAGAAAAACAAAGAAAAAGAGTACCAATTTGGTCAAAATATGATAGCCACAACAAAACAAAGTTTTCACCTAATGCAAATGACCATTTCGGCTAGGAAGAAAAATTTGGAGAAAAGGGAAAAGATGCACAAATTGTTAAGATTTTGGTCAACTAACACCCCCTAATCCCATACAACATTCGGCCAACTCACAAGCCAACACAATCCCCCTTTTTCCTCCTCATTTCTTCCCTATCATCCCCTTAATCACTATCACCATTAAACCAACCCCCCCTTAGCCCTTATGCCGTCTAGGTTCATGGTCAAATGACCATGGAAAAGCTTCCAAAACATCATCCACTCTTCAAGCCTTTTGTCCCCTAAACCTTCCTTAACAACTTGATTCCTTACCATAACTACTAACTTGCCTTTTCCCTTTGGTCTACTATCCAAAAAATAAAAGAAGAGTCCATCCAATCAAGATAAGGTTTGACCGACACTATAGGAAAGAGAATAAAAATTAAAATTCCATCCTATTGCTAGCTAAGGGATTCGAGCCTCTACCTTCATGCATTCACCCATGCGCCATCACCACTTTACTAATTGACTTGTCTTGTGATTAAACCTCAAATTAGTTCTCTTAAGGCCAAACTTGCTTAGCTCCCCTTCTAAAACTAAAAATCTAATATTTTTCGAAAGCATTCTCCTATATTCTAAAATTCTCGAAGCCCCTAAAACTCATACAAAGAGCACACAACAAAACAATGCACACATTCAAGCGAAAAAAAAAATTTCATAACCCCTAAATTTTGGATATTACAATTCTACCCTCCTAAAAAAAATTTCGACCTCGAAATTACGACAAGAATAAGTGAGGGTATTCTTTGTCGCATAGCTTCCTCCTAGGCTCCCACGAAGCTTCTTCCGATCCATGGTTACGCCATAACACTTTGTGAGAGGAACTGATTTCCTCGTAACACCTTCACATCCCGATCTAGAATTTGAATCGGTTCCTCCTCATAGGATAAATCGATCGTAGTTCTACCTCCTCAACCGGCACTACATGAGATGGATCCGACCGTGCAACGACGTAACATCGAAACATGAAACACATCATGCATTTGCTTCAACTCAAGGTAACTCTAATCGATATGCCATCGGTCCAACCCGCTTCAAAACCCGATAAGGTCCTATAAACTCAGGGCTTAACTTTTTTTGCGACCAAATCTCATCACCTTTTTCCAAGGCGAAACCTTTAGGAACACTTGGTCTCCCACAACAAACTCTATTTCCTTTCGCTTCAAATCTGCGTCGACTTTTGCCTATCGATGCCTCCTTCAACCGCGTCCGAATTACCTTAACCTTTTCTTCGGATTCAGCCACAATCTGGACCCAAAACCCGGCGTTCCTTTAATTACGTCCAACACGTAGGAGTGCGACACTTCCGTCCATATAGCGCTTCATACGGTGCCATCCGAATCATCGGCAGTAGGTAATTTGTTGTATGCAAACTCGCTAAAGGCAAAAACTCTTCCCGACTTCCTCTGAAATCTATCACACATCCCCAACATATCCTCTAATACTTGGATTACTCGCTCGGATCGACCGTCGATCGTGGATGAAATGCCGTCTCAAGTCTAATCGGTGCCCAAAGCCCGATGTAATGCTTTCCAAAACCGAGACGTAAACCTCGGATCTCTATCCGAAATAATCGACACCGGCACTCCATGCAATCTTACAATCTCTCGCCACATACAACTTCGCCAATTTACGCAAAGAGTAATCAACTCGCATGCGGTATGAAATGTGCGAGAATTTGTCAATCGATCCACTATCACCCATACCGAGTCTTTCTTAGTAGGCGTAAGGGGGAAGCCCACTAACAAAATCCATGGTGATACGCTCCCACTTCCATTGCGGAATCTTTATTGGCTGAAGCAATCCCGAAGGAACTTGGTGTTCAGCCTTAACTTGGCGACACGTTAAGCACTTCCCAACAAATTTCGTAACTTCCCGCTTAAGACCAGCCACCAAAATTGATCCCGAAGGTCCTTGTACAACTTACTACCTCCCGATGCATCGCATAAGGACTACCATGCGATTCTCGAAGAATTCTTCGCCTAAGCTCCTCATCCTTCCGGCATACGGACCTTACCCTTGAAACACAAAACTCCATCGCCAAGTAACACCATAATCTTCCAGCTCCCCATTACGCACTTGCGTAGTTTAACACTTAAATCATCATCTACCAACCGTCTTTCTTTCACCTGACTCAACCACATCGGCTTTACTTGTAGTTCCGCCAACAAGCTTCCATCGTCATAATGACTAAGATGTGCAAACATCGCCCTTAAATCCGACACCACTTTCCTACTTAGGGCATCTGCTACTACATTCGCCTTGCCTGGATGATATTCTATAGAACAATCGTAGTCTTTCAACAACTCCACCCATCTTCGTTGTCTCAGATTCAGCTCCTTCTGAGTCAGCAGATACTTAAGACTCTTGTGGTCCGTATAGATTATTGACTTTTCTCCATACAAATAATGCCTCCACACCTTAAGAGCAAAGACTACCGCTGCTAACTCCAAGTCATGCGTCGGGTAGTTAACCTCGTGAGGCCTCAATTGCCGAGACGCATACGCAACCACCTTCCCGTCTTGCATCAAGACACATCCCAATCCAATGTGAGACGCATCATAATACACCACAAAGTCCTTCCCTGCCTCAGGCTGAATCAAAACCGGAGCTTCAGTCAAAACCCTTTTAAGCTTCTCAAAGCTCTCTTGCTGCTTATCCGTCCACACGAAAGGTATCTCTTTTCTCAACAACTTCGTCAAAGTTGCCGCTATCGAGGAGAATCCTTCGACGAACCTTCTGTAGTAACCCGCTAAACCCAAGAAACTGCGAACCTCAGCTACAGACTTAGGTGGTTTCCAATCTAACACTGCCTCAATCTTCCGAGGATCCACCCTTATCCCTTCCGCAGACACCACATGTCCTAAAAACGCAACTTCTTTCAGCCAAAATTCGCACTTGCTGAATTTGGCATAAAGCTTCTTCTCCCCCAACACTTGCAACACTATCCGAAGATGCTCATCATGCTGTAACTCAGACTTGGAATACACAAGAATGTCGTCTATGAACACAACAACAAACTGATCCAAGTAGGGTTGAAAAACCCGGTTCATCATATCCATGAACGCAGCTGGGGCATTAGTCAATCCAAACGGCATTACCAAAAATTCATAATGCCCATATCTTGTTCGAAAAGTTGTCTTATGGATATCCGCTTCCTTCACCTTAAGCTGATGATACCCCGACCTTAGATCTATCTTTGAGAATACCGTAGCTCCTCTAAGCTGATCGAATAAGTCATCTATCCTTGGCAAAGGATACTTGTTCTTGATGGTCACTTTATTCAATCGCCAGAATCTATGCACATACGCATAGTCCCGTCCTTCTTCTTCACGAACAAAACTGGTGCTCCCCATGGTGACACACTAGGTCGGATAAACCCACGATCAAGCAACTCTTGAATTTGAGCCTTAAGCTCAACCAACTCCTTTGGTGCCATTCTATACGGAGCGATAGATATTGGCGCCATTCCAGGCAACAAGTCAATCCCAAATTCCACCTCCCGATCCGGAGGCAATCCTGGAAGTTCTTCCGGAAAGACATCCACGAATTCCCTTACAGTCCTGACTCCTTCAACAGTTGCCTCCTTAGCTTCTAAGGCACTGACCAACATAAGAAAAGCCAAACAACCCTTCCTAACCATCTTTCTGCCTTAAGGGCAGATACTACATTTGATAAGTAGTTCCGTCTCTCGCCCATCACCACAACTTCCTTATCGTCCATAGATCTTAGTGACATCCGCTTAGCAGCACAATCCACATTCGCACGATACTTCACTAGCCAATCCATGCCTAGGATCAAGTCAAATTCCCGAATGGCAACTCCATTAAATTAGCGGAAATCTGCGTCCCTTGAACTTCTAAAGGCACTTCCTTAAAGAGCTTATCTACTTCACTACACCATCCTAAAGGACTAAGTACGCGATCATCTCCTGATGTACGCCTCGAGTTCACATGCGAGTTCCGGATACTTCACTAGCGATGTATGAATGAGTTGACCCTATATCTATCAAAGCAATAAAGGGCAACCTGAAATAAGAAACGTACCCATGATAACATCAGTGCATCACTATCTTCCCTCCGACGAACCGCATACACCAAACTCGGGCCGTCTAGCCTCGGTACTACCATCGCCTGCTCGCCCGAGTCCCGCGACCTCTACCAAAACCATTACCTCGCCACTCGAACCACGACCCCTCATCGGTCACTGTCCACCTCCTGCGCCACCGGCTGATTAAAACCCTAACCCATCGATTTGTTTTCTCTCTGTATCCATCGGACAATCCTTAATCATATGATCCTTGGATCCACACTTGAAACATCCTCCTGTCTTCTTCCAACATTCTCCTGTGCATCTTTCCACATTGAGCACAAGTACGATATTGTCCTCCTGAAGCAACTTGCGACCTCGCGCCCATCAACTCTAGGTTTCTTTTGAAAATTCGGACGACCACGAAGACCCATAGCTCCTCTTATTCTTATTCTGACCTCGATCTCTGTTCTGTCTCTTGGTCCGCTTAACTTCTTCAGCTATCCGTGCTCTATCCACTAAAACTGCAAAATCCCTCTCACGATGCGGTGCAATCAACACTCGCAGACTCATCTCGCAACCCATCCTCAAATCGACACACCGCTCATAATCGTGAGCTACAATCCTCTGGCATATCGGCTTAACCGTAAAAACTCCGCTTCATACTCACTATCGACTTATTTCCTTGTACCAGATTCAGGAACGCCTTTCTCTGAGAGTCAATGTAGCTAGCTCCGACATATTTCCCTTCAAACTTAATCTTAAAATACCCCCAATCCACACGATCCACGGGAATACTCTCTTTGACAAAGGAGCCACCACCGTACGCCTCAAATCACGGCAAAATAAAACAGCACCTTTCAATTTCTCCTCGGCAGTGCAGTCCAAATCGTCCATGATCCTCTCGACTGCTTCTAACCAATACTCCGCTACATTCGGAGCTACCCCAGATACTCCCCTAAAAACCTCGGCTCCGTTAGATCTAAGTCTCTCAGCCACTGACTTTCGAGCTCCATTACCCATACTAGCTCCTGCTACTCGCTCTAGGACTCGCGAAGATAGCTGCGATGCATAGTCACGTCATCTCCTCCAGTTTGCTCTTGAAATTCTGCTCCAACAGCTGGTGGCGGTGCCTCATTTTCGGAACCCTGGCCAGACCTAACTGGTTCCGACATAGCCATTCTGCCTCTACCGCGTCCACGACGACCACGTCCCCTAGAACTCATGTCTACTTAGTGTCTTATCTGTTTTTACGAAAATTTAGGCATTAGAGTCTTTTCACTTTCTTGTTTAAAGAAAATTTTATGCAACAGAGTTTTAATCAGTGATTTTTCCCGTATAAGTACACATATACCTAGGGTCCATGTCTCTAAAGTATAGTTTCCTTAGTCTTATCAACATACTGAAATTAATTTATCAACAAAAGAACTTACCTGGCGGACTTGGGTCGAGACTCGGGTGCCATGCTTCTATTAAATCATTTTAACCAAAAATTTTCAAAAAGTCATTTGGAATTAATTTTTGAAAACGTTGTGGGCTTCAAAACCCAAGGCCGAGTATTTAAAACTGGGCTCTGATACCAAGTTGAAACACCCCAAACCCGACCCACAAATCCCGACCGGATCTGGTATGCTTCTTAAGAAAAATTCGTTTTGTCGTTTTCTAAAAAGATGTGATCTTGTGGTAAAAGAATAGATTTGAAGTACGAACTTGTTAAAATTCGTTTTTGTACTTTAAATTTGTATTTATAAATTCATTTAAAATAAATTATTTATCAAAAGAAAATCCAAATTTAGGACTATTTATTATCATTTTGAAAACCATAAGTATTTAGATGTCAAAACATTTTCATACGATTATCGAAAATATTTAATTGTTTAGTTGAAATTGATCGTAGCAGATTATAAATTAAAAACGTAAAAGTAACATAGCTAATGGCGACCTTATTACAAAAACATATCCCAAATTAAATCCCAAAATATATAAGAAAACGTAATAAGTTTAATAAAAGGAAAACCAAAATATTGAGTTGAGCAATGGCCACCACGTAGTCCTCGCTGACCCGGTCCAAATCATTGAGTATCACCTGAAAAGATATCCCACGGAAGGGTGAGTCAACAGACTCAATGTGTAACAATACACTAAAAGTCCAATTGATCATAGCAATAAGCCCATAATATAGCAAATTAAATAATAACTGATTAAATCACATGTACATATAAAATGAAATGCAATCCCGAACCCAACTTAGATATCCATCCACTACACACCACCCGTACCTACCAATCACACCGTGGGGATTACTAAATCAACCCTCCATCCGCTACACACCATCGAAGGCAGTTGCTGCAGTCAACATGCACATCGCCCTTATAAATTGTGGCATGGCCACCATATAATTGTGACAGAGTCACCGAATTCATAATGTCGTGACCGAAGTCACCGGATTCATAATGTGGTAAAACCACCGGAACACTTCCCCTTTATCAAAATCACCCATATGCCCATGCATTAAACACATTATTTCAATAGCATGCCATATAACCCCAAATTCATAACGGAATCATACACATTTCATATTCGTGCTTATAGCATTATTAACGATGCAGATATCATGCCATGTACATTACCCCAAAATCATAACAAAATCGGATATGTCTCATATTAAAATTATACATAGTACTAAGGGATAACGTACCTCAATTCACTGTACCATTGAATGATACCCAAAGTCATAATCAATCATATTTCTTTATTAACAACTTTTATCAATAATACTATTAATCTATTAGAAGTTTAGCATAAGTTACACACCTTGCAAACACGGAAAGCGATATAATACTTAAGATTTCCGACCCTTGCCTACAACGTTGATAGCACCTACATAACACTATGTGAGAAATCGATTATCACTAAAAAGATATGGCCTTTGGCCGAATATCATCATCTTCTTACCTTGGATTATTCAAATCCCGAATGATTCCCCCTAAACGTTGGCTACAAAGAAACCCCGAACTTTCCTTCAAGTTTCGGCCAAAGATGATAAAAAGGGATTAGATTCCTAGATTCGGCTAATCCAAAAGAAAAGAAAGAAAATGATTGATAGATAATCCTTACCCGTAACACAGAGATTGATTCACCCTTACTTGAACTATAAAGGATTCGACCTTAACAATTAAAAAGAAAAGAAATGGTGATTTCGGCTTTAACAAAAGAGAAGAGAAAGATGGTGGAAATAAAGAATGGTTTCGGCTAAGAGAAAGAAGGAGAAAAGAGAAAGAGAAAGAAAAAGAAAAAGAGAATATGAGATATGCCCTTGGTGCTAGGATGATTTCTGGCACTAGAGAGGAAGAAAAGAAATGTGAAATGTCTTCTAAACTTTTTGGTAATGGTCAAGTAAGAAAGGATGAAAGAAAAATGTCTTCAAAAGTGGTAATATTTTGGTACCAAAAAGAGAGAAAAGCTTGAAAGAAAAACAAAGAAAAAGAGTACCAATTTGGTCAAAATATGATATCCACAACAAAACAAAGTTTTCACCTAATGCAAATGACCATTTCGGCTAGGAAGAAAAATTTGGAGAAAAGGGAAAAGATGCACAAATTGTTAAGATTTTGGTCAACTAACACCCCCTAATCCCATACAACATTCGGCCAACTCGAAGCCAACACAATCCCCCTTTTCCTCCTCATTTCTTCCCTATCATCCCCTTAATCACTCATCACCATTAAACCAACCCCCTTAGCCCTTATGCCGTCTAGGTTCATGGTCAAATGACCATGGAAAAGCTTCCAAAACATCATCCACTCTTCAAGCCTTTTGTCCCCTAAACCTTCTTTAACAACTTGATTCCTTACCATAACTACTAACTTGCCTTTTCCTTTGGTCTACTATCTAAAAAATAAAAGAAGAGTCCATCCAATCAAGATAAGGTTTGACCGACACTATAGGAAAGAGAACAAAAATTAAAATTCCATCCTATTGCTAGCTAAGGGATTCGAACCTCTACCTTCATGCATTCACCCATGCGCCATCACCACTTTACTAATTGACTTGTCTTGTGATTAAACCTCAAATTAATTCTCTTAAGGCCAAACTTGCTTAGCTCCCCTTCTAAAACTAAAAATCTAATATTTTTCGAAAGCATTCTCCTATATTCTAAAATTCTCGAAGCCCCTAAAACTCATACAAAGAGCACACAACAAAAAAATTCACACATTCAAGCAAAAAAAAAATTTCATAACCCCTAAATTCTAGATATTACAAATTCGGTAATTTCGCAACCTAGACTTAACTACTAATGTGGAGCATAAAAATCGAAACTGTCTATCTGCGTCGTACTGACTAAATTAACTATAACTTGAGTTAGGAATCTTGAAATCTAAATCCGTAAATTTTCCTTGAAACTAGACTCATATATCTACTTACTACTATTTTTCCAGAATTTTTGGCTCAACCATTTAGTACAGTTTATTCTTTAAAATTTACCTTGTTTCACTGTCCAATGATTCTGACCTCTCTTACCTTAATTTCAATTATCTCACTATACGGTTTTCATATACTGCTCCCCCTTGTTTCTAATGAAAATAGGCTCACTAATGAATCCATACATATGAATTATAACCCTTAATTCACTTTGTAAAATTTTATATGATTTTTCCAAAATAGATCAGGGAACCACGAAGTTAATCCGAACCAGTCTCACTAAAATTAAGATATCTCAGAATATAGAATTCCTTTTCCTTTTCGTTTCTTCCTTATCAAAATAGACACAGTAAGCTTTAATTCGATATCTTATTCACTATCTAATTCCCTTTCTCCTATTTTTCGTGATTTATCAAAAACGCGTCCTTGCTTCTAACTGAAACTGTTTTATTACAAAATACGATTACCACTACGATCATACGCACGCCCGAGTGATCACAGATGCCGGTTTTCGGTTTTCTTGGGTATTTTGACCAAATCACAGAACATATCATACAAACATTCAGAGAGATGTGAGATTACACACCATATCAAACATGTATTTGGAAGGTACGGGATTACACACCTGATTTTGATTTGCTAACGAACCACTCGTCGATGACCTAGAACAATACCAACCAAAAGTTAGCCTCGAATTTCCAAAAGATTTCGTATCACTTACACTTAAATCACTTACCACTATGTCCGAAGGTAGAACATATCGAGTGATGTTGTCCCTAAAACATAATCGATTAGTCGAAACTTCGATCCGATTAACACAATAACCGAGTAGTGATATCGAATGGACTATGAAAAGACTCCTTACCTTAATCGATGATAATCCCAATTCCCACCAATTTAATTATGACTTGAGATGATTAGGCAATGATGTGGTATTCGGCCAATCCACTAGAATACTACAAATAAAAGATGATGAAGATGTGAGGGAGTAAGGGAGAACACCATTTCGGTTTTAGAATCAAGATGAAACAACCAAATAATGAGGGACTCTCATTCGGCTAAAGAGAAAAAGAATGAAAAGATTTGAATAAAAACACTTACCCGGTTTAATCAAGAAAGAAAAACCCAACTTGGAAGATGGAGAAGATGATCAATTAGGCTAGGTGGTTTCGGCAAAACAAAGAAAGAAAAGTACTCACTAATGGCTTTAGAGTTTCGGCAATCAAGAAGAAAGAAGAAGAATTTGTTTAATATCAACTTGAAGTTTCGGCTATCAAGGAAGATGGACAAAAGATGAATATGTGACCAATCCAAAGAGAAGAAAAAATGCACTATTGTGCTAGAAGATTTCGGCAAAGAGAGTAGCAATTTGGGAGAAAATGACACAAAGTTACAAATGGGATTTTTGGCCAAAACAATACCAAAACCTTACCAAAAGCCAAAGTAAAATTTCAGCTACCTATCTACCCCCAAAACCATCCACATGCATAGCCATAAGGGTCAAAATTTTTCCAACCATACTTTCCATAACATTCTCCATGAAATAAGCCACTTGTTCCCCTTACTTGCCTTTTCCTTTTGATTCCTTTCCCCAACCTCAACCTTTCCTTAATTCCTTTAGCCACCATACCAAAAATAAAGAAGTCAATAAAGAAGTCAACCTTGCCATATATATACCTTGGCCGACACTAAGGAAGGAATGCAAAAATAAAAGTCAAAATTGCACACAAAAGGATTCGGACCTCTTCCCTCAAGGTACTACATGTGGCGACATAACCCTTTTACCAATTGCTCATTTATGCTAGAAATTTACTCTTTTATTTCCATAAGCCTTGATGCCACTTACTATCTCTCCTTAATAGGCTTAAACACAAAATTTTACTAAGGCCCAACTTGAACCCGGAACTTCATAGAAACCTCGTAACTTTCCAAAATTACCTTCTTAATAAGTCCAACTCGAAATAATGTCATTCTCTTGTTCTCAAAATTTTAAAACGCTTCTACGCTCAAGGCCCATTGGGCCCAATTCTACTAGGCCAAATTTCAGGATGTTACAATTCTACCCTCCTTAAAGAAATTTCGTCCTCGAAATTTCCAACCAACTACTAAACGCATCGCTCAAATCACACCACTAAGCTTTCGCTGCGCACTCTGATCTTAATAACACTAATGTACCTTTAACATAACCTTGAATCCTCTTTCACACAACCAAACGTCTAACCACAGAAGCAAACAGTTATCTACCATTTATACTTAGAATTTTCTACATTCAATCATCACGTCCAACCAAAACATACCTGACTTGATGGTGATGAAACAATCCCGAGCCTTATGCTCCTTAGACCCGCATCTCAAGCATGCTCCTAACCTCCTCCGGCATTCTCCCGGATGACGCCTTCCGCAATAATCACAAGCCGAAAAGTTTGGTCGTGCCTTGGCATGCTTCACGGAACGAGACTGCTACCCAAAAGAACCGCAATCTCTTTTCTTCTTACAGTCCACAGACCCAACTCGAAGTGCTTCGCTGATCTCCTTAACCTCCTTCAATACCTTCTTAACTATCTGAGTCAGGTCATTAACCCCAACTCGATCATGAGATCCGTCTCACCCATCGGCGATGCCAACTCCTCCCTTTTCGCACTGCGCCCGGTCTTTGAAGATCTAGTCCTAGCACCTCGGCCTCTGGCACATCCACGTCTACCGCGTCCATATCTTCTAGCGTTCATGTTCACTAAGTCAATTTAATCTTGATTACGAGTTTTATGAATCAGTATACTATTCGATGTTTATTAAATGATGTTTTATAGAGTATGAGTAGAAAAGTTGTTTTCAAGTGTCAAATCCACATCCTAGAGTCTCAATCTCTATAGTGTCAACTCCTAAAGCTAACAGTTCTAGAGTATTCTATTTCGTAGAATTTTCGTACCACAGTAATAACACAATAATCATAAAATGAAAACAAATACTTACTTGACTTGGTTCCGGATACTCGTGGTGCCATACTTCCTTTAGAACATATATTTATAAATCAAAATTCTAAACATGACTTTGGAAAACGCTTTTGAACCCAAACCACGACCGAGTTTTGCAAGCGGGCTCTAATACCATAAAATGTAACACCCCAAACGACCCATGCGTTATTAGCGGAATTGGTATGTCACACGAGCAAAACATGTTAAACCCTTTTTGTTCGTACTAAAATATTGCTTTGTTAAAAATCAAGAAAACAAGTTTGATTTGATAAAATACTACTATTCTCAAAGATTTGATTGATAGATCGATAAATTTGAACTAATGATCTTATAAAACCGTGACTTTTGAAAACAACGTTAAAAATTTGATAGAGAATCCAAGTCTTTTGAAAATATCGTTAATAGTTCGAGAGAAAATATCCGTGTTAAAAAGATTTGTAAAAGTTTATTTTGAAATCCATTTGTTAATCGATTTTGGAAACCATTGTTTAAGTTTTTAGAAATTTCCCCTTTTTAAACAATTTAAGAAAAATAATAAAAACATCCCAACCAAAAAGCAAAAATAAAAATAGTCTAGAGGCCTTATTACAACATTTAACCCAAAATAGTAAAGTAATAAAATAAACGAGAAAGAAGTCTAAAGTCCAACTAAACCATTTCCAAGTATGGCCTCCTCGAGTCATCCATAGCCCAAGTCCATATCATCAAGCATTACCTACAAGGGTTAAGAGAAAGGGGGTGAGTTACAAGAACTCGGTGTGAAATCCCCTACAGTTATTCATTGGGCCTAACCCAATTAGCAATATTTTGGGCCTAAGCCTATTTACAACAACAATAATGTATCAAATATGCATATGATATGCAATTCCCAAACCAAACCTAGTTTTCCATCCGCTACACACCACCCGTACCAACCAAAGACACAGTGGGGAGCTTTAGTCACCCACCAGCCAACACACCAAACGTAGGCATTAAGCCGATTATATCAAATTTGTGGACAAGCCACCAGATTAATAGAATTTACATGGCATCGCCATTTTTCATATTTGTGGCAGAGCCACCAGAATTATGTAGCAGAGCTACCAGAACTTCTCTTCATCATTATCCCATCCCATGCAAATCATGTATATAATGCATAGCCATTCACAACAATTTATTCAGATATTTATTACAAAATTATGGCCCATTACAGCAATTAATCAAAAGGCCCATTAAGCAAAATATTAGATTTGGCCCATTTAGCAAAATATCAGATTGGCCCATTTATCAAAATATCAGATTGGCCCATTTATCAAAATATCAGATTGGCCCGTATAACTAAATTTCAGATCGGCCTATTTATCAAAATATCAGATTGGCCCATTTATCAAAATATCATATTGGCCCATATAACAATTTCGTAATTCGGCCCTTTAGGGGCATTTTCGTAATTTCGACCCATAGGGGCATTTTTGTAATTTTGATAATTTTCCCACTAAGGGTAATTCGGTAATTTCGCAACCTAGACTTAACTACTAATGTGGAGCATAAAAATCGAAACTGTCCATCTGCGTCGTACTGACTAAATTGACTATAACTCGAGTTAGGAATCTCGAAATCTAAATCCGTAAATTTTCCTTAAAACTAGACTCATATATCTTCTTACTACTATTTTTCCAGAATTTTTGGCTTAACCATTTAGTACAGTTTATTCCTTAAATTTTCCCTTGTTTCACTGTCCAACGATTTTGACCTCTCTTACCTTAATTTCAATTATCTCACTATACGGTTTTCATATACTACTCCCACTTGTTTCTAATGAAAATAGGCTCACGAATGAATCCATACATATGAATTATAACCCTTAATTCACTTTGTACAATTTTATATGATTTTTCCAAAACAGATCATGGAACCACGAAGTTAATCAGAACCAGTCTCACTAAAATTAAGATATCTCAGAATATAGAATTCCTTTTCCTTTTCGTTTCTTCCTTATCAAAATAGACACAGTAAGATTTAATTCGATATCTTATTCACTATCTAATTCCCTTTCTCCTATTTTTCGTGATTTATCAAAAACGCGTCACTGCTTCTAATCAAAGCTGTTTTATTACAAAATACGATTACCACTACGATCATACGCATGCGCCCGAGTGATCACGGATGCCGGTTTTCGGTTTTCTTGATATTTTGACCAAATCACAGAACATATCATACAAACTTTTAGAGAGATTGTAACACCCCAAACCCGGTCTAGAAGTTAGGCCCGAATCTGAATGTCACATTAAAGCGCACTTCAAAACAATTTACTAGTTAACCATTTAAGGCCCAAAAGCCCAAAACAAAAGATTATTTCAAAACCATATTAACACTTTAATAATTTTATGAAATTTCTTAAGTAAGCGATTGAAACAATAATAATAAACCCAAAATTCAAAGTCAAATAGGAGTTACATGGCCTTATTACAATTCAATGAAAAAAACAAAGTATTTAAACAGAATCATTTGAATAAATTAAAACATTTGAACAACTTGTAGTGTGGCCATCTCCGAGTCCTCTCCCTCGTCGAGCCGCCTATTCAGGATTACCTGAAACATTTAAAATTAAGGGTGTGAGTTTCGAAACTCAGTGTGTACAACCCTTGGCAATCAAATCACATACAAATATTCACATTTGGCCTAAGCCCTAACAAAATCGGTGGTCTTGGGCCTTAGCCCACAATGACCTCATATCATATCATATCGTATCATTTATAAACAGATAATGCAAAACCCACCCCAAAAAATCCATCCGCTAAACACACCATTTCCCTTCCAACCTTATGACTCCTGTGGGGAATTCTAGCTCGACCCACCCCTCCGCTACACACCAAGGGTAGCCCGGTTGCGGTACTACCGAACGTTGCAGCAAAGCTGCTAATCATATGTTAGGCTTAAAGCCTTCTGTGGATCCATACCATTCGGCCATGCGATCCTCAAATATTGACACAGAGTCATCAATATATATATGTTAGGCACATAGCCACGGTAAATATGATTGGCACAAAGCCATAATAATAGCACAAAGCGTTCGGTATTGGCAAAAAGGCCATAATTACGGCACAAAGCCTTCGATATTGGCACAAAGCCCATAATTACGGCACGAAGCCCATATTAATGGCACACAGCCCTTGGTAACATTATTGGTGCAGCATGGCTGCTCGGTGGCTAAAAAGCCTGCGGTGGATCCATACCATACGGCTATGCATCCCGGATCCATACCATACGGCCATGCGATCCTCAAATCTTCCTCCGTACCATAATTCCCACCCATATGCATCCAAAGCAGAATATCATATGAATGCATCAAACACAAAAGTAACATCCACAAACCCATATTCATCACATAGGGGTATTTTAGTCATTTCACTACCAGGGTATTTTCGTAATTCTACCCTACAGAGGTATTTTGGTAATTTGGCAAATTAGGGGTATCTTGGTAATTTTACAAACAGGGGTATTTTAGTAATTTTACAATATAAGGGTATTTTAGTAAATTTCCAATATAAGGGTATTTTAGTAATTTTCCAATATAAGGGTATTTTAGTCCCTCTCGGGTTTTAGTTATAAACTTTGCCCCATAAACAAGTCCTCGCGGTTAAAGTGAACAAAACTATGCACCAGGTAGGATCTCAGAAAAGAGGAGGTGGGTCACTCGGACCGCTTAAATACCAAGCTCTCACTAGATCCAATCCTAGACATGCATATGTCGGTTACCACACTCTAACTAATCGACTCGTCCACAGGCATGTTTAATTAACTTAAGTCTTATGAAATTGAAGAGTTGTTCAAACTAGGCCTAAGTCCATAAACCCTAGCATATCTGCTTACGTCCCCATAAAGCCCATCAAATCCAAATTACAACCTTACGGCCCATTAGGCCCAAATCTTACCATATGACCTATTAGGCCCAAAACATATCCAGATCATGCATCATGCAAGACTAATTCAATTCGTATAACAACCAAACCATTCCATCAAACTTAGCCTCAGGGCACACCGGGCCCATTTAGCCACTTTCGGCTTTTTGGCTTTTCGGCATTGCCGATATCGTGTGTGTGTGTTGTGTTTGTACACACCTGGTAACCTTGCGTACTGCAAACTCCTTAGTCACAAACCTACAATTGACATTACTAGCGATTAACCAAAGCGTTAACACATACTAACCAAAAACTGAAACCTCACCGTACCCTTACCGTGTGCCTCACGTTCTAGTAGCCCTTCTTTTTCTACTATTGGCGATTAACCTCTAGATCTGCACTCAACACCTATACCGTCAAAATCAAGTGACCCATATCGTACATAAGTCACCCCTATGAGCCACATAAGATTCGGCCATTTACCAAAACCCTAACTGAGTCGAGAATACTTACCACCTTGTTAGCAATCCTTACTTACCACGCTTGCGATCTTTGATTCTTTCCCTTGTTAATACAAAGTTAACGACAAGGAGGGTTAGGTAGCCCTTCGGCTTTTAACAAAACTCGTTAAAAGATTAACTAAGCACTTACCGAAATTCTCCTTTGATCCTGCGGCTTAAATATCTACTTGAACAAGATTCGGCTTCCAAACGTTACTAAGAGTAGATAATAATCGATTGAGGTGGAGGAACAAACAACAAAGAATCAGCATAAATAGGGGTTTCGACAAATAGGGATTTTGGCAAACAGGGATTTCGATAAGCGAGATTTCGGCAAATAAAGATTTGATGTAAATAGGGATTTCATGAACAGGATTTCGAAATGAGATTTTGGCAAATAGAGATTTCGACAAATAGGGATTTCGGCAAACAGGGATGGTGGTATTCGGCAATGGAAGAAAATAAGGATGAGTGGAAAAAAAGAAGAGAAGGAAAGATGAAAACTCTAAGAATCCCTTCTAAGGATTTCGGCACCCTCCTTTTATAGCCAAAGCCGAACTGCCTTCCCCCCCACAGTCCTATTCGGCCCCAACACTTCACCCTCCTCATCTCCTATATTTTCTCTCTGATAATACCTTCATCTTATCCGAAATATCCTCCACATCCATCAGTCCTGCTTCCTTCAAACTCTCCACGGCAAGAGTTCATAATCCACACAACTCTTGCCGTCCACCTATGCAAAATAAAACACTCCAAAATGCACTCCTCCTACTCGAACCTTGGACCTCCTAAGCTTTCACACACGCCACCTCATAACTCTCAAGTGGCGCCACTTTCCACTGGACCACAAGCCCATTTGTGTCCTATTTTCTCTTAATCTACTTAAGAGGCCTCATGCCTGAGACTAGGGTCCGCTGAGAAAGAAAAATTAAAATTTTCTCTATGGTCTCCCTTATCTCTCAGGCTTCAAATAATCCCGATAATACCTTAATATTAATATTCTAAGTGGTACATATATCCCAAAAATAATTTAAACGCTCCCATTCCCAAGGCCTATTGGGCCCAATTCTTCTAGGCCCAAATTCGGGGTGTTACAGAGATGTGAGATTACACACCATATCAAACATGTATTCGGAAGGTATGGGATTACACACCTGATTTTGATTTCCTAACGAACCACTCGTGGATGACCTAGAACAATACCAACCAAAAGTTAGCCTCGGATTTCCAAAAGATTTCGTATCACTTACACTTGAATCACTTACCACTATGTCCGAAGGTAGAACATATCGAGTGATTTCGTCCCTAAAACATAATCGGTTAGTCGAAACTTCGATCCGATTAACACAATAACCGAGTAGTGATATCGAATGGACTATGAAAAGACTCCTTACCTTAATCGATGATAATCCCAATACCCACCAATTGACTTATGACTTGAGATGATTAGGCAATAATGTGGTATTCGGCTAATCCACTAGAATACTACAAATAAAAGATGATCAAGATGTGAGGGAGTAAGGGAGAACACCATTTCGGTTTTAGAATCAAGATGAAACAACCAAATAATGAGGGACTCTCATTCGGCTAAAGAGAAAAAGAATGAAAAGATTTGAATAAAAACACTTACCCGGTTTAATAAAGAAGAAAAACCCAACTTGGAAGATGGAGAAGATGATCAATTAGGCTAGGTGGTTTCGGAAAAACAAAGAAAGAAAACTACTCACTAATGGCTTTAGAGTTTCAGCAATCAAGAAGAAAGAAGAAGAATTTGTTTAATATCAACTTGAAGTTTCGGCTATCAAGGAAGATGGACAAAAGATGAATATGTGACCAATCCAAAGAGAAGAAAAAAATGCACTATTGTGCTAGAAGATTTCGGCAAAGAGAGTAGCAATTTGGGAGAAAATGACACAAAGTTACAAATGGGATTTTTGGCCAAAACAATACCAAAACCTTACCAAAAGCCAAAGTAAAATTTCAGCTACCTATCTACCCCCAAAACCGTCCACATGCATAGCCATAAGGGTCAAAATTTTTCCAACCATACTTTCAATAACATTCTCAATGAAATAAGCCACTTGTTCCCCTTACTTGCCTTTTCCTTTTGATTCCTTTCCCCAACCTCAACCTTTCCTTATTTCCTTTAGCCACCATACCAAAAATAAAGAAGTCAATAAAGAAGTCAACCTTGCCATATATATACCTTGGCCGACACTAAGGAAGGAATGCAAAAATAAAAGTCAAAATTGCACACAAAAGGATTCGAACCTCTTCCCTCAAGGTACTACAAGTGGCGACATAACCCTTTTACCAATTGCTCATTTATGCTAGAAATTTACTCTTTTATTTCCATAAGCCTTGATGCCACTTACTATCTCTCCTTAATAGGCTTAAACACAAAATTTTACTAAGGCCCAACTTGAACCCGGAACTTCATAGAAACCTCGTAACTTTCCAAAATTACCTTCTTAATAAGTCCAACTCGAAATAATGCCGTTCTCTTGTTCTCAAAATTTTAAAACGCTTCTACGCTCAAGGCCCATTGGGCCCAATTCTACTAGGCCCAATTTTGGGATGTTACAATTCTACCCTCCTTAAAGAAATTTCGTCCTCGAAATTTCCAACCAACTACTAAACGCATCGCTCAAATCACACCACTAAGCTTTCGCTGCGCACTCTGATCTTAATAACACTAATGTACATTTAACATAACCTTGAATCCTCTTTCACACAACCAAACGTCTAACCACAGAAGCAAACAGTTATCTACCATTTATACTTAGAATTTTCTACATTCAATCATCACGTCCAACCAAAACATACCCGACTTGATGGTGATGAAACAATCCGAGCCTTATGCTCCTTAGACTGCATCTCAAGCATGCTCCTAACCTCCTCCGGCATTCTCCGGATGGCGCCTACGCAATAATCACAAGCGGAAATTTTGGTCGTGCCTTGACATGCTTCACGGAGCAGAGGCTGCGACCCAAAAGAACCGCAATCTCTTTTCTTCTTACAGTCCACAGACCCAACTCGAAGTGCTTCGCTGATCTCCTTAACCTCCTTCAATACCTTCTTAACTATCTGAGTCAGGTCATTAACCCCAACTCGATCATGAGATCCCGTCTCAGCCACTGGCGATGCCAACTCCTCCCTTTCGGGCACACGCCCCGGTGCTGAAGATCTAGTCCTAGCACCTCGGCCTCTAGCACGTCCACGTCTACCGCGTCCATATCTTCCAGCGTTCATGTTCACTAAGTCAATTTAATCTTGATTACGAGTTTTATGAATCAGTACACTATTCGATGTTTATTAAATGATGTTTTATGGAGTATGAGTAGAAAAGTTGTTTTCAAGTGTCAAATCCACATCCTAGAGTCTCAATCTCTATAGTTTCAACTCCTAAAGCTACTTGATTCTAGAGTATTCTATTTCAGTAGAATTTTAGTACCACGATAATAACACAATAATCATAAAATGAAAACAAATACTTACTTGACTTGGTGCCGGATACTCGTGGTGCCATACTTCCTTTAGAACATATATTTATAAATCAAAATTCTAAACAGCTTTGGAAAACGCTTTTGAACCCAAACCACGACCGAGTTTTGCAACTGGGCTCTAATACCATAAAATGTAACACCCCAAACCTGGCCCATGCGTTATGAGCGGATTTGGTATGTCACACGAGCAAAACATGTTAAACCCTTTTTGTTCGTACTAAAATATTGGTTTGTTAAAAATCAAGAAAACAAGTTTGATTTGATAAAATACTACTATCCTCAAAGATTTGATTGATAGATCGATAAATTTGAACTAATGATCTTATAAAACCGTGACTTTTGAAAACGACGTTAAAAATTTGATAGAGAATCCAAGTCTTTTGAAAATATCGTTAATAGTTCGAGAGAAAATATCCATGTTAAAAAGATTTGTAAAAGTTTATTTTGAAATCCATTTGTTAATCGATTTTGGAAACCATTGTTTAAGTTTTTAGAAATTTCCCCTTTTTAAACAATTTAAGAAAAATAATAAAAACATCCCAACCAAAAAGCAAAAATAAAAATAGTCTAGAGGCCTTATTACAACATTTAACCCAAAATAGTAAATTAATAAAATAAACGAGAAAGAAGTCTAAAGTCCAAATAAACCATTTCCGTATATGGCCTCCTCGAGTCATCCATAGCCCAAGTCCATATCATCAAGCATTACCTACAAGGGTTAAGAGAAAGGGGGTGAGTTACAAGAACTCGATGTGAAATCCCCTTACTGTTATTCATTGGGCCGAACCCAATTAGCAATATTTTGGGCCTAAGCCCATTTACAACAACAATAATGTATCAAATATGCATATGATATGCAATTCCCAAACCAAACCTAGTTTTCCATCCGCTACACACCACCCGTACCAACCAGCACACCTGTGGGGAGCTTTAGTCACCCACCCCGCCAACACACCAAACGTAGGCATTAAGCCGATTATATCAAATTTGTGGACAAGCCACCAGATTAATAGAATTTACATGGCATCGCCATTTTTCATATTTGTGGCGAGCCACTGTAATTATGTAGCAGAGCTACGAACTTCTCTTCATCATTATCCCATCCCATGCAAATCATGTATATAATGCATAGCCATTCACAACAATTTATTCAGATATTTATTACAAAATTATGGCCCATTACGATGTAATTAATCAAAAGGCCCATTAAGCAAAATATTAGATTTGTCCCATTTAGCAAAATATCGATTGGCCCATTTATCAAAATATCAGATTGGCCCATTTATCAAAATATCGAGTTGGCCCGTATAACAAAATATCGATCGGCCTATTTATCAAAATATCGATTGGCCCATTTATCAAAATATCGATTGGCCCATATAACAATTTAAGTAATTCGGCCATTTAGGGGCATTTTCGTAATTTCACCCATAGGGGCATTTTTGTAATTTCGATAATTTTCCCACTAAGGGTAATTCGTAATTTACGCAACCTAGACTTAACTACTAATGTGGAGCATAAAAATCGAAAGCGTCCATCTGCGTCGTCTCGACTAAATTGACTATAACTCGAGTTAGGAATCTCAAATCTAAATCCGTAAATTTTCCTTAAAACTAGACTCATATATCTTCTTACTACTATTTTCCAGAATTTTTGGCTTAACCATTTAGTACAGTTTATTCCTTAAATTTTCCCTTGTTTCACTGTCCAACGATTTTGACCTCTCTTACCTTAATTTCAATTATCTCACTATACGGTTTTCATATACTGCTCCCACTTGTTTCTAATGAAAATAGGCTCACGAATGAATCCATACATATGAATTATAACCCTTAATTCACTTTGTACAATTTTATATGATTTTTCCAAAACAGATCATGGAACCACGAAGTTAATCAGAACCAGTCTCACTAAAATTAAGATATCTCAGAATATAGAATTCCTTTTCCTTTTCGTTTCTTCCTTATCAAAATAGACACAGTAAGCTTTAAGTCGATATCTTATTCACTATCTAATTCCCTTTCTCCTATTTTTCGTGATTTTTCAAAAACGCGTCACTGCTTCTAACTGAAATTGTTTTATTACAAAATACGATTACCACTACGATCATACGCACGCCCGAGTGATCACAGATGCCGGTTTTCGGTTTTCTTCGATATTTTGACCAAATCACAGAACATATCATACAAACTTTTAGAGAGATTGTAACACCACAAACCCGGTCTAGAAGTTAGGCCCGAATCTGGAATGTCACATTAAAGCGCACTTCAAAACAATTTACTAGTTAACCATTTAAGGCCCAAAAGCCCAAAACAAAAGATTATTTCGAAAACCATATTAACACTTTAATAATTTTATGAAATTTCTTAAGTAGGCAGTTGAAACAATAATAATAATAAACCCAAAATTCAAAGTCAAATAGGAGTTACATGGCCTTATTACAATTCAATGAAAAAAACAAAGTATTTAAACAGAATCATTTGAATAAATTAAAACATTTGAACAACTTGTAGTGTGGCCATCTCCGAGTCCTCTCCCTCGTCGAGCCGCCTATTCAGGATTACTCAAACATTTAAAATTAAGGGTGTGAGTTTCAAACTCAGTGTGTACAACCCTTGGCAATCAAATCACATACAAATATTCACATTTGGCCTAAGCCCTAACAAAATCGGTGGTCTTGGGCCTTAGCCCACAATGACCTCATATCATATCATATCGTATCATTTATAAACAGATAATGCAAAACCCACCCCAAAAAATCCATCCGCTAAACACACCATTTCCCTTCCAACCTTATGACTCCTGTGGGGAATTCTAGCTCGACCCACCCCTCCGCTATACACCAAGGGTAGCCCAGTTGCGGTACTACCGAACGTTGCAGCAAAGCTGCTAATCATATGTTGGGCTTAAAGCCTTCTGTGGATCCATACCATACGGCCATGCGATCCTCAAATATTGACACAGAGTCATCAATATATATATGTTAGGCACATAGCCACGGTAAATATGGTTGGCACAAAGCCATAATAATAGCACAAAGCGTTCGGTATTGGCACAAAGCCCATAATTACGGCACAAAGCCTTCGATATTGGCACAAGGCCCATAATTACGGCACGAAGCCCATATTAATGGCACACAGCCCTTGGTAACATTATCGGTGCAGCATGGCTGCTCGGTGGCTAAAAAGCCTGCGGTGGATCCATACCATACGGCTATGCGATCCCGGATCCATACCATACGGCCATGCGATCCTCAAATCTTCCTCCGTACCATAATTCCCACCCATATGCATCCAAAGCAGAATATCATATGAATGCATCAAACACAAAAGTAACATCCACAAACCCATATTCATCACATAGGGGTATTTCAGTCATTTCACTACCAGGGGTATTTTTGTAATTCTACCCTACAGAGGTATTTTGGTAATTTGGCAAATTAGGGGTATCTTGGTAATTTTACAAACAGGGGTATTTTAGTAATTTTACAATATAAGGGTATTTTAGTAATTTTCCAATATAAGGGTATTTTAGTCCCTCTCGGGTTTTAGTTATAAACTTTGCCCCATAAACAAGTCCTCGCGGTTAAAGTGAACAAACACTATGCACCAGGTAGGATCTCAGAAAAGAGGAGTTGGGTCACTCGGACCGCTTAAATACCAAGCTCTCACTAGATCCAATCCTAGACATGCATATGTCGATTACCACACTCTAACTAATCGACTCGTCCACAGGCATGTTTAATTAACTTAAGTCTTATGAAATTGAAGAGTTGTTCAAACTAGGCCTAAGTCCATAAACCCTAGCATATCTGCTTACGTCCCCATAAAGCCCATCAAATCCAAATTACAACCTTACGGCCCATTAGGCCCAAATCTTACCATATGACCTATTAGGCCCAAAACATATCCAGATCATGCATCATGCAAGACTAATTCAATTCGTATAACAACCAAACCATTCCATCAAACTTAGCCTAAGGGCCCACCGGGCCCATTTAGCCACTTTTGGCTTTTTGGCTTTTCGGCATTGCCGATATCGTGTGTGTGTGTTGTGTTTGTACACACCTGGTAACCTTGCGTGCTGCAAACTCCTTAGTCACAAACCTACAATTGACATTACTAGCGATTAACCAAAGCGTTAACACATACTAACCAAAAACTGAAACCTCACCGTACCCTTACCGTGTGCCTCACGTCCTAGTAGCCCTTCCTTTTCTACTATTGGCGATTAACCTCTAGATCTGCACTCAACACCTATACCGTCAAAATCAAGTGACCCATATTGTACATAAGTCACCCCTATGAGCCACATAAGATTCAGCCATTTACCAAAACCCTAACTGAGTTGAGAATACTTACCACCTTGTTAGCAATCCTTACTTACCACGCTTGCGATCTTTGATTCTTTCCCTTGTTAATACAAAGTTAACGACAAGGAGGGTTAGGTAGCCGTTCGGTTTTTAACAAAACTCGTTAAAAGATCAACTAAGCACTTACCGAAATTCTCCTTTGATCCTGCGACTTAAATATCTACTTGAACAAGATTCGGCTTCCAAACGTGACTAAGAGTAGATAATAATCGATTGAGGTGGAGGAACAAACAACAAAGAATCAGCATAAATAGGGGTTTCGACAAATAGAGATTTTGGCAAACAGGGATTTCGATAAACAGAGATTTCGGCAAATAGAGATTTTGGCAAATAGGGATTTTGGTAAACAGGGATTTCGGTAAACAGAGATTTTGGCAAAAAAAGATTTCGACAAATAGGGATTTCGGCAAACAGGGATGGTGGTATTCGGCAATGGAAGAAAATAAGGATGAGTGGAAAAAAAGAAGAGAAGGAAAGATGAAAACTCTAAGAATCCCTTCTAAGGATTTCTAAGACCCCCTTTTATAGCCAAAGCCGAACCGCTTTCCCCACAAATCTATTCGGCCCAACACTTCACCCTCCTCATCTCCTATATTTTCTCTCTGATAATACCTTCATCTTATCCGAAATCTCCTCCACATCCATCAGTCCTGCTTCCTTCAAACTCTCCATGGCAAGAGTTCAAAATCCACACAACTCTTGCCGTCCACCTATGCAAAATAAAACACTCCAAAATGCACTCCCCCTACTCGAACCTTGGACCTCCTCAGCTTTCACACACGCCACCTCATAACTCTCAAGTGGCGCCACTTTCCACTGGACCACAAGCCCATTTGTGTCCTATTTTCTCTTAATCTACTTAAGAGGCCTCATGCCTGAGACTAGGGTCCGCTGAGAAAGAAAAATAAATTTTTCCCTATGGTCTCCCTTATCTCTCAGGCTTCAAATAATCCCGATAATACCTTAATATTAATATTCTAAGTGCTACATATATCCCAAAAATAATTTAAACGCTCCCATTCCCAAGGCCTATTGGGCCCAATTATTCTAGGCCCAAATTCGGGGTGTTACAGAGATGTGAGATTACACACCATATCAAACATGTATTCAGAAGGTACAGGATTACACACCTGATTTTGATTTCCTAACGAACCACTCGTCGATGACCTAGAACAATACCAACAAAAAGTTAGCCTCGGATTTCCAAAAGATTTCGTATCACTTACACTTGAATCACTTACCACTATGTCCGAAGGTAGAACATATCGAGTAATTTCGTCCCTAAAACATAATCGATTAGTCGAAACTTCGATCCGATTAACACAATAACCGAGTAGTGATATCGAATGGACTATGAAAAGACTCCTTACCTTAATCGATGATAATCCCAATTCCCACCAATTGACTTATGACTTGATATGATTAGGCAATGATGTGGTATTCGGCTAATCCACTAGAATACTACAAATAAAAGATTATCAAGATGTGAGGGAGTAAGGGAGAACACCATTTCGGTTTTGAAATCAAGATGAAACAACCAAAAAATGAGGGACTCTCATTCGGCTAAAGAGAAAAAGAATGGAAAGATTTAAATAAAAACACTTACCCGGTTTAATCAAGAAAGAAAAACCCAACTTGGAAGATAGAGAAGATGATCAATTAGGCTAGGTGGTTTCGGCAAAACAAAGAAAGAAAAGTACTCACTAATGGCTTTAGAGTTTCGGCAATCAAGAAGAAAGAAAAAGAATTTTTTTAATATCAACTTGAAGTTTCGGCTATCAAGGAAGATGGACAAAAGATGAATATGTGACCAATCCAAAGAGAAGAAAAAAATGCACTATTGTGCTAGAAGATTTCGGCAAAGAGAGTAGCAATTTGGGAGAAAATGACACAAAGTTACAAATGGGATTTTTGGCCAAAACAATACCAAAACCTTACCAAAAGCCAAAGTAAAATTTCAGCTACCTATCTACCCCCAAAACCGTCCACATGCATAGCCATAAGGGTCAAAATTTTGCCAACCATACTTTCCATAACATTCTCCATGAAATAAGCCACTTGTTCCCTTTACTTGCCTTTTCCTTTTGATTCCTTTCCCCAATTTCGGGATTTTAAGGTAAGGCAAAGGAGAGAATCCCTAAGTTTAAGAAACGAGCTGTGTCAGCAGTACGGGATTGGCCACCAGGTTGTGGATCGGCTTCTGAACAACACCTTAGGCAAGTAGCAGTTGTATCGACTTCTGATAGTGTCGACAAAGAGAGTGTCGTTCTAACGGTAATCAGGTGTGTAGATCTCTAACACACAAATAATCTGTATGAATGTATATATATGTTTATGTTATGGGCGAAAAGCCGGATAATAGGTCGTGTAGACAATCGAATAAAACCCTAAAAGGGTTAGGCAAGGATGCCAGGTACGTAATCATAGAAATCTCTATGTGTATCGAAATATATGAAAGCCTGTATGATGTTTTCTTTATGTGTGTATGTATGGGGTGGGATTATGATAATGAAAGGGAAGTGCATGATAGGTCACAATAGTGATCGGTGGTAGAAATCCCATGTTATATAAATGTTAGGTCACATAGTGATCGGTGGCTATGCCACGTTTAATGATTCCTGACTAATAGGAATAGGCAATACGGCTGTCGTTATGGTGTATAACGGATGGAGAGTTGATTGTAGAAATCCCCGAGGTGTGATGGTTGGTACGGGCTGGTGTGTAGAGGATGGAATTCTAGGATGGGTTAGGCTATTCATCATTTACTGCTTATCATGTAATTACGATTGTTGCCTCTATGTATGGGCCAAGGTCCATAATGTGTTTGTGGGCCTCAGGTCAGTGTTTTCGGGATTTATACACTGAGTCTTGGTGACTCACGCTTTCTTTTTTTTTTCTTTCTCTACTCTTTCAGATGAGCAGTAGATCGTGGACATAGAAGCCGAGACAGACTCGAGGGGCCATCAACTTTTTATTTTTATAGATTATTTTGGTTTTACTTTAAGTTTTAATTTTGGGAATATTTTTTTGTAATAAGGCCCCATAGTTATATTTCACTGCATAGTTTTTAATATTTGCAACTTATGAAACTTTGTCTAAGGTTTAATTATTCAAAATAATAATACATGGTTTGTTTTTTTTTTTACAAATGATATTTATTTATTCAAATATGGTCTAATTAACTTATACTTTCCAAAACCTACGCAGCAAAAGTTTTCAATGTACAACCCGTAGTATACCAGATCTGGTCGAAACTTATGGGCCGGGTTTGGGGTGTTACATTTTGGTATCAGAGCCCAGTTCAAAACTCGGGCTGTGAAATGGGTGTAGTACTGTTTAAAAGTTGATAAGAATTTGGAAAAGTTTGGGTTGAGAAATGGCCTTCGAGTCTACCGACACCCGATCCACGCAGGTAAGTATTCTGAACTTTTAGATGTGATATGAATGTGGGGCTTGATGGGTTTTATGGATGTAGACTAAGTATGATAGTATTGATGGAATTTAGGGCTAGTTTACACAACTCTTCAGTTTCATAAAATTTAATCCAACCAAACAAACCTGTGAACAAGTCGCGAGATTAGGGTGTGGCAACAGGCATACGCATGTCTAGGATTGGATTCAGGGAGAGCTTGGTACTTAAGCTGTAACATCCTAAATTTATGGGGCTATACATTTAGTGTAGGGATAGGTTTACTATGTTAATTTAATGGATAGGGGTCTAAATTTGGGCTTAGAATTAGGCAAAAGGCCCAGACAAAGTGGCATCATTAATGCTTAAAAGGAACAAGTTTTGGGTCGCAAGGAGCCCATGTTTTAGGCCAAATTCGGCACTTTAAATGAAGAGAGGGTGACGCCAAGACACAAGGAATTAGGGGCCCAAGTATTAAGTTTAATGAGGCCCAAATCTTTTAATTTAAGTGAGTTAAATTTGGCATTAGGGATTAGTAGAGGTGGACGGCTACAAGGCTATAAAATAGGAGAATTTATGTGGATTTTTAAGTGATAATATCATAGATAAAAAGGAGAAAAGTTAGGAGCTTATCTTCAAGGGAAGTGTTGGCTGAAAATCCACCACTTAGAGGAGTGTAAAATTCGCCATCTCTTGCATGGCAAGGAGGGTGTCGAATTTCTCCTCTCTTTAGCTTGAATTTTAAGGGCGTTTTCAGCTTTTTAGCAAAGAGGTGCCAAAATATCTATAAATAGGGGGGCTAGCTCCTTGATTCTGACACTGAAAACCCTAAATTTCTCTTCTATTGTGCCGAAATTCCCTAGCCTCTCCCTCTCCAATTTCTTTTCTCTAATTTCTTTAAAAGTCCAAACTCTTCTCCACTTTTTCCTTCTTGTGCCGATTTCTCTAGAAAGCCGAAGCATCCATAGTCTTTTCTTCTATTCATCCTATTTGAGAATTAGTTCTGTACTTCTGGCATTTAAATCTTCCATGGGCATTGTCGAATCCTCTCTCTAGTGCTAGCCGAATCTCCTATGCTAAGGTAAGTGTTGATTTTTGATTAGTTCTCATGATCTATTCCCAGTTTTTGAAAGGCAAAAGCCAAAAGCTAATAGTTTAATGGTTTTATGATGGTCGGCAATTCGGGATTTAAAGGAAGCTTAGTCGACTAGATCTAAAAGCCAAAAATCATAAGTCTCCAATTTCGGGATTTTAAGGTAAGAAGATTTGTTATTCAAATATATAAAATTGGGTAGAACACTAACCATGGCCGAATATAGGAGAGGCCCTAGTTTCGCATCTTTTTGGCTTTTTGAGCAAAGTTGTAGCAAGGGTATCGACATTAATCAGGTGTGTAATTCTCCACACCATCTAGATTTGTTTGATTAATATATGAAAATAAGTATTACATGTTTTGTTAAATGCCGAAACCCCGGCATATTGACGGGAACCCAAAGAGGGTAAAGCAAATCACCAGGTTAGTAAATGATCGGATTAAATGTTATAAGTATACTGATTTTATGTGATTGCATAGGTTGGGTTTGATGAAAGGAGGAAGTTATATGTTGTAGCAGTTTTTACCGTGATCTGTTGTAGCGGTTCCTTACCGTGATCTGTTGTAGTGGCTTCTGCTGTGATCTGTTGTAGTGGCTACGGCCATGATCTGATGATGAGCAGCACGACTGCCATCAAGGCCTGTAGCGGTGTGGGTTGATTGTAGAAATCTCCAATGGTGTGAATGGCTGGTACGGGGGCGTGTAGCGGATGGACACCTAGGATATGGGTTGGGCTTTGCATATTATTTTTGTTACTTATATTTTGATTATTCTGTCTTATGGGGCTGAAGCCCAAATCTAATGGTGCATGAGGGTTGCACACTGAGTCTCGCGACTCACCCTTTAATTTTAACCATCTTAGGTGACACTTAGGGCATCGGACCGGGCTGGAGAGGAGAGCAAGGTGGCCATGCGACAGAGCTTTGAGAATTCAGCAAAAAGACTTAGTCTAATTTTTTTATTTTCAGTTAATTAATGGGTTCAAATTTCCTTGTAATAAGGCCATGGGCCACTAGACTACCATTTATGTCTTGGGATTTTGTTGGGCTTTTATTACTGGGTTTTAAGTTTTACGTTTCAATTAAGTTAAGACCTGCATGAAATTTCGGTTTTTATTTGAAATCTACCAAGATAATTGGTTACTTAATATTTTATACTTTAATGAATTATTAAGCTTTCGAAATAAATGTTTAAACCTAGTAATTGTTTTCCAAAATGCGACATGTTATGTAAAATCTCTTAAGTGACATACCAGATCCGGTTGTAGCGTTTGGGCCGGGTTTGGGGTGTTAAAAATTGGTATCAGAGCCCGGTTCAAAACTCGGCTCTGGGTGTTTTTTTGGGCTCAAAACGTTTTCTAAAGTTGGGTTTTCGAAACATGCATATTTATATAGGTCTGTTAGCTCAGCATGGCACCTGCATCTCTGGCCCAAGTCCGCCAGGTAAGTATTCTGAACCATTGTGTGATATAATATATGTGGGCTTGATGGGCCTTATGGGACGTAGGTTAGTTAGATTAGAACTTGATGGACTTTAGGCCTAGCTGAAACAACTCTTAAAATCTCATAAGACTTAACTTCACTAAACAAACCCGTGAACGAGCCGCAAAACTAGGGTGTGGTAACAGGCATACGCATGTCTAGGATTGATCCTAAGAGCCCGGTATTTAAGCAAATCCCTAGTGACTCACCTCCTCTTCGCTGGAATCCTACCTGGTGCATAGTGACTGTTCACCTTAGCCAAGTTAGGGTGTGGCAATGGGCATACGCATGTCTAGGAGTGGATTCATGGAGAGCTTGGTACTTAAGCAGTCCTAGCGACTCACCTCCTCTTCACTAGAATCCTACCTGGTGTGTGGTGACTATTCACCCTAGTTACGAGGACTTGTTGATGGGCTAAACCTTATAATTAAAACTCGAAAGGGACCAGCCACTCTAGTTTGAAAAAAAAAGAAAGAAAATTTCTCAAGTTTTGCAAAATTTTCAAAATACGTTTGATTTGTGAAAACTACCAACCTGCCATGAATTTGTAAAATACCTATGTTTTGAAAATTTACCCGAAAATCTCATGTTTATAAGAGTAACCCGGACCATGAAACTAGATTTTTCCCCAAAGTACCTGTTTGAAAAAAAAAACAACAACAACATCGAAATATCCTCGTTAGAAAAAATTACCAACCTACCCTCGCTTTGTCAAATGACCAAAATACCCTGGTTTGTACAATTACCAAATTACCCTCGATTTGCAAAATTACTAAATTGCCCTCGAATGCAAAATTACTGAAATACCCCCGGATTTCAAAATTACCGAAATACCCCCAGATTTTAAAATTACCAAAATACCTCCAGATTGTAAAATTACCAGAATACCCTCACTTCACGAAATCAACAAGGAACTTTATTATGAAAAATTACGAAAATACCCCTGTAGGATGAAATTACGAAAATACCCCTGGGTAGTGAATCAACGAAAACACCTTTACGTGAAGAATGTAAGTGCTTGGATGATTTTTGTATGATGTATGTGTTTTATTTTAGTTAGAGGTTACAAACTTGAGACTATATTGTGAATGCGAATTCGAAATAACCACTCTTAAAACTATTATTCATAAGACTGTTAGTGGTTAACTAGTGATAGAAAACTAATAATCCATAAAATAGCTGAGGAAGTGAAACGGGTCGAGAGACAAGAAAGGGATAAGGATAGGAGTAAGAGTAAGAGAAGTTTTGAGCAGTCAGGAGCATCTGGGAATTATCAAAAAAGGCCTAAGATCGATGGGCGGCTCGTGCTTCGACGGTCGTCGAATCGAGCATGTCCTACATGTGGGAGGACGATTATGGGGAGTGCGAATGAAAATCGGTGGATGCTTTAGGTGTGGATCCACGGACATCCGATTAAGGACCGCCTCGATGGATCGTGCACACCGTGAGACGAGGTTCTCGATCAGCCGGGAGAGGTGATCAACAACCACCAAGGGGCCGTGGTTAAGGCAATGGTGGCAATGGCACAGACATGGTCGTGGAGATGCAGAGTTATGCTTTGGCGAGGTGGCCACCTTGGTCTATGCAAAGACGTCGCCAAGGGGACGAGGACGCTCTAGATGCTAACATCAAAAGTACTCTACCATAGTATACTAAGTGTTTCTTTTGGCTTTAGAATCGAGAGTGCAAATGAAAAGCATAGTGGTGAGACTTGGGTAGTACGATTAATAGTTAGTTGGAAATTTCAAGGACGAAATTTCTATAAGGGGGTAGAACAGTAACATCCTAAATTTACGGGCCTATACATTTAGTGTAGGGATAGGTTTACTATGTTAATTTAATTGATAGGGGTCTAAATTTGGGCTTAGAATTAGGCAAAAAGGCCCAGATTAAAGTGGCATCATTATGTAACACCCTGGTTTTAGGGGTTAGATTTTTGGTGCTTAGCTCGGGTGTTGGCACACTTCAGTGTGTGTTTGGGTAAGTTTTAGGGGTCCTGAGAACCCTAGGTGGTGGTAGGTTGCTTTGGTAAATTTTTAGTTTAGGGGCTAAAAGGGGGAGTTTGGATGGAGAGGGCCTTAAGAGAATTTTTGGTGGGGTTTTGGCACCAAGATTGGAGTGGCAGAGTGGCCAGGAGGCGCCACTTAGAGCATGGAGAAGTGACGCCACTTGAAGGGGAAGGGGGCCAGTGTTCGAGTTGCAAGGATGGCATTGTGGGTTGTTTTTTTTTTTTTGGCGTCATGAAGGAGGGGTATTGGACTGTTTTGGGAGGCTTGAAAGGTGGAGGAAGACTTGGTCTTCTCTTTTTAAATTTGGCTAGGTAAGTTTGACCCATTCAAATTATTTTGAATGGATGGAAGGGAGGTGTTTTAGGAGAGATTTTAGGATTTTTTTTTGGGAGCTTGGAGCTTGGCCGAATAGTATAAATAGGGGGGGAGGTGCTCATTGTTCATTCACCATTTGCTTTCTCCCTCACTAAAAGTTCTTGCTTCTTCTATTTTTATTTTCCCTTAGTCTCTTGCCGAAAATAAGTCAAGAACACCCTTTCTTTTCCTTTCATTTTGTTGTAGCCAAAGCCGGAAGTGGGCTTATCCATTTTTTCCCCTCTCCCTTCACCCCTTTTCTTTGACCTTGCTTCAAACTGAGATCACCCTTAAAAGCCTGCCATTGCCGAATATCTCAACACCATTTTAGAGTCATTGCCGAATCACCATTTATTCTCTTACTCCACTTTTGTTGCAAGTCCCTGAGCCGAACTTCCTGGTGGTGGTGGATTCTTGTTAGAGCAAAGGGTAGTGGTTAGCAAGGTAAGGGTGTGTTAGTTTTCTTTGTGCTATAGTTTTTTTCTTGGCCGAATGGCCTAAGTGTTCATTGTTTTTATGCCAAGGCCGATTGTAGGGGAGAAGAGCCTATCATTGGGAACCTTTTGTAAGTCCGTTAGTCCGTGGGTGCGTAAGCGAAGTAAGCGTTTGGGTTTTGGTATCATTTAGGTGCGTAATCATCGCACTATTTCGTGGTTTGGTTTGCTAACATGTTTATATGTGTATTATGTGTAATAGCCGTTTATAATGGCATAAGTGATGAGTAATCTGGTGATGGTAAGTTAATCTTGATATACATTTATATATGTACAATGTGGTAGTGATAAGTGATAAATACTCATTCTATATGATATTCTTGCATGATTTATTGACACATGGGCATGGGATTGGATTGAAGAAGGAAGAAGTGTACACAGATGTACGTGGTCTAATGATAGCTCAAAGCTACATTAGCGCTTGAAGGCTAGCTTTGTGCTACCTCAAGGGAGGTGTGGCTCGGTGCCCATCTCGGCGCGGTTGATGGCTATGTGCGCCACCGTGAGACGGATTTTGATATCGGGATCACGATTGGTTGATCGGTGGCTCAAACACGGCCTTGTGCAAATAATTGCCAAGGTAAGGGGATGGATCACGATGTGATCGTGGTGGTTTATCCACGGCCTTAGGCGAGTCCGCTAAGGTTGGTGTCACGGTTGGATAGTAGGTTGGTGAGATGCATTCTTGCATGATTTGTTTCGATGGTTGTGTGGGTATGGGCCAAGCCCATACGGATGGAAATATGTGTTGTGGTTATGCACTCGAGTCGGTGGACTCACTCTTTTCATTAACCATTTCGGTGTGGCGTAGTTGGATCGGGTTCGGAGAGGACACATGGTGGCCCATGCGAGAAGGAAGAGTTTAAACGTTTTAGGCTTACTTTAAGTATTTCGCTTTAAATAGAATATGTAATAAAGGCCTTTTGACTCTTATTTATTTTAGTTATTACTTTATTAGTATTTATTATGGTTTGAGGAATTTGAAACACTATGTGAAGATGATTATATTGTTCTAACCTACTTATTCAATTTGGCATGTATATATTAATCTTTTAGTATGAGTATTTTTTTAATAACAAAGTTTTACTCATAAGTTTAAATAAACATGGATTTTTCAAAAGGTAGCAAGTTTTACTAAATTTTTCTAAGTTAAATAGATTTTTCCACCGTCTTTTCCGCTTTAACATAACCGTATTCTTGTCGTAGTGAATGGGCCGGGTTTGGGGATGTTACTGATTTAATATCGAGCCCTGGTTCAAAACTCGGCTTTGAGGGTTTTGGGCCCAAAAACATTTTTAAATGGGTTTTCAAAGATATGGGTTTCGTGAAATATTTTTCAGGTTATTCTGGCATGGCACCTGTACCTCCGGCCCGAGTCCGCCAGGTAAGTACTTCAGACTTCTGAAGTGAATTGTTATATGAACTGTTATGGGCTTAGTTGGGCTCGTAGATTAGAATATTAGGGCTATTGAACCCTAGGACTAGTCTACTCAAACACATGCATAAGAATTAAGGTTACTAAACAAACCTGTGATTAAGTCGCCGAGTTGAGGTGTGGCAACCATTGTGCGCATGTCTAGGAGTGGATCCGGAAGAGCCTGGTACTTAAGCAGCCCTCGTGACTCACCTCCTCTTCACTGAATCCTACAGTGCGTAGCTACGGTTCACCTTAACCAAGAGGACTTGTTCATAGGCTAAACCAATTATTAAAACCCGAAAGGGATTTGCCTCACTGTTTTAAAATCCTTAGTTTTAAAATTTCCAAAATTTACCCCTTTGGTTTGTAAACTCTAAATCTGATTTTGAAAGAGGTTTCCTCGATTTACAAAATTACCAAAAATACCCACAGGGAAAATGACGAAATTACCCACGGGTAGGAAGGAAACTTGATTGCTCGAAAGAACTACTCATGAAACTTCACTGCATAAAATTTCTCGTGGATAAAACAGTGAAACAAGAATTTCTAATGCATAAAACTTTTTAAACAGACTAAATCGAGGCGCTAGGTATGAGTTCTAGGGGGCGTGGTCGCAATACTCGTGGACGGGGTAGAGGCAGGATGTCAGTGTCTGAACCGGTTGGGTCTCGCCATGGGTCAGAGAGCGATGTGCCGCCACCAGCTGTTGAGGTGGAACAGCAGGATCAGACTGGAGGAGACGATGCAGTATCGCAGGCTATGCTGCGGGTGCTTGAGCGAGTGGCAGGAGCCAATGGGGGCAGTGGGACTCGGAAGTCAGTACCCGAAAGGCTTAGGGCGAATGGAGCCGAGGTCTTCAGAGGAGTGTCTGGGGTAGCTCCGAACGTGGCGGAGTACTGGCTTGAGGCAGTGGAAAGGATTATGGACGACTTAGACTTAACTGCTGAGGAGAAGCTTAAGGGTGTTGTTTCGTTGCTGCGAGATGAGGCCTACCAGTGGTGGCTCACGGTTAAGGAAAGTACCCCGGCAGATCGAGTGGACTGGGGTTATTTTAAGATCAAGTTCGAGGGGAAGTATGTCGGAGCGAGCTATGTGGATGCTCAGAGGAAGGCGTTCCTCAATCTGGTGCAAGGTAGCAAATCGATAGCGAGTACGGTCGAGTTTCTGCGTTTGAGCCGGTATGCTCGGGGAATCGTGGCAACTGATTATGAGAGATGCGTCAGATTTGAAGATGGGCTACGGGATGAGTTGCGAGTTTTGATTGCTCCGCATCGTGAAAGAGACTTCGCCGTTTAGTGGAGAAAGCTCGAATAGCCGAGGAGGTCAAGAAGGTGAGAGGCTCAATAGGAAAGGAACCGTGATAAGAGAAGTGTTGGATCGCCGTAAGTGGTTGAGAGGGTCTAGAAGAGACCGAGGGTTGAGACTTCTGCTCATATTGTTAAGACAACCGAGAGGAATCCGGATCGTCCGTGTGCGCAGCGGTGGAAGGTACCATGTTGGCGAATGCCGGAATCGTGTTCGAGAGCTTCGGATGCAAGTCCAAGTCTCATCTCGATTAAGGATTGTCCCGCATCCGAATGGGACTCGAGCGTAAGGCCAAGGTTATGGGCAACCAGCAGAGGTGGTCGCAAGCGCCGATAAGGGGTCGCGTTCGAACCATAGAGGAAATGGTTTCGGCGAGGTCGTGTGGCGATGAGACCGCAGAAATGGTGGCACCGAGGCAAGGCAAACCAGTCCGGTTTATGCGGTTCATCGGAGAGAGGATAATGATGTGCACTGATGGGTCAACCGGTAAGTTCCTTAAGTCCGAATACTCTTTGGAGTTTTGTTCGCTTTGGTGATTGTTTGATCCGCTGCTCGTAAAGTAGTTGGAACCTTGAGTATGAACTTAGAAACGGTGCCTAGAAGGTATGTTAGCTCTTTAAGATCAGAGTTGCGCAGCATAAGCGAAGGTGGTAAGATAGGTTGTACAGATGTTCGATTAGCTAAGTAATTTCGGGGACGAAATTATTTTAAGGAGGGTAGAATTGTAACACCCTGGTTTTAGGGGTTAGATTTTTGGTGCTTAGCTCGGGTGTTGGCACACTTCAAAGGTGTGTTTGGGTAAGTTTTAGGGTCCCGAGAACCCTAGGTGGTGGTAGGTTGCTTTGGTAAATTTTTGGTTTAGGGGCTAAAAGGGGGAGTTTGGATGGAGAGGGCCTTAAGAGAATTTTTGGTGGGGTTTTGGCACCAAGATTGGAGTGGCAGAGTGGCCAGGAGGCGCCACTTAGAGCATGGAGAAGTGACGCCACTTGAAGGGGAAGGGGGCCAGTGTTCGAGTTGCAAGGATGGCATTGTGGGTTGTTTTTTTTTTTTTTTTGGCGTCATGAAGGAGGGGGTATTGGACGGTTTTGGGAGGCTTGAAAGGTGGAGGAAGACTTGGTCTTCTTTAAATTTGGCTAGGTAGTTTGACCCATTCAAATTATTTTGAATGGATGGAAGGAGGTGTTTTAGGAGAGATTTTAGGATTTTTTTTTGGGAGCTTGGAGCTTGGCCGAATAGTATAAATAGGGGGGGAGGTGCTCATTGTTCATTCACCATTTGCTTTCTCCCTCACTAAAAGTTCTTGCTTCTTCTATTTTTATTTTCCCTTAGTCTCTTGCCGAAAATAAGTCAAGAACACCCTTTCTTTTCCTTTCATTTTGTTGTAGCCAAAGCCGGAAGTGGGCTTATCCATTTTTTTCCCCTCTCCCTTCACCCCTTTTCTTTGACCTTGCTTCAAACTGAGATCACCCTTAAAAGCCTGCCATTGCCGAATATCTCAACACCATTTTAGAGTCATTGCCGAATCACCATTTATTCTCTTACTCCACTTTTGTTGCAAGTCCCTGAGCCGAACTTCCTGGTGGTGGTGGATTCTTGTTAGAGCAAAGGGTAGTGGTTAGCAAGGTAAGGGTGTGTTAGTTTTCTTTGTGCTATAGTTTTTGTCTTGGCCGAATGGCCTAAGTGTTCATTGTTTTTATGCCAAGGCCGATTGTAGGGGAGAAGAGCCTATCATTGGGAACCTTTTGTAAGTCCGTTAGTCTGCGGGCGCGAGAAGCGTAAGTAAGCGCTTTGGGTTTTGGTATCATTTAGGTGCGTAATCATCGCACTATTTCTCGTGGTTTGGTTTGCTAACATGTTTATATGTGTATTATGTGTAATAGCCGCTTATAATGGCATAAGTGATGAGTAATCGTGATGGTAAGTTAATCTTGATATACATTTATATATGTACAATGTGGTAGTGATAAGTGATAAATACTCATTCTATATGATATTCTTGCATGATTTATTGACACATGGGCATGGGATTGGATTGAAGAAGGAAGAAGTGTACACAGGATGTACGTGGTCTAATGATAGCTCGAGGCTACATTAGCGCTTGAAGGCTAGCTTTGTGCTACCTCAAGGAGGTGTGGCTCGGTGCCCATCTCGGCGGTTGATGGCTATGTGCGCCACCGTGAGACGGATTTTGATATCGGGATCACGATTGGTTGATCGGTGGCTCACCCACGGCCTTGTGCAATGAATTGCCAAGGTAAGGGGATGGATCACGATGTGATCGCGGTGGTTTATCCACGGCCTTAGGCGTGGAGTCCGCTAAGGTTGGTGTCACGGTTGGATAGTAGGTTGGGCGAGATGCATTCTTGCATGATTTGTTTCGATGGTCGTGTGGGTATTGGCCAAGCCCATACGGATGGAAATATGTGTTGTGGTTATGCACCGAGTCGCTGGACTCACTCTTTTCATTAACCATTTCAGGTGACGCGTAGTTGGATCGGGTTCGGAGAGGACACATGGTGGCCCATGCGAGAAGGAAGAGTTTAAACGTTTTAGGCTTACTTTAAGTATTTCGCTTTTAAATAGAATATGTAATAAAGGCCTTTTGACTCTTATTTATTTTAGTTATTACTTTATTAGTATTTATTATGGTTTGAGGAATTTGAAACACTATGTGAAGATGATTATATTGTTCTAACCTACTTATTCAATTTGGCTTGTATATATTAATCTTTTAGTATGAGTATTTTTTTAATAACAAAGTTTTACTCATAAGTTTAAATAAACATGGATTTTTCAAAAGGTAGCAAGTTTTACTAAATTTTTCTAAGTTAAATAGATTTTTCCACCGTCTTTTCCGCTTTAACATAACCAGATTCGGTCGTAGTGAATGGGCCGGGTTTGGGGATGTTACACATTAACAGTTAAAAAGGAACAAGTTTTGGGTCGCAAGGAGCCCATGTTTTAGGCCAAATTCGGCACTTTAAATGAAGAGAGGGTGACGCCACACACAAGGAATTAGGGGCCCAAGTATTAAGTTTAATGAGGCCCAAATCTTTTAATTTAAGTGAGTTAAATTTGGCATTAGGGATTAGTAGAGGTGGACGGCTACAAGGCTATAAAATAGGAGAATTTATGTGGATTTTTAAGTGATAATATCATAGATAAAAAAGAGAAAAGTTAGGAGCTTATCTTCAAGGGAAGTGTTGGCCGAAAATCCACCACCTAGAGGAGTGTAAAATTCGGCTATTGCATGGCAAGGAGGGTGCCGAATTTCTCCTCTCTTTTAGCTTGAATTTTAAGGGCATTTTCGATTTTTAACAGTAGGTGCCAAAATATCTATAAATAGGGGGCTAGCTCCTTGATTCTGACACTGAAAACCCTAAATTTCTCTTCTATTGTGCCGAAATTCCCTAGCCTCTCCCTCTCCAATTTCTTTTCTCCAATTTCTTTAAAAGCCGAAACTCTTCTCCACTTTTTCCTTCTTGTGCCGATTTCTCTAGAAAGCCGAAGCATTCATAGTCTTTTCTTCTGTTCATCCTATTTGAGAATTAGTTATGTACTTTCAGCATTTAAATCTTCCATGGGCATTATCGAATCCTCTCTCTAGTGCTAGCCGAATCTCCTATGCTAAGGTAAGTGTTGATTTTTGATTAGTTCTCATGATCTATTCCCGGTTTTTGAAAGGCAAAAGCCAAAAGCTAATAGTTTAATGGTTTTATGATGGGCGACAATTCAGGATTTGAAGGAAGCTTAGTCGACCAGATCTAAAAGCCGAAAATCATAAGTCTCTAATTTCAGGATTTTAAGGTAAGAAGATTTGTTATTCAAATATATAAAATTGGGTAGAACACTAACCATGGCCGAATATAGGAGAGGCCCTAGTTTCGCATCTTTTCGGCTTTTTGAGCAAAGTTGTAGCAAGGGTATCGACATTAATCAGGTGTGTAATTCTCCACACCATCTAGATCTGTTTGATTAATATATGAAAATAAGTATTACATGTTTTGTTAAATGCCGAAACCCCGGCTTATTGACGGGAACCCAAAGAGGATAAAGCAAATCACCAGGTTAGTAAATGATCTGATTAAATGTTATAAGTATACCGATTTTATGTGATTGCATGGGTTGGGCTTGATGAAAGGAGGAAGTTATATGTTGTAGCGGTTTTTACCATGACCTGTTGTAGCGGTTCCTTACCGTGATCTGTTGTAGCGCCTGCCGTGTGATTCGTTGTAGTGGCTACGCCATGATCTCGATGATGAGCAAGACGATCGCCATCAAGGCGTGTAGCGGTGTGGGTTGATTGTAGAAATCCCCAATGGTGTGAATGGTCGGTACGGGGCGTGTAGCGGATGGACACCTAGGATATGGGTTGGGCTTTGCATAATATTTTTGTTACTTATATTTTGATTATTCTGTCTTATGGGGCTAAAGCCCAAATCTAATGGTGCATGAGGGTTGCACACTGAGTCTCGCGACTCACCCTTTAATTTTAACCATCTCAGGTGACACTTAGGGCATCGGACCGGGCCGGAGAGGAGAGCAAGGTGGCCATGCGACAGAGCTTTGAGAATTCAGTAAAAAGACTTAGTCTAATTTTTTTTATTTTCAGTTAATTAATGGGTTCAAATTTCCTATTAATAAGGCCATGGGCCACTAGACTACCATTTATGTCTTGGGATTTTGTTGGGCTTTTACTACTGGGTTTTAAGTTTTACGTTTCAATTAAGTTAAGACCTGCATGAAATTTCGGTTTTTATTTAAAATCTACCAAGATAATTGGTTACTTAATATTTTATACTTTAATGAATTATTAAGCTTTCGAAATAAAGGTGTAAACCTAGTAATTATTTTCCAAAATGTGACATGTTATATAAAATCTCTTAAGTGACATACCAGATCCGGTTGTAGCGTTTGGGCCGGGTTTGGGGTGTTACATAAGTAGTCCTAGTGACTCACCTCCTCTTCGCTAGAATCCTACCTGGTGCGTAGTGACTGTTCACCCTAGCCACGAGGATTTGTTGACGGGCCAAAATCTATAACTAAAACCCGAAAGGACCAAATGCACTGATTTTCACAAAATTACCGAGATGTCCCTAGTTTAAAAAAAAAATTCGAAACACCCCGGTTGGTAAAATTACCAAAATACCCCTGGATTTTCAAATTACCAAAATACCCTCGAAATGCAAAATTACCTTATTTCACAAAGGAACCCTATTTTGGAAAATTACAAAAATACCCCTGTAGGATAAAATTACGAAAATACCCCTGGGTAGTGAAATGACGAAAATACCCTTACATGATGACTGTGATGCCACTTGTACATTGATGAATAAATGTATGTGCTCCCTAGAATTAGGAAACACAAACTTAAGACTGAATCATAGATATAATCGTGAATTCGACAGAACTACTCCTAAAACTACTATTCATAAGACTGTTCGTGGTTAATCAGTGGAAGAAAACTAAAAATTCATAAAATTTCTAATCAGATAAACACGAATCGGTAGAATGAGTACAAGGGGTCGTGGACGTCCGTCGCGTGGTCGTGGAGGTGTAGGTTATGCTGAGGCGAGGCAGCCAGCTTTGGTCTATGCGGCACGTTGCCAAGGGGACGAGGACGCTCTAGATGCGAATACCGGTGCGTACTCTACCATAGTATACTAAGTGTTCCTTTTGGCTTTAGAATTAGAGTGTGCAGCGAAAGCATAGTGGTGAGACTTGGGTAGTACTATTAATAGTTAGTTGGAAATTTCGAGGACAAAATTTCTTTTAAGGGGGTAGAACTGTAACATCCTGAATTTTTGGGCCTGTGCGTTTAATGGGTGGATATGTTTAATGTGTTAATTTAAGGTTAGGGGTCCAAATTGGGCTCAGGCTTAGGCATAGGCCTTGATTAAAATTTTATGTTTGGGCGTTATAGGGTTTAACAGGTAGTATCTGTGTTTAAAATATCAAGGTGGGCTTGTGGCCCAATATTTAGTGGCACTGCAAGGGAGCTAGAGGGTGGCGTCACTAGCAGAGGAAAGAGGCCAAGCTTGGATGCAAGGAGCCCATGATTTTGGGCCATGTTCAAAGACTTAAAAGGGGAATAAGGGGGACGGCATTGGGGCTAGGAAATAGGAGGATTAAATAATATGGATAATAAGGATAAAGAGCTGATAAAAGAAGGAAGAGGTGGTGTTATCTAGGTTTCTTTTAAAGGTATGAATAGATTTAGATAAAGGAGAAAAGTTAGGAGCTATCTGCTGAGAATAGAGTTGGCCGAAATTCCATCACCTAGAGGAGTAAAGAAATTGGTTTCTAATTGCTATAGGGGGTGCCAAATTTTTCCTTTTTTACGGGCTTAATTCTTTAGTTATCAGGAAGGGCACTTTCGGGTTTTGATAGGTAAGTGCCGAAATTTCTATAAATAGGGGGGATAGCTCATTAATTCCGGCAATTGAACCCTAATCTTTTCTCCATTCTTTATGCCGAAATTCTCAGTCTCCCTCTGCAATTTCTTTTCTTTTGATTCCTTCAAAAGCCAAAATCTCCCAATCTTCTCAACATCTTTTCTTTCAAAAGACGAAACTCTGAACTCTCTTCTCATCTCCATAGCCGAATACTCCCTATTCTTTGCCGATTTCTTCAACTAAAAGCCGAAACTACTTAGATTTCTTCCTATCATCTTCTCTTCTGATCTTCTCAAAAAGCCAAAATCTCTAAGGGGTAGTCGAATTCTCTGCGTTAAGGAAACCTGGTCATCTAGATTTAAAAGTCGGAAATCGCTAGTCTCCAATTTCAGGATTTTAAGGTAAGGCAAAAGAGAGAATCCCTAAGTTTAAGAAACGAGCTGTGTCAGCAGTACGGGATTGGCCACCAGGTTGTGGACCGGCTTCTGAACAACACCTTAGGCAAGTAGCAGTTGTATCGACTTCTGATAGTGTCGACAAAGAGAGTGTCGTTCTAACGGTAATCAGGTGTGTAGATCTCTAACACACAAATAATCTGTATGAATGTATATATATGTTTATGTTATGGGCTAAAAGTCGGATAATAGGTCTGCGAGACAATTAATAAAACCCTAAAAGGGTTAGGCAAGGATGCTGTACATAATCATAGAAATCTCTATGTGTATCGAAATATATGAAAGCTCAGTATGATGTTTTCTTTATGTGTGTATGCATGGGGTGGGATTATGATAATGAAGGGGAAGTGCATGATAGGTCACAATAGTGATCGGTGGTAGAAATCCCACGTTATATAAATGTTAGGTCACATAGTGATCGGTGGCTATGCCACGTTAATGATTCCCGACTAACAGAATAGGCGATGCACTGGTCGTCGTTATGGTGTGTAGCGGATGGAGGGTTGATTGTAGAAATCCCCGAGGTGTGATGGTTGGTACGGGCTGGTGTGTAGAGGATGGAATTCTAGGATGGGTTGGGCTATTCATCATTTATCGCTTATCATGTAATTACGATTGTTGCCTCTATGTATGGGCCAAGGCCCAAAATGTGTTTGTGGGCCTCAGGTCAGTGTTTTCGGGATTTATACACTGAGTCTTGGTGACTCACGCTTTCTTTTTTTTTTCTTTCTCTACTCTTTCAGATGAGCAGTAGATCGTGGACATAGGAGCCGAGACAGACTCGAGGGGCCATCAACTTTTTATTTTTATAGATTATTTCGGTTTTTCTTTAAGTTTTAATTTTGGGAATATTTTTTTGTAATAAGGCCCCATAGTTATATTTCACTACATAGTTTTTAATATTTGCAACTTATGAAACTTTGTCTAAGGTTTAATTATTCAAAATAATAATACAAGGTTTGTTTTTTTTTACAAATGATATTTATTTACTCAAATATGGTCTAATTAACTTATACTTTCCAAAACCTACGCAGCAAAAGTTTTCAATGTACAACCCGTAGCATACCAGATCTGGTCGAAACTTATGGGTCGGGTTTGGGGTGTTACAGAAGGTAGAACATATCGAGTGATTTCGTCCCTAAAACATAATCGATTAGTCGAAACTTTGATCCGATTAACACAATAACCGAGTAGTGATATCGAATGGACTATGAAAAGACTCCTTACCTTAATCGATGATAATCCCAATTCCCACCAATTGACTTATGACTTGAGATGATTAGGCAATAATGTGGTATTCGGCTAATCCACTAGAATACTATAAATAAAAGATTATCAAGATGTGAGGGAGTAAGGGAGAACACCATTTCGGTTTTAGAATCAAGATGAAACAACCAAATAATGAGGGACTCTCATTCGGCTAAAGAGAAAAAGAATGAAAAGATTTGAATAAAAAACACTTACCCGGTTTAATCAAGAAAGAAAAACCCAACTTGGAAGATGGAGAAGATGATCAATTAGGCTAGGTGGTTTCGGCAAAACAAAGAAAGAAAAGTACTCACTAATGGCTTTAGAGTTTCAGCAATCAAGAAGAAAGAAGAAGAATTTGTTTAATATCAACTTGAAGTTTTAGCTATCAAGGAAGATGGACAAAAGATGAATATGTGAGCAATCCAAAGAGAAGAAAAAAATGCACTATTGTGCTAGAAGATTTCGGCAAAGAGAGTAGCAATTTGGGAGAAAATGACACAAAGTTACAAATGGGATTTTTTGCCAAAACAATACCAAAACCTTACCAAAAGCCAAAGTAAAATTTTAGCTACCTATCTACCCCCAAAACCGTCCACATGCATAGCCATAAGTGTCAAAATTTTGCCAACCATACTTTCCATAACATTCTCCATGAAATAAGCCACTTGTTCCCCTTACTTGCCTTTTCCTTTTGATTCCTTTCCCCAACCTCAACCTTTCCTTAATTCTTTTAGCCACCATGCCAAAAATAAAGAAGTCAATAAAGAAGTCAACCTTGCCATATATATACCTTGGCCGACACTAAGGAAGGAATGCAAAAATAAAAGTCAAAATTGCACACAAAGGGATTCGAACCTCTTCCCTCAAGGTACTACATGTGGCGCCATAACCCTTTTACCAATTGCTAATTTATGCTAGCAATTTACTCTTTTATTTCCATAAGCCTTGATGCCACTTACTATATTTCCTTAATAGGCTTAAACACAAAATTTTACTAAGGCCCAACTTGAACCCGGAACTTCATAGAAACCTCGTAACTTTCCAAAATTACCTTCTTAATAAGTCCAACTTGAAATAATGCCGTTCTCTTGTTCTCAAAATTTTAAAACGCTTCTACGCTCAAGGCCCATTGGGCCCAATTCTACTAGGCCCAATTTTGGGATGTTACAATGATGACAGAATTAGTCAAAGAAATGATATTTGAGTAGTAAAGATATCTGTGTGTGTGACAGTTACAGTTGAAATGAATATGATGATCTTTTCTGGGTATTCTATATATTCTTTTATCCTCAGAGATATGTGTGTGATTGTTCAGTTTCTGGTGGAGTTCTTATGTTGTGAGAAGCTAACTATGATGTTAGATGAAAGCCCTGTTGGTCTGGTCGGTTTATGATTGGTATTTCTTTATCTCTTTGGAATTCTATTCAAATATGTTGGAATGAAGTCGATGGTAAAAATTTATGTGAGACTATTCTTATGTTTCTACTGATTATGGTTTTGTTTTATATATACGGAAAATATATTATCTCTGTTATGATGGAAGTCCAGAGCCGGTAAGCATTGTTTTTCTGCTGGGTTTCTCTGAGGAATCATCAGGATCTCTGTTATTTTCTTATGAGTTATGTTCTCGGACTTCCGGTATAGTATCGTATCTTGGATTTCTTTATCTCGATTTTCCTATCATTCTTATTTAGTGAATTATCGACCATGGCTCATCTTGAAATAGTGTTCTTTGACTTGTGATAACTATGTCTATTATGGTTGTATTTCTGGTTTGATCATATGAACATGGTGACCCAGGTATCTGGATTTCTCTAATTTTCGTGTAAGGAATTGACTTTGGCAACGGTATAAATGATGGAAGCACAAACTCAAATCGTATGATGGACTTCTTTCTCAGGTAAGTTGATTAAAGTCAATGTATTCAATCTAGATGTCTTTGTTTCTTTGAGCTAATGTGATTGTAAAGGCCTTTGATTAGTATGATAAGAGAATTTTGAAAGATTGTATGCTTGAGATGTTTTAATAGCACGAAGAAAGAAGTATTTTGAGATGTGTTATTCTATAGTTGAGATCGACTCAGCCGTTTTTATTAGAATGAGCTGATTTGTTGGGATGTGATTTGAGTTATATGTATTTAAGTATGTCCTCAGCTAAGAGAATAAATTTTGTGCATTCACGAGTGTATAGACGGGCAGTCTGAATGAAGAATTGATATTCTTGAAAGCATGATATAGAAAAATACCTATTAGATTTATTTTAAATGGGTGATGTTATTCTGAATTAAAGCTGTACTGTTAATAAAGTTATCCCAATTTTGAAAGTTTGAATGGTCCGGGCATGCTAGCAAAGTTAAAGCAATTGAAGGTATTGTTAACCGAAGCTCTGGTTTTGAGTTCAGTTGGAATTGAGTAATGAATTTATGATTTTTCAGTGATGCACTAGTGAACGGATTAGAATGAGTTTTATTGCTAGAATATAAAGTGATGGTTCAAGTTTTCAGACGGTTAATGTCACATTAAAAAGAACTGTTCGACTAGTGATTTAGATACGGCCACTATTATGTCTATAATGAGAATTTGATGACATTGTTTGTTCGACGAAGATTGCCATATGTTGCATGATCTCAAGAGTTTAATGTATCTAATGGCACAGAAAGATCTGAGTTTAAGACAGTGTTGATGATTTGAGCTATTGAAAGATTGTGAGTAATTATTGATTGACCTGTGGGGAGGCAAGTGTAGTTACAGATGCTTGTATGGAAAATCCTCATTTATTTTGTGCGAGTTGGTTACTCGATTGATCTTATTTGATGATGGTCTGATTTTAGCTAAATAAAAAGCTAAAGTGATGTTTTCTTTGCAAGTTTGAGAAACTCAGAAATGTGTTAGTGAGTGATAAGCTAAATGAGTACAGTGAGGATCGACTTTTGATTCTGAACTTCAGGTTGGACCTGATTCATTTTATTATTATTCCGAAATGGAATTTAAGTACCAAAGAATTCCGGGCTTATGCAGAAATTTTTATACGAAGTTCACAGTAGTGGCTTGTCTGTTCATTCAGAGAGTAATAAAATGTGCAGTCATATGAAGTTGATGTTCTGGTAATTGCGTATGTTACATGCTATTTTTGAGCTTGTGTTAAAATGTCGATTTGTCAACAAGTAAAAGTCGAATTTCAAGAGTATTCAGGACTATTACAGTCAGTGATGATTCTAGAAAGAAAATGAGATGGAAACACTATAGATTTCAGATCCGAATTATCTTGATCTCTCGAAAAAGGAAGATGTTATCGGATTGTGATTGATCGTTCGTGGTACGATTTCTTGTTTAACAAACCAATGAGTAAGATGTTTCGGGATTATTCGATTATGCGAAGTATCGCCTCCATTATTTCGTGATTGAGATCCGAGGGTTATATCCCAATTATGGAAAAAGCTACAGGAAACTCTAACCACGAAACTAAATTAAATTGTGATTATGATAAAAAGTTGAAAACAACTTCTTCTGGTAAGATTTTTGGGGACGAAAATCCCTAAGGGGGAGAGTTGTAACAGCCCGATTTTGGGCCTAGTCGGAACAGTAGTTTTGAGACCACAAATCCGACTTAAGAAAAATTATTTTTATTATATTTTTATGGTCTACAATTTAACAGAACGATTTCGTGAAAATTTCGACGTTTGGGCACTCAATTTAGTCAAAAGGACTAAATTGTAAAAAGTGCAAAACTTGAGTTCTAGAAGCTAGAGGTGTCAAATTGCTATGAAATTTTAAATTGGAGGCCCTTAAATGGTAATTAGACCATTGGTTAATTTTTTGGACAAAAATGGACATGAAATAGGTGAAATAGAATATTTTTAAGTTAGGGGCATTTTGGTCATTTAGTAATTAAAATGAATTAAAAACAAAATTAAAAGCCAGTTTTTGTCCATCTTCAACCCCATTGCCGAATTTCACAAGGGGAAACCATGGCTAGGGTTTTTCAAGCTTCCAAGCTCGATTGTAAGTCCGTTCTTGCCTCGTTTTTAATTATTTTTACGTTTTTGAAATCCTCGTAACAAGATCTATCTATTTCTACCACTAATTTGAGATATGGTTAAAGTCTAGGGTTTTGACCCATGATGAATATGTGTGTATTTTTGTGTTTAATGGTAGAAAATGCATGTTTATGGTTAGAGAAACGACTATTACTAAGTGATTTTCGGTAAAAATGCCTAAAAGGACTAATTTGTAAAAGTTATGAAATTTGTCATAAAAGTGTGAATTAGTGGAAATTTTGGGCTGTTGTAGTTATGAAAATGGTTTGGCTAGTCTTAAAATACAAGGAAATTGAATGAAAATCATTTTACGAGCCTAGGGGCAAAAGTGTAAATATGACAAAGTTTAGGGGCAAAAATGTAATTTTTTCCAAAATGTGAATTTAGGCTAATTTGAGTAGCAGGATGAATAAATAAATTTAATGTGTTGTTATAGATCAAGGAAAATGAGGTTTGGAACTAGAACGAGGGAAAAACGAGTAATTAACGAATAAGTTCTTTTCACCGATTTTGCTTTCGAGGTAAGTTTGTATGTAAATAATACATCATTTTTTATTTATGTTTTAATATTTTATGAGATATGGTTGAATATGGAGTAATTATTTAATGTAAATTATGAATTGTGATTGATTATGGATGAATTGGTAAAATGTTGAAAAGTGAGAATTCCCGGTTGAACCTTCGGAATAGAAAAGATACGAATGAGGTAGCTAGGTCACATTTGTGGTACTAAGTGTAGGCCACTATGTATACAAGAGAGCTACGAGATGGTTTTAGGTCACGTGTGTAGTACTAAGTACAGGCTACTACGTGTACCAGACGGATAGGTCGCATGTGTAGTACTAAGTGCAGGCTACTACGTGTACCTATGCATGTGTAGTACTAAGTGCAGGCTACTATGCGTACCCGATAGCTTCGATCACATGTGTGGTACTAAGTGCAGGCCACTATTCGTAAGTGATGGTTTTGGTCACATGTGTAGTACTAAGTGCAGGCTACTATGTGCACCAGATAGCTTCTGCTACAAGGGTGGTACTATGTGCAGGCCACCGTGTATCTGTTATTATTATTCTGATGAGTTCAACGGGAAATTAACTACGTGAAAATACATGTGATCATGTAACGACTAAGTGTAATTGAATATGACTATGTGATGAATAAGTGCAGGTATAAGTGTGAAAATTTATGAACAATGTGCTCGATATTTGATCGAACCTTCGGTAAGATGAAATGGAGTAAGTGAAATTACGAAAGAGTGAATTTAGCAACAAAATAGTTTTGGACAGCAGCAGTTGTGTGACTTTGAAAAATCACAAAAAATGGTGAAAATTGAATTAGAATTTGAATAAGATATGAAATTAAATCTTATTGAGTCTATTTTCGCAGAAAAAAACGGTGTAAGCGAAAAAATTTCATATTCTGAGACATTTGAATTTTTGTGAGACAGGGTCAGAATGATTTTGGAATCCCCTGTTCCTAATTTGGAAAATCATTAAAAATTGTATAAAAATAATTATGGTTTATAATTTATATTATTAAATTTATTAATGAGTCTGCTTTCAAGAGAAACAAACAAGAACATTATCTAAATTCTGTACAATGAGATAATTAATTTTTAGTGTAGAGGGGTCGGAACTGTCGGACAGCAAAATAGGGGAACTTTAAAGAATAAACTGTACTTATTGGCTAAACCAAAAATTCTGAAATTTTTATGGTAAGAAAATATGTGAGTCTAGTTTCAGAGAAAATTAGCGGATCTTAATTTGGAGTTCTGTAGCTCAAGATATAAATAATTTAGTGACTGTGACTCGAGTAGACAGCTTGATATGAACATGAATAAATAGTGGAACTATGTGCAATTATGATTGTATTATCTTCAGAACATATTGTGAAGATTTATAAAATCCTGTTAATAAATCACTTATTATTTACATACCTACTTACTAAACTAAATTACTTAGCCCCTTTCCTTTCCTTTTTCCTATAGTGTCACAGAGGCTAGCTCGGGTTGGAGATCGTCGGAGATTTTATCACACTACCAAGCTTTTGACTGGTATCAATGCCTTCAAGTAATTTAAGTCTATGGCATGTATAGGGACTTAGTCATTTTGTGTATGTGTTATTATGTTTTGGCCAAATGTATTGGCTTGTAATGGTTAAAGGTTATTTTAGTATGTAGCCATGCTAATTGGCTTATATTAGCTAATTGATTGTAAGCCTATATATATTATTTATATGCCAATGTCTTGTGATGTGAGCTGTGTTTGCATGATACATGATGAGTTGTGGGTTATGGCCTAAATACCTAAAGGTTGAATGTGCTATGTAGTCTGGATGTCGAATGGCTAAGTTTGGCTCAATGGTATGGTATGATAATTAGATATAATTATGCATGTATAAGAGTTTTTGAGGATGCATATTGAGTGTGACCCTGTTTTGAAGAAAAAAAAATTAAGTCTTGTGAAATTTTCCATAGTTCTCGGTTTAGTCCCGAACCACTTCCAAAGCATGTTTTGGGCTTCGTAGGTCTATATTAAGGACTCTATGATTGAATATGAAACGTTTTAAACTTGGATGGAAATTTCTGACTCGAAAATGATCGATTATATGTGATTAAGTCCGGTAATGCCTCGTACCTTGTTTCGGGGACGGATACGGGTAAGGGGTATTACATAAAATGTGAAAAAAATAAAAAAAAATATGGGCTGCTAGGGACCTAATTGAACTTCGGCTAGCATGGGTTGTGGAAGAATTGCATGAATTTGTGGTTTAATGAAATAAGGACTAAATTGTAAAAGTTGTGAAACATTAGGGGCAATTATGTAAAAGTGCCTTAATGTGAATTTTGGACTAAATTGAATAGAGAGATAATTTAATAAGCTGATTTTGATTACATATATATCAAGAAAAGTGAAATTCGGATCTAGATTAGGGGAAAAACAAAGTTCTCGACTAATCGATCAATTTAGCATTTTTTACATTTGAGGTAAGTTCGTATGTAAAAAGTTTCAATGTAAATATATTTTAAATGCTTTGATATTGCATAAACTGTGAATACGAGACTACGGACATGTTCGAAAATGATTTGACGATGATGAACCTTAGAAATAGATAGGATACTAGTGACATGTCATTAGGGGATTATTGTGATTATGTGGTCCGGGTGCTGGTCCTATACGTCCTACTAGTGGCTGAGTATACCGGCATGTGTTCCGGTCACTTGACAGCTTGTGTGAGCAGCACCGTGTAGCTACGTCTTGACCCACAGCTTGTGTGAGCAGGCCCGTTGATAGCTCTAGCGTGAGCAATATATGTGATATGAGATTGAGTTAGCTTCGGCTATATATATGTGGCACTTCGAGTGCAAGTTTCCCATGTATCCGATTGTATTCCGAATGGTTCAATGGGTAAATGAAAGATGTGGTTGAAGTATGAAATTGATACGAGATGGTACAGGTATGTACATGGATCGTATAAGCTTTGAATTGAAGAAATTAAGAAGTTTGCATATAATCTTATGATTTAAAGATGTGAAAGGTTTGTTTGATAATATGAGTTACATATTGATATATTTCAATGGTTGAATTGTGTATTTATGATTTCATTGAGTTTATTTCATACGAGCTTACTAAGCTATAAAGCTTACTTTGTTTATTTTTCCATGTTTTATAGTGATTCCAAAGCTAGCTCGGATTCGGGGATCGTCGGAGACTACGTCACACTATCCTACTATCACTTGGTACTTTTGAACTTTGGTATTTTGGTATATGGCATGTATAGGGACTTTGGTCATTTTGGTTCATGTATTGATGATGAATGTAGCCATTTGAGTTGGCTTGTAAATGTTCTAAGTTTGGTTTTGTATATTGCCATATAAGTTGGCTTATTTTGGTATGATTGAATCTTGTATATATATATATGTATATGGCTTGTATGATGTTTTGAATGTTGGATATGTGATGCTTGTGGATAATTAGTATTATGGATAACAAATGGTTGAGTTATGAATATTGGTATGCTAGTGAATCTAGGCATTAATGCACATTTGAGTTTGGTATGAATTTGTATAGCATATTGTGGTATTTATGTTTTGTATTTGTTGATGTTGGAAATGGTATGAAATATGCTTGAGTGAGGTTGATTTATTGCCTATGATATACTATGTTTTGTGCCATTTGAGTTTGGTGTAGGTGTGTATAAGTTTGGGTGGCAAATTGGCTTGGTAAATAGCCTATTTTTGTCCACACAGGCAGAGACACGGTCGTGTGTCTCAGCCGTGTGTAACACACGATCATGTACACGGCCGTGTGTTCCCTCGTGTTGAAATTAAAATTAAGTCAGTATGCTCCATACAGCCTCACACACGGGCGTGTGACTTAGCCGTGTGGCATAATTCAGTATACCCTAAAGGTTTGGCACGGCCTAGCACACGGCCTGGCACACGGGTGTGTATGGCCATTTTAGGGCACACGGGCGTGTTTGTTGGCCGTGTGACCCAAGTCAGAGAGTTACACGGGGTCAGACACGGGCTGGGACACGGCCATGTGATCCCATTTCGAATGTCCACACTGTAACAGCCTATTTTTGGTCAAATCGGAATAGTATTTTTGAGACCACAAATTCGAGGTCAAAATAATTATTTTATTATTATTTTAATGTCCACAGCATGATAGAATAGTTGTGTGAAAATTTCATTAAGAAATTTTATCGTTTGATTGGTTAATTTGAGAAAAAGGACTAAACCGCGTAAAGTGTAAAAGTGGAGTTCCATTAGCTAAAGGTATCTAATAGCTATGGAATCTTAATTTATAGGTCCTTATGTTGTAATTAGACCATTATAATAGTAAGTGGAAAATATTGGACATTAAATGGATGATAGTAATGGTTTTTCATTAAGGTTAATATAGTAATTTAGTAAATAAATGTTAATTAAATAAAACAAATTAGGTATTTTGTGTTCATCTTCTTCTAAAGAGAAGACCAAACTGATATTCTTGAGAAAAAGAGGTCTAGGGTTCGGTAAGCTTTTATCCTTCAATTAGGTGTGCGTTTTTGTCCCATTTTTAATGATTTTTACGTTTTTGATATCGTTGCAGCTTAGTCTAGCTAGCCCAGGGACTAATTTGCAAAATTGCTAAAGATTTTGAATGATGCCATTGATGAATACATGTGTGTTTTGATGTTTGATGATAGATTTTGAATGCTTGCTGATAGATATACAAGTTTTGTTAAGTGATTTTTAAAGAAAATGCAAATTAGGGGCTAAATTGTGAAATGTGCAAATTTAGGGGTTAAAATGTGAAATAAATGAGAAATATGGGCTGATATGGGTACTATAGAAATTTAGCTAGCATGGGTTAGTCTTGAAATTCATGAATTTGTGATTTTATGAAATAAGGACTAAATTGCAAAAGTTGTGAAATTGTAGGGGCAAAAGTGTAAATATGTTTTAAAGTGAATTTTGGACTGAATTGAATAGAGAGATGATTAAATAAGCTGAATTTGATTATATTTAGATCAAGAAAGGTGAAATACGGACTTAGATCGGGGAAAGAACAAAGTTACGGAATAGTTGACTCATTTTGCCGTTTTAGCATCCGAGGTAAGTTCGTATGTAACAAGCATTATAATAATTATGCTTTAAATGCTTTGATATTGCATAAATTTTGTATACGAGATTAAATTTATGTTTGACGACGATTCGGCTATATATGGCACTTAGTGTGCGATTCAAAATAGCTTCGGTTATATATGGCACTTAGTGTGCGAGATCTAGATAGCTTCGGCTATGTATGGCACTTAGTATGCGATTTGAGATAGCTTCGGCTATGTACGGCACTTAGTGTGCGAGATATCAGGTATTCAACGGTATTCCGAGTATGTATGAGCTTGTTACGGATTGGTATAGGTATGTACATGCATAGTATGAGCTTTAAATCGAAGAAGTTAAGAAGTTTGCATATAAGCATATGAATAAGCATGTGAAAGGTTTGTTAGTAATCATGAATTACATGTTAATATGTGTAAATTGATGAATGGTATATTTGTGATTAGTTAAGTTTATATCATACGAGCTTACTAAGCTTTATAGCTTACTTTATGTATTTTTCGTGTTTTATAGTGACATCGAAGCTAGCTCGAACTCGGGGATCGTCGGAGATCGTTTCACACTACCACCTATCACTTGGTACCTTTGAATTTTTGTAACACCCCTTACCCGTATTCGACACCGGGATAGGGTACGAGGCATTATCGGACTTATTCACAAGCAAACATTCAAAATCGAGACATGAATTTCCACTTAAATTTAAAACTTTTCAAAAACATTCATATCGTCCCTAAAACGAGCCTACGAGGCCCAAAACATGCTTCAGAAGTGGTTCGGGACTAAACCGAGAACTTTGGAAACTTTTGGGAAACATAGAAAATTTTTCATGTAAAGTGACCCTATGACACACCCGTGCTTCAGGCCGTGTTCAAATTAGGGACCATTCTGTTTATGACGTCATCATCAAATTGAGATCACACAGCCAAGTCACACGCCCGTGTGCTTAGGCCGTGTGATCGATTAAATTTTCATAATTTTTCATAAAATAGGTGCAGACTTCACACAGCCAGTGCACACGCCCGTGTTCAAGGCTGTGCCGTCCACACGGCTGAGACACACGCCCGTGTGCTCATTACTGAGCATTCTATTTTGCAACAATTAAGGTGCAGGGGACACACGGCCGAAACACATGCCCGTGGGGCAGACTGTGTGTCGCACACGACCTAGACACACGCCCGTGTGTCTACTCGTGTGGACAAATATGAGGTTATTTACCAAGCCTTTTTGCCACCCTTCCATGCACCAACCTACACACAAAACATAGCACCAATCCAAGCATATACTTTCAACCCAATCAGCCATATACAAGGCATCCACACGTCATTTACATGCTATCATTTATCACATACAAACATCACATACTTAGCATCTCAAACCATGCAATTTCCCACATTCATGAAAACATCATCATATGTATATATACTTAACCAATATTAGCCAATATCAAATGGCCATTTACAAAATGAATTATCAACTATTGAAGCCATCACTTATGGCCAAATCAATTATGACACATAACAAAAAGACTAAGTTCCTATACATTAACTCAAAATATTGAAATCATAAGTACCCAAAATGATAAGTTGATAGTGTGAATGGATCTCCGATCGTCTTCGATCCCCGAGCTGGCTTGGTGACACTATAAGAGAAGGGAAAAAGAAAGGGAGTAAGATTTAAAGCTTAATAAGTTCCTATGCAAATAATAGGCATCATACACACTTTAACATATATTTAACATAAAGTAAATTAACATAAATGTCATTGTGAATTCATAATCAAGCTTAGCATAGATGTTATTAAAATTTTAACATCATAACTTACTCAATCGAACCAATCCGAGGTTTCATCACATATCGAGCTTATTAAGTAGGAGTTTTAAGTACATACCTATACCAACTTGCAACTTACCATAATCTTTCACATCATACCATAGTCTTTCACAACTTAAACTTTGCCGTTAAGTTTCCCGTTGAACCACTTGGAATACTAAAGGATAATCGGGAAATCTCACACACATAGTACTATACTAATGCCATATCCCAGATATGGTCTACATGGGATCTCATATCGATGCCAATAGCCCAGCTATGGTCTTACACGAAATCTCATATCGATTCCATATCCCAGATATGGTCTTACACGAAATCTCAACTAACTCTAATGTCATGACATTTGTATCCTAACTATTCCTAAGGTTCAACCAGGATTTCTCGTTTGTCGAACTTTGTCAATTTCATTCAAGAGTAAACCACAATTCATATAGTGATAAAGTAATTTAAAACATAAATAACAATACATTATTTACATACGAACTTACCTCGGTACAAAAACAATATGAATGGGACCTAATCGTCAAATACTTTGTTTTTCCCCCGATCTAGGTCCGAACCTTGTTTCTCTTGATCTATAATAGCAAATTTAACTCATTTATTATTCACATTATTCAGTTCAGTCCAAAAATCACATTATGGCAAAATTACATTTTTGCCCCTAAACTTTAACATATTTACATTTTTGCCCCTAGGCTCATAAAATGAAACGTGTGCAATTTCTTTAATGTACAAGCCTAGCCGAACCATTTTTATAACTATAACAGCCCACAATTTCCATTAAAACACACTTTTACTACATATTTTATAACTTTCACAAATAGGTCCTTTTAAGCATTTTCATCAAAAATCACTTAGTAAAAGTCGTTTATTACACATCAAACTTTCATTTTTCTACCATAAAACATCAAAACACATGCATTTCATACATGGGTCAAATTTCAAACATGAAACCTACTTCAAAATAATGGTAGAAATAGGTAAATCGAGTTACGAGGACTTTAAAAATGTAAAGAGCATTAAAAACGGGGCTAGGATGTACTTACAATCAAGCTTGAAAGTTGAAGAAAACCCTAGCTATGGTGACCTTCTAAATTTTGGCACTTGAGGGATAAGATGGGCAAGATTTTAGCTTGATTTTCCCTTTTTATTCTTTTATTTACTAAATGACCAAAATGCCCTTCACTTAAAACTTTGAAATTTTATCTCACCATGTCCATTTTTGTCCACTATCTTAAAAATTGGTATAATTACCATCTAAGGACCTTCTATTTAAAACTTCATAGCAATTAGACACCTCTAGCATGTAAAACTCAACTTTTGCACTTTTTACAATTTAGTCTTTTTGACTAAATTGAGTGCCCAAACGTCAAAATTTTTGAATGAAATTTTCACAAAATCATTCCGTGAAATTGTAGACCATAAAAATATAATAAAATGAACTTTTCTATGTCAGATTTGTGGTCCCGAAACCACTGTTCTAACTAGTCCCAAAATCGGGCTGTTACAACTCTCCCCCCTTAGGGATTTTCGTCCCCTAAAATCTTACCAGAGAATAGATTTGGGTACTATTTTTGCATAGCTTCTTCAGGTTGCCACATAGCCTCTTCGACTCCGTGTCGTTTCCATAAAACTTTCACTAGGGCTATACTCTTATTTCTTAACTGTTTAACTTCCCAAGCCAAAATCTTGATCGGTTCTTCACCATAAGTCATATCAAGTCGAATCTCAACCTCTGTCAGAGAAATCACATGTGAAGGGTCTGATTGATAACGTCGCAGCATAGACACATGAAACACATTATTAATTCTTTCCAACTCTGTCAGTAACGCTAACCGATATGCCACTGGCCTTATTCTTTCAATAATCTCATATGGCCCAATGAAACGTGGACTCAACTTGCCTTTACAGCCAAATCTTAGAATCTTCTTCCACAGAGATACTTTTAGAAAGACTTTGTCACCGACCTGAAATTCGGTCTCTTTTCTTTTTAAGTCTGCATACTACTTTTGTCGATCTGAAGCGGCTTTCAAGCAATCTCAGATTACCTTTACTTTTTCTTCTATTTTCTTAATCAAGTAAACCCCGTGAATCTGTTTCTCACTAAGCTCGGTCCAATACAAAGGTGTTCGGCACTTGCGGCCATGCAATGCCTCATAAGGTGCCATTTTATACTCGACTGATGGCTGTTGTTATAGGAAAATTCAACCAATGGTAGATATTTTTCCCAGCTACCCTCAAATTTTAGAACACAGCATCAAAGCATATCTTCAAGTATCTGAATTACCCTTTCGGATTGACCGTCGGTCTATGGATGAAATGCAGTACTAAAATTCAATTTCGTACCCAAAGCCTCTTGTAGCTTATTCCAAAATCTCGAAGTGAACCTCGGATCTCTATCCGAAATAATCGAAGTAGGCACCCCATGCAATCTTACAATCTCAGAAATGTACAACCCAGCTAGCTTATCAAGCGAATAATCGGTACGTATCGAAATAAAATGAGCCGATTTCGTCAATCTATCAACAATGACCCAAACAACATCTTTCTTTTTTAGAGTCAGAGGTAGTCCAGTTACGAAATCCATCGTAATTCTGTCCCATTTCCATTCGGGTACCATCACTGGTTGAAGTAAACCCGGAGGTACTTGGTGTTCAGCTTTTACTTGTTCACAAATCAAACATTTCAAAACAAACTCGGAGATATCTCTTTTCATACCAGACCACCAATACAATTTCTTCAAATCATTATACATTTTCGTACTATCCGAATGCACAGATAAACAACCATTATACACCTCATGAAGAATTTTCTGAATAAGTTCATCATTTTTTAGTACACAAACTCTACCTCGGAACATCAAACAATCATCGAATCCGATATGAAAATCTGAATCACTGCCCGATTCACACTGAGTTCTCTTAGCTTGCAAGTTACTGTCACATTTCTGAGCTTCACAAATCTGTTGAAGGAGCAACGGCCTAGCTCTGAACTCGGCTAGAATCAAACCATTACTGGACAAAGTCAACCGCGTATTCATCGCTCTCAAAGCGAACAAAGATTTCCTACTCAAGGCATCGACGACCACATTCGCTTTACCCGAGTGATAGTCAATCACCAACTCATAGTCTTTTAGTAACTCAAGCCATCTTGCCGTAAGTTCAAATCTTTTTGAGTCATTAAGTACTTCAAGCTCTTATGATCAGTAAAAACATGAATTTTCTCACCGTACAGATGATGTCTCCAAATTTTCAAGGCAAACACAATAGCAGCTAGTTCTAAATCATGTGTCGGGTAATTCTTCTCACGTGGCTTCAATTGTCTCGAGGCATAGGCTATCACTTTGCCCTCTTGCATCAACACACATCCCAATCCATTCAGTGACACGTCGTTATAAACCACAAACTCCTTTCTCGATTCAAGTTGCACTAAAATCGGTGCCTCAGTCAATAATGCCTTCAACTTCTCAAAACTTTGCTGACATTTTTCGGACCATTCAAATTTGACATCTTTTTGCAACAATCTCGTCATAGGAGTAGTAATTATCGAAAACCCTTTGACAAATCGGCGGTAGTAACCGGCTAAGCCTAAAAAGCTTCTAACCTCAGATACATTCCTTGGCGGTTTCTAATAAAAAATTATCGAAATCTTACTTGGATCAACCCAAATACCATCACCTGAGACAATATGTCCTAAAAATCTGACTTCTGGGAGCCAAAACTCACTTTTACTGAACTTAGCATACAACTTCTTATCTCTTAAAGTCTACAAAATAGTTCTCAAGTGTTCGGCATGCTCGGACTCATTACGAGAATAAATCAGTATGTCATCTGTAACATCCCAAAATTGGGCCTAGTAGAATTGGACCTATTGGGCCCATTGGGCCTTGAGCGTAGAAGCGTTTTAAAAATTTTTGAGAATAAGAGAACGGAATTATTTCAAGTTGGACTTATTAGGAAGGTGATTTTGGAAATTTACGGGGTTCTATGAAGGCTCGGGGTTGAATTGGGCCCTAGTAAAAATTTGGTGTTTAAGCCTATTTAGGAGAAATAGTAAGTGGCATCAATACTTATGAAAATAAGTATTCAATTTGCTAGCATAATTGAGCATATGGCAAAGAGGTTATGGCATTAAGCGAAGAGTATGGAGGGAAAAGGTTCGAATCCCCTTGATGCAAAATTTTGACTATTATTTTTGTATTCTTTCCCTAAGTGCCGGCCAAGCATGCAAATAAGGCAAGGTGGACTTTTTATTTTGGGAAGATGGCTAAGGAAAATAGGAAATGATGAATGTGAGGAATGAAATCAAGAGAAAGGGGAAAGTAAGGGGAACATGTGGCCTTTTTCAAGGGAAGTGTTATGGAAAGTATGGTTGGCAAATTCTTGACCATTATGGTCATGTATGTGGATGGTTTTGGGTGTAGAGAGAGGTAGCCGAATTTTCTTTGGCAATTGGTAAAAGTTTTGGTGTGGTTTTGGCCAAAAACTCCTATTTGCAACTTTTTTGTCATTTTTCTTTTTTCTCCAAATTTCCTTCTCCTTTTTGCCGAATCTTCAAGCTTTGAGTGTACATCTTTCTCCTTTGTTTGGCCGAATCACTCACCTTTTGTTCATCTCCTTAGATAGTGAAACAATCTAGCACTCTTCTCTCCATCCATTCTTTTCTTTTGACCTTTTCATCAACATTTTCTCTATTCTTAATTCGACATTACCTTGTGATCAAATCATCCTCTTTTAGTAGTGATTTAAGTGAGTGGCGCTACAAGGAAATTAACAATCGGTAAGTAGTAGTTCTCTCTTTGTCGATAACTTTGTTTCATCCGAGTTTTTCCTTAATAATCGAGTGTTCTTCTTTCTCTCTCGTTGGAGTCCGAGTTACATTCTTTTACGTGATATGGCCATCGTTGGATTTAGGGCTTTCAACAAGGTGGAGGAGCACAAGTGATTTGTATTAACCAAATCGTTATCGTCGACTTGACAAGCAAGTGGGGTAAGAACGTTGTTATAAGATTTGTTTTTATCAAAGGTGGGATAATTGCTAACGACTCTTTCGCTCACCAAATATTGTTAGGACGAGATTTCAGTAGCCAAAGGGTAGGATCGATTTTTGGTGCACTGAGGGAGATCACATTCGTGGTAAGTGGAGTTAGCCTAATAAAGTGTTTCTAGTTACGATTATCAAAGTTGAGAGTAACCTTCTATCAACTATCATTATAGGTGTTGAAACTGTAGAAAGCACAACTTGTAATCAAGGTGTGTAATCCCGTACCCTTCCGTATACATATTTGAAATGGTGTGTAACCTCATACCTCTCTGGATGTTTGTATGAAATGTTCTATGATTCGGTCGAAATACTGAAGAAAATCGGAAACCAGCATCCGAGACCACTCGGGAGTGCGTATGTTCATAGTAGTAACCATATTTTGCAAAGAAAAAATTTGGTCAGCAGCAGTGACGTGATTTTGTAAAAATCACGAAAAATAGGATAAAGGGAATTAAAAAGAGAAAAAGATATCGAATTAAATCTTACTGTGTCTATTTTTATATGGAAGAAGCGGAGAAGGAAAAGGAATTTTAAAGTCTGTGATATTTTAATTTTAGTGAGACTGGTTCTGAATGACTTCGTGGTTCCCTGATCTGTCTTGGAAAAATCGTATAAAATTGTACAAAGTGAATTATGAGTTATAGTTTATATGTATAGATTCCTTAGTGAGCCTATTTTCAATAGAAACAAGTGGGAGCAGATATGAAAACCGTACAGTGAGATATTTGAAATTAAGGTAAGAGAGGTCAGAATCGTTGGACAGTGAAAGGAATAAACTGTACTAAACGGCTAAGCCAAAAATTCTGGAAAAATTGTAGTAAGAAGATATATGAGTCTAGTTTCAAGGAAAATTTACGGATTTAAATTTCGAGTTTTATAACTTAAGTTATAGTCAATTTAGTCAGTATGACGCAGATGGACGGTTTCGATTTTTATGCCCCACATTAGTAGTTAAGTCTAGGTTGCGGAATTACCAAAATACCCTTGGAGGGTAAATTACCAAAATACCCCTGGGTTTGCTAGATTACCGAATTACCCTTAGTGGGTAAAATTACCGATTTACTGAAATGCCCCTATGGGCCGATTTGATAGATTGTTAAAATGGGCCGATTTATCGAAATGTCCTTATGGATCGAATTACCGAAATGCCCCTATGGGCCGAATGATCGTATTGCTTTAATGGGATGATTCATAAAAAGTATTTAATAGGTTACTGGATGTTATTTTTATATGGATGTTTTACGATTATGTATGATGCATCTTTACATATTGCATGGGATGGGAAAATTTGAATGAAGAGAAGTATAGACCGGTGGCATTGCCACAAATTCTGATAATGGCTATGTGCCTAACATATGAATTAACGACTCTGTGTCGATCATTTTACCGTATATGAATCTGGTGGCTCACCACAAATAGTATAAATGGCGGCTTGACAAAGAAATTGAGAGATCGGCGGGTGGGTTGACTTGATCCCCACGAGAGACCGGCCGTACGGGGAGAGATTGGATGGATGGGTTGGGTTGCATACTTTGCATTCATATATATATATCTGTTTTGTAATTGGGCTTTGGCCCAAGATTATCTTAAATGGGCTTAGGCCCAAGATATTTCTAAGCGGGTTCAGCCCAAAGTGGATGACTGGCAAGGGGATTTCACACTCGAGTTCTTGTAACTCACCCCCTTTTTCTTAACCCTTGCGGTAATGCTCAAAGGATTTGGACTTGGGCCCATGGATGACTCGGTGGAGGCCATACTTCAGAAACGGTGTTTTATTTTGAACTTTAGATTTTTAATTCCGTTCACTTTACTATTTTGGGTTTTTATATTGTAATAAGGCCTCTAGAGTGTTTTATTATTTGCTTTATGGTTGATATACTTATTATTTTACTTCAATTGTTTAAAACGAGAATTTTCTAAAACTTAAATAAAGGTTTTCCAAAATTGATTAATATATGGATTTCATAACAAACTTTTACAAATATTTTTAACATTGGAAAATTTTTCTCAAATTATCAACGATATTTTCAAAAGTCACGGTTTTAAAAGATTACTAGTTCGATTATCGATTTATCAAACAACCTCTCAAAAATACTTGCATTTTATCTATGTTTCTGCAACGTTTTCAAAATGCTTCTGCAACTCTATTTCTAAACGTCACATTTTCGTAAATTGTTTATTTCAAATATGCTTCCGCAAAAGAAAAGGTTTTTAAAGATAATTACGTTTTCAAACAGACATGAATTGCTTAAGTGTTTTGGGTTTTTTTTAAAAAAGAGGCTATATTTCTCAAGCAAGTTTTTACTTCCATGTGACACACCAGATTCGGGCCTAACTTCTAGGCCGGGTTCGGGGTGTTACATTTTATGGTATCAGAGCCCGATTGCAAAACTCGGCTGTGGTTTGGGTTCAAACACGTTTTCAAAGCCGTTTAAAATTTTAAATTTTACATGTATGTTCTAAAGGAAGTATGGCACCACGGGTATCCGGCACCAAGTCAAGTAAGTGTAACATCCTGGAAAGGGCCTATGCATTTTCGGTTTAATTGTACGAAGTAACATGTTTTATGTACTAAGAATAAATTTTGAACATTTTTGGAAACCTGAAAATGTATGGAAATGGATGGAAATGATTTGGAAATGATTCAAAATAGGAAAGTGCACATTTCCGGAAACTTGGAAATGTAAGAAAATGTCAAGTTACAGAGCCGAACGAAAATTTTTGGAAACTTAGAAATGACCTAGAAATGACGATTTTTAAGGTTTAAAAGGGGAAATTAAGGCAAGGTGGCCTTAAAAGAAAAAGTTTGTGAAATTTGACACACAAACAGGCTTAGAAAAGTGGTCTGAAGATGCCACTTAGGGCCTATGGAAATGGCGCCATATGCAAGAGGAATGGGCCTGAGTTCGAGTCACTTGGGAAGCAAATAAAGGAGGTTTTATTTTTGCTTCCAGAAGACTGAGGTGGACGGCACATGCTTCTAGAAAGGAGGTGTTTTATTTTCATAAATATTCGATTAAAAAGGGTGATAAATAAAGGATTTTTAAATTGGATTACTATGAAGAGATAAATGTTGGATTTAAACCCTTTTATTTATGATAATTAAAGGGTAAAGTTATCAGATAGAGGAGTGGTGGCCAAGTAAGGGACTCCTTAGATGATAATTTCGGCTATAAAAGGAAGGAGGGCTACTCATCAATTTTTGCTTCCTCCTTTCTCTGCCGAATTCTTAGTGCTCTCTTCTCTTCTTTTCTTTCTTTTCTTTTGTCAAGCCAAAATTAAGTAATTGTTGGAACCTAGCCGAATATTTTCCTCTCCATTAGAAGCCATAGCCGAATCTCCCTGTGAATCTAAGCAAGGAAGCAATCATTGAAGTATTAAGGGGATCTCTCGGTTTTCTACAACTCATCGACTACAAGGAGGAATATTTCGGGATCTAAGGTAAGAAACTATAAGATCCAAAGGTCTTGTTTTAAGTTTTAATGTTAGATTAAACCTAACATGTGATTATAGGAATTTCGACATCCCTAGGAAAGCAAGGATACTTTTCGGGATTTGAGATCACAAAGGTATGTGTTTAAGACATTCGGCCAAAGCCTATTTTAAGTATTTGGATTTATTCCCAAAAGCCGAAACTAACCTATGATGTGTTTTAAATGATTGGCCGAATATAGGAGTTAAGGATCTAAATCAGTAGATCGGTTCTTGAGGATTTCAAGGACTTCGTTAAGCGAATCAGTGTGTACCCCACACTAACTTTTAATAAGATTGATGGTAATATGTAAAATATGCATGTGTATAAGAATGTGGCTAAGGTACCATAATATGGTACAAAGTACTCAGCATGCTTTCTTACTCCTATTAGGATTACGAAATATGTTATATTTAACATGTGAAATATGATAAGAATGTGAATTTAAGTATGATATGCATGATATGAACAATATGGGTCATTCGGGATATATGAAAAGGGGAAGTGAATGTGATGACTACGGTCACACTATCCGAATGTGGTGACTTCGGTCACATTATCCGAATGTGGTAACTTCGGTTACATTATCTCGAATGTGGTGTCTCATGACACAATTATCTGGTGGCTATGCCACAAATTTTATATGGGCGATGAGCACGCCGATCGCAGCCGATCGCTTCGGTGGTGTGTAGCGGATGGAGGGTTAACTTAGTAGTCCCCACGGTGTACAAAAGTTGGTACGGGGATGTGTAGCGGATGGCACCTAGGTTTGGGTTTGGGTTGCATCATCATTTTTATCTCATATATGAATAAGTATTGGATATGAAAAATGTATGCTCGATCTATTAAATTTTAGTGTTGTGTACACATTGAGTCATTAACTCACCCCGTTGTGGGACTATTTTTTTCAGTGACGAGCAATAATGGACCGGGTTCTATAAGCTTAGGGATGGCCATGCTCGGCTTGAAGTTTTATTCAATATGGATATTTAGATTTATTTAAGTATTTTAATTTTATTTTGGGATTTTACTTGATGTAATAAGGCCATAAGTTACATTTCTTTACTTTTATTTTTAATTATTATGTTACGAATTATTTTCAATTAAAGTTAAGTAAAATTTATTTCTTTAAAAATAAACCCTAATTGTTTTTTTCATCTTAATTAATTGGATTTTAAAATAAGATAAATGGGTTTTTAACTCAAGCCCAACCCAAAACAATAGTTTTTAAAAATCGCACAAGTTTTCCTCTAGTAATAAAAGAATTTTGTAACCAGATTACTTAAGGAACATACCAGATCCGGTCCAGGCTCGTGGGCCGGGTGTGGGGTGTTTCAGTTTGGTATCAGAGCCAAGTTTTAAACTCTCGGCCTGTGGGCTAAGGCCCAAAACATTTTCAAATCGAGCCAAGTAAGCTTTTTGAAAGGATTTTATGAAATAAACAGGTTTTCTGGCATGGCTCCTAAGTGTCCGACCCGCATGATCACCCGGTAAGTACCCTAACTATTTGTGTGATTATGTGTTATGAAATATGGAAGGGTAGAAAAAGGAATGGAACGTAGAAAAGCATGATAGGAACTTGAACCCTAGGACTAGTCTACTCAAACACAAACACATAAGACTTAATGCACTAAACAAACCTATGGCTAAGTCAACGAAGTTAGGGTGTGGGTAACCCCTGTGCGCATGTCTAGGATTGGATCCTAAGAGCACAGTATTTAAGCGGTCCTAGTGACTCACCTCCTCTTCGCAGGAATCCTACCTGGTGCGTAGCTTCGGTTCACCCTAACCCTGAGGGCTCAGTAGGTGTGGCAACCTCTGTGCGCATGTCTAGGAATGGTTTCGGTGGGAGCTTGGTATTGAAGTAGTCCGCGTGACTCACCTCCTCTCCACTCGAATCCTGCCTGGTGCGTAGCTTTGGTTCACCCTGACCAAGAGGACTCAGTCATAGGCTAAACACAATAACTAAAACCCGAAAGGGAATTAGCCGTGTTTTTATGAAAACAACAAAACCCATTTTTAAAACTCTTAAAACTTTCTTCTAAATTCATGAAAACCATCTTTACAAAATTTTACGAAAGATTTCCGATTTATACAAAAAATTACCCCTAACTTATAAAATTACCAAAATGACCCTGATTTCCAAAATTTTTGCAACATCACCGTTTTGAAAAGTACAATTCTCAAAAAGAACCCTCAAAGTTTTGCAACCTTTGAAATATCCCTGATTTATAAGATTTTACAAATTTACCCCGGCTTGGAAAAAAAAAATCACCGAAATACCCCCGAGGTCAAAAATTTCTGAAATACCCCCGGATTTCAAAATTTTTCCAAAATACCCCGGGAATTTAAAAATACCAAAATAATTTATGACAAAATCACCAAGGAACTTTTTCCTTTTGAAAAATTACGAAAATACCCACAGAGGACAGAGTACGAAAATACCCACAGGTAGTGGAAAAACAATAACAATGAAAACTACAACCTTTCTCTTAATGAACGAGAGTTCATAATTGTTTGATGGATGTATGAATGAATGAATGGAAAGACTGAGTACATACGGAAGAACCACTCCTAAAACTCTTGTCATAAAACTCCTTCATGGGTAATCAAGTGAAAATGAAGCACTAACTCATAAAACTTCTTAATCGATTCGACGTTAGAAATGAGCTCTAGAGGACGTGGTCGCCGTGGACGAGGTAGAGGAAGGATGACGGTGTCGAAACCCGTTAGATCGGGTCAAGGGTCCGACAACGAGATACCACCGCCACCACCACCCCTACCAGTGGGTGTTGAGCGATGCTCGAGACGGGAGAAGATCTTTGTGTCGCAGGTGTGGCCGCGAGTTTTGGAGTTGGTGGTCGTGTAGGAGGAAATTCGGGAACCCGTAAGTCCAGCACTTGAGCGGCTTCGAGCTAATGGAGCCGAAATGTTTCGTGGAGTATCGGTGTGGCACCCAAGATACCGAAAGATCGGTTGGAAGCAATCGAGCACATCATGGATGAGCTTGATCGACCCCGAGGAAAAGTTGAAAGGGATGGTGGCACTTTATTACGCCGATGAAGCATATCGGTGGTGGTTAATCTGTTCGGGATGGTGCCACACCGAGGATCGACACGGAATATGTTAAGGAAGCATTTCGGAGAAGAAATATGTAGAGGAACCGGTATACTGAGATGAGCAAAGGAAGGCTTTTAAGTGGTTCAAGGGAACAAGTCCGTGGCGGAGTATGAGGTTGAATTCCTAAGGTTGAGCCGATATGCTCGAGGAGTAGTGGCAATCGAGCATGAGCGCTGTGTCCATTTCGAGGAGACGGGCTAAGGGATGATCTCGAGATCGTTGATAGCACCGCATCGGGAGCGGGAGTTTTCGCTTTGGTAGAAAAGGCCAAGGTGGTGAGGAATCAAAGATTCTACAAAGTAGACTGTGGATCAAAATAGGCCCAAAAGAGGTTTTGGATCGTCTGGAAAGGCTCAAAAGAGGACTAGAGTTGATGGGCCGCAAAATCGCCAAGCCCAGTGCGGGATGGTCAGACGTCCTTGTGAACATTGTGGGAAGAAGCACTTAGGGGAGTGTTGGAAAAAGACGGGAGGATGTTTTCGGTGTGGGTCCAAGGACCATATGCTCAAGGATTATCCTAAGAAACCGGATGAAAGTCGGCCAGCCGCTCAGAATGTTAGTCAGGTTGGTAGAGGAGGACAGCAACCTCAACGAGGTCGTGGTTTGAGTAATCGAGGTAACGGTGCCGGTAGAGGACGTGGAGCACAGGGCAGAGGTGCTGCTAATGCTGAGGTAAGGCAACCGGGTTTGGTTTATGCGGTTCGCCGTAGGGAGGACAGAGACGCACCGGATGTTATAATTGGTACGTTCCTTATTTATGGCAAGCCTTATTATGCCTTAATTGATGTGGGCTCGACCCATTCATATGTTGCATGTAGTGTAGTGGAAACACTAGGCCTAGACTCTGAACTTTCTGATAGGGAGATAACTGTAGTAAGCCCATTAGGCCTAACTGTAGTGGTGGATAAGATCTTTCGGAATGTACCCCTAGAGATTCAGGGAGTGAACTTTCGGGCTGACTTAATGGAACTACCTTTCGGGGAGTTTAAACTTATACTTGGAATGGTCTAGCTAGTAGAGCACCGAGCCGTGTTGGATTGTGCGGCTAAACGAATGGAACTAAGGACCCCGAGGATGAAGTAGTAGTAATGATCGGTGAGAGAAGAAACTACACATCCAACGTAGTTTCAAGTTAAAGGCGAGAAAATGGTTAAGAAAGGGTGCAAGGCGTTCTTAGCCTTCGTAAGTGCGTTAGGTGGAAAAGAAGAAGGTGTCGATGGAGTTAGAACGGTGAAAGACTTTGAAGATGTATTTCGGAGGAATTACAGTGAATACCCCGAGATAGGGAGGTGGAGTTTGGAATAGACTTACTACGGGAGCAGCTCTCGTGTGTCAATCGCTCCATACCGAATGGCACCAAAGGAGTTAGTTGAGCTCAAGGCTCAAATCCAAGAGTTGTTGGATCGTGGGTTCATACGACCCGAAAGGTGTCTCCATGGGGAGCACCGATTTACATTTGTAAAGAAGAAGGACGGAACTATGCGTATGTGCATAGATTACCGTCAGTTGAATAAGCTGACCGTCAAGAACAAGTATCCTTTGCCAAGGATCGATGACTTGTTCGATCAGCTGAAGGGGGCCGCAGTATTCTCAAAGATAGACTTAAGGTCGGGATATCACCAGTTGAAGGTGAAGGAGGCAGATATCCATAAGACCGCCTTTAAGACAAGATACGGCCATTATGAGTTTGTGGTGATGCCGTTTGGATTGACGAATGCTCCAGCCGCGTTCATGGATATGATGAACCGGGTTTTCCAACCATACTTGGATAGGTTCGTCGTTGTGTTCATCGACGATATTTTGGTGTACTCAAGTCCGAAGAAGAGCATGATGAACACCTCCGAATTGTCTTTGTAAGTATTAAGGAGAAGAAGCTCTATGCCAAATTCAAAGAAGTGTGAATTTTGGCTTAAAAGGTGGCATTCCTAGGACATGTGGTATCCGCAGAAGGAATAAGAGTGGACCCTAGGAAGATCAAGGCAGTGTTGGATTGGAAACCACCTAGGTCCGTGGCTGAGATCCGAAGTTTCTTAGGTTTGGCAGCTATTACTGAAGGTTTGTGGAAGGTTCTCGTCAATAGCCGCGCTTTGACAAAGTTGCTAAGGAAGGAAGTACCCTTTGAATGGACGGATAAGCAACAATAGGGCTTTGAAAAGCTCAAGAAGGTGTTGTGGAAGCTCCAGGTGCTAATTCAACGGAGGCTGGGAAGGATTTTGTGGTGTCTTGTGGCGCTTAGCATACACGATTAGGATGTGTGCTAATGCAAGAAGGAAAAGTAGTCACGTATGCGTCTCGGCAACTAAGGCCTCATGAGGTTAACTACCCAACTCATGACTTAGAGTTGGCAGCAGTGGTTTTCACCCTTAAGGTTTAGAGGCACTACCTTTATGGAGAAAGGTCGATAATCTACACAGACCACAAGAGCCTTAAGTATTTATTGACTCAGAAGGAGTTGAACTTGAGGCAGCAAAGGTGGGTGGAACTATTAAAGGATTATGATTGCTCGATAGAGTACCACCCGGGCAAGGCGAATGTGGTAGCTGATGCCCTAAGTCGAAAGGTTGTGTCGGATCTAAGGGCTATGTTCGCTCACTTGAGTTTATATGATGATGGAAGCCTGTTGGCAGAACTACAAATCAAGCCCACATGGCTGAATGAGGTGAAAAGGGGACAGTTGGCTGATAAGGACCTAAGTGCTAAGTTTCAGCAAGTACAGAACGGAGAATTAAAGGACTATGGCGTCAATGATGAAGGAGTATTGTGCTACAAGGGTAAAGTCTATATGCCGAGAGACGAGGATTTAAGACAAAGGATTCTTCGGGAGGCGCATGGTAGCCCTTATGCTATGCATCCCGGAGGCATTAAGCTGTATAGGGATCTAAGGGAACAATTTTGGTGGTCTGATCTTAAACGGGAAGTTACTGAATTCATGGGAAAATGTCTGACGTGTCAGCAAGTTAAGGCTGAACACCAAGTTCCATCGGGATTGCTTCAACCAATCGAGATTCTGCAATGGAAGTGGGAGAGAATTACCATGGATTTCGTTAGTGGGCTTCCCCTTACGCCTACTAAGAAGGACTCGGTATGGGTAATAGTGGACCGTTTGACCAAGTCCGCGCATTTCATTCCGGTAAGAGTAGACTATTCTTTTCAGAAGTTGGCCAAGTTATATGTGGCGGAAATTGTGAGGTTACATGGAGTACCGGTATCGATCATCTCCGATAGAGACCCAAGGTTTACGTCTCGGTTCTAGAGGGCACTTCATCAAGCTTTAGGCACTAAGTTGGACTTCACTACGGCTTTTCATCCACAATCGACGGGCGATGCAACGCAGAGTTATACAAGTGTTGGAGGATATGTTAAGAGGTCAGGTGATGGATTTACGAGGAAGTTGGGAAGACTATTTGCCTTTAGCCGAGTTCGCCTATAACAACGACTATCGAGCTAGCATTCGGATGGCACCATATGAAGCATTGTATGGTCGGAAGTGTCGAACTCCTACTTGTTGACCGAGTTAGGAGAACGTCGAGTTTTGGGTCCAGAGTTAGTGGCGGCGAAGAGAAGGTTAAGACAATCTGAGCACGGTTAAAGGAAGCCTCTGATAGGCAGAAGTCGTACGCAGACCTTAAGCGGAAGGAAATAGAGTTTGAAGTGGGAGACCAAGTGTTTTTGAAGGTCTCGCCTTGGAAGAAGGTGATGAGGTTTGGTCGCAAAGGGAAGTTAAGCCCAAGGTTTATAGGGACCTATAGAATACTGAAGCGAGTTGGGCCAGTGGCATACCAATTGGAGTTGCCACCAGAGTTGCAGCAGATGCACGACGTATTCCATGTGTCCATGCTACGTCGTTACCAATCGGATCCGTCTCATGTGGTACCAGTTGAAGAAGTGGAGCTAAGGCCAGACTTATCGTATGAGGAAGAGCCAATTCAAATATTGGAACGTGATGTGAAAGTGTTACGTAGGAAGTCAGTTCCTCTAGTCAAGGTGTTATGGCGCAATCATGGATCGGAAGAAGCTTCGTGGGAACCAGAAGAGGCAATGCGACAACAATACCCTCAATTATTTTAGTTAGAAAATTTCAAGGACGAAATTATTTTAAGGGGGTAGAACTATAACATCCTGAAAGGGCCTATGCATTTTCGGTTTAATTGTATGCAAGTAACATGTTTTATGTACTAAGAATAAATTTTGAACATTTTGGAAACCTCGAAAATGTATGGAAATGGATGGAAATGATTTGGAAATGATTCAAAATAGGAAAGTGCACATTTCTGAAACTTGGAAATGTAAGAAAATGTCAAGTTACTGAGCCGAACGAAAATTTTTGGAAACTTAGAAATGACCTATAAATGACGAGTTTTAAGGTTTAAAAGGGGAAATTAAGGCAAGGTGGCCTTAAAAGAAAAAGTTTGTGAAATTTGACGCACAAACAGGCTTGGAAAAGTGGTCCAAGATGCCACTTAGGGCCTATGGAAATGGCGCCATATGCAAGAGGAATGGGCTCGAGTTCGAGTCACTTGGGAAGCAAATAAAGGAGGTTTTATTTTTGCTTCCAGAAGACTGAGGTGGACGGCACATGCTTCTAGAAAGGAGGTGTTTTATTTTCATAAATATTCGATTAAAAAGGGTGATAAATAAAGGATTTTTAAATTGGATTATTATGAAGAGATAAATGTTGGATTTAAACCCTTTTATTTATGATAATTAAAGGGTAAAGTTATCAGATAGAGGAGTGGTGGCCAAGTAAGGGACTCCTTAGATGATAATTTCGGCTATAAAAGGAAGGAGGGCTACTCATCAATTTTTGCTTCCTCCTTTCTCTGCCGAATTCTTAGTGCTCTATTCTCTTCTTTTCTTTCTTTTCTTTTGTCAAGCCGAAATTAAGTAATTGTTGGAACCTAGCTGAATATTTTCCTCTCCATTAGAAGCCATAGCCGAATCTCCCTGTGAATCTAAGCAAGGAAGTAGTCGACTGAAGTATTAAGGGGATCTCTCGGGTTTCTACAACTGTCGACTACAAGGAGGAATATTTCAGGATCTAAGGTAAGAAACTATAAGATCCAAAGGTCTTGTTTTAAGTTTTAATGTTAGATTAAACCTAACATGTGATTATAGGAATTTCGACATCCCTAGGAAAGCAAGGATACTTTTCGGGATTTGAGATCACAAAGGTATGTGTTTAAGACATTCGACCAAAGCCTATTTTAAGTATTTGGATTTATTCCCAAAAGCCGAAACTAACCTATGATGTGTTTTAAATGATTGGCCGAATATAGGAGTTAAGGATCTAAATCAGTAGATCGGTTCTTCGGGATTTCAAGGACTTCGTTAAACAAATCAGGTGTGTACCCCACACTAACTTTTAATAAGATTGATGGTAATATGTAAAATATGCATGTGTATAAGAATGTGGCTAAGGTACCATAATATGGTACAAAGTACTCAGGTACGTTTCCTACTCCTATTAGGATTACGAAATATGTTATATTTAACATGTGAAATATGATAAGAATGTGAATTTAAGTATGATATGCATGATATGAATAATATGGGTCATTCGGGATATATGAAAAAGGGGAAGTGAATGTGATGACTACGGTCTCACTATCTCGATGTGGTGACTTCGGTCACATTATCCGAATGTGGTAACTTCGTTACATTATCTCGAATGTGGTGTCTCATGACACAATTATCCGTGGCTATGCCACAAATTTTATATCGGCGATGAGCACGTCGATCGCAGATGGCGCAGCCGATGGTGTGTAGCGGATGGAGGGTTGACTTAGTAGTCCCCACGGTGTGCAGGTTGGTACGGGGATGTGTAGCGGATGGCACCTAGGTTTGGGTTTGGGTTGCATCATCATTTTTATCTGTTATATGAATAAGTATTGGATATGAAAAATGTATGCCTGATCTATTAAATTTTAGTGTTGTGTACACATTGAGTCTGTTGACTCACCCCGTTGTGGGACTATTTTTCAGGTGACGAGCAATAATGGACCGGGTTCGGCGGAAGCTTAGGGATGGCCATGCTCGGCTTGAAGTTTTATTCAATATGGATATTTAGATTTATTTAAGTATTTTAATTTTATTTTGGGATTTTACTTGATATAATAAGGCCATAAGTTACATTTCTTTACTTTTATTTTTAATTACTATGTTACGAATTATTTTCAATTAAAGTTAAGTAAAATTTATTTCTTTAAAAATAAACCCTAATTGTTTTTTTCATCTTAATTAATTGGATTTTAAAATAAGATAAATGGGTTTTTAACTCAAGCCCAACCCAAAACAATAGTTTTTAAAAATCGCACAAGTTTTCCTCTGGTAATAAAAGAATTTTGTAACCAGATTACTTAAGAAACATACCAGATTCGGTCCAGGCTCGTGGGCCGGGTGTGGGGTGTTTCAGTAAGTATATGTTATCATTTTATGATTATGATTATTGTGGTATGACTGTAGAAATACTCTAGAACTCTTAGCTATAGGAGCTGAAACTATAGAGATTGAGATTTTAGGATACGTTGTGCGAAAACAACTTTACTTCCTATACTTCATAAAACATTGTTTAATAAACACTAAAATAGCATAATGATTCATAAAACTCGTAATAAGATTAAGTCGACATTAGTGAACATGAGCGTTAAAGGACGTAGACGCGATAGATGTGGACGTGGCAGAGGCCGAGGTGCTAAGGCTAGATCTTCAGCATCGGGGCATGTTTCCGAAAGGGAGGCGCTGGCATCGCCAGTGGTTGAGACGGGATCTCATGATCGAGCTGGGGTTGATGAGCTAACTCAGATAGTTAAGGAAGTATTAGAAGAGGTTAAAGGAATCGGTGAAGCGCTTCGAGTTGGGTCTGTGAGCTGTAAGAAGAAATTAGATCGCGATTCTTTTGGGTCGCAGTCTCGTTCTGTAAAGCATGTCAAGGCACGACCAAACTTTCCGACTTGCGATTATTGCAGAAGGCGTCATCCGGGAGAATGCTGGAGGAGATCAGGAGCATGCTTGAGATGCGGGTCTAAGGAGCATAAGGGTCGAGATTGTTTCATCACCATCAAGTCAGGTATGTTATGGTTGGACGTGATGATTGAATGTATAAAATTTTAGGAATAAGTGGTAGATAACTGCTTGCTTCTGTGGTTAGGTGTTTGGTTGTGTGAAAGAGGGGTCAAGATTATGTTAAAAGTACATTAGTGTTATTAAGATCAGAGTGTGCAGCGAAAGCATAATGGTGTAATTTGAGCGGTGCATTTAGTAGTTGGTTGGAAATTTTGAGGACGAAATTTCTTTAAGGAGGGTAGAATTGTAACATCCCAAAATTGGGCCTAGTAGAATTGGACCTATTGGGCCCATTGGGCCTTGAGCGTAGAAGCGTTTTAAAATTTTTTGAGAATAAGAGAACGACATTATTTCAAGTTGGACTTATTAGGAAGGTGATTTTGGAAAGTTACGGGGTTCTATGAAGGCTCGGGGTTGAATTGGGCCCTAATAAAAATTTGGTGTTTAAGCCTATTTAGGAGAAATAGTAAGTGGCATCAATACTTATGAAAATAAGTATTCAATTTGCTAGCATAATTGAGCATATGGCAAAGAGGTTATGTTAAAGATGATAAAGAGTAAATTCATGTTAAAGATGATAATGAGCTAAGTTTGTATTCATGATTGCAAAAATGCTAAAGTTATGTGATGAGTGATACAGGTATACATGAGTAATGCACGAGAAATAAGTTCGATGTATGATGTGTGTTTGGTAAGAGTAAGCATGAGTATTGTAACAACCCGATTTAGGGGCTAGTCAGAATAGTGGTCTCGGGACCACTAATTCGAGGTTGAATAAAAATATTTTGATATTATTTTATGTGTTATTAAATGTTTATAAAGAGGCATGAGAATTTTGGTGCTTTAATTTTAGCGATTGAGGGCTTAATTGCGAAAAAGGACTAAATCGCATAAAGTGCGAAAGTTCTATTTTATTTGCTAGAAGTGCCAAATAGTTATAGAATGTTAATTGGAGGTCTTTAAAGTGCAATTATGCCTTCCTATAAGTGATGGACTGTCAAGGGGACAAGAAATTAAAATTTGACAAGGGTTGGTGACATTAGTTGACTAAAGGAATAAAATAAAGGGAAAAGTAAAGAAAAGAAAGCTATCATCTTTTCTCCATCTTCTCTCCACCAAAAATGAGCAGCAACAAGGGGGTTTTTGAATCTTAAAATTTCAGCAAGCAATTCTCCTCTCTAGTAAGTGATCTTGATGATTTTTCTTAATAAAAATTGTACTTTTGGAGTCCCCAAAGCTTAAGCTTTCTAAAGAGGGGACTAGTTTTCATTATGGTTGAAAGTCTAGGGACTTGCCATGATAGAGTTCATGTCGTTTGATGAGTTTTTATGGAAGAAAATGAATGTTAGGATGTTGATAAACAACTTTTGTGAAAGGTGTTGTCATGAAAACACCTAATTGGGACTAAAATGCAAAAGTTGTAATTTGTTCATTAAGGTATGAAATTGATGGAATTGAGAATAGTTGTAAGAGGATTAAATGTTCAGCTAGGCTTGTTTAACAAGAAAATGTAATGAAAATTTATTTACGAGCCTAGGGGCAAAATTGTAATTTTGCCAAAGTATAAGGCAAAATGGTCATTTTTGCCTAAGTAGAGATTATGTTGTAATACGATCATTAAGTGATTAAATGAGTGAATTTCATTGTTCTAGATCAAAGAAAATGAGTTTCAGACCTAGAACGGATGAAAAGAGAAATATGGGCAAAAATCCTTTTATTTCGTTCGACATCGAGGTAAGTTCATGTGCAAATGTTGAAATTACGTATGAGCTTATTTAGTATTCCAATGTTGTATGGAATGTATATTACTATATGAATGTATGAAATGTCTCTTGGTGAGATGTCAATGGAATTGAATTTAGAGTAATGGGAAAGGAGTATAGCACGATAAGACAATGAGTAAAGGCTCGAGTAAGACCATATTGGGATATGGCCTCAGTGTAAGAATTCGTATAAGACCATGTCAGGGATATGGCATCGATATGTTAGTGTTTGTAAAACCCAATTGGGGTAGAGTGACAACGAGAACTATGTGCATGAGACTCAAGAGAGTTATTTAACAATTCGAATGATTCATTGTATATGTGAATGTATGTGGTTGTACCATGAGTAGCACAAGTATGTGTAGAATTGAATTGAGATGAATTCAATAAATGACGAACCCCTAGTGGGGTATGTGTATTTGATGCACTGTGTGAATGAGAACGAATATCGTAGAAAGTTAATTAAAAATGGAAACATGTGAGAAAGTTCTTGAATGAACATTTGAAATAGAGTTATACTTGTGAATTATTATCCATGAATGTAAATAACGGTAAGCTATATGCGATATCACCTTATTGATTGTTGATCGATGGGCTATGTGTGATACCATCACTTATAAATGATTGGTGGGTTATATGCGATACCTCTCTATTAGAGATTCAATGGTGGGCTAAGTGCGAAACCACCGAGATATTAGTAGCATGAGCGGCTTATTGAAAATGCTTGATGTGTTGTTATATATGACCTTGTGACGATCAGTGCAGGAACGTATACTAATTAAACGAACGAATTGGCTTGTGATATGGTAAGAATGTGGTAAGAGATTGAATGAGTAAGTTTCAAGAATGGTTGAGTAAGTAACTATGAGTTGATGAGAAAAATTCAACATATTGCCTTGGGGTTATGTATGTTCAGTGAATATCAATATTTGTCAAATTATACAGATGAACTTACTAAGCATTATTGCTTACTCTTTTACTTTTCTCATCTTTTATAGGTTTTATTACTTAGCTCTGGTTGGAGACCGTCGGAGATGTTTCACACTATCGAGCAGACACACGGTATGAGGTAGCAAGTCCTTAAGAGTCATGGCATGTATAGGGATTCGTTTAAAGTTGATGAAGTCTATTTGTAGTAGCCAAATGTTGTTGGCCAAAGAGTATTCATAGTATGGTTGTGTATAGCCATTTATGATGGTTTAAGTTGTTGTAAATGTTGTGGGAACAATTCTCCCAAGAGTACGAGAGGAAAACTTTATTTTCATGAACCAAACATGTTAATTTATGTGTTTCAATTGATGATTTGAGAATGTATAGAAGTAGTTTATAAATGTATGCAAATGAGAGTGGAAAAAGGCTTGGTAAGATAGCCTCTTAGTGCCCACACGGATAGACACACGGGCGTGTGTCTAGGCCGTTTGTCTCCTGCACCTTAGTATCTTAAGTCAGATTAGACCACGGGCTGATCACACGGCCGTTTGTTCAAGTCGTGTGATACGCACGGCCAGCACATGGGCGTGTGCCTAGGCCGTGTTGAATAAGTCATTATATCAAGGTATAGCACACGGTTTAGGCCCACGGGCGTGTCAAGACCGTGTGTGATTAGTCAGTGTCGACCACGGGTTAGAGGCACAGACATGTAATAGGGCACACGGGCATGTTCCCAAACCGCATAGGCGTGTGCCTTAACTGTGGGGCATTTGGCAGAATGCTTGGGTTTTTAAGCACGGTTGTTGAACATGGGCGTGCGTGTCTACACACGGGCATGTTTCATTCTACACGGGCGTGTGGCCCCTGTTTCAAAGAAAAGTTTCTTTTAACTCGTAAAAGTTTTCGAACGCATGTTTAAGGCCTCGTAGGCCCATGATACGAATGACTTGACTAAGAAAGAGAATTTTTTAATTCGAAACGAAATTTCATAGCCATAAGTACATGTATAAGAAAGCTCAAGCATAGTAATGTCTCGTATCCGGTCTTAGCCTCAGACTCGGGTATGGGGTGTTACAAGTAAGCCATGTCAATGCACTTGAGAACTTGTGTTATTACTTAAAGTAAAGTATGAATGTATAATGAGATTTTACGTGGCTATTTATTGCATGCAAACTTACTAAGCTTTATGCTTACCCCTCTCTTTTCCCTTTTCTTGTAGCATCGCCAAGCTAGCTCGGGGATCGTAGGACGATAGAGTTTAGATCACACTATCAACTACTCTTTGGTATGGCAAAGTTTGATTAATTTTGGGTATGGCATGTATAGGAACTTGGTCATTTGTGATATGTCATATTTGTTAGCCAATGTGTGGCTATTAATGACATTCAATTCATTTTGTAAATGGCCATTGGAATTGGCCAATACTTGCTAAGTATTTATAATCAATGATGATGAAATTTATGAAGTATAAGTTTGTGCAATTGGATGAATTACGTATGAAGATTTTGCATGATTAAGTAGGGTGTTGTTAGGGTGTGGATGTTTTGCTTCTAGATATTAGAAGTGCCTTATTGTTATGTTGTGTGATGCATTCAAGTGGTTTATGTGTTGTTTCTTTTCAGGGTGGCAATTGGCTTGGTAAATAGACTTTTAATTGTCCATACGGGTAGACACATGGGCGTGTGTCTAGGCCGTGTTTGACACACGGTCAGCCCCATGGGTTTGTTGATAGGTCGTGTGTCCCCTGCATCTATTTGCCAAAAATTTAGTTCGTTACACAGGCCAGCACACGAGCGTGTGACTAGGCCGTGGGCCTGATAAACCGTAATAATAACATATTTTAAGCCCACATTTAGCATGCTTTTGGATGATTTAAGCCTTGAATTATGTAATTTGGTGCTCTTAATCCTTTGTTTTCATGTTTTATACTCAGGAAAGCACCTGAGGATGAAAAGAATGAGAAACGGGCTTAAAACAGACCAAATGGGCCATATCACGAAATCGACACGGCCTGGGCCCGAGACCATACGGCCGTGCTCCTTCAGCAGCCTCGAACACAGCCTGGCCACGACTTACACGGGCGTGTGCCAAGGGCGTGTCCCTGCCATGACAAAGAGAAATTTCACTCGGATTAGGATACTTAGAGGCAAAGTAACACATTCCGAAGCCTATTTAAACACCCTAAGTATGACCTAAAAGGGGGGGACCCAGGACTTTCGTCAGGGGGCGTCCAGCTAGGCCGAAGGAGGTAGATTTGTGGGGATTTACTCGAAGATAGCCAGTTGATTCATCTCAAGAAGCCGGAATCATACTCAAGACGGAGGATCTCTCCTTCAATTCCTTCAGGGGGTTTTAGGGATTTCTTATGTTTTATTTTATCTTTTCTTTTGAGATATTTTCTTTTATTATTATGAACTAAACCCTCAGATACCTGAGGAGGATGAAACCTAAGATGAATCTTGTTATCGTTTGCTAAACTATATGATAAATATTTGATTTGTTCTTAATTATGTGTTCTTAATTCTTGTGTTGATATTTCCGGGGTATTAATTCAAGTTTGATGTGCTTAGGTGGTGGAGCAAAAGTCCCTGCCTAAGAGTAGATCTAGCATAGTTAAGCGGAGTTGATCGCATGCCTAGAGATAGGGTGACGAGATTTTGCCGGATTAGGGTGAAACCTAATATGGGAGTCCATAGATCGAGTTAATGCAATTCTAGGGGTTTTAATTAGAAAGAGATTTCAATTAATCAACCTAGGGTTAGACGTTATTCGCCTCGAGAGAGGGTCTAATATACATTAGGGAATCCTATGGATCAAGTCAAGTGAATAAATCGTCTGGTTCAGAGTTAGATAACAAGTGAAGTCTAGGTAGATTCTTCCTTGGGTATCATCTTAATCAATTGGTTTTTCCCACAAGTATTTTCCCCAAATTCATTCTTCTTTGTCTTAGAGTTTTTAGTTTAGTAGTTAGTTAATTTAGATTAAACAATCAATTTCCTTTACTTTAGGCTAGATAATAAAAAGAAAGTTAGTATTAGTACTTTTAGTTCCTTTGGGTTCGACAATCCGGTCTTGCCTTAACTATACTACTGTTCGATAGGTGCGCTTGCCTCAAATCGTTGTCATAGTTAGTTTCTAGGTTCGATCATTCTCATTATAAATTTTAAGACTTTGACATCGTATAAAACAACGATCAAGTTTTTGGCACCGTTGCAGGGGAACTAAAATATTAAGAACGCTCAATTTTTATTACTTTAGCCATTTTTCTGCAATTTATTTCTTAGTCTGTTTTTAACTTTGCTAAATTTTCGCTCTTTTACTCCTTTCAGGTATCTCTAGTTTATGACTAGAAGGAACCCGACAGGACCCCTACTTTACGACAGTGATATTGAAAGAACAAATCATGAGAAATCGTAGAGAGATAAGGCGACTTAAACTACATAGAAGAGGAGCAAGAAGACGAAATTAATACCACCGAAGAGATGGACGAGAATAATCCACCACCTCAAGAGATGGCCGAAAATCATGCTCCTCGAACTATGTATGATTATGCTAAACCTAGTTTAACAGGAACTGAGTCAAGTATTGTTAGACCTGCTATTGCTACAAATAATTTTAAACTGAAACCTAACACAATTCAGATGATACAGCAATTTGTTCAGTTTGATGGTTTGCAGGATGAAGATCCAAATAATCACTTGGCCAATTTCCTAGAATTTTGCGATACTTTCAAGATAAATGGCGTTACTGACGATGCCATCCGTCTTCGGTTATTTCCCTTCTCTTTGAGGAATAAAGCCAAACAGTGGTTGCATTCTCTTCCACGAGGGTCAATCGCTACATGGGATCAAATGACCGAAAAATTTTTATTGAAATATTTTTCGCCGGCCAAAACAGCCAAGTTAAGGAATGATATCTCTTCTTTTGTGCAGATGGATTTAGAGACACTTTACGACGCATGGGAGAGATACAAAGATTTGCTGAGAAGGTGTCCACACCATGGATTGCCCTTGTGGCTACAGGTCTAAACTTTTTACAATGATGTGAACCCCTAAACAAGGCAATTAATCGATTCAGCCGCCGGCAGAACTTTGAATAACAAAACTCTTGAAGCAGCCTACGAATTTATAGAAGAGATGTCGCTGAATAACTATCAGTGGCAAGTCGCAAGGACAAGGCCAACAAAAGCAGCCAGAGTTTTTAACCTCGACGCAGTAACCATGCTATCAAACAAGGTAGAGATGTTACATAAAAAATTTGATGGTTTATACGGTTCCTCGCAAGTATAGCCAGTTATGCAATGCGACGCAAGTGGAGGTGTAACATCCTAAAAATATGAGTATCGATATGATGCATGTTTTGGTGTTTAGCTTGTGAATGATTAAATTTGTGTGCTTAATATAGTCTTGAGAAGGCATGGGATTATTTGGAATTAGAATAAATATTAGTAATGAGTACTTTATTGAAGTTGAACAAGTGACCCTAATGCTTAAGGTAATTAAATGGCAAAAACTAGCATAAGATGAACTAGTAGCAAGGTGGAATAGGCGCCATGAGTGTTGCTTGAGGGAAGAGGTTCGAATACCATGGATAGCATTTTGGTGACATTTATTTTTGCTCTTTCTTAGCAAGTGTCGGCCAAGGTCTATTCTTGGTAAGGATGGACTAATTCTTTTATGGTAATGTGGCTAAAGGTTATGGCAAACATGAATTTAGGGATAGAATTTGCTTGATTTTGGGGATAGGATTTCAAAACTTTTGGAAGGTGGAGGAACATAAGGCACCTCTTAAGGGAGAGTGTTTTGGAAAGGTATGATGGCCAAGTTTGACCATGTATGTGGACGACATAGGGGGCTAAGGGGGATGGCCGATTTTTGGTGCTAGCTTGGTAGGATTAGGTGCTAAATGAGCACATCTTTCATTTGGTTATTTTGGGTGCTTTTCTTAAAAAAAAATTATCCATTTTTCCCTCCCCCTAGCCGAATGTGCCATAAGCTTTAGGGAAACAATTGTTTCTTTTGGCCATTTCTTTCTTTTACCATTTCGGTCTTAGGATTGATTATTCTCCAAATCTTTTTCTTCCCTTTGTGACCGAAACCATATAACCATCTAAGACCATTTATTTTCTTCTCTTTTTCCTCTTCATTGCCGAATGCATATTGGTTTCAAAGTTTCTTCTTGGTTCATCTTCCATCCTTGAGAACCGAAATACAAACCTCTCATCTCCATTTTTTCTTTTCTTTTTACTTCTCACAAAAGACTCACAAACATTTCTCTCTTCCAAAAATTTTCCACTATGGCCGAATGTTGATGACAATCTCCTTAGCCGAATCCTTCTCTCCACATCTATTCACTTCTCAATCATTCTTTTTATTCATACCTTGATCAATCGTGGTGTAGTGGAGTGTCGATCATTTCTTCATCTATAGTCGATCTTAGGCATCATAAGAACGTGTGGAAAAGGATTTCATCATTCAAGGTAAGGGATTCATTTTATTTCGAGGGGGTTCTATGTTATATTTTTTATTTGGCTTATGATGGTATTGATTAATCGATTCTATCATAAGGACCCTATTAATCGACTCTCTTTTTGTGAACGTAAGAACTTCGTGGCAATCAAGATAAGGACAAAAAGGGTTGTTAATAGCGTTTGGAAGAGGGGTGGTTCCGCTATTCCCCCTAAATTCAAACGAAGGACTGTTTTGAAGAATCGAGATTTTCCACCGGGTTGTGGACCCTCATCCGGCGAAAATCAATTATTTGAAGTCATTTGTACTCCTGAGCCTTTGACTGTTCGTGGTTCTTCATCGGGTTATGAACTATCGATCGAGGAGAAATCACAAGTAGCTGTTGTTTGAGATTCTGAGGGTAAAGATCTAGATCGTTCATCATTAGAATAGCTTTATATTAAATATTAGTGTTCTAATTAAGCGTGATAAATATTTAGGTATCGACGAGCGGGAAAGTATAGTACTCACCGTAATCAGGTGTGTAATTTTACACTTATCTCATGGGTTATACTATGCCGTAAGTATTCGATTAAAAATCGTAAAGTCAGTAAAATTGGAAAATACGGTTTATTTGCACTTTTGGTGTGAAAGCATGAAAACGGTATTAAAGTTATGAAAATTACGAATTTGCCCTTAATAAGCTATATTGTTAAAAAGTGATATTTTGGGCCATATGAATTATTTTTGATAAATTGGCCAAGTGAGAAAATTGTGAAAAGGGCCTCATGTGTATATATGGGCCAAAACTGCTAGATCGATATATGGGCCAAAACTGCTAGATCGATATAAGGGCCAAAATTGCTAGATCGTTAAATGGGTTAAATTGTTATTTTGACTAATGGGCCAAGTTGATAACTTGTAATATGGGCTTTTTTTTTTGTTGAAATTTACCTTATGAATATATTGTGATGCATTCTATATATACATGACTGCATGGGTTGGGATAATTGACAAAGAGAAGAAAGGCCTGTTGCCAAAATCTAGTTCGGTGACACTGTCACAATCTAGTTCGGTGACTCTGTCACAATCTAGTTCGGTGGCTCTGCCACAAATATTTTAAATGGCTTAATGCCTGTGATTGGTGTGTTGGCGGGGTGGGTTGACTTGATCCCCACAGGTGTGATGGTTGGTACGGGTGGTGTGTAGCGGATGGAAAATTAGGCTTGGTTGGGAATTGCATTTTACATGCATTTTTTTATTTGATTTATATATTGTATTTTTGTAAATGGGCTCAAGCCCAATTTAATGCTTAAATGGATTTGGCCCATGGACACGGTAAGTGGGTTACACATTGAGTTCTAAGTAACTCACCTGCTTTTTCTTACCCTTCTCGGTAATAATAATTGATGGAGGCTTGGGCCGGGGATGACTTCGTGTGGAGGCCATACTACGAATGATGGGTTTTTATAAACTTGAACTTCTTTTTAATATTTTTATTTTTATTTAAGTACTATTTTGATTGCGATGTAATAAGGCCTCTGGTATTATTTTATGGATTTTTATTCGTGGATGAAATTTTAATATGTTTTAGTTACTTAAATGGGGCTGTTTAAATTTTATAAATGATTTCTTAAACTTGCGTATAAAGAAAAATAAAAAAAAAAGGATTTTCTTAAATATCACTTAATCCAAAATATTTTGTGAAAACTCTTTTATAAGTTTAAGATTTCCACCAATTATTTCTCTGAAAATCAAATTATAAATTCTTATGTTTTAAAATTATGGTTTTCAAATAAATCTCAGTTTATGATAAATTCCATTTTTTTCAAAATCGTTTTGAAGAATTGTTTTCATTAAAAGCAGTGATGACTAGATGTAAGTTCGAATTGTGTGGCATGCCAAGTCTGGTCTTAACGCATAGGCCGGGTTTGGGGTGTTACATTTTATGGTATCAGAGCCAGTTTCAAAACTCGGCTGTGATTTGGGTTCAACAAAATTTTTTTTGTTTAAAACTGTTTTAATTTCTAGATGTTTTAAAGGTAGTACGGCACCACGAGCATCCGGCACCAAGTCAAGTAAGTATTTGTATATTAAATGTTTACTATTGTGATATGAACATAGGAACACTCTAGAACTTCTAGTTTTAGGTGTCGAAAACGGTAGAGATTGAGACTATAGGATGTGATTGCAAAAATAAACTTTACCTCTTATATCTCATAAAATATCGTTAATAAACACTGAAATGGTTTTCTGATTAATAAAACTTGTAATCAGATTAAATCGAATTAGTCATTATGAGCACTAGAGGACGTGGTCGTGGACGTGGTAGACGTGGCCGTGGTAGAGGACGAGGTGCTAGAGATGCAACTGAAGCGCCGGGTCATATGCCGGAAATGGATGCACCTGCTTCACCCGGGAGTGAGACTGGATCACATGACCATTCGAGAGAGGACAATGCTTTGACTCAAGCAATGTTGCGAGTCCTTGAAAGGGTTGCTGGGACTAGAACTGGTCCAGTAGTTCATGGATTAATTTCGGAACGACTTAAATCAAGTGGTGTCGAGGTTTTTAGAGGTGTCTTGGGTGTAGCTCCGAATGTTGCAAAATATTGGCTCGAGGCTGTAGAGCAGATTATGGATGATTTGAAGTGCACCGCCGAGCAGAAACTAAGAGGAGTTGTGTCCTTGTTAAGGGATGAGGCGTATCAATGGTGGCTTACTGTTCAAGAAGGCACCGAGGCTGCATTGGTTACTTGGGATTTCTTTAAAGCTACTTTTCAAGGGAACTACGTCGGGACAAGTTATGTAGATGCCCGGAGGAAGGAATTCACGAATTTGGTTCAAGGAAATAAGACGAAGGGCGCTTACGAGGCGTAAATTTCTTCGCTTGAGCCGATATGCTCGCACAATAGTGCCGACGGATCATGAACGTTATTACGCTTTGAAGATGGGTTGAATGATGAGTTGCGGTCGATAGCCCCACAACAAGTACGGAATTTTTCCTCGCTTGTGGAGAAAGCCAAGATAGCCGAAGAGGCTAAGAATTCAGAACATCAGAACCGGGAAAGAGTCAGAGGCAAGAGGGATTTTAAGTATTCGGGTTCTGCTAAAAGGTTCCAGAAAAGGCCTCGAAATAATGAGCCCGCTCAAGCTAGAGCGCCTGTGGTTACCAATCAAAGTCGGGACTGTGCTGATTGTGGGAAGCGACACCCCGGGGAATGTTGGAGGAAAACTGGTGCTTGCTATAAATGTGGTTCCAAGGATCATCGATATAAGAATTGCCCTCGACGGTCTAATACGAATCAGGAAGCTCGTAACCCTGATGCTCAGCCAGCTAGAGGTACTCAGCAGCCACCAAGAGGTCGTGGATCGGGTCGCGGTGGTAATGGTAACGGACGTGGTCAAGGTACATCGGGTCGAGGTAATGGCTTCGAGGTAACGCGAGGCAAGACAATGGGGTTGGTCTATGCGGTTAGGCGTCGGGAAGATGGCGATGCACCGATGTGATAACTGATGCGTTCTTCATCTTTGATGTACACATTCGCTTTGATAGATATCGGGTCTACCCACTCGTATGTTGCTAGTGCCATATCTAGAAACCTGAATATTAGATCTGAGATTACCGATAGAGAGATGACCGTAATTAGTCCTTTAGGACAGTCAGTAATCGTGAATAAATTGTTTAGAGACGTGCCCTTGGAAATTCAAAGAGAAATATTTTTGGCGAATTTGATGGAATTGCCTTTCGGCGAGTTTGATCTTATTTTGGGCATGGATTGGTTGGTGAAGCATCGGGCGAAATTGGATTGTGCCGAAAAGCGGATGTCAATAAGGACTGTGGATAATGAGGAGGTAGTAATGATAGGCGAGCGAAGGAACTTTTTGGCAAATGTGGTATCTGCTTTGAAGGCAGAGAAGTTGGTGCGGAAAGGGTATGGAGCATTCCTAGCCTTCATTAGTGCTTTGGATGCCAAGGAACTATTAGTGGAAGGTATGAGAACGGTGAAAGAATTTTTAGATGTCTTTCTCGAAGAACTTCCGGGTCTACCTCCAGATCGGGAAGTAGAATTTGGCATTGAGCTTTTGCATGGCACGACTCCAGTGTCTATTGCTCCTTATAGAATGGCGCCGAAGGAGTTAGCGGAGCTTAAAGCTCAAATTCAAGAATTGTTAGATCGAGGATTTATTCGACCGAGTGTGTCCCCATGGGGAGCACCAGTTTTGTTCGTCAATAAGAAGGATGGGTCGATGCGTTTGTGCATTGATTATAGGCAGTTGAATAAATTGACGATCAAGAATAGGTATCCATTGTCGAGAATTGACGACTTGTTTGATCAATTGAGAAGAGCTTCAGTTTTCTCCAAGATTGATTTAAGATCGGGTTATCATCAACTCAAGGTGAAAGAGGTAGATATTCATAAGATGGCATTCCGAACTCGTTATGAACATTATGACTTTTTGGTTATGCCGTTTGGTTTGACCAATGCACCAGCTGCATTTATGGACATGATGAATTGAGTCTTTCAACCTTATCTAGACCGGTTCGTAGTGGTGTTCATAGATGATATCTTGGTATATTCGAGGAATGAAGAAGAGCATGACTCACATTTGCGCATTGTGTTGCAAATTTTGCGAGATAAGCAACTTTATGCCAAATTCAGTAAATGCAAATTTTGGTTGAAGGAAGTGACTTTCTTGGGTCATGTGGTGTCAGCCGAAGGAATAAGAGTTGATCCTCGGAAGGTTGAGGCAGTGTTGGATTGGAAACCGCCGAAGTCAGTGGCTGAGATTTAGAGTTTCTTGGGTTTGGCTGGTTACTATGGACGCTTTGTTGAGGGGTTTTCGTTGATTGCTGCACCAAGCTGTTGCAAAAGGGGGTACTGTATGTGTGGACCGATAAACAGTAAGAAAGTTTTGAGAAACTGAAGAAGATTTTGACTAAGCGCCAAGATCGATTCACTGAGGTCGAAAAGAGTTTATCGTTTACTGTGATGCGTCACACACGGGTTTAGGATGTGTACTGATGCAAAGTGGAAAAGTGGTGGCTTATGCTTCTCGTCAGTTGAGGCCGCACGAAGTCAACTACCCTACTCATGACTTGGAGTTGGCTGCGGTGGTGTTTGCTTTAAAGATTTGGAGGCACTATCTCTACGGTGAGAAGTCGATCATTTATACGGACCATAAGAGTCTTAAGTACCTCCTTACCCAAAAGGAGTTGAACTTGAGACAACGGAGATGGGTGGAGTTGTTAAAGGATTATGACTTCTCAATCAAGTACCATCCTGGAAAGGCTAACGTGGTGGCAGACGCGTTGAGTCGTAAGGTAGTATCGGAATTAAGAGCAATGTTTGCTCATCTCAGTTTGCATGAGGATGGCAGTCTACTAGCGAAACTTCAGGTGAAGCCATTGTGGTTAGAACAGATCAAGGAAAAGTAGTTATTAGATGAAAAGTTGGGTCCTTTAATGCAACAAGTTGAAAGTGGTATAATAGGGGATTTTGGATTAAACAAGGACGGCGTGCTGTGTTTTCATGGAAGAGTTTGTATGCCCATGGATTCGGATTTGAGACAAATGATTCTACGAGAGGCGCATAGTAGCCCTTATACTATGCACCCCGGAGGAAATAAGATGTATCGGGATCTCCGTGAGCAGTATTGGTGGCCAAGGTTAAAGCGGGAGGTTACTGATTTTGTAGGAAAGTGTTTGACGTGTCAACAAGTGAAGGCAGAACATAAATTACCATCGGGTTTATTGCAACCGGTAAAGATTCCTCTATGGAAATGGGAGCGGATAACGATGGATTTTGTTAGTGGGTTACCCTTAACACCTACTAAGAAAGATTCTGTTTGGGTGGTAGTTGATCGATTGATGAAGACTGCTCATTTTCTACCTGTTCGTACGGATTACTCACTGCAGAAGTTGGCTAAGCTGTATGTATTTGAGATTGTGAGGTTGCATGGGATACCAGTGTCTATCATATCGGACAGGGATCCTAGGTTTACATCGCGATTTTGGAAAGCTTTGCATGAGGCTTTGGGAACAAAGTTAAACTTCAGTACGGCTTTTCATCCTCAGTCAGATGGTCAGTCAGAAAGAGTAATTCAGATTTTGGAAGACATGTTAAGAGGTTGCGTGATTGACTTCAGAGGTAGTTGGGAGGATTTTCTACCGCTTGGCGAGTTCGTGTATAATAACGCTTACCAATCCAAAGATTCAAATGGCGCCCTATGAAGCGTTATACGGTCGTAAGTGTCGTACCCCTACTTGTTGGACTGAATTAGGGGAACGACAGTTGTTGGGTCCTGAGTTGATAACTGAGACGGAAGAGAAGGTAAAGGTGATTCGAGCGCGGTTAAAGGAAGCTTCGGATAGACAAAAGTCGTATGTGGCTCTGAAGCGTAAGGATATTGAGTTTGCGGTGGGAGATCAGGTCTTTCTGAAAGTCTCACCTTGGAAGAAAATTTTCAGATTTGGAAGGAAGGGCAAGTTGAGCCCTAGGTTCATTGGACCGTGCACTGTGTGTTGAAGTGTAGGACCAGGTGGCCTATCGGCTTGAATTACCTCCGGAGTTGAGTCAGATTCATAGTGTTTTCCATGTTTCTATGCTGAGGCGTTATAGATCGGATCCATCTCACATTATACCAGTAGAAGAAGTGGAGTTAAGGCCAGACTTGTCTTCCGAGGAGGAACCAGTGAAAATCTTAGACCGTGATGTTAAGGTGCTAAGAAAGAAGATTGTGCTGTTGGTTAAGGTTCTATGGCGTAATCACGGAGCGGAGGAAGCTACGTGGGAGCCTGAGGATGCAATTCGGTAACAATATCCTCATCTATTTTAATCAGGTAAATTTCGAGGACGAAATTTTTTTTAAGGAGGGTAGAATTGTAACATCCTAAAAATATGAGTATCGATATGTTGCATGTTTTGGTGTTTAGCTTGTGAATGATTAAATTTGTGTGCTTAATATAGTCTTGAGAAGGCATGGGATTATTTGGAATTAGAATAAATTTTAGTAATGAGTACTTTATTGAAGTTGAACAAGTGACCCTGATGCTTAAGGTAATTAAATGGCAAAAACTAGCATAAGATGAACTAGTAGCAAGGTGGAATAGGTGCCATGAGTGTTGTTTGAGGGAAGATGTTCGAATCCCATGGATAGCATTTTGGTGACATTTATTTTTGCTCTTTCTTAACAAGTGTCGGCCAAGCTCTATTCTTTGTAAGGATGGACTAATTCTTTTATGGTAAGGTGGCTAAAGGTTATGGCAAACATGAATTTAGGGATAGAATTTGCTTGATTTTGGGGATAGGATTTCAAAACTTTTGGAAGGTGGAGGAACATAAGGCACCTCTTAAGGGAGAGTGTTTTGGAAAGGTATGATGGCCAAGTTTGACCATGTATGTGGACGGCATAGGGGGCTAAGGGGGATGGCCGGTTTTTGGTGCTAGCTTGGTAGGATTAGGTGCTAAATGAGCACATCTTTCATTTCGTTATTTTGGGTGCTTTTCTTAAAAAAAATTCTCCATTTTTCCCTCTCCCTAGCCGAATGTGCCATAAGCTTTAGGGAAACAATTGTTTCTTTTGGCCATTTCTTTCTTTTACCATTTCGGTCTTAGGATTGATTATTCTCCAAATCTTTTTCTTCCCTTTGTGACCGAAACCATATAACCATCTAGGACCATTTCTTTTCTTCTCTTTTTCCTCTTCATTGCCGAATGCATATTGGTTTCAAAGTTTCTTCTTGGTTCATCTTCCATCCTTGAGAACCAAAATACAAACCTCTCATCTCCATTTTTTCTTTTCTTTTTACTTCTCACAAAAGACTCACAAACATTTTTCTCTTCCAAAAATTTTCCACTATGGCCGAATGTTGATGACAATCTCCTTAGCCGAATCCTTCTCTCCACATCTATTCACTTCTCAATCATTCTTTTTATTCATACATTGATCAATCGTGGTGTAGTGGAGTGTCGATCATTTCTTCATCGATAGTCGATCTTAGGCATCATAAGAACGTGTGGAAAAGGATTTCATCATTCAAGGTAAGGGATTCATTTTATTTCGAGGGGGGTTCTATGTTATATTTTTTATTTGGCTTATGATGGTATTGATTAATCTATTCTATCATAAGGACCCTATTAATCAACTCTCTTTTTGTGAACGTAAGAACTTCGTGGCAATCAAGATAGGGACAAAAAGGGTTGTTAATAGCATTTGGAAGAGGGGTGGTTTTGCTATTCCCCCTAAATTCAAACGAAGCACTGTTTCAGCAATCCGAAATTTTCCACCGGGTTGTGGACCCTCATCCGACGAAAATCAATTATTTGAAGTCATTCGTACTCCTGAGCCTTTGACTGTTCGTGGTTCTTCATCGGGTTATGAACTATCGATCGAGGAGAAATCACAAATAGCTAATGTTCGAGATTCCGAGGGTAAAGATCTAGATCGTTCATCATTAGAATAGCTTTATATTAAATATTAGTGTTCTAATTAAGCGTGATAAATATTTAGGTATCGACGAAGCGGGAAAGTATAGTACTCACCGTGTCGTGTGTGTAACTTCACACTTATCTCATGGGTTATACTATGCCGTAAGTATTCGATTAAAAATCGTAAAGTCGGTAAAATTGGAAAATACGGTTTATTAGCACTTTTGGTGTGAAAGCATGAAAATGGTATTAAAGTTGTGAAAATTACAAATTTGCCCTTAATGAGCTATATTGTTAAAAAGTGATATTTTGGGCCATATGAATTATTTTTGATAAATTGGCCAAGTGAGAAAATTGTGAAAAGGGCCTCATGTGTATATATGGGCCAAAACTGCTAGATCGATATATGGGCCAAAACTGCTAGATCGATATAAGGGCCAAAATTGCTAGATCGTTAAATGGGTTAAATTGTTATTTTGACTAATGGGCCAAGTTGATAACTTGTAATACGGGTTTTTTTTTTGTTGAAATTTACCTTATGAATATATTGTGATGCATTCTATATATACATGACTGCATGGGTTGGGATAATTGACGAAGAGAAGAAAGGCCTGTTGCCAAAATCTAGTTCGGTGACACTATCACAATCTAGTTCGGTGACTCTGTCACAATCTAGTTCGGTGGCTCTGCCACAAATATTTTAAATGGCTTAATGCCTGTGATTGGTGTGTTGGCGGGGTGGGTTGACTTGATCCCTACAGGTGTGATGGTTGGTACGGATGGTGTGTAGCGGATGGAAAATTAGGCTTGGTTGGGAATTGTATATCACATGCATTTTTTTTATTTGATTTATATATTGTATTTTTGTAAATGGGCTCAAGCCCAATTTAATGCTTAAATGGATTTGGCCCATGGACACACTAAGTGGGTTACACATTGAGTTCTAAGTAACTCACCTGCTTTTTCTTACCCTTCTCGTAATAATAATTGATGGAGGCTTGGGCGGGGATGACTTCGTGTGGAGGCCATACTACGAATGATGGGTTTTTATAAACTTGAACTTCTTTTTAATATTTTTATTTTTATTTAAGTACTATTTTGATTGCGATGTAATAAGGCCTCTGGTATTATTTTATAGATTTTTATTCGTGGATGGAATTTTAATATGTTTTAGTTACTTAAATGGGGCTGTTTAAATTTTATAAATGAGTTCTTAAAGTTGCGTATAAAGAAAAATAAAAAAAAAAAGATTTTCTTAAATATCACTTAATCCAAAATATTTTGTGAAAACTCTTTTATAAGTTTAAGATTTCCACCAATTATTTCTCTGAAAATCAAATTGTAAATTCTTATGTTTTAAAATTATGGTTTTCAAATAAATCTCGGTTTATGATAAATTCCATTTTTTTTCAAAATCGTTTTGAAGAATTGTTTTCATTAAAAGCAGTGATGATTAGATGTAAGTTCTAATTGTGTGGCATGCCAAGTCTGGTCTTAACGCATAGGCCGGGTTTGGGGTGTTACAGGAGGCGTGGCGAATCCTGAGTACCCACCCTACGGACAGGGCATGGAAAGCAAACAAATGAACTATATGGGTAACAATTTTCGATATAATAATAACCCTTATAGTAATACTTATAATTCAGGTTGGAAGAACCACCCCAATTTCTCATGGGGAGGTCAAGGAAATCAAAGGCAATAAAACTTCCAACAACAGCCCTACCCACAGGAAAAGAAGCCAAACCTCGAGGAGGTGCTAACAAAATTCATGGTAGCCACAGAAACACATTTGCAAAATACCGAGACAACATTTAAAAATAAACAAGCATCGATTCAAAGGATCGAGAATCAGTTAGGGCAAATAGCTAAGGCGATCGCTGAAAGACCACAAGGAAGCTTACTAAGCAACACTGAGACTAACCCAAAGGAGCAAGTCCAGGCCATAACAGCTCAAGAAAGTAAAGGGTTAGATGAGCCTAATTTAAGGCAAGAGAATGTGGTCGAAGAAGGTAAGGTTGAGGTAAGTAATAATAAGCCAAAACCGGCAATCAAAGAGTACCAACCTCGCATACCATATCCCGAAGCAATGAAGAGAGACGACACAGAGGAACAGTTTGGTAAGTTTCTTAAACTTTTAAAGAAATTGCATATTAACTTACCACTACTTGAAGCTCTTTCGCAGATGCCAGATTCTAGGAAATTTTTAAAAGAGCTCTTGACAAACAAGCGAAGGGTAGACGAAACATCGCATGTGGAGCTAAACGCAATGTGCTCAGCAATTCTACAAAATAAACTACCACGAAACTAAAAAGATCCAGGGAGTTTTATAATTCCATGCTTAATTGGTAGTTTATCTATTGATAATGCATTAGCTGATTTAGGGGCAAGCATAAATGTCAGGCCTTATAAAATGTTTAAACAACTAGGTCTAGGGAAACCCAAACAAACTAGGATGAGCATTCAATTAGCTGATAAAACTGTTAGAATTCCTAGAGGTATAATCGAAGGTGTGCTAGTAAAGATTGGTAAATTCGTATTCCCAGTGGACTTTGTCATTTTAGACATGGATGAGGACAATAGTATCCCTTTAATTCTAGGAAGGCCCTTTTTAGCAACTGCCAGGACTAAAATTGATGTCGACACAGGTGAACTCATACTCTGTGTAGGTGACGAGATAGTCACTCTTCAGGCTCTCGATTCGGTTAGAACATCAAGCAAACAAGGTGAGAACGTACATTCAATCAATAACCATTCGGTTAACCCTTCTTTTCAGGAAGCACCACGAAAGAACACAACTGAACCCGATCCTACACCTCATAACAATAAGGCAATAACTCATGAGGATCGAAGGGTTCAAGTTGATGACCTAGACGAGTGGAAGACACATTTCAAGGAGAAACTAGGAATACACGAAGTAAAATCGAGGGAACCACCAGACAAGCTAATAGGAACGACAAATCACTTCAAAATAGGAGATCAGGTATTATTAGATAAAGCAGATCCTCGAATATCTCCTCTTGACCCTAATAGAAACAAAAAAATCCCTTTTAGGGTAATCAAGGTTTTCCCATACGAAACAGTCGAGGTAAGTAATCCTATATTTTGCACTTTTAAAGTAAATACTACTCGGCTCAAACTTTATCATGATAATAGAACTGATAGCATGAGAGAAGATGTTCAACTTTTCAAACCACCCTGATTATGCGAATGAGAAGTAAGTCTAGCTTAAGAATATAAACGAGCGCTTCTCGGGAGGCAACCTGAGCATTAACACTATTAATTTCCTTTATTTTTATTTTTATTTCAGTACCTAACTATAAACTAACCAAGTGCAGATTTCTAGACCACACGGCCTTACACACGGCCGTGGCCGTGTGGACACTTCAGACTCCTGTACTGACATAGCAGAGGTAGTACGAGCCAATGACGAAAGATTCCCAGATCACGGACGACTATAAATTTCCACGGCCGTGTGATATGGCCGTGGCCGACACTGAGGGAAGTCACACAGGCTCCGACTGAACACCACGGTCGTGCGATACAGCCTTGGTCGACATTGTTTAATCCTACACGGGCGTGGTGACCCGAACATGGGCGTGGGAGAAACGAGAGAAGCATAACACGGCTGTGTGACACGACTGTGTGACCCAACACGCCTATAGTACACGGGCGTGGGGATGTACCAGACATTAAAACTCTATTTAAACCACCCCCCTCTTCTCAACTACTCCCCATTCCCCTTCCTCCATACATTCTCAGACTCCCCCTTCCATATTCTCCTTCTTTGGCCCTTTTTCGAACTCTAGATGTACACCATATCCATGCCAAAGAAGTGAAAGGATCCTAGCACAGTCTTCCCCTGTGGGAGACCGATCTACATAAGTTCATGCCGGCCGCTTCATCCACTCGACAAGCCAAGGATATTTGAGGCCACTTAGTTTTTAATTTTCTTTTTTCGTCGCATTTATTTTCCTTCTCTTTATCTTCCTTGTCCTTAAATAAATAATTAGTTTATTTTGAATTTTTCTTAGTATTTCTTGGCTATTTCTTCACGGGCTACCCAATTTCTTCATCTAGCGCAGTAATAGTGGGCAGCCCCCTTACCACCACCAGAGACGCCTCCTCCAACTTATCCTTCACCTCCGAATCAAGTTTCCACACCTCCAACTCAAGGAATCCATCCAAATTTAGGAAGTTTCATCTCTCCCTATCTTTTATGAATTTCTATCTATCTTTGTACATTGAGGGCAATGCACATCTTAAGTGTGGGGGGGTGAATCTTAAAAGTGCCAAACTTTTTGCATTATTCTCAAATCCTAAATTATGTCTTGTTCTTAAGTAAAATTTCTCATATTACTGTTAAAATGAAATTTCCCTTGATTTATGATTTTTATTGATATGTTTTGGATTAAGTCTTTGATAATTGTGCAGTGATGATTTAAACTATATGATACTAGAGAATCAAGCAGGATAAGTCTATTTTTCAGAAGTAAAAATTTTGTTAGGTTGTTTACCCGAATCTAATTATTACTTTGAAGTTTGAAATTTACGAGGTTGACATCAAAAACCCATAATTTTCTTTTGTGAGATTTTAAACCTTTAGAGCATATATTTTTTTTCTTGCTTACTTTATTGAGTATGAGTGTGTCAACATTGATTTGTTATTCTAGAACTTGTACCGATTATACATGTCGAGACCACAGCTCTGATTTGATATACTAAGATGATAAAGGCACCTAGGATTTAACCCACTTACTCCACTAAAAAGCTTACCTTCATAATTAACCCCTAGTGAACCCCGTTGATCCTAACAACTTTTTTTATTGACTCACCCACTAATATTAACCCAAAACCCTTTGTTTTTGTTATCACCATTCCTTTTGACTACCCTTATATCGAGATTTGATTTGATCGATTGCCTATTTATTCCAATAGTAAACTCATCATTTATTATGTATACTTGATTTGTTCTTAAAAAAAATCGAAGTATATTTACTATTAGTTCTGTGATTAAGTGAGCTTATACATCTAAATTCCAATTGTTGAAAAAGAAGCTCGTATTAGTAGTAGTATTATTATTAAAAGTTCTCAATTGATGTAATTATTTATATCCAGCTCATTGTTTCTAGTTAGGCAATCTGTTAATTCAATCTCGATTCTAACCTTCTAATTCAGCCTAAATCCTCACTTTTAACCCCAAGCCTCGTTACAACCCTATTAAAGACCTTTTGATTTGTGTATCATCTCATTTTACAGTGGTGGAGATTTGATTTTCATGCAAGCCTATGGGATTAACTCTTCATGTTTGACTTTTGAGTGCTTAATTCTGAACCTTAAACACTTCGAGTGATTTGAGTGAATCTTTAGTGAGGATGTCAATTCTTGTTGATTTTGAATCAGAGGTAATTATTTAGATGAGGGGAAACACCTACGTTTTGTGCTACAAAAATGTATGACTTAGATTGTTTGAATCTTTAGGACTCTTTGAGTTGAATTATCCATGTATGAATTATCTTTGAATTATGATGAAACTTTATTGATGAATATTATGAATCGAGGAAGTTTGTTTTTGATTATGAGTTGAGAATTTTTCTTGAGGACAAGCAAAAGCTTAAGTGTGGGGGTATTTGATAAACCGTAATAGTAACATATTTTAAGCCCACATTTAGCATGCTTTTGGATGATTTAAGCCTTGAATTATGTAATTTGGTGCTCGTAATCCTTTGTTTTCATGTTTTATACTCAGGAAAGCACCGGAAGATGAAAAGAACGAGAAACGGGCTTAAAACGGACCAAATGGGCCATATCACGAAATTGACACAGCCTGGGCCCGAGACCACACGGCCGTGCTCCTTCAGTAGCCTCGAACACGGCCTGGCCATGACTTACACGGGCGTGTGCCAAGGGCGTGTCCCTGCCGTGACAAAGAGAAATTTCACTCGGATTAGGATACTTAGAGGCGAAGTAACACATTCCGAAGCCTATTTAAACACCCTAAGTAGGACCTAAAAGGGGGGACCCAGGACTTTCGTCAGGGGGCGTCCAGCTAGGCCGAAGGAGGCAGATTTGTGGGGATTTACTCGAAGATAGCCAGTTGATTCATCTCAAGAAGCCGGAATCATACTCAAGACGGAGGATCTCTCCTTCAATTCCTTCAGGGGGTTTTAGGGATTTCTTATGATTTGTTTTATCTTTTCTTCTGAGATGTTTTCTTTTATTATTATGAACTAAACCCTCAGATACCTGAGGGGCATGAAACCTAAGATGAATCTTGTTATCGTTTGCTGAACTATATGATAAATACTTGATTTGTTCTTAATTATGTGTTCTTAATTCTTGTGTTGATATTTCCGGGGTATTAATTCAAGTTTGATGTGCTTAGGTGGTGGAGCAAAAGTGTAACACCCTAAAAATCCGAGTCTTGATATATTGCATGTTTTGGTGATTAGTTTATAAAGGAAAAATTTTCTTATTACTTTTCGTGCCTATGATAGTCCTGAAGAAGAGTATAGAATTATTCGGTTATGGAATAATTTTTAGTTTTGAAAATTTATTGAAGTGGAGCAAGTGGCATTGACACTTAAGTTAATTTAAGTGTTAATAAGTGACATAAGATGAGTAATGGCAAGGTGGTGTTGGCGCATGGGTTATAGCATGAGGGGAGTGGTTCGAATCCCTTGGATGGCATTTTGACAACTTTTATTTTGCTCTTCTATGGTAAGTGTCGGCCAAGCTTATTTATGGTAAGTGTTGACCTTGTTATTTTTGGTTAGTATATCAAAGGAATAAGGTAAGAGTGAATTTATGGTAGGGAATCAAGAAAATATGGAAAGATATGGAGACATAGGGCAAGTATCAAGGAAAGTGTTTTGGAAACAAATTCATGGTCATTTGACCAATGAATTTGGACGGCAATATGGCTAGGGGGGAAGGTTGGCCGAATTTTGCTAGTAGCTTGGTAAGGTTTAGGAGTTTGCTTTTGGTCATTTTAGTTTTTGTGCAAAATTTTGCATTCCTCTTCTCAACTTTTCCCTTTGGCCGAAATTGATCTTTTGGTAAGCCTTGATTATTTTGACCATTTGGTCATTTTTGCTTTTCACTTTAGTGTTCAATTTTGTGCCTTTCTCATAGTGCCGATTCTACCAACACCAAAAAGCCATTCTTTACTTTTCTTCTCCCCATTGCCGAATATACATTGCTCCCAAAACTCATCTCTTTCTTTCTTTCTCTTTTATTCTCTTTGAAAATTGAAACAACATCATCATCATTCTTCTCTCATCTTTTATTCTTGATACTCATACTTTCTCTATTATTTTCTCTCATGGCCGAATGTTGATGTACCCATAGCCGAATCCTTTTCTATTTTTTTGGTCATATAGCTGAATCCTCCATCTTGCACAAACATCTTTCTCAATCGCTCTCTTTCCAATCGTGGATAATAGTGCGATAGCGGAAGATCGTAAATCAAGTGTTCGTGGGTATCTTAGAACGTTGGAATCGATTTAAGGTGATAAAGGAACGTTTGATCGATTCTCATATTTTGGAACAAGGATCTTTGTGGTAAGAAAATTTCACCCTTAAACCCTTAGTCATATTTCGATGTAATATTAGATTGGATTAACGATCTTTTGTCTTTGAAGACAATCAAAATAGGGAAGAAAAGGGCGGTGAATAGTGTTCGGAAGAGGGGTGGTTCCGTTATTCCCCTAAGTTTAAGCGAAGGATTTGTTTGAAAGAATCCGGGATTTCCCATCGGGTTGCGGACGTTCATCCGAGGAGAATCAATCGCTCAAGTCATTCGTATTTCCAACCATTATTTGTTCGTGGATTTGATTCGGTTAACGAACCATCAATCGGGGAGAAACGCAAGTAGAAGTAGTTCGAAAACCCGAGGTAAAATTTTAGATCGTTATTTTTAGATCGGTTTCATTAATAAATTATAGTGTTCTAATTATCGTGATACGTATAGGTGTTGACGAACGGAAAGTCTAGTTCTCACTATAACCAGTGTGTGTAACTTCACACTTATCTTTCGGGTTAGATACTAAACCGTAAGAAATTTGATAAATCGTAAAAATGGCCAAATCGAAATGTTGTAGTAATTAGTACTTTTGTGTAAATGCATGAAAACGGCTAAACCGAGAAATTTACGAAAAAATCGCTAGATCGATAAATTGGGCCATAAAAGCGCTAGATCGATAAATTGGGCCATAAAGCGCTAGATCGATAAATTGGGCCATAAAGCGCTAGATCGATAAATATGGGCCAAAGTTTGCTAGATCGCTAATGGGCCAAAAACCCTCTAGTTCGAGATATGGGCCAAAGTTTAATACTATATTGTTAATAGGCCCAAATGAAAGGTTTTATTAAAGACTCATTTGTGTTATGGGTTACTTGATAAAATTTTTATGATTTAAAGTTTGTTATTCATACATAATTGCATGGGATGGGATTTGATGAAGAGAAGAAAGGCCCGTGGCCACGTATCTAGTTCGGTGGCTCTGCCACAAATTTTGGCTTAATGCCTCTAGTTCGGTGACTATGTCACAATCTAGTTCGGTAGTGCACTACAATATTATTAAAAGGCTTAATGCCTACGATTGGTGTGTTTGGCGGGGTGGGTTGACTTGATCCCCACAGGTGTCTTTGGTTGGTACGAAAAGCGTGCGCGGATGGAAAATTAGGCTTGGTTTGGGAAATTCATTTTTACATGCATTTTATATATTTATTTCATATTTATATCGTTGAAATTTGTAATTGGGCTCAAGCCCAAATTAATGCCTTGATGGTCCGCCCAACAACGGTGGTAAGTGGGTTACACATCGAGTTCATTGTAACTCACCCCGCTTTATTACCCATTTCAAGTAATGGAAATTGATGTGGACTTGGGTCGGGGATGACTTGGTGGAGGCCATACTACGAGCATGGGTTTTTATAAACTATGAACTTTATTTAAGTTATTCATTTTATTTACTATTTTGGGTATGATGTAATAAGGCCTCTAATTATGTTTTTATGGATTTTTATGTGTGGATGGATTTAATTTTGTTTAAGACTCTCATTATTGGCTTATGCTAAATTTTTAAAGTTTTCTTAAACATTGCGTTTTATAACATTTTGAAACACCTAAATTACTCTTTTAAATTCTTTCAAGTTCTTTTAAAATTACTTAAAGGTTTTGACAAATATATTTTAAATAATAAGATTTTCAAACGAGTAATTTCTTAAATCATCAATTTTGAATTATCGTACTAAATTTTTGTTAACCTCTATTTCCAAACGGTTTTGGTAGTAATGTTTTACTTTAATCACTAGAGAATTAAATGAATATTCGATTGGTGTGACTAACCGAATCTCGTCTAAACGCATAGACCTAGTTTGGGTGTTACATTTAATGGTATCAGAGCTAGTTTCAAAACTCGGCTGTGGTTTGGGTTCAACAAAGATATTTGTTTGAGAAACAACTCAAATTTCTAGACTTTTTGATTTAAAGGTAGTATGGCACCATCAGCATCCCGCGCCAAGTCAAGTAAGTATCTCAGATATTGATTGTTTATTATCATTGTGATATGATCATAAGAAACACTCTAGAACTTCTAGTTTTAGGTGTTGAAACTCAGAGCGATTGGGACAATAGGATATGATTGCGAAACAACTCTATCTCTTTTTATCATAAAACATCGTTAATAAACACTCGAAATAGTATTCGATTCATAAAACTCTTAATCGATTAAATCGAATTAGTCATTATGAGCACTAGAGGACGTGGTCGTGGATTCGGTGAGACGTGGCCATGGTAGAGGACGAGGTGTTAGAGGCGCAATCAAGCACCGGATCATATGCCGGAAATGGATGCACTGTGTCACTCGAAAGTGAGACGGGATCACATGATCATATGGAAGAAGATAATGCGGTGACACGAGCAATGCTGCGAGTCCTTGAAAGGGTCGCCGAGCTAGAATCGGGCCAACACTCGTGGGTCGATATCGGAACGATTGAAATCAAGTGGTGCTTGAGGTTTTCGTGAGGTGTCTCGTGTAGCTCCAAATGTCACCGAATATTGGCTTGAGGCGGTGGAGCGAATTATGGACGATCTTGAGTGCACGGTGGAACAAAAACTAAGGGGCGGTGTCCTTGTTAAGGGAAGCATACCAATGGTGGCTTATCGTCCGAGAAGGCACCGGTCGCATTAGTTAATTGGGAATTCTTTAAAGTTTCCTTCCAAGGGAAATATGTATGAACGAGTTATGTTGATGCCGAAGGAAGGAATTCTGAATCTGGTCCAAGGGAATAAGACAAAGGGCGAAGATATGAAGTCGAGTTTTTGTGCTTGAGTCGCTATGCTCGAACAATAGTGGCAACGGATCATGAGCGTTGTGTACACTTTGAGGATGGCTTGAACGATGAATTGCGGGTTTTGATAGCCCCACAACAAGTTAGAACTTTTGCCACGCTTGTGGAAAAGGCCAAGATAGCCAAGAGGCTAAGAACTCAAACGTCGAGAATCGGGAACGAGCTAGAGGCAAGAGAGATATGAAGTATTCGGGTTCTTCAAAAAGGTTTCAAGAGGCCTCGGAATGATGAACCACTCAAGGTAGAACACCAGAATCGTGGAATCGTAGTCGAGATTGTGCTGATTGTGGGAAAAGGCATTCGAGAGTCTTTGGAAGAAAACGGGTGCTTGCTATAAATGCGGTCGATGGATCATCAATATAGGAATTGCCCTCGTCCGAATGGATACAACTCGTGAAGCTCGTAATACCGATGCACCACCGGCAAGAGGAATTCAAAGAACCACCGAGAGGTCGTGGACCAGGTCGTGGTGGTAATGGGGTCGGACGTGGTCAAGGTGTAGCGGGTCGAGGCAATGGTCCTAGAGGCAACACGGATGCAAGACACCCGAGATTGGTATATGCGGTTAGACGCCGTGAGGATGGCAATGCACTGATGTGATAACGACGCGTTCTTCATCTTTGATGTACCGTTATTGCTTTGATAGATATTGGTTCTACCCATTCGTATGTTGCTAGCACCATATCCGGAAACTTGAATTTAGACTCAAAATTCCGATAGTGGGATGAAGGTAATTAGTCCTTTAGGACGATCGGTGTTGGTAAATAAACTGCTTAGAGATCCGCCTCTTAGAAATTCAAGGAGAAATATTTTTGGCGAATTTGATGGAATTGCCTTTCATGAAGTTCGATATCATTTTGGGCATGGATTGGTTGGTTAAGCACCGGCGAAATTGGATTGTCTTTGAAGCGGATGTCAATAAGGACGGTGGAGGATAAAGAAATAGTTATGATAGGCGAACGAAGGAATTACTTGGCAAATGTGGTATCCGTGTTAAAGGCGAGAAAAGTTGATGCGGAAGGGTATGGAGCATTTCTAGCTTTTATTAGTGCTTTAGATGCCAAAGAGTTGTCGATGGAAGATGTGAGAACAAAGAAGGAATTTCCGATGTATTTCCTGAAAAACTTCCTAGCATACCTCCAGATCGGGAAGTGGAATTTGGTATTGAGCTCTTGCCTTAACAGCTCCAAAGTGTCCATTGCTCCTTATAAAATGGCACCGAAAGAGTTGGCGGAGCTTAAAGCTTAAATTCAAGAATTGTTGGATCGGGGTTTTATTCGACCGAGTGTGTCTCCGTGGGGAGCACCGGTTTTGTTTATTAAGAAGAAAGATGGGTCGATGCGTATGTGTATTGACTACAGGCAATTAAATAAATTGACGATCAAGAATAGGTACCCTCTGCCAAGAATTGATGACCTGTTTGATCAAATGAAGGGAGCTTCTGTTTTCTCCAAAATTGATTTGAGATCGGGTTATCACCACTTTAAGGTGAAAGAAGCGGATATTCACAAGACGGCTTTCCGAACTCGTTATGGACATTATGAGTTTTTGGTGATGCCGCTTGGGTTGACCAATGCACCACCGCATTTATGGGTATGATGAACCGGGTCTTTCAACCATATTTAGACCGGTTTGTGGTGGTATTCATAGATGACATTCTCGTATATTCAAGGAATGAAGAGGAGCATGACTCGCATTTTACGAATTGTATTGCGATTACTTGAGATAATCAACCGTATGCCAAATTTAGTAAATGTGAATTCGGTTAAGGGAAGTGACTTTTTGGGTCATGTGGTATCACCAAGGAATAAGGGTGGATCCTCGGAAGATTGAGGTCAGATTGGATTGGAAAACACCAAAGTCGATGAGTGAGATTCGGAGTTTCTTGGGTTTGGCTGGTTACTATAGACGCTTTGTTGAGGGGTTTTCGTTGATTGCCGCACTCTAACTAAGCTTTTACGAAAGGGAGTACCATATATATGGACCGATAAACAAAGAAGAAAGTTTCGAGAAATTGAAGAAGATTTTAACTAAGCGCCATCTTCGATTCAACTCCGAGGTGGAAAGGAGTTTATAGTTTCTTTGCGATCGTCACACACGGGCTTAGGATGTGTATTGATGCAAAGTGGGAAAGTAGTGGCTTATGCTTCTCGTCACCGAGACCGCATGACGAAGTAAACTACCCTACTCATGACTTGGAGTTAGCTGCGCAGAGTGTTTGCTCTAAAGATTTGGAGGCATTACCTCTACGGTGAAAAGTCTATCATCTATACGGATCACAAGAGTCTTAAGTATCTTCTTACTCGTAAGGAATTAAACTTGAGACAACGAAGATGGGTGGAGTCATTAAAGGACTATGATTTCTCAATCGAGTATCATCCTGGAAAAGCTAATGTGGTAGCAGCACGCGTTAAGTCGTAAGGTGGTATCTCGATTTGAGAACAATGTTTGCCCATTTGAGTTTGTACGAGGATGGTAGTCTGATAGCGGAACTTCAGGTGAAGCCTATGTGGTTAGAGCAAATTAAGGAAAAACAGTTATCAGATAAGAAGTTGGGACTTTTAATTCAACAAGTTGAAAATGGTGGAATAGAGGATTTTAGCATAAACGCGGAAGGTGTGTTATGTTTTCGTGGGAGAGTTTGTATTCCTAAGGACTCAGATCTGAGACAAATGATTCTACGGGAGGCGCATAGTAGCCCTTATGCTATGCACCCCGGAGGAAATAAGATGTATCGGGATCTTCGTGAACAATATTGGTGGCCAGGGTTGAAGCGTGAGATTTCTGAATTTATGGGAAAATGTTTAACTTGTCAGCAAGTGAAGGCGGAGCATCAATTGCCGTCAGGATTATTACAACCGGTAAAGATTCCTCTTTGGAAATGGGAGCGGATAACAATGGATTTTGTTAGTGGGTTACCTTTAACACCTACTAAGAAAAATTTCGTTTGGGTAATTGTTGATCGTTTGACGAAGACTGCTCATTTTCTACCAGTTCGTACGGATTACTCGTTACGTGTTGGCTAAGGTCATGCGTGATCCGAAATCGTGAGGTTGCATGGGGTACCCGTGTCTATTATATCGAGATAGGGATCCTAGGTTTACGCCACGGTTTGGAAAGCTTTGCATGAAGCTTTGGGAACAAAGCTAAACTTCCGTCTGACTTTTCATCCTCATCGGATGGTCAATCGAAAGAGTAATTCAGATTCGGAAGACATGTTAAGGGGATGTGTAATCGACTTCAAAGGTAGTTGGGAGGATTTTCTACCGCTGGCGAATTTGCTTACAACAATAGCTATCGATCTAGCATTCGGATGGCACCCTACGAGGCATTATATGGTCGTGAGTGTCGTTCTCCTAGTTGTTGGACCGAATTGGGCGAACGATGAGATGTTAGGTCCCGAGTGATCTCTCAAACGGAAGAAAAAGTAAAAGCTATTCGAGCACGGTTAAAGAAAGCTTCGGATAGACAAAAGTCGTATGTAGATCTGAAGCGTAGAAGTATCGAGTATGCTGTGGGGGATCAAGTTTTCTTGAAGGTCTCACCTTGGAAGAAGATTTTCAGGTTTGGGAAGAAGGGCAAGTTGAGTCCTAGATACATTGGACCATATCGTGTGGTGAAGCGTATTGGTCCAGTGGCCTATCAGATCGAATTACCTCCGGAGTTGAGTCAGATTCATAATGTTTTTCATGTTTCCATGCTGAGGCACTATAGATCGGATCCTTCGCACATAGTACCTGGTAGAAGAAGTGGAGTTGAATTCGGACTTGTCTTTTGAGGAGGAACCAAAGTGGAAATCTTAGACCGAGATGTTAAGGTGCTAAGAAAGAAAACCGTGCCATTGGTCAAGGTTTTATGGCGTAATCACGAGTGGAGGAAGCTACGTGGGAGCCCGAAGATGCAATTCGGCAACAATACCCTCACCTTTTTTTCAACTGTAAAATTTCGAGGACGAAATTTTCTTTAAGGAGGGTAGAGTTGTAACACCCTAAAAATCCGAGTCTTGATATATTGCATGTTTTGGTGATTAGTTTATAAAGGAAAAATTTTCTTATTACTTTTCGTGCCTATGATAGTCCTGAAGAAGAGTATAGAATTATTCGGTTATGGAATAATTTTTAGTTTTGAAAATTTATTGAAGTGGTGCAAGTGGCATTGACACTTAAGTTAATTTAAGTGTTAATAAGTGACATAAGATGAGTAATGGCAAGGTGGTGTTGGCGCATGGGTTATAGCATGAGGGGAGTGGTTCGAATCCCTTGGATGGCATTTTGACAACTTTTATTTTGCTCTTCTATGGTAAGTGTCGGCCAAGCTTATTTATGGTAAGTGTTGACCTTGTTATTTTTGGTTAGTATATCAAAGGAATAAGGTAAGAGTGAATTTATGGTAGGGAATCAAGAAAATATGGAAAGATATGGAGACATAGGGCAAGTATCAAGGAAAGTGTTTTGAAACAAATTCATGGTCATTTGACCAATGAATTTGGACGGCAAATATGGCTAGGGGAAGGTTGGCGAATTTTGCTAGTAGCTTGGTAAGGTTTAGGAGTTTGCTTTTGGTCATTTTAGTTTTTGTGCAAAATTTTGCATTCCTCTTCTCAACTTTTCCCTTTGGCCGAAATTGATCTTTTGGTAAGCCTTGATTATTTTGACCATTTGGTCATTTTTGCTTTTCACTTTAGTGTTCAATTTTGTGCCTTTCTCATAGTGCCGATTCTACCAACACCAAAAAGCCATTCTTTACTTTTCTTCTCCCCATTGCCGAATATACATTGCTCCCAAAACTCATCTCTTTCTTTCTTTCTCTTTTATTCTCTTTGAAAATTGAAACAACATCATCATCATTCTTCTCTCATCTTTTATTCTTGATACTCATACTTTCTCTATTATTTTCTCTCATGGCCGAATGTTGATGTACCCATCGCCGAATCCTTTTTCTATTTTTTTTTTGGTCATATAGCCGAATCCTCCATCTTGCACAAACATCTTTCTCAATCGTCTCTTTCCAATCGTGGATAATAGTGCGATAGCGGAAGATCGGAAATCAAGTGTTCGTGGGTATCTTAGAACGTTGGAATCGATTTAAGGTGATAAAGGAACGTTTGATCGATTCTCATATTTTGGAACAAGGATCTTTGTGGTAAGCAAATTTCACCCTTAAACCCTTAGTCATATTTCGATGTAATATTAGATTGGATTAACGATCTTTTGTCTTTGAAGACAATCAAAATAGGGAAGAAAAGGGCGGTGAATAGTGTTCGGAAGAGGGGTGGTTCCGTTATTCCCCCTAAGTTTAAGCGAAGGATCGCTTTCAAAGAATCCGGGATTTCCCATCGGGTTGCGTGACGTTCATCCGAGGAGAATCAAGCTGCTCGAAGTCGTTCGTACTCCCAAACCATTATTTGTTCGTGGATTTGATTCGGTTAACGAACCATCAATCGAGAGAAACGCAAGTAGAAGTAGTTCGAAACCCGAGGGTAAAATTTTAGATCGTTATTTTTAGATCGGTTTCATTAATAAATTATAGTGTTCTAATTATCGTGATACGTATAGGTGTTGACGAACGGGAAAGTCTAGTTCTCACTATAACCAGGTGTGTAACTTCACACTTATCTTTCGGGTTAGATACTAAACCGTAAGAAATTTGATAAATCGTAAAAATGGCCAAATCGGAAATGTTGTAGTAATTAGTACTTTTGTGTAAATGCATGAAAACGGCTAAATCGAGAAATTTACGAAAAATTGCTAGATCGATAAATTGGGCCATAAAACTGCTAGATCAATAAATTGGGCCATAAAACTGCTAGATCGATAAATATGGGCCAAAGTTTGCTAGATCGCTAATGGGCCAAAAACCCTCTAGTTCGAGATATGGGCCAAAGTTTAATACTATATTGTTAATAGGCCCAAATGAAAGGTTTTATTAAAGACTCATTTGTGTTATGGGTTACTTGATAAAATTTTTATGATTTAAAGTTTGTTATTCATACATAATTGCATGGGATGGGATTTGATGAAGAGAAGAAAGGCCTGTGGCCACGTATCTAGTTCGGTGGCTCTGCCACAAATTTTGGCTTAATGCCTCTAGTTCGGTGACTATGTCACAATCTAGTTCTGTGAGTGCACTACAATATTATTAAAAAGGCTTAATGCCTACGATTGGTGTGTTTGGCGGGGTGGGTTGACTTGATCCCCACAGTGTGTGCTGGTTGAGTGCGGGAGTGTGTAGCGGATGGAAAATTAGGCTTGGTTTGGGAAATTCATTTTTACATGCATTTTATATATTTATTTCATATTTATATCGTTGAAATTTGTAATTGGGCTCAAGCCCAAATTAATGCCTTGATGGTCTAGCCCAACAACGGTGGTAAGTGGGTTACACACTTGAGTTCTTTGTAACTCACCCGCTTTATTACCCATTTCAAGTAATGGAAATTGATGTGGACTTGGGCCGGGGATGACTTGGTGGAGGCCATACTACGAGCATGGGTTTTTATAAACTATGAACTTTATTTAAGTTATTCATTTTATTTACTATTTTGGGTATGATGTAATAAGGCCTCTAATTATGTTTTTATGGATTTTTATGTGTGGATGGATTTAATTTTGTTTAAGACTCTCATTATGGGCTTATGCTAAATTTTTAAAGTTTTCTTAAACATTGCGTTTTATAACATTTTGAAACACCTAAATTACTCTTTTAAATTCTTTCAAGTTCTTTTAAAATTACTTAAAGGTTTTGACAAATATATTTTAAATAATAAGATTTTCAAACGAGTAATTTCTTAAATCATCAATTTTGAATTATCGTACTAAATTTTTGTTAACCTCTATTTCCAAACGGTTTTGGTAGTAATGTTTTACTTTAATCACTACAGAATTAAGTGAATATTCGATTGGTGTGACTAACCGAATCTCGTCTAAACGCATAGACCCGGTTTGGGGTGTTACAAAAAGTCCCTGCCTAAGAGTTGATCTAGCATAGTTAAGTGGAGTTGATCGCACGCCTAGAGATAGGGTGACAAGATTTTGCCGGATTAGGGTGAAACCTAATATGGGAGTCCATAGATCGAGTTAATGCAATTCTAGGGGTTTTAATTAGAAAGAGATTTCAATTAATCAACCTAGGGTTAGACGTTATTCGCCTTGAGAGAGGGTCTAATATACATTAGGGAATCCTACGGATCAAGTCAAGTGAATAAATCATCTGGTTCAGAGTTAGATAACAAGTGAAGTCTAGGTAGATTCTTCCTTGGGTATCATTTTAATCAATGGTTTTTCCCACAAGTATTTTCCCCAAATTCATTCTTCTTTGTCTTAGAGTTTTTAGTTTAGTAGTTAGTTAATTTAGATTAAACAACCAATTTCCTTTACTTTAGGCTAGATAATAAAAAGAAAGTTAGTATTAGTACTTTTAGTTCCTTTGGGTTCGACAATCCGGTCTTGCCTTAACTATACTACTGTTCGATAGGTGTGCTTGCCTCAAATCGTTGTCATAGTTAGTTTCCAGGTTCGATCATTCTCATTATAAATTTTAAGACTTTGACATCGCGTAAAACAACGATCAAGTTTTTGGCGCTGTTGCCGGGGAACTAAAATATTAAGAACGCTCAATTTTTATTACTTTAGCCATTTTTTTGCAATTTATTTCTTAGTCTGTTTTTAACTTTGCTAAATTTTTGCTCTTTTACTCCTTTCAGGTATCTCTAGTTTATGACTAGAAGGAACCCGACAGGACCCCTACTTTACGATAGTGATATTGAAAGAACAGTCCGCAGAAATCGTAGAGAGATAAGGCAAAGCTTAAACTACATAGAAGAGGAGCAAGAAGACGAAATTAATACCACCGAAGAGATGGACGAGAATAATTCACCACCTCAAGAGATGGCCGAAAATCATGCTCCTCGAACTATGTATGATTATGCTAAACCTAGTTTAACAGGAACTGAGTCAAGTTTCGTTAGACCTGCTATTGCTACAAATAATTTTGAACTGAAACCTAACACAATTCGGATGATACAACAATTTGTTCAGTTTGATGGTTTGCAGGATGAAGATCCAAATAATCACTTGGCCAATTTCCTAGAATTTTGCTATACTTTCAAGATAAATGGCGTTACTGACGATGCCATCCGTCTTCGGTTATTTCCCTTCTCTTTGAGGAATAAAGCCAAACAGTGGTTGCATTCTCTTCCACGAGGGTCAATCACTACATGGGATCAAATGACCGAAAAATTTTTATTGAAATATTTTCCGTCGGCCAAAATGGCCAAGTTAAGGAATGATATCTCTTCTTTTGTGCAGATGGATTTAGAGACACTTTACGACACATGGGAGAGATACAAAGATTTGCTGAGAAGGTGTCCACACTATGGATTGCCCTTGTGGCTACAGGTCCAAACTTTTTACAACGGTGTGAACCCCTCAACAAGGCAATTAATCGATTCAGCCGTCGGCGGAACTCTGAATAACAAAACTCCTGAAGCAGCTTACGAATTTATAGAAGAGATGTCATTTGAATAACTATCGCTGGCAAGTCGCAAGGACAAGGCCAACAAAAGCGTGGAGTTTTCAACCTCGACGCAAAGAAACCATGCTATCAAATTAGGTAGAGATGTTACATAAAAAATTTGATGGTTTATACAGTTCCTCGTAGGTACAGCCAGTTATACAGTGCGACACAAGTGGAGGCGTGGCGAATCCTGAGTACCCACCCTACGGACAGGGCATGGAAAGCGAACAAATAAACTATATGGGTAACAATTTCCGATATAATAATAACCCTTATAGTAATACTTATAATTCAGGTTGGAAGAACCACCCCAATTTCTCATGGGGAGGTCAAGGAAATCAAAGGCAGCAAAACTTCCAACAACAGCCCTACCCACAGGAAAAGAAGCCAAACCTCGAGGAGGTGCTAACAAAATTCATGACAGCCACAGAAACACGTTCCCAAAATACCGAGACAACATTTAAAAATCAACAAGCATCGATTCAAAGGATCGAGAATCAGTTAAGGCAAATAGCTAAGGCGATCGTTGAAGGACCACAAGGAAGCTTACCAAGCAACACTGAGACTAACCCAAAGAAGCAAGTCCAGGCCATAACAGCTCAAGAAAGTAAAGGGTTAGATGAGCCCAATTTAAGGCAAGAGAATGTGGTCGAAGAAGGTAAGGTTGAGGTAAGTAATAACAAGCCAAAACTGGCAGTCAAAGAGTGCCAACCTCGCATACCATATCCCGAAGCAATGAAGAGAGACGACACAGAGGAACAGTTTGGTAAGTTTCTTAAACTTTTAAAGAAATTGCATATTAACTTACCACTACTTGAAGCTCTTTCGCAGATGTCAGATTCTAGGAAATTTTTAAAAGAGCTCTTGACAAACAAGCGAAGGGTAGACGAAACATCACATGTGGAGCTAAACGCAATGTGCTCAGCAATTCTACAAAATAAACTACCACAAAAATAAAAAGATCTAGGGAGTTTTATAATTCCATGCTTAATTGGTAGTTTATCTATTGATAATGCATTAGCTGATTTAGGGGCAAGCATAAATGTCATGCCTTATAAAATGTTTAAACAACTAGGTCTAGGGAAACCCAAACAAACTAGGATGAGCATTCAATTAGCTGATAAAACTGTTAGAATTCCTGGAGGTATAATCGAAGATGTGCTAGTAAAGATTGATAAATTCGTATTCCCAGTGGACTTTGTCATTTTAGACATGGATGAGGACAATAGTATCTCTTTAATTCTAAGAAGGCCCTTTTTAGCAACTACCAGGACTAAAATTGATGTCGATGCAGGTGAACTCATACTCTGCGTAGGTGACGAGACAGTCACTCTTCAGGCTCTCGATTCAGTTAGAATATCGAGCAAACAAGGTGAGAACGTACATTCTATCAATAACCATTCGGTTAACCCTTCTTTTCAGGAAGCACCACAAAAGAACACAACTGAACCTGATCCTACACCTCATAACAATATGGCAATAACTCATGAGGATCGAAGGGTTCAAGTTGATGACCTAAACGAGTGGAAGACACATTTCAAGGAGAAACTAGGAATACACGAAGTAAAATCGAGGGAACCACCAGACGAGCTAATAGGAACGACAAATCACTTCAAAATAGGAGATCAGGTATTATTAGATAAAGCAGATCCTCGAATATCTTGTCCTGACCCTAATAGAAACAAAAAAAATCCCTTTTAGGGTAATCAAGGTTTTCCCATACGGAATAGTCGAGGTAAGTAATCCTATATTTGGCACTTTTAAAGTAAATACTACTCCACTCAAACTTTATCATGATAATAGAACTGATAGCATGAGAGAGGATGTTCAACTTTTCAAACCACCCTGATTATACGAATGAGAGGTAAGTCTAGCTTAAGACTATAAACGAGCGCTTCTCGGAAGGCAACCCAAACATTAACACTATTAATTTCTTTTATTTTTATTTTTATTTCAGTACCTAACTATAAACAAACCAAGTGCAGATTTCAAGACCACACGGCTTTACACACGGCCGTGGCCGTGTGGACACTACGGACTCCCGTACTGACATAGCAGAGGTAGTACGAGCCAATGACAAAAGATTCCCAGATCACGGATGACTATAAATCGCCATGGCCGTGTGATATGGCCATGACCGACCTGAGGGAAGTCACACGGGCTCCGACTGAACACCATGGCCGTGCGATACAACCATGGTCGACACTGTTTGATCCTACACGGGCGTGGTGACCCGAACATGGGCGTGGGAGAAACGAGAAAAGCATAACACGGCCATGCGACATGGCCATGTGACCCAACACGCCCATGGTACACGGGTGTGGGGATGTACTAGACATCAAAACTCTATTTAAACCACCCCCCTCTTGTCAACTACTCCCCATTCCCCTTCCTCCATACATTCTCAGACTCCCCCTTCCATATTCTCCTTCCTTGGCCCTTTTCCAAACTCTAGATGTACACCATAACCATGTCAAAGAGGCAAAAGGATCCTAGCACAGTCTTCCCCTGTGGGAGACCGATCTACATAAGTTCATGCCCGCCGCTTCATCCACTCAACAAGCCAAGGATATTTAAGGCCATTTAGTTTTTAATTTTTTTTTCGTTGCATTTATTTTCCTTCTCTTTATCTTCCTTTTCCTTAAATAAATAATTAGTTTATTTTGAATTTTTCTTAGTATTTCTTGGCTATTTCTTCACGGGCTACCCAATTTCTTCATCTAGCGCAGTAATAGTGGGCAGCCCCCATACCACCACCAGAGACGTCTCCTCCAACTTATCCTTCACCTCCGAATCAAGTTTCCACACCTCCAACTCAAGGAACCCATCCAAATTCAAGAAGTTTCATCTCTCCCTATCTTTTATGAATTTCTATCTATCTTTGTACATTGAGGGCAATGCACATCTTAAGTGTGGGGGGTGAATCTTAAAAGTGCCAAACATTTTGCATTATTCTCAAATCCTGAATTATGTCTTGTTCTTAAGTAAAATTTCTCACATTACTGTTAAAATAAAATTTCCCTTGATTTATGATTTTTATTGATATGTTTTGGATTAAGTCATTGATAATTGTGCAGTGATGATTTAAACTGTAGGAAACTAGAGAATCAGGATAAGACTATTTTTCAGAAGTAAAAATTTTGTTAGGTTGTTTACTCAAATCTAATTATTACTTTGAAGTTTGAAATTTACGAGGTTGACATCAAAAACCCATAATTTTCTTTTGTAAGATTTTGAGCCTTTAGAGCATATATTCTTTTTCTTGCTCACTTTATTGATTATGAGTGTGTCAACATTGATTTGTTATTCTAGAACTTGTACCGATTATACATGTCGAGACCACACCTCTGATTTGATATACTAAGAGGATAAAGGCACCTAGGATTTAACCCACTTACTCCACTAAAAAGCTTACCTTCATAATTAACCCCTAGTGAACCCCGTTGATCCTAGTAACTTTTTTTTTATTGACTCACCCACTAATATTAACCCTATCACCATTCCTTTTGACTACCGTTATATCGAGATTTGATTTGATCGATTACCTATTTATTCTAATAGTAAACTCATCATTTATTATGTATACTTGATTTGTTCTTAAAAAAATCAAGTATATTCATTATTAGTTCTGTGATTAAGTGAGCTTATACATCTAAATTCCAATTGTTGAAAAAGAAGCTCATTATTAGTAGTAGTATTATTATTACAAGTTCTCAATTGATGTAATTATTTATATCCACTCATTGTTTCTAGTTAGGCAATCATGTCAATTCAATCTCGATTCTAACCTTATAATTCAAATTCTAAATCCTCACCTTTAACCCAAGCCCCAGTTACAACCCTATTAAAGACCTTTTGATTTGTGTATCATCTCATTTTACAGTGCTGGAGATTTGATTTTCATGCAAGCCTATGGGATTAACTCATCATGTTTGACTTTTGAGTGGTTAATTCTGAACCTTAAACACTTCGAGTGATTTGAGTGAATCTTTAGTGAGGATGTCAATTCCTATCGATTTTGAATCAGAGGTAATTATTTAGATGAGGGGAAACACCTACGTTTTGTGCTACAAAAATGTATGACTTAGATTGTTTGAATCTTTAGGACTCTTTGAGTTGAATTATCCATGTATGAATTATCTTTGAATTATGATGAAACATTATTGATGAATATTATGAATCGAGGAAGTTTGTTTTGATTATGAGTTGAGAATTTTGCTTGAAGACAAGCAAAAGCTTAAGTGTGGGGGTATTTGATAAACCGTAATAGTAACATAATTTAAGCCCACATTTAGCATGCTTTTGGATGATTTAAGCCATGAATTATGTAATTTGGTGCTCTTAATCCTTTGTTTTCATGTTTTATACTCAGGAAAGCATCGGAGGATGAAAAGAACGAGAAACGGGCTCAAAACAGACCAAATGGGCCATATCACAAAATTGAGACGACCTGGGCCCGAGACCACACGGCCGTGCTCCTTCAGTAGCCTCGAACACGGCCTGGCCACGACTTACACGGGCGTGTGCCAAGGGCGTGTCCCTACCGTGACAAAGAGAAATTTCACTCGGATTAAGATACTTAGAGGCAAAGTAACACATTCCGAAGCCTATTTAAACACCCTAAGTATGACCTAAAGGGGACCCCCGGACTTTCGTCGGGGTGTCCAAATAGGCCAAGGAGGCGATTTGTGGGGATTTACTCGAAGATAGACAGTTGATTCATCTCAAGAAGCGGAATCATACTCAAGACGGAGGATCTCTCCTTCAATTTTTTCTCAGGGGTTTTAGGGATTTCTTATGTTTTGTTTTATCTTTTCTTACGAGATGTTTTCTTTTATTATTATGAACTAAACCCTCGGATACCGAGGGGATGAAACCTAAGATGAATCTTGTTATCGTTTGTTGAACTATATGATAAATACTTGATTTGTTCTTAATTATGTGTTCTTAATTCTTGTGTTGATATTTTCTGGTATTAATTCAAGTTTGATGTGCTTAGGTGGTGGAGCAAAAGTCCCCGCCTAAGAGTAGATCTAGCATAGTTAAGCGGAGTTGATCGCACGCCTAGAGATAGGGTGACGAGATTTTCTGCCGGATTAGGGTGAAACCTAATATGGGAGTCCATAGATCGAGTTAATGCAATTCTAGGGGTTTTAATTAGAAAGAGATTTCAATTAATCAACCTAGGGTTAGGCGTTATTCGCCCTCGAGAGAGGGTCTAATATACATTAGGAATCCTACGGATCAAGTCAAGTGAATAAATCGTGCAGTTCGAATTAGATAACAAGTGAAGTCTAGGTAGATTCTTCCTTGGGTATCGTCTTAATCAATTGGTTTTCCCCACAAGTATTTTCCCCAAATTCATTCTTCTTTGTCTTAGAGTTTTTAGTTTAGTAGTTAGTTAATTTAGATTAAACAACCAATTTCCTTTACTTTAGGCTAGATAATAAAAAGAAAGTTAGTATTAGTACTTTTAGTTCCTTTGGGTTCGACAATCCGGTCTTGCCTTAACTATACTACTGTTCGATAGGTGCGCTTGCCTCAAATCGTTGTCATAGTTAGTTTCCAGGTTCGATCATTCTCATTATAAATTTTAAGACTTTGACATCAGATAAAACAACGATCAGCGCCTCTAAGCGTTTGCTGATGTCACAAATAGAATGTCATGGTTTTCACACACGGGTGCAGACATAGGCGTGTCATGGCTGTGTGAGGGACACGGGCCATAAACACGAGCATGTGCTAGACCATATGAAAACCCCTGTTGGTTCAAAATGAAAAATAAAATCTACACGGGCTAGGAACATGGGCGTGTGTGACCACACGGCTTGCCCACACGGGCGTGTGGCCCTGTTTTGAATAAAAATTTCCTAAGTGCTCGTAAGTTTCCGGTTCAGTCCCAGGTCACTCCACGTGTATGTCTTGGGTCCTGTAGGCCCATACTAAGTACATTAAGGATTCAAATGAAAAAGTTGTAAGTTGAATTGAAATTTATAGCCCAATTTTGTACGATGATGTACATTAAGTCTGGTAACGTCTCGTACCCAATTTCGATGTTGAATACGGGTAAGGGGTGTTATATTTAGTGGTATCAGAGCTACGATTTAGTCAATTCTTGGACTAACGTAGCATATGCACGAGTCTAGCTATACATGCCATACGTCTGAGTATTTATATAATGATAGTGTGACGCCTCCTGACAGCTTAAATTATGTTTTCATATAGTAAATGGATCCCAAAAGAGCAGTGGCGGATGATGTAGAAAGTAACGCGCCAGCTCTCACCCAAGGGATGGTGCCAACTGAAAATGATAATAGACCAATGACCGTGAGTCAAAGAGGAGGAGAAGAGGCTAGGGAAGCCTTTCTCCATATGATGAATACTTGGTACACGGAGTTCGTTCGAATGAACCCGAATCTGTAACCCCCTCCTCCCCCACCTATTCCTCAGCCTACCCATGTAGCTCCCCAAGTTGTAGAAGTGGTAAGGAGGGAAAAGCCCCATGTTGATAGAATCCGAAAAAAATGAGCTTAAGAGTTTCGAGCTAATAAAGATAATGATCCGGAAAGAGCAGAGTTCTGGCTTGAAAATACCATCAGGGTATTTGATGAACTATCTTGCACACCCAAAGAGTGTATGAAGTGTGTCGTATCTCTTTTAAGAGATTCAGCTTACCAGTGGTGGAACACCCTTGTGTCGGTTGTAACAAGGGAGAAAGTTAATTGGGAATTTTTCCAAGAAGAGTTTCGAAAGAAGTACATTATCCAAAGGTTTATTAACCAGAAAAGAAAGGAATTTCTAGAGTTAAAACAAGGTAGAATGACGGTGACTGAATATGAACGTGAGTTCGTAAGGCTTAGTAAATACGTCCGGGAGTGCGTATCCACCGAGGCCATCATGTGATAAAGGTTTGAGGACGGATTAAATGAGGATATCCAATTGTATATAGGTGTCCTAGAACTGAAGGAATTTGTCGTGTTAGTAGATAGAGCTTACAAGGCCGAGGAGTTGGCCAAAGAGAAAAGAAAGGCTGAAATTGAGTCTTGTGACTCGAGGAAGAGACAATTGGGTAAGTCATTTCAATCTTCATCTAAGAAATAAAGAGAGTTTACTACTCGATCAACCACTTCAACTAGATTTTCAAACAGAAGTAAGAGTAAATAGTATTCGAGTCTAAAGCTCAGACCACTTCGGTTGCTAGTGTTGGAAATACTCGACAAAGTAAACCGAAATGTCCACAGTGTGGCAGACGTCATCCCGGTGAGTGTTGAGCAAATGAGAAAGCTTGTTTCAGATGTGGATCCCCAGATCATTTTATTCGAGATTGCCCCAAAATGGGTGAGAAAGAGAAATCTCAGAGTGCAAGATCGGGAAGTACTTCTAGAGAGCAGTAAGAATACACCTAGAGAGCAGACTGCAAGATCTGAGGGTAGAGTGCCTGCGATAACTTACGCCATTCGCGCTCGCAAAGAGGCGTCATCCCCTGATGTGATCACGGGTACATTTTCTCTCTATGATACTCATGTTGCTGCTTTAATTGACCCGGGATCTACCCACTCATATGTTTGCATGAAATTAGTATCCAGTATGAACATGTCTGTAGAGTCTACAGAATTTGTGATAAAGGTGTCAAATCCCCTAGGCAAATGTGTGTTAGTTGATAAAGTATGCAAAGATTGCCCTTTAGTGATTAGAGGTCATTATTTTCCGGCAAATCTCATGCTATTGCCATCTGATGAATTCGATGTAATTCTTGGTATGGATTGGTTAACTACTCATGATGTGATAGTAAATTGTGGAAAGAAATTTATTGAGTTAAAATGTGAAAATGGTGATATTCTTCGTGTTGAGTCAGATGAGCAAGACAAATTGCCTGTAGTGATTTCTCATATGTCTGCCCAAAAATATGTAAGAAAGGGATATGAAGCTTATCTTACCTTTGTGATGAATGCCAAAGAGACCGAGTTAAGAATTGAATCGCTGCCATAGTATGTGAGTATCCGGATGCATTTCCTAAGAATTGCCAGGGTTACCTCCAGTGAGAGAGATTGAATTTGGTATTGAGTTAGTCCCTGGTACTGCCCCTATTTCAATTGCTCCGTACAGGATGGCTCCAACCGAGTTGAAAGAATTGAAGGCACAGTTACAAGAGTTGACAAATAAAGGTTTCGCAAGACCAAGTTATTCTCCGTGGGGTGCTCCCGTATTATTTGTGAAAAAGAAAGATGGTTCCATGAGGTTACGTATAGATTACCAGTAACTTAATAAGGTAACCATAAAGAACAAGTACCCCTTGCCAAGGATCGATGATTTGTTTGACCAATTGAGGGGAGCCACTGTGTTTTCCAAGATAGAGTTGTGGTCTGAATATTATCAAGTGAGATTCAAAGACTCAGATGTGCCGAAAACCGCATTTCAGACAATGTAACACCCCTTACCCATCTTTAAGCCGGGACAGGGTTCGAGGCATTACCTAACTAATCTTGCTTAAACATCTCAAATAGGGTTACAAAGTCTCGTTTAAACCCATCACTTACTTATACTTGGCCTAAGAGGCCCTAAACATACTTCCAAGAGGTATCGGGACTATTCCAGGGACATTTACACGTTCGAGAAACTTTTCAACAAAACAGGGGTCACACGCCCGTGTGAGTCTAGGGACACGCCCGTGTGCCCCTAAGACATGCCCGTGTCTACCACCCGTGGTTGAAACTAACTAATTTCACACGGCCTTGACACGTCCGTGGCCTTGGCCCGTGTGCCAAACCTTGGCATTCTGACTAATCCACATGGCCCACAGACACGCCCGTGTGTTTCAACCGTGTGGCGATTTAAATTTTAAGTGCATGGTGCAGACTTCACACGGCCTGGGCACACGCCCATGTGCTAGCCGTGCCGCTCACATGGTCTAGACACAAGCCCGTGTGTCTACCCATGTGGAAAATTAGAAGGCTATCTACCAAGCCCTTTGCCACCCTACATTGCAAACATACATACTCCAATTCCATTCAACGTAATTCATGACCCAAAGACACGTCTAAATACTTAATTCAACATTCATACACAAGGGCATACACTTTAAGAAAATCACTTTCATTAAGCAAAAGAAATTTCCAAGTATTTGCCTAACTTAAGGCCGTTTACAAAATGACTTTAGTAACATACATAGCCAACACTTTGGCTAACAATTACAACTTAACAAAATACTCGAGTCCTATACATGCCATACTCAAAATAAGTCTAAATTGTTATACCAAAGTGATGTCGATAGTGTGATTTCCGAACTCCTACGTCCACGATCCTCGAGTTATCTTGGCAATACTACAAGGAAGAAGGGCAATGAAAGGGGTAGGCATAAAGCTTAGTAAGTTTGCATGAATATAAATAGCAACAATAAGCTCATAAAATAATCCATCCATGATATTAACTAACCATACACAAGTCATAGGCATCTTGCCATACTTACTCACAATTTCCCTTATTTAGCACATACCATGCCATATGTCGTAAACGTTTCTTCGTGACTCATTTACGAGTACCTGTATTCACTCATTCATATAACTTTAGTGCAAATCTCATTTCTACTTCTAAACTCATCTACTTATCCCTTTAATCACTAGGGATAGTCAAAGACGTATATTCGACGTCGTTCATGTAGAGACGAAGCCAATGCCACATCCCCGAGGTGGTCTTACATGGAGTTACTTCTAAATGCCAATGCCATATCCCAGATATGGTCTTATATGGACTTTCACATCAATTATGGATGCCATATCCCGGATATGGTCTTATACGGGATCTTAACTCGGTGCTGAGGCCATGTCCCGGACATGGTCTTATACGAAACTTTATCTAATTCACATCTCGATGATAGCAATCCCATATTCATTATAGTCCACTAGGACTTCAACATCATACTTAACATTAATTTCTCATTTCAATGAAGTATCATACATCAATGTGATACCAAGCATTTTCAATTATGCTAACATAAATATTTAATTAATCACATACAAACTTACCTCGATTTCAAAATGAGCTAGCTCGACAATTTAGTCCGAGACTATGTTCTTTCCCCGATCGAGGCATATCATCGGTTCTTCTTACTCTATAAAAACAATTTAGCTCATTTTAATCATCTCATTAATAAAGCATTTCAATAATCATGCTTAGGTAAAATTACTATTTGCCCCTAGACTTTGGCAAATTGACCATTTTGCCCCTAGGCTCGGAAATAAATTCTAATCACATTTCTACCTTCAACAAGCCTAGGTGAACATTTAATACTCATATAGCTATCATCAAAACTCAACATTTCACATATTTACTACAATTTTGTAACCTTTTCATCAAGGTCCAATTAGGTGTTTTCAAGACAACACCTTTCACAAAAGTTGTTCATCCAACAACTAAGACTCATTTTCTTCCATAAAAATGCAGCAAATAGCAATGAAAGCTCTCATGGTAAAACTCTAAACTTTGCATCATATTGCACAATAGTCCTCTCATTTGAAAGCTTAAGTCTAGGGGTCTTAAAAGTATAATTATCATAAAGAAAAATCATTAAAATCACTTACTAGAATGGAGGAGAGCTTGCTAAAAATTGTGATCTTTCAAACCCCTATTTTGCTTGCAAATTTTGGTGGAGAAAGATGGAGAGAAAGATGATATTTTCTCTTTCTTTATTCTAATATTAAACTAGTCAAACAAGTCACTAACTATCAACTACTTTGACCAATTTTTGTCCATCTTTGTCTCCTATGCTAGTCCATGGCCGGCCAAGCATATATTGGGGGTCTAATTACCTTTTAAAGACCTTCAATTTACATTCTAAGGCTATTTGGTACCTTTATCTTATAGAATGGAACTTTCACACTTTATGCGATTTAGTCCTTTTTCGCGATTAAACGTGAAATCGCTAAAATTAAAGCACCAAAATTCTCATGCGCATATACTATCATGCTCCGACTCATAATATAACATGAAAATAAATTTCTCAAGTCTCAGATTAGTGACCCCGAGATCACTATTCTGACTAGCCCCTAAATCGGGCTATTACAGACACGGTATGGTCATTATGAATTTTTAGTAATGCCTTTCAGTTTAACAAATGCCCCCGCTGTGTTTATGGATTTGATGAACCGCATCTTTCGGCCATATTTGGATAAATTTGTTGTGGTCTTTATTGATGATATACTGATTTACTCTCGAAATGAGAGCGAGCATGCTGTGCAGTTGAGGACAGTCTTACAAATTTTACGAGATAATCAGTTATATGCCAAGTTTGGTAAAAGTGAATTTTGGCTTAAAGAAGTCGGGTTTTTAGGGCACATTGTTTCGGGAGATGGAATTAGAGTTGACCCGAGTAAGATTTCAACAATTGTGGATTTGAATCCGCCAAGGAACATATCCGAGGTTAGAAGTTTTCTGGGCCTAGCTGGTTATTTCAGACGGTTTGTCAAGGGATTTTCCATGATAGCTACTCCGATGATGAGGCTATTGCAAAAAAATATGTGAAGTTTGAGTGGACAGAAAAGTGCCAGTAGAGTTTTGAGAAATTGAAGGCATTGTTGACCGAAGCTCCAGTTTTAGTACAACCCGAACCAGGAAAAGAATTTGTGGTCTATAGTGATGCATCCTTGAATGGATTGGGTTGTGTACTCATGCAAGAAGGAAAAGTAATAGCTTATGCCTCTAGACAGTTAAAGCCACACGAGAAGAATTACCCGACCCATGATTTGGAATTAGCCGCTATTGTATTTGCATTGAAAATATGGAGGCACCATTTGTATGGTGAGAAATGTTGGATATTCACTGATCATAAAACTCTAAAGTACTTGATGACTCAAAAGGAATTGAATTTAAAACAAAGCAGATGGCTAGAGTTGATAAAGGATTACGAGCTAGTGATTGACTACCATCCGGGAAAGACGAACGTGGTTACTGACGCCTTGAGTACAAAATCCCTATCTGCATTGAGAGCCATGAATACACGGATGGCTTTTTCAGATGATGGTTCTATTCTAGCCGAGTTGAGAGCTAGATCGATGTTTCTCCAAGAGATTTGTGAAGCTCAGAAAGGCGACGGCGATTTACAGGCCAAGAGAGTTCAGTGTGAGTCGGGCGTTGAGTCAGACTTTTGGATTAATTTCGAAGGATGTTTGATGTTTTGAGATAGGGTCTGTGTACCCAGAGATGATGAGCTTATTCAGAAAATTTTACACGAAGCACATAGTGGATGTTTATCTGTACATCCAGGCAACACAAAGATGTATAATGATTTGAAGAAATGGTATTGGTGGCCGAGTATGAAGAAAGATATTTTTGAGTTCGTATCGAGATGCTTGACTTGTTAGCAAGTAAAAGCTGAGCACCAAGTACCTTCGGGTCTACTTCAGCCTATTATGGTTCCCGAATGGAAATGGGACCGTATTACTATGGACTTTGTGACGGGTTTGCCTTTGACACCGAAAAAGATGGATGTCGTGTGGGTTGTGGTTGATAGACTTACAAAGTCAGCCCATTTTATACCAGTACGTATTAACTATTCACTTGATAAGTTGGCGGATTTGTATGTGTCAGAAATTGTGAGACTTCACGGAGTACCATTGTCGATTATTTCTGATAGAGATCCGAGATTCACATCACGGTTTTGGAAAAAGTTACAAGAAGCCTTGGGCACAAAGTTGAATTGGGAGAGGATAATACAGATACTTGAAGACATGCTTCGATGTTGTGTTTTAGAATTTCAAGGTAATTGGGAAAAGTACTTACCCTTAGTGGAATTTGCCTACAATAACAGTTTTCAGTCGAGCTTGAAAATGGCGCCTTATGAGGCATTATATGGGCGTAAGTGTGGAACGCCCCTGTATTGGACTGAACTTAGAGAGAATCAGATTCACGGGGTCGATTTAGTCAGAGAAACTAAAGAGAAAGTAAGAGTGATTCGTGATTGTCTAAAAGCTGCCTCAGATAGACAAAAGTCCTACGCGGATTTGAAACTAAAAGAGATTGAGTTTCAAGTTGGTGATAAGGTATTTTTGAAAGTATCACCATGGAAGAAAGTTCTCAGATTTGGTCGGAAAGGCAAGTTGAGTCCGCGCTTTATCGGACCATATGAGATTATTGAGAGGATAGGACCGGTAGCCTATTGTTTGGATTTCCATCTGAGTTGGAAAAGATTCATGATGTGTTTCACATGTCTATGTTACGTCGCTACCGATCGGACCCTTCGCATGTTATCGTACCGACAGAGGTTGAAATTCAACCAGACATGACTTATGGAGAAGAGCAGGTTAAGATTTTGGCACGAGAAGTCAAACAGTTAAGAAATAAAAATATAGCTCTTGTAAAAGTACTATGGAAAAGACATGGGGTAGAAGAAGCTACATGGGAGCCCGAGGAGGCTATGAGAAACCAATATCCCAACCTTTTTACCGGTAAGATTTTCGAGGACGAAAATCCCTAAGGGGGGAGAATTGTAACAGCCTGATTTAGGGCCTAGTAGGAATAGTGGTTGCAAGACCACAAATCCGAGGTAGAAATATGTGTTTTATGGTTTTGATGAGGTCTATAACATGTTTGCATGATTATGTGAAATTTTCATGAAGAAATTTTATAATTTAGTGATCAATTTATTCATTAGGACTAAATTGCAAAGATTGAAAAATATGAGATTCTAGAAGATTCAAGTATGAAAAAGCAATAGAAAATTTATTAGAGGTCCTTATTTAGCAAATAGACCATTATAACTTATGATGGACAAAAATAGACATGGGAAGGAAAAATCTCAAGAAAGGGGCCTTAAGGGCAATTTGGTCATTTGGTTAATAAGTTAATTAAAAGGGAAAAAAAGTCAAAATTCATGTCCACCTTCTCCATGCTAGTCGAAATTCTCAAGGGCACCATAGCTAGGGTTTCTTCAACTTTCAAGCTTGATTGTAAGTACCCCCTAGCCCCGTTTTTAATGTTCTTCGTATTTTTGAGATCCTCGTAGCTCAATTTAGCTATTTCTAGCTATATTTTGAGCTAGGGTTCATGTTCAAAAATTTACCCATGCATGTATTTTGATGTTTAATGGAAGAATATGAAAGTTTGATGTATGATAAACATCTTTTTCTAAGTGATTTTCATGGAAAATTCATAAAAAAGGACCTAATTGTAAAAGTGATAAAATATTTAGTAAAAATAAGTTTTGAAGGAAAGTGTGAGCTGTTATGAGCTCAATAAATATTCGGCTAGGCTTGGGTAACCAAGGAAATGAGTGTATTTCAACATATGAACCTAGAGACTATTTTGTAAATATGAGAAAGTATAGGGTCAAAATCATAATTTTGCCAAAGTATGATTCATGGTTTGATTTAGTCAATGTGATCATTAAAAGAGTGAAATTGTCATTATAGATCAAGAAACACGAAGTCCAAACCGAAACCGAGGAAAGAACAAGGAGGTGGACTAAATCGAACAATTATACAAATTTTGATACCGAGGTAAGTTTGTGTGTAATAAATTAACCGTATGTCATTATGTATTGAAATGCTTGAGATTGCATGAAATGTATATTATTTTTATGAAAATTGACCAAAGATGTTCGATGAGAATATGATGAAGATTTATGAGGTGAAAGTCCCGGTTGAACTTAGGAATGGAAAGGATACCATCGTCAAGATATGAGATTAAAAGGGTCCCGTGTAAGACCATGTCTGGGACATGGCCTCGGCACCGAATTGAGATCCCGTGTAAGACCATATCTGGGATATGGCATCGGCACCTAAGAGGAAAATCGTGTAAGACCATGTCTGGGACATGGCGTCGATATACGATCTCGTAAAAGACTATATCTGGGATATGGCATCGACTTCAATATGAGATCCCGTATAAGACCATATCTGGGATATGGCATCAGCATCGACATGTGATCCCATGTAAGACCATATCTAGGATATGGCATTGGCATCTTATTATGTGTAAGATGAATTCCAGGTATCCTTCGATTTTCCAAGTGGTTCAACGGGTAAAGAGTTAAGTTCATACTAAAGATGATAAAGAGTAAATTCATGTTAAAGATGATAATGAGCTAAGTTTGTATTCATGATTGCAAAAATGCTAAAGTTATGTGATGAGTGATACAGGTATACATAAGTAATGCACGAGAAATAAGTTCGATGTATGATGTGTGATTGGTAAGAGTAAGCATGAGTAAGCCATGTCAATGCACTTGAGAACTTGTGTTATTACTTGAAGTAAAGTATGAATGTATCATGAGATTTTACGTGGCTATTTATTTCATGCAAACTTACTAAGCTTTATGCTTACCCCTCTCTTTTCCCTTTTCTTGTAGCATCGCCAAGCTAGCTCGGGGATCGTAGGACGTCGGATTTCAGATCACACTAGCAACTACTCTTTGGTATGCAAAGTTTGATTAATTTTGGGTATGGCATGTATAGGAACTTGGCCATTTGTGATATGTCATATTTGTTAGCCAATGTGTGGCTATTAATGTCATTCAATTCATTTTGTAAATGGCCATTGGAATCGGCCAATACTTGCTAAGTATTTATAATCAATGATGATGAAATTTATAAAGTATAAGTATGTGCAATTGGATGAATTACGTATGAAGATTTTGCATGATTAAGTAGGGTATTGTTAGGGTGTGGATGTTTTGCTTCTAGATATTGGAAGTGCCTTATTGTTATGTTGTGTGATGCATTGAAGTGGTTTATATGTGGTTGCTTTTCTGGGTGGCAATTGGCTTGGTAAATAGCCTTATAATTGTCCACACGGGTAGACACACGGGCGTGTGTCTAGGTCGTGTATGACACACGGTCAACCCCATGGGTTTGTTGATAGGCCGTATGTCCCCTGCATCTATTTGCGAAAAATTCAGTTTGTTACACAGGCCAACACACGGGCGTGTGACTAGGCCGTGTGCCTCTAAGCGTTTGCTGGCGTCACAAACAAAATGTCAAGGTTTTCACACACGGGTGCGAACACGGGCCATAGACACGGGCGTGTGCTAGACCGTGTGAAAACCCCTGTAGGTTTGAAATGGAAAATAAAATCCACACGGGCTAGGAACATGGGCGTGTGTGACCACACGGCTTGCCCACACGGGCGTGTGGCCCTTTTTTGAATAAAAATTTCCTAAGTGCTCGTAAGTTTTCGGTTCAGTCTCGGGTCACTCCACGTGTATGTCTTGGGTCCTGTAGGCCCATACTAAGAACATTAAGGATTCAAATGAAAAAGTTTTAAGTTGAATTGAAATTTATAGCCCGATTTTGTACGATGATGTACATTAAGTCCGGTAACGTCTCGTACCCGATTTCGGTGTTGAATATGGGTAAGAGATGTTACATTTAGTGGTATCAGAGCTACGATTTAGTCAATTCTCGGACTAACGTAGCATATGCGCGAGTCTAGCTATACATGCGATACGTATGAGTATTTATATAATGATAGTGTGACGACTCCTGACAGCTTAAATTATGTTTTCATATAGTAAATGGATCCTGAAAGAGCAGTGGCGGATGATGTAGAAAGTAACGCACTGGCTGCCGCCCAAGGGACGGTGCCAACTGGAAATGATAATAGACCAATGACCGTGAGTCAAAGAGAAGGAGAAGAGGCTAGGGAAGCCTTTCTCCATATGATGAATACTTGGTATACGGAGTTCGTTCGAATGAACCCGAATGCGCAACCCCCTCCTCCCCCGCCTATTCCTCAGCCTACCTCTGTAGCTCCCCAAGTTGTAGAAGTGGTAAGAAGGGAAAAGCCCCCTGTTGATAGAATCCAGAAACAAGGTGCTGAAGAGTTTCGAGCTAATAAAGATGATGATCCGGAAAGAGTAAAGTTCTGGCTTGAAAATACCATCAGGGTATTTTATGAATTATCTTGCACACCCGAAGAGTGTATGAAGTGTGTCGTATCTCTTTTAAAAGATTCGGCTTACCAGTGGTGGAACACCCTTGTGTCGGTTGTACCAAGGGAGAAAGTTAATTGGGAATTTTTCCTAGAAGAGTTCCGAAAGAAGTACATTAGCCAAAGGTTTATTGACCAGAAAAGAAAGGAATTTCTAGAGTTAAAACAAGGTAGAATGACGGTGACTGAATATGAACGTGAGTTCGTAAGGCTTAGTAAATACGCCCGGGAGTGCGTATCCACCGAGGCCATCATGTGCAAAAGGTTTGAGGACGGATTAAATGAGGATATCCGATTGTATGTAGGTGTCCTAGAACTGAAGGAATTTGTCGTGTTAGTAGATGGAGCTTTTTAAGGCCAAGGAGTTGGCCAAAGAGAAAAGAAAGGTTGAAATTGAGTCTCGTGACTCGAGGAAGAGATAATTGGGTAAGTCATTTCAATCCTCATCCAAGAATTAAAGAGAGTTTACTATTCGATTAGCCACTTCAACTGGATTTTCAAACAGAAGTAAAAGTAAATAGTACTCGGGGTCTAAAGCTCAGACCACTTCGGTTCCTAGTGTTGGCTTATTTGGTATGATTGAATCTTGTATATATATATGTATATGGCTTGTGTGATTTTTTGAATGTTGGATATGTGATGCTTACGGATAATTAGTATTATGGATAACAAATGGTTGAGTTATGAATATTGGTATGCTAGTGAATCTAGGCATTAATGCACATTTGAGTTTGGTATGAATTTGTATAGCATATTGTGGTATTTATGTTTTGTATTGGTTGATGTTGGAAATGGTATGAAATATGCTTGAGTGAGGTAGATTTATTGCCTATGATATGCTATGTTTTATGCCATTTGAGTTTGGTGTAGGTGTGCATAAGTTTGGGTGGCAAAATGGCATGGTAAATAGCCTATTTTTGTCCATACGGGCAGAGACACGGGCGTGTGTCTCAGCCGTGTGTGACACACGGTCATGTACACGGCCGTGTGTTCCCTAGTGTTGAAATTAAAATTAAGTTAGTATACTCCACACGGCCTCACACACGGGCGTGTGACTTTGTAACACCCCTTACCCGGGTTCTACGCTGGAACCGGGCCCGAGACGTCACCGCAATAAAATCTCATGATCACCACTTAGAATCATCGTGACTACTCTCTTAAGTCACCTCAACAACCTCATTCTCGACCTACGAGGCCTTGCTCATACCCTTAAGAGCTCTCGAGACAATATCGGAACTTTTTCGAATCTTAAAAATTTTCTCTTTTATACAGGGCTCACACGCCCGTGTAGAATGAGACACGCCCGTGTGTAGACACACACGCCCATGCCTTCAACTCGTGTTTGAAAACCCAAGCATTCTGTTAATGCCACACGGCTAAGGCACACGCCCGTGCCTCCCAACCGTGGTGAACACTGACTTTACCCACACAGCCTCAAAGCTTAGTCACACTCCCGTGTGACTAGCCCGTGGTCTATCCTGACTTAAAAGGATCAACTTGCAGGGGACACACGGCCAAGTCACACGCCCGTGGGTTGACCGTGTGTCACACATGGTCTAGACACACGCCCGTGTGTCTATCCACATAGACAAGAACAAAGCTATATGCTAAGCTCTTCTCACCCCTACAACATACCCAACATGCACTCATCAAACACATCCATAATCAACTGAAAAGAAATCACAATTTCACATGGATAACTACATCTTTTTCATATAAAATAACAACCAACAACTATGGCATTATACAAAATAGATTATTCAACTATAGGCTAACGCATCCTAGCCATTTACAACAAAATTCCCTAACTTGTCTAGCCCCTATACATGCCATGACTCATAAGAACTTGAAACATCATACCAAACGTCTATCCGATAGTGTGAAAACATCTCCGACTGTAACAGCCCGATTTAGGGGCTAGTCAAAATAGTGGTCTCGGGACCACTAATTCGAGGTTGAAGAATAATATTTTGATATTATTTTATGTGTTATTAAATGTTTATAAAGAGGCATGAGAATTTTTGTGCTTTAATTTTAGCGATTGAGGGCTTAATTGCGAAAAAGGACTAAATCGCATAAAGTGTGAAAGTTCTATTTTATTTGCTAGAAGTGCCAAATAGCTATAGAATGTGAATTGGAGGTCTTTAAAGTGCAATTATGCCTTCCTATAAGTTATGGACGGTCAAGGGGACAAGAAATTAAAATTTGACAAGGGTTGGTGACATTAGTTGACTAAAGGAATAAAATAAAGGGAAAAATAAAGAAAAGAAAGCTATCATATTTTCTCCATCTTCTCTCCACCGAAAATGAGCAGCAACAAGGGGGTTTTTGAAGCTTAAAATTTCAGCAAGCAATTATCCTCTCTAGTAAGTGATCTTGATGATTTTTCTTGATAAAAATTGTACTTTTGGAGTCCCCAAAGCTTAAGCTTTCTAAAGAGGGGACTAGTTTTCATTATGGTTGAAAGTCTAGGGACTTTCCATGATAGAGTTCATATTTTTTGATGAGTTTTTATGGAAGAAAATGAATGTTAGGATGTTGATAAACAACTTTTGTGAAAGGTGTTGTCATGAAAACACCTAATTGGGACTAAAATGCAAAAGTTGTAATTTGTTCATTAAGGCATGAAATTGATGGAATTGAGAATAGTTTTAAGAGGATTAAATGTTCACTAGGCTTTTTTAACAAGAAAATGTGATGAAAATTTATTTACGAGCCTAGGGGCAAAATCATAATTTTGCCAAAGTATAGGGGCAAAATGGTAATTTTTGCCTAAGTAGAGATTATGTTGTAATACAATCATTAAGTGATTAAATGAGTGAATTTCATTGTTCTAGATCAAAGAAAATGAGTTTTGGACCTAGAACGGTTGAAAAGAGAAATATGGGCAAAAAGTCCTTTTCGGCTCTTTCGACATCGAGTAAGTTCATGTGCAAATGTTGAAATTACGTATGAGCTTATTTAGTATTCCAATGTTGTATGGAATGTATATTACTATATAAATGTATGAAATTTCTCTTGATGAGATGTCAATGGAATTGATTTTAGAGTAATGGGAAAGGTGTATAGCACGATAGGACGATGGGTAAAGGCTCGAGTAAGACCATATTGGGATATGGCCTCAGTGTAAGAATTCGTATAAGACCATGTCAGGGACATGGCATCGATATGTTGGTGTATGTAAAACCCAATTGGGGTAGAGTGACAACGAGAACTATGTGCATGAGACTCAAGAGAGTTATTTAACAATTCGAATAATTCATTGTATATGTGAATGTATATGGTTGTACCATGAGTAGCACAAGTATGTGTAGAATTGAATTGAGATGAATTCAATAAATGATGAACCCCTAGTGGGGTATGTGTATTTGATGCACTGTGTGAATGAGAACGAATATCGTAGAAAGTTAAGTAAAAATGGAAACATGTGAGAATGTTCTTGAATGAACATTTGAAATAGAGTTATACTTGTGAATTATTATCCATGAATGTAAATAAGGGTAAGCTATGTGCTATATCACCTTATTGATTGTTGATTGATGGGCTATGTGTGATACCATCACTTATAAATGATTGGTGGGTTATATGCGATACCTCTCTATTAGAGATTCAATGGTGGGCTAAGTACGAAACCACCGAGATATTAGTAGCATGAGCGACTTATTGAAAATGCTTGATGTGTTGTTATATATGACCTTGTGACGATCTGTGCAGGAACGTATACTAATTAAACGAACAAATTGGCTTGTGATATGGTAAGAATGTGGTAAGAGATTGAATGAGTAATTTTCAAGAATGGTTGAGTAACTATGAGTTGATGAGAAAAATTCAACATATTACCTTGGGGTTATGTATATTCAGTGAATATCAATATTTGTCAAATTATACAGATGAACTTACTAAGCATTATTGCTTACTCTTTTACTTTTCTCATCTTTTATAGGTTTTATTACTTAGCTCAGGTTGGAGACCGCCGGAGATGTTTCACACTATCGAGCAGACACACGGTATGAGGTAGCAAGTCCTTAAGAGTCATGGCATGTATAGGGATTCGTTTAAAGTTGATGAAGTCTATTTGTAGTAGCCAAATGTTGTTGGCCAAAGAGTATTCATAGTATGGTTGTGTATAGCCATTTATGATGGTTTAAGTTGTTGTAAATGTTGTGGGAACAATTCTCCCAAGTGTACGAGAGGAAAACTTTATTTTCATGAACCAAACGTGTTAATTTATGTGTTTCAATTGATGATTTGAGAATGTATTGAAGTAGTTTATAAATGTATGCAAATGGGAGTGGTAAAAGGCTTGGTAAGATAGCCTCTAAGTGCCCACACGGATAGACACACGGGCGTGTGTCTAGGCTGTGTGTCTCCTGCACCTTAGTATCTTAAGTCAGATTAGACCACGAGTTGATCACACGGCCGTTTGTTCAAGTCATGTGATACGCACGGCCAGCACATGGGCGTGTGCCTAGGCCATGTTGAATAAGTCAGTATATCAAGGTATAGCACACGGTTTAGGCCCACGGGCATGTCAAGACCGTGTGTGATTAGTCAGTGTCGACCACGGGTTGGAGGCACGGACATGTAATAGGGCACACGGGCGTGTTCCCAAACTGCATGGGCGTGTGTCTTAACCGTGGGGCATTTGGCAGAATGCTTGGGTTTTTAAGCACGGTTGTTGAACATGGGCGTGCGTGTCTCATTCTACACGGGTGTGTGGCCCCTGTTTCAAAGAAAAGTTTCTTCTAACTCGTAAAAGTTTTCGAACGCAAGTTTAAGGCCTCATAGGCCCACTATACGAATGACTTGACTAAGAAAGAGAAGTTTTTAATTCGGAACGAAATTTCATAGCCGTAAGTACATGTATAAGAAAGTTCAAGCATAGTAATGTCTCGTATCCGGTCTTAGCCTCAGACTCGGGTATGGGGTGTTACACCGACGGCCTCCAACCTGAGCTAGATAAAATATCCTATAAGAGATGGGAAAAGGAAAGGAGTAAGCAATAAAGCTTAGCAAGTTCATCTGCATAAACTAACAAATACTGATATTCATTGAATAAAGATAACCATAAGTATTATACCGAGTTTTTCCCTTAACTTATGGCTACTTACTCAACCCCTCTTGAAGTTTACTCATTCTATCTCTTACCACATTCTTACCATGTCACAAGCCAATTGCTCGTTTAATCAGTACAGAATCCTGCACTGATCATCACAAGATCATATATAAAGCAACACATCAAGCATTTTCAATAAGACACTCATACTACAAATCTCTCGGTGGTTACGCACTTAGCCCACCATTGAATCTCTTATAGGGTGGTATCGCACTCAGCCCACCATTCATTAATACTTATTGTGATTTCGCACTTAGCTCACCAATCATTTCTAAGCGATGGTATCGCACACAGCCCATCGATTACTAATTAATCAGGTGGTAACACACACAGCCCACTGATAGTGATGTAGTTGATGGTATCGCACACAGCCCATCAATTAATAGTATATTAGGTGGTAACGCACACAACCCACCAATATTATACATTCACAAATATTTATCCACATACATTTCTCTAATTCAAATGTTTAACCGAGAATATCCTCACACATTTCTATTCTTACTTAACTTTCTATGATACTTGTTCTCATTCACACAATGCATCAATAAATCTATCTCATGCAAATAAGGTGCATTAATTAAACATCTCCCACTAGGGTTCATCATATATTGAATCCATATCAATTCAGTTCTAACACATACTTATGCTTCTCGTGGTACAACCACTTACATTCAACATCCCCGTTGAATCATTCAAATTGTTAAATAACTCTCTTGAGTCTCATACACATAGTTCTTATTGACATCATACCCCAATAGGGTCTTACATACATTAACATGTCGATGCCATGACCCCGACAAGGTCTTATACAAAATATCACATCGTTGCCATGTCCTTGACATGGTCTTATTTAATATCTCTCACCGAAGCCATATTCCAATATGGTCTCACACGGAACCTTAACTAACATCATTTCATACTATTTACGTTTCTCACTATTCTTAGATTCAATTCTCTTAACAACTCATAGTCAAATATTTAATACATTCATTGCATAATTATACATTCCAAACAACTTTGGAATATTAAAATAACTCATATGTAATTACAATATTTGTACATGAACTTACCTCGATGTCGAAAGAGCCGAAAATGACTTTTTGCCCACATTTCTCTTTTCATCCATTCTAGGTCCGAAACTCATTTTCTTTGATCTAGAACAATGAAATTTACTGATTTAATCACTTATAAATCATGATATACCATAATCTAAACTTTAGGCAAAAATGACTATTTTGCCCCTACACTTTGGCAAAATTACTATTTTGCCCCTAGGCTCGTAAATAAATTTTCATCACATTTTCTTGTTAAACAAGCCTAGCTGAACATTTAATCCTCTTACAACTATTCTCAATTCCATCAATTTCATGCTTAAATGAACAAATTACAACTTTTGCATTTTAGTCCCAATTAGGTGTTTCCATGACAACACCTTTCACAAAAGTTGTTTCTCATCATCCTATCATTCATTTTCTTTCATAAAAACTCATCAAACAACATAAAATCTCTCATGGCAAGTCCCTAGACTTTCAACCATATTGCAAACTAGTCCCCTCTTTAGAAAGCTTAAGCTTTGGAGACTCCAAAAGTACAACTTTTATCAAGAAAGATCATCAAAATCACTTACTTGTGAGGAGAATTGCTTGCTGAAATTTTAAGCTTCAAAAACCCCTCCCATGGATGCTATTTTTCGTGGAGGAAGAGAAGAAAATAAAAAGATGATAGCTTGGCTTATTTCATCTTAATTTATTTCTTTTTAGTCACCTAACATGTCCACATTAAATGCTCTTGTCCCCTTTAGCTTCTTTGACCGGCCAAGCCACTTAAACAAGGCCAAATTGCACATTTGGTACTCCCAATTTATAAACCATATCCATTTGGTGCCTCTAGCAAATAAAATAGAACTTTCACATTTTATGCGATTTAGTCCTTTTTTCTCAATTTAGCTAGAAATCGCTAAAATTAATGCACCAAAATTTTCATACATCCTCATAAACATGTTATAACACATAACATAACATGAAAATAATTTTCTCTAACCTCGAATTAGTGATTCCGAGATCACTGTTCCGACTAGCCCCTAAATCGGGCTGTTACAATTCTCCCCCCTCAGGGATTTTCGTCCCCGGAAATCTTACCAGGAGGAGTTACTACCAATATTCTTAAAACATTTCCATCCACTCTTTAAAATCGCGAATCCACTTATCCTTAAGTTTCTCTTGCCCATAACTCTTAAGCCGTGATACATAAGGTCGAAACGTAATTTGAGACCCAGGTTATTTTTCCTCTAGGGCATATACTATATCCAGTAATCTACCAACTTGGAACTCCATACATGTCCAAACGATCGTTCGGATCTTTACTGACTGATTCATTACAATTCGAATGTCATTCCCCCTCCTTGGGAATTTTGTCAACGAAACTTGAAATCTATAGTATTTTACCACACTTTCTCACTAGGATATCCACCGACTGTAATAGTTCTGACTTGTACTCTCTGAAAATTTAGCTTTTGGTAGTCGACTGCTTCTGATCATAAACTCAATCATATCGCAAAATGTACTCTATTGTCAACACATTTATGCACCTAACTGTACTTCTTTATCCTTGCATTAGTAGGTATGCTACCACTAAATCTCATACCAAAACTTCTGTATAAGTTCTGGATTCATCATCATTCCAATTTCTATCTCAATTAAGAAATATCAATAACGGAAATCTTATCCAACCTGAATTTTCACTACCTTAAATAAACTCATTCAGAGCTTATTTAAAATACCATTTACTACCTCATTTCTGAACTCCTTTCCTCTGAAAGGAAGACTCGCTCTAGTCATTAACCTTGTTGAAATTAAGATATTACCAACTAAGGTCAACCGGGTAACTATCTCGCATTGCTTAACATGGATCTTTTCATAACATCTAACTCCTTACATTGCATACACGCAGGTGATCGCTCTGGATCACCAATCTGCAACTATTTTTCTCGATTCAAATCGAACTCGATTGCTCGTAACTTGCAATTAGTAGTTCCTTTTATAGCTTTCAACTCAACCATCACGGTTTGAACATTTCCATGAGCATATCTTTGTATCATGCTCTCTACTCACGAACACATAGAAATTTATTCTCTTTATTGGTTCATGTGTGAATATACATAGAACTCGAATCATATCTCAATACATTAATCTATTCTTTTCTCCACACTGAAAACATATTTCAAGCACATTCTCATCTGAGTTTCTCTTGCTATGCTAATCTAAAACCTTTACTATCGTTATATCTCACGATAGCAGGGACATCTCTATCGGATTCATTAACTCTATTCGGCTTGCCCGAAAACTCATCACACGACGTGAAACTCATGATTTCACTCCTTATACCTGAATCATCACCAACTTCCTCCTCAAAGTACCTGAATAAGGTTGCGAGGAGATAAAGGAATGTCAATTCTAATTACTAAATCTACAACCATTTAATCTGATTACACAATCAGCTAACATTCTCGCATGATCTCGATTCGTGAGATAAACAACTACATCGCCCCTGAAAGGTAAAAGATATTAACACGTAATACTTAGAGAGAGATCATTAAGACCCATACAACTATGGTTATCATAATTGAACACTTTCACGATTCAAACATTGTTTCTTTAACCATTTTCGTCCTCAAAACTCCTTAACAATTCCTTTCATTAATGAACATCAATTTAAGAAGATCTCGATAATCATAAACCTTAGGCTTCCTACTCACTTGAGTCAAATAGCCTAGGCTAACTTTTTCTTTGCTCTTAACATTGTATAATCAATACAATCGTTAAAGCATTCAGACATACTTTCTTACAATTGCCTTTATTAAGCACATACCGTGCCACACTCTATACTCATTTCCTTGCGACTCGTTCACGAGTGCCTGTATTCACTCATTCACATGACTTTAGTACAATCCTCATCTCTACCTCTACACTCATCTATCTGTCCCATTGATCACTAGGGATAGTCAAAGATGCATATTCATCGTCATTCATGTAGGTACGAAACCAATGCCACATCCCCGAGGTGGTCTTATATGGACTTCCACATCAAGTACCGATGCTATATTACAAATATGGTCTTATACGGAACCTCAACTCGGTGCCGAGGCCATGTCTCAGGCATGGTCTTATACGGGACCTTATCTATTTCATATCTCACTGATAACCTTTTCATTTTAGTCCTCTAGGACTTCAACCTCATGTTCAACAATTACTTTATCTAGTAGAGTATTATGTATTAACGTGATACAAAGCATTCTCAATTATGCTATCATAAATATTGTATTAATCACACATATCGGCATACTTTGATATGGTAAACATAATCTCGACTTCATCATTCATAACATGCATAATACTCTTAGTCAGCTCTAATTAGCATACCTTGATAACAGCTTTACTCACTTGACTTCTTTGCTTTCTCATTCAATCTTCACTCTTTTACCCGATGAAGTACTATGAATGACCGAGGATACTGAATCTCATCTCACATGTATCTCGATGCCATTGCTATATCATAGATATAGTCTTACATGGGATTTCTTATTTCGCCCTCAACGCCATGTCTTGACATGGACTTACTTGGTATCTTTGCCTGTTTGCTGATGCCATGCCTTAACTTGGTCTTATACGGACTTTCTTATCTCATGTGAGCGACTGAGTATCCTAAGTAATTCAACTTAAATCGAGACTTTCACATACTCACGTTTCACATTAACATCTACTCGCGTACTCAACATTTCACTCTAATTTCTCATACTATTACTAATCAATTAAAGAATGTCTTATAGGTTTGAGTACGTCGTTTACCTGATTGCCATAGTCCAACTATGGTCTTACTCGTATCACAACATCATAGCCCAGTTATTTCTTTACATGTCATCACGATGCCATAGCCTCGCTATGGTCTTACACAAAATCTCATATCAATACCAATGCCATATCCCTGATATGGTCTTACATGGAACTCATGTCGATGCCGATGCCATATCCCAGATATGGTCTTATACGGGATCACATATCGTCACCAATGCCATGTCCTAGACACGGTCTTATATGGGATCTCATGTATCGCCATGGTCCAACCATGGTCTTATTCATCATTTTATCATTGAACGACCCTACTAATCCCTGCATTCTACTTAGTCAAACTTCCCAGTTTAACTCTCACACCATTATACTCGTAATTTCATGCAGAGCCACGAAATAAAACATTATACATCACCTACATTAATAGTCGCACATGAGATTCAACTATGTGGACATATTGATCATTCATCATTCAAACAATCATACATACACATATACCCCATTCTCTGGATAAATTTACTCACTATATGCACCTAACCCAATAGGTTGAGTATATAACACCTGTGCACATCCCGCCAATACAGATAAGCTTACCACTTTATAACTCACATTTCATTCATTTTCACACACATGTCATATACTTCTATTCATACCTCTTTGAATCTCATTAGTACATGAGAGCATTTCAATTACCTCATTATCACTTACAACATTATTGAATTTAGCTCGGTTGGGAACCATCCCTGTCTTAACAAAACAATTTCGTTAGAGCCGGGAGATATCACACTATCACAGTCCACTTATGGCATGTATAGCTAGACTCTTACTCACGCTAGGTTAGTCCAAGAATCGACTAAACCATGCTTTGATACCACTAAACGTAACACCCCTTACCCGGGTTCTACGCTGGAACCGGGCCCGAGGCGTCACCGTAATAAAATCTCAAGATCACTACTTAGGATCATCGTGACTACTCTCTTAAGTCACCTCAACAACCTCATTCTCGACCTACGAGGCCTCGCTCATACCCTTAAGAGCTCTCGAGACTATATCGGAAATTTTTTGAATCTTAAAAATCTTCTCTTTTATACAGGGCTCACACGCCCGTGTAGAATGAGACACGGGCGTGTGTAGACACACACGCCCATGCCTTCAACTCGTGTCTGAAAACCCAAGCATTCTGCCAATGCCACACGGCTAAGGCACACACCCGTGCCTCCCAACCGTGGTGAACACTGACTTTACCCATACGGCCTCAAAGCTTAGTCACACGCCTGTGTGACTAGCCCGTGGTCTATCCTGACTTAAAAAGATCAACTTACAAGGGACACACGGCCAAGTCACACGCCCGTGGGTTGACCGTGTGTCACACATGGTCTAGACACACGCCCGTGTGTCTATCCACATGGACAAGAACAAAGCTATATGCTAAGCTCTTCTCTCCCCTACAACATACCCAACATGCATTCATCAAACACATCCATAATTAACTGAAAAGAAATCACAATTTCACATGGATAACTACATCTTTTTCATATAAAATAACAGCCAACAACTATGGCATTATACAAAATAGATTATTCAACTAAAGGCTAACGCATCCTAGCCATTTACAACAAAATTCCCTAACTTGTCTAGCCCCTATACATGCCATGACTCATAAGAACTTGAAACATCATACCAAACGTCTATCCAATAGTGTGAAAACATCTCCGACGGCCTCGGACCCGAGCTAGATAAAATATCCTATAAGAGATGGGAAAAGGAAAGGAGTAAGCAATAAAGCTTAGTAAGTTCATCTGCATAAACTAACAAATACTAATATTCATTGAATAAAGATAACCACAAATATTATACCGAGCTTTTCCCTTAACTTATGGCTACTTACTCAACCCCTCTTGAAGTTTACTCATTCTATCTCTTACCACATTCTTACCATGTCACAACCCAATTGCTCGTTTAATTAGTACACAATCCTGCACTGATCACCACAAGATTATATATAAAGCAACACATCAAGCATTTTCAATAAGACACTCATACTACAAATCTCTCGGTGGTTACGCACTTAGCCCACCATTGAATCTCTTATAGGGTGGTATCGCACTCAGCCCACCATTCATTAATACTTATGGTGATTTCGCACTTAGCTCACCAATCATTTATAAGCGATGGTATCCCACACAGCCCATCGATAACTAATTAATCGTGTGTAACGCACACAATTTTCACCGATAGTGATATAGTTGATGGTATCGCACACACCCATCAATTAATAGTATATCAGGTGGTAATGCACACAGCCCACCGATATTATACATTCACAAATATTTATCCACATACATTTCTCTAATTCAAATGTTCAACCGAGAACATCCTCACACATTTCTATTCTTACTTAACTTTCTACGATACTTGTTCTCATTCACACAATGCATCAATAAATCTATCTCATGCAAATAAGGTGCATTAATTAAACATATCCCACTAGGGTTCATCATATATTGAATTCATATCAATTCAGTTCTAACACATACTTATGCTTCTCGTGGTACAACCACTTACATTCAACATCCCCGTTGAATCATTCAAATTGTTAAATAACTCTCTTGAGTCTCATACACATAGTTCTTATTGACATCATACCCCAATAGGGTCTTACATACATTAACATGTCGATGCCATGACCCCGACAATGTCTTATACGAAATATCACATCGTTGCCATGTCCTTGACATGGTCTTATTTAATATCTCTCACTGAAGCCATATTCCAATATGGTCTCACACGGAACCTTAACTAACATCATTTCATACTATTTACGTTTCTCACTATTCTTAGATTCAATTCTCTTAACAACTCATCGTCAAATATTTAATACATTCATTGCATAATTATACATTCCAAACAACTATGGAATATTAAAATAACTCATATGTAATTACAACATTTGTACATGAACTTACCTCGATGTCGAAAGAGCCGAAAATGACTTTTTGCCCACATTTCTCTTTTCATCCGTTCTAGGTCCGAAACTCGTTTTCTTTGATCTAGAACAATGAAATTTACTGATTTAATCACTTATAAATCATGATATACCATAATCTAAACTTTAGGCAAAAATGACTATTTTGCCCCTACACTTTGGCAAAATTACTATTTTGCCCCTAGGCTCGTAAATAAATTTTCATCACAATTTCTTGTTAAACAAGCCTAGCTGAACATTTAATCCTCTTACAACTATTCTCAATTCCATCAATTTCATGCTTAAATGAACAAATTACAACTTTTGCATTTTAGTCCCAATTAGGTGTTTCCATGACAACACCTTTCACAAAAGTTGTTTCTCATCATCCTATCATTCATTTTATTTCATAAAAACTCATCAAAAAACATAAACTCTCTCATGGCAAGTCCCTAGACTTTCAACCATATTGCAAACTAGTCCCCTCTTTAGAAAGCTTAAGCTTTGGAGACTCCAAAAGTACAATTTTTTTCAAGAAAGATCATCAAAATCACTTACTTGTGAGGAGAACTGCTTGCTGAAATTTTAAGCTTCAAAAACCCCTCCCATGGATGCTATTTTTTGTGGAGGAAGAGGAGAAAATAAAAAGATGATAGCTTGGCTTATTTCATCTTATTTTATTTCTTTTTATTCACCTAACATGTCCACATTAAATGCTCTTGTCCCCTTTCGCTTCTTTGACCGGCCAAGCCACTTAAACAAGGCCGAATTGCACATTTGGTACTCCCAATTTATAAACCATAGCCATTTGGTGCCTCTAGCAAATAAAATAGAACTTTCACATTTTATGCGATTTAGTACTTTTTCTCAATTTAGCTAGAAATCGCTAAAATTAATGCACCAAAATTTTCATACATCCTCATAAACATGTTATAACACATAACATAACATGAAAATAATTTTCTCTAACCTTGAATTAGTGATTCTGAGATCACTGTTCTGACTAGCCCCTAAATTGGGCTGTTACAGACTTGGCCGTGTGGCATAAGTCAGTATACCCTACAGGTTTGGCACGGCCTAGGACACGGCCTAGCACACGGGCATGTATCGCCATTTTTAGGGCACAAGGGCGTATGTGTTGGCCGTGTGACCCAAGTCAGAGAGTTACACAGGGTCGAACACGGGCTGGGACACGGCCATGTGATCCCATTTCGAATGTCCACACGGCCTGCGACACGGGCGTGTCTTTGGCCGTGTGAGACACACAGTCGGGCCACACGGACGTGTGTCCCCTGTTTTTGAGAAAATTTTCTAAATGTTCAAAAAGTTTCCAAAGTTATCAGTTTAGTCCCGAACCACTCTTAATGCATGTTTAGGGCCTCGTAGGCTCGTATTAGGGACAAAATGATTGATTGCAAATGAATTATATTTGAAATGATTAATTTGTGTGAGAAGTGTATTTTTTAATGTGTGATAATTTCGGTAATGCTCTGTAACCCTATTTCGGCGTTGAATACGGGTGAGGGGTGTTACATATATTATAATTAACTTAGTTAATTAAGTAATTAACCTCAGTTTAATATATATAATACTTAATTTTTTTAATTTAATGATAACATGCTTATGTCGTCCACTTCTTAATGTTTAGACATGGTATATTTGATAGTTTGAACCTTGGGTTATTTGCAATTTAAGTCCTCAAGCCATTTTCTAATTAAAAATCTATAGCAATTGGACTTTACAATTTAGTCCCTAGACCTCAATTAAGCTCTAATTCAGCTAAATTACTTGTCCAAAAGTTTACGGGCTTGATTTATGGAAACAGGGTCTTGAAATTACATTTTTCAACACCACTGAAAACTGAGTCATTACAAATTTATTTAATTTCTAATTTATTGATGTGAGTATGCTTTTACTGCTTAATGATTTTATATTTTGAGATTGATTTATGTTTAACACCACTATACTTTATATGCTCAACGTGCAGTTTGTTTGTACCATGCATAAATATTGGGAGAACACGCAAGTAGTAGTTCTTGTAGTCATAACATTTGAGCTTTTGAGTCTCAGCTACATTCATTGAACTTTTGTAATTCCTTTATTTGGCTTTAGGTTATAGGCATTTACCTAGGTCCCTTTTACATGTCTTATACTTATATCTTTAAGGTTTTGATACGTTTGGTATATTTGGCATGGAATGAAATATTTTGGTTTGTTTTGGTTCCTTTGGTCACCTTTACTTTGAATTTGGAATGTTAATTCTATATGGTGAATGAATGATTTTTAACTTATATTTTACTTGCCAAGCCAAAAAATAATTTATTATGTTAGATGACTTGCAATTGTATGTTTTAGTCTTGTTTTCGCATGTTAAACATGTTGGAATTAGTTTGGTCGCATGTTGCATGTGTTTGGGTACCTCTAAGGGTTAAACTACATGACTTACATTACCTTTTTTTTTTCATTTTTGGGTTAGTGGTTTGAGATATCAAGAACATGTCATGAGACCTTAAGAACAAAAATAAAATTTCATCCATCTCTAGGTGCACGTCACAAGACATAACACTATGGTTTCAAGACATAAGGCCTTAAGTCTGGAGACATAGAGATTTTGTCTGTAACACCCCTAACTCGTATCCGTCGCCGGAACAGGGTTATGGAGCATTATCGGAGTTTACAGTTCAATAACAGTTAATTCATGTCATTTACTATTCATTTCTGAAAATCAATCACAATAAATCATAATGTCCCTCATATAGGTCCTCGAGGCCCAAAATACATAATAGAATCAAGTCGGGACTAAATCAGGATCATAGAAAAGTTTTCGCGAAATCTCAAAATTTTTCTTAGATACAGGGGACACACGCCTGTGTGGCCAGGCCGTGTGCTCACATGGCCAATAACACGCCTGTGTCTCAGGCCGTGTGGGCATTCGATGTGAGGCACACGGATGTGTTCCAACCCATGTCCTTACCCGTGTAACTCTCTGACTAAGGTCACACACGCTCATGTGCTAGACAGTGTGGACAATTTAATTTTCGAAAATTAGGTGCAAGGGTTATAGGCCAGAACACACGCCTATGTGCTGGGCCGTGTGACTCACACGGCTGAGCCACACGCCCGTGTCTCTGCCCATGTGCTCAATTCTGAGCATTCTGTTTCTCTAATTTTAAGATGCAGGGGACACACGGCCAAACCACACACCCGTGCGCATGGCCGTGTGTCACACACGGTTGAGACACATGCCTGTGTATCTGCCCGTGTGGACAAAATAAGACCATTTTTCCAATCCTTATTTTTCACCCTTTTTACCTTGCACCTACATGAACACTTCAACATATTTTCAAATCAATTTGGTACATATAAACCAAGCCAAAAACAAGTATTATATATGTTATATTAACACATATGATCAAATGTTTAAATTTCCACAATTAAATTTATGTTTGTTTGCAAGTTATTCAATTATACTAACTCAAATCCATTCATTATTTGCTTTATATATGTATCTTTTACCATTTAGCCATTCCAACACACATCAAACATGATATGGCCTTATATAATTACATCAAAATATACTTTCCACTAGCCATTCCAATGGCTAGTTACAACCAAACATTTCATCATTTTACCTAACTTAACTATACATGCAATTATACAAAAATAAGTTCACTATTTGTACCAAAACGAGCTGGAGGATAGTGTGGTGATGCTCCGACCGATCTCTAACCTTTACGAGCTTCTGAGTACTATAAAATAGAGGAAAATAAATCAGAGTAAGCATTTAATGCTTAGTAAGTTCGTATAACAGTAATTTAACTTACCGTGTATTTACATTTAAGATTATCATACAAAACATGCATTCAATCATTTTGGCCAATTGCCTAATCACATATACTCATCAAAACAGTTAGTCATGTAATTCACATGAATTTCAAGAAAAAAGAGATGAGCTCATTAAACATAGATTTACAAGTGTTTCAGGAATTTCTGAGATATAATCCATTTGATTCTTATATTTTCTCACATCAGAAATTTTGTCTGTTGAATTATTGAAATGTCAATGGATACCCAGGTAGTGTACTCAAGGTATACAAATCAATGATCCGTCAACTCATGTTCAGGGGTACCCATAAGGGCACATAATCAGGAAGCACACTCTCGAGCCATATATCAGGATGCTAAGATGAGCCATGTAACAGGATGTTTATCCGGACTAAATAGGAAACTCATAAGAGTTTAGAATAGGAAGCTCATTGAGCTTAACAGGTAACTCCGAAGAGTTATTAGGGAGCTCCGGATAACATAACAGGGAGTTCAAGGGAGCCATGTCAGGAAGCTCATAAGAGCCTATATCAGGACGCTCACGAAGAGCTGCGTTTGTGTCCGCAATAAATGCTGGATCACAACCGATCGAATTGTGTAACAGGACGCTCACAAAGAGCTGCGGTAGTACACAACACATGCAAAATCACTACCGATCAGGATGCTCCTAGGAACTATATAACAGGACGCTCGAGAGGGCTTATAACAGGATGCTCGTTCGAGCTATATTCTGTCCGCAACATATGCAGGACCACATTCAATATTGGAAATCATGTATCCATCGAATTTCATTATTCAAACGGACTTAACATTTTGCGGACATTATCGGACATGTGAATATTTCATACATTTATATAATTCACATAAATACATACCACACTCAATTCTATCATAAAAATAAACACAATTTAGTTACACGAACTTGCCTCGATACTTGTTCGTATACAGAAATCTACTAATCCGGCACTTTTTCTTTTCCTCGATCTAACTTCGTATTTGAGTTTTCCGGATCTATATAAATGAATTTAGCATTAATTTAATTAACTTTATACTCAATTGAATTCAATTCACATCTTAGGCAAAATTACCATTTTGCCTTTATACTTTTCATAAATGACAATTTCGTCCCTAAGCTCGGAAAATGAAATTCATGCAATTTAATCTTTATTTCAAGCCTAACCGAATTTTACATGTTACAATAACAACCCATGAATTTCACAAAAATTAGAATTTTTCCATGGGTTTTACATCTTTACAATTTAGTCCATAAATCACAATTTCATCAAAATTCTCTTTGTAAAAGTTGTTTATCTATCAACAACCTTTCATCTTCTACCATAAATTTCAAAATTTCAGCATTTACATCCATGGCAAAGTTTCTATACTTTGATATCTTTGCAAATTAGTCCCCAAAATAGATAGATTAAACTATTCCTATCTCAAAAATATAAAAATTACTAAAAACGGGGACAAGAAAACTTACCAAATCAAGCCAAGAAAGTTTGCTTGAATGTTTTTCTCTTTCCTAGGGTTTCCATGTATTTTGGGGAAGAAGATGATAATAATAATATGTTATTTCTATTTAATTTATTTATCATCCATTAATTTTTAACATTCCAATTTAGTCCATTTATTTTTCTAATTTTCCATGGATGATTCACCAAAAATATCTATTAACTTTTCTTAATGGTCTAATTACCATATAAGGACCTCAAGTTTTGAATTCCATAGCTATTTGATACTTCTAGCTACTAGAACTCAACTTTTACATTTTATGTAATTTGGTCCTTTCCACAATTAATCATGAAATTGGTAAAATTTTCTTAATGAAATTTTCATACGTCATTTCTATCATAATGCAATTCATGCAATAATATTAAAATAAATTTTCTTTCTGACTCAGATTTTTGGTCCCGAAACCACTGTTCTAATTTAACTGAAAATGGGTTGTTACATTATCTCGAAAATGTTCGGGTATTACTTTCTCATGGTATCTTCTAGTTCCCAGGTAACTTCTTCAATCCCATATCATTGCCAAAGAACTTTTACTAAAGCTATCTTTTGATTTCTTAATTCTTTTGTCTCTCGTGTCAGGATTTTAATCAGTTCTTCATTGTAAGTCATGTCAGGCTGAATTTCTACTTTTGTCGGAGATATAACATGTGAAGGATCTGACTGATACCGTCATAACATGAACACGTGAAAAACATTATGAATTCTGTCAAGCTCTGGTGGTAATGCCAGTCGATATGCAACAGGTCCGATTCTTTCAATAATTTTATATGGCTTGATGAACCGTGGACTCAGTTTTCCTTTCGACCAAACCGGAGAACTTTCTTCCAAGGTGGTACTTTCAAGAATACCTTGTCATCGACCTAAAATTCTATCTCTTTTCATTTAAGATTGGCATAAGACTTTTGACGATCAGAAGTTGCTTTCAAACTATCCTGAATTACCTTTACATTTTCTTCAATTTCACGGACTAAGTCAACTTCGTGTATCTTTTTCTCACTAAGCTCTATCCAATACAATGGAGTTCTACATTTACAACCATACAGAGCCTCATACGGTGCCATTTTAATGCTCGACTGATAACTATTATTATATGCAAATTAAACCAAAGGTAGGTATTTTTCCCAGTTACCTTCAAATTCCAAAACACAACACCGAAGCATATTTTCTAAAATCTTTATTACACGTTCAGACTGACCATCAGTCTGAGGATGAAATGCAGTACTGAAATGTAATTACGTACCCAGAGCTTCTTGCAATTTGCTCTAGAATCAAGATGTAAACCGGGGATCTCTGTCTAAAATAATGGAAACTGGCACTCCATGTAGTCTGACAATCTCGAAAACATATAATTCATCCAATCTATCCAGGGAGAAATTCATATGTACCGGAATAAAATGTGCGGAATTTGTTAAATGGTCGACTAATACCCAAATGGCATCTTTCTTTTTCAGAGATAAGGGTAATCCCGATACAAAATTCATAGTAACTCTTTCCCATTTCCACTCTGGTATCGTAACTGGTTGTAGTAACCCCGAAAGAACCTGATGTTCAGCTTTGACTTGTTGACATATCAAGCATTTAGATACAAATTCAGAAATATCTCGTTTCATTCCCGACCACCAGTATATCTTTTTCAAATCATTGTACATTTTGTTACTACAAGGATGAATAGACATTGTACCATTGTGAGCTTCATACAAAATCTTCTGTACAAGTTCTGAATTCTTCGGTACACATATCCTATCTCTGAATAACAGACAACCATCAGACCCAATCTAAAATTCTGAATCAGAATCCAACTCGCACTGTACCCGTCTAACTTGTAATTCATCGTCACTCTTCTGAGCTTCACAGATTTGTTGCAGGAATATTAGTTTAGCTTTTAATTCAGCTATGATTGAACCATCATTTAACAATAACAACCGGGTATTCATTGCTCGCAAAGTAAACAAAGACTTTCTGCTTAGAGCATCAGTAACCACATTGGCTTTTCTCGGATGATAGTCAATAACCAGATCATAATCTTTTAATAACTCAAGCCACCTGCGCTGTCTCAGATTCAAGTCTTTTTGCGACATCGAATACTTCAAGCTCTTGTGATCCATAAATATGTGACATTTTTCACCAAACAAGTAATGCCGCCAGATTTTAAATGCAAATACAATAGTTGTTAACTCCAAATCATGTATAGGGGTAATTACTTTCATGTGGTTTTAGCTGTCTAGAAGCATAAGCTATTACTTTACCTTCTTGCATCAAAACACAGCCTAAACCATTCAACGATGTATCATTGTAAATTAAAAATTCTTTAACCGATTCAGGTTGAACTAACACAGGTGCTTCAGTCAACAAAGTTTTCAATCTATCAAAACTCTGCTGACATTTATTAGACCACTCGAATTTCACATCTTTTTGCAATAGATGAGTCATCGGAGAAGCTATCATTGAAAACCCTTTTACAAACCTCCGATAATAACCAGCTAGTCCCAGAAAACTTCTGACTTTAGACACATTTTTAGGTGGTGATAAACCATAATTTATACATATTTTAACCCTATGCTTAGCTTATTTTTGGATGAGTTTTCATTAGATTTGATGAATCTCTTAATTTCATGTTTTACACGCATGAGAGCTTAGGGAGTCAAAAAGAACGAGAAACGGGCCAAAAAGGGACAAAATGGGCCTATCTTAGAATTTAACACAGCCTAGGCCATTGGACACGGCCGTGTGTTATGAGCAGGATCGAACATGGCCTGGTTCAACGTACACGGGCAGACCACACAGTCGTGTGTGGTGAGCAGGAGCGAGCACGGCCTAAGGCTATCGTACACGGGCGTGTCCCTGCCGTATCAAAGACTAACTCTATCTGGAAAAGGTTGCTTGTGGGCAAAGAAAGACGTTTCAAAGCCTATATAAACACCCTAGGGGGTGACCTAAAAGAGGACGCGGAATAGAACGTAGAAAATACTCGAAGACAGCCGTCGAAAGTAGCTCGGAGGAAGGATCTCCATCAAGACTGAAGATCTCCCATCAAGTTCTTTAGAAGTTTTTGGGTTTTCTTATGCTTTGTAGTTTTCCTTATTCTATGATGTTTCCTTCTATTAGTACGAACTAAACTCCCTAAATACCTAAGGGGATGAAACCCAAGATGGATCTTATTACTATTTAATTTATAAGATAAATACTTGTTCTTATTCTTGTTTTGATAATTCAGGTTATTGATTCAAGTCGAATATGCTTATTCAGTGGAGCAAAAGTCCCTGTTTATGAGTAGATCAACACAATTAAGCGGAGTTGATTGCAACCCTAGACATAGGGAGACAAAAATCTGCCAGATTAGAGTCAAATCTAATAAAGGAATCCATAGATCGAGTTAATGCGATAATAGGGGTTTTAATTAGAAAGAGATTTCAATTAATCAACCTAGAGTCAGTTGTTTTTAGTCTCGAGAGAGATATTAACATAAATCAGGGATTTCTACGGATTAAGTCAAGTGAATAAATCATATGAATCAAAAGTAATAAGTGAAGTCTAGGTGGATTCTTCCTTAGGTATTGCCTATCTCATAAAGTTGTCTAAAAGTATTTTCCAATTCTTTCGTTGTCATGTTTTAATTAATTAGTTTTAGTTTAAAAAGAAATCACTCCAATTCTTAGGCTAGATAATAAAAAGATAGTAACTACTAGTACTCTTGGTCCTTGTGGATATGATATTTTCGGTCTTACCATAACTATACTATTGTTCGATAGGTGCGCTTGCCTTTATTGTGATCGTAGCTAGTTTTTGACACATCAAGTTTTTGGCGCCGTTGCCGGGGACTAAGATATTAGGAACACTAAATTTTTATTACTTTAGCCATTATTTTTATTTTATTGCAATCTAATTTTACTTTTTGTTTGTTTCTATTCACTAATTTTTTTCTTTACTTCTGGCAGGAACTTTTAGTTTATGACTAGAAGGAACCCGTCAGGACCATTACTTTTTGACAGTGAGATTGAAAGTACAGCCCGCAGAAACTGAAGAGAAATAAGGCGAAGCCTACAATACATAGAAGAAGAGCAAGAAAACGAACCCAATACTATCGAAGAGATGGCTGATAATAATCCGCTACCTCCTGTGGTTGCCGTAAACCCGGTGAATCAAAATCCTGCTCCTCGTACTATGTATGATTATGCTAAACCTAAATTAATAGGAACTGAATCAAGTATTGTTAGACTTGCCATTGCTGCAAATAATTTTGAACTGAAACCTAACACTATACAGATGATTCAACAGTTTGTTCAGTTTGATGGTTTGCAGGATGAGGATCCAAACAATCACTTGGCAAATTTTCTGAAATTTTACGACACTTTCAAAATTAATGGCATTTCTAATGATGCTATTTGCCTTCAGTTGTTTCCCTTCTCGTTGAGAAACAAAGCTAAACAGTGGTTGAACTCGTTACCACGAGGATCAATCACTACATGGGATCAAATGACCGAAAAATATTTACTTAAATATTTTCCGCCGGCTAAATGGCTAAGTTGAGGAATGATATCTCTTCTTTTGTGCAGATGGATTTAGAGACACTTTACGATGCATGGGAGAGATACAAGGATTTACTAAGAAGGTGCCCTCACCATGGGTTACCTTTGTGGCTACAGGTTCAAACTTTCTACAATGGTGTGAACCCTTCAACTAGGCAGTTGATTAATTCAGCCACCGGTGGAGCCCTAAATAACAAGACCCCTGAAGCGGCTTACGAGTTTATAGAAGAGATGTCACTGAATAACTATCAGTGGCAAGTCATGAGAACAAAGCCGACAAAAGCCGCCAGTGTTTTCAACCTCAACGCAGTGACCATGCTATCAAACCAGGTAGAACAGTTAAACAAAAAGATTAATGGTTTGTATGGTTCTTCGCAGGTACATCCAGTGATGCAGTACGATACAAATGGAGGAGGGACGAACAATACAGAATACCCATCCTACAACCCTCGCATAGAAAGCGAACAGATGAACTATATGGGTAATAATTCTAAACCTCAAAATAACCCTTATAGTAACACTTACAATCCAGGTTGGAGGAACCACCCAAAATTTTCGTGGGGTGGTCAAGGAAATCAGAGACAACAACCCCCTCCAGGCTTTCAACAACAACCCTACCCACAGGAGAAAAAGTCGAACCTTGAGAAGATACTTACTAAATCCATCTCGGTGTCAGAAATGTGTTTCCAGATCACCGAAACTGCACTCAAAAACCAACAGGCATCGATTCAAGGACTCAAAAACCAAATAAGTCAGCTTGCCAAGCTAATCTCAGAAGGACCACAAGGTAGCTTGCCAAGCAACACTGAAACTAACCCAAAAGAGCAAATCCACGCCATTATTGTTCACAATAGTGAAGGGTTAGACGAACCAAAACAGAGGTAAGAGAACGTGGTAGATAAAGGTAAGGTTGAGGTAAGCCATGATAAACTGAAATCGGTAAGTACAGAATACCAACCTCGTGTGCCATATCCCAATGCGACAAAGAAAGACCGCACAGATGAACAATTCGGTAAATTTCTTAAGCTCTTAAAAAAATTACATATTAACTTACTATTTATTGAAGCTCTTTCGCAGATGCCCAATTCAAAAAAAAATTAAAAGAGCTTTTGACAAACAAACGAAAGTTAGATGAGGCGTCGCATGTGGAGCTGAATGCAGTGTGCTCAGTAATCTTACAAAATAGACTACCACAAAAGTTAAAAGATCCAAGGAGTTTTATGATTCCTTGCTTAATTGGTGGTTTATCTATTAATAATGCTTTAGTAGATTTAGGGGCAAGCATCAATGTTATGCCTTATAAAATGTTTAAACAGCTAGGTATTGGGAAACCCAAATAAACTATGATGAGCATTCAATTGGCTGATAAAACTATTAGAATTCCTAGGGGTATAATCGAAGATGTACTAGTAAAAATTGATAAATTTATATTCCCAGTAGACTTTGTTGTTTTAGACATGGATGAGAACAATAATGTTCCTTTAATTTTAGGAAGACCCTTTTTAGCAACTGCTAAAACTAGAATTGATGTTGGTACAGGTGAACTCACACTTCTTGTAGGTGACGAAACAATCACTCTTCAGGCTCTTGATTCGGCTAGGACATCGAGTAATAAAGGTGAGAACATAAATTCTATTAATGACCATTTGGTTTAACCTTCTTTTCAGGAAGCACCACGAAATTACACAACTGAGCCATATTCTAGACCTCGTGCCAACAAAGAAATAACTCATGAGGAGCGAAGGCTTCAGATCGATAAACTAGACAAGTGGAAGACACATGTTAAGGAGAAACCAAGAACACACGAAGCAAATCCGAGGCAACTCCATAACGAACCTAAAGACGAAGCAAACTACTTCAAAGTTGGAGACCAAGTTCTAATGGATAATACAGATCCTCGTGTTGCCACTTCTGAACCTAATGGAATAACTCTTTTCACGGTACTTAATACTTTCCCATACGGTATAGTTGAGGTAACTCATTCTCAATTTGGCACCTTCAAGATAAATCGTACTCGTCTAAAACCTTATTTTAATACAATTGATAGCAAGAATAAGGAGTTTCAACTCCTCAAACCATCATGATTATGTGAATGAGAGGTAAGTCTAGCTTAAGACTTTAAACAAGCGCTTCTCGGGAGGCAACCCGAGCACTAACCCTTTTAATTTTCATATTTTTGATTCTTAGCACCTAACTAAAAACTAACCAAATTAATAAAGCGCAAGTTTCCCTACCACACGGCCTTGCACACGGGCGTGGCCATGGCCGTGTGGACACCACGAATATGCACATCGGCATGGTTGAGACCGTGCGAACCAAGGGCGACAATCTTCCCAAAACACGGGCTGCGATAAACTGCCACGGTCGTGTGCTACGACCGTGGTCAACACTGAGAAAGTAACACGGGTGTGCGACAAGCCCGTGTCCCCAAGCCGTGGTCAACACTGATTAATCAAACACGGGCGTGGAAACCTCTACACAGGCGTGGGAGAAACGAATGAGGTACCACACGGCCGTGCGATACGGCCGTGTGACCTAACACGCCCAGGGCACACGGGCGTGGGAATCTGATTTCTATTTAAACCTCTTTTCCCTGTTCACTTTATTCCCCAAATCCCTTCTTTCCTAACCCTAGCCACCACAGCTTTTCTCTCTTTTCACCACCGGCCACCGCCTCCTCACTCTATTTACTCCATTTTCTCCACCTCTCCTTCAGCCCAAAAACCCCCATTTTCCCTCTTTCTTTTCCCATTATCTTTTCCCTTCATTTTCCTTTCCCCTTTTCTTTACTCTTTCTTTACACTACCACCACACTAACCACCATCCTTGCCACCGTACACAAAGATTAAATACTAAGAGGAAAGAGCAAAGCCACCATCTCCATGTCGAAAAAACGAAAGGCTCCTAGCACGGTCTCCCCGTGCGCAACCACTCTATATAAGTTCATGCCGGCCGCTTCATTAATTCGACAAGACAAGGAACTTTGAGTCCATTTATTTTTTATTTTTCTTTTATTTTCATTTTTAAATTCTTTCCGTTAACCTTTCTTGTCCTTAATTCATATTATTACATTTTGATTTCTTTAATTTAGGTTCAAGGGGCTATTACGGAATGACCCCACCACCACCGGAGTATCCACCACCCCTGCCCACATTTCCACCATTTTTTTTTTTGACTCCATCCAAAATTCAGGAAGTTTCACTTCTTTCCCTATCTTATGATTTTCTTACTACTTTGTCATTACTTATCTTTGTACATTGAGGACAATGTACATCTTAAGTGTGGGGAGGTGTCAACAATACTGAATTATACCTTGTTCTTAAGTAATTTTCTCATTTTATTATTAGAATGAAACTTCTATTGATTTATGATTTTCATTGATATGTTTCAGATTAAGTCATAGGTAATTGTGCATTGATGGTTTAAACTTTAAGATATTAGAGAATCAAGCATGATAAGTCTATTTTTAGAATTAAAATTTTGTTAGGTCGTTTCCCTAAATTTAAATGTTACTTTGAAGTTTGAAATTTGCAAGGTTGACATCAAAAACCATAATTTTTGTGAGATTTTGAGCCTTTTAGAGCATATTCTTTTCTTACTCACTTTATTGATCATGAGTGTGTCAACATTGATTTGTTATTCTAGAACTTGCTTCGATCATACATGTCGAGACCACACCTTCGATTTGATATACTGAGATGATAAAGGCACTTAGGATTTAACACAGTTGCTCCATTAAAAGCCTACCTTCATAATTAACCCCTAGTGAACCCCTTTGAAGCCTAATCAACCAATTCTTGATATACCACTAATATTAACCCGAAACCCATTTTTGATTTATTATCCCTATTTTTCTTGACTACCCTTTTGTCGAGATTTGATTTGATCAGTTGCCTAACTATTTTCATTATTTCAGTTGTTAAATTCTATCTTATTATTGTAAATACTTATTCTTAAAAAAAAGTTGGAAATATATTCATTATTAGTTCTTTGTTATTTGAGCTTAAGCAGTTAATTTTACATTTTGAGAAGAAGCTCGTGTTATTATTGATAAGTTTTCAATTATTGTAATTATTCAGTATTAGTTTATTTTTGTAGTTAGGTAAATTATCAATTCAATCTCGATTTTAACCCTCCTTTTCAGCCTTTATCCACACCTTTAACCCAAGCCCCATTACAACCCTTTAAAAGACCTTTTGATTTGTGTATCATCTCATTTTATAGTGGTGGAGATTTGATTTTCATGCAAGCCTATGGGATTAACTTTTCATGTTTGACTTCTGAGTGCTTAATTTGAACCTTAAACACTTTGAGTGATTTGAGTGAATCTTTAGTGAGGATGTCAATTCTTGTCGATTTTGGATCAAAGGTGATTATTTAGGTAAGGGGGAACCCCTATGTTTTCATACTATAAAAATCTATAACTTAGATTGTTTGAATCTCTAGGACTCTTCTAGTTAAATTATCAATGTATGAATTATCTGTGAATTATGATAAGACATTATTGCTGAGAATTATGAGTCGAGGGAGTTAGTTTTAATTGTGAGTTGAGGATTTTTCTTGAGGACAAGCAAAGGCTTAAGTGTGGGGATATTTGATAAACCATAATTTATACATATTTTAACCCCATGCTTAGCATATTTTTGGATGAGTTTTCATTAGATTTGATGAATTCGATGCTCCTAATCTCTTAATTTCATGTTTTACATACAGGAGAGCTTAGGGAGTCGAAAAGAACGAGAAACGGGCCAAAAAGGGACAAAATGGGCCTATCTTAGAATTCAACACGGCCTAGGCCATCGGACACGGTCGTGTGTTACGAGCAGGATCAAACACGACCTGGATCAACGTACACAAGCAGACCACACGGCCGTATATGGTGAGCAGGAGCGAGCACGGCCTAAGGCTATCGTACACGGGCGTGTCCCTGCCGTATCAAAGACTAACTCTATCCGAAAAAGGTTACTTGTGGGCAAAGAAAGACATTCCAAAGCCTATATAAACACCCTAGGGGTGACCTAAAAGAGGACGCAGAATAGAACGCAGAAAATACTCGAAGACAGCCGTCAAAAGTAGCTCAGAGGAAGGATCTCCGTCAAGACTGAAGATCTCCCATCAAGTTGTTTAGAAGTTTTTGGGTTTTCTTATGTTTTGTAGTTTTCCTTATTCTATGATGTTTCCTTCTATTAGTATGAACTAAACTCCCTAAATACCTAAGGGGATGAAACCTAAGACGGATCTTATTACTATTTGATTTATAAGGTAAATACTTGTTCTTATTCTTGTTTTGATAATTCAGGTTATTGATTCAAGTCGAATGTGCTTATTCAGTGGAGCAAAAGTCCATGTTTAAGAGTAGATCAACACAATTAAGCGGAGTTGATTGCAACCCTAGACATAGGGCGACAAAAATCTGCCAGATTAGAGTCAAATCTAATAAGGGAATCCATAGATCGAGTTAATGCGATAATAGGGGTTTTAATTAGAAAGAGATTTCAATTAATCAACCTAGAGTCAGTTGTTTTTAGTCTCGAGAGAGATATTAACATAAATCAGGGATTTCTACGGATTAAGTCAAGTGAATAAATCATATGAATCAAAAGTAATAAGTGAAGTCTAGGTGGATTCTTCCTTAGGTATTGACTATCTCATAAAGTTGTCTAAAAGTATTTTCCCAATTCTTTCGTTGTCGTGTTTTAATTAATTAGTTTTAGTTTAAAAAGAAATCACTCCAATTCTTAGGCTAAATAATAAAAAGATAGTAACTACTAGTACTCTTGGTCCTTGTGAATACGATATTTCCGGTCTTACCATAACTATACTACTGTTCGATAGGTACGTTTGCCTTTATTGTGATCGTAGTTAGTTTTAGACACATCAGGTGGTTTCCAATTAACAATATCTAAAATTTTATTCGGATCCACTCTGATGCCTTCAAAAAATACTATATGTCCAAGAAAACCGACTTCCTGTAGCCAAAATTCACATTTATTGAATTTGACATATAATTGTTTCTAACGCAGAGTTTGCAAAACAATTCTCAGATGATCAACATGTTTATTTTCATTTCAGGAGTATACCAGAATATCATCAATAAACACCACCACAAATCTGTCTAAATACTGTCTGAAAATTCTATTCATCAAATCCATAAATACCGCAGGTGCATTCGTCAAACCAAACGGTATCACAAGGAACTCATAGTGTCCATACCTGGTTCTAAAAGCTGTCTTCGGTACATCTGAGTCTTTCACTCACAATTGATAGTATCCAGAACGGATATCTATTTTAGAGAACACAGTGGCACCTTTCAGCTGATCAAACAGGTCATCAATTCGAGGCAATGAATACTTGTTCTTGATTGTAACCTTATTGGGCTACCTATAATCAATTCATAGCCTCAACGATCCATCTTTTTTTTTACAAACAAAACCGGTGCACCCCAAGGTGAATGACTAGGTCAAGCAAAGCCCCTATCTATCAATTCTTGCAATTGTGCTTCCAACTCTTTTAATTCTGTTGGGGCTATTCTATAAAGTGCTATTGATATTGGGGTTGTTCCCGGAATAAGATCTATAGAAAATTTCACTTCTCTTACCAGTGGTAATCCTGGTAACTCTTCTGGAAACACCTCAGGAAACTCACAAACGACAGGCACTGACTTAATCTTTGATTCAGATACCTTAGTGTCCGATACATATGCAAGATAGGCATCATACCCTTTACTAGCATATTTCTATGCTGATATAGCTAAGGTCACATTAGATGACCCATCCAGATTATCATATTCAACATGGAGTAATTCACCATTCTGTCATTTTAACACAATGTATTTTTGTTTACAATTCACCACCGCATCATGTTGAGTTAGCCAGTCCATTCCCAAAATTACATCAAATTCATCAAAAGGCAGTAGCATCAAATCAGCCGAAAAATAATAACCCTTTACCATCAACGGACAGTTTTTACAAACTTTATCCACCATAACATACTGGCCCAGGGGGTTTGAAACTTTAACCACAAATTCAGTGAACTCAACAGGTAAATTTTTAACAGACACTAAATTTGTGCATATGTATGAATATGTTGAACCAGGATGAATCAAAGCAGTTATTTCAGTATCAAGAAGAGAAAATGTGCCATTAATGACGTCTGGTGCAGAGGCACCCTCTCTTGCACTTATAGCATATGTCCTTGCCGGTGCTCGTGCTTCAGATTTAACTGTTGATTCTTTCATAGCACTTCGGCTACCACTAACATTGACAGGGTGTCGAGGTGGTCTACCTCTCGAGGCGGGGTTACTCGGCTTTGAAGTCTGATCAGTATCTTTTTTAATCCTTTCTGGACAATCTTTAAGATAGTGGTCAAGAGAACCACATCTATAAAAAGCTCCACTTCTCATACGACACTCTCCAAAATGAAATTTATTACAATGTTTACACTTCAGTTTGGGGTTACCAACACTTCCAACACTTGTTACAGATGGAGATGGAGATCTCGGGTTAGAGCGTTGAGAGCCTCGTTCTTTTTCGGAATATCCCACAGATGTGGTAAAATGATCCTGGTATTTCTTTGATTTCTTTGAAGCAGATGATTTTGATTTGCCCATAAATCTTTTACCAGAAATTTGGGCTTCTCTCTCCGCTTGTTTCTGTTCTTTACTTAATTCATCGGCTTTGTGTGCTTGATCAGCTAGTACTACAAATTCCCTGAATTCAAGAATTCCAATCAATAACTTGATGTCCTCATTTAATCCTTCTTCAAAACGTTTATTCATAGCAACCTCAGTTGGAATACATTCCCTGGCATATTTATTCAATCTAACAAATTCTCGTTCATACTCAGATACTGTCATATTTCCCTGTTTGAGCTCTAAAAATTCTTTCTTTTTCTGATCTAGAAATCTCTGGCTAATATACTACTTTCTGAATTCTGTTTGGAAAAACTCCCATGTAACATTTTCCTTTGGCACAACAAAAATCAGAGTATTCCACCACTGATAAGCTGAATCTTTTAATAATGATACGGCACATTTTAGGCACTCAGCTGGTGTGCATGATAATTCATCTAAAACCCTGATAGTATTTTCCAACCAAAATTCAGCCCTATCCGGATCATCTTCTACAGTAGCCCTAAATTCTTCTTCCCCATACTTACGAATTTTATCTACCGAAGGTTTACCAGTTCTAACAGGTTCAGCACCTTGTGGCATGTCAGGAATCGGTTGAGGAACAGGAGGAGGAGGTTGTTGTACAGCAAGATTTGTTCTCAAAAATTCTGTGAACCACTCATTCATCATTTGAAAGAAGGCTTCTTTTGCCTCTTCACCTAGACCCTTAGATACGGGCCTTCTACTATTACTAGATGCAGCTCTTTGTACAGAAGCATGAGCAGTGCTCTTAGCTTCCTCGGATTTAGCTCTAGCTTGGTTGGATGACATTACTATATGAAAAACATGTTTAAAATGGTCAGGAGATATCATACTATCACAAATTATATAATGGCATGTATAGCTAAACTCGTACTTGCTACGTTAGTCTGATAATCGGCTAAACCGTAGCTCTGATACCAATAAATGTAACACCTCTAACTCGTATTCATCACCGAAATAGGGTTATAAAGCATTACCAGAATTTATAGTTCAATTACAGTTAATTCATGTCATTTACTATTCATTTCCGAAAATAATCACAATCAATCATAATGTCCTTTATATGGGTCATCGAGGCCCAAAATACATAATAGAATCAAGTCGGGACTAAACCAGGATCATAGACATTTTTTCGTGAAATCTCAAATTTTTTCTTTGGTACAGGGGACACACGCCCGTGTGGCTAGGCCGTGTGGGCATTCGATGTGAGGTACACGATCGTGTTCCAGCCCGTGTCCTTACCCGTGTAACTCTCTGACTTGGGTTACACGGCCAGCCATACGCCCATGTGCTAGACCGTGTGGACAATTTAATTTTCAAAAATTAGGTGCAAGGGTTACACGGCCAGGACACACGCCCATGTGCTGGGTCGTGTGACTCACACGGCTGAGACATACGCTTGTGTCTCTGCCCATGTGCTCAATTCTGAGCATTCTGTTTCTCTAATTTTAAGATGCAGGGGACACACAGCCAAACCACATGTCCGTGTGCATGGTCGTCTGTCACACACGGTTGAGACATACGCCCGTGTGTCTGCCCGTGTGGACAAAATAAGACCATTTTTCCAAGCCTTATTTTTCACCCTTTTTACCTTGCACTTACATAAACACTTCAACATATTTTCAAACCAATTTGGTACATATAAACCAAGCTAAAAACAAGTATTATATATGTTATATTAACACATATGAACAAATGTTTAAATTTCCACAATTACATTTATGTTTGTTTGCAAGTTATTCAATTATATTAACTCAAATCCATTCATCATTTGCTTTATATATGTATCTTTTACCATTTAGCCATTCCAACACACATCAAACATGATATGGCCTTATATAATTACATCAAAATATACTTTCCACTAGCCATTCCATGGCTAGTTATAACCAAACATTTCATCATTTTACCTAACTTCGCTTATACATGCCATTATACTAAAATAAGTTTGCTATTTGTACCAAAATGAGCTGGAGGATAGTGTGGTGATGCTCCGACCGATCTCCAACCTTTACGAGCTTCTGAGTACTATAAAATAGAGGAAAATAAAACAGAGTAAGCATTTAATGCTTAGTAAGTTCGTATAACAGTAATTTAACTTACCATGTATTTACATTTAAGATTATCATACAAAACATGCATCCAATCATTTTGGCCAATTGCCTAATCACATATACTCATCAAAACAGTTAGTCATGTAATTCACATGAATTTCAAGAAAACAAAGATAAGCTCATTAAACATAGATTTACAAGTATTTCAGGAATTTCTGAGATATAATCCATTTAATTATTATATTTTCTCACATAAAAAATTTTGTCTGTTGAATTATTGAAATGTCAATGGATACCCAGGTAGTATACTCGAGGTATACAAATCAATAATCCGTCAACTCATGTTTAGGGGTACCCATAAGGGCACATAATCAGGAAGCACACTCTCGAACCATATATCAGGATGCTCAGATGAGCCATGTAACAGGACGTTTATCCAGACTAAATAGGAAACTCATAAGAGTTTAGAACAGGAAGCTCATTGAGCTTAACAGGTAACTCCGAAGAGTTATTATCAGGGAGCTCCAGATAACATAACAGGGAGTTCAAGGGAGCCATGTCAGGAAGCTCATAAGAGCCTATATCAGGACGCTCACGAAGAGCTGTGTTTGTGTCTGCAATAAATGCTGGATCGCAACCGATCGAATCGTGTAACAGGATGCTCACAAAGAGTTGCGGTAGTACGCAACACATGCAAAATCACTACCGATCAGGATGCTCTCAGGAACTATATAACAAGACGCTCGAGAGGGCTTATAACAGGATGCTCGTTCGAGCTATATTCTGTCCGCAACATATGTAGGACCACATTCAATATGGGAAATCATGTATCCATCGAATTTCATTATTCAAACGGAACTTAACATTTTCCGGACATTATCGGACATGTGAATATTTCATACATTTATAACATTTATATAATTCACATAAATACATACCACACTTAATTCTATCATAAAAATAAACACAATTTAGTTACACGAACTTACCTCGATACTTGTTCGTATACAGAAATCTACTAATCCGGCACTTTTTCTTTTACTCGATCTAACTTCGTATTTGAGTTTTCCGGATCTATATAAATGAATTTAGCATCAATTTAATTAAATTTATACTCAATTGAATTCAACTCACATCTTAGGCAAAATTACCATTTTGCCCCTATACTTTTCACAAATGACAATTTCGTCCCTATGCTCGGAAAATGAAATTCATGCAATTTAATATTTATTTCAAGCCTAGCCGAATTTTACATGTTACAATAACAGCCCATGAATTTCACAAAAATCAGATTTTTTCCATGGGTTTTATATCTTTACAATTTAGTCCATAAATCATAATTTCATCAAAATTCTCTTTGTAAAAGTTGTTTATCTATCAACAATCTTTCATCTTCTACCATAAATATCAAAATTTCAGCATTTACATCCATGGAAAAGTTTCTATACTTTGATATCTTTGCAAATTAATCCCCAAAATAGATAGATTAAACTATTTCGATCTCGAAAAAATAAAAATTACTAAAAACGGGACAAGAAAACTTACCTAATCAAGCCAAGAAAGTTTGCTTGAATTTTTTTCTCTTTCTTAGGGTTTCCATGTATTTTGGGGAAGAAGATGATAATAATAATATGTTATTTCTATTTAATTTATTTATCATCCATTAATTTTTAACATTCCAATTTAGTCCATTTCTTTTTCTAATTTTCCATGGATGATTCACCAAAATTATCTACTAACTTTTCTTAATGGTCTAATTACCATATAAGGACCTCAAGTTTTGAATTCCATACCTATTTGATACTTATAACTACTAGAACTCAACTTTTGCATTTTATGCAATTTGGTCCTTTCCACAATTAATCATGAAATTGGTAAAATTTTCTTAATGAAATTTTCATACGTCATTTCTATCATAACGCAATTCATGCAATAATATTAAAATAAATTTTCTTTCGGACTCGGATTTATGGTCCCGAAACCACTGTTCCGATTTCACTGAAAATAGGCTGTTACATTGTTTCGAAACATAAAACATCGAGCTAGTTTAGCAGATATCCAGTCCAAGGACTTGTGACATGGTTTCATTGTCTCGAGACCTCAAACTTCGAAGCAAAAATTCTAAAATAAGGGGCATGTCTTGAGACATGGCTTCACTGTGCTGCATTTTGCTAGTTCGACTCAGGATCCATAACCTAGCTCTATGTTTGGCCTTTTTTTTTTTACGTAGGATTGTTGTGTACGATCCTAATTGGCTTCATTTATGTGCTTTTAACACTCGTATTCTCCATTGACTTTGCCACACTTGCTCTATTTTTAGCTTCAATAGTTGTTTTCAATCGTCTGTTTAAGTTACTCCAGCAACTGATTGGCTTCTTGCACCCAATCGCCTTCCAGGTCGAGTATAATCGGTTACAATGTAGATATATATGCATTTTCTTATAAGTTTTTTTTTAATAAGGGATAGAAGTAAGAGTTGTTCAACTATCGAATTTGATACTAATGTTAATTGAACAGTTGAACATAAATCTTTTGCTTATGTCACGAATTGACCCCTAAATTATATTTTTTTTTCTACTTTTATCCTTGAACTATTATTTTCATCTCGATAACCAAAATAAAAATTAAAGTTACTAATAAGAACATGATACATGACAAATTCTTATCAGACACATGATTTTTGTAAGTAAAGTAGGCTCATACCATTACTTGTACTTATTTTTTTTACCAATTTGCTTTTAATTCAATCAAATTAATAACAAATATTGAAATAAAAAGGTTAAAATATGTATAGGTCTCTATACTATTTGCAAATTTAAAATTTAGTATCTATACTTTTATTTTAGAAACCCTGTCCCTCTACTAAAAAATCACATAATGAACCTAAATTTAACAAAATAAATTTAATAATGTTAATAATTGGACATGAATTTTGAAATCTGAGAAGTAGATGAATTAAATTTTTAGAAATAACAATAGAAGAACTAAATTTCAAATTTACAAAAGGTACTAGGACTTATGAGAAATTTTAAACAAATTAAAAAACAAAAAAGAAGATATATTTTATCGAGTTAAATGAATGAGAAAATATTAAAATAAAAGATTAAGATTTTTTTTTTCAGTCAAATGGATAAGAAAATATTAGAATAAAAATAACAAAAAAGAAGGAAAGAAGGTTTGTTACCGTTTGATGAAAAATAGTACACGTGTCAAATGATTACAGCATCCATCACTTAATCGAAAAGTACAGAAGCAGCGCACGTCTCGGCTTTAGAGTGGGAATAGAAGCAAGTTTCTTCTAGTACTACCAGATATTCCTTGCTTGTCAACATCTCCCTCCCTCTCCCATATATAAATAAGATCGGCGGATTTTGACAAACGGAGTGAAAGATCGAAATTGGCAGAAGATGAAGGTTTTCGTCAAAACTCTCAAAGGCACTCACTTCAATATCGAAGTCAAACCCGAAGATGCGGTTCGCTTCTCTCTCTCTCTCTCTCTCTCTCTCTCTTCGCCCCCTCTTTTTCCTGGGATTTTACGTTTTCCTGACTAGGGTTTTCCGTTTTCCCCTATATTTGAACATTTATTAGCCTTTATTTAGGACTGTATTAATTGGACTTATTATGCACGTTGTTGAATTACCATGCCTGAAATGTAAAATCGGAGATCGTGAATGATTTCTTCAATTTTAGTCCCTAATTTATTGGATATGTTGATTTAGCTTGTTGAATAGTCTAGCAACTTCGATTAAGTTTTAGTGGACTGATACTCGTGTAGCTTGAACAGCGGTATCATTTTCTTCCGGTGACAATTAGAAAATAAGTTCTTCTTCCTACGTAATGCTTTTTACTAATTCATTGGAATTAGTGAATAATACTTTGATTTGTGGGCTTCATTTTTGTAGTAGTATTTCATTACCTTGTATCATTGAATATTGATGCATAGATTGCCATGTAATTGCCAGTTGTAATGTGCTAGATTTAGGTTTGAACTGGAGTATACGCAAGCTTTGAACATTGCCATAAGCATCTCATATTTTGCAGTGCTCTTTCACTTCTTTTTAATTAGTGTGGCTATGAACACTTGATTAAATGTACAGAGGCTCCTTTTAATAGATCTTCTATAACAAAGAATCAAGTTCTGCATTCTATGGTTACATCTAATCAAGGGGTGTGTTTTTTGAATGATGTGGATTTTCTAACTATATAAATAACCTATTATTAGTTTATTGTTTTTTGCTACTTTTTATGCTTTTTAAGGTTTAAACACACACACATATGCACCGATATGAAAGTATTGGGATAAAATGCATTCTGCCTTCTTACTTCTGCCTTTTACATTACTTTGTCACTTGGTATTATACAATTCCGCTGCTAATGCTTGCCAATTCTTTCAGGTTGCGGATGTAAAAAAGAACATAGAAACTGTTCAAGGGGCAGATGTTTATCCTGCTGCACAACAAATGCTTATCTATAAGGGAAAGGTCCTTAAAGATGACACGACACTGGCTGAAAACAGTGTCACTGAAAATAGCTTTATTGTGATCATGTTGACAAAGGTGAGATTGGTTACAATATTCTGATTTTTATGTTTGTAAAATTTATCTAACTCGTTCTAACTTTTCTGACCAAAGTATGCTGACTTTGTCCTAATAAATGCCTAACTGACATTATTATTTTTCACACTGCTGTTGAACTTGAAAGTTATCTTAGTTATAACTTATGACGGAGTGTTGTATCATTATATTTTTCTTTTGAAATCTGGTTGTTGCTTTCCTTTAGGTGCATCTTATAAATCAATTTGTTGCTAAACTAGAAAATTTTCTTTGTGCTACTTCTTGACCTCTTACCTACTTGTATTTGTATCTGAATTTGTTTTTCATGACTGTCATTTTCATACTAATAGTGTCCTTTTTGCTTAAATAAACTAGAATAAGGGTGCATCTGGTGAGGGTTCAACTGCTTCAACTGCTCCTGCAAAGAAAGTAAGATTATAATTGTCACCTCTTACTGCTACTTGCATCCATAATTGCTCGTAAGCAGTGATTGTTACTGTACCTTTTTAGCTATATTTCTAAAGGCATTTACTATTGATATGATGTGAAAAGTGTGTTGAGGGTTCTGTTTTTGCCATTTTGGTGGATGTTGTTTACTTCAATGCTATAAACTAGAAGTTGAAGTGATAGCTAAGCATCTTAAGCAAATATAATTGTATAGGAGTAAATCATTAAATAAGATATAGGTAGCAAATGGAATGCTTTTAAGATTTTGGTTGTTCAGATATGGCCCAGGTTTGAGTTTTTTTTTTGTCCAACTGCTTTCAATCTTTCACTACTATAAACACAATGCATAATTTGTAGTCTGAGTTGGTGTTATTACCAAATTTGACCACCTTAAATGTTTATGGGTTAGCTACATAGTCTCTTATCCACGTTTCTCAATTTCACAATTGTTTTCCTTTCTCTTTTCCAGTAGCATATCAACATGAAAACAAATGGCCTTTATCCTATTCTCTCCTCATTGACTCCATCTAGAACAATTTAGCTTGAGCTATTAACTCTCACAAAATCATCATGTGAATTTTGATCTTCAAGTTTCTTTTTGAGTATGAATATAAATGTCTGTTTTCTCCCCACAATACAATCTCTATGGTATGTCGCTTCTGAAAACTTAGCCTGTATCCAAAGTTTATTGTGGAGTGAGTAGTGATTTTGGATTCTTTGTAGGCTCCTGAGGCAAGTAGTCTGCCATCAGCTCCAGCACCAGCTTCTACTGCACCTGTTGCAACGTCAACTATGTAAGTCCTGCTATTCGACACTTTTTGGTCAGATACAGCACCTTTGCAATTGATTAATTGCTTATTAATTTTTTTCAGGGCTGCAGCTGCCACTGAATCTGCTCCTGTTGCTTCAAGTACTCCTCTGTGAGTAACTTATTCTTGATAGTAAATTTCATGCTTCTTATTTGAAGTATGGAAGCTTTTGATTTAATCGAATTGCTTTTAGTAGGAGGGATCTTGAGTTTTTCCTTGTTTTCTTTTGCATACTTGTAATATCTTGAATAATGTCTTTGGAAACAGGTCAGATTCTGATGTTTATGGCCAAGCAGCATCTAACCTGGTTGCAGGGAGTAACTTAGAGGGAACAATCCAACAAATTCTTGATATGGGTGGAGGGACCTGGGACAGGGACACTGTTGTCCGCGCCCTTCGTGCTGCTTATAATAACCCAGAGAGAGCTGTTGAATATTTGTATTCTGTAAGTACCTTCCTTGTATCTTGAAGAATATGTGCTTTCTTGCGTGCTTCTAGTTGCTGTTGTTTTATTGTTCTCCTTAATGTAGATGTGGGGATAGCCTAATAAGCTGAGCTCATCCTGAGAGGTTTTCTTGGAATGATGATTATGCCATTTTTTCATTTTTAATTTGATGTAATTCTATTTGAAACTTGGCCTTCTCCTTGCCATGATTTATTGGTCGATGATGATTGAATTTCTGCACACCCAAAATATGCCGCCTCTGTTCCATTTTGCTGGTCCTTTTTGACTTGGTGGATAAGTGTGCGGGAATTGTGAATTTTCCTTTGATGATAACTTTTTTGACTTCACCCCCCCCCCCCAAAAAAAAAAAAAAACAATGTGAACAGGAATGTTGGATTTCTGGTGTGTCTTAAGTTGTTTTATGGTGGGTTTTAATGATATTGTATACTGCACCCTTATCTTTCTTTTCTTCTTTTTTTTTTTAAAAAATATAACAAGCATGCATTTGGTTTCCTAAGCTGCTTCTTGTCATCGTGTCATAAATTATTGTTGCAAATGCTAGGGCATCCCCGAGCAAGCTGAAGCTCCACCTGTGGCCCGTGCTCCTGTAGTTGGACAAGCCACTAACCCTGCAGCACAACCTCAACAGCCTGCGCAAATGGCAGCTATTCCTACAAGTGGACCAAATGCAAATCCATTAGACCTCTTTCCCCAGGTAAAATTGTCATGCGGTAGACATTTGATAAATTTGATGATGGGCAAATTAACCAATGACTTGATGGCCTTTTATTGATACAGGGCCTTCCCAACATGGGTGCAAGTGGTGCTGGGGCTGGCACTCTTGATTTTTTACGGAACAGTCCACAGGTCTCTCTCTTTCTCATTTGGTTGTATATGGGCTTGTTAGCATGACTGTCATGTAAATACCTACCTAGAACTACACTCAGTTTGCAATTCTCTTTTCAGTTTCAAGCTTTGCGAGCAATGGTGCAAGCCAACCCACAAATATTGCAGGTTATTCTCTGGTCCCTTGTTTCCCCTCTTCAATCCTAGTGTGTTTTTCATTGTCTTTTCATCTTTTTTTTTTACCTTTCACCTCTCCTCAATGTCTCCCTTTTTTAAATTTATTGCAGCCTATGCTTCAAGAGTTGGGGAAACAAAATCCTAATTTAATGAGACTTATTCAAGAGCATCAGGGTGACTTTCTTCGCTTGATCAATGAACCTGCTGAAGGTGGAGAGGGGTGAGTCTTGTTTTTAGTTGCTCATTTCTTGAACTTACATACTGTGTATGTATATCAAGTGTTTATTTGCCATCTCCTGTTGTAAAGAAACATGTTGGGGCAATTAGCTGAGGCGATGCCACAAGCTGTGCAAGTCACACCTGAGGAACGTGAAGCCATAGAACGGGTATGTCATCTTTTACACAAGGGCTGAGTTGGATGTGTTCACTATTCTCTGTAATCATGGATTATTTAGCTATCTTCCCCACTGCCTCTGGAAATGCCTTCATTTCCTTGGCCTTTATCTGAGTTATGAAATATGCATCACATCTTTCTTTTAGGCAATGGTTTTACTTTTAGATGATTAATAAACTCAAATTTGTTGCATTGATCTTGTGCCTACAAATACTTTTTTAGTCTCCTTATTCTCTTGTTCATTCCTCATCTCTCTTGTTCATTCCTCATCTCTTGCAGCTTGAAGCAATGGGGTTTGACCGTGCAACTGTGCTCCAAGTGTTCTTTGCGTGCAACAAGAATGAGGAACTTGCAGCCAACTACCTTTTAGATCATATGCATGATTTTCAGGATTGAGTTGGTAAAAGAAATGACTAGGGGAAGTACAATATCATTTTCTCTTTCGTTCTTTGGGGGACCATTGTCATTCATGTTCCCCCTCCCCTCCCCCGAAAACTCTACCGACTTTATTCTTAATCAAGTGATGTAAGTGTTTGGTGTAGAGACAAGGGATGTGAAGATGTTAACTTCATTTTTTTTTTTCTTTTTATTTCCGAAGGACCCATTATTTATAACGTTATATACAAGTTTCTTTCTAAGCTTGTGTGTATTGTACTTCACATTTTATGCTATTATAAGCACTTGCCACAAGGAGCTCCACCCAACGTTCAAGTTTTTCGATCTATACTCTTCCCTAAAATACCTTGTGCATGAATTTGGTCGCCCGTCAGAATGGTTAGAGTTGGGGATGGAAACTCTAGAACCGTGGAAACAGTATGAATAATACGCAGTGAAATTTTTGTCGCAAAACATGTAAAAATTTTGCTATTTGCAGAACATGTGGGCCATGTACACTAGCCTAAGATGTGGCAAATGGATTGGGTTATTTTTGCATTTGGATTATTTAGGGTTCTATAGGAATTTGATTCAAATTATTCAAGTCTTAATAATATATATTTGATCAGTTCCTCTTTTGGTTCAAGATAACTCTCTATAGATTACTAGTTGTCATACAGTAATAGTCACCGACTCGAGACCCAGATATGCTTTGGTCGCCGACCCGTGACCAAGCCAGATCCCATTAGATGGATGCACACGAGATGTAGAGTAAGAAGACAGTTAAGAGAGCTCACAGTATTAGCTCACTGGAGTCGAAGGGAGTTTGTGGTATCAGCTTGTGTACACCCAATGAGTTCTCATGGAGGGGACCGCGAACTCCGTCACGCGACTTGGAACGATATACATTTTCAACATGCTCGAGGTCTGCTCAAAGTGTTAGTCCTATGGTTAAGTCATGAACACTAATAATATATATAAATACTTGAATGTTTCCTTTAATGAGACACAGAACATTACTCAATAATTGGTCTGATGAGCGTGGACAAACTTTTGATCATCAGATATTTCAGTTTTCCAGTTTTCTTCAATTTCAAAGCAGAAAATGGCTCACCCAAATAAGAACTTTCCCTTCCATCTTTTGTCCGAATAGGCTAGAGCATCAAGTTCAGGCAGTCAACCCAATGAGGTAGACTTGTTCGCTAGATGGTTCACCGATAGACCGGAAAAATTTGGTAACGCGGCTTGTCAGGGAGTCTCTGGTCCTTTAGACCTGGACGTATCCACTAGTCAAGGGTTGCCACCTCCCCCTAACCAAGAGGAACCCCCACCATAATTTTTTACTCTTAGGAGCAGATGATGTTCATAAGGGAGCAAATGGCTGCACAGCAGGCACGATTTGAGCAACAATAGGCTTTTCAATAAGAATTATTGAAACAAAATGAGGAGTTGAGAAGGAATGTAAACTCTGACACTTCCAACTTTTATGACAACGTGAATGTGTAGGATGAAGCTCTGGGCATGCATGGAAGGAATAGCAAAGTGAGATGGACGAGTTGCGGCGAGATGTACGAGTGTTGCACCCCGAGTCTCAGGACACAGATTGGTTGTTCTGTTCTAACAATCCATTGGCTCCTAAGATAGCAACGGTGAACTTGTCTTGTGATTTCAAAGTCCCAAAGGACATGTTTGAGGGGAAAAGGGACCCGTGAGCCCATTTGATGCAATACAATAACTACATGAATGTATTGAGAGCATCAGGTTTAGCAAAATGTAAGGCCTTTTCTATGAAGCTTAAGGGAAGTGCGAAGGATTGGTACTTGTCCCTTCCCTGGGGCTCAATTCGAAGCTTCTCTCAGTTGGGCTGGATGTCTTTGGGAAGGTTCAAAGCTCATAGAACGATCATGAGCACACCTATGAGACTAATATCGGTGAAACAAAGGGAGAGTGAGTCCCTCCAGGCTTATGTCAAGAGGTTTCCTGTAGTGATAATGAACACGAAGAATTTGGAGGATCAGTGGGATATTGATGCCTTCATAATTAGGGTACAAAATGACCACGTATAATACTCCTTTATTGATAACAGATGGAAAAGTTTGGCTAATCTCTACGAGCGGGCCCATAAGTTCGCAGAGGCATAATAGATTAAGAGGGCATCATGTGGCACTTTTCAGAGGGAATACAAGCAATTTAAAAACCGAGAGGGAGCTTACAATAGGCAGGGTCCTTCTAACCAATCATTGCGAGCGAGAGGTGATGGACAGTAGAGAAGTCAGAAGCATGGTGATTTTCTCAAGGCTCCCTAGAGATCTCAGTCAGAGCATACCAAAAGATATATCCCCCATGGCAGGTTCAAAGTTTATACTCCTTTGAACGCTACTCACACTTACATTTTGAATTAGACAAAAAGCCTTGGGATTCTTCTTAAGCCATCTCCAATGAGGCACAGGACGGGGAGATCCAACTCGAGAGACAGATGTGTCTTCCACAATGATGTTGGGCACAAGAATGAAGATTGTTTCATCCTGAAGGACGCCATTGATGAAGCAGTGAGAAACGGTAAGCTCGCCGAGTTTGTTGATCAAGGTGTTTCCAAGCAGGGTCAAAGTTGGTGGGACGATCCTAAAGGTAAATAGAATGTTAGGGGTACCATCCATATGATAGTTGGAACAGATGAAGAGTGGGAAACCTCTAGCACTAAGAGGAAGGCACACCTCAACTGTGTCATGCCTATCGGTTCACCCAAGAGGCCGCGCCAACAGGAGAGATAGAAAGTGAACTTCACTCATGAGGATGAAGAGTTAGTGTGTGATAAAGATGGCAGTCATCCTATGGTAGTGACAACAACCATTGTCGATTCAAAGGTAAAAAGGATTCTTGTGGATAGTGGAAGCGCCGTTGAGGTTCTAACTTAGGATACTTTTCAGAAAATAGGGTTAAAGAAGAAGACACCGAAGAAGGTGAGCCTGATGTATGGTTTTACGAACCACCTCATCAAAGTAAAAGACTTTATTACCTCGCTAGTGACATGGGAGATGGCAAGTATACCACCACGGAGTATGTCCAGTTTTTCGTGGTGGACCATCCTATGGCTTATAATGCAATTTTTGGACATTTGATCATGATGATGGCAAGGATGATAGTGGTTAATTTTTGTATGAAAATAAAGTTTCCCATGCAATTGGAACAAAGAGTAGCTAGGCAATGCCACATGTTGTCTGTACAACAGGCTCATGATAAGGAACAACGAGGGCAGAGTTCACAGCAGTCGAAACTGGATGGGCAGTTGTTAGATTTGGATAGCTTGGATAATAGATGCGATGAGCGAGCTAAAAAGCCAGAAGCAGTCAAGGTTGTGGAAACTTTGCAACTTTTTAGTGGTAGTACAAATAAGGTGGTGAGAATTCCGTCTGCGCTGACGAGTGAGGAAAAAGAAAATTTGATTCGTTGCTTGAGAGCTAATGCTGATATTTTTGCTTGGTCTGCTGCAGATATGCCAGGGGTGGACCCTCAGGTAATTGTGCACAGGTTGAATGTTCTATCTGAAGCCAAACCCGTGAAGTAAAAGAGGAGATGGTTCGCGCCGCAGGTTGTACAGGTTGTAAGGTAAGAGGTTGCAAAGCTATTGGCTACAGGGTTCATCAGGGAGGTCAAGTACCCAAATTGGATCTCGAATGTTGTAATGGTGAAGAAGGCGAGTGGTAAATGGAGAATGTGTATAGATTTTACCAACTTCAACAAGGCTTGGCCCAAGGATAGCTTCTCTTTTCCTCGATTGACAGACTTGTTGACGTGCCCTCTGGTAACAAATTCATGTGCTTTATGGATACTTTCTTTGGATATAATCAAATCTTCATGGCTCTTAAAGATCAAGAGAAAAATAGCTTTTTTTTATAGAAGAAGGTTTATTTTGCTATTGTGTGATGCCTTTTGGTTTAAAAAATGCAGGTGCAACTTACTAGAGGCAGGTGAACCAAATTTTTAGAGAGCAGATCGGGCGAAGTGTTGAGGTTTATGTCAATGAAATGTTAGTGAAGGGCTCCACTCTCGCCGAGCATGTTGATAATCTATTAGAGGCATTTGCACTATTACAAGCCCACCAGATGAGGTTAAACCCGGATAAGTGTGCCTTCGGGGCTAGAGCTGGCAAATTTTTGGGCTTTGTGATCTCGGAAAGAGGAATTGAAGCAAACCCTGAGAAGATTCAAGCCATCCTGGAAATGCCCCATCCAAAGGCAATAAAGGATATCCAACGGTTGACTAGAAGGGTGGTTGCGCTCAACAGATTTGTTCGCGAATGGCTGACAAGTGTCAACCTTTCTTCAAGGCCCTTCGTACCTCTTTTTCCTGGAAAGAGGAATGCCAAACAGCTTTTGAGAAGCTCAAAAGTACCTCACATCCCCTCCGTTATTAATGTCACCTTGTGAAGGAGAGACCATTTATTTATACCTCGCCACGTCTGAGGAAACTATGGCAGCTGTCTTGTTCAGGGTAGAAGGTGTTCAACAATTCCCCATATAATATATCAATAAGGTGCTACAAAATGACAAACTCAGGTACGCGAAAGTTGAAAAACTCATTTTCACTTTAATTATTGCAGCTTGCAAGCTGCGACCATACTTTCAAGCCCATCCGTGGTAATCGTGATGAATCAGCCCATCAAAGAAATTTTGTCTAAGCCTGAAACCTCCGGAAGAGTGACCAAAATGAGTATAGAGCTCGTCGAGTTTGGTATAGAGTTCGCACCACAAACTGTGATAAAGGGGCAAGTTTTGGCTGACTTCATGGTTGAATGTTCGTTTGAGGCACCCACCAACTCCTCAAGTAACCCGGTTCATAAATGATAAACTCCATATTACAAAATAGAAAAAGAATATATTTAAACTGTAATCCGCTACAAGTTTCAATGGCGGTCTTTGGTCCTTTACGTTACCTCTATAATAACTTATGACAAATGTCTAATTTGTACTAACTTTTTTTTCTATTTGTTGCATGCTACATAGTAGTTAATCTGCCATAAAAAGAAACTATGACCACCAACAAATCAAAAGATTGGTTGGTTATGCTGATGGATCTATGGCAAAGACTGGATCAGGAGCAAGAGTACTCTTGGCGGATCCCAAAGGAAACGAGTGGCAATATGGACTCTCTTTTTTATTTTAGACATCTAATAACGCTGCAAAGTACGAGGCGTTGGTATCAGGGTTGCAGTTAGCTCGCCAGCTTGGAGCGAGAGAACTTGTTGTTCATACAGATTCCTAGTTGGCTACCAAACAGTTGAACAACAAGTATGAGGTCAAGGAGTCAGGGTTGAAGAAGTACCACTCAATTGCAACCCAGATGCTAGCAGAGTTTGATAAGATACAAGTAAAACAAGTCCCAATGAGCGATAACAGACGGGCAGACGCTCTGTCCAAGCTAGCATCTTCCATTGTCATAGAGCAAAGGGGAAAAATTCTATTGGAGCACAGGGAAGCCCCAAGTTACGATGCACTCCAAGTATATGTTGTAGATTAAGAAGACACATGGATGAATTTTATAGTTTGTGTATTACAGGGGATAAATGACTACTCAGATAAAAAAGAGCTCGCAAAATTACAACGCAAAATTGCGAGGTATACCCTTTTAGAGGGTGTACTTGTAACAGCCCGATTTTAGGGCTAGTCAGAACAGTGGTTTCAAAACCACTAACCCGAGGCCATAGAAATTATTTTTAATATTATTTTACGTGTCATAGCATGATTATATGAGTGCATGAAAATTTTGGTGAATTAATTTTAGTGATTACATGCTTAATTGCGAAAAAGGACTAAATCGCATAAAGTGTGAAAGTTCTATTTTACAAGCTATAGGTGTTAAATAGCTATAGAACCTTAAATTGGAGGTCCTTAATGTGCAATTAGACCTTTTTAATGTTGATAGCCAGCCATAGGGACAAGAAAATTTAATTTGGTCAAGATTTGGTGGATTACGTGACTTAATGGAAATAAAATAAAATAAAACATAAAAAGCTATCATCTTTTTCCTATCACCTTCTTCCTCCACCGAAAATACCAACAAGAATAGGGGTTTGGAAGCTTGAAATTTTCAGCAACTCATCCTCCTTACAAGTAAGTGATTTTTGTGGTCTTTCTTGATATTTTTTTGTACTTTTGGAACCCCTAAAGCTTAAGCTAACTAATGAGGGGACTATTTTCCAAAATGGTTGAGAGTCTAGGGTTTTTCCATGTGAGTATTTATGTTGATTTCTGAAATTTTATGGAAGACAATGAATCTTAGTTGTTAAATAAACAACTTTTGTGAATGGAGTTTCCATGAAAACACCTAAAATGACCTTTTTGTAAAGGTTGTAAAATAGGTGGTAAATGTGTGAAATAATTGAAATTATGAGTTGCTATAAGAGGGAATATGAATCGGCTAGGCTTGGGTGTGTGAAAAATGAACACATTTCATTTTACGAGCCTAGGGGCAAAATAGTAATTTTGCGAAAGTCTAAGGGCAAAATGGTAATTTTGCTAAAATAGGACTTTTGGAGTGATTTGAATAATGTGGTTATTTAATAAGCTAAATATGTCATTATAGATAAAGAAGAGCGTGGAATCAACCTTGACCGAGGAAAAGGCAAGGTTTCGAACTAAATCGGAAATTGACATATTTTGTATCGAGGTAAGTTTATATGTAAATGATACATTCTTTTTACTTATGATTTTACATATAAATGTATTATGTGAAATGTGGATGAATATTGTTGATAATTATTAATTGATAGAAAGTGAGGAAATTATGAATGAATACCGTAATTATTGTTAATGGTGGGCTATGTGCGATACCACCGTAATTATTGTTATTGGTGGGCTATGTGCGATACCACCGTAATTATTGTAATTGGTGGGCTATGTGCGATACCACTGTAATTATTGCTATTGGTGGGCTATGTGCGATACCACCGTAATTATTGTTATTGGTGGGCTGTGTGCGATACCACCGTATTTACTATTATTGGTGGGCTGTGTGCGATACCACCTTGTTATTTATTAGTGGTGGGCTGTGTAAGAAACCACTCTATATTTGGTATTATCCCGAATGTGTTTATCGAGAAACTTTGGATTAAATGAGATTACGTAGGACTGTGTGATGATGAGTGCAGGGTATAAGTACATGTAAATGTGAGCAATGTGTATGTTGTGTATTTGGAATGTGGTAAGATTTGGAAAATGAGTAAGTACAATTACAATGATCTGAATTATTCTTGATTAGAATGTAATGTTCTTGATTGATAAGTATGTGGTATGATGTTTATTGTTTACATATAGACTTACTAAGCTTAAAGCTTACTTCCTTTTCTTTCCCCTCTATTTTATAGTATCGACAAGCCAGCTCGGGGAACAGAGACCGTCGGAGGATCACCCACACTATCTACACATTTGGTATAGTTAGAGTATTCTTTTTTAGTATGGCATGTATAGGGTTTTGGTCTTTTTGGTTATATGTCATATTGGTTTAGCCAAATGTATTGGCTTGTGATGATATTTGATTCATTTTGTATAAGTCCATGAGATGTGGCACATAATATTTATTTGAATGTAAACCTATTCATATATGCATGTATGTGTCAATGCCATTATGTTATGGCTTATGGTTATTGTTGGTTGAATGATGATATGTTGCATGTGTTTATGGATGTTTAGTGTGATTTTGATATTGTGAAAGTTGGTGCAAGTTTGAGTGGAAAAAAGGCTTGGTAGATAGCTTTATTTTGTCCACATGGGCTGAGGCACGGTCGTGTGTCTCAACCGTGTGGAAGACACGACCATAAGACATGGGCATGTGCCCAGGCCGTGTGAAGTCTGCACCTGATTTTGGGAATTTAATTCGCCACACGGCCTGAGGACACGGGTGTGTGCCTTGGCCGTGTGACCTTATAGAGATGATGACGTCATAAACAAAATGTCAAGGTTTTCATACACGGACTAAGACACGGGCGTGTCATGGCCGTGTGAGGGACACGGGCCGTAGACACGGGCGTGTGCCAAGCCGTGTGAAAACCCCTGTAGGTTCAAATTTGAGAAATAAATCTACACGAGCTAGAAACGTGGGCGTGTGTGATAAAACGGCCTGCCCACATGGGCGTGTTTCTTTCCACACGAGCGTGTGGCCCTGTTTTGAGTAAAAATTTTCTTAGCACTCGTAAGAATCTGGGTTAGTTCTGAACTACCCCTTATGTATGTTTTGGGCCTCGTAGGCTCGTTTAAAGGGTGATATGGATATTTAATGAAAGTTTTAAATTTAAGTGGAAAGTTATGTATTGGTTTGTATGATTGCTTGCTTGTAAGTCTGGTAATGCCTCATACCCTGTTCTGGCGTCGAATACGGGTAAAGGGTGTTACATTTAGTGGTATCAGAGCTATGGTTTAGTCGGTTCTCGGACTACCGTAGCGTGTGTGAGAGTCTAGCTATACATGCTATAAATATATTGTGATAGTGTGGTGACTCCTGACAATTTCCAATTGTGTTTTCATATAGTAATGGATCTCGACCGAGCTGCGGCTGATGATGCTGCAAGTAATGCGACGGCTCCCGCGCAAGGGACTGCGCCAGTGGAAAGTAGACCTGAGACCTTGGGTCAGGGAGAAGAGGCTCAGGAAGCCTTTCTCCATATGATGAGCAATTGGTATATTGAATTTGTTCGAGCAAATCCTAATGCTCAACCTCCTCCACCCCCTCCTATACCTCAGCCGATCCCCGTAGCTCCTTAAGGTATTGACTTGGTAAGATTGACTAAACCCCCGGTTGATAAAATTTGAAAACAAGGGGCTGAGGAACTTAGAGCCAACATAGGTGATGATCCCGAGAAAGCAGAGTTCTGGCTTGAGAATTCTATGCGGTTATTTGATGAACTCTCTTGCACGCCCGAAGAGTGCTTAAAATGTGTCGTATCGTTATTGAAGGACTCGGCATACCATTGGTGGAAAACGCTAACATCTGTAGTTCCGAAAGAGAGAGTGACATGGGATTTCTTCTTAGAGGAGTTCCGAAAGAAATACATAAGTCAGCGATTCATCGATCAGAAACAGAAAGAGTTTCTTGAACTGAAGCAAGGCAAAATGACTGTGGCAGAGTATGAACGTGAATTCGTTAGACTTAGTAAGTATGCTCAAGAGTGTGTGTCTACCGAAGCTATTATGTGCAAGAGATTCGAAGATGGGCTGAACGAGGATATTAAATTGTTAGTTGGGATTTTAAAATTGAAAGAATTAGTGGTATTGGTCGATAGAGCTTGCAAGGCTGAAGAGTTAAATAAAGAAAAGAGGAAAGCTATGATTGAGGCCCGAGATGCAAGGAAGAGGCCGATGAGTAAGTCGTTCCAATCCCAATCAAAGAGGTCCAAGGAAACGAATCCTCGGACGACTGTTTCAGCTGGGTATTCATACTGAGATCGTGGTAAAACATATTTGGACTCTAGAGTTCAAGCCACCGTGATGGAAAGTGTGGGTAATGTGAAGTATAATAAACCCGGATGTTAGAAGTGTGGTAGACAACATTTTGAAGAGTGTTGGGGAAACAACCGAGCTTGTTACAAGTGTGGTTCTCGAGAACATTTCATCAGAGACTGTCCTGAGAATGTTGAGGGAGAGAAACTTCAGAGTGTTAGACCGAGTAACACTACTAGCAGTGGTAGACCACCGTGAAATGCCAGAAGTGGAGCTAGTAGTAAAAGTATGATAAAGGATTCAACTGCGAGGACAGAAACGAGAGCACCTGCTAGAGCTTATGCCATACGAGCTCGTGAGGATGCATCATCCCCCGATGTGATTACGGGTATATTTTCTCATTACGATAGTAATGTTGTTGCTTTAATTGACCCCGGATCCACTCATTCTTATGTTTGTGTGAATTTGGTAAATAGTAAGAAATTATCTGTTGAATTGACTGAATTTGTGATTAAGGTGTCAAATCCCTTAGGCAAGTATGTGTTAGTAGATAAGGTTTGTAGGAATTGTCCTTTGACGATTCAAGGTCACTGTTTTCTGGCTAATTTGATGTTGTTGCTGTTTGACGAGTTTGATGTTATTTTAGGCATGGATTGGTTGACATTACATGATGCTAAGGTAAATTGTAGACAGAAAACTCTTGAGTTGAAATGTGAAAATGGTGAGATTTTTTGGGTTTAAACAGATGACTCACATAAGATGCCTGTGGTGATTTCGTACATGTCTGCTCAGAAGTGTATGAGAAAAGGGTGTGAAGCATACCTTGCATATGTGTTGAATATTGAGATGACTGAGTTGAAGCTTGAATCTATGCCAGTAGTTTGTGAGTTTCCAGATGTATTTTCGGAAGAATTACCTGGGTTGCCTCCAGTTAGAGAAATTGAGTTTGCTATCGATCTGATACCTGGGACTGCACTGATCTCCATTGTTCCGTATAGAATGGCTCCGACCGAATTGAAAGAGTTAAAGGCTCAGCTGTAAGAGTTGACCGATAAGGGATTTGTTAGATCGAATTTTTCTCCCTGGGGTGCTCCCGTATTATTTGTAAAGAAGAAAGACGGAACAATGAGGCTTTACATTGACTACCGTCAACTTAACAAAGTAACTATAAAGAATAAGTACCCATTGCTGAGAATTGATGATTTTTTTGATCAACTGAAGGGAGCAACCATGTTCTCAAAGATAGATTTAAGATCCGGCTACTATCAGTTGAGAGTCAAGGAATCTGATGTGTCGAAAACTGCTTTTAGAACGAGATATGGACAGTATGAATTCCTGGTGATGCCTTTCGGTTTAACAAATGCTCCAACTATGTTCATGGATTTAATGAACCAAATTTTTCTGCTATACTTGGATAAATTTGTAGCAGTGTTCATAGACGATATATTGATTTATTCTCGAGATGAGGCTGAGCATGCCGAACACTTAAGAATGGTACTGCAGATTCTACGAGAGGAGAAATTGTTTGCTAAGTTTAGTAAAAGTGAGTTTTGGCTTCGTGAAGTCAGATTTCTGGGACACATAGTTTCAGGTGATGGTATTCGGGTTGATTCGAGCAAAATTTCGACGATTGTTGATTAGAAATCGCCAAAGAATATATCAGAAGTTAGAAGCTTTTTAGGCTTAGCCGGGTACTATCGACGTTTTGTCGAGGGATTTTTGATGATTTCTTCTCCGATGACTAAGTTGTTGCAAAAGAATGTTAAGTTTGAATGGACTGATAAATGTCAACAGAGTTTCGAGAAGTTGAAGGCACGATTAACTGAAGTACCGGTTTTGGTACAACCTGAGTCGGAAAAGGAGTTTGTGATTTATAGTGATGCGTCATTGAATGGTCTTGGTTGTGTGTTGATGCAAGAAGGGAAAAGTAGTAGCTTATGCCTCGAGACAGCTAAAACCACATGAAAAGAATTATCCGACGCACGATTTGGAATTGGTCGCTATCGTCTTTGCTTTGAAGATTTGGCGTTATTATTTGTATATGGAGAAATGTCGAATCCTTACCTGTAACACTCTTGAATCGGGGTCTCTGTATTTTGTGTGTTATTGCATGTGATATTATGTTGGTTGTTGTTTTGGGGTCCAGGCATGACTTCGGGTTAGGCCTGAGTCATGGCTAAAATTTTTGTTTTTGGTACTTAGAGAGAGGAAGCTAAGGGAGTTAGAGGTTAAATGAAATTGTCGGAGGGTTTAGACACAAATAGCTTGGTGGTAAAGTGGCAAAGGAGGCGCCACTAAGGTGCCAGGAAGGTGACGCCACATGCAGGGAAGGAGAGCTTGGGTTTGAGCTGCAGAAATCCCTTTTTGCTTATTCCTTTTCACGCCAGAAGCAAGGAAGAGGTGTGCTCAGGTAGGACTCTCTGGAATGGATGAGGATTGAGTCAACAGATTTGAAATGGATGGAGAGGAGAAAATTGTGGAGCTTGACTCATTCAAACCGATTTGAATGAGTGGACGGGAGAGTCTTGAGGTGTTGGCCGAATTATGGACTGTGGGGGGAGGAGGAGTAATCAGTTTGGGAAGCTAGGGGTGTGCTGAATCTCAATAGCCAAGTAAGAGAGCATTTTCGACAAGGCACTCAAGTGGGGCATTGTGCTTGTGATAAACTGAAACCTCTTTGGCATTTTCTCTCTTCTTCTCTTTCGGCAACTTTGGTATTTGGCCGAACCAACTTTGCCATTCCCTTTGAAAAGTCGAAACTCAATAGCCACTCTCTCCTTTTCTTTTTTTCCGGTTCATTCATTGTTAGCCGAAACCTCCTTACTTTGCCGAATCTTGGTTCTATTTTCTTCTCCATCTCTTCCATCTTCAAAAGCCGAAAGCCTTGTTGTTTCTTTTTCGTTTTCATCAAGTATTTTGGCCGAATACCCTTAGTCTATTTTCTTCTCTTCGCACGTGTGCTAATCTCTTTGTAGTGCCGAAAGCTATTCTTTCTTTTGGGTTATAGTTGAATCTCCTGGTAAGTATAACCTTTTTATTCTTCTTTCTCGATTGATTTGGTTAATGCCGAAATCCCACTTCTCTTTGCTATTTCTTCAATCATTATAAATCGGGATCTTAACTCTTTTCTTGTTCTATCTTGGTGAAGTAGCCGAAATCCCTAAATAACACTAGGGTGTGCCAAACTTTGGTGATTGGTGGCGAATCACAAGATGGGTAAGGGGGTAAGTGTTTTACTGGTTTCAACATCTCTGTTGTGAGTAATATCGAAGGCTTTAACCCAATGATAGTGGTACTTGGCCGATTGTAGGGAGGAGTGCAACCTAATTCAGTGGATCTTCGGGATTTGATTGCCGATCTGGGTAAGGGTTCTAGTGTTTCGAATCTGTTTCCTATTCTTTAAAAAGCCGAAGGCTAATTATCTTTGTGCTAGTGCTTGGCCGATTATAAAGGGAGGTTCATCACGTAACTTCGGGATTTGGTTGGAAACCAAATCGGCGTTAAGGAAAGGTGAAGGCAAACGTTTCGGGATCTTCGGTTCTATCGATTGGAAATAGATCGTGGTTTCGGGATTTCGCTTAGATCTACAAAGTAGTCGTGTGTGTAACGCTTACACACTTCATTAGTATTATATGTTCATTGTGTTTACTGTTAAAAGCCGAATAGCCATTGAAATCAGTGATTTTGCCTTGTGGGCATGAGCGTGGACTCGGGTAAGTCCTCGTTATACGGATCTCGATATATGTTATCATGTCACCGTATAATGCTATGCTATGGGTTATTTGCATCATAACATGATATTATGCCACGATTGATATGGATATGATGATGGGATTGATGAGAGGAGGGGAAGGATGATTTGGACTGTCACCGATGGTTCGACCACACGCAGCGGGTTGGCCCCGCTTTTGATACTATATTTGTGACTAAGTCCCGTGGTTTTGACCACCAAAGTTTTTGACCACATCGTATGATATTTGTGACTACGGTCACCAAAGTGGTTTTGACCACATATGGATATTGTGACTCGTCCCGTTGGTTTGGTACCACAGTGGGTTGGCCCCACTTGTTGATTACGGGATTGTCATCAGTGGTTTTGACCACACGATGGGTTGGCCCCATCACTTGATTTGTGACTACGGTCACCAGTGGTTTTGACCACACTTATGTATACATTTGTGACTTCGGTCACGAGTGGTTTTGACCACACGGGGTAGATACAGGAGATCGGATGGTTAGGTGGGTTGCATGGTTTGCATGTTTTACTCATGATTTGTGTAAGTGCTATTCTATCGGGTTGGGGATTTATACACTGAGTCTCGGTGACTCACCCCTTCCCTTATATTTTGCAAAAGGGCATAGATCATGGATTTGGAGCCGGGAGGACACGAGGTGGCCATGCAACTTATATTCGGTTTCGTTTTATACTTTGATTTTGGGTATTATTTTCTATAATTTGGTTTTTAACTTGTAATAAGGCCGTTAAGTATTATTTTGGGTTATTAATTACTTGATGTTATATTAATTATTTCATGTATGTGATTAATAACTCGACATGCTTAAATAATCGGGATTAAATTGATGTTTTCAAAACTATACTCTATATCGGGATTTTCAAACGTTACCATCGGTTAACAATATTCACAAGATGAGAACAAAGGTAACTTAGATGATTTTCAAACTTAACTTTTTCAAAAGCAAGTGGTTTTAACTTGACTATGCTCAACTTGCTCGGGATTTAATAGAATCGTATGGCTTTCCAAAACTAGTAGCAACAAACGGATATTTTTTCAAGCATGAGTTTTTCCGGGTTCCAAAGCAACAAAAACGATTTCAGCATCACTTTACACGGGGTTTTCTAAACCTTAAAGCGATAAAAGGGTTTCAATAAAAATAAACCATTAACTTGTTTTCTTCAAAAATGTTTTCACTCCGTAGCATGCCAGATTTGGTCGTGGTGTGTTGACTGGGTTTGGGGTGTTACATTACCGATCACAAAAGTTTGAAGTACCTGATGAATCAAAATGACTTGAATTTGCGACAATGGAGGTGGCTCGAATTATTGAAAGATTATGAGCTAAGGATTGATTATCATCCAAGAAAAGTGAATGTAGTCACAGATGCCTTGAGCAGAAAATCCTTGTTTGCTTTGAGGGCTATGAACACGAGTTTGGTTTTGTCTGACGACGGTTCGATTTTGGCCGAGTTAATGTAACAGTCCGGTTTAGACTCTAGTCGGAATAGTGGTTTCGGGACCACAAATCTGAGTCAAAAAAATATTTTAATATTATTTTCCGAGTCTATGGCATGTGAATTAGTATATGTGAAATTTCTGTGATTTAATTTGATCATTTGTGTGCTTAATTTGAGAAAAGGATTAAATTGCATAAAAGGTAAAAGTGGCAATTCATAGGTTAATGTGTTAAATTGACATGGCTTATTAAAGGTGAAGTCTTTAAGTTCATATTAAACAATTATATTAGTAAGTGGGTGATAATGGACAAAAATGGCCATACATTATATGAATTTTAAATGTTTTCATTAATCGTAATATGGTTAATTGGTTATTAAGTTATATTAAATAAAAACAAACATTAAAAGATGATGATTATCATCTTGTTTTGCCGAAAGTGAAGGAAGAAAGGTTAGGTCTTTGCATTTTCAATATTCAGCACTCATTTAGCTTGATTCAAGGTATGTTTTGCTTTGGTTTTTGATAATTTCTACGTTTTTATAATCGTTGCTTAGTGTTCTTCAAAACCCATGCTTCAATTTTGTGAATTGATGAAGATTTTGAAAAATGCCATTGATGAATTCATGAGCTTTGTGATGTTTAATGATGAAATATGAAATATATGTGTTAGATTAACATGTTTTGTCTTTGGACTTTTGATGAATTTGAGTAAATTGGATTTAATTGAGAAAATAATATTTTTAGGGACTAAATTGTGAAATAAATGAAATGTATGGACTTGTATGGACTACATGAATATTCGGCCTAGCATGGGTTGTAACACCCCAAACCCGGCCCATGCGTTACGACCGGATCTGACATGTCACATAAATAAAACATATTAAGAACTTGTAATTCGTACTAAAATAGGTATTATTTGGTTATAATTAAGAAAACCAGTTTGATTAAAAATATTCGATAAAAATACTACTAATCTCGAGAGGTTAATTGAAGAATTGATATTCAAATTCGTGATATTTTAAAACAGTGACTTTTGAAAATATTGTTGATAATCCGAAAGAGAATCCGAGTTAAATTATTTATAAATATGTTATAAAATCCTTTCGTTACTCAACTTTGGAAAACCGTTATTTATGATTTTAGAAAAATCCCCATTTAAAACAATTTAAGAAAAATAATAAATACGTCCAAACATAAAGCAAATTAAAGTTTATCCCAGAGGCCTTATTACAACTTTAAACCCAAAATAGTAAAAGTAATGAAATAAAGCGGAAAATGAAAATTTGCTAAAGTTCGAAAACGCCATTTCTAAAGTATGGCCTCCACCGAGTCATCCATGGCCCAAGTCCACATCACTGAGCATTACCTGCAAGGATTAAGAAAAAAAAAGGGGTGAGTTACTAGAACTCAGTGCATAATCTCCTTACCGTCATCCACTGGGCCTAAACCCGCATAGCATAATCTTGGGCCTAAGCCCATATAGCATATTCTTGGGCCAAAGCCCATTTACATAACAATATTTATATGAAGTAAATGTATGCAACCCAACCCATCCATCCATCACACCCCCGACCAGCCAATCACACTTGTGGGGATCAAGTCAACCTACCCCGCCGCTCACACCTAAATTGCAGCCAAGCTGCCAGAGTATAATATTTTTGTGTTCAAGCCACCAAAAACATAATTAAGCACAATAATAAATAGATTTGTGGCAATGCCACCAGGCTACACTGCTCTCCATACAATTTATCCCATCCCATGCAATATATGAAAATGTATCATACATAATAAAGAAAAATATCCACATATATATAACATCCATTAATCTAGTGAATTAATTCGGTGAATCGGCCCATTAAAGCACTTGATAGTTCGGCCCATTTAGGCATTATAGCAAATTGGCCCATAGGGGCATTTTGGTAAATCAGCCCATAGGGGCATTTTCGTAAATCGGCCCATAAGGGCATTTTTGTAAATCGGCCCATAGGGGCATTTTGGTACATTAACAAATTTTATACTGATTTTAACAGATTTTAGAAATAATAATGTTGAAGCCAATTATTTGATTCATGCTATATTACGGATATTAGACTTGTAACACAACAACGATCTATTCTTCCAACATAATAGTGAATCACGAATCTACGGGATTTCGGTGTGAGATTACACACCTGATTACGGTAAGGACTAAACCTTCTTGATCGTCGGCACCTAAATCACCATTACACTCGATTAACCAACAAACAAGATTTTATTAATCCAAATCTAAATCAGACGATCTAATGAAATGCTTACCCTTAGTATCGTGAACGACCACGATTTGTCTATTCTCACCAGATGATGGTCCACAACCCGGTGGGAAATCCCGAACCGCCGATACCGCCCTACGCTTAAACTTGGGAGTAGGAATCGCAATTCCACTCCCTTTTTGCTCTCCTATCGATTTTATTTTAACAACGCTACCACTTGCCTCCATTGAAAAAGTCTCGGTTAGAAAATACTATGATGAGTGTAAGTAGATGTTTAGGGATAGGATTCGGCTTACCACTACTTCCGAAGAATCAACGAATAGAGAAGAACGAGCGATTAGTCCCTAGAATAAACATTTTAAACATAATCATCGATTCGTTTTAGAGGAATAACCATGTATTGAGAGATATCAAAATGAACCTTGAAGAAATCCATTACCTTAACGATAATAAATCCGACTTCCACCGATTGACTTAAGGCTAGAGATGATTCGGCAAGGATGTGATATACGGCCACCCACTAGTACACTTCGAAAAAGAAGAGATGATCATGATTTGAGAGAGTAGGAGAAAATGATATTTTGGTTTAGAAACAAAATAGAACAACCGAATAGTGATGGACACATATTCGGCTAGGGAGAAAAGAAAATGAAAAGAGAAGAAAGAAACCACTTACCGATTCGATCAAAGAATAGATTAAGGGTTAAAAGGTTCGGCTATGGAGAGAAATGAACAAGAAGATTCGGCCACCAAAATATTGATTAAATAAAGAGAAAGAAGGGTTGAAGAAATAATGAAAAGAAAAGAAAAGATGAAGAAAGAGTGCTAGATAGTTTCGGCTAACAAAGGAAAAATGAGCAAGAATGGATTGAGGGTTTTGACAAAACGAGAGAGAAAAATGAATATAGGTGCTAGAGTGTTTCGGCCAAAACAAGGGAAAAAGAAGTTGGAAAAGAAAAGTACCCAAAATGCTAAAAGAAACCAAAACCTTTCATGCACAAATTTGCACAAAAAAAACCATAAGAGAAAGAAAAATCGGCTCCCTAACTCCCCCTACCAAAACTGTGTACTTCATTCACCAAAAAGGTCATGGTTGACCGAAAATTCTATCCCAAGCACCTTCCAAATATTCGGCCAACATATCCCCCTTCTTACTCCTTTCCTTTACTTCTTTCCTTACTCTCCTCCTTACCTTATTTTCTTAGTCTTCTTTCCAACATTAGAAAAGTCTTACTTTCCTTCTTTGATGCCATGGCCGACACTTACCATACAACACTTGTGAAGCTCAAAAATTTAAAATGCTAAAAGTTGCAATAGATGGGATTCGAATCCCTTCCCTCAATGCTCTCCATTTGACGCCACACCACTCCACCATGTGCTCTACTTGTGCTAGCAAAATACACATTTATTTCCTTAAGTCTTGATGCCACTTACCTTCTCTCCTTAAAGTGCTTAAACACAAAAATTTTGCTAAGGCCCAACTCAATCCCAAGTCTTCTTAGGGCCCCTAAACATACACAATTAACACTATTGACTAGCCTATCGCATGGTATAATGTAAAACATAAATTCTCGAATTTCAGGATGTTACAATTCTACCCCCCTTAAAGAAATTTTGGCCTCGAAATTTACCTGATTAGAAGAGATGAGGATATTGCTATCGGGTCGTGTCCTCTGGCTCCCATGTAGCTTCCTCTGACCCGTGATTACACCATAATACTTTGACCAATAGAACTGACTTCTTTCTCAGCACCTTAATATTCCGATCTAAAATCTGCACTGGCTCTTCTTCAAAAGACAAGTCAGGTCTTATCTCAACTTCTTCCACTGGCACAACATGAGACGGATCCGAACGATAACGCCTTAACATCGAGACATGGAATACGCTATGTATCTGACTTAACTCCGGAGGTAACTTAAGCTGATAAGCCACTGGCCCAACACGCTTCAGTACACGGTATAGTCTAATGAACCTAGGGCTTAACTTGCCCTTCCGTCAAAATTTTAAGATCTTTTTCCAAGGTGAGACCTTCAAAAAGACCTGATCACCCACAGAAAACTCTATCTCCTTCCGCTTCAGATCCACGTACGATTTACATCATGTCCAAAGCTTCTTTTAACCGTGCGAAATTACCTTAACTTTTCCTCTGTCTCGAGATCAACTCGGACCCAATAATCGCCGCTCCCCACTCGGTCCGGCTAGGAGTCACGACACCTACGAGCATACAACGCCTCGTAGGGTGCCATCTGAATCTTTGGATTGATAGCCGTTGTTGTATGCAAACTCGCCAACGGTAGAAAATCTTCCCAACTACCCACAAGTCGATCACACGACCTCTGAACATGTCTTCTAGAATGCGGATTACTCTCTCCGATCGACCATCCATGCGCGGATGAAATGCCGTGCTGAAATTTAATCTTGTACCCAAAGCTTCATGTAAAGCCTTCCAAACCGTGATATAAACCTAGGGTCCCTGTCCGATATAATAGACACTGGTACCCCATGTAACCTCACGACTTCTGCTACATACAACTTTGCTAACTTCTGCAACAAATAATCCGTACGAACAGGTAGGAAATGAGCAGTCTTCGTTAACCGATCCACTATAACCCATACTGAATCTTTCTTAGTAGGCGTTAAGGTAACCCACTAACAAAGTCCATCGTTATCCTTTCTCATTTCCATAGTGGGATTTTCACCGGTTGTAACAACCACAAGGCGATTGATGCTCCGCCTTCACTGCTGACATGTCAAGCACTTACTCACGAAGTCAGTAACCTCCCGTTTCAATCTTGGCCACCAATACTGCTCACGGAGGTCTCGGTACATTTTGTTTCCTCCGGGGTGCATAGCATATGGGCAACTATGCGCCTCACGTAGAATCATTTGTCTTAATTCTGAATCCTTGGGCATACAAACTCTTCCGCGAAAACACAATACTCCATCACTATTTAATCCAAAATCCCCTATCTCACCACTTTCCACTTGCTGAAGTCGAGAACCCAACCTTTCATCTAACAACTGTTTTTTCTTAATCTGGCTTACCCATGCCGACTTCACTTGAAGTTCGGCTAACAGACTACCATATTCATAAAGGCTGAGATGAGCGAACATCGCTCTCAAATCTGATATCACCTTACGACTCAATGCATCTGCCACTACGTTAGCTTTACCTGGGTGATACAACAATACTACTCGTAAATGCGAATCATGCTCTTCTTCAGTCTTTGAATACACCAACATGTCATCTATGAATACCACCACAAACTGGTCTAAATAGGGTTGGAAGACTCGGTTCATCATGGCCATAAATGCAGCTGGTGCATTCGTCAACCCGAACGGCATCACTAAGAACTTGTAATGCCCATAACGAGTTCAGAACGCAGTCTTGTGAATATCTGCCTCCTTGACCTTAAGCTGGTGATATCCCGATCTCAAGTCTATCTTCGAGAAAACTGAAGCTCCTCGCAGCTGATCGAACAGATCATCGATCCTTGGTAACGGATACTTGTTCTTGATTGTCAACTTATTCAATTTCCTATAATCGATGCACATACGCATCGATCCATCCTTTTTCTTAACGAATAAAACTGGCGCTCCCCACGGTGACACACTTGGTCAAATAAATCCACGATCCATCAACTCCTGAATTTGAGCCTTAAGTTCCACAAGCTCCTTCGGCGCCATTCTGTAAGGGGTAATAGACACCGGAGCCATTCCTGGCAACAACTCAATACCAAATTCCACTTCCCGATCCGGAGGCAATCCTGGAAGCTCCTCGGGAAAGACGTCTGAAAACTCTTTCACCGTTCTAACACTCTCAATCGACAACTCTTTGGCATCCAAAGCACTGATAAAGGCTAAGAACGCTCCACACCCCTTTCGCACCAACTTCTCTGCCTTTAAAGCAGATACCACATTAGACAGATAGTTTTTTCTTTCACCTATCATCATCACTTCCTTATCCTCTAAAGTTCTTAATACCATCTGCTTTGAAGCATAGTCCAAATTCGTACGATGCTTAACCAACCAGTCCGTGCCCAAAATAAGATTGAACTCGCCGAATGGCAGTTCCATCAAATCAGCCAGAAATACTTTCCCCTGGACTTCTAAGGGCACATCTCTAAATAACTTATTTACTACCACCGACTGTCCTAAAGGGCTAATTACAGTTGTTTCTCTAGCAGTAATCTCAGATCTAATATTCAAAGTTCCAGACACATCACAAGCAACATACGAATGGGTGGATCCAATATCTATCAAAGCAGTAATAGGTACATCAGATATGAAGAACGTACCAGTTATAACATCCGGTGCATCACCATCCTCTCAACGTCTGACCGCATAAACCAAACCTGGCTGCCTCGCTTCCGTGTTACCCCTATTACCGGCACCTCAACTCGGTGCACCCTGACCTCGTCCTACACAATTACCATCTCGACCTGGCCTACGGCCTCTCTGCGGCTGCTGAGCGCCTCCTACTGACTGCGCAAATCTATTACGAACTACCTGAGTCTGAGTAGGCTCTCGAGGGCAATCCTTAAACCGATGGTCTTTGGATCCACATCTGAAACAACCACCAGTTCTCTTCCAGCATTCACCCGAGTGAAGTTTCCCACAATCCACACAAGGCTGCAACTGATTGGTAGTAGCTGGAGCACCCACCCGAACTGGCCCCTCATTCCTGGGCCTTTTCTCAAATCCTCTAGTAGGACCTGAATACCCAGAGTCTCTCTTGTTCCTGCCCCTATCCTTGTCTCAATTTTTTCGTTCTGAGTGTTTAACTTTTTCAACTATCTTAGCTTTTTCCACTAATGTAGCAAAATTCCTCTTTTTCTGTGGGGCTATCAGTACCCGTAACTCATCACGCAACCCGTCCTCAAAACGCACATAGCATTCATAATCAGTCAGTACTATTTCTCGAGCATACCGACTCAGACGCAGAAACTCTGCCTCGTATGCTGCCACAGATTTACCTCCTTGGACCAGATTCAGGAATTCCTTTCTTCGGGCGTCTACAAAACTAGCCCCGACATACTTTCCTTGAAATGCAGTCTTAAAGAATTCCCGAATGTCGATCGACTTGAGCGCCTTCCGTCTGATGAGCCACCACCGATCGCCTCGCCTCTCGATAATGACACAACCCCTTTTAGTTTCGCTCGGTGCAATCCGGATCGTCCATAATCCGCTCTCTTGCCTCAAGCCGATTACTCACTACACTAGGGGCTACACCCGAAATACCTCTAAAGACTTCAGCCCCATTTGATCTGAGTCGCTCCGATATCGACCCACGAGCTGTCGACCCGGTTCTTGCCCCAGCAACCCTTTCTAGTACCCGCAACATCGCTTGGGACAGAGCGTCGTCCTCTCTCATTCGATCATGTGACCCAACTTTAGTCACTGGTGACGCAGGTGCGTCTATTTCCGGCATATGTCCCGATGCCTCAAATACAACTCTAGCACCTCGGCCTCGACCACTACCACGTCTACCGCGTCCACGTCCTCTAGCGCTCATGTTTGCTAAGTCGATTTAATCTAATTAAAAGTCTTATGAATCAGTATACTATTCAATGTTTATTAAACAATGTTTTATGGAGTATAGGAAGTAAAGTCGTTTTCGCAAAACGTATCTAAGGTCTCAATCTCTATAGTTTCAGCTCCTAAAGCTAAAAGTTCTAAAGTATTTCTATTTTGTGGAGTTTTCTTTCCACAGTCATATCACAATAATAAAATGAAAATAAATACTTACTGACTTGGTGTCGGATGCTCATGGTGCTATACTTCCTCTAAAACATGTATTTATAAATCAGATTGCATGCAGTTTTGGAAAACATTTTTGAACCCAAACCACAGCCGAGTTTTGCAATCGGGCTCTGATACCATAAGATGTAACACTCCAAACCCGGCCCATGCGTTACGACCGGATCTGACATGTCACATAAATAAAACGTATTAAGAACTTGTAATTCATACTAAAATAGGTATTATTTGGTTATAATTAAGAAAACCAGTTTGATTAAAAATATTCGATAAAAATACTACTAATCTCGAGAGGTTAATTGAAGAATTGATATTCAAATTCGTGATATTTTAAAACAGTGACTTTTGAAAATATTGTTGATAATCCGAAAGAGAATCCGAGTTAAATTATTTATAAATATGTTATAAAATCCTTTCGTTGCTCAACTTTGGAAAACCGTTATTTATGATTTTAGAAAAATCCCCATTTAAAACAATTTAAGAAAAATAATAAATACGTCCAAACATAAAGCAAATTAAAGTTTATCCCAGAGGCCTTATTACAACTTTAAACCCAAAATAGTAAAAGTAATGAAATAAAGCTGAAAATGAAAATTTGCTAAAGTTCGAAAACACCATTTCTAAAGTATGGCCTCCACCGAGTCATCCACGGCCCAATTCCATATCACTGAGCATTACCTGCAAGGATTAAGAAAAAAAAGGGGTGAGTTACTAGAACTCAGTGCATAATCTCCTTACCGTCATCCACTGGGCCTAAACCCGCATAGCATAATCTTGGGCCTAAGCCTATATAGCATATTCTTGGGCCGAAGCCCATTTACATAACAATATTTATATGAAGTAAATGTATGCAACCCAATCCATCCATCCATCACACCCCGACCACCAATCACACACAGCAGGATCAAGTCAACCCACCCCGCCGCTCACACCAAAATTGCAGCCAAGCTGCCAGAGTATAATATTTTTGTGGTCAAGCCACCAAAAACATAATTAAGCACAATAATAAATAGATTTGTGGCAATGCCACCAGGCTACACTGCTCTCCATACAATTTATCACATCCCATGCAATATATGAAAATGTATCATACATAATAAAACAAAATATCCACATATATACAACATCCATTAATCTAGTGAATTAATTCGGTGAATCGGCCCATTAAAGCACTTGATAGTTCGGCCCATTTAGGCATTATAGCAAATCGACCCATAGGGGCATTTTGGTAAATCGGCCCATAGGGGCATTTCCGTAAATCGGCCCATAGGGGCATTTTGGTACATTAACAAATTTTATATCGATTTTAATAGATTTTAGAAATAATAATGTTTAAGCCAATTATTCGATTCATGCTATATTACGGATATTAGACTTGTAACACAACAACGATCTATTCTTCCAACATAATAGTGAATCACGAATCTACGGGATTTTGGTGTGAGATTATACACCTGATTACGGTAAGGACTAAACCTTCTTGATCGTCGGCACCTAAATCACCATTACACTTGATTAACCAACAAATGAGATTTTATTAATCCAAATCTAAATCAGACGATCTAATGAAATGCTTACCCTTAGTATCGTGAACGACCACGATTTGTCTATTCTCACCGGATGATGGTCTACAACCCGGTGGGAAATCCCGAACCGCCGATACTGCCCTACGCTTGAACTTGGGAGTAGGAATCGCAATTCCACTCCCTTTTTTGCTCTCCTATCGATTTTATTTTAACAACGCTACCACTTGCCTCCATTGAAAGAGTCTCAGTTAGAAAATACTATGATGAGTGTAAGTAGTTGTTTAGGGATAGGATTCGGCTTACCACTACTTCTGAAGAATCAACGAATAGAGAAGAACGAGCAATTAGTCCCTAGAATAAACGTTTTAAACATAATCATCGATTCGTTTTAGAGGAATAACCATGTATTGAGAGATATCAAAATGAACCTTGAAGAAATCCATTACCTTAACGATAATAAATCTGAATTCCACCGATTGACTTAAGGCTAGAGATGATTTGGCAAGAATGTGATATATGGCCACCCACTAGTACACTTCGAAAAAGAAGAGATGATCATGATTAGAGAGAGTAGGAGAAAATGATATTTCAGTTTAGAAATAAAATAGAACAACCGAATAGTGATGGACACATATTCGGCTAGGGAGAAAAGAAAATGAAAAGAGAAGAAAGAAACCACTTACCGATTCGATCAAAGAATAGATTAAGGGTCAAAAGGTTCGGCTATGGAGAGAAATGAACAAGAAGATTCGGCCACCAAAATATTGATTAAAGAAAGAGAAAGAAGGGTTGAAGAAATAATGAAAAAGAAAAGAAAAGATGGAGAAAGAGTGCTAGATAGTTTCGGCTAACAAAGGAAAATGAGCAGGAATAGATTGAGGGTTTCGACAAAATGAGAGAGAAAAATGAATATAGGTGCTAGAGTGTTTCGGTCAAAACAAGGGAAAAAGAAGTTGGAAAAGAAAAGTACCCAAAATGCTAAAATAAACCAAAACCTTTCATGCACAAATTTGCACTAAAAAAACCATAAGAGAAAGAAAAATTAGCTCCCTAACTCCCCCTACCAAAACCGTGTACTTCATTCACCAAAAAGGTCATGGTTGACCAAAAATTCTATCCCAAGCACCTTCCAAATATTCGGCCAATATATCCCCCTTCTTACTCCTTTCCTTTACTTCTTTCCTTACTCTCCTCCTTACCTTATTTTCTTAGTCTTCTTTCCAACATTAGAAAAGTCTTCCTTTCCTTCTTTGATTCCATGGCCGACACTTACCACACAACACTTGATAAGCTCAAAAATTTAAAATGCTAAAAGTTGCAATAGATGGGATTCGAACCCCTTCCCTCAATGCTCTCCACTTGACGCCACACCACTCCACCATGTGCTCCACTTGTGCTAGCAAAATACACATTTATTTCCTTAAGTCTTGATGCCACTTACCTTCTCTCCTTAAAGTGCTTAAACACAAAAATTTTGCTAAGGCCCAACTCAATCCCAAGTCTTCTTAGGGCCCCTAAACATACACAATTAACACTATTTACTAGCCTATCGCATGGTATAATGTAAAACATAAATTCCCAAATTTCAGGATGTTACATGGGTAATATGGAATTTTGTGTATTTTGTGATTTTATGAAATAGGGACTAAAATGTCAAAATGTGAAAATATGAGGGCTAATTTGTAAATTGCCATAAATATGTGTTTTTGGATTGAATTGAATGAATTAGTGAATAAATGAGTTAAATTTGAATATGTATAGATCAAGAATCGAAGAAAATGGACTTAGATTGTGGGAAATCGAAAGTAATTGAGTAGCCGAGTTCGTTTCTATTTATCCAAATCCGAGGTAAGTCTATATACAAATAAATGTATTTACATTGATATATGTATGAACATACAAAAATTTAAAATGATGAATATATATGAGATGATGAGTACATGAAATCCTAGATAGTATCGACATGATGTCAACATCCGAAAAAGTCTCGTACAAACCTAGGAATAGATAGGATTACATATGTCATGCCATAGGTGTCCGATATGTGATATCGTGTAAGACCACGTCTGGAACCTTGGCATCGATCTGAGACTTACGTGTAAGACCTTGTCTGGGACATTGGCATCGTATTTGATTCATGTAAGACCCTTTCTGGGACAGTGGCATCGATATCTGAGTACATGTAAGACCACGTCTGGGACGTTGGCATTGTACGACTATTCTGAGTATTCCGAGCATCCTATTCAATTTCAAACGGTTCAACGGGTAAATCCAAGAAAGGAAAGTCTACGTGAAATGTATAAACGAGTCAGGTACGTTTGAAAAGTACACTATGTATGTGTATGAAAGGTAAGTGTATATATATGAACTTACCAAGATGAATATGTGTATAATGTGATGAGATAATATGTGATATATGCTTGAATGTGCTATGAGAAAATGTGATACTTTGAGCTATGAAATGTGGGTAAGCAATGGTCAAACAAAAGGGCCAAAGAAAAGTATATGAATTTTGCAAATGAGAAACATTAATGACATTGTATCATTATGATTATGTGCATTATATGTTAAGTTTATTTGTATATGGCTTACTAAGCTTTTGAAAGCTTACTTTGTGTATGTTTACTCTGTTTTATAGATCGTCAAAGCTACTGAGGGCTCGGGGATCGTCATCACACTACTCAATCATATTTTGGTACCTTTTTGAAAGTGTAAATATTAAGTATGGCATGTATAGGCTAGTCACTTTGAATTATGTTTGAGATATGTATTTAGCCATGTGATATGGATAGGTAAATGGTTGTGATGAGTATGAGTAGTCAAGCTATATGATGCTTAGTTTGGTATGGTTTGTTAGCTAATGAAATGGTCAAGGTAATGGTAAGCTTGTTGATGCAAAATTGGTATATATTTGATGAGTAGATGTCATCTTGTAGTGGTAAGTTGTGGATGATTTATGCTTAGAAATGTTTGTGAATAGTTGAGCTAAATGGCATATAAGTTGGTATGTTTGAACAGTACTTGAATGAGTTGAAAAGGATGACCATTGGTATGTTTTTGGTTGCCAATTGTGTTTGGTATGATGCTTGTATGTGCTTGTATGGAATACCTAAAGTGTGGGTGGCATTTTGGCCTTGCAAATGGCCTATATTTTCCCACACGGTTGAGTACACAGGCATGTGGCTCAACCGTGTTCTTCGTGGTTGTATTTCAAAACAAGTAAGACTCGACCACGGGCTGGACACACGGACGTGTGACTGGCCATGTGGTGCAAGTCAGTGTCGACCACGGGTGAGGCACACGGGCGTGTCCACGGCCGTGTGGACAAGTCAGTATGTATGCCCTATTTTGCCACGACTTAGACACATGAGCGTGTCTGAGGCCGTGGGAGGCACACGGCCTGCCCACACGGGCGTGTGACCTCTGTAACTTAGAAAAAAAATTTAAATTTCTGAGAACTTACGTATGTATTCGGTTTAGTCCCGGCCCTATTCTAAAGCATGTTAAAGGTCTCAAAGACCTAGTTAAGGGACACTTTGATGTGATTTGCCAAATTAAGTTATGAAATGTCCGTAAAAGTTTCCATTTGTCTGGTAATGCCTCTTAACCCTAAATCGACGATGGTTACGGGCTAGGGTGTTACATTTGATTGGTATCAGAGCTACAGTTTAGTCAATTCTCAGACTAGCGTAGCGTATGAGAGTCTAGCTATACATGCCATAAATATGATATGTGATAGTGTGATGAATCCTGACATGTAAAATGTGTTTTCCGTATAGTAATGGATCCCGAAAGAGCCGTAGCTGACGATGTTGAAAGTAATGTGCCTGCTCCCGCTCAAGGGAAAGCGCCATCTGATTTGAGACCGGCTACTAGCGGTCAAGAGGGAGAGGCTAAACAGGCCTTCTTCCAAATGATGGACGAGTGATTCACTCAATACGTAAGAACTAATCCGGCTGTTTTACAACCTCCGCCCCGCCTAATCCTCCTCAGACTTCTTCTATACCTCTGGTTATGAGCTTGAATTTGTTGAATAAACCTCTGATCGACAAAATCCGTAAATATGGAGCCGAAGAGTTTAGGGCTACTAGTGATGATGATGCTGATAGAGCAGAATTTTGGCTCGAGATGTAAAACCCTAAACTCATATCCGTCACCGAATTAGGGTTATATGACATTACCGATCATATTACAACTTATATAAATATGCATTATATATTACAGCTCAACTTTAATATCCCATCAGTGAGTATAATCATTACATACACCAGAACCTAAAAATTTCATCATTCATCACATGGTATAAACAAAATATATCTAATTAAATCTTATTTCACAGTTTAGCAAACAACTACGCATGCAATATAAATTCAGTATAACATAGCCGAATACATATATACATACATAATTGATTTCATATTCGAATTCTTATTATCTACCAATAACAAATTTCATAGCCTAACACAAATCAAATCCATTTGTATCACACTTTATTATCTAACTCGAATACATATCATAACCAAATATGCATAGTTTACAACATCAATTTAAACCATCCTATTAAAGTCTCAATGACTAAACAAATCCTCCTATCTATTTACCATATTCGAATCTATATAACACCAAAACCAAATCACACAATACAATTATATAATTATACATTTTGTTTGAGTCCATTTCATAACTAAAATCATTCCATCACCCAAAGCATAATAAAGATACATGTACTAACCACTCAACCAAATCCATTATTAACATTTAACTAAACATTTAACTACCACTTAATGTCATGATTTTAACACCAATACCGAATCACAAATAACTTATAATTATCACCTTTATTTCATCACATAACCGATTACCTAATTTACAATACAAACAATTTCCAATTTGATTTATGTTTCGAATTATGTAACTCAATAATAGGTCATTAACAACCCACATCTCAAACATATGCCTCAATCACATATATCAAACTTCCCAAAAAGAACTAAGCATAAATCATAAATGGTTACTCCATACCCAAACATGTATATGTACCTAGCATGAACTCATATCACAGCGAAATTTATAAACCAAGAATAACACTCACATATACTACGATTAATATTACTTAAACATTAGATCATTAACATTAAGATCAAGCCATTTTCGCATGGCTCAAAATTACATATTCAAAGTTGAACAAAAATGCATATTAGCCTATTAATGCCATAAGTTCGGAAATAAACTTTCTAGAAGTACCAACGATTGACGATAGTGTTGATGACTTCAATAACGATCCCCGAGCCTGAAGCTGAAGTCCAAAATCTATAAACAACATAAACATATAACACAGAGTAAGCTAACATGGCTTAGTAAGCCTTAAGCATATAAAACAATTTAAAAGAACATTTAAACATTTTAACTATTCAATTTGTATTATTAACATGATAATATAGTATAAATAGACTATCATAGCTGAATACTAATGTTCTTATATGGCATATGATTATTCACTTCTCAATCCCAAAATTTCACTATCTCATTTAAATTTACAAACTTACCAATTAAGTAAAAAGGTTTAAAATCTAAAATGTTATCTCTTAATTACCTACTCATATTGCCGAATACACATAGTTCAACATGTCCCCATATACAATCGAATGTGTAAACACCATATATCAATATATGCATATATAACCGAACATACAAATATCAAATACATATATATCATGTATATAACCGAATATATATATTCATTAAACATCACATGTATCCCAAAGATTCAAATTTAGTATAACATCACATGTATTCAAATATATAATATCGTTACATTACCATTTTATCCACATACCTAAGAGGCCGAATATACAAGAGCATTTTGTCAACTTACTTGCTTAAAAATCACAAAATTACGAGGCCTTAAATATGTAAATTTGAAGATAGATCACCAGTATAAAACCTGCTAGGCATAAGCCTGAATCACACACCGGTACTAGGCCTGCTAGACCCGAGGTCTGATATTCAATCACCGGCAATAAGCCTGCTAGGCATAAAGCCCGATTAAGTTCACCAGTCCAAGGCCTGCTAGGCTCACAGCCTGAATAATGATACTTTTAAGCTGTCTCACACACATATTTCATATATCGAACCCTTTTATACACTTCATAATCTTTGTACGAACATTTCAATAACATATCTCAATCGAACAAACTTTAACACATTAAATTTTAGGTTTATTAACATTCGGCTATTCATTGTTGATTCCAAAAATTTCCAAAACAGCAAATTACTAAGTTACATGCATAACTTACAATGTTTTATCACTTAAAGACTTACCTCGGATATCAACGGACGACAAAAACCGACTATTCAACTATTTTTGTTTTTCCCCGATCCAAGTCTGACTTCTTTTGTTCTTGATCTAAACATATTCAAATTAAGCTATTCAAACATATTTTAATTCAATTTAATCCAAAAAATCATAAACGGGCAAATTACCATTTTGCCCCTAACATTTCACACTTTTTACAATTTAGTCCTATTTGCGCAAAACACAAAATACACAAAATTTGACTATACACCTTAAGGGCCGAATATTCCTAGTCTTCATACAAGTCCATACATTTCATTTATTTCACATTTTATTCCCCCTAAAATTTATTTTTTGCAATTTAGTCCAACATACTCAATTTCATCAAAAATTCAAAGACAAAACTTATTAATCTAACACATATTTATCATAATTCATCCTCAAACAACATAAACAACAAACTATCATCAATGGCTCAACTCAAAATATTCATCAAACTTAAAAATTAAAGCATGGGTCTTAAAGATTTCTAAGCAACAATCTCAAAAACGTAGAAATTATCAAAAACCGAATAAAAACGAACCTTGATTGAGCTTGAATAAGTGTCGAAACCTAGCTTGGGTTCTTTCTTTTTCTTTTCTTTGTTATTCGGCCATGGAAAGAGAAATGAAACTATGGCTTTATTACTATTTTTTTATGTCATTTTACTATAATATAACATTATTATACATTAATATATATTTTTAATTATAACAAATAATATATAAAACATATAATGATGGCATGTTGCCGTCCACTACCTTTGAAAATGGGCTATTTGCCCTTTAAGAACTCCATATTAAAAATCCACTATCAACTAAGCACTTTACACTATAGTTTGTAACTTTTACATTTTACGCGATTAAGTCCTTTTATTTAATCGAACACCTAAACGAAAAAATTAAGTCACGAAAATTTAACACCAACAAATTCACACATAGTAAACACACAAAATAATTTAAGAATATTTTTCAGACTCAGATTTGTGGTCCCGAAACCACTATTCTGATTAGGGTCTAAATCGGACTGTTACAACTCTTCCCCTTTAGGGATTTTCGTCCTCGAAAATCTTACCGATGAAAGGTTTGGATAACGTTCTTTCATTATATCTTCTGATTCCCAAGTTGCCTCTTCAACTCCGTGCTTTTGCCACAGTACTTTAACTAACAGATTTTTCTTATTTCTCAATTCTTTTATCTCACGAGCCAGAATACAAATCGGTTCCTCTTTATATGTCATATCAGGCTGAATCTCAACTTCTGTCGGACAAATCACATGTGAAGGATCAGATCGATATCTACGAAGCATCGAAACATGAAATACATTATGGATCTTTTTAGTTCAGGTGGTAACTGCAATCTATAAGCAACCGGCCCGATACACTCTATGATTTCATATGGTCCAATGAATCTCGGACTCAATTTGCCTTTACGACCGAATCTGAGTACCTTCTTCAACGGTGAAACTTTCAAAAACACTTGATCTCCGATCTGAAACTCAATATCTTTACGCTTCAAATCTGCATATGACTTTTGGCGATCTGATGTGGCTTTCAAACTATCACGGATCACCGCCACTTTCTGTTCAGTTTCTTTAATCAATTCAACCCCGTGTATCTTATTTTCACCGAGCTTAGTCCAGTACAATGGTGTACGACATTTACGACCATACAAAGCCTCGTAGGGTGCCATCTTGATACTAGATTGAAAGCTATTATTGTAAGCAAATTCAATCAGAGGTAAATATTGTTCCCACATACCTTCGAACTCAAGGATGCAACATCTCAACATATCCTCAAGTGTCTGAATGATCCGTTCAGACTGACCATCTGTCTGCGGATGAAAAGCCGTGCTAAAATGCAGTTTCGTACCTAGAGCATCTTGCAACTTCTTCCAAAACCGTGATGTAAATCTCGTGTCTCTATCTGAAATAATAGAAATAGGCACACCATGTAATCTCACAATTTGTGATACATGCAATTCAGCAAGCTTATCGAGTGAATAATCCGTACGAACTGGAATAAAGTGAGCTGATTTGGTCAATCTATCCACTATAACCCAAAGTGCATCTTTCTTGCTCGGTGTCATAGGTAAACCGGATACAAAATCCATAGTGATTCTGTCCCATTTCCATTAAGGTATCATGATCGGCTGAAGTAACCCAGAAGGTACCTGATGCTCGGCTTTTACTTGTTGACAGACTAAGCATTTCGAAACAAATTCAGATATGTCTCGTTTCATACCAGGCCACCAATAGTACTGTTTCAGATCGTTATACATTTTCGTGCTACCCGGATGAACAGATAATCGGCTGCTATGAGCTTCATTCAATATCATCTGAATCAACTCTGAATTTCTTGGAACACATATTCGATCTTTGAATTTCAAGCAGTCATTCTCATCAATTTGAAACTCTGATTCAACATCACTTCCACACTGAGCTCGTTTTGCCAACAAATTCTTATCAACTTTTTGGGCATCGCCAATTTGTTGAACAAACAATGGTCTTGCTTTTATTTCAGCTACTATCGAACCATCATCAGACATAACCATATGCACGTTCATTGCACGTAAAGCAAATAATGACTTTCGACTTAAAGCATCCGCAACAACATTTGCTTTTCCCGGATGATAGTCAATTACTAGCTCATAATCTTTCAAAAGCTCTAACCATCGGCGTTGTCTCAAATTCATATCTTTTTGAGTCATCAAATACTTCAGGCTTTTGTAATCTGAATAAACATGACATTTCTCACCGAACAGATAATGACGTTATATATTTAATGCAAACACAATGGCTGCTAGCTCCAAATCATGTGTCGGATAGTTTCTTTCGTGTGGCTTCAACTGTCTCGAGGCATAAGCCATGACTTTGCCTTCCTGCATCAAAACACAACCCAGACCATTCAAAGATGCATCACTATAAATAACAAATTCTTTACCCGATTCAGGCTGAACTAACACTGGAGCTTCGGTTAAATGAGCTTTCAACTGATCAAAACTTTTTTGACACTTTTCCGACCACTCGAACTTAACATCTTTCTGTAACAGCTTTGTCAACGGTGTAGCAATTATAGAAAAACCTTTCACAAACCGTCTGTAGTAACCCGCGAGCCCAAGAAAGCTTCGAACTTCAGAAACATTTTTCGATGGTTTCCAGTCAAGTATAGCTGATATTTTATTCGGCTCAACCCAAATACCTGATGCTGAAACAACATGGCCCAGAAAACTGACTTCACGTAACCAAAACTCACACTTACTAAACTTTCCATACAACTGTTTATCTCGCAAGGTTTGTAGCACAAGTCTTAGATGCTCGGCATGCTCGGTTTCATCTCTGGACTAGATCAGAATATCATCTATAAACATTACCACAAACTGATCCAAATACTATCTGAAAATTCGATTCATCAGATCCATAAAAACAACAGGTGCATTAGTAAGTCCGAAAGGAATAACCAAAAACTCGTAGTGTCCGTACCTTGTCCTAAAAGCAATCTTTGGCACATCAGAATCTCTGACTCGCAACTGATAATAACCCGACCTCAAATCTATCTTTGAAAACACTGAAGCCCCTTTCAGCTGATCAAACAAGTCGTCAATCCGCGGTAACGTGTATTTATTCTTTATAGTCACCTTATTTAGCTGTCGGTAATCAATACACATTCGCATAGTTCCATCTTTCTTCTTCACAAATAGAACCGGCGCACCCCAGGGAGAGAAACTCGGTCGTGCAAAACCCCTATCTGTTAACTCTTGCAACTGTGCTTTCAACTCTTTTAATTCAGTAGGTGCCATTCGATACGGAACTATCGAAATCGGAGTCATTCCCGGAACTAACTCAATACCAAACTCTACTTCTCGAATAGGTGGCAAACCCGATAATTCTTCAGGAAATACATCCGGATATTCGCTCACAACTGGTACCGATTTAATCTTCTTTTCAGTCACTTTACTATCAAGCACATAAGCAAAGTAAGCTTCATAACCTTTTATCACATACTTCTAAGCTAGCATCGAAGATATTACTGCTGGTAACCCATTCAGATCATTAGATTCAATCCGAATAATTTCACTGTTCTGACATCTCAAATCAATGGTCTTTCTTTTGCATTTAACAACAGCATCATGCAAAGTCAACCAGTCCATACCCAAAATTATATCAAATTCGTCAAAAGGTAACAACATCAAATCGGCTGGAAAACATGAATCTCGAATCATCAACGGGCAATTTTTACATACTTTGTCAACCAATACACACCGGCCCAAGGGGTTTGATACTCGAATCACAAACTCAGTAAACTCAACAGGCAGAGTCTTACTGGATACTAATGTTTCACACACATAAGAATTAGTCGAACCAAGATCAATCAATGCAATAACACTAGTATCATAAAGAGTGAAAGTACCGGTAATAACATCTGGGGAAGAAGCATCCTCACGAGCGCGTATAGCATATGCTCTAGTAGGTGCACGAGCCTTAGATCGGACTGTTGTATCTTTCGTCCCTCTCTGACTACCACTTACATTACCCGAATGCCTGGATGGTCTGCCTCGCGCTGACATGTTGCTCGGTCTCGCATTTTGAATAGTATTTTGCTCGGCTAACATTGGGCACTCTCGGATAAAATGATCCATCGATCTACATTTAAAACATGACCGATCATGTAATCTACAACTTCCAGAATGCCATTTACCACAGTGCTTGCACTCAACCCTGTTCTGCTGAACGTTACCAACACTGGCAATCGATGTAGCTCGTGAACCCACAGGAGGTCGGTCTCGGTCTCGTCTAGAAAAGTCTGAAGTAGCTTTATGTCGACTAGAATCATCTCTGAACTTCTTTGATACTGAGTGAAAAGTCTTACTCGATGATCTTTTACGGAAGTCTCTGGCTTTAAAATCAGCTTTTCTTTTCTCTTTTCCAAGCTCTTCGGCTTTACAGGCTTGCTCAACAAGTACCACGAACTCTTTAATCTCAAGTATGCCGACCAACAATTTAATGTCTTCATTCAAACCATCTTTGAATCTTTTACACATGATAGCTTTGGTTGAAACACATTCGCGAGCATACCGGCTTAGTCTCACAAATTTCCGTTCATACTCAGTTACGGTCATACGACCCTGTTTCAATTCTAGAAATTCTTTGCATTTTTGATCGATGAATCTTTGGCTGATGTATTTCTTACGGAACTCAATCTGGAAAAATTCCCAGGTCACTTTCTCTTTCGGAACCACCGATACTAGTGTATTCCACCAGTGATATGCGGTGTCTCGTAATAAGGATATAGCACATTTTAAGCACTCATCCGGAGTACATGATAGCTCGTCGAACACACGGATAGTATTATCAAGCCACAGCTCAGCTCGTTCAGCATCATCATCATCATTAGCTTTAAACTCTTCGGCCCCGTGTTTCCTGATTTTATCTACTAGGGGCCTGCTAAATCTCATCGGATCTATCATCGAGGGTACCATAGGTATCAGAGATGGATTATTCGGGGGTGGAGGTTGTTGTGCAGCCTGATTAGTCCAGATATACTGTGTAAACCAATCATTCATCATTTGGTAGAAGGCTTGTCTAGCCTCCCCCTCTGGATTACTCGAAGTAGGTCAAGAATCTATCGACGCTGTCCCTGGCACGGGATTAGGCGCTACGCTCTCGACATCATCAGCTATGGCTCTATCGGGATCCATTTACTATATAAAAACACATTACAGATGTCAGAGTCATCACACTATCGCATTATAATTTATGGCATATATAGCTAGACTCACACGCGCTATGGTAGTCCTAGAATCGACTAAACCGTAGCTTTGATACCAATCAAATGTAACACCCCTAATCTGTATCTGTCACCGGATTAGGGTTATATGACATTACCGATCATATTACAACTTATATAAATATGCATTGTATATTATAGCTCAACTTTAATATCCCATCAGTGAGTATAATCATTACATACACCAGAACCTAAAAATTTCATCATTCATCACATGGTATAAACAAAATATATCTAATTAAATCTTATTTCACAGTTTAGCAAACAACTACGCATGCAATATAAATTCAATATAACATAGCCGAATACATATATACATACATAATTGATTTCATAATCGAATTCTTATTATCTACCAATAACAAATTCCATAGCCTAACACAAATCAAATCCATTTGTATCACATTTTATTATCTAACTCGAATACATATCATAACCAAATATGCATAGTTTACAACATCAATTTAAACCATCCTATTAAAGTCTCAATGACTAAACAAATCCTCCTATCTATTTACCATATTCGAATCTATATAACACCAAAACCAAATCACACAATACAATTATATAATTATACATTTTGTTTGAGTCCATTTCATAACTAAAATCATTCCATCACCCAAAGCATAATAAAGATACATGTACTAACCACTCAACCAAATCCATTATTAACATTTAACTAAACATTTAACTACCACTTAATGTCATGATTTTAACACCAATACCGAATCACAAATAACTTATAATTATCACCTTTATTTCATCACATAACTGATTACCTAATTTACAATACAAACAATTTCCAATTTGATTTATGTTTCGAATTATGTAACTCAATAATAGGTCATTAACAACCCACATCTCAAACATATGCCTCAATCACATATATCAAACTTCCCAAAAAGAACTAAGCATAAATCATAAATGGTTACTCCATACCCAAACATGTATATGTACCTAGCATGAACTCATATCACAGCCAAATTTATAAACCAAGAATAACACTCACATATACTACGATTAATATTACTTAAACATTAGATCATTAACATTAAGATCAAGCCATTTTTGCATGGCTCAAAATTACATATTCAAAGTTGAACAAAAATGCATATTAGCCTATACATGCCATAAGTTCGGAAATAAACTTTCTAGAAGTACCAACGATTGACGATAGTGTTGATGACTTCAATAACGATCCCCGAGCCTGAAGCTGAAGTCCAAAATCTATAAACAACATAAACATATAACACTGAGTAAGCTAACATAGCTTAGTAAGCCTTAAGCATATAAAACAATTTAAAAGAACATTTAAACATTTTAACTATTCAATTTGTATTTTAACATGATAATATAGTATAAATAGACTATCATAGCCGAATACTAATGTTCTTATATGGCATATCATTATTCACTTCTCAATCCCAAAATTTCACTATCTCATTTAAATTTACAAACTTACCAATTAAGTAAAAAGGTATAAAATCTAAAATGTTATCTCTTAATTACCTACTCATATTGCCGAATACACATAGTTCAACATGTCCCCATATACAATCGAATGTGTAAACACCATATATCAATATATGCATATATAACCGAACATACAAATATCAAATACATATTTATCATGTATATAACCGAATATATATATTCATTAAACATCACATGTATCCCAAAGATTCAAATTTAGTATAACATCACATGTATTCAAATATATAATATCGTTACATTACCATTTTATCCACATACCTAAGAGGCCGAATATACAAGAGCATTTTGTCAACTTACTTGCTTAAAAATCACAAAATTACGAGGCCTTAAAAATGTAAATTTGAAGATAGATCACCAGTATAAAACCTGCTAGGCATAAGCCTGAATCACACACCGGCACTAGGCCTGCTAGACCCGAGGTCTGATATTCAATCACCGGCAATAAACCTACTAGGCACAAAGCCCGATTAAGTTCACCAGCCCAAGGCTTGCTAGGCTCACAGCCTGAATAACGATACTTTTAAGCTGTCTTAGACACATATTTCATATATCGAACCCTTTTATACACTTCATAATCTTTGTACGAACATTTCAATAACATAACTCAATCGAACAAACTTTAACACATTAAATTTTAGGTTTATTAACATTCGGCTATTCATTGTTGATTCCACAAATTTCCAAAACAACAAATTACTAAGTTACATGCATAACTTACAATGTTTTATCGCTTAAAGACTTACCTCAGATATCGACAGACGACAAAAATCGACTATTCAACTATTTTCATTTTTCCCCGATCCAAGTCTGACTTCTTTTGTTCTTGATCTAAACATATTCAAATTAAGCTCATTCAAACATATTTTCATTCAATTTAATCCAAAAACTCATAAATGGGCAAATTACCATTTTGCCCCTAACATTTCACACTTTTTACAATTTAGTCCTATTTGCACAAAACACAAAATACACAAAATTTGACTATACACCTTAAGGGTCGAATATTCCTAGTCTTTATACAAGTCCATACATTTCATTTATTTCACATTTTAGTCCCCCTAAAATTTATTTTTTGCAATTTAGTCCAACATACTCAACTTCATCAAAAATTCAAAGACAAAACTTATTAATCTAACACATATTTATCATAATTCATCCTCAAACAACATAAACAACTAACTATCATCAATGGCTCAACTCAAAATATTCATCAAACTCAAAAATTAAAGCATGGGTCTTAAAGATTTCTAAGCAACGGTCTCAAAAACGTAGAAATTATCAAAAACCGAACAAAAACGAACCTTGATTGAGCTTGAATAAGTGCCGAAACCTAGCTTGGTTTCTTTCTTTTTCTTTTCTTTGTTATTCGGCCATGGAAAGAGAAATGAAACTATGGCTTTATTATTATTTTTTTATGTCATTTTATTATAATATAACATTATTATACATTAATATATATTTTTAATTATAACAAATAATATATAAAACATATAATGATGGCATGTTGCCGTCAGCTACCTTTGAAAATGGGCTATTTTCCCTTTAAAAACTCCATATTAAAAAGCCACTATCAACTAAGCACTTTACACTATAGTTTGTAACTTTTACATTTTACGCGATTAAGTCCTTTTATTTAATCGAACACCTAAACGACAAAATTAAGTCACGAAAATTTAACACCAACAAATTCACACATAGTAAACACACAAAATAATTTAAGAATATTTTTCAGATTCGGATTTGTGGTCCGGAAACCACTATTCCAATTAGGGTATAAATCGGACTGTTACACGAGAACACTATCCGAGTATTTGATGAAATGTCGTTGACTCCTGAAGAATGCATAAAATGTGTTGTTTCTTTGCTACGAGACGCAGGTTATCAATGGTGGAAGACCTTGATTTCTGTTGTTCCGAAAGAACGGGTCACATGGGATTTCTTTCAGTCTGAGTTCAGAAAGAAATACACCATTCAGAGGTTTATTGATCAGAAACGAAAAGAATTTCTGGAGTTGAAACAGGGTCGGATGACCGTATCCGAGTATGAACAAGAGTTCGTGACACTAAGTCAATATGCTCAAGAATGTGTTTCAACGGAACCGATAATGTGTAAGAGATTTGATGTAACACCCCTTATCCGTATTCTATGCTGGAACCGGGTACGAGGCATTACCGGACTTAATCCACTTAACCACACAACTTCAACCAATAACTTCCAGTTCCAACTAGACATATCTCTATGGCTATCATAACAACCAAATTGAGAGCCTACGAGGCCTTGAACATTCATACGATGGGTTTCGAAACCTTACCGGAAACCTTTGCGATCTTAAAATTTTCACCTAAACAGGGGCCACACGCCCGTGTGAAACGAGATACGCGCGTGTGGTCAGGCCGTGTGATCACACACGCCCATGTCCCTACCCCGTGTGGGATTTATTCTCATTTCAAACCTACAGGGGTTTTCACACGGCCTAGACACGCCTGTGTCCTGCCCGTGTGTAAAAACTTGGGTATTCTGTTTGGGTCACACGGCCTAGGCACACGCCCGTGTGGCTAGCCTGTGGTCGACACTGACTTACAACACCAACATGCAGGGGACACACGGCCAAGTCACATGCCCATGGGCTAACCTGTGTCACATACAGCCTAGACACACGCCCGTGTGCCTACCCGTGTGGACAAGAACAAGGCTATTTGCCAAGCTCCTTTCACCCCTCTAGCTCATACAACATGGATCCATTCAACATATCATCAACAACTCATATTTGCAATCTAAACTTCCATGAATGACTATATCTTTTCATAAATGACAAGGTGAGCCATCAACCATGGCGATATACAAAGTATTTTGTCTTAAAAACGGGGCAACACACTTTTGGCCAAAACAACAAAATAATCTAACTAGTCTAGCCCCTATACATGCCATACACAAAATCACTAAGTCTAGATATACCGAGGTGAGCTGATAGTGTGGGCGATCTTCTGGTTATCTGCGTATCCCAGCTCGGCTCTTAAACTCTATAAACAAGGGAAAAGAAAGTTGAGTAAGCTTTAAGCTTAGTAAGTTTACATGTAAACAATATAACAATATAGTATGTGCTAAACAATTATATAGCATTACATACTAAACAAGAAACAATCCACATTCATAATCATGCTTACTCATTTCTTCCATTTCCACATTCCAACCATATCACAAGCTTAATGTATACACTTATTAGCATGTCTCCCTGCACTTAGCACCACAATGTCACATAATACATTATATCACAATCTCTTAATCAACCACCCATAATCAAATTACTCGGTGGTTTCGCACTTAGCCCACCATCGGTCTTTATTAGGGTGGTATCGCACATAGCCCACCAAAAAGGTTAGTCACGGTGGTGTTGCACATAGCCCACCAAATGATAAATAGACGATGGTACCGCACATAGCCCATCGTGATTAAGTAACAAGGAGGTATCGCACTTAGCCCACCATCAAGTGTTGTCATTACACGTTTATATGACTATTTCTTCATTCATACTAAACTATACAATAACTATCAAATTCAATTCACTTGAAACATACATGTTCTCAATCACCCCATGCACCAATCAACAACAACAATATATATAAAATGCATCGTTTACACATAAACTTACCTCGGTGCAAAACGTTTCAAATTGCGGTTTAGTCCGTAACCTTGCCTTTCCCCTGGTCAAGGTTAATTCTGCGCTCTTCTTGATCTATAACAATAAAGTTCACTCATTTAGATCATTCTATGATTATAATGCATCAAAATTTACACTTAGCCAAAAGTGACCATTTTGCCCTTATACTTTGGCAAAATTACGATTTTGCCCCGAGACTCGTAAATCATTTTTCAACACATTATTACATAAAACATGATTAGCTGAACATTTATTCCTCTTTCAACAACCCACAAATCTAACTATTTCATGCATTTATTACACAAACTTAATCTTTGCATTCAAGTCCTATTTAGGTGTTTTTATGCAAACACCTTTCACAAAAGTTGTTTCACAATTCCTTAACATTCATTTTCATCCATAAAAATTCAGGTAACAACACAAAATCTCTCATGGCAAGTCCTTAGACTTTCAACCATATCACAAATTAGTCCTCTCTTTAGCTAGATTAAGCTTTGAGGACTCCAAAAGTACAAAAATTATCAAATAACACCACCAAAATCACTTACTTGTAGAGAAGATGAGTTGATGAAATTTTCAAGCTTTCAAAACCCCTCTAAGCATGAAACTTTCGGTGGAGATGGAGAGTGAATAGTGAAAGATGATAGTTTTTTTTCTTTTTTACCATATTTTATTCATCTTTTCTCACCTAATTCACCCAATTTTGACAAAAAATTAAATGCTCTCGTCTCCCTATACCATATGGCTGGCCAACACTCCTTTATTGGCCTAATTTCACTTTAAAGACCTCCATTTTAAAATTCTATAGCTATTAGGTAACTCTACCTTGAAAAATAGAACTTTCGCACTTTATACGATTTAGTCCTTTTTTTCATAATTAAGCATGCTATCGCTAAAATTAAAGCACCAAAATTTCCATATAGCCTTATATTAATGTTATAACACATAAAATAACATCAAAATAATTTTCCTTAACCTCGGTTTAGTGGTTTGAAACCACTGTTCTGAATAGCCCCAAAATCGGATTGTTACAACTCTCCCCTCCTTTAGAGATTTTCGCCCTCGAAAATCTTACCGGCAAAAAGGTTTGGATATTGCTCCCTTCTTAGGAAGAATAGGCAGCTATTGAATCCACTGGCTTCTTTCGGTTCCCATGTAGCCTCTTCTACACCGTGTTTTTGCCATAACACCTTTACTAAGGCTATGTCCTTATTCCTCAACTGTTTCACTTCTCGAGCTAAGATTTTAATCGGCTCCTCCTCATATGTCATATCCGGTCGTATCTCAATTTCTGTTGGAGGAATCACATGCGAAGGGTCAGAGCGATAACGCCTTAACATCGATACATGAAACACATTGTGAATATTCTCTAACTCTACCGGTAAAGCCAACCAGTATGCCACTGGCCCAATTCTTTCAGTAATCTCATACGACCCTATATATCGCGGACTCAGTTTCCCTTTTCGACCAAATCTCAATATTTTCTTCCACGGCGACACTTTCAGAAATACTTTTTCACCCACTTTAAACTCAATTTCTTTTCTTTTCAAGTCCGCATACGACTTTTTTCGGTCTGAAGCAGCTTTCAGACTATCCCTGATCACTTTCACTTTTTCCTCGGTCTCTTTAACCAGGTCGACTCCATGAATTTGCTTCTCGCTAAGCTCGGTCCAATACAAAGGAGTCCGGCACTTACAACCATATAAGGCTTCATACAGTGCCATCCGTATACTCGGCTGATAACTGTTATTGTAGGCAAACTCAACCAAAGGTAGGTATCTCTCCCAACTACCTTCAAATTCTAACACACAGCATCGGAGCATATCTTCGAGAACTTGAATTACTCTTTTAGATTGGCCGTCCGTTTGAGAATGGAATGCAGTACTAAAATTCAACCTTGTACCCAAGGCCTTCTGTAACTTCTTCCAAAACCTCGAAGTAAATCGCGAATCTTTATCCGGGATAATAGATAGAGGCACTCCATGCAACCTTACTACCTCCGCAATATATAACTCGGCTAACTTATCCAGGGAATAATCAACATGCACCGGTATAAAGTGAGCCGACTTCGTTAATCTATCAATAACAACCCACACAACATCTTTCTTTTTAGGAGTCATAGGTAACCCCGTCACAAAATCCATGGTGATCCGATCCCACTTCCACTCGAGAACCATCACTGGCTGAAGCAATCCCGAAGGCTGTTGATGCTCAGCTTTCACTTGTTGACATATCAGACATCTTGTTACAAACTCCGAGATGTCTCTTTTCATACCCGGCCACAAATAAAATTTCTTCAGATCATTGTACATTTTCGTACTGCCAAGGTGTACTGACAAATAACCACTATGTGCTTCATTCAATATCTTCCGAATCAACTCACCATCCTTAGGTACACAAATCCTGTCATGGAACATTAAACAACCATCCGAACTTACACGAAATTCAGAATCATTTCCCGATTCACACTGGGTTTTCTTAGCTTGCAGCTCGTTATCATTCCTTTGAGCTTCACATATATGTTGAATAAATAGTGGCCTAGCTCTCAACTCGGCCAATATAGTTCCCTCATCAGACAATGCCAAGCTCATGTTCATAGCGCTCAAAGCATACAAGGATTTCCTACTCAGGGCATCCGCAACCACATTCACTTTTCTCGGATGGTAATCGATTACTAGCTCATAGTCCTTCAATAATTTGAGCCACTGTCGTTGCCACAAATTTAAATCCTTTTGATCCATCAAATACTTCAAACTCTTATGATCCGTGAAGATTCGACACCTCTAACCATGTAAATAATGTCGCCAAATCTTTACTGCGAAAACAATCGCAGCCAACTCCAAATCATGAGTCAGATAATTCTTCTCGTGCGGTTTTAGCTGCCTCAAGGCGTAAGCAACTACTTTACCCTCTTGCATCAACACACAACCGAGACCATTAAATGACGCGTCACTGTAGACCACGAACTTTTTCCCCGACTCAGGTTGTACTCAAAACTGGCGCCTCAGTCAACAATGTTTTCAATCTATCGAAACTCTGCTGACATTTCTCAATCCATTCAAACTTAACATCTTTGTGCAACAGTTTCATCATCGGGGTAGCAATCATGGAAAATCCCTTCACAAACCGTCTATAGTACCCCGCTAAACCCCAAAAGCTTCTGACTTCTAACACGTTTCTCGGTGGTTTCCACTCCATAATAGTCGAGATCTTTCCCGGGTCAACTCTAATACCATCACCCGACACAATATGTCCTAGGAATCTAACCTCTCGGAGCCAAAACTCAGTCTTACTAAATTTAGCATACAACTGCTTGTCTCTTAAAGTCTGCAAGACAATTCTCAGATGCTCCGCGTGATCACTCTCATCCCGAGAATAAATCAATACGTCATCAATAAAGATGACCACAAACTTGTCCAAATACGATCGGAAGACACGGTTCATTAAACCCATAAAAATCGCAGGGGCATTTGTTAAACAAAATGGTATGACCAAAAACTCATAATGGCCGTACCTTGTCCGAAATGCAGTCTTCGGCACATCTTGCTCCTTAACCCTCAACTGGTAGTAGCCAGATCTCAGGTCTTTCTTGGAAAATACCGTAGCTCTTTTCAGTTGATCAAATAGATCATCTATCCTTGGTAAAGGATACTTTCTTTTCACCGTCACCTTGTTGAGTTGTCTGTAGTCTATACACAATCTCATCGACCCATCTTTCTTCTTTACAAATAGTACCGGAGCACCCCCACGGTGAATAGCTTGGTCTCGCAAAACCCTTATCCGTCAACTCTTGCAACTGAACCTTCAATTCTTTCAACTCAATGGTGTCATTCTATACGGAGCAACCGAAATAGGTGCCGTTCCCGGAACTAACTCAATTCCAAACTCGATCTCTCTAACTGGAGGCAATCCGGGTAACTCTTCCGGGAATACATCCAGATACTCACATACCACCGGCACTATCTCAATCTTTATCTCAGACTCTTGAGTATTCAGCACGAAAGCTAGATAGGACTCACATCCCTTTCTTAAATATTTCTCAGCCACCAAGGAAGAGATCATCACAGGTAAACTATCTGACCCACCTGATTCAACCCGAATAACATCTCCATTTTCACATCTCAATTCAATAAATTTACTACCACAGTTCACTAAAACACTATGGGTAGTCAACCAATCCATTCCAAGAATCAAGTCAAATTCATCAAACGGCAACAACATAAGGTTTGCCGGAAAACAATGACCCCTAATTGTCAAAGGACACTTCCTACACACCTTGTCAACTAACACATGTTTACCTAACGGGTTTGACACCTTTACCACAATCTCCGTAGACTTAACAGTCATACACAAACTAGATGCCAATCTCATGCAAATATAAGAATGGGTAGACCCTGAATTAATTAAAGAAATAACAGAGGTGTCATGAAGAGAAAAAGTACCCGTTATCACATCTGGAGATGATGCCTCTTCGCGAGCGCGAATGGCATAGGTTCTTGCAGGTGCCCGACTCTCCGGTCTCACAGCAGAGTCTCGTGACGCACCTCTACCACTAGTCCCACTCCCCGGGTTCTTTTATGGCCTACCCCTTGAAGATACATTGCTTGATCTTATCTCTTACTTCCTTTCCTTGCCATCCCTCTCAAGACAATTTCAGATGAAATGATCGGGTGAACCACACTTGTAATAGTTTCTGTTATTCCCCTAACACTCCCCCGTGTGTTGTCTTCCACAATTTGGACACTCCGATTTAGACCTCGAATTTCCCATACTTGCCATCAAAGTGGCTTGAACTCTCGAACCTGAATACGTGTTTCCTCGCTCTTTTTGTGAATATCTAACTGATGCAGTCACCCGAGGGTTCGTTTCCTTAGACCTCTTCGATTGAGCTTGATAGGATTTACTCATCGGCCTTTTTCTTACATCCCGTGCCTCACTCACGGCCTTCCTCTTTTCCTTACTCAATTCTTCGGCCTTATTGGCCCTATCCACTAATACGATAAATTCTTTTAGTTCTAAAATCCCGACTAAAATTCTGACATCTTCATTCAGCCCATCTTCAAACCTCTTGCATAAAATGGCTTCTGTAGACACACATTCTTGCGCGTACTTACTGAGCCTAACAAATTCGCACTCATATTCTGCCACAGTCATCTTTCATTGCTTTAATTCAAGGATTTCCTTTCGTTTCTGGTCAATAAATTGCTGACTTATATACTTCTTTTGGAACTCCTCCAGAAAGAAGTCCCACATTACTCTCTCCTTAGGAACCACTAATGTCAACATTTTCCACCAATGGTATGCCGAGTCCCTCAGCAAAGACACGGTGCATTTTAAGCTCTTCTCAGGTGTACAAGAGAGTTCATCAAACACCCTCATTGAGTTCTCAAGCCAGAACTTCGCCCGTTCGGGGTCATCATCTATATTGGCTCTAAACTACTCAGCCCCTTGCTTCTAAATCTTGTCTACCGGGGGCTTCGTTATCCTCACTAAATCTATACCTTGAGGAGCCATTGGAACTGGCTGAGGTATAGGAGGGGGTGGATGAGGTTGACCATTGGGGTTTGCTCATACATACCCCTTGTACCAGTTACTCATCATTTGGAGAAAGGCTTCCTGAGCCTCTTCTCATTGACCCCTAGTCTCAGGTCCACTCTGCACAGGTGCGGTCCCTTGCGCGGGAGCCGGTGCATTACTAGCTGCGTCATCAGCAGCCGATTGATCGGGATCCATACACTATATAAAAACAAGTTTAAAATCATCAGAAGCCACCACACTATCATTATACGCTTATGGCATGTATAGCTAGACTCTTACACATGCTACGGTAGTCTGAGAACCGACTAAACCATAGCTCTGATACCACTAAATGTAACACCCCTTACCCTTATTCTACGTCGGAACCGGGTACGAGGTATTACCAGACTTAATCCACTTAACCATAAAACTTCAAACAATAACTTTCAGTTCCAACTAGACATATCTCTATGGCCATCATAACAACCTCATTGAGAGCCTACGAGGCCTTGAACATTCATACGAGGGGTTTCGAAACCTTACCGGAAACCTTTGCGATCTTAAAATTTTCACCTAAACAGGGGCCACGCGCCCGTGTGAAATGGGATACGCCCGTGTGCTCAGGCCGTGTGATCACACACGCCCATGTCCCTACCCCGTGTGGGATTTATTATCATTTTAAAACTACAGAGGTTTTCACACGGCCTAGACACGCCCGTGTGCTTAGCCCGTGTGCTCCACATGGCCTAGACACGCCTGTGTCCTGCCCGTGTGTAAAAACTTGGGTATTCTGTTTGGGTCACACGGCCTAGGCACACGCCCGTGTGGCTAGCCTGTGGTCGACACTGACTTACAACACCAACATACAGGGAACAAACGGCCAAGTCGCATGCCCATGGGCTGACCGTGTGTCACACACGGCCTAGACACACGCCCGTGTGCCTACCCATGTGGACAAGAACAAGGCTATTTCCTTTCACCCCTCTAGCTCATACAACATGGATCCATTCAACATATCATCAACAACTCATATTTGCAATCTAAACTTCCATGAATGATTATATCTTTTCATAAATGACAAGGTGAGCCATCAACCATGGCGATATACAAAATAGTTTGTCTTAAAAAGGGGCCAACACACTTTTGGCCAAAATAAAAAAATAATCTAACTAGTCTAGCCCCTATACATGCCATACACAAAATCACTAAGTCTAGATATACCGAGGTGAGCTGATAGTGTGGGCGATCTTACAGTTATCTGCATGTATCCCACTTCGGCTCTTAAACTCTATAAAACAAGGGAAAAGAAAGGGGAGTAAGCTTTAAGCTTAGTAAGTTTACATGTAAACAATATAACAATATAGTATGTGCTAAACAATTATATAGCATTACATACTAAAAAAGAAACAATCCACATTCATAATCATGCTTACTCATTTCTTCCATTTCCACATTCCTACCATATCACAAGCTTAATGTATACACTCATTAGCATGTCTCCCTGCACTTAGCACCACAATGTCACAAAATACAATATATCACAATCTCTTAATCAACCGCTCATAATCAAATTACTCGGTGGTTTCGCACTTAGCCCACCATCTTTATTAGGGTGGTATTGCACATAGCCCACCAAAAAGGTTAGTTACGGTGGTGTCGCACATAGCCCACCAAATCATAAATAGACGATGGTATCGCACATAGCCCATCGTGATTAAGTAACAAGGAGGTGTCGCACTTAGCCCACCATCAAGTGTTGTCATTACATGTTTATATGACTATTTCGTCATTCATACTAAACTATACAATAACTATCAAATTCAATTCACTTGAAACATACATGTTCCCAATCACCCCATGCACCAATCAACAACAACAATATATATAAAATGCATCGTTTACACATAAACTTACCTCGGTGCAAAAAGTTTCAAATTGCGATTTAGTCCGTAACCTTGCCTTTCCCCCGGTCAAGGTTAATTCCGCGCTCTTCTTGATCTATAACAATAAAGTTCGCTCATTTAGATCATTCTATGATCATAATGCATCAAAATTTACACTTAGGCAAATGTGACATTTTGCCCTTATACTTTGGCAAAATTACAATTTTGCCTCGAGACTCGTAAATCATTTTTCAACACATTATTACATAAAACATGCTTAGCTGAACATTTATTCCTCTTTCAACAACCCACAAATCTAAATATTTCATGCATTTATTACACAAACTTAATCTTTGCATTCAAGTCCTATTTAGGTGTTTTTATGCAAACACCTTTCACAAAAGTTATTTCACAATTCCTTAACATTCATTTTCATCCATAAAAAATTAGCTAACAACATAAACTCTCTCATGGAAAGTCCCTAGACTTTCAACCGTATCACAAATTAGTCCTCTCTTTAGCTAGATTAAGCTTTGAGGACTCCAAAAGTACAAAAATTATCAAATAACACCACCAAAATCACTTACTTGTAGAGAAAATGAGTTGCTAAAATTTTCAAGCTTTCAAAACCCCTCTAAGCATGAAATTTTTAGTGGAGATGGAGAGTGAATAGTGAAAGATGATAGTTTTTTTTTCTTTTTACCATATTTTATTCATCTTTTCTCACATAATTCACCCAATTTTGACCAAAAATTAAATACTCTTGTCTCCCTATACCATATGGCTGGCCAACACTCCTTTATTGGCCTAATTTCACTTTAAAGACCTCCATTTTGAAATTCTATAGCTATTAGGTACCTCTACCTTGAAAAATAGAAATTTTGCACTTTATGCGATTTAGTCCTTTTTCAGAATTAAGCCTGCTATCGCTAAAATTGAAGCACCAAAATTTCCACATAGCCTTATATTAATGCTATAAAACATAAAATAACATCAAAATAATTTTCCCTAACCTCGATTTAGTGGTCTCAAAACCACTGTTCCGAATAGCCCCAAAATCGGGCTGTTACATTTGAATATGGCTTGAATGAAGATATTCGCTTGCTAGTTGGAATTCTGGAAATAAAAGAATTTTTTGTGCTTGTTGATAGAGCGTGCAAAGCTGAGGGACTCGAGAAAGACAAAAGAAAAGCTGAGTCTGAAGTCAGAGATGCGAGAAAGAGATTTTTGAACAAATCATTTCAGTCTACTTCAAAGAAATTTAGAGATGAGTATAGCCGTTCTAAAACTAATGTGGGACATTCGAATCCGAGAGATCGAGCTAGATCACAGTTGAATTCTAAAGCTCTAGCTACATCGATGGCTAGTGTGGGAAATGTCCGGTCTGAGCGACCTGAATGTAAGCATTATGGTAAAAGACATCCAAAAAGTTGTAGGTTGAATGACCGGGCCTGTTTTAGATGTGGATCATTAGAACATTTCATCCGAGATTGTCCAGAGTCTGTTGAGCAAGAGATTGTTCAGAATCCGAGATCTGATAATGTTTCAGCGACAGGTAGACCTTCCCGAAATGCAAGAAATATAAGTGGTAGTCAGAGAATTACGAAAGACACTGTTGCGAGATCTGAAGCTAGGGCACCTGCCAGAGCATATGCCATCTGAGCTCGTGAAGAAGCTTCATCTCCAGATGTTATAACGGGTACATTTACTCTTTATGATACTTCTGTGATTGCATTGATAGACCCAGGTTCTACACATTTGTATATATGCATGAGCTTACTATCCAGTAAGACTTTGCCTGTAGAGTCTACTAAATTTGTTATTAGAGTATCGAACCCCTTAGGTAAAAGTGTCCTGGTTGATAAAGTATGTAAGAACTGTCCGTTGATGTTTAGAGATGTTTGTTTTCTGGCTAATTTGATGCTATTACCATTTGATGAGTTTGATATAATTTTGGGTATGGACTGGTTGACATTACATGACGCTGTTGTGAATTGCGAAAGAAAAAATATTAATTTGAAATGTCAGAATGATGAAATAGTTCAGATTGAATCTAATGATTTGAATGGACTACCGGCTATGATATCAGTGATGAAAGATCAGAATTATGTGAAAAAGGGTTATAAAGTTCATTTTGCTTATTTAATTGACTCAAAAGTATCTGAAAAGAAAGTTGAATCAGTGTCAGTTGTTTGTGAATTCCCTGATGTATTTCCTGAAGAATTACCGAGATTGCCTCCGATACGTGAAGTTGAATTTTGTATTGATTTATTACCGGGAACAACTCCTATTTTGATAACTCCGTATAGAATGGCACCAACAGAGTTGAAAGAGTTAAAGTCTCAGTTGTAAGAATTGACCGATGAAAGATTTGCACGATCGAGTTTCTCACCTTGGGGTGCTCCTATTCTATTTGTGAAAAAGAAAGATGACACGATGAGAATGTGCATTGATTACCATCAGTTGAACAAGGTGACTATCAAGAATAAATATCCTTTGCACAGAATTGATGATTTGTTCGATCAGCTGAAAGAAGCCACAGTGTTTTCAAAGATAGATTTGAGATCAGGATACTACCAGTTACGGGTAAAAGATTCAGATATTCTGAAGACTGCTTTCAGAACGAGGTACGGACATTATGAGTTTTTAGTTATGCCTTTTGGACTAACAAATGCTCCTGCTATTTTTATGGATCTGATGAACAGAATTTTCAGACCGTACCTAGATCGATTTGTTATTGTATTTATTGACGACATTTTAATTTATTCACGAGATGAAACTGAACATGCTGAACATGAGAATTGTTTTGCAGATTCAGCGAGATAAGCAATTACATGCAAAATTTAGTAAATGTGAATTTTGGTTGCGAGAAGTTAGTTTCCTGGGACATATTGTATCAGCCTCTGGAATTCGAGTAGATTCGAGTAAGATTTCTACTATTCTGGAATGGAAACCTCCGAAGAATGTGTCTGAAGTTTGTAGTTTTCTGGGACTTGCTGGTTATTATCAATGGTTTGTAAAAGGATTTTCAATGATAGCTACTCCGTTGACTAGATTGCTTCAGAAAGATGTGAGGTTTGAATGGTCTGATAAATGTCAGAAAAGCTTTGGTCAGTTGAAAACTTTGTTGACTGAAGCTCCAGTTTTGGTACAACCAGAATCGGGTAAAGAATTCGTGATTTACAATGATGCTTCATTGAATGGTCTGGGATGTGTTCAGATGCAGGAAGGTAAAGTTATAGCTTATGCCTAGAGACAACTAAAGCCGCATGAAAAGAATTATCTAACACATGACCTTGAGTTAGCTGCGATTGTGTTTGCTTTGAAGATTTGGTGTCACTATCTCTTTGGTGAAAAATGCCATGTGTTTTCTGATCATAAAAGTCTGAAATATTTGATGACTCAGAAAGACCTGAATTTACGACAAAGATGGTGGTTAGAGCTGTTGAAAGAGTACGAGCTTGTGATAGATTATCATCCGGGTAGGGAAAATGTTGTTGCTGATGCATTGAGTCAAAAATTACTGTTTGCATTACTTGCGATGAATGCTCAATTAGACTTGTCTGATGATGGTTTAGTTTTGGCTGAGTAGAAAGTAAAACCGTTATTTTTACAGCAAATATGTGATGCTCAGAAAGTTGATAATGAAATGTTAGCGAAACGAGCTCAGTGTGATTTGAACTCTGATTCTGAATTTCGAGTTGATGTTGATGGTTGTTTGAGATTTTGAGATCAGATTTGTGTTTTGAGGAATCCAGAGTTGATTCAATCGATATTGAAAGAAGTACATAACAGTCGCCTATCTATTCATCCAGGAAGTGCAAAGATGTATTATGATTTGAAGCAACACTATTGGTGGTCTGGTATGAAACGAGACATCTCTGACTTTGTGTCTAAATGTTTAGTTTGTCAGTAAGTTAAAGCAAAACATCAGGTTCCATCTGGTTTGTCACAACCGATTTTGATTCCCAAGTGGAAATGGGATAGGGTAACAATGGATTTTGTTTCAAGGTTGCCTTTGACTCTGAGAAAGAAAGATACAATTTGAGTCATAGTTGACAGATTGACGAAATCAGCCCATTTTATTCCGGTACGATCTGATTACTCACTTGATAAATTAGCTGAGTTATACATTTCTGATATTGTGAGATTGCACGGGGTGCCACTATCTATTGTATTTGACAGAGATCCGAGGTTTACTTCACGATTCTGGAAGAAACTGCAAGAGGCCTTAGGTACAAAATTGCATTTTAGTACAGCTTTTCACCCACAGACTGATGGTCAGTCCGAGCGGATTATTCAAATACTCAAGGATATGTTGAGATGTTGCATTCTTGAGTTTAATAGTACGTGGGAACAATATTTACCACTAATTGGATTTGCATACAATAATAGTTTTCAGTCGAGCATCAAAATGGCACCTTACGAAGATTTGTATGGACGCAAATGTCGGACACCTCTGTATTGGACTGAGCTTAGTGAAAATAAGATACACGGGGTCAATTTGATAAAAGACACTGAACAGAAAGTGAAAGTAATCCATGATAGTCTCGAAGCAGCGTTTGATCGTCAGAAGTCCTATGCAGACTTAAAAAGAAAAGACATTGAATTCGAAATCAGTGATAAAGTATTTTTAAAAGTATCCCCGTGGAAGAAAGTACTCAGATTCGAACGTAAAGGCAAGTTGAGTCCGAGGTTCATCGGACCGTATGAAATTCTCGAGCGTGTTGGACCTGTTGCATATAAATTGTTGTTGCCACCGGAATTAGAAAAGATTCATAATGTATTTCACGTGTCAATGCTTCATCAGTATCGATCCGATCCATCACATATGATTATTCTGTCTGAGATTGAAATTCGATCTGATATGACTTATGAATAAGAATCGATCCGTATCTTAGCTCGTGAAGTGAAAGAATTGAGGAATAAGAAAATCTCGTTAGTGAAAGTGTTATGGCATCGACACGGGGTTGAAGAGACTACGTGGGAGCCTGAAGAAATAATGAGACAACAATATCCGAACCTATTCAACGGTAAGATTTTCGGGGACGAAAATCCCTAAGGGGGGAGAATTGTAACAGTCCGGTTTAGACTCTAGTCGGAATAGTGGTTTTGGGACCACAAATCCGAGTAAAAAAATATTTTAATATTATTTTCTGAGTCTATGGCATGTGAATTAGTATATGTGAAATTTCTGTGATTTAATTTGATCATTTGTGTGCTTAATTTGATAAAAGGATTAAATTGCATAAAAGGTAAAAGTGGCAATTCATAAGTTAATGTGTTAAATTGACATGGCTTATTAAAGGTGAAGTCCTTAAGATGATATTAAACCATTATATTAGTAAGTGGGTGATAATGGACAAAAATGGCCATACATTATATGAATTTTAAATGTTTTCATTAATGGTAATATGGTAAATTGGTTATTAAGCTATATTAAATAAAAACAAACATTAAAAGATGATGATTATCATCTTGTTTTGCCGAAAGTGAAGGAAGAAAGGTTAGGTCTTTGTATTTTCAATGTTCGACACTCATTTAGCTTGATTCAAGGTATGTTTTGCTTTGGTTTTTGATAATTTCTACGTTTTTATAATCGTTGCTTAGTGTTCTTCAAAGCCCATGCTTTAATTTTGTGAATTGATGAAGATTTTGAAAAATACCATTGATGAATTCATGAGCTTTGTGATGTTTAATGATGAAATATGAAATATATGTGTTAGATTAACATGTTTTGTCTTTGGACTTTTGATGAATTTGAGTAAATTGGATTTAATTGAGAAAATAATATTTTGAGGGACTAAATTGTAAAATAAATGAAATGTATGGACTTTTATGGACTACATGAATATTCGGCCTAGCATGGGTAATATGGAATTTTGTGTATTTTGTGATTTTATGAAATATGGACTAAAATGTCAAAATGTGAAAATATGAGGGCTAATTTGTAAATTTCCCTAAATATGTGTTTTTGGATTGAATTGAATGAATTAGTGAATAAATGAGTTAAATTTGAATATGTATAGATCAAGAACCGAAGAAAACGGACTTAGATCGTGGGAAATCAAAAGTAATTGAGTAGCCGAGTTCGTTTCTGTTTATCCGAATCCGAGGTAAGTCTATATACAAATAAATGTATTTACATTGATATATGTATGAACATATGAAAATTTATAATGGTGAATGTATATGAGATGATGAGTACATGAAATTCGAGTTAGTATCGACATGATGTCAACATCCGAAAAAGTCCCGTACGAACCTAGGAATAGATAGGATTACATAAATCATGACATAGGTGTCCGATATGTGATATCATGTAAGACCACGTCTGGAACCTTGGCATCGGTCTGAGACTTACGTGTAAGACCATGTCTGGGACATTGGCATCGTATTTGATTCGTGTAAGACTTGTCTGGGACAATGGCATCGATATCTGAGTACATGTAAGACCACGTCTGGGATGTTGGCATTGTACAATTATTCTGAGTATTTCGAGCATCCTATTCAATTCTGAACGGTTCAACGGGTAAATCCAAGAAATGAAAGTCTACGTGAAATGTATAAACGAGTCAGGTACGTTTGAAAAGTACATTATGTATGTGTATGAAAGATAAGTGTATATATATGAACTTACCAAGATGAATATGTGTATAATGTGATGAGATAATATGTGATATATGCTTGAATGTGCTATGAGCAAATGTGATACTTTGAGCTATGAAATGTGGGTAAGCAATGGTCAAACAAAAGGGCCAAAGAAAAGTATATGAATTTTGCAAATGAGAAACATTAATGACATTGTATCATTATGATTATGTGCATTATATGTTAAGTTTATTTGTATATGGCTTACTAAGCTTTTGAAAGCTTACTTTGTGTGTGTTTGCTCAGTTTTATAGATCGTCAAAGCTACTAAGGGCTCGGTGATCGCCGAGGATCGTCATCACACTACTCAATCATATTTTGGTACCTTTTTGAAAGTGTAAATATTAAGTATGGCATGTATAGGTAGTCACTTTGAATTATGTTTGAGATATGTATATAGCCATGTGATATGGATAGGTAAATGGTTGTGATGAGTATGAGTAGTCAAGCTATATGATGCTTACTTTGGTATGGTTTGTTAGCTAATGAAATGGTCAAGGTAATGGTAAGCTTGTTAATGCAAAATTGGTATATATTTGATGAGTAGATGTCATCTTGTAGTCGTAAGTTGTTGATGATTTATGCTTAGAAATGTTTGTGAATAAGTTGAGCTAAATGGCATATAAGTTGGTATGTTTGAACAGTACTTGAATGAGTTGAAAAGGATGACCATTTGGTATGTTTTTGGTTGCCAATTGTGTTTGGTATGATGCTTGTATGTGCTTGTATGGAAGACCTAAAGTGTGGGTGGCATTTTAGCCTTGCAAATGGCCTATATTTTCCCATACGGTAGAGCACACGGGCGTGTGGCTCAACCGTGTCTTTCGTGGTTGTATTTCAAAACAAGTCAGACTCGACCACGGGCTGGACACACGGGCGTGTGACTGGCCGTGTGGTGCAAGTTAGTGTTGACCACAGGTGAGGCACACGAGCGTGTCCACGGCCGTGTGGACAAGTCAGTATGTATGCCCTATTTTGTGACGGTTTAGACACACGGGCATGTTTGAGGCCGTGGGAGGCACACGGCCTGCCCACACGGGCGTGTGACCTCTGTAACTTAGAAAAAAATTTAAATTTTTGAGAACTTACGTATGTATTCAGTTTTGTAACATCCCGATTTAGAGCCAAGTCAGAATAGTGGTGTGAGACCATAAATCTGAGGTATATGTATGAGTTTTGAGGTTTATGCTATGTTTGCATGTTAGTGTGAAAGTTTCATGAAGCAATTTTGTTAAATTGCGGTTGAATTGTCCAAAAGGACTAAATTGCAAAAGTTGCAAAATGTGAGATTCTAGAAGCTATTTGTATGAAATAGCTTTGGATTATCAATTAAAGGTCCTTAAATAGTAATTTTCCCAAATTTTGATTTTTGGACAAAAATGGGCATGAGTGGATGGTATTGGAAAAGTTTGACTAAGGGGCATTTTGGTCATTTGTCAATTAAGTGATTAAAAAGGGAAAAAGATGACAAAATTTCATTCATCTTCTTCTCCAAGCTGTCGAAAATTTTAAGAAGCCATTGTTAGGGCTCTTCAATTTTTCAAGCTTGCTAGTAAGTGCATCCAAGCCCCGTTTTTGATATTCTTCGTTTTTTTGAAGTCCTATTAACATGAGTAAGCTATTTTTAGCTATATGTTGAGCTAGGATTGATGTTCAAAAATGTAACCATGTAAGACATGCATGTATTTTGATGTTTTATGGAAGAATATGAAGGCTTGATGTAGTAGAAACATCTTTTGCTAAGTGAATTCCATGAAAAATGCATGTAGGGACTAGTTTGTGAAAGTCTTGAGATTGGTCATACATGAGTGATTTAGTGAGAATTGATGATTGCTTTAGTTGAGTAAATGATTCGGCTAAACATGAAAGGCTAGAAAGTTGAATGAAAATCACTTTACGAGCCTTGGGGCAAAAGTATAAATATGAGGAAGTTTAGGGGTAAAATGGTAATTTTGCTAAAGTATGAGATAAGGGTCAATTTAGTCAATGTGTGTATTGAACGGGTTGATTTGTCATTTTAGATCAAGAAAGATGAAGCTCGGATCTTAACCGAGGCAAGGGCAAGGTCGTGGACTAAATTGCACATCTCCATACTTTTTGAGTACCGGGGTAAGTTTACGTATGAACGATGCATTTATGCGTATACATTGTTAATGCTAGCTAATGTGTAGCATGATTGAGAACCTATTCAATTCTAGTGGAATGAATGAGATAGTAGTTGTGAATGGATGAATGTATTACAAGTATACATGCGAATGTGTAGTGATAATGCTTGATAGTGGGCTAAGTGCGATACCACCTTGATACTTAACAATGATGGGCTGTGTGCGATACTATTGTTAAGCATATTATTTAGTGAGCTATGTGTGGAATCACTATAATTATCCTTTGTGGTAGGCTATGTGCGATACTACCTTATGATCTGATTGTGGTGGGCTAAGTGCGAAACCATCGAGTAATTTAGCTGTGTAGATGTATTATTGAGAAATAATGATGTGTTGTATTTTGAGTAAATTTGCTATTGAGTGCAGGGGTGCATGTCAATGATTATGAGTCTGTGACTTATGATGTGTTGAAGATGTGGTAAGGGATAGAAAGAGTAAGCATAGTAGTGAATGTGAATTACATATGTTAGTATAATGCTAATTGTTGTTTAGCTTATGCTAGAATGCTTAAATTGTTTATGTGTAAACTTACTAAGCTCAAAGCTTACTCCTTTCTTTTCCCTTATCTTATAGAGAACAAGGATTGAATCGTGATACGCGAATTAATCGGAAGATCGCCCACACTATCAGCACACTCCGATACATTAGACAAAATGTTTTGTATATGGCATGTATAGGGGCTAGATAAGTTAGTGAATTTTGTTGTTTTGGCTAAGATATGTTGGCCATTAGATGGATAAACTATTTTTATAATGTCATGGTTGTTGGCTACTTTATTATATGAAAAGATGTATTTATCCATGTAAGATTAGGTTCATTATGAGTTGGTTATGGATGTGTTGAATGAGTACTTGTTGTGTATGCTAAAAGGGTGAGAAGGGCATGACAAATAGCTTTGTTCTTGTCCATGTGGGTAGACACACGGGCGTGTGTTTAGGCCATGTGTGACACACAACCAGCCCATGGGCGTGTGACTTGGCCGTGTGTCCCCTGCACGTTAGCATTTTAAGTCAGAATAGACCACGGGCTAGCCACATGGGCGTGTGCCTAGGCCGTGTAAAGTGGTCAGTGTTCACCACGGGTGGAGAACACGAGCATGTCCAGGCCGTGTGAATTTAGTCAGTGTCTACCACGGGTGGAAGACACGGGCATGTCTTGAGGGCACACGGGCATGTCCCATTCCACAAGGGCGTGTGACTCGTGTCTAAGTGAAAAAAATTTTAAGATCGATAAAGTTTCGGTAAAGCCTCGGAAGCTCTCGCATGTATGTTTAAGACCCCGTAGGTCCTTATGGAGGTAGTTGTGGTAGCTATTAAGAGTAGTCACGTTGAGCCTAAGTGGCGATCAAGTGGTTTTAACTCGGTAATGCCTCGGGCCCAGTTCCGGTGTAAAATACGGGTAAAGGGTGTTACAGGTTTAGTCCCGGCCCTATTCTAAAGCATGTTAAAGGTCTCAAAGACCTATTTAAGAGACATTTTGATGTGATTTGCCAAATTAAGTTATGAAATGTCCGTAAAAGTCTCTGTTTGTTTGGTAATGCCTCTTAATCCTAAATCGGCGATAGTTACGGGTTAGGGTGTTACAGTTAAGGGCTAGACCATTATATCATCAGCAAATTTGTGAAGCTCAAAAGAAAGACAAAGAATTGCAAGTTAAAAGAGTTCAGTGCGAATCAGATAGTGATTCAGATTTTCGAATCAGACCAAATGACTGCTTAATGTTCCGTGATAGGGTATGTGTACCGAAAGATGATGAGCTGATTCAGAAAATTTTACAAGAGGCACACAGTGGTTGTTTGTCAGTATATCCGGGTAGTACAAAAATGTATAATGATTTAAAGAAGTTATATTGGTGGCCGGGTATGAAAAGAGACATCTCATAGTTTGTGACAAAGTGTTTGATCTGCCAACAAGTGAAAGCCGAGCATCAGGTACCTTCGGGTTTGCTTCAGCCAGTGATGGTTCCCAAGTAGAAATGGGATCGAATCACGATGGATTTTGTAACAAGGTTGCCTATGACTCCTAAAAAGAAAGATGCTGTGTGGGTTGTTGTTGATAGATTAACGAAATCGGCTCACTTTATACCAGTACATACTGATTACTCACTTGACAAGTTGGCTGAGCTGTATGTTGCTGAAATTATGAGATTACATGGGGTGCCTATGTCCATTATTTCGGATAGAGATCTGAGGTTTACTTCAAAGTTTTAGAAAAAGTTGCAAGAAGCCTTGGGTACGAAATTGAATTTTAGTATCGCTTTCCATCCGCAAACTGATGGTCAATCCAAAAGAGTGATTCAAGTTCTCGAAGACATGCTCCGATGCTGTGTTTAGAGTTTGAAGGTTGTTGGGAAAGATATCTACCTTTGGTCGAATTCGCCTACAACAACAATTATTAGTCGAGTATACAGATGGCTCCGTACGAAGCATTATATGGTCGCAACTGTCGAAATCATTTGTGTTGGACCGAGCTTAGGGAGAAGCAAATTCATGGGGTTGATTTGGTTAGAGAAACAGAAGAGAAAGTGAAAGTAATCTGTGATAGTCGAAAAGCTACTTCGGACCGAAAAAAGTAATACGCGGACTTGAAAAGAAAAGAAATTGAGTTTCAGGTGAGTGATAAAGTGTTTCTGAAAGTATCCCCATGGAAGAAAATATTGAGATTTGGTCGAAAGGGCAAATTGAGTTCGCATTTTAGGGCTAGTCGAAACAGTGGTTTTGGACCAGTAGCATACCGGTTAGCTTTCCCGGCGGAGTTGGAGAGAATACACAATGTGTTCTATGTGTCAATGTTGCGACGATATCGTTCTAATCCTTCGCATGTAATCCCTCCTACAAAAATTGAGATACGACCGGCTATGACCTATGATGAAGAACCAAATAAGATTTTGGCTCGAGAGGTTAAACAATTGAGGAACAAAAGTATAACTTTGGTGAAGGTGTTGTGGCAGAAACATGGTGTAGAAGAGGCTACGTGGGAACTGGAAGAAACCATGAGAAAACAGTACCCAAACCTTTTAATCGGTAAGATTTTCGGGGACGAAAATCTCTAAAGGGGGGAGAGTTGTAACAGCCCAATTTTAGGGCTAGTCGAAACAGTGGTTTTGGAACCACTAACCCGAGGCAAGAGAAATTATTTTTAATATTATTTTACGTGTTATAGCATGATTATATGAGTGCATGAAAATTTTGCTAAATTAATTTTAGTGATTGCATGCTTAATTGTGAAAAAGGACTAAATCGCATAAAGTGCGAAAGTTCTATTTTACAAGCTATAGGTGTTAAATAGCTATAGAACCTTAAATTGGAGGTCCTTAATGTGCAATTAGACCTTTCTAATGTTGATATCCGGCCATAGGGACAAGAAAATTTAATTTGGTCAAGATTTGGTGGATTAGGTGACTTAATGGAAATAAAATAAAATAAAACATAAAAAGCTATCATCTTTTTCCTATCACCTTCTTCCTCCACCAAAAATACCAACAAGAATAGGGGTTTGGAAGCTTGAAATTTTCAGCAACTCATCCTCCTTACAAGTAAGTGATTTTGGTGGTCTTTCTTGATAATTTTTGTACTTTTGGAACCCTTAAAGCTTAAGCTAACTAATTAGGGGACTATTTTGCAAAATGGTTGAGAGTCTAGGGTTTTGCCATGTGAGTATTTATGTTGATTTCTGAAATTTTATGGAAGAGAATGAATCTTAGTTGTTAAATAAACAACTTTTGTGAATGGAGTTTCCATGAAAACACCTAAAAGGACCTTTTTGTAAAGGTTGTAAAATAGGTGGTAAATGTGTGAAATAATTGAAATTATGAGTTTCTATAAGAGGGAATATTAATCGGCTAGGCTTGGGTGTGTGAAAAATGAACACATTTCATTTTACGAGCCTAGGGGCAAAATAGTAATTTTGCGAAAGTCTAGGGGTAAAATGGTAATTTTTCCAAAATAGGAATTTTGGAGTGATTTTAATAATGTGGTTATTTAATAAGCTAAATATGTCATTATAGATCAAGAAGAGCGTGGAATCAACCTTGACCGAGGCAAAGGCAAGGTTTCGGACTAAATCGCAAATTGACATATTGTGTATCAAGGTAAGTTTATATGTAAATGATACATTCTTTTTACTTATGATTTTACATATAAATGTATTATGTGAAATGTGGATGAATATTGTTGATAATTATTAACTGATAGAAAGTGAGGAAATTATGAATGAATACCGTAATTATTGTTAATGGTGGGCTATGTGCGATACCACCGTAATTATTGTTATTGGTGGGCTATGTGCGATACCACCGTAATTATTGTTATTGGTGGTCTATGTGCAATACCACCGTAATTATTGTTATTGGTGGGCTATGTTCGATACCACCGTAATTATTGCTATTGGTGGGCTATGTGCGATACCACCGTAATTATTTTTATTGGTGGGCTGTGTGCGATACCACCGTATTTACTATTATTGGTGGGCTGTGTGCGATACCACCTTGTTATTTATTAGTGGTGGGCTGTGTGAGAAACCACCCTATATTTGGTATTATCCCGAATGTGTTTATCGAGAAACTTTGGATTAAATGAGATTACGTGGGACTGTGTGATGATGAGTGCAGGGTATAAGTGCATGTAAATGTGAGCAATGTGTATGTTGTGTACTTGGAATGGGGTAAGATTTGGAAAATGAGTAAGTACAATTGCAATGATCTGAATTATTCTTGATCAGAATGTAATGTTCTTGATTGATAAGTATGTGGTATGATGTTTATTGTTTACATATAGACTTACTAAGCTTAAAGCTTACTCCCTTTTCTTTCCCCTTTGTTTTATAGTATCGACAAGCCAGCTTGGGGAACGGAGACCGTCAGAGGATCACCCACACTATCTACACATTTGGTATAGTTAGAGCATTCTTTTTTAGTATAGCATGTATAGGGTTTTGGTCTTTTGGGTTATATGTCATATTGGTTTAGCCAAATGTATTGGCTTGTGATGATATTTGATTCATTTTGTATAAGTCCATGAGATGTGGCACATAATATTTATTTGAATGTAAGCCTATTCATATATGCATGTATGTGTCAATGCCATTATGTTATGGCTTATGGTTATTGTTGGTTGAATGATGATATGTTGCATGTGTTTATGGATGTTTAGTGTGGTTTTGATATTGTGAAAGTTGGTACAAGTTTGAGTGGCAAAAAGGCTTGGTAGATAGCCTTATTTTGTCCACATGGGCTGAGGCACAGCCGTGTGTCTCAACAGTGTGGAAGACACGGCCATAAGACATGGGCATGTGCCCAGGCCGTGTGAAGTCTGCACCTGATTTTAGGAATTTAATTCACCACACGGCCTGAGGACACGGGCGTGTGCCTTGGCCGTGTGACCTTATGGAGATGATGACATCATAAATAGAATGTCAAGGTTTTCACACACGGGCTAAGACACGGGCGTGTCATGGCCGTGTGAGGGATACGGGCCGTAGATACGGGCATGTGCCAAGCCGTGTGAAAACCCCTGTAGGTTCGAATTTGAGAAATAAATCCACACGGGCTAAAAACATAGGCGTGTGTGATAACACGACCTGGCCATATGGGCGTGTTCCTTTCCACACGGGCGTGTGGCCCTGTTTTGAGTAAAAAATTTCTTAGCGCTCGTAAGAATCCGAATTAGTTCTGAACTACTCCTTATGTATGTTTTGGGCCTCGTAGGCTCGTTTAAAGGGTGATATGGATATTTAAGGAAAGTTTTAAATTTGAGTGGAAACTTATGTATCGGTTTGTATGATTGCTTGCTTGTAAGTCTGGTAATGTCTCGTACCCTATTCTGGCGTCGAATACGGGTAAGGGGTGTTACAATACTGTATAACAAAGGATTCTCACAACCACTGCTGCGATGTCTGACGGCATCAGAGGCTGAGTATGTGATGGGAGAGATTCATGAAGACATTTGTAGCGAGCACTTGGGTGGAAGATTGCTCGCCCAAAAAATCTTTAGGCAGTGATATTACTGGCCCATAGTTCAGAAAGACGCACATGAGTTAGCTCGCACATTCAACTTAGGGAGTCAACATCCTCTGCCCATTCCCCATAACCACAGTACAAAAGAAATTCATAGTGGTCGCGGTGGACTACTTTACCAAATAGATTGAAGTTGAGGCTCTAGCAACCATCAGTGAGAGGCAAATGGAATCTTTCCTTTGGAAGTCGATTGTGTGTAGGTTCGGTGTACTACGTCTGATAATCACGGAAAATGGTACACAATTCCAAGGGAAATTTAAGAAATTTTGTGCTAATATTCATATATCCTTAACTTAAAGCTCTATGAAAACACCCCAAACCAATGGGCAAGTTGAAACTATGAATAAGAAGATTTTGATAGCTTCAAAGAAGAAAGTGGGAGAGACTAAAGGTGCTTGGTTAGAGGAATTACTTGGAATTTACTGGGCCCTGTGAACATCCCATCACACTACAATAAGAGAGACAACATTCTCGATGGCTTATGGCGCAGAAATAGTGATTTCCGCTGAGATTGGCATGCACTCACATAGAACGACATACTTCGACGAAAATGCCAACTCGGAAGCTATGAAGCTCAACCTTGACCTCATTGATGAGGTTAGAGAAGCAATAGAAATTAGGAATGCAACATGTGCCCAGCAAGTAGCTCGCTACTATAATTCCAAGGTAAAAAAACAAACAGTTTCAAGTTGGTGACCTTGTGCTTAAAAACACTGAAGCCAGCTTTGTAACAACCTGACTTAGGGGCTAGTCGGAACAGTGGTTTCAAAATCACTAATCCGAGGTCAGATAAAATTATTTTTATATTATTTTATGAGTTAGAGCATGATTATATAAGTGCATTAATATTTTGGTGCTTTAATTTCAGTGATTATAGGCTCAATTGCGAAAAAGGACTACATCGCATAAAGTGTGAAAGTTCTATTTTATAAGCTAAAGGTGCCTAAGAGCCATAGAATATTAATTGAGGGTCTTTAATGTGCAAATAGACCCATAGACATAAGGTGGCCGGCCATAGGGGACAAGAAAGTCAAAATTAGTCAAAGTTGGTAAGGATTTGGTGACTAAATTGATTATTTTATATTAAAATAAAGAAAAGATGATATCCTTCTCTTCACTCATCTTCTTCCACCGAAAAAAAAAAGCAAAATAGGGGCTTTAAAGTTCAAAAATTTCAGCAAACTCTTCTCCCTACAAGTAACTGATTTTAATGGTTTTTCTTGATGATGATTGTACTTTTGGAACCCCCAAAGCTTAAGCTAGCTAAAGAGGGGACTATTTTGCAAAAAGGTAGAAAGTTTAGAGTTTTACCATGTTAGCATGTATATTTTTTGCTGCATTTTTATGAAAGAAAATGAGTCATAGATGTCTAATAAACAACTTTTGTGAAGGGTGTTACCATGAAAACACCTAAAAATGACCTTTTTGTAAAGGTTATAAAATATGTAGTAAAAGTGTGAAATATTGAGTTTTGATGGTTGCCATAAGAGAAATAAATGTTCACCTAGGCTCGTTAAAGAAAGAAATTTGATTAAAATTGATTTTCGAGCCTAGGGGTAAAATGGTCATTTTGAGAAAGTTTAAGGGCAAAATGGTAATTTTGCCAAAATGTGATTATTGAAATGTGTTTAATAATGTGGCAACTAAATGGCCTAAATTGTTATTATAGATCAATAAGAACAAAGAATTAACCTCGACCGGGGAAAGAACAAAATAACGGACTAGATCGACAATCTAGCCTATTTTGAAAATCGAGGTAAGTTTGTGTGCAATAAATTCAACATCATGTTATTAAGTTTCTAAATGATTGATATTAGCAATGTTGTACAATATTTCTATGAATTCGAATTATGATGTTGAATGAGAAAAATGATGAAAATTGTGAAGTTGAAGTCCCGGTTAGACTATGGTGAAGGTGAGAATACTATTAACAAAACATGATATTTGTAAGGTCCCGTATAAGACCATGTCTGGGATATGGCCTCAGCACCGAATCGAGATCCCGTATAAGACTATATCAGGGATATGGCATCGGCATTGAATATAAGAATTGTATAAGACTATATCTAGGATATGGCGTCGAAAATCGATCTGAGATCCCGTATAAGACCATATTGGGGATATGGCATCGGCATCTAGAAGTGACCCACGTAAGACCACATCTGGGATGTGGCATTGGTGTCGCAATTATGTGAATGAGAATGATTATGTATCCTTTAATATCTCAAGTAATTTTCATGTGGTAATTAGTTAAGCTTATGCTAGAGATGAGATTAATGCTAATACCAAGTGATGAGGTGATACAGGTATATGTGAGTAATTCATGAGAATGGTTCACGATATGTGGCAGGTTATGTAATTGATAAGAGTAAATATGATTAAGTTATGGAAATGAGCTTAAGACTTGTGTTTTTATTCAATGAGATGGATGGATGACATTATGAGTTTTATGTTGCTATTTATTTCATGCAAACTTACTAAGCTTTATGCTTACTCCTCTCATTTCCCTTTTCCTTGTAGTATTGCCAAGATAACTCAAGGATCGTGGGACATCGGAGTTCGGAATCACACTATCGACTACTCTTTGGTATAACAAAGTTAGATTCATTTTGAGTATGGCATGTATAAGACTTGGATATTTTGTTATTTCACATTTGTTAGCCAAAGTGTTGGCTATTTATGTTATCAAATTCATTTTGTAAGTGGTCATTGGAATCGGGCCAATATTTGACAAGTTTTTATATATATCCAATGATGAACGAAATTCACTAAGTGTATGCTTGTGTGGATGTCTTGATTTAGAGTCTTTAGAAGTGCTTTATAGTCCTGATATATGTTGGATTGAATTGGTGTAAGTATGGGTGTTGTATAGGGTGGCATTGGCTTGGTAGATAGCCTTTCAAATGTCCACACGGGTAGACACACGGGCGTGTGTCTAGGCCGTGTGTGACACACGGTCAGCCCCATGGGCGTGTTGATTGGCCGTGTGTCCCCATGCATGCTAGGATTACAAGTCAGTATGCTCAGTAGTAAAGACACGGGCAGAGACACGACCGTGTGTCTCAGCCGTATGGGAGGCACGGCCATGGACATGGGCGTGTGCCCAGGCCGTGTGAAGTCTGCACCTAAAATTAGGAATTTAATTCGACACACGGTCTAAGGACACGGGCTTGTGCCTTGGCCATGTGACCTTAGTGAGGTGATGACGTCATAAACAGAATGCCATGGTTTTGGCACACGGGCTAAGACACGGGCGTGTCAAGGCCGTGTGAGGGATACGGGCCAGGGACACGGGTGTGTGTCCGGCCGTGTGTAAACGCCTGTAGGTTCGAATTAGAAAATAAATTCCACAGGGCTTAGGAACATGGGCGTGTATGACCACACGGCCTGCCCACACGGGCGTGTTCCATTTCACACGGGCGTGTGGCCCCTGTTTAGGCGAAAATTTTCTAAGTGCATAAAAGTTTCTGGTTTAACTCCGAAACTTTCCATAAGTATGTTTAAGGCCTCGTAGGCCCATAATAATGAAGTTATGAGTATGAATGAAAGGTTTTAAGTTGAAATGAAAGCTTATAGCCCAAAGTTGTATGTTTAAGCAAGATAAGTTCGGTAGTGCCTTGTATCCGGTTTCGGCGTTGAACACGGGTAAGGGGTGTTACAAGCTTCCCAGCTTCACAACAAGGAAAGATGGCCCCAAGATGGGAAAGATTGTACAAATTTTTACAAAATATAGGCTACAGAGCGTACAAATTGGCGAGACTGGAAGGCATAACTTAGGGCCATTTTTCCTTGTTGCGAAGCTGGCTTTAGTGTTTTTAAATATTCTGTAAACCCGTACATAGAATGCACATCATCTTAAAAAAATATTATGCGTAAATTTTGATACTTTAATGAAAAGATGTTCTTTCAATAGTATATTTTCTTTATATAATCCTCCCTCCAAAACAATTAGCGAGAGCTAAGGCTCGTGTAACACCCCTAACCCGTATCCAACGCCGGAACAAGGTTACAGAGAATTACCGAACTTACAAACGAACAAACATACAATTCATGTTCATCTCACATTCAAATCAAAAAGCAATCACTAGCAAACATATAGTCCCTAATACGAGCCCTCGAGGGCCAAAATAGACATTAGAAACAAGTTGGGACTAAACCGAGTACTCAAATTTTTTTTCGAAAAACATGGAAATTTTTTAAAGGTGCAGGGGACACACGCCCGTGTGGCCAGACCGTGTGTCTCACACAGCCAAGAGACACATCCGTGTCTCAGGCCATGTAGACATTCGAAATAGGGACACACGATCGTGTCCCGAACCGTGTCCGAGCCCGTGTAACTCACTGACTTGGGTTACACGACCAAACCATACGCTCTTGTGCCAAGCCATGTACCTTACGAAATGACCTCACACGCCCGTGTGCCAGGCCGTGTGAAAACTAAAGGGTATACTGACTTGTGCCATACGGCCAAACCGCATGCCCGTGTGCTAGGCCGTGTGAAGCTACTGACTTGATTCCATTAGAATTTACAGGGGACATAAGGCTGTGTCACCTGGCCGTGTGTCACACACAGCTGAGACACACGCCCGTGTCTCTGCCCATGTGGACAAAAATAGGCCATTTTCCAAGCCATATTTCTCACCCAAATTTGTACCAACCTAAACACAACAAATTTCATATGACCATGACATAATTAGGCATTCAAAACCAACCTACATCAATCTTGTAACATGTTATAACATCCCATACAATCATGATACACATAGGCACCTCAATTGGCCATTTAAATACATGCCAACAATGTCTCCAAAATTACCTAATTGGTCAAACACATATCTGCATCATTGTGCCTAAAACTTAACATGTATGCTACTTATCAATCTCAACTATTTGGTACCCAAAATACCAATTCACAACCAAAGCATTCACATGGAATTCATACACCACATATAATAAGGCCATTTACACATATATACATAACAAAATATACCAAATACAAGCCAAATTAAATGGCTAAAAAAATGACAAAACATATAGGCTACCATTAGCCAAAAAGACCTATACATGCCATTAAACCAAATATTTAGCCAAAAGTACCAAGATAGCCGATAAATAATGTGATGAGATCTCTGACAGCTTCCAATCCGAACAAGCTTTCGATTCACTATAAAACACAGAAAATAACACAGGGTAAGCATTTAAGCTTAGTAAGTTCGTATGACACAGAATTTAACTTACCATTTAACCACAATTTAGATAAGTAACTCTAAGCATAAAACAATTCAGTTTGGCCAAAGCCTAACACATATTCAACAACCAAGTTAGCCATGTATTCATTTAAAAATCGAGAATCATGTATAAGTTCAATAACTAATTAAATTCCATATGCATATAACATCTATACCATATATCCATATATCATATATAAACCATTCCATGTAATTCATGTAAGTACCTGTACTAGTTCGTATCGAACTCATATAAAATCGTAACAAAAACTATGCCCGTTGAACCCCTTGGAATATCGTTAGATACACGGGTAGTACACACGAGGTGTACTGAACTGTAATCCATCAATTCCTGTACATGTATGCTCATACGAGCTATAAACAGTAAGCTCCTCCGAGTTGAATAACGGTAAGCTCATACAAACTAAGTATCGGTAAGCTCATAAGAGATGGAATCGGTAACCCTAATGACATGTCATTTGTATCCTACGAATTCTTAAGGTTCAAACGGGGCTCGGTATTCTTCGTACGTCATCGGTTATGCGCTTGATAATCATACATAGTAATTATACAATCCACATACATATATTTCAATTTAAAGCATATAAATACGCAATTTAATTACACGAACTTACCTCAAACTCATACGGAAGAAAACGATCGTTTATTCCAACACTTTATCTTTTCCCCGATCTAAATCCGTACATTGCTTTTCTTGATATATATAATCAAATTTAACTAATTTAAACCTCATTATATTAAATTAAATCCAGAAATCATATTTTGGAAAAATTACCATTTTGCCCCTATACTTTTGACTTCTTTACAATTTAGTCCTTAGGCTCGTAAAATGAAATTCATGCAATTTCATCCACACCTAAGCCTAGACGAATTTTACACATGCTTATAGCAGCCCATACATTTCACGATTTCACACATTTACCACACAATTTTCACATTTCTCAATTTAACCCCTAATTGACAATTTCAACAAAAATCACTTAACAAAAGTTATTTGATTCGCAACAAAGATTCATTTGCTTCAATTAAAATTCAAAAACAACTAAAATGTATTCATGGTAAAACCCTAGACATTCAAACATTCTACAAATTAGTCCCCGGGTTAGCTAGGTTAAGCTACAACGATCCCGAAAACATAAAAATCATTAAAAATAAACTTAAAATACACTTATATGCAAGGGATTTTCTTTTCCAAAATTTTAAAGCTCCCAAATCCCCTCTTTTCTGAATTTTTCGGTTCATGCATGAGTGAAAGAGATGACCATTTGTTTATTTTATTATTTTTATCTTTAATTGGCTAATTACCAGATTACCCTTACCTAACTTTAAAATTTTCAAAATTACCAAGCCATGCACATCCACTAACTCATTTAATGGTCTAATTAACATATAAGGACCTCCACTTTAAATTTCTATAGCTATTTAACACCTTTAGCTAATGGAACACAACTTTTGCACTTTACGCGATTTAGTTATTTTCATCAAATTGAACATGTAAACATTAAAATTCCTTAACAAATTTTTTATACGATAATACAATCATGTTGTAGATCATGAAATAATATTAAAATAAATTTTTTGACCTCAAATTTGTGGTCCCAAAACCACTGTTCCGATTTCACTGAAAACGAGTTGTTAAAGCTCGCAGGTTCAATACCGCAGCCTCCAAAATAGTTAGCAAGAGCTCAGGCTCCCAGCTATAATCTTAAGGCTCACGGGTTCAATATTTCAGCCTCCAAAATAATTAGCGAGATCTAGGGCTCCCAACTGTAATCTTAAGGCTCGTAGGTTCAATACCGCAGCCTCCAAAACAATTAGCAAGAGCTAAGGCTCCTATCTACAATCTTAAGGCTCACGGGTTCAATACCGCAGCCTCCAAAATAGTTAGCGAGAGCTCAGGCTCCTAGATGTAATCTTAAGGCTCGTAGGTTCAATACCGTAGCCTCCAAAATAGTTAGTGAGATCTCAGGCTCCCAGCTGTAATCTTAAGGCTTGCAGGTTCAATACTTATGGCTTGCAAGTTCGAACAACGCGACCTACAAAGCAGTTGAAGCTTATGAATTAAGTTTAAAATTGGCTCAAAGATAGCCTAAAATCCAAAACTTGTTTAAATTTTCTTAAGTTAAAAATTTGCTAAAGTTCACGGAAAGGTAAAATGTCATAACATTAAGAAATAAATTCGAAAACTTCAGTTCTTTCGTCAAGATCACCACAGACCTCATTCTCCCTCCCTTTTCCCTCAACAACTTTAGCATTACCGATAGTAGGGTCAACAGTGATGTCATCACTAGTAGGCACAATAGTTGGTTCAAAAGGAGTCTCCTCGAGGTGAAAATCCCTTGAAATTTTCCACTTGGATGCGAACTCATCTTAAGCGACTCCTAAAGGACAACAAACATCAAAGTCAAGCTGGTCCATCTCTACCTTAGCAAGAGCACCGCAATCAACCTTGTGAACATCAAAAGGCCCAGCAGCAACTTGAGCATGCAGAAGAATATTGGATTTGAGCTCAGGGGTGACATCACTCAACACCCCCAAAGTGTTCTTCTTAAAACTCTCAAAAGCCTCTTCTTGTTTTCGTTTTAACTCCTCCGCTGTTGCAGCCTCATGTTCTGCAGTGATTTGGTTCAAAACGGCTTTATGCTTTTCTACAACCCTTCTCAACTCAGCATCCAAGGCCGCGATATCGTTGGAGAGTGCATCATTTTTCACTTGTTCAGTTCTAAACTTTCCAATGAGCTTCTCATTTTGTTTGTAGAGCACCTCATTCTCAATCCTTATCTTCTGCCATTACTCCTGAGTGCTTTTAAGATTTCCTTCAAGCTACCTTTAAATAGCCTTTGTCCCAATAATTTTCTCTTCAAAGTCTAGACTGATAACGGAGGCCTCAACGAGGAAAGCTTGCAAAGAGGAGCTGAGTGTTAACAACGCAGATTTCTGCGAACTCCCAGATAAGTCATTAGCGCATATCTTCTTCTTCGCAGCCTCTAGCACTGAAGCTCTCCACTTCTCTACAATACATTGCAGCTCCTTAGTGTTTAAGTTATAGTGACTCGGAGCTAGCTTACCACTATTTTCAGCAAGTAGCTCCTCAGTGAGAGATGCAGCATGGGGAGAAATATAGAGAGAATGAGAGTTACCATGAGCAATGATAGGAGAACTCTCGTGAGCCACAGTTTGTGAGCTCACTAACGGGGAAGCAAGGGTGGTGGCCACCATAGTAGAAGTCCCCGTGCGATCTGCTCTCCTTTTGCGGTGAGACTTTATCCTGCCACTATCTGTCTCCTCCTCGCTTCTAGCCACCACGATAATAGCTCTCGTATTAGTTCTATGCCTATTGTACTGAGCCTTCAGAGCAGCTCGCAGGTCCATAGCCCCGGTAATTTCCATGGCTTCGTTAAGTTCTCGTGAAGTGTTGGTAGTTTCCTCAATATCATTTTCTAAACTACAAGCTGTGTCTGAATCACCAAAAACCTAGCATTAGTAGGAGTAGTTATCAAATTAACGTAGGGACCACTTTCTACCAGTGGTGACCCCAACACCACCTAGGGACGAGGCTTTATCCTACAATAACTATAATAGAAATTTTTAGGTTCTTCTTTCAATCCCATTAGAATTCGGTCCAAGTGATCTTCGTCACCATAGAGCACGTGTGGGCATGATTGCCCCTCAGATGCCGCACCTAACGCCTCAGCAACTTCTCTACTGTTACTCCGTTTATATCCATTGGGGATATGACCATCGAAACAGTATAAGAAAATGTTTCTCACAGTTATGACATTTTCAATAATTAGGGAATTGCCAACACGGAGCCTTCTCAATTGGGCTTCACCTCTATCTGTCCTAATAGTTCGTTGGAAGGAGTACACATCCCCACTCGACGCAAACTATTCTGTAGGAAAGCCAAACCCATCTACGAGCTTGCATTTTGCCCTGATATACTTCCCCTAGTTCAACTGAAGGTTGGGACATCAGTTCGCAATTATAGTTGGACCTTTTCCGCGAAGAGAGAAGTAATGAAAACCCACTGAATTCGCTCGATTCTGAGCCTTTAACAGATACAGAATCTGAAAAACTATGAGTTGTGGTACTTCATTACAGCAGTAACAGTCAATAAAGTAGGCCACAACGATCCACCACGAAAATCCATAAAGTTGACCAGGGGGAATCTGGTAATCATCAAGGAGATGGCAGAAGAACGGGTTCAAAGGTAGGTGAAACCCAGCATCCAAGGCATAAAGGAGGAGTAAGAACCTGCCATCATTGGTATCACTGAGCCTGTGTGAAACCTTAGGAATAGAGAATTCGTAGGAAAAATTGGGAATCTTGATTCCCCACGCACGTAAGTCCCGATGCATCTCTTCTTATTTTGTAGTGTAGGGGAAAAGTTAACTTTGACAATGGTTTTAGAAGCACGCTCTCGCGGTGGGCAATGCGAAACTAATTGAGCATGAGCTCCTCTTATTCTCGACATGTTTTCGACGCAAAAAAAAGAAGAAAAAATAGAGGAAATTTAAAACCTAAGATGAGAAGTTACTGAGATTTTCCTTGAAAAAAAACTTTGACTGATTTCGGTTATAAAAATATTAAGAGTGTGAGTTTTAGGGTTTCAGAAAACCCCCTTTTAAAGAAGTCTCTTCACTCCATATTCTGATGGTTTAAATAAACGAGGGACACCAGCGGTCAGATACACGTGAGCATGATCCGTCCTTACATGTGGTGAAGCTAACATAAGGTCATAATAGACACTGCGTATTCTACATGCTGTAATAAAAGCGAAGTGGTGGCCCTAAAAAACGCTACTTTATAACCCTCCTTAGGCCCACTAGGGGGACTAGATTTCTATACAGTAATAGTCACTGACCTAAGACCCAAATAAGCTTCGGGTCGCCGACCTGCGACCTGGCTAGACCCCACCAGATGGATGCACATGAGATGTACAGCGAGAGGACAGTGAGAGGAGCTTGCGGTATCGACTCACAAGAGTTGAAGGGAGCTCGCAGTATCAACCCACAGAAGTCGAAGGGAGTTCGCAGTCCCAACTCGCATACACCCAAGGAGTTCACATGAGGGGACCGTGAACGCCGACATGCAACTTGGAAAGATACACATGTCCAACATGCCCAAGGCTTGTTCAGAGTGTCAGTCCTATGAATAGTGGGGTCAAGTCATGAACAGTGGAGTCAAATCATGAACAGTGATAATATGTATAAATACCCGAATGTTTCTTTTAATGAAACACACAGAAAATTACTCAACACTAGTTTAATAAAATTTTGTACGGATTGCACAATAAAAGTTACATAAATGAAAGTACGAAAACAACAAAGAGGAATAGATTCAATGTATTACTACTTATGGTAAATGTATTCTCTCAAGATTATAGTAGATACTTAGAAATTAATTTACTTTTTTGAAAGTGTTATTTAATAATATAAAATTAAATAATTTAATCTAAAATGCTAATTAAATTAATTAGCAATCGTAGTTATATTTATATTTCAAATTGGACAATTAATTTACTTTACCTTAAAGTTTAATATGGTAAAATTGTCATTTTAGCATAATTAAAATTGAGTTTACATTGGCCTACAAAATGTGGAGGATTAGTTACTGGGCTCACTCCGGTAGATACCTTGAGAAATAAAAAAAATTGGGTTTACATTAGTTAATTGAATTAATAATTTTAATTAATAATAAAATAATTATTTTTGAAATAGAAAACTAACCATTAGGTTGGGTAATCGTATAAGCTTAGTTTTAATTTAAATTGAAGGCTGTATTGTAGGTATAATTAGATCCAACACATGAAGATCTGAGAAACTCATTTTTGGGCATGTGCCATGATATCTAAGGGAGTGACTCCTTGGTGTCATTGGCCTCTTGAGCAAGGAGTCCTAGTAGGACTCAGTTTTCTATTAAAACATTATTATGCTTCTCTCATTCAACTTTTGTGATTTTCTCATAAATATATAGGGGTGCCAGAATTTAAAAGAATTTTTGTAGGGGTACTTTATTGAAATTTAGTGAGAAATTTATTTGAGTTATTTTTCTTGAACTCAAATAAGTGCTGTTATTCTTGAGTTTTCCTATCTGATTTGTGAGATCATAATTGAAATCCTCATAAGCAATTATAATTCAATTTTAGAAGTTAAATTTTAATTTTCTCCATTCTATAAAGAAAGTCAACTTCCACCCCTTGGGAAATCTTAGTTTTCGTCTAGTGTTTAGTTCTTTGAGTTAGTGTCCCTTCTTTAAGCATTTGAGAGTTCGAGAATAGTAGAAAATATCATTCAGTTGAAATCTTGAAGGATTTGTATTCAAATTGGATTGTTCGACAATCAACACCTTCCCATATGCTACTTGCAGTTTCACCTATCTCTTTAACTCAAAAACATAGATACTTTATTTTAACAAATTTATTACCAAATATCATGATAATGGTCTTTTTTTATTAAAAAAAATTAAAAATTCATATTGTGCCAACTCAAATGCTTTTTATATCAATTTTTTTAACAATTGCATTAGAGCTTTGGTCGTGATATGTGGAATAGTATAAATTGTTGACCAAATTGATTCCTCTTTCTCTATTGTATATGTATATGATATTTATTATGATTTTAAAATGATTAGCTACTTTGTTGATATAATGAAAGGTATGTGATTACATATGTATTGATATTGTTAAACTGTGAGCTCGCCCCCAATTAACCGATGCTAGACATAGTCAGGGTATAGTTGACATGCCATAGGATTCGTATATGTATTGGTGGGAGCATTCTGGCACTTCCGTGTATTCATTCTGGCACTTAGGTGCAATTCATTCTAGCACCATGGTGCAAATTTATTCCACTTCGGTGTAATACATTTTGTGGAGTGTTAGGGGGATCAATACGTTAGTGTCTGATCAATACTTTGGTGCTTATTGTGGAGTTTTAAGGAATAAATCCACATACTCATACTTGTGTCTGTATCCAATTAATAGGGGTTACAAGTAAATGTTTATTATATCATTTTGATTTTGAAAATGATACATTATTCTAATTTGTGGATAAACTTCGTTTTGAATATGATAAGCGAACATCACTCTGATTCTACTTATAATAAGTTATCCTAAAAATGATTTGTTTTAATTGCTTTTATGTTTAGCTTCAAATTATGTTAGTACCGCTTAGTAATCAATACTCAGCATACGAATTTGTTTTTTACCATGTGCAGGTATCGTAGGTTTTTGAGGTGATCGTGTATCGTCAGCATCCAAGCGATCAACACTCAGCTCATCTATCCATTGTAAGGTTTTAATTGTGCTTAATTATGTATGGCATGTACCTAAGTAATTAGGAAGTGTTTTGGAGTGCTTATGATATTTTGTTTGTATATATCTATGCTCGTGTTTTGGTATACTTGGTAAGGTGACCTATAAGGTTTCCAAGGTTGATTTTCAAGTTTTGTTTAGTAGTTAGTTATGCATGGTTGTATAGGTTTAAAAAAAGTATGTTAGTTGATAAATTTGTCTAATTGTATTGGACTGTATGCTTGGATGGAATTTGATTGTGATTACATGTGTTGAATTGATGGTTATTGCATTGGTTCTATGTTTAGGCATGTTTTAGGTATAATTTGCTATGGTTGGAATGCTTGAAAATAGGCATTTTTAGTTATTTTGTCATTCAGTCTCGAGACAGGAAGGACATGTCTTGAAACCGTTAGAATAAAATTTACCTTATTGCTCGTGCAAAGTCTTAATGTCTTGAGACATTCCAAGTTAGTCTCAAGACAAAGTGGCTCTTGTCTTGAGACAAGGGTACATCGAAGTTAAACTAGTTTTTCCCTATTCCAGGTCTCAAGACATCCAAACATTGAAGCTAAAATAACAAAACAAGGGAGGCCTATCTCGAACACAGTCTCGAGACTTGAGAAGCCATGTCTCGAGATGTGTCATCATCGAAGCACAATGTTGAAATTTTATTAATAGATTTTGGATTCGAACCTTAACTCTATTTTTTATCGAATGCAAACCTATAACCCTATTTATAGAATCATATAACATTGAATCATCATGTTTATGTTGATAATTGTTATTATATGTGATTATTATGAATTAATGTCAAATTGTTTTATTAAATTACTTGAAATAATTTGAGTTGCTTAGGCAACGTAATGTGACGTCACACATTTAGATTCAACGTCTGGATCAGATGCGGGGTGTCACATCTAGTTGATGCAAAACTTTATATTTTCCATGTGATCAAAGTTTCAAAAATCATGGAAAAGTCAAATTTCAAAAACATGATCAAGTTCTATGTTGAGCATCCTGAACATTTATGGTAAAAAGGATATGACAACATGGTTTACTTACTAAAAATGACCATTTTATGATTTAACATCAAGATTGATGAACATCTAATAAGTTTAAGCCTTAATAAGAGCCTTTACGAATTTACACTTAAAGTATTATGGCTTTGGTATGGTCATTGGTTCACTTGATATGGATGACCTCTTAACTATAAAAAGCAATGAAAGTCTCATTACGAAATTTAAGTTGAAATGCAAAATGCTTTTGAGATGATTGATCTTTAATTGATGATCTATTTCCTTAGAATGAATATTAAGCAAAACTAAGAAAAAAAAATTCATTTGTCAAAGAAAATATGCCAAATTTTTTTGTAATAAGTTCCATATGGAAGAATTTAAGATCATGAATACTCTTATGAATTCAGATGAGAAACTCAACAAGGACGGAGTTGAATGTATGAAAATATTTTATATTAAAATTTTTTATGAATTCATGTTGTGTGATGTATCCCAAAAAAACAAGGCCTAACATCTTGTATGTTGTAAGTGTTCTATCTTATGTCATGCATTGTGTAAGTGGCTTACACATAAAGAGTGTTAAAAAAATGTTATCAAATATGTCAAAAGGGACCATCAATTGTGGTGTCAAGTTCAACAAGTGTTAGAAGTTTTAAGATTATTGGATTTTTTTATAGTGACTAGATAAACTCTTTAGATTATATGAATTGTTTCAGCTTGCACAATCGATAGTAGAAGTTGATTTCTTATTTGCAATAGCAATTTTCAATCAAGGCTTATAATTGAGAAGATTATACTCAAAGGCAAAGCAAATAATTTTTTAAGGGGGGAGGTAATATTACAAAATTTTAAGGGGCAAAGTATTTAAAAATTTATTAAAAGGTATTAAAATAAATTATTAAATTTTTTGAGGAGCCAAAAATGTAAGTGTTCCATTTTTAAAGCTCTAAAAAGCTTTGATTGAATGAATAATTATACGGAGGGGTCTTAAATTAAAATTACCCCTTTTAATTGGAGGGAAAAGGTCCCTTTGCTTCGCAACTGATTCTGCTTGATTTGCATATGGACCAAGTGTTAGTAGACAATCAAACTCCAATTCAATCTTTCATGAAAAGACCAAACATTTCAAAAATAAGCTTCTTCTTTTTTCTTTTTTAATATAGTGCAGAAAAGTGGTTAATGATCTTGGTTTTCTGCAAAATTAAAGATTAAATTGCTGTCAATTTTCACTAAGCAAACGAGTTTGAGTTTTGAGAAAATAACTTAACTACTAGAAATATATGATTTGAAATTAATCATAATAACATAAAAAATATGTATGATATTAAAATAAAAAAAATAAATACATAAATACATCAGATTAGCAATACTAAATATATTACAATTGTTTATCATCATGTTGTTATTAATCGTGAGTTAGTGTCGAGTTGATTTGTAATGTTAAATTAATTAACAAAATTGCTAATATTAGAAACTCAATCACACATGTAAGCGTGTGGAAACCACATATTTAGAATACAGATTTATGTTTAAAAATAACATACAATAAATAATGAAATATATGATTTAAAACTAATTGATTATAATATATGAAATATGTACGATGTTAAAATAAAAAAAATAGGTTAAATTGTAAGTAAAACAAAATTTAAATATACGAATACATCATATAAGATTATTGTATGAATACAATTATTTATCATGGTGTTGTCATCAATCCTAAGTTGATACCAAGTTAATTAGTGACACCATCTCAATCAACAACATTATTAATACTAGGTTTTTTCACACCACAATGTGAGTGTACGAGAATATTTTATATTAAAAATATATTTATAAAAATATTTTAACAAATGATTATCGGTGGGTTGACAATAAATTTTATATAAATTTGTTGTTCTTGGTTCGTTTCTCAAATAATTTTTTTATTTGAAGACAATATAAAAGTATGAAAAAATAAAAATACCCTTATAATAATATTAGTTACCCATTTTCACAATTGAGTTGATGTCGAGTTAACTCATAATACCAACTTAATTATACATTTTATATATAGTATAGATATACTAATAAAGTATGCATAAAAAATTAAAATATCTAAAAATGTTAAAATTAAATTTTGATTGAGTAGTAAATTTAAAGTTTTACTAACCCAATTAACATGTGTTCAAATCTTATCATATTCATATATTTTTTTTAAGTAAAAGACTAACATGCCTTTAAATAACCTAATTTATTTTAAATGTAAAAAGATATAAAAATAATTTTCTTAACTGAATTGAAATTCAATTGATAAGTGACATCAACATATAAACTCCATTTTTAATTATTTTCTATATACATAAAAAAATTTACTTCAACTTGTAATTGAATTCAATTTAATTTAATTTAATCTCTTTGTTGTCATTGCTATTTTTACCTTCATTATTTTAACTTAATTACGATTGACAGTCACATTAAACAACAGGATCTCTTAGTTAAATATTGTATAAAAAAAAAAGAAAGAAAGGCTGCAATTACCCACATTATGATATATGATAAAGAAATTGTCTTCTCTGTTCCTTTCTCTCGGACCATATAATCATAAAAATTCAGAAATTCCAGATTTATTTGTCGCTTTCAATAACAGAAAAGTGTGGGTTAGCCAAATCATTCATGAAAACAACTTTAGCATGAAATTGAGGACTCCAATTTTGGCTGTTGCTGATTATGTGAAATGGAATTTTCCTTCCTTCTCGGCCTCACAATGTGCCCTTGTTTTTTTTTTCCTTTTTCAGATGCATGTGTAACAAATTTGTTTTCATTTTTTGTATATAAAAACAAACAAAAACTCTATAAATATCAGGTTTATTAAAAATAAACACAAACTGAATGTCCCAAAATGCCCTAAACTGTTGAAATAAATAATTAAAATGATGGAACAGAGCGAGAAGTTGGAGCTGTAAGTGTATGGTGGTTTTTGTGGGTTAAGAAGTGAAGAAAATGCGGAAGGTAAGAGTAAAGGTTTGGGTTGGGTTGGGTTGGGTAGGATTGCACAGATGATAAAGAATGTTGTAGTAGAGTTATGAGTATCAGCTGCACCCAACAACATTATGACACATATCCTTAGTCTCTCCAACATATATTATTGTCTTTGAATTTGAAACGACTCTACCCAATGGAAAAAGCTAAAAAACAAAAAAGATGATGCATAGAACAACAGACGCAGAGCACGCCGAAAGAGACGCTTAGCAACCGACTCCAAACCACACATTCGCTCTCAGTCTCACCGCCCCATTCTCTCCTCAACCTTACGTACTTGCCCTTCCCTTTATTTCTTGTTTTGGTCCAAATAACCAAAGAAAGTACTTCACCATCTTACCCCAACAATACAACTCTCTCTAACTCGACCATTTTCATCACTTTAATTTGGTTATGAGGAGCCTGCCATTCTATTCTTATCTACAACACTCTTGACCCTGCCAAAAAAATTGAATTAGGACCATTTGATTGGCTCCGCCAATCACCAAAGTCCCACACCCCCCCTTGCATTACATTTCCTTATTCTAATTATTAACTAGTATATATCTAAAACTGTCATTCCCATCATTAATTTGATTTCAAATCATAATGATGGCAGACTAAAGAAGATGCGGCTCCTTTTTATGTATTCATCATTCTTTGAGATTCTGTGATTTTTTCTTTAGTTTTGCTTGCATCATCGCAGACGTCAAGAGGTTAATTTTTTGTTGTAAAAAAAAAAAAACCTAAATTGATAGATTTTGTAAATGTTGATGGTCAAATTTATTGAATTTTTTAAAATTAGAATGAATGATAAATTTTGTAAATATTAAAGACTAAATTTGTTAAATTTTTTATATTTAGAATGAAATTGATAGAATGCATAAAAATTAGAGGGCTAATTTTGTTACTAGACCAATAAAAAAAGCTCACATAAGCTTGGAGTGAGTATAATATTTAATTTCGAAAAGTTTAGTAACTAAATAAAAAAATTAATAGTTAAGTGACAAAAATAGAATAAAAGGCATAGTTGGATGACCATTTTTATTGTTTACCCATAAAAAATAATTTTCAGTATGTTCACGTCATCGTTTAGTTAAAAAAAATTTAACGGAAGAGCTAATTTGCATGTTTCGAAATAAATAAGGGCTAATGTACTCATTTTTTTAGTAGAGAGACCGAAATGTAATCCACCCCTAAGTTAGAGGCTTCCCTAATACTTTTACCATTTTCTTTGATGGAGTGACCAATATTTTTGTGAAATTTTTATTTCACTTCTCTTCACATAATAAGAGCAATCAAATTTTTTAAAATAAATAATTGATATAATTGTATAAATAAATTATAATAATTAAGTTCAATTGTTCGAGACAAATAACAGTTCAATGGTTATTGATTAAATTCACATGATAAAAAAATAAATTTTATAAGTTATCGTAATTTTATGAAAATATTAAGACAAAAAAATGTTAAAGAAAGTTAACTTGTAAAAAAAATTGTAATAAGAACAATTTAGTAAAATGTATGTTTAAATAATTTTACATTTCATCATCCAAATATGAAAATTTTACATTATAGCCAAATGAACTAAATAAGATGACGTAATATACCTAATCTTAGGTGTAATCTTATATTTCGGTAATCTTATTACTAGAGATAATATTATATTCTATTAACCAAACTCTCATTATCTATTATTTAAAATTAACAATACCAAAAAGTGCACACTTTTGTACTTGATAGAGAAGTATAGCAATGAGATTTACAATCTAGTTAAAGCAACCACGAGCTCTAAAAAGACTATTCCTTGTTTATCAAGGCTAATGTCCATTTGTGCTGAGTCGCTAAAGCCATTCTCATGGATTCTTGCCAAATCTCAAGAAAAATGGTTAATTTTGACAAATTGAAGCTTTTTTTCGATCCATAAACAAAACAGAAGGCGGATAAACTCGATAAATATCTAGTAGTGGATTTTGGTGACATAAGCGATAAAAAAACTCTCTCCCAGAGTATCATTTATAAGATTCATAGTAAATTAGCGCATTGAAAATTACAAAATGCCTCTCTCAAAGAGGTAGACTGACTCTTATTATGTTTACTCTAGTTAATATTCCTTTATATTGATTAGATCGTTAAAGCCTTCTAGTGGAGGCATTGTGTTGGGGAGAGAAAACTTCACCGGCCGACGTAATTCGAGTACCATTTGATGACCTAAACACCAACGTAATTTGAGTACCATTTGATGACCTAAACACCAAAGAGGATTGGAAACTAGACCAACAGACTTGATGAATAAAGCCCTTCTTACTAAACAGGCATGGAGAATATTGATGAAAGAATCATTAACTACTAGAGTCTTTAAAGTGAAATATCATAAAAACTATGAATTATGTGATGTGATGTTGAAAGCTTCTGACTTGTAGATTTAGAAGGGCTTCTAAAAGGAAAAGACTCACTCAAAGTTGATGTGCAAGTTTGAAATAGAAAATTTTGTGAGATTATTTAATGAAGTCGTCGTGTTTCGAGAGAAAATCAATAAAATATGCATACAATCAATTTGGGATTTCATGAGGAATAATGTAAGATTTTAAGATGACAGAATGATTAGATCTGCTCTAGAAAAAGTAGCTTGGTAGGATATTAGAAGTAGAACCTTCTCTATCCTAGGTGGAAAAAATAGGGCAAATATCTCAATAATACAAAAAAAAATAAAAAATTATCGGATAGTACAGGGTTTAGGAAAATTGACCGGAAAGTACAATTTTCCCCAAAAACGCTCTGACGTGGACGCGTTTTTGGGGATTCTTTCCGTGAAAATTGAAATAAGTTTTTGGGCAGTAGTCTCCGGCAAAATAATTTTGAGGAGACGTTTCAGAACAAACCGTGGCCGAAAACGCTTCCACGTGGACGCGCTAATGCTACAGTGGTCTCCGGCAAAATTATTTTGAGGAGACGTTGCGAACAAACCGTGACCAAAACGCCTCCCACGTGACTCTCTTTTGCTACAAATGGTCTAGGACAAAATTATTTTGAGGAGACGTTTACAACAAACAATGGCGGCAAACGCTCCCACGTGGGCGCACTTTTGCTCTGATGCTATCCGGCAAAATTAGGCTATAAATCACCAAATTTCATTCTCGCTTAGCGTAAAACCAAATTCAAGCAAAAGGAAAAAAAAAAATTGAAAATGAGTGAACGTATTAATGCTGTTATTTTTACTACGATGGTGAAGTGCGAGACACCAAAAATGGTGTTGTTTTCTTATCGGAGAACACAAATGCGATTGAGTTTTAATCGAACGTCGATTTGGCGTAACTTCGCAAAAGAATTAGGCGTAAAATATTCGGAACAACGCCAATGAAAGTTCAATCTATTAAGTATAGATTTTGCGCCGGTTGATCCGGTGAGATATGACTCATTCGACATCAAAGGTCCCTCGAGCCTTGAGGCAATGGTGGAGACTCATCTTGCCGATGGTTCACCCTATATCGAGGTATATGTAGAATTTTCATCTCCAAGTGATCCGGCCGCAACCTCAACATCTAGTATCGTTCGAGGGGAATACACGACCCCAAGTCGACACTCGTAAGTGGGAGGCAAAACACGAAGTGCCCGTGTGCGATCGTAGTATGGAAAACATAACCCCGCACGACACTCGGTTGGTGGATGGGACATGCATATCCGCGATCGACGTCCGATGATAGAAATACGTATTGGGGGCGTCGTCAACTTCTAGTGGTTGGCAATCCACATACGATTGGAATCATGCGAAAGATGTTTAAGGAGGGATGATGTACTCTCGACGACATCCACCGCGAGGGGCCTCGTTTGTTGCGGTTATGGAGGGTCGGACGATGAATCTGATGTGGATCCACCTCGGGAGCCGTGGCCCGACGGTGCGTGTTGGATTATTTTCTCGAACCGGAGCCCGTTCCAATTGTACCAAAGACGTTGAGGCGGTTCGCGAAGAAGAAGAAGAAGATCCGCTATTCGGGCATACTCACCTCCAGCGCACATGCATAATGTCGATCTATCTCAAGATGATGCATTGGAGTTTCCCGAACTACCATACCGAGGCGTGACCGTACAAATTCTTCGTTGGATTCGGACGAATTAGAAGTTGGTAACCGCTTTTCCAACAAGAATACTTTTCTTAGTGCATTGAAACAAGATGCAAAGATCGAGAACGGGGTTAACTACACTATGGTTAGATCAAACCTCGATAGGTACGAGGCGAAGTGTGCGATGCAAGACGGCACATGTTCATGGAAAATCATGGCGTCGTTGAGGAAAAGGACGGGGTTGTGGGAGGTGAAAAAGTACAAAGGTCCGCATCTTGCGATGCAGATGCAGACCACTACGTGTTCAATGATTTGAATAACACTAATATTATGTAATGTTGCATTATTTAACGTGCTTCGTTGACAGGTGTGTAACACAAGATCATCCGAGGATGGATTCGGACATGTTGGTGATTTAATAATCCCGACGGTGAAGGCCGATCCCAAAACTACGATCTGCGGCCTTAATTGGCAATATTCGTAGCCAAATGGGGTACACGCCTCTCTTACGAAAGGCTTGGATAGCCAAGCGAATATGCTGGAAAAGTTGCACTCGATGGGACACTTCATATAATGAAGTGTGGCGGTGGTGTCGTGTTTGAGACGTATGTCCCGTGCAAAGACAACGGACCTTGAAACGGAACGGCGTACTACAACGATCGTCGCTTCCGTGGATGCGCGGTGTTCAAGCGCTTGTTCTCGGACATTTAAGCAATGCCGAGATGCTTTTACATCACCGCAAGCCATTGGTACAAATTGACGGTACCTTCATGTATGGTAGATATACGCGATCGGCTATTGCTAGTCGTGGCACAAGACGGTGTGGGAGAATCCTTCCGATTGCGTTCGCAATAACACCAGGGGAGTTAGCTGATGACTGGGACTTCTTCCTATCTAGGTTAAGGAGGCATGTCTGTCCTCAACCTGACATATGCGTTATATCGGATCGGGGCCCTGGAATACTTGCGGCAATAGAACGACAGGAAGCATGTGGCATCGCACACACCATCGATATTGCACGAGGCATACTTCATCCAACTACTATGGGCAACACCGATCTAAAAGACGTAAACGGCAAGTGACCGATATGGGTATGAAATATCTATTAATATAATTTCTTTTGAAATTTTCAATTTATTCGCAATTGAATAGTAGTATGTAATATTCGCTATCAACGTATATTGGCGTGGTACGAGATCAATAAAGACCGTTTTCGAGATATGTTGGCGGTTTGCGCGCGAATAACGCCGAAGCGCGCAGAGTACTGCAATATTCCTTTTGAACAGTGGACACAAGCATATGACGCGCGCCTACGATATGGTCATATGACCACAAACCTGGCCGAATGCATAAATTACGTGGCTAAAGGAACCCGTCATCCGCCGATTACGGCGGTTTCACGGAGACATATTTTCGTTTAGCGGTACTATTTCCGAAGAGAGCAGCGAGTTATCGAGGCGTATGCAAGGAGGCCATGTATGGAGCCCGGTCTTGCAAGAAATTAACCGTGGGAAGGCACGGGCGAACACCATGCACACAAGGTGTCACGATCGCGACAACCTATGGTTTCGTGTCACGAGTTTGACAGACCGAACCAAGGTATTGTTGGCGGGCATTATCGTGTACACTTGACAAATAGGACATGCGATCGTGGATATTTGATGCACTTCGTTACCCATGTGCTCATGTACTTGCGGCTTGTCATAATCTTCGTCTTGACCCCATGAGCTATGTCGATGAAGTCTACAAATTAGAAAACATGTACAACGTGTGGAGACACGTATTCCCACCATCCCCGTGATGAACGTAAGTGGCCACCGGTATCGCTTGCACCATATAAGTTGTTGCCGGATAGAGAATTGAGGCGCAAACCAAAAGGTCGACCTTCCTCGACTAGAATACGCAACAATATGGATATCCGAGAACCGACCAACCAAAGTAGGCGGTGCGGGTGGTGTAGGAACCCGGGCCATACATCTCGCTAGTGTCCAAATCGGACTAGTTGACCGTGTTCTTAGCTTGTTTGTCTCTTACTGGCTATGTAATTTCTATTTTTTTTGGAGGAAAACGGTGAACTTTTGTACAATAACTCAAATTTATTAAATATAAGATAATTCAATTGCAAAAAATGAAAATTAAACCATTTCTATTTTATCAAAGATATTAAAACTATAGTAAAAAAAATTAAATTACAAAAGAAAGAACATTAAACTCAATTTTATTAAATATAAAAAAATTATATTGCAAAAACTAAATTATCAATGAAAACTTCTTATTTATTAAATATACTACAACTAAATTAGAAACAAATAAAAATAAAGAAAACTTCTTATTTATTAAATATATTAAAACTAAATTACAATAAAATAAAAATAAAAAACAATTTCTTATTCTATTACATATATTAAAATTAAATTACAATAAAAACTTAAACAATTTCGATTTTATTAAAGATATTAAAATTAAATTACAATAAAAAATTTGATCGTTGGGCCTAAAGCGCGTCCCGGGGCGCTTTGTACGTCAGCGAAAAACGCGTCCTCGTGGAAGCGTTTTCGATGATGTGGCCAAAAGCGCTCCCCAAGGGACGCGCTTTAGGCCGTTTCCCCCAAAAACGCTCTGACGTGGACGCGTTTTTGGGAAAAATTGCACTTTCCGGTCAATTTTCCAAAACCCTGTACTATCCGGTAATTTTTTTTTTTGGGTATTATTGAGATATTTGCCCGAAAAAATAAACTCATATGGAAATTTAATAGCTGTGGTGTTTTCTTTATGAAATCTAACTATGAAATTATTTGAAAAAGAAATAATTTAGAGAGACATAAGTAATCCGCATGGGACCAAGTAGTGAAACCTTTGAAAACTCAAACTCTTATTCAAGTTTTTTTTTTTTTTTTTTTAATGAAAAACTTGTCATGAATGTATTCCAATTAGAGAAGAATTGGCAAGATAATCAATTAATCTATGACTAATTGCCCTTTTTTGCTCCTTGTACTTTGAGTCTATTGAGCATATCTTTGCTAAATATGATTTTGCTAGAGCTATCTAATTTGGTGGCCTACTTTTTTTAAGAATTCAAGAATTTTGACTTAGATTCTGTTTGTTTTAATGAAGATAATTTTTGAAAAATATTTTTTTGCATTTTTTTTTGTGTTTGTTTAATGGAAAACAATTTGGCCAACGAAAAAATGATTTACTGGTCAACAGAAAATAAGTCATTTTTTCAGTAAAATGACTTACTCTTTGAAAAGTAAATCATTTTCCAAAAAAGGAGCTTATTTATGGATAATTTTATTTTTATATAAAAATTAACTTAAGTCAAATTTAATATTATTATATTAATAATAAATTTTTTATTTTTAAAAGTATTTAAAATGAATAAAATATTATAATTTTTAATATTATTAAATATACATATTTAATTATCTATATCTAATCATATAATAAATTATTTAATATTTCAATTTTATTTTAATAATAAAATTTAAAAATAATAATTTTAAATAATATTGTTCATACATTATTGAAAAATATTCAATATTAATATTTTAATAAATAATATTTATTACAATTATAAATATATTAAAAATATTTTTTTTGTAGTATAAAAGTTAAAATATGCCATAAGTCTATCTACTCTTCAAAAATTTAAAAATTAATGCCTGTACTTTTATTTTCAAGAATTTAATCTTTCTAATTTTCAGATTTGAAAATCAAGTCCAATTGTTAACATTGTTAATTTTTTTTTTCAATTTTGTTGATGTCACATTTTTAAATAAAAAATATTCGGTATTCATGTAACTAAAAAGTAATGTTATAATGAACATGAATTTAACAAAATATTTTTAAAAATGCTAACAGTTGAACCTGAATTTTGATATCTAAAAAGTAGGACTAACCCAAAAATAAAAGTACATGGACTAAATTTAAAATTTACGAACATTACAATGACTTATGACATATTTACAACTCTAATGTGTCAATATGTACTCTCATATGTGTAATATATCTAATTTAAATTAAGTTTTAATTGAGCATTATTTATTATTAAGTTTATATATGACATTGATTATTACAAATATTTTCTATTGTTAAAAGGAACTTGCACTATAATATTTTATAACAAATATATTTATGTCTTGTTTGTTTTACAAAGAACAATGTAAAATATAAATTTATAGATATAAAGTAAAATCAATTAAACAATGAAAAGATAAGAAAATCTCAAATGTATATTTATTTCATTGAAAACAACTTTTATGAAATATTTTCAAAAATCTGTCAAACAATAGAAAATATTTTACACAGATTCATCCAAACACCAACAAATATTAGTTTTCCCATAAAAATATGTCATTTTCTAAAAATCATTTTCTGAAAACCATTTTCAATAAAACAAATGAAGTCTTAGTAATGTTTTATTGGAATTCGAAGTGGCTCACGTTGGACGATCTAAAAACTAAAGAAGCAAGAGAATTCTACACCCTCTTCACCTGTACCTTATGGCGAATTTGAAATGAAGGAAATGATGTCATTTTTAGAGGAGCTCAACCCAATCCAATAGGTACCCTCTGCTTTATTAGGAACAACTACTATTCTATCCTTAAGGCATTACGGAAGAGGTTACAATGAGGGGAATGAATGGTAGATGTGGTATCCTTACTAGATTAACAGAGCTTAAGGAAGATGATTGTAATGACATCTAATGAAATTTGTCTCTAACTATCAAAAAAGGAAGAGAATGAGGTAGCTTTTAGGATGTTGTTGGGGTGAAGGATAGAAACAATTATAAGATATCCTGTCGTAAAAGATTTTATGCGAAATCTTGACTTCAAGTACAAATTCTTCTTTTGAGATTGTTTTCTTTATATATGTATGATCAAGGAATTAACAAATGTAGACTCTTGAACATGGACAAAAACTAGAGCAATATTATTTCAGAAAGATCAATAGCGGACTAGAAGCTCATCCTTGCTACCCGTGACATCAAGGAACTAATGCAAAATATTGAGATCGTCAAAGCAAAGGGAGGAATCAATCAGGATTTGAAGGAGTTGAATGGTTGGGCAAGAGCGCATTCGATATGGACATTTCGTTTAGTTGGCCTTAATATTTGCTGACTTCTCCTTGATTGATTTTTTATGAAATGAGTTTTTTTTAAGAGATAAATATTTCAATAGAATAAATTATTACAAGCATTGAATTGAATAACTAACAACTGAATTCAGTTCAAACTAATTAACTAGAATAAATTTAAGGAAAACTCACACATCTACATAAGGTAAGACTCGAACATGAAATCTTAACCTATGTTTGGATTGAGGTAATACAAACCAAAGGAAAGGAAAGTAGGGGAAAGGAAGATCATTTCCTTTGTTTGGTTAAGGAGATTAAGTATCCTTTACTTTCCCTCAAAATGTCAAATTTTTATTTACCCTAAATTAGAGGAAAAATTAGGAAAAGAAAAGTAAAAATATTTTTAAGTTGTAAAATATCTTTTTTACCTTTATAACTTTCTATATGATTATATTATAAAAAAGTTATAATTGTAAGAAATCACTATATTCAATCATTTCCTTTCCATAATTTTACCAAACAAAAAATTTTAAATTTCCTTTACTTTCCTTTCCCTTACTAATTTTAATCATCCAAACAAAATGATATTTAATCTTTTTCTTTCTATAACAATTTTTTTTCTTTTGTTTTTATCAGTGTCACAAATATAAATTCAAACATAGTATTTAAGTTCTTAATGCCTCGACCTTATCATTGAACCAAACCAAAGCATCATAAAATATATTACTTATGCTACATTTTTTGGTAAAAATGTATACCTTTATCATACAATAGTCTCCATTTTGTGCCAAAATATTAAATTTGGTTATTAACATTTTGGAGATAAGTTTGTCATGACTTTTTTTCTTTAGACTGGTTAATCTGGAATTTGACCAAGGAAAGTAATATAGTAGTTGAACAAATGGATTGGCATTCACTTTTTGCTATTTGCATTTGGAGGTTATGGAAGTGTAGGAATGATTTTATTTTCAATTATGGTCATAATAGTAGTAGAGATGTGCTTTCTACTAGCACCTTGTGGGCCAAGTTTATCTTCCATGGCTGGCGACTGTCAACAGGTTTTTATCTCTGTGGAGGAGAAATCTTGGAGGCCTCCCAAGGATGATTGGGTGAAACTTAATACAGATGGATCCACTAATTTCGTAGGAGAGTTCAAATGGAGAGTGGAATATTTGTGGCTTTGTGTTGAATCTTGGAGCATCAACAATTTTTCAAGTAGAGGCGCGGGCAATGCTTGAAGGTCTTTCTCTTGCATGGAAGATTGAGCCTGAAAGCAATAATGCTTTACTGATAATGGTCTTGCGGAAATTCAACTTATCCATCAACTTTGTAGAAGGAAATGACTGATCGAGTTCAAGCACATATATAGGAACAAAATTCTTGTGCTGATAAACTAGCTAAAATGAAACATTCAATATTGGAGGGAATGCGGGTGCTGCTGCATTTTCCGGATGTGTTACTGGATATTCTACGATCTGGCTGTTTAGACGGTTTAAGTTGAACCTCTTTTTATTAAAAAAAAATCAAGGCATTTATGATTATTTCCAATTAACTTTGAGCTAGTAGTCTTTTCAATAAAATTATGCAAGTGTTGGATTTATATTAGTTTCGTGCTCTATCCTTATACTTACAAAGAAATTTCAATAAAATTGTATACATGTAAAAGATACAAGAGTGCAATACTTTTTGAGGTGATTATGGCCAAAATACAACCAAGTTTGAATACTGCATGGACGTTATCCACAAGTTGAACATATGCCAAAGAGTAGCCATATCTTAACAAGTTGCTCTACATTCTTTTAATTTTAATTTATTGTATAATTTTTAAAAAAAATAAATACCAATTCTCTAGTAAAATGAATTAATTGATAAATGACACATTTATTATGTTTCTGCCTCTGCATTTTTTACATTTTCCATTTTTATAATTTCTTTTCATCATCTTCAATTGTTCTTTTATCTTTTTGTTGGTGGCACCCCATAACTCAGCAATAGAGATGACGCATATGAAATTGTCTGGCATTATTTTATGTTTTCGCTTTGGATTTTAATTTAATTTTAATAATTTTCTCTTTAAAATTTTGAGATAAATTCTAAAATTATACATCAATTTTTGTTAAATATGTAATGTTATATATGAATTTTGATATTGTGCAGCTTTATACATGACATTTTAATTTGATTTAATTTTCATAAATTACCAACACTATTATCGATATAATACAATTTACATTTTCATATTACATAAGTATACTTATTCAATGTAAAAAAATTAATGTATTTATTTCTTTAAATACATATAATTAAATTAACATTAAAATTTTATACATACATTTAAAACACAATTAAAATTTTATATGTATAACTATATAAAATAAAATTAATGTATGAAATTATATATTAACTAAAAGTTTCTGTACAATTTATAAAAAAAAATTTTAAAAAAAAAACTCAGTTTCTTATGTATCCCATAATTTCACCATTTCACCTAATACAAACCAACGAAAAGCTGACAAAAACAGATTCTTTCTCATTGCCTTCTCAATGTGTGGCCTTGGATACGGATATTTTTATTGTAAATTACCACACACCCACCCACCCCACTGTTAAAAAAGTTTACGGTAATAGCTTACAATTTACATATTAGAGTTAAAAACCTTTCAAGTTTTCAACAGGCCCTATAAATAGGCTTCTGCGGACACCATTTCATTTCAGGCACCTGCTATATCCAGAATACAAAGATGGAAAGAGTGGAGGAAGATGACTCTAAACAAAACAATGTTAAAACTAGGCCTAAGGGAGGATTGGTCACCATGCCCTTCATTTTCTGTAAGTAATTATAATTATCCATATGTACTTACTTGTACATGCATTTTTGTGATCTAAATTAAGAATATTTCTCTTCTTAGATATTGGTGGTATTACTATGTTGGGACTTTTGGTTTAATTTAGTTTTGATGTATGATTATATGATACAGCAAATGAGATCTGTGAGAAGCTGGCGGTGGTGGGATTTAATACTAATATGATAAGCTACTTAACAACACAGCTTCATATGCCATTAACCAAAGCAGCCAACACTCTCACAAATTTTGGTGGAACAGCTAGCTTGACACCATTGCTTGGTGCCTTTATCTCTGATTCATACGCCGGTCGTTTCTGGACTATAACAGTAGCTTCCATCATATACCAAATAGTAAGAATAGACACTCTCGGTCTCTCAGATTCATGAACAGATGCATGGCTGCTTTATTTTTAACCTTTGATTGATGATATCAGGGGATGACATGTTTAACACTATCAGCAATACTTCCACAACTTAGGCCACCACCGTGTAAAGGTGAGCAAGTCTGCCAACAAGCAACGGCAGGGCAGTTGGCAATCCTATACGGATCTCTCTTACTTGGGGCTTTGGGATCGGGAGGAATCCGGCCTTGTGTGGTTGCTTTCGGGGCAGACCAGTTCGACGAAAGCAACCCAAAGGAAGCAACCAAGACATGGAAATACTTCAATTGGTACTACTTTGTGATGGGGGTATCAATACTTGTGGCTGTCACAGTGCTTGTTTACATTCAAGATAACATTGGGTGGGGATGGGGCCTTGGAGTCCCCACCATCGCCATGTTCTTGTCCATCATCACGTTCATCATCGGCTATCCACTTTACCGACACATGGATCCGGCAGGGAGTCCGTTTACCCGGTTGTTACAGGTCAGTGTGTCAGCTTTCAAGAAGAGGAAGTTGGCCATGGTTTCTGACCCCAACTTGTATCGGAATGATGAGCTTGACGCCTCCATTTCTGTAGGTGGAATACTTGTTCACACCCCAGACATGACGTAAGTTGTCCCTTTCTGGTTTCTTAAACACACAATTGCATCCATAGCTGCCACTCAAACATGGAACTGTGACAATTGTTCTAGAAACCGACAATGATACCATATGCTAAACAAGACTGCCATGCATGCATATCATGATTGATGTCTTCTTTTACCCTTTTCTCTTACTTTATGGTTGCATTTTAATATTATTATTGTTGAATTTAGTTAATTCTTTAAAAGGAAGACACTATTTTAACCTATGCTTTTTACTTTTCGTCCCCAAAAGAACCATTTTTTTTAAAATATGAAACCAAAGCATTTGTAAATAATAAAATAATCTTAAGAAGGCATTATTAGCTTCATTTCATGTCTTCTCATATCATATGATGGTGGTCTGTCTTCCTTATGGTGTCCATATCAAGTAAGAAAAATAAAAGAAATTGGGAGTAGATAAGATTACTTTCCTTGGATTTGATTGATACCAACATGGCCTTCGTTATTTCGGAAATATCAAGTCAGTTCTGATAGTAGGTTTCATTGTAAGTTTTGGAATCTTTGAGATATGGAGCGAAGGACTCAATAATTGGGAGGAGGAGGGCCACCATAAAGCTCAGATCTTATTCACACTGCCACCCACTTGATCACTCCATAATTGCATTTTAGTTGCAAAGAAACAAAAGTTGTTTTTAGAGTGTCTGAATCAAAAGTCTCCCCCAGGCCCCAGCAGACCCAACCATTCAATGGGAACATGTTTTTTGCCTATTATTTCACCTGCAATTTTCCTGCCTCGCACTGGGGCTGAATAGCCTTAAATAACAGCCCTTTGATGCTGACAGTGGTGGAATAAATTAAAAAGGCCAAATTTTCTTCTCTTCCCATCTTCATCAAAGCAAGCAAATTAAATAAAAATAAAAATGGCCCAATACATATTTGAACATGGAAGCCTCATGCTAATTAATTAATGTATACGATGAGTTGCAGATTCCTTGACAAGGCAGCCATTGTGACTGAAGAAGATATTGTAAAACCAGGGCAAGCTCCTAATCTATGGAGACTGAACACCATCCATCGAGTGGAGGAACTAAAAGCGGTGATCCGAATGGGACCGATATGGGCAGCAGGAATCCTCCTCATCACAGCCTATGCTCAGCAAAACACATTCTCCCTCCAACAGGCCAAAACCATGAACAGGCACCTCACCAAGTCATTTGAGATCCCTGCTGGTTCCATGACTGTCTTCACCATGGTCTCCATGCTCTCCACCATAGCCTTGTATGACCGTGTTTTGGTCCGCATTGCCCGTAGATACACAGGGCTCGAGCGGGGCATCAGCTTCCTGCACCGGATGGGAATAGGATTCATGATATCAGTATTAGCCACTCTGGTAGCAGGCTTCGCGGAAGTGAAGCGTAAAGAAGCGGCTTTAGCACATGGGCTTCAAGACAAGGCTCATGCAATCATCCCCATCTCAGTGTTCTGGCTTGTGCCTCAGTACAGTCTTCATGGAATAGCAGAGGCATTCATGTCGATTGGACACTTGGAATTCTTTTATGATCAGGCACCTGAAAGCATGAGGAGCACAGCTACCGCACTGTTTTGGACCGCAATCTCAGTCGGAAATTACATGAGCACCCTGCTGGTTTCTTTAGTACACAAATTCAGCTCAAGAGCTGATGGATCAAATTGGCTTCCAGATAACAACTTGAACGAGGGCAAATTGGAGTACTTTTACTGGTTGATCACTGCCTTGCAAGTGGTTAATCTTATTTACTACATCTGTTGTGCTAAGCTGTATACGTATAAGCCAATTCAAATCCATGGCAAAGACAGTGAATCTGAAGGAGATGCAGGAGTAGAGCTTGCAAGCAAGGTTTAGTTTTTGCATTTGAGGAAACTAGATGGTGTATTCTTGTTCCTTTTTCTAAACCTGTCTAGCCATAGATCTTGTAGAGAAAGTCTAATAGATTACAATCTGAATCGTAGGATAGGCATGTAAAGTCCTAAATAACATTAGAAAGAAAAATCCACCACCAAGTATTGTGTTTTGTAATAGATGAAAAATAAAAATTCTGAAGCTGGTTTCTATTTGTCTTCTTCTAAGTTTGGCTTTACCAAGTCTGCAAACTCTTGAAGCTTTTATTGAATCTATAATCAGCCAATCAAGCAATATCAGGAGAGACAAGAATATTCCTTAACCAGACAAGTAATGTCTACTTTCATTTTCGGTGCATGCTTAATACCTTGTCTTAAACCACAAGGAAACAATCACAGTATAAACAGTTTTATCATGATGGATATATTCTTGTGATTGTAATGAGCAAATAAACCAGAGTTCCAAACAAATGTGTTCAATGCCGAATCTAATAGTAACACCCATTTTTGAGAAAAAAACTAGTGACATGGAGAATAAAGTTTGACACCAAAATTCTTAATAAAGCAATTTTCATTTAATTCTATCAAAAACATCCCGTAGTTATTCTGTTTCTTCCAATATCTAATTCAACTCAATCTGAGATTGCACCTGAAATACTTTAAAAAGAAAAGAAAAAATGTATCGCCATACAAATTGTACTGATACAGAGAAAAGGTCCTCAGCTAGGCCATCTGTTTGAATACACAGAAAACAGCTCTGCTTTGCCGTGAAATTAGAAGACTCGGTGTGAATTCATTGCATAAACCTGAGAATCATCTACAAAGTGAGGCTTTCAGGGTTCTCAACAATCTTTGAGAAGGTCTGAAGGAAGGCAGCCAAATCAGCACCATAGATAATTCGGTGGTCAGCAGTAACATTCACCTGAAAAGGAAGAATCTCATGGTAACTAAGTTGTTCTCTTGAAATAGTTAGCCAGGATGAAAATTTAGTTTGTCTCCTGTCCAATATAACGACTCCTCTATATTAATTGCCAAACATGAAGAGCATGCATTATTCACCAATAAATGGAATTAACCTAATCTAACGATTGAACTAGTTATTTCAGATTAATATTTCTCAAAAACTTTATCAAAACATCCGTAGCACATACCTTCAACAACAATATAATTAAGGTTGCAAAGATAGGTTTAGCTCTGACAACTACCACTGTACAAGCTCTAACCACTTACCATCACAATGTAACACAGAGTAATTTGGGGAAAACAAGAAATATTGGAGCCCATTCGTATTTGGACAACTCCAAACATGATCATAAATAAACTAATTAAATTTTAAATTTATGTCAAGAGAAAAACCAAAAAACCTACAAATGCCCCTTATTTGAAAGATAGCATGTCAATAGAATGAGAGGCTTATTAGGACATTGGCATAAAAAAGAAACAAAGACCTCAGTGGTGTTGACCTACCTAAGGAAATTATCCCGAGTTAGGCATAGTAGCACAATATGACCAAATATAGGCAATAGCTAAACCAACCTTACTGCATTAAGGTTTTGTTTGTTGTAACAGCTCTAACACTTTTTGTCCTTTGTAGAACAGTGTCTTGGAAATATCTTAGCTATCTGGAAGTTCACCTAGCCATTGACTCAGCAAACATAAAATGAACCAGCTTCTGCCAATAGAAGCTAATCAAGGTAGGTTCCTCCATACAATTAACAACCAATATACCACGTATACTTACTGAGGATCCAAATGAGCTTTTTGGAAAAATCAAACATATCCTCACAACTATCCTCCTTATTTCACATGATGGCAGTCGCAATGAACGACAAATGTTAGGGTAGTAAATAGGATTAAATACCCCAAGAGTACCACCCATAACTAAGGAATACATCTTAGAGGCCAGAAGAAATGAAGCAAAAGCAGTTCCAACAATAGCAGAGAGCAGAATGGGAAGCCTGAGTTGTGGAAAAGAGGATGAGGGTCAGTGATAAAAGTCTTCCGCAGCCAAAAGCAGGCTGCAAGAAAATGTGATACACATTTGAAAAGGATGACCAGTGTTTATATGCACCATGGGAAATACGGAAAATTTCTTCCTCTATCCAAGAAATGCATTTGTAATGTAATTGACTATTGCTCCTTGTATATCCGACTTCAGAATGAAATGGATAGTGTAAGTCCTTGTCATCACTAAATTATTTCAAGCTTATTTGTCAGTCAAGATTTTTACTAGTAAATGGAACAGGGTACACAAACAGCCAAGTTACGCAAACAACTTAAGCACATGAGTGTGTGGGCGAGATACCAACCAACCATGATCAAGTATATAATGTGGACAGGATGTCTAAAGCTAGCCATTGTTGGAGGGAATCTTTTCCTCCCAAAAGCAATTCCCTTTAAATATAGTTCATGAAATATAACAGGTGAACTCCTCAACACGGCATGATGGTTGCTCAGAAAAATTAGAGTACTTGTGCCCTATGTGCTTGGACTCAGGTATGAGTGTTAGATACAAGTATGTACTCGACACAAGGTTAGTCTTTTCTAAGTTTTTCCATGTGTTTGGAGGATTCTTGGAGTTCGTCTATATTCATGTGTCGGACACAGGTACTTGAAAAAAAAGTGAAGAGTTCGAGTAACATAGCTTGTACCTAAATTGTACTGTTTTTAGATAGCCTCAGATCCTGGCATCTTTTTACTGTTATATTTAGTAAAAATCATAAATGTAGTCTGCTTTCAGTCACTACATGATACCTTAAAGCATTAACAATAAATGAGTATATTGGTTCATGATAGATTTGTAATAATTTATCCTATCTCATAAATTTTCTATAAAGTTCGAACGAAAGCTTTATCTACGAGGGATTGTAATTGGCTCCATAATTGAAACTGGACTCACCAGCATTTTGTTTTTCACGCTGAAGAATCCATCAGCATCAGCTACAACAGTTGGCTTTGATGCTCCAACAGCCATGATAGCTCCCTGGTCATCATTCCAAAAAATAACTAAAAAACATAGAGAGATATAATCAAACAGAGGAAATAGAAGATCCATCCATAACCACTCACCTGGCCTGGGGGAAGAATGGCATCAAACCTGTCCACTCCAAACATGCCCAGATTGGACAGAGTGAATGTCCCTGCAAGCAATTTAATCATTATTTACTCTCTAAATTCTAGACACAAAAATATCAACCAACAACTCAAAGTGGAACCAGAAGTAAAATCGCTAAGCAGTACAAACCCGAATTATACTCTTGAGGCTGAAGCTGCTTTGCCCGGGCTTTCTCCACCAATTCTTTCCATTTTTGAGACAGTAGATACAAATCCAACTATATCGAAACAATTCCTTTAATTCAAGCTCTTAGAAGCTATAAGAAACTATAGAAAAACTATATACAACTACAGCATATAACTAATAACAAACAACTCTTATATTTGATTCCAATTATCAAATATCAATATAATATAGGATCACTAACCTTATCTGCATCTTGAAGAACAGGGGTAATCAAGCCACCATTGATAGCAACAGCTACTGCAATGTTGATGTTACTATTGTAAGTAAAACTCTTGCCATCTTTACAGCTTGAATTCACAACAGGGTGCTGCGCAAGTGCCATTGCGGCAGCTTTGGCTAACAAAGTAGTCATTGTCACACCCTTTGGTTTCACCTATAAATCAAAATACCAAGTGATGAATTAAAACCAAATTGCGAATCCAAAACACAAATAATCCAACTTATGAAATCAAAGAATCCAACTCAACTTACCTTCTCATACAAGGCATCAAGCGCGTCCGTAGTCACAGGATACCCCACTCGAAATGTGGGCACTGAAAGGCTCTCCACCATATTCTTCGAAACGGCAGCCTGCATTGTCGTAAACGGCACTACCGTAGATCCTGGAACTGGAGGAGGAAGGCTAGAAGGGGCGGCAGAAGCAGCTGGAGCTTTCGCTGGTGTTGCAGGCTTCGTTTCCACAACCGCTGCAAGCCCCACATTTTTCTTCGAAGGCGAAAGACCGGCGGCGGCCTCAATGTCCTCTGGCGTAATCCTCCCATGCGGACCTGTTCCAACCACAGACTCAATGTCCACCTTGTGCTGCTTCGCTAACTTCTTTGCATATGGTGTGGCAACAGTCTTCCTCGGCCCCTCCGCAACTGTTGGAGCCGCGGGAGCAGGCGTCGATTTGGGAGGAGCTGGAGTTGAGGCAGCAGTTGGAGCTGGAGCTGGAGCAGGAGGAGGAGCAGATGGGGTTGAAGCACCTGATTTTGAGGCAGCTTTGGCTTTAGCCTCAGCAATTTCATCTTCAGTCTCAGCGAGAATACCAATGGCAGCACCAACAGGAGCAGTTTCGCCTTCCCCAACAACTATAGCAGCGAGAATGCCGTCGTAGAAAGTCTCGACATCCATGTCAGCCTTGTCGGATTCGACAACGACGACGCTTTCACCTTTGGAGAGTACATCACCTTCGGATTTAACCCAAGAGACGATCTTGCCCTCGGTCATGGTAGAACTGAGGGCAGGCATGAAGATCTCCCTGATCTTGGAACGGACGGTCAGGATTCGTCTTGGGGTTGACTTGGAACGAATTGAAGAGAAAGGAATTGAAGGGGCAAGACGAGGAAGAGAAGAAGAAGAAGAAAGGGAAGAAGAGAAAGAGATGGTAGTGTTAGAGAGAAAGGGAGAAGCCATTTCCTTGTGTTTTTGGCTTTGAGGAGAGGAATTGGAGAGAAAGCGAAAGAAATGAAATAAAGGAGCGAATGGAGAGAGTAGAGAATGGAGGGAATATAAGAGAGGGAGCGGCGGAGAAGACGAGGAAATACTGCACTACCCCAACTGTGTTTGCATCGCCCGTTACTAATTACTATTGGATGTTTTAGATTTTCATTTTCACGCTTTCGGCTGTCAATTTTTTGTTTCTTTTCTTTTTGGAACATAAACTTTTCCTTCTTTTCAAGTCCATCCTTATTTTACATATCTAATTTACTGATCCATTCCTATTTCCCAACTAAATTCTACTCAACGACCTTTTCCTGCCTCAAAAAGGAAAAGAAACGACTTTTTTTTCTTACCAAACCTTTAACTACGAGGGGGAAATTGCGGCTTTGGGCTTACAGCATATGTCATTGGTGGCTTTAAACCCAATTTTCCTTGTCTCAAAGGGCAAGGGCCTGTTTAGTAGTTGCTTACAAAAAAACAATTTTGGCTCTAAAATCACTTTTGGAAGAAAAATTGTGCTAAATAAGTTATTTTTTACTGAAATTTTTAGCTTTTCAGAAGTATTTTTCAAAAGCACTTCTGTCAAAGAGAAGCTAAAATTTTTAGTTTTTCCTCTCCCAAAAGCACTTTTGGTACTTAATTACTTTTTCACCCTTCTAATAATATAATAGTTTTCATTTTTTTTCTTGGTGCTTAATTACAAATGTGTTAAAATCATTAATTAAAAATAAAAAAAAATTTAAAATGCTAATTACAAATATTTAATGGTTACATTTAAATATTTAAAATATAGTTTATATATTCTAATTAAATTTTATAAATAATTAATATTTATTGCTTAAAAATATTTAAAATTTATATTTCATATTTTAAAATATTAACAACAAGTTATAATATATTTTTTTTATATTCTTACTAAAATATAATAATATTAAATAATTTAAATATTATTTAAATGTATATTTGTTACTTGATAATAACATGTCTAAAATGGACATTTTATTTTTTAAAGGCACTTTTTGACAGCAATGTTAAAACTCAAATTTTAAACCAAACTTTTCAAAAGCATTTCACAAAATCACTTTTCCACAGCACTTTTCAAAAGCATTGCTAAACTAGCTCCAAGTCATACACAATACTAAATTATGTCACACTAAAGATGTAAGTGAAAATATTCATATACTAAATTCATTAAAAATTGTAATTTTGGTTGAAATGTTAAAATTAAGTTAGTGAAAAGCATGAAGACCTAAGTTCAAAATCTATTATTCCTATTATGTATGTTTATTTATCTAGATTTATCAACATACAAAAAGATATTAATTCCCTCAACATAATATTTCTTACTTTGTAAAAGAACGAAACTTTTGGTAATTTCCTAACTAAGTTGGGACCCGGTTGATAGGTGACACCACCTCCAGCAACCCCTTAATATATAGCATTGATAGATAGCTAAATTGTATATATTATGTAACACCCCGAAATTTGGGGTTGGAAGTTTTGATATTTGTAGGTAGGGTCAGTGGCTAGATTGAACCTGTTGGTCTGGTGGTTGACCTTTGGGTTCTGGGTTCGAATCCTCATGTCTGTTGAGGAATTAATTTTATTTGAGTTTTTTTTTTGTTTTATATATATATATGTGGTTATTATTTTTATTTGTATTTTTATTTTTGGAAAAAAAAAGTTGTTTCTAAATCACTTCTCACGTTCTTCTCTTCCCTCTTCACTTTTTCTTTTAATCTTTGATTTTTTTCTACTGCTTCGTTTCGGTGGTTTTTTTCGTCTTGATTGGGGTTCGGCTCTTTTGCTTCTACTCCATTTCTTTTGCCGTGTTTACAAATTTGTCGATAAGAGTATCCAGGATTGGTGGATTTGAGGCGTCAATCATTTTGGGTGTTTTAATCGTGATTTTAGGTGTGGGTTTCGTAACTTTTTAATTTACTCATGAATTTTTGAATCAGTTTCGTGAAATTCGGTATTTTCGGATGTTCCGGTGATTGCGTAATCATAATGTTGTATCGCTGTTAAATTGCGTAAAATTTGACTAGTTAGGGTGTGTTTCTGCACTATTAGAGGTTAATGATCTTTTGGTGTCGAAATTTGTGTTTTTTGGGTTGTTTCGGAGTGGTTTCGTGACCATATTGGTGGCCACACGGACGTGTGCCTATTCACACGGCCGTGTGGAATTGGGAATTAGGGTTTTCGGGCAGGATTGGGTGCCATGCGGCCTGGCCACACAGCCGTATGGCTGATTTGGGGAAATTAGTTGATTTTCACACGGCCATGTCCTTTGGGTACACGGGCGTGTGTAATTGGGAATTTAGGGTTTTCGATGATTTTTGGTACCACACGGCCTAGCCACACGGGCATGTGTCCCACACGAACGTGTGAGATCTCCACACAGCCATGTCTCCTCTATTCTTAATTTTTAGCACTTTTAGACAGTGAGTTACACGGGCTGTTCACACGGGTGTGTGCCCCCTCCACACGGGCGTAAGTGGCCTCCACATGGGCATGTAGACCCCCACACAGCCTGGGTAATTCCACACGGCCGGGGCACACGGCCATGTGGTCCTGCCTTGCCAAATTTTTGTATTATGTTGATTTATGACCTGTTTGTGGTTCTGTGTGTTCCGACTCTTGGCTAGGTCTTAGTAATGGTAGTTGAGACTCTGTTTTGACTCAAACTTATCTGTTTTATGCAATCGTTGCATTAGTTAAGTGATTCATTAATGTGATATTGCCTAATAAATGAGTATCTTCTTTAGTGGTTAAGTGATGCGGGTGTGTGTGTGACTGTCTGGAAATTGTGTACATCAATTTTGTAACTGACTGACTGATTACGAGCTTCTGCGTTTGTCTAATTGACAGTGTTTGGTGTGCATTCTTGCATTTGCATTATGATTTCGGGTTTGGGATATGAAAAGAATGAAGTCTATTCTGATTTGGCAGTTTCAACTGCAATACGTCTGTATAGCGGTTTCGCATGATCTGATATATTTCGCGATTCACCGCATCTTTGCTATTTACGTGGCTTTGTCCTACATTCATGGTGTGTAGGGTTGGATGAGCCTTTCGAGGTCCTATGTGGTGTGCAGGGCTGGTTAAGTTTCTTATAACTCATTTGTGGTGTAAATGGGGGACGAAGAGGTGTTTGGTTGGATGGGTGGGTTTCATATTGATGCATTTGCTCCGCATTTTGTCTCTGTCTGTCTGATTGCAAGATTAACGGTATATAGATCGATGTGTTCAGTACTGATGGTTCTGTTTTGGATGTGATGATTATTTGGATATCGGATTGACATTGTGATATTTTATTTTTATTGTAGCGCTTAATTTTCGTTTTTCAGTCGTTTGATCTCACACTAGGCTCGTGTAGCTCACCCCCCTCAGTTTCCCTTTTTTTCCAGGTATTTTCGTATGCTGTTGCTAGACTCGGCACGCCGAAGGTCTCGAACAGCCACGTTTTATAATTGACTTTAAAAGTATTTTTCATAAATTCCGCATTTATAAATAAACGGTTGGAATTGTAAGTTTAATTTTGAATATTGTGGCACGAGATATTGTGTTATACGCACGTAAGCATCTTTTGGACTAAATTTTTTGTAATATCAGGATTTCACAACGGAGAGTTTTACGTAACTCCAATACCATTTGTTTTCTAGCTGGTTAAACTAAAATTTTTCCTGCGATCACTTCGGTGATCAATGTAACCTCCAGAATCCGGCCTAAACTTCTAGGCCGGGTTTTAGGGTGTTACATATTATGAATAAGGAGAGAGATTCACTTACATCCGTGTAAAACTATATTAGTTTTACATATTTACACATCTCTTTGTACAATTAATATTTTAACAATCCAACCGTCACATTTTATATTTCATTCATATGGATCATGTATGCCAGATTTGATATAAATTAAAATTTTCTAACTATTTATTATATATATATAAAAAAAAACTTTCAACCGTTCAAAAATATTAATATATATAATGTTTTAAGTCAATATGATAGAGACATCGGATCGGTTCGAAAATTTACATACATAACAAGTACAATATATCAATAAATCCAACGGTTAGACTGTTAAAATATTAATCATACAAAGAGATACAAAAAGGACTTTAATATCAATCATGTGGGGTGTCTCTCACACACCTTTTTGTAAGGACTTGTTATAGAGAGAAATAATGTAAAGTAGGTATCTGGGGAAGAGTGATTCATACAATTGGGGTCAATATTAGGGTTGCAATTACTTTTTTTTGTAATGGTAGATTGGGCTTAAGTCAATAGGTGATCAGAACAATTGGTGAACAAAATCATTCTCTGAGTAAGACTCCGCAGATGTAGGATTGGGGAATCCAATTTGCGTTAACAAATATTGTGTGTCGATTCTCTCTTTACTTATCTCTTTGACTCACTTGCGCTTTGGATTTGTTTTGCAAACTCTCTTAATTCTATCTAGATTCTATTCCAACAAAAGTTAGAATAAAATTGTTTTTTGAATAGTTGTAAACCAAGTTTTGTTGTTCCACTAATAGTACGTACATTAATGTTGGAACGAAGTGCAAATCAAGGGATATTTTCAATTGGTATTGTGACACCCCAAACCCGACCGGGACGGACCAGCCCGAATTCGAAGTGTTACGTTAGCCACCTAAGTGACTCTCCAGCTAACGACCTCCCAAGACACACCCTAACCTTATAATACATAAATCTTATCCGTTTATTAGTTATTTATTAATGTGGAAGCAATTTGTGAACCAAATTTAAACTTTTTATAAGTAATTTAACTTAAGGGCATTTTAATCATTTTACCACCTACGGTTAAACTAACTCGAATTTAGATCTATACATTTACCAACCCTCTTTTAGTCAATTTATGTAAGCCCTAAAAATTTCAGCTTAATCCGAGTTTATTTTCTATGTCTAATTCAAGTTTTATCATTAAGGACTAAACTGTAACAATTTCAAACTATCAGTACTATACCCAAATATTAAATTGAGTGCGTTTCTACAAATTTTTATCAATTACAAGTCTAATACTAAAATTTTATCAAGTTTCCTTATCATTTAATGCTCTAATTAGATTTATCAAGTTACAAGACTAATTTCTAATTTAAATGGACTAGATAACCAATTTAAAAAGACCAGAATTCAAACCCCCAACAGTCCACTGCAGTTTTTTTTGTGCAAAAAAATCGATTTTAAACCCGATTTTGAGTATTTTAATGGCCAATTAAACCTGATTTAGCTACAATTAAAAATCATACATATTCATACTAGAGGTGTTCATGGGCCGGGCGGCCCGGCCCAGCCCGAAGGCCCGACCGAAATTTGGGAGGGTTTGGGCAAAAATATAAGCCCGAAAAATGGGCTAGGACAAAAAATAAGGCCCGTTTAAAAAATGGGCCGGGCCTCGGGTCCCGGCCCGAATTCACTAAATGACAAAAAAAATCTGCTATTTTTTTTTTATTTTTGAATGTTATTTTCTTGTTGTTTTCTCCCTATTTTGCTACCATATTACTATTATGTTGCTACTATTTTGTTGTTATTGATTGAATATTGTATAAAACTTATTTTATTGTTAATTTTGTTATTATTTTAAAGGCATTTGTTAATTTTATTATTATTTTAGAGGTATTTGCTTGTTAAGTTACATCTATCTTAGTGTTATTTAAGTTTACATATTTTTTTAAAATTTATTTTCAATTTGTTGGGAAATATTTATTTTGATTTTTTTAGTATTTTTGATGTATTATATATATTTAAAAAGTATATAAAATAATATAAAAATTTAATACGGCGAAGCCGGGCAGGGCAGGTTTTTAGCATTTTTATATGGATCGGGCTTGGGAAAAAATTTAGGCCCATTTTTTGGGCTCGGCCTGGCCCGAGCCCGATGAATGGGCCTAATTTTTTAGTTGAGCCCGGCCCGACCCGGCCCATGAACACCTCTAATTCATACACCTTCAATTGAATTTATTAACACCAACTAAGCCTCAATTAAATAGAATTAAACATTCAATTTCATGCATATCACCCACCGGTTAATTCAAACAAGTGGCGTACCTTAGTCGCTAGTAAACCCCTCCATGGAAGCTTTATTTAAACAATGGTTAGTGTAAACATCATGCATCACACACCATGTTATCAATCACCGTGTTATTAAGCAACAATACACCGTAAATCATTCAATAATCAAACTCAAACATGCATATATGATATTATAAAACCATCCAAAATTAAAAATGTTCAATGTCCTGTTAGTACAAATCTCTGGTGAGGAAAATCTCGAACACATGAACGAAACTCGAACAGAAGAAGAAATAGGACAAGGCTCCAAGGCGTGTATCAAACCACTATCTTTAAGGTTATATTCGCCCCCACCTATCTTTGGTGTGCAAACGAGTTCCAAGCAAATTAACCTCGAGGATACAATGAAGCGAATGGCTATTTGCGTTTTGCACTGACGAGAATAGCCCACTACACACTGAGCAATGTATGACAAGAAACTCAATTTCTATAAAGGATTTCTACAGTAATACTTTATAGAACAATCTAAAAATATTAGAAAATGAAGGAAGAAAGAAAGAATATTAGAATTTGTTGGTATGTCTCCAAATGAAATCTGATTCCTATTTATAGGAATTTTCATATCTCTTCATAGAGACATCTTTCATCAATAGGTGTCTTTTTGAATAATAATGTTTTTAAAATAAAAACATAATTATTCATTTAATTATAACTATTCAAATAATATTATTTAAATAGTTATAATTCTTTTCAAAAATCAAAAAATATAATCTTTTGATTAATTACACCCATTCATTTATAGTTATTGGAACACTATAAATATTTGAAAATGTTCCAACAATCTCCCCCATTTTCAAAATATTTTAGATTTTGATATTCTTGAAATCAATTTGCATAAATGAAGGTATCTTACGATTGAACCTTCACTTAGTGAAAACATGTTAAATTAATCGAAATTGCATGGTAGACTAAGCTTTGAACCAACTATTTCATTTGATTAACCGAACACATCTCACACAATGATTTCAACATCGGTCAATGCATAGTATCTAGGGACACTATTATGGCCATGTGTGCGTGTCCTCTTTTCATGAGTCTTTGTCGAGCCAAGCCCTTGAGCTCCTAGAAGCGGCCACACTTCCACTCACATAGGTAGATCCCATTAAGAGTGTTCCGTAATTATAACACTCTAACATATTTATGTTATGGGTCCATTAAGAGTACATTACTCATCCTTCCCTTATCATTACGGTACCTAGCACTTTAATCTTAGGATGGATTTATTTATAGTGCTAACAGTCACATACTAATGATGTACTTTGTCTCATTGAACTCAAGACTTGACGTTATACCAAGCGTTGAGTTGAGTTTCCATCATGGATGACTCTAATTAATGGGCTTGAGTCCCATCCCTTTTGAGGTCTTTTTAATTGCATCTCTAGCAAGACTTTTTGTCAAAGGATCCTCCAAATTTTCACTTGACCTCACATAATTAATAGTGATCACTCCATCAGAGATTAATTGTCGGACATAACTATGTCTTAATCCAATGTGTCTAGACTTTCCATTATATACTTGGCTATATGCCTTTGCTAGAGTAGCCTCACTATTACAACGGATAGAAATAGGTGAAATTGGCTTAGGCCATAAAGGTACATCATAAAGCAAATTTCTTAACCATTTTGCTTCTTTAGATGCAGCGGCTAATGCAATAAGTTCTGCTGCCATGGTGGAATCAGTAATACATGTTTGTTTCTTGGAACCCCAAGAAATGGCTCCTCCACCAAGAATTAAGATCCATCCACTAGTAGATGCATGATCTTCCAAACTTGTAATCCAACTAGCATCTGAATACCCTTCTAAAACTGGAGGATATCCATTATAACACAATCCATAGTTAATAGTTTTCTTTAAGTACCTAAGTACTCTATCCAAAGCTTGCCAATGCAAACTACTTGGGTTACTTGTGTACCTACTCAATTTCCCAACAGCATATGCAATATCTGGTCTTGTACAAGTCATTATGTACATAAGACAACCAATTAGACTTGCATATTTCAATTGATCAATTTTCCTACCAGCATTAGATACTAATTTTATTTGAGGATCCATGGGTGTAGATGCTTGGTATCTGATTGAAAAGATCAAAATTTTTAAGCACATTTTCAATGTAATGTGATTGTGATAAAGCTATAGTGCTTTCATCTCGGGTTATTTTAATCCCAAGAATAACATCTGCTACACCCATATCCTGCATAGCAAAGTTGTTTGACAAGAATTTCTTTGTGTTTTCTATTTGTTCCAAATCCATGCCAAAAATAAGCATGTCATCTACATATAAGCAAATTATGACACCTTTTCCATTTTCAAATTTGCTATATATGCACTTATCGGATTCATTTATTTTATATCCATTAGTTAAAACAACATTGTCAAACTTTTGGTGCCATTGTTTTGGTGCTTGTTTAAGTCCATATAAAGATTTAATAAGCTTACATACCTTATGCTCTTGTCCTGGAACAACAAATCCTTCCGGTTGTTCCATATACACTTCCTCTTCCAATTCACCATTTAAAAATGCAGTTTTAACATCCATTTGGTGAACAAATAAATTATATATAGAGGTAAGTGATATTAAGAGTCTAATTGTAGCAATTTTTGCTACTGGAGCATAGGTATCAAAGTAATCAATACCTTGTTTTTGTGTAAAACCTTTGGCTACCAACCTTGCTTTAAACTTATCAATGGTTCCATCGACCTTCATTTTCTTTTTGAAGATCCATTTACAACCTATTGGTTTGGAACCTGGTGAAGATCAACTAAGATCCAAGTTTGATTTTCCATTATTGAATCCATCTCATCATTTATTGCTTCTTTCCAAAAAGCAGAGTCTTGAGATTTCATTGCCTCTTCAAATGTAATAGGATCAGATTCTGTATTATAACAATAAGGTATCTTATTGCATATACTTTCACCTTTTTCTTCTACAAGAAACATAATGAAACCTGGTCCAAAATCTTTGACCTTTTTAATCCTCTTACTTCTTCTTAATTCTTGACAAGATTCATCATTATTATCAATTTGTTCCAATGGAATCTCATTCTCAATTGAAGAATGAATCAATTGTTGTGGCTGTAATTGTCTTAATATAGAATTAAATCTATTTTCATCAAAAATAGCATCTCTTGATTCAATAACAGTATTAATTGAAATTGAATCATTTGGTTCAATTACCATGAACCTATATGCCTTGCTATTATGTGCATATCCTATAAATATGCATTCAATTCCTCTTTTACCTAACTTTTTACGTTTAGGTGTTGGAACTTTGACAATAGTTTCTACAACCCCAAACCTTCAAATAATTAAGGTTTGGTTTCCTTTTCTTCCATTGTTCATAAGGGGTTATTTTAGTTTCCTTATTAGGAACTCTATTCAATATATGACAAGTCATTAGAAACAAACTCTCCCCCAAAAACCTTGTCCAAGACCTGAATATGATAACATTGAATTTACCATTTCAATCAATACTCTATTTTTCCTTTCAGCTACACCATTTTGTTATGGTGTGTAAGGGCTGAAACTTGATGGACAATCCCAAAGTGGATTCAAAATAACTTGGATTATAGTATTCTCCACCTCTATCCGATCTTAAGCACTTGATAAATGATTCACACTGAAGCTCAACTTGATTTATAAACTTTAAATTTATCAAGCGCTTCATCTTTTGAATGCAATAAATATACATAACAATATCTAGAACAATCATCAATAAAAGTAACAAAATATTTCTTTCCACCTAATGTAGGAGTATTATGCATGTCACATAAATCACTATGTATCAAATCAAGCAATTTTGTTTTTCTTTTAACCTTAGGGAAAGGGTTTCTTGTAATTTTAGTCAACATACATGTATTACATTTTTCAATATTATTATTAAAAACAGGAATTAAATCTAACTTATACATGTCATTCAATTTTATATAATTCAAATGACCTAATCTATAATGCCATAAACAAAAAGATTCAACCATATAAGCAGAAATAGTATTTTCATTCTTATTAATAATATTCAGTTTGAACATACTCTCATACATATACCCTTTCCCTACAAAAATTCCTCCCTTAGACAAAATAAACTTATCTGCCTCAAAAACAAGTTTGAAACCAAACTTATTTAATGACTTCGGACACTAAATTCTTTCTAACTTCTGTACATAATATACATCATTTAAGGTTAAAACCTTTCCGTAGTGAATTGTAGTTCAACAGACCCTTTGCCTTTGATTGCTGTGGTGGAAGAATTTCCCATGTACAAGACATTGTCATTTTCACATTGTGTGAACTTTGTGAACATGCTTTTGTCTTTGCACACATGTTTGGTTGCTCCGGTATCAATCCACCATGTATTATAATCTTGTGCCATATTAATTTCAGATATCATTGCAACGAACTTTTTGTTATTATCAGCCTTAGAAGATGATTTCTTCTTTAAAAAACGACATTCATTCTTGAAATGTCCCGGCTTACCACAATGATAGCATGAGCCCTTTTGTTTCTTTTTAAACTTAGGCGCTCTATCAGTCTGTTTGAACTTTCTCTTGAATGGTTTAGTAGTCTGTACTTCCTCCGTAACATGCACTTTGGCATTTTCAGAATTTAGATTCTGATCTTGCTTTCGATATTCTTCTTCAATAGAAGATGATTTGCTAAAGCCTCAAGAGATATTTCCTCTTTCTTATGTTTTAGACTTCTTTTAAAGTCTTTCCAAGATGGAGGAGGTTTGTCTATTATGGAGGATACAACAATCATTTCATCCATTTTCATATCATATTGCTTGAATTGATTCAGCATCTTTTCAATATCACGGAATTGTTCCATAACAGAACGACCATCAACCATTTGATAATTATTGAAACGACTGACAAGAAATTTCTTACTTGTAACATCTTCGGTCATGTTTCTTGTCTCCAATTTGTCCCATAATTCTTTAGCGGTGACCTCGTTTTGGTAGGTGTCGAACAAACCATCAGATAAACCATTCAATATGTGGCCCATGCACATGTAATCAGCATTGTCCCATTTTTGTCTTTCTCGAGTTGCGAAAATGAGATTCGTTTTCAGTCTCGTCAGGTCTTGGAGTATCCAAAACATAAGCAATCTTCAAAGTTGATAATAAGAAGTGCATCTTTTTCTACCATCATCGAAAATTGCCACCATCAAACCGATCAAGTTTGACAAAATTGGAAGCCAACTCCCTTAGTGTTCCACTTTCATGAGTTGTGGTAGTCATCATGAAATATAACCTTAAAATTGTTAGTACAAATCTCCGGTGAGGAAAATCTCGAACACACGAATGAAACTCGAATAGAAGAAGAAATAGGACAAGGCTACAAGGCGTGTATCAAACCACTATCTTTAAGGTTATATTCGCCCCCACCTATCTTTGGTGTGCAAACGAGTTCCAAGCAAATTAACCTAGAGGATGCAATGAAGCCAATGGCTATTTGCGTTTTGCACTGACGAGAATAGCCCACTACACACTGAGCAATGTATGATAAGAAACTCAATTTCTATAAAGGATTTCTGCAGTAATACTTTATAGAACAATCTAACAATATTAGAAAATGAAAGAAGAAAGAAAGAATAATAGAATTTGTTGGTATGTCTCCAAATGAAATCCGATTCCTATTTATAGGAATTTTCATATCTCTTCATAGAGACATCTTTCATCAATAGGTGTCTTTTTGAATAATAATGTTTTTAAAATAAAAACATAATTATTCATTTAATTATAACTATTCAAATAATATTATTTAAATAGTTATAATTCCTTTTCAAAAAATTAAAAAATATAATCTTTTGATTAATTACACCCATTCATTTATAGTTATTGGAACACTATAAATATTTGAAAATGTTCCAACATGTCCAAGTCCAATTACAATCAAAATTAAACTAAGTCTTGGAAGTTCCACAATGCCCAATTAACATCTCTAAAACGTGTAACTAAATCTCTACCAAGCCTTAATCTCTTGGAACTCGCTCAGCTCCTCAACTCCTCAATCTGTCGGTTAACTGCACAAATGAGAAGGTGTGAGCTTAGAAAGCTCAATGAATGTTAATAAAACGACGAGTAAATTAGCACCCAAATCACAAATATAAATTTTCAATCACAATATTAATCCATAATAGTTCAATGTCATATGCTCAACCATGTTTCAAAAATCATAATTAATCATGGCATATAATCATCAATTTAGCATATATCATTTCATACATTTATATTGGCATATACAATCATGGCTTAATCAGGTGATCATACATCGGATAAACGGATCTCCTTACTCCCAATCAGAATCAAAATCAGTCCCGGATTGAACGGGCCGAGGCCACATGCTCCCTTATATCGCCTCAAATTAGTCCTGTTGAATGGAGACACAAGCTCAACACTCCCTTGTCTACTCTAAATCAGTCCACCTAGAGCCTCATTGCTCGCAAATAACATATCAATATAGTGAGTACTCACAAATCCTATGGCATGCCAACTATATTAAATGGATCCACCGTGCTATAATGCCAATATAACCAATCAATCATAACATAATTTTAGTTAATAATGTGCTCAATTTAAAGTGCCAAAATGCATATGTGAATTATGTAACATAGCCATTTTAACATCAAATTAAATCTAGCTTATAAATTACCTATTATCAATGTTCGTTTATCAGAAATATCAACATACCATGAACCAAAAACTCTAGCATGCTTGCTTAATTCACCATTATAATCAATCAAATCAAGCACATAAAATCACTAGATGCTCACTTACCAACACTTGACAAAAATTTCATCACTTAAACATATATCAATAATCTTGCAAAATTAACCAACCAAAACTCAATTAAATATTTGCAATCAATAATTAATCATCCAATTAAGCATAAGTGAGGGTCAATTTACCAAATCACCCTTTAATAACACTTACCACACAACTAACTCAACCACAACCAAGTGATCAACCAAGCAAATCCAAGCTTCAATTTCAATTAGCTCGATCCTCTTCAAGATTCGAAGCTTCAACAGATAAAATAGATATTACCACCTTTCAAAAGATATAATAAGCACAAATTTTCATCAACTAGGCTACATGAAATTCTCACTTAAAGTTACCTTACAGGATTTGAATCATCAAGTCGAAAACTCGATTCCTCACAAAATCGATCACTCCAGACCTCCTAATCACTTCCAAACATCAATACTAGACCAAATATACATATACTAAGTATCAATTTCACATTTAAATCAATTTCACAAAAATTGGAAAAATCGGTTCATGAAGATGAAGAAATTCGAATTTCTTTAAATTACCTTACAAAACATGTTTAATCTTGATAAATAAGATAAAAAACCTTCTAATAGATCCATTTTGAGTTGGAACATCCATTGATTTGTGGATTTCCTCTCAAAATTCAAGATCCACCATTAAAGCACATTAAGCTTTTGAAAAAGATGACATTGATAAAAAATCATGTAATTATAACTCAAATCATGTAAATATGCTTCTAATCACCATAAAAATAAGTTAAGAAATAATAATTACCTTTAATTTGTTCTAAATCCTCTGATTGAAAATCTTGATTCAAGAATCTAAGGAAATTTCAGAATATTTTTGGCTACTTTTGTGAATAATTTCGGGTGAAAAGAAAGTATTTTGAGAAGGAAATTTGTTAAATCTATTCTCTGATGATAGATCTTTAAACCCATGCAAAGAAAACAAATTTTATAGCTCTCTAATCTGATTTAAATGGTGTGAAAAGTAGGCTAGATGCATTATATTTAAAATTGAAACAACCCACCAGAAATTTAAAAATTGGGAAATTTGCCCAATGGCCACTCCCACATTTCCCTTACTTTACAAATTGATCCTCTCCCTCCAAAATTCTGAATTTAAAGCTTTATTTTCCAAATAAATACTCCAAAGTTTCCCTTATTTTACAATTAAATTCAATTTAATTAATATTTAAATTTAACTCAAATTAATCCCCAATAAAAATTATTTTAAAATTATTTTTCGACCCAATTTAAATTTTTTCACTAATAATTATTTAATTACTTTAAATTTAATTTTCCAAAAATATTTGTATTTTTTCGAATTATTCATACCAAATCACCATTAACTTCAAAGCATAAACTTCAAAGCATATTCATACCAAATCACCATTAACACATTCAAAAAATACCATTACAAATAACCTATACATGCCATTATTAACCTTGGCCAAAATACTCAAAAACTATCGAACTGATTGCTGGATAGTCTGATAGATCTCTAACGAGCTTCCAACTGGTCGAGCTTTCGATAATCTATAAAACAAAGGAAAGTAACTACGTAAGCAACAAGTGCTAAGTAAGCTCATATAAACTTAAACATAACTTATCATTTCATTTATACAATTCATAGATTAAGCATAAATCATTACCAATGCCATAAGCTTAGTAAAAGCCTATACAACATCATCAAACATAAGTTAGTACACTTGTCCATGATACAAATGAAATCAACCATAAGATATGTAGTTTACCATATATAAACACATCAATGTTACTATAAGATCATGACTCATTCCATTTGCATACTTACCATTTCATTTCCTTTTCTTACTCGTTGAAGCATCTAGAATTACATCGAATACTCGGGAATGCTCACACATAGTGTGCCTTTCCATATAACCGTAACCTTTCCTTTACATTAATGCTCACACGAGCTGTGGGTCGAAATGTTAGCTACACGATGTAGCTCATACAAGCTGTGGAGAATCCACAACAAATGTAGGGCCCCAGCCATCGGTAGGACATTCAAGACCAGCACTCGAAACATGAAATCCCTAATGACATGTCATTTGTATCCTAAGAATTCTTAAGGTTCAAAAGGAACTCGTTATCCGTCAATTCATCATAGCATAGATACATTTATGCATAGATTCATTTATATTAAAGCAACATAACAAATAATCATTTAACTAACATTAAAATGATCATAATTCATACGAACTTACCTCGATAATTAAGATCGTAGAAGTGGAATTCGAACTAATTCGAAGCTTTAGCTTTTCCTCGATTTAAGTTCGATTGTGGTTTATCTTGATCTAAATAGATAATTTCATTCAATTAAGTACTTCTAGCATTCAATGTAATCCATAGTTCATATTTATGCAAAATTACAAAATTACCCCTAATACTTTGACTTTTTACAATTTAGTCCTTAAACTCATAACTTACATATAACTTATTTTAGCCTAAATCCAACTTAACCAATGTTACAAGGGACTTTGAAACAAATCATTATTACCAACATTTCACAATAAAACCCATAGGTTTACACTTTTAACAATTTAACCCCTAATTGTAATTTCACCAAAAATCATTTAACAAAACATGTTTATTTAACAACCAAAGTTAATAATTTATCAACTAACATCAAAAGACATTCAAAAAAATCCATGGAAAGTCCTTCAACCTTGAATTTTTTGCAAAATAACCCCCGGGCTGGCTAGATTAATCTTAAACAAACTCAAAAACATAAAAATCATTAAAAACGGGGCACAAAAACATACCATGCAATGAAGAATTCAAAACAAAGCTCTTTCCCCTTCAACAATGGTGGATTCAGCCAACAAAGAAAAAAATGGGAAGATGATATCATTGTTTCATCTTTTCTTTACTAAATTTTCTTTTTAATTACGAAATTACTAAATTACCCTTATCATTAATCAATAATTTCAATAAAACCTTGTCCATGCACATCCACTAACTCTTTAAATGGTATAATTACTAACTTATTCCATTAGTTTAAAATTTCATAGCCATTTGACCCCTTTAATTAATATAACTCAACTTTTACGCCTTTTACGATTTAGTCCTTTTCACCTAATTAACTAATTAAACTTCAAAATTTCTTAACGAAACTTTAATACGACCTTAATATAATCCTGTAGACATTAAATAAATAATAAAATAATAATTCACTAATCGAAATCATGGTCTTGAAACCATTGTTTCTGACACCACTGAAAACCGGTTGTTACAGTTTGCAAATATTTGGAATGATAAGTGGGTACCTTAAGGAATAGATGGCTCAACTTTTCAGCATAATACGGTGTGGCCTTAGGATACTAATGCTATGAAACTCTTTTGTTTGTTGGTAATAACTAAAATTTGAACTTGATCCGTGAGGCGTTGGGATAAACCAAGTGATGCTATTATTTGGAGACACTCTCCAACATGTATTTACCCAACCAAATCAGCTTATTCTTGGTTATACTTGATTCTATTGGTTTTGGCCCTCATGATTTCTTTTTGAAAATCAACATTTTTGCATAAAATATTGGACACAATATCTTGTTGATAGTGGCATTCATAACATCTATCATGGACCGAGACTTTAGCTCTGTCAATGTGTAGCCTTAGGCTCGGGTATTACAACAACTAAGCCTAAGTACAACATTTTATCCTTCTTGGAGAGGCATTTGCTACGATCTAGGCCTCAATAGACACGCTAAAAAGGGCACTAATAAGTAAACTAAATGGTTGGGAGGATGCTATAAGATATATTCACAAAAATGCCAAGTTTTTTACAAATGAGGGAAGGGAGCCTCATATATATAAGCCAAGCCCCTTCGATCCTACAACTATGATTGATTATGTCTGATGATTCATGTAACACCCTTATACCCGATCGGACCTTCAGGACCCAGTATAGGACTATAACATTTGGTGCTAAAGCGATCTTGGCTAAACACTAGGTAATTTGAACATTTAACTATAGTATTTTAACTCATTCAACTCAATAATTATACTTCGAATGTTTGGGGTCATTATTGGTTAATTGCTTACGTTTGAAAATGAATTAAATATTAATTTTAAGCAAAATAGGGGGCAAGTATTGGTACTAAAACATGAAGTATCGATACCTGACACAGGGTACTGATACCCCTAACAATTATCGATACCAAAATCGGCTACTGGAATTGGAAATTTTTAAAATTCTTGTGTAGGTATCGATACCTATATCCAAGGTATCAATACCTTGCCTCAGGTACTAATACCAAAGTGAGGTGTTGCTACCAAAATAGCATTTTATTTTTGAAAAATTCAATTCCAAACACCAGGTATCGACACCTGACCCCTAGTATCGATACCTTAGGTAAATTTTACTAAAAAACATTTGGAAAATTTGTTAAAAAACCCCTGCAATGTGTTTAAACCATCATAACCAATTCAAAACAACCACACTTATCAATTGCTCATATACTCTATAAACATATGTATCAAATACTTAAAAATTCATTTCAAATAGTACTAGCAACTTTCATTAAACACAAAGAAAATAAAGATTTCAAAGTTTGCGATTTAGTCTTTAAACGAGAAACCTGTACTAACACCTATGTACATGTAACATGTAACACCCCAGACTCGGCCTAGACGTTATGACCAGATCTAGCATGTCACATAGAAGGGTTGTTTAAAGACTTGCGCGTTCGTTAACAAGTTTGTATTCTTTTTGAAACTTCGGGATTTGTTGTTTGTGAAAATCAGATTTTTTTTTATGGTTTTCTTGTAAAAACGTATTTATTATTCTTACAGCCGAAAACTTTGTTTATAGCAGAAATCTGATTCAATAAATTGTGAAATTGTGATATTTTGAAAACAGTTTTGTCGTTTTAAGAAAACCACTTATTTATAAGTTTAGCAGTTATCAAGGAAAACTTAAAAGAAATTAAACCAATGGCCTTATTACAGAAATATTAACCCAAATCGATAATTTAACTAAAATAAAGCAAAACGTAAATTTACTAAGTTCACGAGAGTAATTTTCGGTGTATGGTCATACGCGGATCTGAAACGTAGGGAGATAGAATTTTCAGTGGGGGATCATGTCTTCTTGAAGGTCTCACCTTGGAAGAAGGTTTTAAGATTTGGACAGAAGGGCAAGTTGAGCCCCAAATTCATCGGGCCTTATCGAGTGTTGAATCGTGTGGGACCAGTCGCTTATCAGCTTGAGTTGCCCCTGGAGTTGAAACAGATACATAATGTATTCCATGTTTCGATGCTGAGGCGCTACCGTTCAGATACATCTTACATAGTGCCAGTGGAAGAAATTGAGGTAAGACCTGATCTGTCTTTTGAAGAAGAACCAGTGCAGATTTTGGATTGGGATGTTAAAGTGTTGAGGAGGAAGTCCGTTCCGCTGGTCAAAGTGTTATGGCGTAATCACAGTTCAGAAGAAGCCACGTGGGAGCCGGAGGGGGCAATGCGACAGAAATACCCCCACCTCTTTTAACCAGGTAAATTTCGAGGCCGAAATTTCTTTAAGGGGGGTAGAACTGTAACATCCCAAAAATTAGGGGTTTGTCATATTTGTGTAATTGCATGTTATGCTGGTTCTGTGTGATGTTTAAGGGTGTTTAGGGGCCCTAGGGAGGCTTGGGGTCGAGTTGGAGCCCTGGTAAAATTTTGGTTTTTAGGCACTTTGGTGGGGTGAGCTAGTGGAAGCAGGATTTAAGTTTAATTGTTGGGGTTGGGATAACAAAAAAGAACAAGGTGGCCTAGTGGTGTTGGCGTCACTTGTGAAGCAAGGGAAGTGGGGTTCGAATCCCACAGGTAGCACATGGGGAGTTTTATTTTTATGCTCAGGAAAGGAGGAAGCTGAGTGGAGTGCAAACTCTGTAGGAGAGAGAGAGGACTTGGTCAAGCTTTTCAAATGGGTGATGGAGAGTGGATTGTGGAGCAAGTTGAGGAGAGAATCGGGGGAGTGGGGAGTGAGAGGTAGTGGTTGGCCGAATGTGGGGTGTTGGGGGAGAGGAAAAACGGCTAGGGGAGTGGGTTTTGGCATTTTTCGGCTTGTATGGTGTTGGTGCCGATTTTCCCTTAGGCTTTCTAAATAAAGAATTTTTGCATTTTTGGCATTTTTTCCTCTTTGAGACTTGACCGAAACTCACTTTCCATCTTTCCTTTTTTTTACATTTCTTTTCTTCTACACCATCAATACCATAGCCGAAACTCTTTTTTCCTTCTTTAGTGTTCCTTCTACTCTTTTCTTCGTCAGCTGAGTTTTCTCTTGTCATCTTGCAATCGGCTTCTCTCTTCTTTTGCCAAAAGCCGAACCTAGAGTTCTTTTGTCTTGTTGCTAGTACCGAGATTTACCATTCCATTCGGCTCATCCTTGATATTAATGTAACATCCTAGATTAGGGGTTATGCGTTCGTGTGTAATTCATTAGATAGTGGGCTCAGTGGGTGTGTTGGATGTGTTCTGAGGAGTTCTAGGAACCCTAAGGTGCATGGAAATGTATGGGAATGTAAGGCAATGTATGGAAATGTAAGGAAATGTAAGGAAATGCTTTGGAAACGTTAAGTTTAAAAGAGGAAAGTGAACATTTTTGGAAACTAGGGGATGTAAGGAAATGATGTGGAAATGATTCAAAAGAGGAAAGTAAACATTTCTGGAAACTTGGAAATGTAAGGAAATGTCAAGTTTAAAGAGCCAAACGAAAATTTTTGGAAACTTGGAAATGTAAAGAAATGTCAAGTTTTAAGGCTTAAAAGAGAAAACTAAGGCAAGGTGGCCTTAAGAAAAATAATATGAGGAATTTGACACACAAACAGAGCTTGGAAAAGTGGCACTGAGATGCCACTTAGGGCCTCTGGAAATGGCGCCACATGCAAGGTGTTGGGCCCGAGTTCGAAGTCACATGGGAAGCAAATAAAAGAAATTTTATTTTGCTTCCGGAAGAAGTGAGGTGGACGGCACATGGCTATAAATTAGGAGCTTTTATTCTTTTATTTTTAAGAGATAAAGGGTGGATAAATAAGGGATAAATAATGGATTTATTTTAGATTATTTTCAAGAGATACATGTGGATATTATTTCTTTTATTTTGATAGATAAGGAAGAGATAAAAGAGGATTATTATTAGTATTATTTTTATTAAGAGATAAGAGATAATTATTGGATTAAGTTTTATTAAAGTGATAAATCAAGGGATAAAGCTATCAAAATAGAAGAGTGGTGGCCAAGTAAAGGACTCTAGCTAGTAATTTTGGCTATAAAAGGAAGAGTAAGGCTATTCTTCATTCATTCTTTTCTTTTCAAGAAAACCTCTGCCGAAATTCTCTAAAGTTTCTCCTCTTCTCTCTGTCGAATTTTCTCTGCCATTATTCTCTTTTTCTCTTTTCTTTTCTTCTTCTATTACAAACACAATCAAGAGCCGAAATTGTTATCCACATCAAAGCCATAGCCGAATACTGCTAAGGGTTCAAGCAAGAGTTCCATCAAATTCTTGATGGGTAAGATTAGGTTAGATTCTCATTCTATTTCTTTTAAGGTCATTGTCGAAATTAAGATTCTAATACCCTTAATATCTGCTTCTGTCAGAAGATCTTTTGGGATTTACTAAGTGTCGACTACAAGGAAGGAGAAGTTCTTTTCCCGAAGGTACACCATAAGCGCGTGTTCCCTAGTTATTCGGTGAATTTCAGGATTTAAGAATCTAAGGTAAGTCATATTTAACATACGACTAAGGGTTATTTGTTGTGAATAAATGTTAGAAATTGATCTAACATGTAGTTATAGGGATTTAAACAGAGGGATACAAGGATTTTGGGATTTGAGAATTTCAAGGTAAGTTTTAAGAATACTAATCCTACTAGGATTTGGATTTATGGCCGAATGGCTTTTATTAAATTAGTAAGTGATTAATCAAATGTAGGAATTTGAGATCTAAGGCGATGGAGATCGATTTCGGGATTTCAAGGAATTCGTTAAGCAAATCAGTGTGTACCCTACCTTAAGTTTTGATAGGTTCATGGCTATGTTTAAATTAAATGTATTATTAAGAATGTGTGTACTCATACTAACCTTCGATATATCATATGGCAATTATTTTAATATATGAATATGCATAAGAATGTGAATGTGGCTAAGTACCACAAATGTGGTAAGAGTACCAGTGCGTTTCCTACTTTCGATAGGATTACGAATATGTTATATTGTTAACATGTGAATAATGAGAAATTAAGTATGTTATGCATGATATAAAAAAATTTATGGGGCATTCGGGATATATGAGAAAGGGAAGAAGGTGTTGACTTCGGTCTCACCAACGAATATGGTGACTACGGTCACAAAATTTGAATATGGTAACTTGGTTACATTATCTCGAATTTGGTAACCGGTTACATTATTTGAATATGGTGTCTAATGACACAAATTATATGGGCGATGAGCACGCGTCATTCGCAGCGATCGCCTTCGATGGTGTGTAGCGGATGGAGGGTTGACTTAGTAGTCCCCACGGTGTGGCCGGCGGTGCGGGTGGTGTGTAGTGGATGGTTAATTAGGTTTGGGTTTGGGAATGCATCATTAATTGTATTCTATGATTTGAATGTGTATCATTTGCATGCCTGATTCTATTATGACTTAGTGTTGTGTACACATTGAGTCTGTTGACTCACCCCGTTTGGGGAATATTTTTCAGTGATGAGCGATAATGGACCGGGTCGGCGGGGAGCTTAAAGGTGGCCATGCATAGCAAGAAATTTATGATTTGGACTTTCAATTTATTTTAAGTATTTTAAGTTTTACTTTGGGATCATTGATATAATAAGGCCATTGTGGTTTACTTTATTTTTCTTTTATTTATTATGTTTATGGATTTTTATCAATTAAAGTTTAAGTAAATTCCTTTTTAAAATTAACTCTAAATGTTTTGTCACCTTAAATAAATGGGTTTTAACATAAGATAAATTTGTTTTCAACTCAAGCCCAACCCAAACAATATTTTTTAAAAATCATACAAGTTTTTCCTAAGTAACAAAAGAATTTTGAACCGGTTTACTTGAGGAACATACCAAATCTGGTCAAAGCTCGTGGGCGGGTTTGGGGTGTTTCAACAGTATCGAGCCCAGATTTTAAACTCTCGGCTTTGTGGTCTAAAGCCCAAAACATTTTCAAATCGAGCCCAAATGAGTTTTATGAAAATATTTTTGGAAATAAGCGTGTTTTCTCGGCATGGCACCTAAGTCTCCAGGCATGATCCACCAGTAAGTACTTGATCTCTTGTGTGATTTATATTATGATTTGTAGAAGGGTAGAAATAGAATGGAACGTAGATTAGTGAACTAGAATCTATTCAACCATAGGACTAGTCTATTCAAACACAAGTGCATAAGACTTAAGGACCATTAAACAAACCTATGACTAAGTCGTCGAGGTAGGGTGTGGCAACCATTGTGCGCATGTCTAGGATTGGATCAGGAAGAGCACAGTATTTAAGCGGTCCTAGTGACTCACCTCCTCTTCGCGAGAATCCTGCAGTGCGTAGCTTCGGTTCACCCTAACCAAGAGGACTTATTCATAAACTAAACCCCTAATTAAAACCCGAAAGGAACTAGCCGTATTTTCAAAAAAAAAAAAACCTAGTTTTAAAACTCTTAAAATTATCCTTTTGAATTGCAAACATGATTCTATAAAATTTTCTGAAGTATTCTTGATTTATAAAAATTACTAAAATACCCCTATTTGCAAAATTACTAAATTGCCCTTGGTTTATGAAATTTCCAAAATACCCACAGTTCTTATCAAAAAATTCATTACTTTATAAAATGTCCAAAACCCTAATTTGCAAAATATCAAAATACCTTGATTTTGGAAAATTACAAAGCCGCCCAACTTACAAAATTACCAAAATGACCCTAATTTCCAAATTTTTGCAACATCACCGCTTTGGAAAGTACAATTCTCAAAAAGAACCCTCAAAGTTTTGCAAAATTTGGAAATACCCCGAAAATATTAAACTCTACAAATTTACCATGGTTTATTACCAAAATACCCCCGAGCTCCAAAATTACCGAAATACCCCCAGATTTCAAAATTTTTCAAAATACCAGGAATTTAAAAATTCCAAAATACTTTTGACAAAATCACCAAGGAACCTCATTCTTGACAAATTACAAAAATACCCCCAGTAGAGGGCAAATTACGAAAATACCCACAGGGTAGTGGAAAAACAACAACAATGAAAACTACAACATTTCTCCGAATGAGCGAAAGTTCATAATTGATTGATGGATGTATGAATGTAAAGACTGTGTGCATGTATGGATATGAAAGAACCACTCCTAAAATTTTTCCATAAAAATTCTTCGCGAATAATCAGTGAAACAAGGACTAATTCATAAAACTTTTTACTCGGATTAAATCGTGACGTTAGAAATAAGTTCTAGGGGATGTGAACTTAGGGATTGTGCCTAGAAAGTATGATAGTTCTATTAAGATCAGAGTGCACAGTGAAAGCATAGTGCGGTGAGAAGGATTGTACAGCTGTTAATAAGTAATTTCGAGGACGAAATTATTTTTAAGGAGGGTAGAACTGTAACATCCTAGATTAGGGGTTATGCGTTCGTGTGTAATTCATGAGATAGTGGGCTCAGTGGGTGTGTTGGATTTTTTCTGAGGAGTTCTAGGAACTCTAAGGTGCATGGAAATGTATGGAAATGTAAGGCAATGTATGGAAATGTAAGGAAATGTAAGGAAATGCTTTGGAAACGTTAAGTTTAAAAGAGGAAAGTGAACATTTTTGGAAACTAGGGGATGTAAGGAAATGATGTGGAAATGATTCAAAAGAGGAAAGTAAACATTTCTGGAAACTTGGAAATGTAAGGAAATATCAAGTTTAAAGAGCCAAACGAAAATTTTTGGAAACTTGGAAATGTAAAGAAATGTCAAGTTTTAAGGCTTAAAAAGAGAAAACTAAGGTAAGGTGGCCTTAAGAAAAATAATATGAGGAATTTGACACACAAACAAAGGCTTGGAAAAGTGGCCCGAGAGATGCCACTTAGGGCCTCTGGAAATGGCGCCACATGCAAGGTGTTGGGCCTGAGTTCGAGTCACATGGGAAGCAAATAAAAGAAATTTTATTTTTCTTCTAGAAGAAGTGAGGTGGACGGCACATGGCTATAAATTAGGAGCTTTTATTCTTTTATTTTTAAGAGATAAAGGGTGGATAAATAAGGGATAAATAATGGATTTATTTTAGATTATTTTCAAGAGATAAATGTGGATATTATTTCTTTTATTTTGATAGATAAGGAAGAGATAAAAGAGGATTATTATTAGTATTATTTTTATTAAGAGATAAGAGATAATTATTGGATTAAGTTTTATTAAAGTGATAAATCAAGGGATAAAGCTATCAAAATAGAAGAGTGGTGGCCAAGTAAAGGACTCTAGCTAGTAATTTTGGCTATAAAAGGAAGAGTAAGGCTATTCTTCATTCATTCTTTTCTTTTCAAGAAAACCTCTACCGAAATTCTCTAAAGTTTCTCCTCTTCTCTCTGCCGAATTTTCTCTGCCATTATTCTTTTTTTCTATTTTCTTTTCTTCTTCTATTACAAACACAATCAAGAGCCGAAATTGTTATCCACATCAAAGCCATAGCCGAATACTGCTAAGGGTTCAAGCAAGAGTTCCATCAAATTCTTGATGAGGGTAAGATTAGGTTAGATTCTCATTCTATTTCTTTTAAGGTTTGTCGAAATTAAGATTCTAATACCCTTAATATCTCATTGTCGAAGAGATCTTTCGGGATTTACTAAGTGTCGACTACAAGGAAGGAGAAGTTCTTTTCCCGAAGGTACACCATAAGCCGCGTGTTCCCTAGTTATTCGGTGAATTTCGGATTTAAGAATCTAAGGTAAGTCATATTTAACATACTGACTAAGGGTTATTTGTTGTGAATAAATGTTAGAAATTGATCTAACATGTAGTTATAGGGATTTCGACAGAGGATACAAGGATTTTGGGATTTGAGAATTTCAAGGTAAGTTTTAAGAATACTAATCCTACTAGGATTTGGATTTATGGCCGAATGGCTTTTTATTAAATTAGTAAGTGATTAATCAAATGTAGGAATTTGAGATCTAAGGCGATGAGATCGATTTCGGGATTTCAAGGAATTCGTTAAGCAAATCAGTGTGTGTACCCTACCCTAAGTTTTGATAGGTTCATGGCTATGTTTAAATTAAATGTATTATTAAGAATGTGTGTACTCATACTAACCTTCGATATATCATATGGCAATTATTTTAATATATGAATATGCATAAGAATGTGAATGTGGCTAAGTACCACAAATGTGGTAAGAGTACCCAGGTACGTTTCCTACTTTCGATAGGATTACGAATATGTTATATTGTTAACATGTGAATAATGAGAAATTAAGTATGTTATGCATGATATAAAAAAAATTTATGGGGCATTCGGGATATATGAGAAAGGGGAAGAAGGTGTTGACTTCGGTCTCACCAACGGAATATGGTGACTACGGTCACAAAATTTGAATATGGTAACTTCGGTTACATTATCCGAATTTGGTAACTTCGTTACATTATTTGAATATGGTGTCTAATGACACAAATTATATGGGCGATGAGCACGTCGATCGCAAATGATCGCTTTCGATGGTGTGTAGCGGATGGAGGGTTGACTTAGTAGTCCCCACGGTGTGACCGGCGGTGCGGGTGGTGTGTAGCGGATGGTTAATTAGGTTTGGGTTTGGGAATGCATCATTAATTGTATTCTATGATTTGAATGTGTATCATTTGCATGCCTGATTCTATTATGACTTAGTGTTGTGTACACATTGAGTCTGTTGACTCACCCCGTTTGGGGAATATTTTTCAGTGATGAGCGAGAATGGACCGGGTCGGCGGGAGCTTAAAGGTGGCCATGCATAGCAAGAAATTTATGATTTGGACTTTCAATTTATTTTAAGTATTTTAAGTTTTACTTTGGGATCATTGATATAATAAGGCCATTGTGGTTTACTTTATTTTTCTTTTATTTATTATGTTTATGGATTTTTATCAATTAAAGTTTAAGTAAATTCTTTTTAAAATTAACTCTAAATGTTTTGTCACCTTAAATAAATGGGTTTTAACATAAGATAAATTTGTTTTCAACTCAAGCCCAACCCAAACAATATTTTTTAAAAATCATACAAGTTTTCCTAAGTAACAAAAGAATTTTGAACCGGTTTACTTGAGGAACATACCAAATCTGGTCAAAGCTCGTGGGCCGGGTTTGGGGTGTTTCAACTTAGTATCGAGCCCAGCTTTAAACTCTCGGCTTTGTGGTCTAAAGCCCAAAACATTTTCAAATCGAGCCCAAATGAGTTTTATGAAAATATTTTTGAAATAAGCGAGTTTTCTCGGCATGGCACCTAAGTCTCCGACTCATGATCCACCGTAAGTACTTGATCTCTTGTGTGATTTATATTATGATTTGTAGAAGGGTAGAAATGGAATGGAACGTAGATTAGTGAACTAGAATCTATTCAACCATAGGACTAGTCTATTCAAACACAAGTGCATAAGACTTAAGGACCATTAAACAAACCTATGACTAAGTCGCCGAGTTAGGGTGTGGCAACCATTGTGCGCATGTCTAGGATTGGATCCGGAAGAGCCTGGTATTTAAGCCCAACCCAAAAAATATTTTTTTTAAAAATCATACAAGTTTTTCCTAAGTAACAAAAGAATTTTGAACCGGTTTACTTGAGGAACATACCAAATCTGGTCAACGCTCGTGGGCCGGGTTTAGGGTGTTTCAATTAAGGTATTTATTCTTTCTCTTTCTTTCATTTTTTTCTTTTTGTTCTTTATTCTCTTGGCTTGGCTAAGCCGAACTTAATCACTCGTTGTATTTTAAACTCCTTTCTGTTCTCTTTTGGAAAGGGCCGAATCAAGTCATCCTCTTCTATCACTTATCATTCTCTTAAGCCTTGGTTTTCGGAAACTGGTTGGTAAGTAAGGTGAGGACCGAATAGGGGGAGGAGATGGTTGTTCTTTATTTTAGGTTTATTTGGGTCGAAAGGCCGTTCCTTTGTTGTCCTAGAACAACATTATTAACTTATGTTTTCCTCTAGGGGCTTAGTCTCGCAATTGAGGGCAGTGAATCGAATTTTCGAGCACAGCAAGGGGTGGCTGTCGTTTGGTACAGAATTTGGGAATCCAATCAACACTCATAACAGGTGTGTAATCTCACACCCTTCCGAATGAAACCCATGTGACGACTTATGAATCGGCCAAAAGCTGAAAAGCTAAAAACCGGCATCTGTGCCACTCGAGCGTACGAGCGCTCGTAGTGGAAAATCGAGATACGAGTAGTGACAGTAAGTCGTTGAGAGAGTCACGAGCGCTCTCACAACATTGGGGCTGTAACGGGCCTAACCGAGTCGATACGGGCTTAACGGGCCCAATGGGCTTTCTTGCCCACATGGGCGAAGTTGGTGGAAAATCGTCAAAGGGTAAGTGTGGTTGCGAAATCTTGAAATCTGAGACCGAAATCATGCGAAATGGGCCACACGAGCGTGTGGGCCCGTTTGGGCCTGAAATGGATTTTAGGCCCATTAGTCCCGTAGAGACCCAAAAAGGGTCCCGTGTCATTCGAGGCGACAGTAAGTTATTGAGAAGCCGTAAATTGGTAAATTACTGAAATACCCTCAGTGGGTAAATTACTGAAATACCCTTACAGGGTAAAATTACTGTTGTACCCTTAGGGGCAGACTTGGTAAGATTGAGTATAACTGGATTAATTGCCATGATGATACATTTTGCATACACTGAATTATTGTGCCATGACATGTTGCATTGGGATGGGTTATTGTAACATCCTGAAAAGGGCCTATGCATTTTTGGTTTAATTGTACGAAATGACATATCTTATGTGTTATGAATATATTTTGAACACTTTTGAAACACGAAAATATATGGAAATGTTAAGTTTAAAAGAGGAAAGTGAACATTTTTAGAACCTTGGAAATGTAAGGAAATGTCTTGTAAGGAAATGTCATGGAAATGTAAGGAAATGTCTTGGAAATGTAAGGAAATGTCTTGTAAGGAAATGTCATGGAAATTTAAGGAAATGTCAAGTTTACAGAGCCGATCGAAAATTTTTGGAAACTTAGAAATGACCTAGAAATGACGAGTTTTAAGGTTTAAAAGGGGAAATTAAGGCAAGGAGACCTTAAAAGAAAAAGTTTGTGAAATTTGACACACAAACAGGCTTGGAAAAGTGGTCTGAAGATGCCACTTAGGGCCTATGGAAATGGCGCCATATGCAAGAGGAATGGGCCTGAGTTCGAGTCACTTGGGAAGTAAATAAAGGAGGTTTTATTTTTGCTTCCAGCAGAGAGGTGGACGGCACATGGCTATAAATTAGGAGCTTTTATTATTTTATAAATAGTGGATAAATAAGGGATTTATTTATCATTATTTTCAAGAGATAATTGTTGGATTAAATTCTTTTAATTTGAATAAAGAGATAAAGAGGAAAATAAGGGAGAAGTGATGGCCAAGTAAGGGACTTTGAGTTTAATAATTTCGGCTAAGTAAGGATAGTTGCTGAATTATCTTTTAATTTAAGTGATAATTAAAGGATAAAGTTATCAGATAGAGGAGTGGTGGCCAAGTAAGGGACTCCTTAGATGATAATTTCGGCTATAAAAGGAAGGAAGGAGGGCTATTCTTCAATTTGTGCTTCCTCCTTTCTCTGCCGAATTCTTAGTGCTCTCTTCTCTTCTTTTCTTTCTTTTCTTTTGTCAAGTCGAGATTAAGTAATTGTTGGAACCTAGCCGAATATTTTCCTCTCCATTAGAAGCCATAGCCAAATCCTCCATCTTTATTCTTCCTTCTCTTTTCTTTCCAATCCATCAAAAGCCGAATCTTTGAGGGCTTCAAGCATAGGTGTCTTGTCGATTTCTTCAAGAAAGGGTAAGAACAAGTTTTGATTTCTATTCTTTTCTTTTAGATTTGTCGAAATCTAGGACTAATCCCATCAATATTCTTATTTGCCGAAATTTGGAAGGATTCTTTCGGGATTTTTGCCATAGTCGACTATAAAGGAAAAGATCTTGAGATTTGACCATCAAGGTAAGTCATATCGACATTCGGCCAAGGGCCATTGATTGTGATTAAAGGTTAGAAGTTGATCTAACATGTGGTTTTAGGGATTTCGGCGGAAGCTATAACCAAATGGATAATTTTGGGATTTAAGATCCTTAAGGTAAGTGACTATGAATATTCGGCCAAGGCCTATTTTAGTAGTTAGATCTATTTTTATGTGTTTTAAGTTGAAAACTAACCGATTCAAGGGATCTAGTGATTAGCCGATTTCAAAGGGAAGAATACAAGTTTCCGGGATTTGATTAATTATCAAATCGGCAAAGAAGGTAAGAAAGTGGATACGATAATCCTTCAGATTTGATTAAATTAGCCGAATAGGCTTTTTCCTAAAATACTAAATGTGGCTAAATGTAGGGATTTAGGATCTAAAGCGATAGATCGGTTTTTCGGGATTTAAGTGAACCGCTAAGTGTATCAGGTGTGTACCCCACACTAATTCTTAATATGTTTTATGGTGTGTTTAATTAAAATATGTGATATTAAGAATATGAAAGTGGCTAAGGTACCATGTTATGGTACTAAATACTCGTGCACGTTTCCTACTTCTACTAGGAATATGAAAAATGTTATTTGTAACATGAGAATATGATAAGAATGTGAACTCTGGCATATTATGCATATTATTATATGGGGCATATGGTTTTGTTTTGAAAGGGGAAGTGAATGTGGTGACCTAAGACCACGAACACGGTGATCTAAGACCGTGATATCTGAAAAGTGGTGACCTAAGACCACAGTAATCTAAAAGTGGTGACCTAAGACCACGATATCACGGTGACCTAAGACCGCAGATTTGGAGTGTAGCGGAAGGAGGGTCGACTTAGTAGTCCCACGGTGTGGCCCGGCAGTGCACGGGGTGTGTAGCGGATGGACAACTAGGTTTGGGTTTGGGAATGCATCATAACCTTTGTATTCTATGTTTTGAATGTGTAATATGTGATATGCCCGATTCTATTATGATTTAGTGTCGTGTACACATTGAGTCTGCTTTGACTCACCTCGTTGGGGGAACATTTTTCGTGATGAACAGTGATGGACCGGGACGGCGAGAACTTGTGGTGGCCATGCTCAACATGAAGTTTATATTTTGAGGACTCTTGAATTTATTTTAGTACTTTGAATTATTTTGGGAATTATTTGATGTAATAAGGCCATAAGGCCATAGTTGAATTACTTTACACTTATTTTTATTTATTATGATTATGAATTTTATCTATTAAAATTTAATTAAAATTTCTTTTAAACTAAACCCTAAATATTTTGTCACTTAAGATAAAAGGGATTTCAATATAAAACGAACTGTTTTAAACACAAGCCCAACCCAAAACAATATTTTTCTTAAAATCACACAAGTTTTCCTAAGAACAAAAGAATTTTGAACCAGTTTACTTGAGGAACATACCAAATCTGGTCAAAGCTCGTGGGCGGGTTTGGGGTGTTTCGATTTGAGTATCGAGCCCGATTTTAAACTCTCGGCTGTGGGCTAAGGCCCAAAACATTTTCAAATCGAGCCCAAATGAGTTTTATGAAAGTATTTTTGAAGATGAGCGGGTTTTACGGCATGGCACCTAAGTCTCCGACCATGATCCACTAGGTAAGTACCCTATCTATTATGTGATTTATATTATGATTTGTAGAAGGGTAGAAGTGGAATGGAACGTAGAATAGCATGATAGGTACTTGAACCCTAGGACTAGTCTACCCCAACTATTGCATAAGACTTAAGGACCATTAAACAAACCTATGACTAAGGCACCGAGTTAGGGTGTGGTAACCATTGTGCGCATGTCTAGGATTGGATCCTAAGAGCACAGTACTTAAGCGATCCTAGCGACTCACCTCCTCTTGTTTGGAATCCTACAGTGCGTGGCTTTCTGGTTCACCCTAACCAAGAGGACTCGGTCATAGGCTAAACACAATGACTAAAACCCGAAGGGAACTAGCCGTGTTTTTATAAACCCTAGTTTTAAAACTCTTAAAATTACCTTTTAATTTGTGAGAACTATTTTTACAAAATTCTTTCGAAAAATTTTTGATTTATAAAATTACAAAAATACCCGTAGTGGTAAATTACAAAAATACCTTTGGTTTATGAAATTCCCAAAATACCCATAGTTCTTATCAAAATTTTCATTACTTTATAAAATGTTAAAAACCCTAATTTGCAAATTATCAAAAATACCTTGATTTGGAGAAAAATTATGAAATTGCCCTTAACTCACAAAATTACCAAAATGACCCTGATTTTCAAAATTTTTGCAACATCACCGTTTTGGAAAGTAAAATTCTCAAAAAGAACCCTCAAAGTTTTGCAAATTTTGAAATATCCCTGATTTATTAAACTTTACAAATTTACCCTAGTTAATTACCAAAATACCCCTGAGTTCCAAAATTACTGAAATACCCCCGAATTTTAAAATTTTTCAAAATACCCCCGGGATTTCAAAATTACCAAAATACCCTTATTGACAAAATCACCAAGGAACCTTATTTTGACAAATTACAAAAATACCCCTGTAGGACACATTACGAAAATACCCCTGGGTAGTGGAAAAACAACAACAATGAAAACTACAACATTTCTCTGAATGAACGAAAGTTCATAATTGGTTGATGAATGTGAACGTGACTTTCTGAATAGTGAATTTGAGTTGAGAACTTTGTTTGATCGAAAGAACCACTTTTAAACATCTCTTTTCATAAAACTGTTCACGGTTATTAAGTGGAACAAAAAAAAATTCTGATGCATAAAACTCTTTAATCGGATTAAATCGCGACGCTAGAAATGAGTTCTAAGGGATGTGAACTTAGAGATTGTGCCTAGAAAGTATGATGGTTCTATTAAGATCAGAGTGCGCAGCATAAGCGTAGTGCGGTGAGTTAAGATGTACGATTATTCGTTAATAAGTAATTTCAAGGACGAAATTATTTTTAAGGAGGGTAGAACTATAACATCCTGAAAAGGGCCTATGCATTTTTGGTTTAATTGTATGCGAAATGACATATCTTATGTGTTATGAATATATTTTGAACACTTTTGGAAACACGAAATGTATGGAAATGTTAAGTTTAAAAGAGGAAAGTGAACATTTTAGAACCTTGGAAATGTAAGGAAATGTCTTGTAAGGAAATGTCATGGAAATGTAAGGAAATGTCTTGGAAATGTAAGGAAATGTCTTGTAAGGAAATGTCATGGAAATTTAAGGAAATGTCAAGTTTACAGAGCCGATCGAAAATTTTTGGAAACTTAGAAATGACCTAGAAATGACGAGTTTTAAGGTTTAAAAGGGGAAATTAAGGCAAGGTGGCCTTAAAAGAAAAAGTTTGTGAAATTTGACACACAAACAGGCTTGGAAAAGTGGTCTGAAGATGCCACTTAGGGCCTATGGAAATGGCGCCATATGCAAGAGGAATGGGCCTGAGTTCGAGTCACTTGGGAAGTAAATAAAGGAGGTTTTATTTTTGCTTCCAGCAGAGAGGTGGACGGCACATGGCTATAAATTAGGAGCTTTTATTATTTTATAAATAGTGGATAAATAAGGGATTTATTTATCATTATTTTCAAGAGATAATTGTTGGATTAAATTCTTTTAATTTGAATAAAGAGATAAAGAGGAAAATAAGGGAGAAGTGATGGCCAAGTAAGGGACTTTGAGTTTAATAATTTCGGCTAAGTAAGGATAGTTGCTGAATTATCTTTTAATTTAAGTGATAATTAAAGGATAAAGTTATCGACAGAGGAGTGGTGGCCAAGTAAGGGACTCCTTAGATGATAATTTCGGCTATAAAAGGAAGGAAGGAGGGCTACTCATCAATTTGTGCTTCCTCCTTTCTCCCGCGATTCTTAGTGCTCTCTTCTCTTCTTTTCTTTCTTTTCTTTTGTCAAGTCGAGATTAAATAATTGTTGGAACCTAGCCGAATATTTTCCTCTCCATTAGAAGCCATGGCCAGAATCCTCCATCTTTATTCTTCCTTCTCTTTTCTTTCCAATCCATCAAAAGCCGAATCTTTGAGGGGCTTCAAGCATAGGTCTTTGTCGATTTCTTCAAGAAAGGGTAAGAACAAGTTTTGATTTCTATTCTTTTCTTTTAGATTTGTCGAAATCTAGGACTAATCCCATCAATATTCTTATTTGCCGAAATTTGGAAGGATTCTTTCGGGAGTTTTGCCATAGTCGACTATAAAGGAAAAGATCTTGAGATTTGACCATCAAGGTAAGTCATATCGACATTCGACCAAGGGCCATTGATTGTGATTAAAGGTTAGAAGTTGATCTAACATGTGGTTTTAGGGATTTCGACAGAAGCTATAACCAGTGGATAATTTCGGGATTTAAGATCCTTAAGGTAAGTGACTATGAATATTCGGCCAAGGCCTATTTTAGTAGTTAGATCTATTTTTATGTGTTTTAAGCCGAAAACTAACCGATTCAAGGGATCTAGTGATTAGCCGATTTCAAAGGGAAGAATACAAGTTTCCGGGATTTGATTAATTATCAAATCGGCAAGAAGGTAAGAAAGTGGATACGATAATCCTTCGAGATTTGATTAAAGTAGCCGAATAGGCTTTTTCCTAAAATACTAAATGTGGCTAAATGTAGGGATTTAGGATCTAAAGCGATAGATCGGTTTTTCGGGATTTAAGTGAACCGCTAAGTGTATCAGGTGTGTACCCCACACTAATTCTTAATATGTTTTATGGCTGTGTTTAATTAAAATATGTGATATTAAGAATATGAAAGTGGCTAAGGTACCATGTTATGGTACTAAATACTCAGTCGCGTTTCCTACTTCTACTAGGAATATGAAAAATGTTATTTGTAACATGAGAATATGATAAGAATGTGAACTCACAGGCGTATTATGCATATTATTATATGGGGCATATGGTTTTGTTTTGAAAGGGGAAGTGAATGTGGTGACCTAAGACCACGAACACGGTGATCTAAGACCGTGATATCTGAAAAGTGGTGACCTAAGACCACAGATAATCTAAAAGTGGTGACCTAAGACCACGGTATGCGGTGACCTAAGACCGCAGATTTGGAGTGTAGCGGAAGGAGGGTCGACTTAGTAGTCCCCACGGTGTGGCAGTGGCGGTGCGAGTGCGTGGCGATGCGAGTGCGTGTGAGCGGATGGACAACTAGGTTTGGGTTTGGGAATGCATCATAACCTGTATTCTATGTTTTGAATGTGTAATATGTGATATGCCCGATTCTATTATGATTTAGTGTCGTGTACACATTGAGTCTGTTTGACTCACCCGTTGGGAACATTTTTCAGTGATGAACAGTGATGGACCGGGACTACGGAACTTGTGGTGGCCATGCTCAACATGAAGTTTATATTTTTGAGGACTCTTGAATTTATTTTAGTACTTTGAATTATTTTGGGAATTATTTGATGTAATAAGGCCATAAGGCCATAGTTGAATTACTTTACACTTATTTTTATTTATTATGATTATGAATTTTATCTATTAAAATTTAATTAAAATTTCTTTTAAACTAAACCCTAAATATTTTGTCACTTAAGATAAAAGGGATTGCAATATAAAACGAACCTGTTTACAACACAAGCCCAACCCAAAACAATATTTTTCTTAAAATCACACAAGTTTTCCTAAGAACAAAAGAATTTTGAACCAGTTTACTTGAGGAACATACCAAATCTGGTCAAAGCTCATGGGCCGGGTTTGGGGTATTTCAGTTATAATGTTGGTGGAAGTGCTATACTGGTGGCTATGCCACAATATACTGATACTGGTGGCTATGCCACAATATACTAATTTCAGTGGCTTAGCCACATATACTGATACTGGAAGCTTTGCTGCGTTTATACTGGTAGCTCGACTGCAATTTTGGAGTGTAGCGGATGGGTGTGTAACACCCCAAAACCCGGTCAATACACCACGACCGAATTTGGCATGTCACGAAGGAAAACGTTTCGAAGAAAATTGAGTTAACGATTAAATTTTAGTGAAAATTTCTTTATTATTCTATGTTTGTAGAAATCCAGTATAATAAGTTAAAAACTGATAATTTACTTTGAAATTCCGTAAATAAGTCTTTAATATTTAGTTGCAGATCCATAGATTAGAAAACCGTTTATAATTTTAAAAGAAACCCAAGCGATTATTTTGAAAACCGTTTCTAATTGAAACTTGGAAACTTAAGTTTTGGAAAAATAGTATGAGTTATCTAAAACACTTAAATTGTTAAAAATTTATCAAATGATTTATATTAACCGATGGTAACGTTTTGAAAACCATTGCATTTTTTAGTTTAGAAAACTTTGTGCTCAAATTATTATATCAACCATGTATTTTATAAGCCATGTTAAAATCAAATCCAAAGCATATAAATAATCCATAAAATAAATAACATAATTAAAGAGGCCTTATTACAATTTCAAATAGAGATGAAAAACCAAACTTAAAGAAAATATAATACCCAAACCAAAATCCGTGTAAATCGAATTTTTATTGCATGGCCTCCTCGAGTCTATCCGGCTCCTCATCCGCGGTTTACTGAATCACTGAAAAGATAAGGGAGAAGGTGAGTCACCAAGACTCGATGCATAATCCTTCCCCGGTTGATGCAACATACTTACACAATTATAACCAAGCAATATATATAATACACCCCAAACCTAGCCATCCATAACGCCTTTTTCTACCCCCGTGTGGTACCAAACCACCGGTGGTGCCAAACCACCGTGACCCAAAGTCACGATATCCAATAATGTGGTGCCAAACCACTTTGGTGACCCAAAGTCACGAATAATAAAGTTGTGGGGCCAACCCACGTGTGATACCAAATCACCGGCGTCAATCCCATAATATCAAATGTGGGGCCAACCCACTATGGTACTAAGCCACCGGGGCGAGACGCTATGAGGTGCCAAACCTCGGTGTCCCAAAGACACGAAATAATATGTGGTACCAAACCACTTTGGAGGTGCCAAACCTCTGGTGTCCCAAAGACACGGATATCAAATCCTTCCCCCTCCTCTCATATCACCCAAACCAATGTATTACGAGTGTAAATCATGCCATCATACTTTGATATGAACATATAACGAATATATATCGTAGATCATGATATTAAACAACATATAACAACATCATATCGAAACAGACTTACCCGAATCTTTGCTCATACCCTTCAAGGTATCATATCAAGATCTCACGCTTTTTAGGCTTTAATAACATGATTAGTTTATTAATAAATATATATTACCGAATTATAAAGTGTGTAAGATACACACCTGTCACTAACGAAAGTTCTAAATCCCGAAGACCCGATCTACCGAACTAGATCTCCTTGTCCTACATTCGGCCAAACCACAAAACCATTAACAAGGCCATTCGGCCATACCAATAAATCTTAGTCTCATTAACCTTTGGTTTTTCTCAACAACTTAAAGAATATTGAACCAACATGAATCCTTACCACTTGACTTACCAACTTCGATTGCAAAAGAAATAGGGCTTAGATCGATTGCTTCCAAAGTCCCGAAGAATCTAGAAGAAAATCGGTTCCCATGAATAGTTAGAATCTTGCTAACAAATGCCCAAAAATTCGGCCTTTGCCCTCATGAAAAACAACAGAGAAGAAAAATATAAGGAGATTCGGCCAAGACACTTACCTATCTTCAACACCGATTAGAAAAGAACCTAAAGAGAATCTACCCTTGTTGATATTCGGCCAAGACAAATCAAAAAGGGAATGAGAAGTTTCGGCTATGGTTTTGAAAGAAGAAAACAAATGATATGTGGCTAAAAAGAAATGAAGTATGAGAGTGGCAAAGAAAAATAAAGAGGAGAGAGAGAATTCGGCTTTAGCAAACAATGGAAGAAAACCAAGAGAGATGGGGAAGAAGAAGAAGGTTCGGCCAAGAAGAAAGTAAAAGAAGGATTGACCAAAGAGGCTAAATGGTTTCGGTTATGAAAGGAATTGAACAAAGAAAAAGTTTTTGATAAAGGTGCACATTCGGTCAAGTAAGAAAAGGATGAAAGAAAAATGCCTTCAAAAGAAATAATATTTCGGTACCAAAAAAAAAGAAAAGCTTGAGAGGAAAAGAAGAAAAAGGGATACCAATATGGTCAAAGATGATAGCCAAAACAAAACAACATTTTCACCTAATGCACAAGACAAATTCGGCTAAGGAGAAAAATTTTGGAGAAAAGAGAAAAGATGCACAAAATGCCAAGAATTTGGCCAACTATCTTCCCCTAATCCCATACAATATTTGGCCACCCCTAGCCATCTATGCGTCCACATTCATGGTCAAAATGACCATAAAAATATTTCAAAACATCTCCCATACATCAAGCCTTATGTCCCCTTATCCTTCCATAACATCTTGATTCCATACCTTAACTAATAACTTGCCTTATTCCTTAGTCTACTATCCATAAAAGACAATAGTCCAACCTTACCTTAATTAGAGTTTGACCAACACATGCCATATAAATGCAAAAATAAAAGTCACCTAAAGTCCATCCATGGGATTCGAACCACTCCCCTCAAGCAACCATTCATGCGCCATAACCACCTTGCCACTAACTCCTCATGTGCTAAAATTTAACACTTAAATTAACTTAAGTGTCAGGTTCACCTATTCCTCTTCACTATATTTTCAATATTAAAAATCATTCTAGCTTAGCTAATAATTCCAAGCCTTCATAAAACTATACTAAGCACATAATAATAATCATACTCGAGCTAACACAAGTAACAAGATGATACTCAAATTTTTAGGATATTACAATTCTACCCCCCTTAAGAAAATTTCGTCCTCGAAATTACCTGCTTAAAAGAGTTGTGGAAACTGCTGTCTCATCACATCATCCGGTTCCCACGTAGCTTCTTCTACGCCATGGTTCCGCCATAATACCTTCACTAATGGAACTGACTTCCTGCGCAACACTTTCACATCTCGATCTAGAATCAGCCTTCGGTTCCTCTTCCACCGCCGAGATCTGGACTCACCTCTATTTCCTCTATCGCCACGACATGCGATGGATCGAACGATAGCGTCTAAGCATGGAGACATGGAACACATCATGTATCTCGACTCACTCGATGGCAACTCAAGCGATAGGCTCTTGTCCCACTCGTCTCTACACCTTATACGCCCAATAAACCTTGGACTTAACTTGCCTTTTCTCCCAAATCTTAACACTTTCTTCCATGGCGAGACCTTCGAAAAACCTTGTCACCCACAAAGAAACTCTATATCCCTCCGCTTGAGATCGGCATATGATTTACGCCTATCCGAAGCTTCCTTGAGCACGAGCACCCGAATCATCTTAACCTTATCCTCGCCTCTCAGTAACCAACTCTGGTCCTAACATCGACGCTCACCCAACTCTGTCCCAAAGATGTAGGTGTGCGACACCTCCTACCATACAACGCCTCATATGGTGCCATCTTAATGCTTGCTTGATAACTATTGTTGTATGCGAATTCACTAATGGCAAAACTCTTCCCACCTGCCTCTGAAATCCAAAACACAACCTCTCAACATATCCTCTAAAATCAGTATAACTCTTTCCGATTGCCAATCGTCGATCGTGGATGAAATGCCGTCTCGAAATCCAACCGCGTACCCAAAGCTTGATGTAACGCTCTTCAAAACCTCGACGTAAATCTAGGATCTCTGCGAGATGATCGACACCGTACACCGTACAACCTCACTATTTCCGCCACATACAACTTAGCTAACTTCAAGGCGAGTAATCCACCCTTACCGGAATAAATGAGTCGACTTAGTCAAACGATCCACAATCACCCAAATGAGTCCTTCTTACTTGGCGTAAGGGTAATCCACGACAAAGTCCATAGTGATCCTTTCCCACTTCCATCGTGGAATCTTCACCGGTGAAGTAACCCGGACGGCAAGCCGATGTTCCGCCTTGACCTGGCGACACGTCGGACATTTACCCACAAACTCGATTACCTCCCGCTTGACACTGCCACCAAAATCGCTCTCTTAAATCCCGATACATCTTGCTACCTCCAGGATGCATAGCGTATGGGCTGCTATGTGCGTCCCAAGAATCCTTTGCCTCAACTCAACATCCTTTGGCATACAAGCTCTTCCTTTAAAACACAATACTCCATCCTGGACAAACTATAATCCTCTAAACCACCATTCAACTCGCAACCTCGATCATTCAAACCATCATCCTCTAACTGTTTCTCCTTGATCTCGCTCTAACCAAGTCGGCTTGACTTGCAATTACGCCAAAGACTCCCATCGTCATATAAGCTAAGACGAGCAAACATCGATCTTAAGTCCGATATAACCTTACGGCTCAACGCGTGCGCCACCACGTTAGCCTTGCCCGATGATACTCAATCGAGCGATCGTAGTCCTTCAACAACTCAATCCATCTACGCCGCCTTAAGTTCAAATCCTTCCGAGTCAAAAGATACTTAAGACTCTTGTGATCCGTGTAGACTATCGACTTCTCTCCATACAAATAGTGTCTCCATATCTTCAAAGCAAAACCACTGCAGCTAATTCCAAGTCATGCGTTGGATAGTTAACTTCATGTGGTCTCAATCTGTCGAGATGCATAAGCCACTACCTTCCCTTCCTCATCAAAGACACATCCCAAACCAAGATGTGATGCATCACAAGAAACCGTGAATTCCTTGCCTCGCTCAAAGTTGAATCAAAATCGGAGCTTCAGTCAGAATCTTCTTCAACTTGTCGAAACTTTCTTGCTGCTTCTCAGTCCACACAAATGGAACTCCTTTCCTTAATAACTTAGTCATAGGTGCTGCTATCAAAGAAAATCCCTCTACAAATCTTCGGTAATACCCCGCCAGACCTAGAAAACTCTGAACCTCAGCCACTGACTTAGGCGGCTTCCAATCCAACACTGCCTCAATCTTCCGAGGATCCACTCTAATCCCCTCAACTGATACTACGTGACCCAAGAAAGTCACCTCCCTAAGCCAGAACTCGCACTTACTAAATTTGGCATAAAGTCGCTTTTCCTCGAGAATCGCAACACTACTCGCAAATGCGCATCATGCTCCTCCTCTGACTTTGAGTATACCAAAATATCGTCTATAAATACTACAACAAACTGATCCAAAAACTGCTGAAATACCCGATTAATCATGTCCATGAATGCTGCTGGCGCGTTAGTCAACCCAAACGGCATTACCAGAAATTCGTAGTGCCCATACCGAGTGCAAAATGCCGTCTTATGGATATCAGCCTCTTTCACCTTCAGCTGATGATATCCAGACCTTAAATCAATCTTGGAGAAAACCGCTGCTCCCTTAAGCTGATCAAACAAGTCATCTATCCTCGGCAAAGGATACTTGTTTTTTATCGTCAGCTTATTCAACTGGCGATAGTCTATACACATCCGCATCGAACCATCCTTCTTCTTAACAAAAAGTACCGGTGCTCCCCAAGGTGAAACACTTGGTCGGATAAAACCTTGATCCAACAATTCCTGAATCTGAGCCTTCAATTCCACTAATTCCTTCGGCGCCATCCTATACGGAGCAACAGACACTGGCGTAGTTCCGGGTAACAGATCTATACCAAATTCAACTTCACGATCCGGAGGCAATCCCGAAAGTTCTTCTGGAAATACGTCAACATATTCCTTTACCGTTCGGACATTCCCCACAATGGACTCTCCTTAGCCTCCAACGCACACACATGAACCACAAATGCCTCACACGGCCTTCCCCGACCAACTTCACAAATTTTCAACGCAGATACCACGTTGGATAGATAATCTCTTCTATTACCTATCATAACCACCTCTTTGCCCTCACCGTCTTCAAAACCATGCGCTTAGCAACGCAATCCAAACTTGCTTGATACTTGACCAACCACCCATCCCAAGAATCGGATCGAACTCCTCAAACGCAGCGGTTCCATCAAATCGCCTACAAACATTACCCCTTGGAGTTCTAGGGGTACATCTCTATATAGCTTATTTACTTCTACAGAGTGACCTAGAGGGCTAAGTCTTGTCATTTCCTAGAAGTAGTCTCGAGTCTAGATTCATAGTCTCTACTATGCTACTAGCAACATACGAATGTGTCGAACCCACATCTATCAAAGCGTTATATGGTACACCAAAGATTAAGAACGTCACGGTTAGAACGTGCAGTGCGTCACCCTCCTCTCGACGCCTCACAGCATACACCAAACCAGCCGTCTTGCCTCGGTGTTTGCCTGCACCTCTGCCGATGCTCTGCGGCCTCGACTGAACCATTACCTCCTCTACTATTACCACGACCTCTCTGCGGTGACGGTCCCTCATTTCTGAATTGAGCACGACCTTGACCCTCGGACTGATTCTGGCTAGCTTACGTGGACAATCCCTCACATGATGATCCAGCGAACCACACTCAAAACATCCTTTCCCTCCGGTCCAACATTCGCCCCAATGAAATTTTCCACATCGGTTACACTGTCTGGTCCCCTCGATTAGCGCATGATGTGCCTCTCGATTGATTCGGCCCACTCTGCCTAACCCTCTTCTGAGAATTACCGGCTGACCCGGATGATCCAAAACCTCTCTTATGTTTATTCTTGTCGTGCCTCTACCTTACCGATTCCTTTATCCCTTCAGCTATCTTAGTCTTTTCAACTAGCGCAGCAAACTCTCGCTCTTAATGTGGAGCAATCAGCAATCTCAGCTCGTCCCTCAATCCATCTTCGAACCGGACACATCGCTCGTGCTCCGAAGCCATGATACCTCCAGCATACCGGCTCAATCTTAAAAATTCTGCCTCATATTACGATACGGACTTACTCCCGGACCAAACTCGAAATGCCTTACGCCGCGCATCAATGTAACTAGACCCAACATATTTCTTCCGATCGCGCCTTAAAATAATCCCAAGTGAGATCCTCCATCGCAAAGACTATTCTCGCACCGTGAGCCACCACCGATATGACTCATCCTCGAAGAAGCGACACTATCCCTTTCGCTTTTTCCTCAAGATTCGGATCCAAGTCATCCATGATTCGCTCCGTCGCCTCTAACCAATACTCGGTCGTCTTTGAGCCACACCAAACACCTCGAAATACCTCGGCTCCATTGGCTCTGAGTCGCTCGATATCTGATTTTCAAACTCCCGCGCCTTCACCTATTCCAAATACCCTCTCAAGAACTCACAAAGATCGCTCGAGATATCGCATCATCCCCGCTTGATCCTCGATGCTCAATTCCAACCGCCGGTGGTGGGGTGGTGGTACCTCATTTTCGGATCCTTGACCCGGACCTCACCGGCTCGGACACAACCATCCTACCTCGACCGCGTCCACGAGTAATATGACCCCGGCCTCGAGTACTCATATCTAAAGTCTCGACTTATCTGATTTAAAAGTGTTATGCATTAGTCATTATTCCACTTTCTTTAAAACACGCTTTTATGAATAATTTTAATAAGAAGTTGTTTCATGAGTACATTCAACCTATAGTTTGGGTCTCTAGAGTAGTTTCTACTACTAATCACCATGCCATCATCATTGTAATCATATCATCAAAAGCAATAGTTTGAGATACTTACCCGGCGGATCGGTGCGTGGGAGACTCCTGTGCCATGCCTTTCCAACCATATAATTTTAAACAAAACATTTTAAGACCATACTTTAAATCATTTTGGGCCTCGGGCCCATAGCCGAGCTTTTGAACTTGGCTCTGATACCAATTTGTAACACCCTAAAACCCGGTCAATACACCACGACCGAATTTGGCATGTCACGAAGGAAAACGTTTCGAAGAAAATTGAGTTAACGATTAAATTTTAGTGAAAATTTCTTTATTATTCTATGTTTGTAGAAATCCAGTATAATAAGTTAAAAACTGATAATTTACTTTGAAATTCCGTAAATAAGTCTTTAATACTTTGTTGCAGATCCATAGATTAGAAAACCTTTTATAATTTTAAAAGAAACCTAAGCGATTATTTTGAAAACCGTTTCTAATTGAAACTTGGAAACTTAAGTTTTGGAAAAATAGTATGAGTTATCTAAAACACTTAAATTGTTAAAAATTTATCAAATGATTTATATTAACCGATGGTAACGTTTTGAAAACCATTGCATTTTGTAGTTTAGAAAACTTTGTGCTCAAATTATTATATCAACCATGTATTTTATAAGCCATGTTAAAATCAAATCCAAAGCATATAAATAATCCATAAAATAAATAACATAATTAAAGAGGCCTTATTACAATTTCAAATAGAGATGAAAAACCAAACTTAAATAAAATATAATACCCAAACCAAAATCCGTGTAAATCAAATTTTTATTACATGGCCTCCTCGAGTCTATCCGGCTCCTCATCCGCGGTTTACGAATCACCTGAAAAGATAAGGGAGAAGGTGAGTCACCAAGACTCAGTGCATAATCCTTCCCCCGGTTGATGCAACATACTTACACAATTATAACCAAGCAATATATATAATGCACCCCAAACCTAGCCATCCATAACGCCATTTTCTACCCCGTGTGGTACCAAACCACTGGTGGTGCCAAACCACTGGTGACCCAAAGTCACGATATCCAATAATGTGGTGCCAAACCACTGGTGACCCAAAGTCACGAATAATAAAGTTGTGGGGCCAACCCACGTGTGATACCAAATCACTGGCGTCAATCCCATAATATCAAATGTGGGGCCAACCCACTGTGGTACTAAGCCACTGGGACGAGACGCTATGAGGTGCCAAACCTCTGGTGTCCCAAAGACACGAAATAATATGTGGTACCAAACCACTGGAGGTGCCAAACCTCTGGTGTCCCAAAGACACGGATATCAAATCCTTTCCCCTCCTCTCATATCACCCAAACCAATGTATTACGAGTGTAAATCATGCCATCATACTTTGATATGAACATATAACGAATATATATCGTAGATCATGATATTAAACAACATATAACAACATCATATCGAAACGGACTTACCCGAATCTTTGCTGATACCCTTCAAGGTATCATATCAAGATCTCACAGTTTTCGACTTTAATAACATGAGTAGTTTATTAATAAATATATATTACCGAATTATAAAGTGTGTAAGATACACACCTGTCACTAACGAAAGTTCTAAATCCCGAAGACCCGATCTACCGAACTAGATCTCCTTGTCCTACATTCGGCCAAACCATAAAACCATTAACAAGGCCATTCGGCCATACCAATAAATCTTAGTCTCATTAACCTTTGGTTTTTCTCAACAACTTAAAGAATATTGAACCAACATGAATCCTTACCACTTGACTTACCAACTTCGATTGCAAAAGAAATAGGGCTTAGATCGATTGCTTTTAAAGTCCCGAAGAATCTAGAAGAAAATCGGTTCCCATGAATAGTTAGAATCTTGCTAACAAATGCCCAAAAATTCGGCCTTTGCCCTCATGTAAAACAACAGAGAAGAAAAATATAAGGAGATTCGGCCAAGACACTTACCTATCTTCAACACCGATTAGAAAAGAACCTAAAGAGAATCTACCCTTGTTGATATTCGGCCAAGACAAATCAAAAAGGGAATGAGAAGTTTCGGCTATGGTTTTGAAAGAAGAAAACAAATGATATGTGGCTAAAAAGAAATGAAGTACGAGAGTGGCAAAGAAAAATAAAGAGGAGAGAGAGAATTCGGCTTTAGCAAACAATGGAAGAAAACCAAGAGAGATGGGGAAGAAGAAGAAGGTTCGGCCAAGAAGAAAGTAAAAGAAGGATTGATCAAAGAGGCTAAATGGTTTCTAAGTTATGAAAGGAATTGAACAAAGAAAAAGTTTTTGATAAAGGTGCACATTCGGTCAAGTAAGAAAAGGATGAAAGAAAATGCCTTCAAAAGAAATAATATTTCAGTACCAAAAAGAAAGAAAAGCTTGAGAGGAAAAGAAGAAAAAGGGATACCAATATGGTCAAAGATGATAGCCAAAACAAAACAACATTTTCACCTAATGCACAAGACAAATTCAGCTAAGGAAAAATTTTTTGGAGAAAAGAGAAAAGATGCACAAAATGCCAATAATTTGGCCAACTATCTTCCCCTAATCCCATACAATATTCTACCACCCCTAGCCATCTATGCGTCCATATTCATGGTCAAAATGACCATAAAAATATTTCAAAACATCTCCCATACATCAAGCCTTATGTCCCCTTATCCTTCCATAACATCTTGATTCCATACCTTAACTAATAACTTGCCTTATTCCTTAGTCTACTATCCATAAAAGACAATAGTCCAACCTTACCTTAATTAGAGTTTGACCAACACATGCCATATAAATGCAAAAATAAAAGTCACCTAAAGTCCATCCATGGGATTCGAACCACTCCCCTCAAGCAACCATTCATGCGCCATAACCACCTTGCCACTAACTCCTCATGTGATAAAATTTAACACTTAAATTAACTTAAGTGTTAGGTTCACCTATTCCTCTTCACTATATTTTCAATACTAAAAATCATTCTAGCTTAGCTAATAATTCCAAGCCTTCATAAAACTATACTAAGCACATAATAATAATCATACTCGAGCTAACACAAGTAACAAGATGATACTCAAATTTTTAGGATATTACAGGGTGGGTCGATTTAGAAATCCCCCCATGGAGTGTAGGGCTGGTATGGATGGAGTGTAGCGGATGGACTATTAGGTTGGGGGTTGCATTTTCTGTTCGCATTACCATGATTATGGGGCCGTGGGCCCAAATTGATACTGTATGGGGCTTAGGCCCAGACTGAGACTATGACTGTGACTGGAATCGGGATTACACACTGAGTACTTGTAACTCACCCCGTTGTTTCAACCTTGCAGGTGATCCCCAGCGTTAGTGGATTTAGAGCTGTGGAGGACTCTGTGGTGCCCATACACCGAAAATTACTCTCGAGAACTTAGTAAATTTATGTTTTGCTTTATTTTAGTTAAATTATCGATTTGGGTTAATATTTCTGTAATAAGGCCATTGGTTTAATTTCTTTTAAGTTTTCCTTGATAACTGCTAAACTTATAAATACGTGGTTTTCTTAAAACGACAAAACTGTTTTCAAAATATCACAATTTCACAATTTATTGAATCTGATTTCTGCTATAAACAAATTTTTCGGCAGTAAGAATAATAAATACGTTTTTACAAGAAAACCATAAAAACAAATCTGATTTTCACAAACAACAAATCCCGAAGTTTCAAAAAGAATACAAACTTGTTAACGAACGCGCAAGTCTTTAAACAACCCTTCTATGTGACATGCTAGATCCGGTCATAACGTCTAGGCCGGGTTTAGGGTGTTACATAACACCCCATACCCAACCCGATTGTCGGGTCCAGACTATAGGATGCTATATTCCAAATCAATCAATCTAACTTATACTTTCAATATTATTATTCACAAAGAAATAAAAGAGTGAAGACAATAAACACAATTGATACATATGCTAAGTACATTTAAGATTTAAATCAATCTACATCATTAATAAAACATTAATTGAACATACAATAATTTTTCCAAGTACAGCTTACTTATCTAAAATGATCACTTAATATTTTGACTACCTAGTTTCGTTTACAACAAAGACCCTGAGACTTCGCCTCTGGGTCAGCTCGTTGTATGTAAGTTACAACTAAGAAACAAAGATGTCGCTACACGGCGAACTATAGCTTGGTCACTTTTCGAATTTTCACTGTAACAGCCCGATTTTGGGGCTAGTCGGAACAGTGGTTTCGAGACTGCTAATCTGAGGTTGAAGAAAACTATTTTGATATTATTTTATGTGTTATGGCATTAATATATGGCTATATGAAAATTTTGGTTCTTTAATTTTAGTGATTGTATGCTTAATTGTGAAAAAGGACTAAATCGCATAAAATGCGAAAGTTCTATTATGCAAGGTAGAGGTGTCTAATAGCCATGGAATATTAAATTGGAGGTCCTTAAAGTGTAATTAGGCCAATTGGAGTGATTTGGCCGGCCATAGAGTATAAGGAGACAAGGATATTAAATTTTGGTCAAATTAGGTGGAATTAGGTGATAAAAGATGAATAAAATAAGATAAAAAGATGATATCTCATCTTTTACTATTCATTCTTATTCTACCACCGAAAATTGAGAGGAAATAAGGGTTCTTGGAGTTCAAATTTTCAGCAAAACAAATCTCTTACAAGTAAGTGATTTTGGTGGTTTTATTTGATAATTTTTGTACTTTTGGAGTCCCCAAAGCTTAAGCTAGCTAATGAGGGGACTAATTTGTTAAATGGTTAAAAGTTTAGGGACTTGCCATGAGAGAGTTTATGTTGTTATCTGAGTTTTTATGGAATAAAATGAATGTTAGTGAGATGAGAAACAACTTTTGTGAAGGGTGTTGCCATGGAAACACCTAAATAGGACTTGTTTGCAAAGATTGAAATTGTGTAATAAATGCATGAAATAAATGGTTTTGTAAGTTGTTGTAAGAGAAATAAATGTTCAGCTAGGCTTGTTCAATGAGAAAATGTGGTGAAAAATGATTTACGAGCCTAGGGGCAAAATCGTAATTTTGCCATAGTATAAGGGCAAAATGGTCATTTTTGCCCAAGTAGAAGTTATGATGTATTATGATTATAAAATGATTGAATGAGTGAAATTTTATTGTTATAGATCAAGAAGAGCGCGGAATTAACCTTGACCGAGGAAAAGGCAAGGTTACGGAATAGACCGTTGATTAACACGTTTTGCACCGAGGTAAGTTTGTGTAAATAATGCATCTTAAATACACATGTTGTTACTTATTGGAGCATTGTTTGTTTGGGAACATTTACGACTGAAATGGGTTGAAATCGATAGAAAATGAATAATTTCCATATGAATGTTGAAATAGATATGTAAGTGTGGAACATTATCTGTAGTAATCAATGGTGGGCTGTGTGCGATACCACCTTAATTATTCTTGTTGGTGGGCTATGTGTGATACCACCTTAATACTTATTCACGATGGGCTGTGTGCGATACCATCGTTTATGTTATCATTTGGTGGGCTAAGTGCGATACCACCGTAAATATTCTTGTTGGTGGGCTATGTGCGATACCACCCTGATAAAAATAAATGGTGGGCTAAGTGCAAAACCACCGAGTGTTTGGTATTACTATTGTGAAATTGTGATGTGTTGTTTTATGTGATCATGTGGTGATAAGTGCAGGGATGAATGTTAAATAATATGAGCATTTGGCTTATGATATGGTTGGAATGTGGTAAGAGATTGTCGAAACCATTTTTAAGTTTTGAAAAAAAACGGGGTCGACTTTAAAAACGAAAATGGAGTCGCCACCAATCATTTTTTGCTTAGGTGTGATCGGATCACCTTATAAAACATTTTATTTCAAAACATTGATTTTGGCCTACGAAATTCAAGATAATGGGTTCGGGAGTCGGTTACGTACGAGGAAGGATTAGCACCCTCGTAACGCCCAAAATTGGTACTGGATTGATTAGTTATTGTCCTAATGTTGAAAATTCGAAAAGATTTGAAAACATGATTTCGTTAAAACTTGAACAATTTGAGTTGGAACTTGAGATTCCTTTGTTTCGAAAGAATACAAACATCACATCCAGCACGTTAGGACATGATGTTTTAAACCCTCGTAACCAACATCATCTCATGATTTACAAAATTCATTAAAAGGATATTTAGTTATTTAGTCAAACAGAAAATCGAAACCCAACACGTTAGGGCACTATTTCCCGAATTTCTAAACACAAAACATTGTCTTATTTAAGAAAAACTTTTGGTTAAAATGTGGTAATTAAATGAGATATATTTTAAAAAAATGATTTGAGTAAAATGTATCATTAATACATTACAAAACACAAATACCAAAGCAATATACTACAATTACATGATATAATAACATTTAATACTAATATAGGCAATTAAGAGAAAGAATAACATAAAATAGCAAATGATACAAGTAATAAAATGACCATGCTAAAGCAAACATAAGAATAATAAACAAATAAAAGAACGTGAATAACAAATAAAAGATATGAAGTAAGCAATAATAATTCAAAAGATCTACACGAAAGATAAAAAAAAAACTAAGAAATGAATACGAAACTTTACATATGAGATCAAATATAAAAGTAAAATAACAATTTAATATAAATGATGTATGCAAAACAATAAAGGGATATTATAACAATTTTTTTTAAAAATAGAATAATAAAAAAAATAAAAAAACGATATGGCAAAATCTAAAATAGTTAATATATACATAATAAAATAAATATATATTTTAAATAAATAATATAAAAAACTTTGAATAAAAATGTATAAGGGATAACTTATAATAAATATATGATACTCCATTTAAAAATAGATAATATACATATTTTAAATAAACAATATATGGAAAATTTTGCCTTAATAATAAAACAATTTAGATGATGTACAACATACAAATTTTCAAATAATACATAATATGATTAAAGTTAAATAATATATAATACATAGATAATATATAACAAATAAAAATAATAATATATCTGATAAAGCAATTTAACGTAAATAGGGAAAAGCAAAAAAGAAAAAAATTAAAAAATTAAAAAAATGAATAAATAATGATTAAGCAATTAAATGGATAAATAAAAAAGTTAAAAAAAACGCAAGAGTCAACCTAACTCCCGCAATATGAGGATTCAACGAAATTCCTCCACCAAAATCTAACTCGAACGGAAGCAACTCAAAAAGAAACGAAGATGAGCGAAGAACAAAATAAGAACAAGCCACAGAAAATAAGAACGCAAAAGAGAGAGAAATTTGAGTGAATGCTCTCAAGAATTTTTATTACTCAAAACTCAAGTCCTTTACAATGAAGGGAGAGGCCTCTATTTATAGTTGAGCCTCCCCAAATCTAACGGTACAGATCAATTACATCAACGGCTAAGATTAAAAGGTATCTACAAATTAAATCTCTAAGATTACAAAATCATATCTTCTAAGATTGCATACCATATCTTCTAGGATTGCATATCATATCTAAGATTTACATATCATATCTAAGATTGCATATCATATCTTCTAAGATTGCATACTATATCTTCTAGGATTGCATATCATATCTAAGGTTTGCATATCATATCTAAGATTGCATATCATATCTTCTAGGATTGCATATCATATCTAAGATTGCATATCCTTGAAGATTGTGTTTTCATATACGTCAAGCTTGTAGATGGACCTTCAATCTATTCAAGTAATGGACCATTCTGATCGAGCCAAATGATATATTTTGGATTGGACTTGGACCCTTTTTTATTATTTTGGGTTTATTATTTTTTTGTATGGGCCCGGGCTAAATTGGCCTATTACAGCTGCCACTCTTTGTTCATTGCCGTGTAACGAGAATGGAGCAAAGACTATAAAAGGACCTATTTTGCCCGGTCTTGCCGAGTCTTAACTTCTTGATCCTCATCTTCTTCAAGTAGTCTCTAACCCAACTGCAACTTCAAGGAGATTGAATCTGTAGCTTTAATCTTATTCTACTGCAACTTCAGGGAGATAAGACCTGCTCTTGTAGATTTAATCCATCCTATCAGAACCGAGAAAGTGAGACTAGTTCTTTTATCTTGCTTCACCGCAATATTCGGGAAGACAAGATCTCGCTATTTTCATCTGCTCATTGCAAACTCGGGGAGGCAAGCTAATATCTTCGATCCGCTTCCTGCAACTTCAGAAGATAAGATCTCATTGTCTTCGATCGCTCCGCTACAAACTCGTGGAGGTAGGCTAATATCTTGATCCGCTTCCTGCAACTTCAGAAGATAAGATCTCGTTGTCTTCGATCTATTCCACTGCAACTTCGGGGAGGCAAAGCTAATATCTTCGATCTGCTTCCTCGCAACTTCGGAAGATAAGATCTGCATGTCTTCATGCTGCTCACTGCAACTTCGTGGATGCAGCTAATATCTTCGATCCGCTTCCTACAACTTCGTGAAGATAAGATCTGCTTGTCATCGATGCACCTCACAGAATAACGTGGAGGCGGACTAATATCTTCAATCGCTTCGCAACTTCGTGAAGATAAGATCTCGCTATCATCATCATCGCTCACAGCACTTCAGGGAGGCAGGCTAATATCTTCGATCTGTTTCCTGCAACTTCAGGAAGATAAGATCTATTGTCTTCATCGCTCCTCACTGCATACTCGGGGAAAGCAAAGTAAAAGCTTCAATCTACCCTAGTACATTGTCCTACAGAGGACATTAACCTGTAGAATGGGTATATGCTTATGTCGAATGATTAAGATGCCCTGATTGAAATGAATCAAATGCTCCTAATTAGACACACTATGATATATGAATGCAGAAATGTTATGAGCATGATTCCTACTTAAGGTGTCATCACTCATTTGTTCTTCATCCTTGTTCCTCTTGAAGTATCAATCATATTCTACTCAAATAATATGCCTCATGGTAATTCTGAGTCCACTCCACTTGAACCTTGGGAAATAAAGTTTGTACCTCCCACTGCAACTTTAGGGGAATAACATTTGGTTTCTTCCATCCATCCTGTTACCACTCAGAGGTATATAATTTGTATCATCTTCAATCAATTTGATCTGTTACACCATTTCCTGGGTGTAATGACCAGATGTATGTGCCTGAAATTTGCATGAATGCAGGGTATCATTTTTCTTGAGAATGATCCCCTTCTACACTTGGGTTGACATTGCTCGTCATTTGTCGAGATGGTATCACCGATGAAATGTCTTATCCAATAAAAAATCCGAAGAGATAATCATCTTTCAATATTTCCAACCCTTAGGCTTGGTGAGTTTTAAAAAATAGTCCTGTTTTAGATTCTTGTATTATTTAGAAACTTCCAAAGTAATATGCGAAACTCCTTTTATAAAAGTATTATTAGTCCATCAATTGTTATTTCAATATAAAATTCTTGAAAAAGATCACAACAATGGACGAGAAAGAAATTAATCAAGAGCATAGCTCAAAACAAATAAGTTAATCAAAGATAACCAAGGCAATAAAAGAAAATTGATTGGGGTGTATCTTGAAAAGAATAAAGTAATCAAAGATAGCAAAGGCCATAAAAGAAAATTGATTGGGGTGTATCTTGAAAAGAATAAAGTAATCAAAGATAGCAAATTCAAAATGGGTAAGATAGAAGCTAGGTGCCCCAGATATCGCAGCCTGAGCTTCTCTGTACAAACTTCTTGAGGACCATTTTGAGCTCAATATGTGTTTAGAGGATACGGAGTACTTTGACAATGCCCCAAGACGTAGCATACTTCCTCATTGTTAATTCAAGCATAGCAAGACTACCACATGCCCTATCTTTGATTAAAATTTGAGCCGCCCTTTTCGGGTTTTCGGCTCAAAACCCCTTTGGTCTCTAAGCGCCCTTTGCGGGTTTTTGCCTTGGCCTCTCCTTTTTTTTTTGAATTTGATCTCAAGGTGCCCTTTGCGGGTTTTCACCTTGGCCTTTCCCTTTTCAGGTAAAATACTTCTTGACTGAACCTGAATTTTCTAAATTGGGCAAGTCTTCACCATCCGTCTCGGTCAATATCAATGCTCCTCTAGAACAGGCCCTTTTTACTACATAAGGTCCTTCCCAGTTTGGCATTTGCTTTCCTCTGAAATCCTTTTTTATAAGAAAGATCTTCCTCAATACAAGGTCCCTATCATGAAATTCCCTTGGGTGGACCATTTTTGACATAAATCAGCATCATCCATTTTTGGTACATTTGACTATGATGAATACTTTCAAACCCTTTTCTTCAGCCAAGTTCACTGGAGACATTCTACTTCATCCAATTCTTGTAACATCCTAGAATTAGGGGTTCTGCATTTTATGCTAATTGAGGTGTTTGGTTTGTTTAGCATGTTATTTTGGTATGTTTGGGGGTTCTGGGGAGGCTCGGGTTCGAGCCAGAACTTTAGAAAATTTTGCTTGTTGGGCACTCTGGAGGGGAGAGCTAGCTGAGGCAGGTCTTATGTGTAATTGCTTGTAGTTGTTTGCACAAAGAGGAGTGTGGTGGAGTGGCAAGTGACGCCACTTAAGGTGAAAGGAAGTGGCGTCACAAGGGAGCAGTAGGAGGGAAGGAGTTCGAGTCTCCTCTGCAGCAAGTGGCACTTTATTTTTATGCTCAAGGTGGTGGAGTGTTGGCTTTCGGCTGGGACTCTCCTTGGTGGTTGTTGAAGGAGTCAAAGCATTTGAAATGAGTGGTCATGAGGAGTTGGTGGAGTTTGAATTGGTTAAACCAATTCAAATGGGTGTTGGAGAGTGAAAGTAGGAGCAAATCAAGGGATTTGGTGTTGGTGGAGGTATTGGCCGAATGTGGGGAGCTTGAAGAGGGGAAAATTTCAGTTTAGTGCTAGGAGAGGTGAGTGTACCGAAAATTCCATAGGTCTGAGGCATTTCTCTCATTTCTTTTGGTGTATATTTGGTCATTAAGGGGGAGTGAGTGCCGATTTTCGCAAGCCTTCTTGAGCTCTCTTTTTCTCTCTTTGGTTTACCTATTTTCTCTGTGCTAAAATTGTCTTTGTTGCTATTCATCTCTTTTGCTCTTTTGACTCTAGGCGAAAGTGGTCACCATTCGGGCATTTCTTCTCTTCTTTTTCTTTCTTTGTTTCTCTTGGCCGAAACTCTCTTCTCCTCTACTTCTTCTTCTTTAGCCGAAACCTTGCATTTGTTCCATTGAATAGTCCCTTTAATTCCAAGTGAATCGGTTTCACCCTGCTTCTAGACTGTTGAAGGTATGTTTCTTTTCTCTCTTGTCACAAGAGCCGAATCTCCCTCTCCTTCTGTTTCTTTCAGTGTATTTCTCTTTTCTTCTCTAAACTCCTCTATCTCCATCTTCACTAACCGAATCTTTGTTTCTTCTTTTCATCTCGAATCAATGCCGCTTGAGTAGCCTAGGTGTGAAGGGTTACTTTCTGCGCCGAATCTGCTTTGGCTTTTCACCATCCGTTTCAACACAAGGTAACTTCGTGCAATACCTTATTATCTTTCTTTAAAGACTTTAAGCCGAATGCTCAAGGTCTATTCTTGATCATAGGCCGAATCTTTTTGCTTCTCTCATGATTCATCTCTCGATTCGGGGCGAATCAGTGATTGTGTGGTTCATCATTTACCAAGGTAAGGGTTACTTCTTTTCGATTCTTGGCTGTTATATCCCTTATAAGTTGTGATCTGCCTTAATCGATTCTCTTGTTAGATAAGCGACGTTTCACTCTAAGTACTGATCAAATCTCTTCATGGATGCAAGTGCCAGTCAAGCTAAGGAGGGGAGTGGACTAGTAGCCTCTGCGCCTAAGTTTGAAAGACGTGCAGTGTTGGCGGTTCGAGACTTTTTGTCGGGCTATGGTAGAGAGCTGACGTCTGCCTGGGATAGACGAATCGCTATTATCCCTGCTAGTGAGAGCATCGACGTAGAGAGTCTAGTTTTACGCGTAATCAGGTGTGTAACCCTCACACTTCACCTTATTAATCTATGTTAATGTTTGTGTTGGCTGAAAGCCGAAACAACTATTTAGATAGTCGAGATACCCTTGTGGGTAAGGTTGAGACACCGGTAAGTTCCGCTTATTACGCCACTTACGCATTATTGTATGTTTTAATTAATTATATGTTATACACTGAAAGTATGTTGCATTCATCACAGTATGACAATATGTTGCATGGGCTTGTGGGAAATGATTAAAAAGGGGATGTGTGATTATGTGACTTTGTCACGGTGGTCTGGAACCACGGTGGGCTAGCCCCACGTATTTATTCAGTGACTGATGTCACGGTGGTCTAGGACCACGGTGGTTTGAAACCACGTATACATATATCAGTGACTTATCTTGGTGGTCTGGGACCACAGTGGGTTGGCCCCACTTATGTTATTCAGAGATCGTCACGGTGGTCGAGAACCACGGTGGGTTGGCCCCACAATTATATATCATGTGACTTTGTCACGAGTGGTCTGGGACCACGGTGGTCTAGAACCACGGTGGCATTACGCCACGGGTGTTTGGCTGATTTAGGAGACCTAGAGGATGGAAAACTAGGTTGGGTTGGGCTGCATTGCATACATGTTTGATATGCTGTATTGTGTGGGCTAAGGCCTAATGTGCCTCTGTGGGCTTAAAGCCCAGATTGCGTTAAAAGGGTTTTACACACTGAGTCTCGATGACTCACCCCTCTGCTTAATTTTGCAGGTAATCCATAGATTGCGGTTTTGGGAGCCAAGGCGGACTTCGAGGTGGCCATGCATTGTTTTCCACGTCAACTTTCAGTTCTTATTTAATATTACTCTTAAATTTTGGGGATTTTAATTATGTAATAAGGCCACTATAACTCTAAATTTGGGATTTGCATTTACACTGTTATCACATTTTTTTTTATGACTTATCGAACATGGGATTTTTTCCTAAGATAGAAACATAAATCAATATTTTCCTAAAATGGTGTTAACAAAAGATGACATACGAATTGCTAATTAATTTGGAGATTTTATTAAAATCGCTACATGGTTTCCAACTGCCACATTTCTTAAATTTCCCTAATATCAGCTTTTATAAAAGAAACCCGTTTCCAACTCTTAGTTATTTTAATAAGAAGTTGGTAAGATATTCTCAAACAGAATCTTTAAATTAACCTTAAAATGGAATCATTTTAGCAAAAAGTTTTTCTCAAATTACGATGCTCCGTTAAAAGAATTTCAAAACTATCTTTTCTGTAACATACCAGATTTGGTCGTAACGTATTGACCGGGTTTGGGGTGTTACAATTATGGTATCAGAGCCTAGGTTGTAAAACTCGGCTGTGGGTTATGAGGTTCAAGAGGTTAAAAAAAATAGTTTTGAAAATACATATTTTCTGAAAGCATGGCACCCGAGTCTCCGGCACCCAACCGCACTGTAAGTGTTCTGGTTATTACTTGAAATTGTATGAAATATTGTGATAGATAGTTCTAAGAAATGTAACTTTAGAACTGAGATCTTTAGAAATAGGTTGTGCGAAAACTTCTTCTAATGCTATTTCCATAAGACTGTCCAGTAATAAACAGTGGAAGAAATACTAACTCATAAAATTTTAATCAGATTAAGACGAAATTGTAGATATGAACGCTAGAGGACGTGGACGTGGTATGCGCGGTCGTGGTAGAGGCCGAGGTGTTGAAGCTGAACCCTCGGAATCAGGGCATGGGCCGGAAGGTGAAGTGCCAGCATCACCAATTGCGAAAGCTGGATTTCAGGACCAAACTGGAGGAGACGATGCTGTGTTTTAGGCTATGTTGCGTGTTCTGGAGCGGGTTGCTGGTGCGAGCACGGGGTTAGTGGCTCGAAAATCTGTTTCTGAGCGACTTCGAGCTAATGGGGCTGAGATGTTTAGGGGCATTTCTGGGGTAGCTCCTAGTGTGGCCGAGTATTGGTTGGAAGCGGTGGAACGGATCATGGACGATCTTGATTGTACTGTGGAGGAAAAGTTGAAAAGAGTTGTGTCTCTTCTTCGAGATGAAGCGTACCAGTGGTGGCTCACGGTTAGAGATGGTACGTCAGCGGATCGTATTACCTGGGACTTCTTCAAGTCAGCGTTCCAGGGAAAGTACATTGGAGCAAGTTATGTGGATGCTTAGAGGAGGGCATTTCTCAATTTGGTTCAGGGGAATAAGTCGGTGGCTGAATATGAGGCGAAATTTTTATGACTAGGCCGATATGCCCGGGGTATTGTTGCAACAGATCATGAGCGTTGTGTTCGATTTGAGGATGGTCTGAGGGACGAGTTGTGAATACTGATAGCTCCGTAACGAGAAAGAGAGTTTGGTGTTCTAGTTGAGAAGGCTAAGATAGCCGAAGAGGTGAAGCGATCTGGGAGGCAGCATCTAGATAAGGATAGGGGTAGGAATAAAAGAAATTTTGGGTCGTCAGGTTCTGCTGGAGGTTTCCAGAAGAGGCCTAGGTTTGATGGGCCAAGTCGAGTGGTGAAGCCCGTTCTTTCGTTGCTCGAACTCAAAGCAAAGGTGCTAGATATGGTAGATTCCATTCAGGGGAGTGTTGGAGTAAGGGATGTTATAAGTGTGGATCTGAAGAACATCGAGTAAAGGATTGTCCACAAGAGTCAAACAGGGCACGACTAGTAGGTCAGGGTTATCAGCCTGGAAGAGGTGGGCAGCAACCACCGAGAGGTCGTGGTCCGGCCAGAGGAGGAAATGGTTATGGTCGGGGGCGTGAAGCACCGGGCAAAGGTGCTGGGAATATAGATGTGAGACAGCCTGGGTTGGTTTATGCAGCTAGACGTCGAGAGGATGGCGATGCACCGGACGTTATAACTGCACGCCTTTATTTTTGGTTTGCCCTTTACAAAGACCGATAGATATTGGGTCTACACATTCGTATGTTGCTAGTATTGTGTCTGGAACATTGAACATAGAACCTGAAGTTGCTCCTAGGGAAATGATTGTGATTAGCCCTTTAGGACAATCTGTAGTGGTGAACAAACTCTTTAGGAATGTGCCTTTAGAAGTTCAAGGGATAGTTTTTCCGGCTGATTTGTTGGAGTTTCCGTTTGGCAAATTCGATTTGATATTAGGCATGGACTGGTTAGTTAAGTATCGAGCAAACTTGGACTGTGCTGCTAAGCGCATGATACTGAAGACTCTTGAGGATAAGGAGGTGTTGGTGATAGGTGAGAGAAGGAATTACCTGTCCAACGTGGTGTTTGCTCTAAAAGCTGAACGGATGGTGAGAAAAGGGTGTGAGGCTTTCCAAGCTTTCGTCGGTGCGCTGGCTGGGCCAAGAGTTGTCTGTAAGAGATGTTAGGACGGTGAAGGAGTTCTCGGACGTCTTTCCAGAAGAGCTTCCAGGGTTACCTCCGGATCGTGAGGTAGAGTTCGGTATTGATCTTCTTCCTTTAACAGCTCCGGTGTCCATTGCTCCATATAGAATGGCGCCGAAGGAGTTGGTGGAACTTAAAGCTCATATTCGTGAATTGTTGGACCGTGGTTTTATTCGACCAAGTGTGTCTCCGTGGGGAGCACCGTGTTATTATTGTCAAGAAAAAGGATGGGTCGATGCGGATGTGTATTGATTATAGGCAATTGAACAAGTTGACGATTAAGAACAAGTACCCATTGCCAAGGATAGACGATCCGTTCGATCGGTTATGCGGCGCCGATCTTTTCAAGATAGACTTGAGGTCGTTATCATCGCCTTAAGGTCAAGGAGGCGGATATTCATAAGATCGCTTTTCGAACTCGTTATGGTCATTACGAGTTCTTAGTGATGCCGCTCGGGTTGACAAATGCACCACCAAGCGTTTATAGATATGATGAACCGTGTATTCCAACCCTATTTGGATTGGTTTGTCGTAGTGTTCATAGATGATATCTTAGTTTTTTCAAGGACGGAGGAGGAGCACGATTCGCATCTTCGGATTGTTCTACAAATTTTGAGAGAGAGGCAACTGTATGCCAAATTCAGCAAGTGTGAATTTTGGTTGAAGGAAGTTACCTTTCTGGGGCATGTTGTGGCTACCGAGGGGATTAGAGTCGATCCCCGAAAGATTGAAGTCGCTTTTGGATTGGAAACCACCAAGTCGAGAGCGTAAATTCGTAGTTTTCTTGGGTTAGCTGGGTACTACAGAAGGTTTGTTGAGGGATTCTCGTTAATAGATGCATCGTTAACCAAGTTATTACGAAAATGGGTACCGTTTGTCTGGTCAAATAAGCAGCAGGAAAGCTTTGAGAAATTGAAAAAGATTTTGACAGAGGCACCGGTGTTGATTCAACCTGAGGCCGGGAAGGAGTTTGTCGTCTATTGTGATGCGTCGCACACAGGGTTAGGATGTGTGTTGATGCAAGAGAGAAAAGTGGTGGCATATGCATCTCGGTAATTGAGACCTCATGAAGTGAACTATCCTACGCATGATCTGGAGTTAGCTGCAGTAGTGTTCGCTTTGAAGATTTGGAGGCACTACTTGTATGGTGAGAAGTCGGTTATCTACATTGACCATAAGAGCCTGAAATATCTCCTTACCCAGAAGGAGTTGAATTTAAGGCAACGGAGGTGGACTGAATTGTTGAAAGACTACGATTGCTCGATTGAGTATCACCTGTAAAGCTAACGAGTGGCGTATGCGCTGAGCCGTAAGGTGATATGTGATTTGAGGGAAATGTTTGCTTATCTCAGTTTATATGATGACGGAAGTGTGTTAGCTGAACTGCAAGTGAAACCTTCGTGGGTAAGCTAGGTTAAAGAGAGACAGTTATTAGATGGATCGTTAAGTCTTAGATTTCAGCAAGTGGAAAGTGGAGAGACATAAGACTTTAGTTTGAACAGTGAATGAGTATTGTGCTTTCGTGGAAAGGCTTGTATGCCGAAGGATTTCGAGTTAAGACAGAAGATTATGCAAGAAGCGCATAGTAGTCCATATGCTATGCATCCCGGTGGAAGCAAAATGTATCGTGATTTGCGTGAACAGTTTTGGTGGCCAGGTTTGAAGCGAGAAGTTACCGTGTTTGTGAGTAAGTGCTTGACTTGTCACAGTGAAAGCGTAACATCGCTTGCCTTTGGGGTTACTACAACCAAGGAAAATTCCACTCGAAGTGGGAGAGGATAACTATGGACTTTGTTAGTGGGCTTCCTCTTACGCCTTCTAGAAAAGATTCGGTGTGGGTGATTGTCGATCGGTTAAAGAAGTCCACTCACTTCATACCGGTTCGTGTTGATTACTCATTACATAAGTTGGCCAAACTTTATGTAGCGGCGATTGTGAGATTACATGGGGTACCAAAGTGTCTATCATATCGCATGAGAGACCCGTGTTTACATCGCGATTCTGGAAAGCGTTGCATCAAGCGTTGGGTACAAGACTGGATTTCAGCATAGCGTTTCATCCACAGGCATCGATGGCGATCGAGAGGGTAATTCGAGATTCGGAAGATATGTTAAGAGGTCGTGTTATTGACTTGTGGGGTAATTGGGAGGATTTCTTACCGCTATGAATTCGCGTACAACAATAGCTATCAATCCAAATCAGATGGCACCTTACGGCATTGTATGGTCGTAAGTGTCGTACTCCTACCGCTTGGACGAGTTGGGTGAGCGACAGTTGTTGGGTCCGGATTTGGTTGCTGAGACAGAGGAAAAGGTTAAGCTAATTCGGACTCGGTTGAAGGAAGCTTTCGACAGGCAGAAATCGTATGCGGATCTAAAGCATAAGGAAATAGAGTTCTCAGTGGGTGATCAGGTTTTCCTAAAAGTTTCGCCTTGGAAGAAGGTTTTAAGGTTTGACGGAAGGGCAAGTTGAGCCCCGTGTTCATCGGGCCTTATCGTGTGTTGAAACGTGTGGGGCCGTAGAGCTTATCACCGAGTTATCTCCGAGTTGAATCGATACATGATGTATTTCACGCTTTCAATGTTAAGGCGATATCATTCGATTCATCTCACATAGTTCCGGTGGAAGAAATTGAAGTAAGACCTGATTTGTCCTTTGAAGAAGAACCCGTGTAGATCTTAGACCGAGATGTTAAAGTGTTAAGAAGGAAGACAGTTCCATTGGTTAAAGTTCTATGGCGGAATCATGGTTCAGAAGAAGCTACGTGGGAGCCAGAGGATGTGATTCGACAGCAATACCCTCACCTCTTTTAATCAGGTAAATTTCGAGGCCGAAATTTCTTTAAGGGGGTAGAACTGTAACATCCTAGAATTAGGGGTTCTGCATTTTATGCTAATTGAGGTGTTTGGTTTGTTTAGGATGTTATTTTGGTATGTTTGGGGGTTCTGGGGAGGCTCGGGTTCGAGCCAGAACTTTAGAAAATTTTGCTTGTTGGGCACTCTGGAGGGGAGAGCTAGCTGAGGCAGGTCTTATGTGTAATTGCTTGTAGTTGTTTGCACAAAGAGGAGTGTGGTAGAGTGGCAAGTGACGCCACTTAAGGTGAAAGGGAGGCGTCACAAGGGAGCAATAGGAGGGGGAAGGAGTTCGAGTCTCCTCTGCAGCAAGTGGCGCTTTATTTTTATGCTCAAGGTGGTGGAGTGTTGGCTTTCGGCTGGGACTCTCCTTGGTGGTTGTTGAAGGAGTCAAAGCATTTGAAATGAGTGGTCATGAGGAGTTGGTGGAGTTTGAATTGGTCAAACCAATTCAAATGGGTGTTAGAGAGTGAAAGTAGGAGCAAATCAAGGGATTTGGTGTTGGTAGAGGTATTGGCCGAATGTGGGGAGCTTGAAGAGGGGAAAATTTTGGTTTAGTGCTAGGAGAGGTGAGTGTGCCGAAAATTCCATAGGTCTTAGGCATTTCTCTCATTTCTTTTGGTGCATATTCGGTCATTAAGGGGGAGTGAGTGCCGATTTTTGCAAGCCTTCTTGAGCTCTCTTTTTCTCTCTTTGGTTTACCTATTTTCTCTGTGACGAAATTGTCTTTGTTGCTATTCATCTCTTTTGCTCTTTTGACTCTAGGCGAAAGTGGTCACCATTCGGGCATTTCTTCTCTTCTTTTTCTTTCTTTGTTTCTCTTGGCTGAAACTCTCTTCTCCTCTACTTCTTCTTTAGCCGGAACCTTGCATTTGTTCCATTGAATAGTCCCTTTAATTCCAAGTGAATCGGTTTCACCCTGCTTCTGGACTATTGAAGGTATGTTTCTTTTCTCTCTTGTCACAAGAGCCGAATCTCCCTCTCCTTCTGTTTCTTTCGGTTTATTTCTCTTTTCTTCTCTAAACTCCTCTATCTCCATCTTCACTAACCGAATCTTTGTTTCTTCTTTTCATCTCGAATCAATGCTGTTTGAGTAGCATAGGGTGTGAAGGGTTACTTTCCTGCCGAATCTGCTTTGGCTTTTCACCATCCGTTTCAACACAAGGTAACTTCGTGCAATACCTTATTATCTTTCTTTAAAGACTTCTTTTAAGCCGAATGCTCAAGGTCTATTCTTGATCATTAGGCCGAATCTTTGCTTCTCATGCGATTCATCTCTCGATTCGGGGCGAATCGGTGATTGTGTGGTTCATCGTTTACCAAGGTAAGGGTCACTTCTTTTCGATTCTTGGCAGTTATATCCCTTATTGGTTGTGATCTGCCTTAATCGATTCTCTTGTTAGATAAGCGACGCTTTCACTCGAGTACTAATCAAATCTCTTTATGGATGCAAGTGCCACCAAAACTAAGGAGGTAAGTGGACTAGTAGCCTCTGCTTCCTAAGTTTAAAAAGACGCGCGATGTCGGGCGTTCGAGACTTTTCGCGGTCGTGGTAGAGAGTCGACGCCCGCTCGGGATAGACAAATCGCCGTTATCCCCGCTAGTGAGAGCGTCGACGTAGAGAGTCTAGTTTTACGCGTAATCAGTGTGTAACGCTCACACTTCACCTTATTAATCTATGTTAATGTTTGTGTTGGTTGAAAGTCAAAAACGATCGCTTAGATAGTCGAGATACCCTTGTGGGTAAGGTTGGAGACACCGGGTAAGTTCCGCTATTACATCACTTACAGTTATTGTATGTTTTAATTAATTATATGTTATACACTGAAAGTATGTTGCATTCATCACAAATATGACAATATGTTGCATGGGCTTGTGGGAAATGATTAAAAAGGAAGTGTGATTATGTGACTCAGTCACGGTGGTCTGAAACCACAGTGGGTTAGCCCCACGTATTTATTCAGTGACTGATGTCACAGTGGTCTAGGACCATGGTGGTTTGAAACCACGTATACATATATCAGTGACTTGTCTTAGTGGTCTGGGACTACAGTGGGTTGGCCCCACCTATGTTATTCAGAGATCGTCACGGTGGTCTAGAACCACGGTGGGTTGGACCCACAATTATATATCATGTGACTTTGTCATGAGTGGTCTAGGACCACGGTGGTCTAGAACCACGGTGGTCTAGAACCACGGTGGCATAACGCCACGGGTGTTTGGCTGATTCAGGAGACCTAGAGGATGGAAAACTAGGTTGGGTTGGGCTGCATTGCATACATGTTTAATATGCTGTATTGTGTGGGCTAAGGCCTAATGTGCATTTGTGGGCTTAAAGCCCAGATTGCGTTAAAAGGGGTTTTACACACTGAGTCTCGATGACTCACCCCTCTGCTTAATTTTGCAGGTAATCTGTAGATTACGGTTTTGGGAGCCAAGGCGGACTTCGAGGTGGCCATGCATTGTTTTCCACGTAAACTTTCAGTTCTTATTTAATATTACTCTTAAATTTTGGGGATTTTAATTATGTAATAAGGCCACTATAACTCTAAATTTGGGATTTGCATTTACACTGTTATCACATTTTTTTTAATGATTTATCGAACATGGGATTTTTTTTCCTAAGATAGAAACATAAATCCATATTTTCCTAAAATGGTGTTAACAAAAGATGACATACGAATGGCTAATTAATTTGGAGATTTTATTAAAACCGCTACATGGTTTCCAATCACATTTCAAATTTCCTAAGATCGGCTTTTACAAAAGAAACCCATTTCCAACTCTTAGTTATTTTAATAAGAAGTTGGTAAGATATTCTCAAACAGAATCTTTAAATTAACCTTAAAAGGGAATCATTTTAGCAAAAAGTTTTTCTCAAATTACGATGCTCCGTTAAAAGAATTTCAAAACTATATTTTCTGTAACATACCAGATTTGGTCGTAACGTATTGACCGGGTTTGGGGTGTTACAATTCTTGACTCAATCAAAGCTTGGAGCAAAAGAATCTCGATTCTCATGGGTAAAACCACTTTTATTCCATAAACCAATAGGAATGGTGTTGTCCCAGCGAAAGTCCTGGTCGATGTTTGATAAGCATAGAGAGTAAATGGTACCTTCTTATCCCAATCTTTACAAGTCTTGGTCACCTTTCATATTTTTTTTGTTGTTTTTTCTTTTTATATTTTTTCTTTTGGCAACCTTTGCTGCACTATGATATACTGCCTGATCTTTGAATAAACTGTAAACTTTGACATTGTACAATTATGCATTATTAAACATGATCCTTTCTGGCATTCTTTGCCGGCACCTGATCCTTTCCTTTTTTTTTTTGAAATTTGATGACTGTCGTCTTTGCAATATTGGCATATGAAGCAACATTCACCCTCTTAGTGAAGTAATCGATGACCACAAAGATAATTCAATGTCAACTAGAAGCTTTTGACGAGATCGGCCCCATAACATCCATGCCCTACATATAGTAAAGTCTGTGAAGAAAATAGAGGAGTCACATAAATCTCGTCTTCTTCAATTCAGTATTTGCGGTATAACTGATGCAATCTCCTTCCATGGTAGACCAACAGTGCCCGATCCTCATGTTTAGCCCGCGTCTTAGTAGCCTAGGCATGTCCTGATATGATCGTGCGAAAACATCTTTGAATTCTTGAAAATAACTCAATGATGTCTCGCTAGGCTACAATCTTCACCTCTTTTCTAGGTTCATAATATCCACTGACCCTTTATAGAGTAGGGTCTGTTTTTCATCTTGTTCTACCATTGTTAACAAATCAGAAGATAGGTTACAATCTCTGTCATCTTCAAAGTCCTAGATCCCTCTAGACACATATCTTACTCGAAAGGAGACTCGAGTCAAGAATGTTGAGTGTTGCTCACATCATTGATATCTGAAGACCTATTGTAGGTTCGAAGGAAGATTCCAAAGAATAAATGATTCAAAGAATGATTATTTGTATGGTCATGAATGAAGAATGAAAGAATACTTGAAAGAAAGTCCAAAGAACAAAAAAAAACTAAATACAATTATTTGTACAGTATGAAATGGAAAAAATAAAAGAATATTTGCTCAAAAAGATGCATTTTATTGAAATAAAAATTACGGACACAAGCCTATTTCACAAAAGGGCTCTTATTGCCTCTAGGCTTAAGGCAATAAGCGTGTTTTGAATATTACTCTAGATTAGCACTAAAAATACAGGGATCTCTTCCACAGTCCCATTATTCAAAACACTCCCAAGTATGCAAAGGCTTGGAAACTTCGTTCCCCGGTTCCCTCTTCGATTTTGACTTCTTCAAGGAGTCGCAACTTTCTTGTCTCCTCCTTCAATTATCGCATTTACTGCCTCGTCAAAGATCAGGTTCTGATGAAACATCGAACTTCACAATTCCCATTTTAATGAACCTTTCGACCAACTTATTAAACGTAGTACAGTTTTTAATTGAGTGACTCGTTATTCCCGCGTGGTACTCGCATTGGGCATTCTCATTATACCATTTTGGGAACGAAGGTTGAACGGGTTTCGAGTAGGACGGAGACACCAGATGCACATCAAAAAGATTCTGATACAGCTCCTTATATGTCATCGGGATGGGTCTGAACTGGAGCTTTTATGTATTTGTCCTCGAATTGGGTTCCTGCCTTGAAGAGCCTTGATAGCTAGTGGTTACTTTTGGTTGACTGACAGTAATTGACTTCGAGTACCCTTTGTTATATGTACTCGTATTATTCACCTCGTTCTCCTTTTTCTTTGGAGCTGACCTTTTGGTGTTTTCCCCTGTTTCTATCTTGCCACCCCTTATGGCATTTTCAATCATTTCTCCCGCCATTACTATATCCGCAAAGCTCTTTGTGGTACTTCCCATCATGTGAGTAATGAATGGGGCCTTTAAAGTATTGATAAAAAGCATTGTTGTTTCCTTTTCTAGACGCGGTGGCTGAACTTGCATGGCAACTTCCCTCCATCTTTGTGCATACTGCCTGAAGCTTTCATTTGATTTCTTCTCCATGTTTTGCAAGGTGATTCTGTAAGGCGTCATGTCTGTCACATGATTGTATTGTTTCATAAATGCTTGTGCTAGGTCTCTCCAGGAATTAATCCTAACACGGCTCAATTGGTTGTACCACCTGGACGCTACCCCTACCAAGCTATCTTGGAAACAATGGATCAACAGTTGATCGTTATTAACATACCCAGTCATCCGTCTACAGAACATGGTAATATGGGCTTCAGGACAGCTAGTCCCATTGTACTTCTCAAATTCTTGCATTTTGAACTTGTGAGGAAGCACCAAATCTGGAACCAAGCTCAAGTCTTTAGCATCAATTCCATGGTGATTATCAGCGTTTTCCAAGGCCTTGAACTTTTCTTCTATCCATCTACAACGGTCCTCTAACTGCCTCGGTAATTCAATTCTCGTCTCTTCCCTCTCCGTTATATCTAAATCAGGGATAACAAGATTATCTCCTGGGTTAGGTCCTGAGTCAACTTGGACATTCATGGGCACCCCAGTTGTAACATCCCAAAATTGGGCCTTGTAGGATTGGGCCCATTGGGCCTTGAGCGTAGAAGCATTTTAAAATTTTTTGAGAATAAGAGAACGGCATTATTTCAAGTTGGACTTATTAGGAAGGTGATTTTGGAAAGTTACGAGGTTTCTAGGAAGTTCGGGGTTTAATTGGGCCCTAGTAAAAATTTGGTATTTTAGCACTTTAAGAAGAGAAGGTAAGGGGCATCAAGGCTTAAGGAAATAAGTGTGCAAATTGCTAGCATAAATGAGCTATTAGTAAAGAGGTTATGGCGCCACATGTAGTACCTTGAGGGAAGAGGTTCGAATCCCTTTGTGTGCAAATTTTGATTTATATTTTTGCACCCTTTCCTTAAGTGTCGGCCAAGAGGCATTCATGGCAAGGTTGACTTCATTATTTTGGTAAGGTGGCTAAAAGAAAAAAGGCAAGGTTGAAGTTGGGGAAATGAATCAATTAAATAAGGCATATAAGGGGAACAAGTGGCTTATTTTGTGGAGAATGCTATGGAAAGAATGGTTGGCAAAATTTTGACTCTTATGGCTTGAATGTGGGCGATTTTTGGGGCTAAAGGGGTGAGAGCCGAATTTTGTTAGTGTTGGCAAGGCTTTAGTGCTAGTTTTGGGTCAACTTTCATTATGCAACTTTTGTGACATTTTCTCTTCTCTCCACATATCCCTCTTGCCGAATTTTCAACTTGGAGTGTGCATATTCTCTTCTTCTTTTCTTCTTGTTGCCGATTGTACACCAACAATTGAGACCAAAAGTTGTTCTTTCATCTTTCTTGGAAATCAAGCTAGTGAACCATTCTCCTTCTTCTTCCTTCTTGTTTTTTTCGCAAAAATCCTTCAAGCATCTCTTCTATTCTAATCCTTTCCTCCATATCCGAATATTGTGCCCATTACTTCTCCATAGCCGAAACCTCCATTTCTTCATTAATCTTTCTTTTTCATTCGAATTGTCACTCACCCCTTGACCAATCGGTAAGTACTCTATTCAACTTTTTATTTTCTTTCTCCTAATGCCGAATCTATGTTTTGGTTTGGGATGGTCATATTGACCGAGACCATCATTTTATTCTACTCTCTCAAACGAGATCATTCTCCCTTTTGTAGTATTCTAGTGGGAGGCCGAACACCATTCTAGCCTTAAGTCGAACGGAGAAATCAGATCCAATATTAATAAGGTAAGGAGTCTTTTCATAGTCCATTCGATATCACTACTCGATTATTGTGTCAATCGGATCGAAGTTTCGACTAATTGATTATGTTTTAGGGACGAAATCACTCGATATGTTCTACCTTCGGACATAGTGGTAAGTGATTCAAGTGTAAGTGATACGAAATCTTTTGGAAATCCGAGGCTAACTTTTGGTTGGTATTGTTCTAGGTCATCGACGAGTGGTTCGTTAGGAAATCAAAATCAGGTGGTAATCCCGTACCTTCCGAATACATGTTTGATATGGTGTGTAATCTCACATCTCTCTGAAAGTTTGTATGATATGTTCTTTGATTTGGTCAAAATACCTAAGAAAACCAAAAACCGGCATCCGTGATCACTCGGGTGTGCGTATGATCGTAGTGGTAATCGTATTTTGTAATAAAATAGTTTCGGTTAGAAACAGTGATGTGTATTTGAAAAATCACGAAAAATAGGAGAAAAGGAATTACAAAGTGAATAAGATATCAGATTAAAGATTACTGTGTCTATTTTGATATGGAAGAAACAGAGAAGGAAAAGGAATTCTATATTCTGAGATATCTTAATTTTAGTGAGACTAGTTCTGAATGACTTCGTGGTTCCCTGATCTGTCTTGGAAAAATCGTATAAAATTGTACAAAGTGAATTATGATTTATAGTTTATATGTACAGATTCCTTAATGAGTCTATTTTTAATAGAAACAAGTGGGAGCAACATATGAAAACTGTACAGTGAGATATTTGAATTTTGGGTAAGAGAGATTAGAATCATTGGTCAGTGAAACAAGGGAATATTTAAGGAATAAACTGTACTAAATGGCTAAAGTCAAAAATTCTGGAAAAATTATAGTAAGAAGATATATGAGTCTAGTCTCAAGGAAAATTTACAGAGTTAGATTTTGAGATTTCTAACTCAAGTTATAGTCAATTTAGTTAGTACGACGCAGATGGACAGTTTCGATTTTTATGCTCCACATTTGTAGTTAAGTCTAGGTTGCGAAATTTCCAAAATACCCTTAGGTTGCGAGATTACCGAATTACCCTTAGTGGATAAATTATCGAAATTACAAAAATGCCCCTATGGGTCGAAATTACGAAAATGCCCCTATGGGTCGAAATTACGAAAATGCCCCTATGGGTCGAAATTACGAAAATGCCCCTAAAGGGCCGAATTACGAAATTGTTATATGGGCCAATCTGATATTTTGATAAATGAGCCGATCTGATATTTTTCTATATGGGCCAATCTGATATTTTGATAAATGGGCCAATCTGATATTTTGATAAATGGGCCGATCTGATATTTTGCTATATGGGCCAATCTGATATTTTACTAAATAGGCCAAATCTGATATTTTTTTCTTAATGGGCCTTTTGATTAATTGTTGTAATGGGCCATAATTTTGTAGTAAATATCTGAATAAATTGTTGTGAATGGCTATGCATTATATACATGATTTGCATGGGATGGGATAATGATGAAGAGAAGTTCGTAGCTCGCTACATAATTCTCGTGGCTCACCACAAATATGAAAAATGGCGATGCCATGTAAATTCTGTTAATCTGGTGGCTTGTCCACAAATCTGATATAAATGGCTTAATGCTTACGTTTGGTGTGTTGGCGGGGTGGGTGACTAAAGCTCCCCACAGGTGTACTGGTTGGTACGAGTGGTGTGTAGCGGATGGAAAACTAGGTTTGGTTTGGGAATTGCATATCATATGCATATTATATTTGATAGATTATTATTGTTGTAAATGGGCTTAGGCCCAAAATATTGCTAATTGGGTTTCGACCCAATGAATAACGGTAAGGGGATTTCACACTGAGTTCTTGTAACTCACCCCTTTCTCTTAACCCTTGTAGGTAATGCTTGATGATATGGACTTGGGCTATGGATGACTCGAGGGAGGCCATACTTCGGAAATGGTTTATTTGGACTTTAGACTTCTTTCTCGTTTATTTTATTACTTTACTATTTTGGGTTAAATGTTGTAATAAGGCCTCTGGACTATTTTTATTTTTGCTTTTTGTTTGGGATGTTTTTATTATTTTTCTTAAATTGTTTAAAAAGGGGAATTTTCTAAAAACTTAAACAATGGTTTCCAAAATCGATTAACAAATGGATTTCAAAATAAACTTTTACAAATATTTTTAACACGGATATTTTCTCTCAAACTATTAACGATATTTTCAAAAGACTTGGATTCTCTTTCGAATTTTCAACGTCGTTTTCAAAAGTCACGGTTTTGTAAGATCATTAGTTCAAATTTATCTATTTATCAATCAAATCTGTGATGTTAGTAGTATTTTATCAAATCAAGCTTGTTTTCTTGATTTTTAACAAAACAATATTTTAGTACGAACAAAAAGGGTTTAACATGTTTTGCTCGTGTGACATACCAAATCCGCTCATAACGCATGGGCCGGGTTTGGGGTGTTACATTTTATGGTATCAGAGCCCAGTTGCAAAACTCGGCCGTGGTTTGGGTTCAAAAGCGTTTTCCAAAGCTGTTTAGAATTTTGATTTATAAATATATGTTCTAAAGGAAGTATGGCACCACGAGTATCTGGCACCAAGTCAAGTAAGTATTTGTTTTCTGATTATTGTGTTATTACTGTGGTACGAAAATTCTACGAAATAGAAATACTCTAGAACTTTAAGATATAGGAGCTGAAACTATAGAGATTGAGACTTTAGGATGCGTTGTGCGAAAACAACTTTACTTCTTGTACTCCATAAAACATTGTTTAATAAACACTGAAATAGCATAATGATTCATAAAACTCTTAATCAGATTATATCGACTTAGTGAACATGAACGCTAGAAGACGTGGATGCGGTAGACGTGGATGTGGTAGAGGCCGAGGTGCTAGGGCTAGATCTTCGGCACCGAGGCATGTTTCCGAAAGGGAGGCGTTAGCATCGCCGATGGTCGAGGCGGGGTCTCATGGACCGAAATGGGGGTTGTCGGTGACTCGAGATAGTTAAGAAGGTATTGAAGGAGGTTAAGGAGATCAGTGAAGCACTTCGAGTTGGGTCTGTGGACTGTAAGAAGAAATTAGATCGCGGTTCTTTTGGGTCGTAGTCTCGTTCCATAAAGCATGTCAAGGCACGACCAAACTTTCTGGCTTGCGATTATTGCAGAAGGCGTCATCCGGGAAAATGCTGGAGGAGGTCAGGAGCATGCTTGAGATACGGGTCTAAGGAGCATAAGGCTCGGAATTATTTCATCACCATCAAGTCAGGTATGTTTTGGTTGGACGTGATTATTGAATGTAGAAAATTCTAAGTATAAATGGTAGATAACTGTTTGCTTCTGTGGCTAGATGTTTGGTTGTGTGAAAAAGGATTCAAGATTTTGTTAAAGGTACATTGTGGTTGTTAAGATCAGAGTGTGCAGCGAAAGCATAGTGGTGTGATTTGAGCGGTGTGTTTAGTAGTTGGATGGAAATTTCGAGGACGAAATTTCTTTAAGGAGGGTAGAATTGTAACATCCCGAAATTGGGCCTAGTAGGATTGGGCCCATTGGGCCTTGAGCGTAGAAGCGTTTTAAAAATTTTTGAGAGTAAGAGAACGGCATTATTTCAAGTTGGACTTATTAGGAAGGTGATTTTGGAAAGTTACGAGATTTCTAGGAAGTTCGGGGTTTAATTGGGCCCTAGTAAAAAATTGGTATTTTAACACTTTAAGAAGAGAAGGTAAGGGGCACCAAGGCTTAAGGAAATAAGTGTGCAAATTGCTAGCATAAATGAGCTATTAGTAAAGAGGTTATGGCGCCACATGTTGTACCTTGAGGGAAGAGGTTCGAATCCCTTTGTGTGCAAATTTTGATTTATATTTTTGCACCCTTTCCTTAAGTGTCGGCCAAGAGGCATTCATGGCAAGGTTGACTTCATTATTTTGGTAAGGTGGCTAAAAGAAAAAGGCAAGGTTGAAGTTGGGGAAAGGAATCAATTAAATAAGGCATATAAGGGGAACAAGTGGCTTATTTTGTGGAGAATGCTATGGAAAGAATGGTTGGCAAAATTTTGACTCTTATGGCTTGAATGTGGACGGTTTTTGGGGCTAAAGGGGTGAGAGCCGAATTTTGTTAGTGTTGGCAAGGCTTTAGTGCTAGTTTTGGGTCAAATTTCATTATGCAACTTTTGTGACATTTTCTCTTCTCTCCACATATCCCTCTTGCCGAATTTTCAACTTGGAGTGTGCATATTCTCTTCTTCTTTTCTTCTTGTTGCCGATTGTACACCAACAATTGAGACCAAAAGTTGTTCTTTCATCTTTCTTGGAAATCAAGCTAGTGAACCATTCTCCTTCTTCTTCCTTCTTGTCTTTTTCGCAAAAATCCTTCAAGCATCTCTTCTATTCTAATCCTTTCCTCCATATCCGAATATTGTGCCCATTACTTCTCCATAGCCGAAACCTCCATTTCTTCATTAATCTTTCTTTTTCATTCGAATTGTCACTCACCCCTTGACCAATCGGTAAGTACTCTATTCAACTTTTTATTTTCTTTCTCCTAATGCCGAATCTATGTTTTGGTTTGGGATGGTCATATTGACCGAGACCATCATTTTATTCTACTCTCTCAAACGAGATCATTCTCCCTTTTGTAGTATTCTAGTGGGAGGCCGAACACCATTCTAGCCTTAAGTCGAACGGAGAAATTGGATCCAATATTAATAAGGTAATGAGTCTTTTCATAGTCCATTCGATATTACTACTCGGTTATTGTGTCAATCGGATCGAAGTTTTGACTAATCGATTATGTTTTAGGGATGAAATCACTCGATATGTTCTACCTTCGGACATAGTGGTAAGTGATTCAAGTGTAAGTGATACGAAATCTTTTGGAAATCCGAGGCTAACTTTTGGTTGGTATTGTTCTAGGTCATCGACGAGTGGTTCGTTAGGAAATCAAAATCAGGTGTGTAATCCCGTACCTTCCGAATACATGTTTGATATGGTGTGTAATCTCACATCTCTCTGAAAGTTTGTATGATATTTTCTGTGGTTTGGTCAAAATACCGAAGAAAATCGAAAACTGGCATCCGTGATCACTCGGGTGTGCGTATGATCGTAGTGGTAATCGTATTTTGTAATAAAACAGTTTCTATCAGAAACAGTGACGTGTATTTGAAAAATCATGAAAAATAGGAGAAAAGGAATTAAAAAGTGAATAAGATATCAGATTAAAGCTTACTGTGTCTATTTTGATATGGAAGAAATGGAGAAGGAAAAGGAATTCTATATTCTGAGATATCTTAATTTTAGTGAGACTGGTTCTGAATGACTTCGTGGTTTCCTAATCTGTCTTGGAAAAATTGTATAAAATTGTACAAAGTGAATTATGAGTTATATTTTATATTTTCAGATTCCTTAGTGGGTCTATTTTCAATAGAAACAAGTGGGAGCAATATATGAAAACTGTACAGTGAGATATTTGAATTTTGGATAAGAGAGATCAGAATCGTTGGTCAGTGAAACAAGGGAATCTTTAAGGAATAAACTGTACTAAATGGCTAAGTCAAAAATTCTGGAAAAATTATAGTAAGAAGATATATGAGTCTAGTCTCAAGGAAAATTTACGGAGTTAGATTTCGAGATTTGTAACTCAAGTTATAGTCAATTTAGTTAGTACGACGTAGATGGACAGTTTTGATTTTTATGCTCCACATTAGTAGTTAAGTCTAGGTTGCGAAATTTCCAAAATACCCTTAGGTTACGAGATTACCGAATTACCCTTAGTGGGTAAATTATCGAAATGCGAAAATGCCCTATGGGTCGAATTACGAAAATGCCCTATGGGTCGAAATTACGAAAATGCCCCTAAAGGGCAAATTACGAAATTGTTATATGGGCCAATCTGATATTTTGATAAATGGGCCGATCTGATATTTTGCTATATGGGCCAATTTGATATTTTGATAAATGGGCCAATCTGATATTTTGATAAATGGGCCGATCTGATATTTTGCTATATGGGCCAATCTGATATTTTGCTAAATGGGCCAAATCTGATATTTTTTTCTTAATGGGCCTTTTGATTAATTGTTGTAATGGGCCATAATTTTGTAATAAATATCTGAATAAATTGTTGTGAATGGCTATGCATTATATACATGATTTGCATGGGATGGGATAATGATGAAGAGAAGTTCTGGTAGCTCTGCTACATAATTCTGGTGGCTCTGCCACAAATATGAAAAATGGCGATGCCATGTAAATTTTGTTAATCTGGTGGCTTGTCCACAAATATGATATAAATGGCTTAATGCCTACGTTTGGTGTGTTGGCGAGGTGGGTGACTAAAGCTCCCCACAGGTGTGCTGGTTGGTACGGGTGGTGTGTAGCGGATGGAAACTAGGTTTGGTTTGGGAATTGCATATCATATGCATATTATATTTGATACATTATTATTGTTGTAAATGGGCTTAGACCCAAAATATTGCTAATTGGGTTCCGACCCAATGAATAACGGTAAGGGGATTTCACACTGAGTTCTTGTAACTCACCCCCCTTTCTCTTAACCCTTGTAGGTAATGCTTGATGATATGGACTTGGGCTATGGATGACTCGAGGGAGGCCATACTTCGGAAATGGTTTATTTGGACTTTAGACTTCTTTCTCGTTTATTTTATTACTTTACTATTTTGGGTTAAATTTTGTAATAAGGCCTCTGGACTATTTTTATTTTTGCTTTTGGTTGGGATGTTTTTATTATTTTTCTTAAATTGTTTAAAAAGGGGAATTTTCTAAAAACTTAAACAATGGTTTCCAAAATCGATTAACAAATGGATTTCAAAATAAACTTTTACAAATATTTTTAACACGGATATTTTCTCTCGAACTATTAACGATATTTTCAAAAGACTTGGATTCTCTTTCGAATTTTCAACGTCGTTTTCAAAAGTCACGGTTTTGTAAGATCATTAGTTCAAATTTATCGATTTATCAATCAAATCTTTGAGGTTAGTATTATTTTATCAAATCAAACTTGTTTTCTTGATTTTTAACAAAGCAATATTTTAGTACGAACAAAAAGGGTTTAACATGTTTTGCTCGTGTGACATACCAAATCCGCTCATAATGCATGGGCCGGGTTTGGGGTGTTACACCAGTATCAGCTTGACCTTGTTGAAGCCTAATTGTAACAGATGGCCTTCGAGGGTATGCTTCAGGTTGTGTTTGTGCATGTGGCGGGGTAAAACCCGGAGGATAATCCTCATTATCTTCTCCAGTATTAGACATGGGACCTTTTCCCTTGTCCATTGCCCCATTGAGTAGCTAAGTCATTTGAGCCACCATATTCCTTTAGGCTTCCATCATTTGTTCCCTCATATCTTGTTGGATCTTTGCCAACTGCTCTTGCAGCTGGTCTTGCATGTCTCTTTGGAACTGTTCAAGTCTTTGATCCATATCTTTCGTCTTAGCGCAAGTACCGTAACAATGTTTAGTTTCCAGATTAACTTTCTCTCTTTCTCTCTTTTTCTGAAATAACTTCAACTAATTAGGGTCCTTTTGTAAAAGTCTAATGCAAATGATGCAATGCAATGCAGATGCATGGAATGAATGCAAAAGAAAGAGAGGCGTTGATTTTGAATTCAATTCCATTAGAACAACTTTTCTAGAAAGCAAATTTCTTTACATAAAACGAATTACATATGCGGCATTGCCCTCATATTCCAAGCAAAAACATCAATCCCCTTCTTCACAAAGGTCAAATCTTGCAAACTTCTAATAGATGCCTCCACTAGCTCCTTTTTGCTTGGGCCGCGACTCATTACTCACTTATCCTCGCAATGTTTGTTAGAAAATCGAGACGTGACGGCTCTTGAATAGTCTTCGTCAGCTTGAATCCTTGGGCAATAAAGTCTTGTATTCCTTCACGGACTATCAGTCTTCTCTCGTTGTGTTTACTTGGACCATATTCGGACGACCGTATTATAATCCACTTTATCAAGAAATCCATTTTCTCGTGACAAACTCTTCTATTTAGCAATTGAATTTGAATCAACACCTCTTTTCTATGATGTGAATGCAATGCAATCAAAACAAAAAAGAACACGTTAGCACAAGAGAAATAAATAACAAAATAGGGCACCTATCTGGGTGACCACTAGGGTTTGGCATAGTTCTACCTAAGGTGGGCTCTTAGGGTTCACTATATGCGGTTTAGTTCTAAAGAAAAGGTACCTGAACCAGCAGATTCCTCAATCTTCACCCATTATAGGCTCATACAGATCGAGTTCAGTTCAGGGGAATACATTTCCCTATGGCCATATAGAAGTGAAAACCTCATAAAGACATAGGTACAGATGTATCCCGGAAGCAATCCACTAGCCCATGCGAAGGTGAAAACCTCACGAAGGCATAGTTTCTCACTCCCACTTAAAGGTGCGACCACAACGGTCATGCAATGCAATGTGTGCAAAAAAAATAACAATCATATGCAATGACACAAACAAATGCAACAAAAGGATCGTAATTTTCAAATCAAATTTTCAAATCAAATTTTCAAATTTTCGACAAAGGACAGAAAATAATCAATTTTACGGGTTGACTTTCTTATTGGTCCCCAGTGGAGTCGCCAAGCTGTCGAAACCATTTTAAAGTTTTGAAAAAAAATGGGGTCGACTTTAAAAACGAAAATAGAGTCGCCACTAATCCCTTTTTGCTTAGGTGTGATTGGATCACCTTATAAAACATTTTATTTCAAAACATTGATTTTGGCCTACGAAATTCAAGATAATGGGTTCGGGAGTCGGTTACGTACGAGGAAGGATTAGCACCCTCGTAACGCCTAAAATTGGTACCGGATTGATTAGTTATTGTCCTAATGTCGAAAATTTGAAAAGATTTGAAAACATGATTTCTTTAAAACTTGAACAATTTGAGTTGGAACTTGAGATTCCTTTGTTCTGAAAGAATACAAACATCACATCCAGCATGTTAGGACATGATGTTTTAAATCCTCGTAACCAACATCATCTCATGATTTACAAAATTCATTAAAAGGATATTTAGTTATTTAGTCAAACGGAAAATCGAAACCCAGCACGTTAGGGTACTATTTCCCGAATTTCTAAACACAAAACATTGCCTTATTTAAGAAAAACTTTTGGATAAAATGTGGTAATTAAATGAGATATATTTTAAAACAATGATTTGAGTAAAATGTATCATTAATACATTACAAAACACAAATACCAAAGCAATATACTACAATTACATGATATAATAACATTTAATACTAATATAGGCAATTAAGAGAAAGAATAACATAAAATAGCAAATGATACAAGTAATAAAATGACCATGCTAAAGCAAACATAAGAATAATAAACAAATAAAAGAACGTGAATAACAAATAAAAGATATAAAGTAAGCAATAATAATTCAAAAGATCTATGCGAAAGATAAAAAAAACTAAGAAATGAATACGAAACTTTACATATGAGATCAAATATAAAAGTAAAATAACAATTTAAGATAAATGATGTATGCAAAACAATAAAGGGATATTATAACAATTTTTTTTAAAAATAGAATAATAATAAAAAAAACGATATGGCAAAATCTAAAATAGTTAATATATACATAATAAAATAAATATATATTTTAAATAAATAATATAAAAAACTTTGAATAAAAATGTATAAGGGATAACTTATAATAAATATATAATACTCCATTTAAAAATAGATAATATACATATTTTAATTAAACAATATATGGAAAATTTTGCCTTAATAATAAAACAATTTAGATGATGTACAACATACAAATTTTCAAATAATACATAATATGATTAAAGTTAAATAATATATAATACATAGATAATATATAACAAATAAAAATAATAATATATATGATAAAGCAATTTAACGTAAATAGGGAAAAACAAAAAAGAAAAAATAATTAAAATAATTAAAATAAATGAATAAATAATGATTAAGCAATTAAATGGATAAATAAAAAAAAGTTTAAAAAAAACGCAAGAGTCAACCTAACTCCAGCAATATGAGGATTCAACGAAATTCCTCCACCAAAATCTAACTCGAACGGAAGCAACTCAAAAAGAAACGAAGATGAGCGAAGAACAAAATAAGAACAAGCCACAGAAAATAAGAACGCAAAAGAGAGAGAAATTTGAGTGAATGCTCTCAAGAATTTTTATTACTCAAAACTCAAGTCCTTTATAATGAAGGGAGAGGCCTCTATTTATAGTTGAGCCTCCCCAAATCCAACGGTACAGATCAATTACATCAACGGCTAAGATTAAAAGGTATCTACAAATTAAATCTCCAAGATTACAAAATCATATCTTCTAAGATTGCATACCATATCTTCTAGGATTGCATATCATATCTAAGATTTGTATATCATATCTAAGATTGCATATCATATCTTCTAAGATTGCATACCATATCTTCTAGGATTGCATATCATACCTAAGATTTGCATATCATATCTAAGATTGCATATCATATCTTCTAGGATTGCATATCATATCTAAGATTTGCATATCATATCTAAGATTGCATATCCTTGAAGATTGTGTTTCCATATACGTCAAGCTTGTAGATGGACCTTCAATCTATTCAAGTAATGGACCATTCCGATCGGGCCAAATGATATATTTTGGACTGGACTTGGACCCTTTTTTATTATTTTGGGTTAAATATTTTTTGTATGGGCCCGGGCTAAATTGGCCTATTACAGAGATGATATGAGTAAGCATGACCTTGGAATGTGGATTGTTCTTACTTATTATGAAATGCTTTTTATTGATTAGCACATATTATGATGTTTATTTTTTACATGTAAACTTACTAAGCTTAAAGCTTACTCCCTCTCTTTTCCCTTTTTTTATAGTGTCAAAGAGCCGGGTCGGGATACAAAGATAATTGGAAGATCACCCATACTATCAGCTCATCTCAGTATATCTAGAATTAGCATTTTAAGTATGGCATGTATAGGGGCTAGACTAGGTTAATTGTTTTGTTATTTTGGTCAAGTACGTATTGGTTCCCTTAAGGATGAACTCTTTTGTATATTGCCATAGTTGATGGCTTATCATGATTAATTTATAAAATATGAAGTTATTCAAGAAAGTGTTTGTTGCACAAATTGACTTATTTGGTAATTTTTTGTATGGGATCATGTTATGTGAGCTAGGGTGACAAAAAAAAACTTGGCAAATAGCCTTGTTCTTGTCCACACGGGTAGGCACACAGGCGTGTGTCTAGGCCGTGTGAGACACACGGGCAGTCCCATGGGTGTGTGACGAGGCCGTGTGTCCCTTGCATGTTAGTGTTTCAAGTCAGTGTCGACCACGGGCTAGCCACACGGGCGTGTGCCTAGGCCGTGTGTCCCTTATATGGTTGCTGACGTCACAAACAGAATGCCCAGGTTTTTACACACAGGCGAGGACACGGGAGTGTCTAGGCCGTGTGGAGCATACGGGCCAAGAACACGGGCGTGTGTCCGGCCGTGTGAAAACCCCTGTAGGTTCGAAATAAAAATAAATCCCACACGGGTTAGGGACATGGGCGTGTGTGACCACACGGCCTGCCCACACGGGCGTGTCCCATTTCACACGGGTGTGTGGTCCCTGTTTAGAGAAAAAAATTTAAGTACACAAAAGTTCCCGGTTGAGTTCCAAAACCCTCCGTAAGCATGTTTAAGGCCTTGTAAGCCATAATGAGAGTGTTTTGAGGGTAAAAGAGATATTTCAATTTGGAATGAAATTTGATAGCCCAAAGCTGCATGATGAAGTGAGTTAAGTCCGGTAACGCCTCGTGCCCGGTTCCGGCGTAGAATGTGGGTGAGGGGTGTTACATTCACAATCCCCCAATTACCTGCAATATAACAACACAAAAAAGTTCCAAAGAACTTAATAAGTTTCCATACCTTACTAACACAACACTATCTCGTTTGTACTTCGTGGCTGAGACTTCACTATAGTCTTGCCCATATTGGGGCTTTACGCCATTCTCATCGTCACAAAAGATAGAATATATTTTTCGTGGTGGTTTTCCCTTATTAACTTTATTCTCTTTAATTTCCTTCACGGCTCCTTATGCACCTATTTCCTTGAGAGTGAAACCTTGTGGATTCTTACTTGCAAACTACTTGTAAGAGATAATCCATCGATAATTCTCAAAACACACCTTGCACTAGTGACTATTGATATGCACTTAATACCATTTTTGGCGAACAGTTCCTGCTGCAGACTGTTAATAGTGGTTTATCTTACTAGATTCAGACCTGTACATGATCCTCCTAGATCCATAAGGGAAACATCCTTGCGGCTTAATATAGAAAGTTTGCTCATCCCCATCAAGTGGACAGATCAAACGATACATTTCATCCTACCCTTGCTCCACTATCATATAGTCTACTCCTGGTAGTTATCTCTTTGAAATAGATAACATTTTGTCGGATTCTTAACGACGAACCCCCTATTTGTGAAATCATACATGTGAGAAAGTTGTGGAAGACTACCAAATCTTTCATATGTGGTTTTGCATAGACAAATATCGTATAGTGTTTTGGACACGAAATACTTACATAGATTAATTGTTACTTCGTTTTGGAGTACAAGAGAATATCCTTGTAATGTCCCAAAGAAACAGGTGGACTGTCATATATATATATATGATATAACTTCCATACAAATTTCTTATACAGTGGGCTCGAGCTAAGGATGTGCTACTAGCACATAGACTCATTCTTGGAGGACTTGCAAAGTTAAATTTGAATCCTTAAATTCTTTTACGTTTCTCACCAAAGTGAATTCCATAACTACTATAGATGCCAAGTTGTGAGAATAGAACCAACAGATCGTCATAGCTTGTATCGATCTCACTTATCTATTAGCACAGGCATAATGGCCTTCTCATGACAATAGAACACCTTTTTCTGGACTCATACCAATGGGCATGCTGCCGCATATTGGCTAGATAGTGTTGGCGAACTTTCCTCACAACGATAATCTTGGCGGACTTTCCCCATATAAGATAGTCCTCATGAACTCTCCATTTAACTGATAGTCATTGCTAACTTCCACAAAAGATAGTCCTGGCAGACTTTCCACAAAGGATAATCATGATAGACTTCCATATTAGATTGTCTTGAAAGAATTCCACATTTGCGGTAGTGTCATGGCCATGGACTTTCATACTTCCCATTAAGGGCTCTCATATGTCCCCCGAGGGGCTCTCAAATATCCCATAAAAGGCTCTTATAAGTCCCAAACAAGGGGCTCTCGTATATGGGTGTGCACCAAGTCTCCGTATAATTTATTCTCTTTTCTTGGCTCAGTCCAACCAAACCTCCCTCAAAGCCACATAAATATTGTGACATCCTGAATTTTTGGGCCTGTGCGTTTAATGGGTGGATATGTTTAGTGTGTTAATTTAAGTATTAGGGGTCCAAATTGGGCTCAGGATTGGGCCGAGGCTTTGACTAAACATTACTTTAGACACTCTAGGGCTTAAAATATAGTAGTTATTGTTTAAGTTAGCAAATTGGGCTTGTGGCCCATCACAAGGGGCTGAGAAAGGGGAGCTTTAAGTGACGTTTTGGGCAGGTGAGGAGGCCCAAGTGTGGCCAATGGGGGCCCAAGAAATTGGGCCAATTTCGGCACTTAAAAGGGAGCAAGGAGGGACGACAACAAGGCTAAAATTTAGGGACTTTTAATGTTTTATTTAAGTGGATAATGAGCAGAAAAAAGGGAAGGAGTGGTGTGATGTAGGACTCTTTTGGATGTGAGTTCTGATAAGGATAAGGGAAAAGATGAGAGCTATCCTTTGGGTTGCAGAGTTGGCCGAAAATCAAACACAAGAGAGGGGGGAGAATCGGTTTAGTATGGCAAGGGGTGTGCCGAAAGTTTGAAGGCCATCTCATTTGTTTTCTTTTCTCATCTTTTCTCTTCCAAAAGCCGAAAATCACCACCTCCCTCACCCTTTCTTTTCTTCTTTGAAATTCCCCTAGCTGAATCTTCTGATCCCCATTGTTATTCTTCTTCCATTCACTAAAAGCCGAAACTACGCTCTTGTTTGGTTCTTGTAGCCAAAAACGCATCAGTATCTCTCTTGTTCATCTTTCTGGGATTTTCTTAAAAGTCAAAATCCCTAAATCTCATCTCCTGTGATTACCGAATTTCCTCTGTGGTGTCTGCTTGTGCCGAATCTTGAAGGAAACTGAAGGTAAGTGTCGATTCGCGTGATTCAATCTTTTCCCGATTTTTAGAGACCCTAGCCGAATGGCTATATGGAGACTAATCTTGTGTTTTTTTCTTTCTTTCGCGGCATTCTGGGATTTGAAGAAGATCCAATCGCCTAAGGTTTTAAATCAGTAGCACTCGAATCACCCTACTTCAGGGGTCTAATCGGTATAGGGGAAACCTCAACCTCGCGTTCTTTCGGCTTTTGAGCAAAGCTGTAGACAAAGGGTAGTAGATCCGATTAGCGAGGGTATCGACATAGAGGGTAGTCCTACGTATTTATCAGGTGTGTAACACTCTCACATCATTTAGATTGCTTGATTAGTATGCATATAAACCTGTTACATTCTGTTAAATGCCGAAATATTGGCATGGCTGTTGAAAACCCGTGGTGGGTAAAGGCGAATCACCAGGTTAGTGATTTCTGTCATTCTTAATTTAATGTCTCCGTTAACATGATATGATATGTATGCCGATTTCTATGTTGCACGGGGTTGGGTGATTGATAAAAAGGGAAGTGTTCTGTTCTGGTGGCTCTGCCACGATCTTTTGTAGTGGCTCTGCCACGATCTGTTCTGGTGACTATGTCACAAATCTGACGATGAGCAGCTAACTGCAGCATGACTGCCATCGATGGTGTGTAGCAGCGTGGGTTGATTGTAGAAATCCCCAATGGTGTGATTGGCAGGTAAAGGGTGGTGTGTAGCGGATGGATCTAGGATTGGGATGGGCTTTGCATAATTCCTGTTGTATGATATTCTGTTATTCTGTTCTGTGGGCTAAGGCCAAATTTGATGGTGCATGAGGGTTGCACACTGAGTCTCGTGACTCACCCCGTTGTTTAACATTTTTTTCCAGGTGACACCTAGTGCAACGGACCGGGCTGGAGAGGAGCGCAAGGTGGCCATGCAGGAGTTTATTTGATTTAGAAAACGGGCTTGTCAAAATTATTTATTCTTAATATTTTTAGTTACTTTGGTTCATTAACTCATTGTAATAAGGCCATGGGCCATTAGTTTTATATTTTCGGTTTTTGGGCTTTACTTTTAGACACTTGAATTATCCGATAAAATTGAAACTAGGGCATGTACTAAGTTTTGGTTTGTAATTCATAAAGGCATCATATAGAATTTATATCTTATATAAAGTATCAAATTATTAAGTTTTCCGGTATAAATGTTTAGACTCAACCAACGTTTTTTTCAAAAAAAATGCAACATGTTTTACTAAATCTTCTTAGTGACAAGCCAGATCCGGTCGGGGTGCTTGGGCCGGGTTTGGGGTGTTACAAATATAATGTATATGCAATCGAATGTGTAGCCATCTGACCCTCCTCAAAAGCCACATACATTTTTATGCATACATACACACATTCTGCCAATAAAGACTATGAATCATACAACATATAGCACACCAAACATGCCATGAATATCATACTTATTATCCGCCAATTATATCACTTTAATACGTAACAATGCATTACACCAAACAACTTGTTTACTCAACATAGTTAGCTCACAATCATTTGTACATTACATACCACACTGCTTGCAAACACCAATCACCATTACTTCACCATATCATACTCATAGTTCAGCCATAAAATAATTCATCATTCACATAACACTTAAATAAACATGGTGTAAACCCCAAAATAGGGCTTAGGAGTGTTAGGGGTATTTTAGAGATTTTAGCCTTAGAGTGTTAAGATTTTTATGACATGATTTATCAGTAATGTTTTTTACTATGGTTTTTAGAAAATTAAATTAATTTCTGAAAATGAGTTTTAAATAATTTTAATTTTGAAAATAGGAGTGATTTGTAAAAGAGTCAAAATATAGAGTTTGTAAGAGGCAATTAGACCATATTTTAAAATCCAACCCAAAAACCCTATTTATAGTTTTATTTTCACGTTAGTCTTCTTCTCCTTTCATACTTGTGCCGTCCATAGTTCTCCTAACTCTCCCAATCAACTTTGAATTCCAAATCCTAATTCCTTTTGATTTCTATCATCTCTTAAGTTATAAATCTCAATAGAAGTTAATAAAAACACCCAAAAACACCATAGTTTTCTCCATTGTCAAGCTTGTGAGTTTTTCAGATATTTGATCCAACGCTCGGTTTTTCATCATCTAGGTAACGATTCAACTCCTAAATAGTTTAAAATTTTATTTAGTCTTTACAACCAATTTTTTAGCCATTAAATCGCATGTTTTGAATAAAAGCCGAAAATTGGCTCGTTAATGGTGGATTTTGGGATTTTGAGTAAAAACGTGGTTACAAAGTGTTTTAAACTTATTTTGACATGATTAAGAGGTTTCTAAACTTGTTTTGAAGTTTTTTTTAAAGATTTCTTGAGTTTTAATGAATTTTTGGAAAATAGCCAAAAACATGTCGAAAAAGTAGATATTATGAATTGATTATTTTATTGTAGTTTAAAGGTTGGGAATTAGTCGTAGGTGAATAATTAGATGAATGAAACTCGTTTTAGGTGAAAATATTAAGTGTAGATCGAGATATTTGGATTTCAAGTTGGTTATGTTAAAGGTTTCGGCTACATGAGAACATAGGTTAGGCTTATGTTTTTTATTGCTTGTGGTGAGTCCTTAGCTTATTATTTAATGTATTTTTGTGTGAATTATTGTGTTGAAGCTTCAAATTCATTAGGACCTCTTACGAGTAGAGATAAAGATAAGGAAAAGCTAGTTTGAGTTTTCAGCTTTTCGGCGAAAGCATATTGGTGAGTGTTTGGAATAATTGCTTGTGGACATGATTCAAAGTCTTATTTGGAAATTTAGTAGTAGCCTAAACTCCTACTCTAAATTATGAGTGTAAGCTTTCTCATACCTATGCTATCTTATGAATAATGTGCTTATGTGTTTATGAATATGTGAATTGAGATGAGATGCTATAACATGTGATATGTGGTTATGATAACCGTTGTGAAAGTGCAAATGTGTCTATGTTATGTATATGTTAAATGTTAGTGACAGTGTTTTGCTAAAGATGCAAATATGCAGTGATAGTGCACGAATAATCGGTAAGTGATATGTGTTTGATTTCAGATATTTTGGCCTTGTGATTTTGAAACCATTGGATATAGTTGGCATGCCATAAGATTGTGAGTACTCACTTATATGTATAGAGATTTTGGGCGTTGAGGCCCTGAGACATGTTGCGAGAATAAGGAAATGTGAGCTAAGCTCTATTCAACGAGACATGTGAGGGGAAATAAGGAGAGTGTTAGCTATATGCTTCACTTTTGGGACATGTTTGACTCTATGAGTCTATGTGGTGTGTTGGACATCTGTGTATCCGATGAGTGATGATACAACTCACTTTTATGTTTCATAGCTCAAGTGCCAAATTATCTTAAATTATGAATATGTGTGTATTGTGATACGTGTTTATATGACATGTGACCATTATGCAATTTATCTATAAATATGTTTTTGAGTATTGCGACATATTCTTGAATGTAATGTGATTATACGAGTATTGTAATATATGTTTGAATGTTGTTGAAACCATTTTTTAAGTTTTTTAGAAAACGGGGTCGACTTTGGAAATGAAAATGGAGTCGCCACCAATCTTTTTTTTTTTTTGAGGTGTGATCGGGTCACCTTAAGATTGATCGTTAAAACATTTTGATTTATTAAAATGATAGTTTTGGTCTACGAAATTTAGAAAAAATGGGTACGAGAGTCGATTACGCACGAGGAAGGATTAGTACCCTCTTGGCGCCCAAAATTGGTACCTAATTGATTATTTAATGTCCTAATGTTGAAAATTTGAAGAGATTTCAAAATACGATTCTCTTTATTTTAAAGGAAAACTTGAATAAAATATGAGTGATAAGACCCTCTTATTTCAAAAGAATAAAATATCATACCCAGTGAGTTAGGATACGACATTTCGAATCCTCAAAACTAAGCTTGTCTTTATTTAAAACTTGTTTATTTAAACTTAAGAAGGATGTTCGGTTATTTAGGTTAAATGAGAAATCGAAACCCAGTAAGTTTGGGCACTATTTCTCAAAATTCCCGAATACGGAATGTTGCCTTTGTTTTTGGAAATCCTTATCTCGAGATAGCAATATGTCATATCCAGCGAGTTAGGACACAACATTTTGAATTCCCTAGAATAAGTTTTTATTTAGCCCATGTGCTTTGATTTTAAAAGGAAAACAATAGGTTCTTTAGATTCGATGAGAAAAATCAAAACCGAGTAAGTTAGGGTACGATTTCTTTCGAACCTTAGAACACGGAATGTTTGCTAATTTCAAAATGAAAATTTTAGTGCATCGGGTAATATGTGATTTGATTGTAGTAAAATGGAAGATGGGGTATAATACACATGCATAATTGAATATAACGAGGATAATAACGTAAATAACAAAATAACGGCAAAAATAAAATACAATGAAATAAAACCTAAAATCAACAATCTACATGAAATGATAAGAAAAAGAATAAATAAATAAAATAAAATAATAGCAAAAATAAAAGTTAATGGTAAATCAATAAATAAATAAATACTATAGGCTAATTTAATAATAATAATAATAATGGTAAAAATAAAATAATAATAAAATTTATTAATAAACAAACAATAAAAATAAAAAGATAGAAATAATAAAAATAGCAATAATAATGTCGATGATAATAATAATAATAATAATAAATACAATTATAGTAATAATAATATGTATATAAAAAAATAATAGTGATAATAATGAAGATAAAATAATAATACTAATGAATAAAACATAAAAAAACTATAGTAGTAATAATATTAAAATAATGATTATAAAAATAAAAGTAATACTAAATTAGTAATAATAATAGTAATAATAATATTGATAGTAATGAAAATAATAACAAAAGTAATAGTAAAAATAAAAATCATATTAATAATAAAATAATAGTAATAATAAATATAAGAAATAATAGTAATCAAAGCAAAAATAATAATAATAGTAAGAATAGTAATAATTACAATATTAATAATAAGGAGGGTAATAATAATAAATACAGTAATAATGATATTAAAGATAATAAAAATAATAAAAATAATGATAATAATAGCAAAATAATAAAAGGAAATAAGAAAAAGGACGAAATTAAACTTAAAATTAAAATTTGGGGCGAATTAAAAAATAAAAAAGGGGCCTATTTGAATGCGCGGATAATATGGAGGGACTAAAGGGGAAAATTTCCCCTCCCTCCAAAATGCTATGCTTCAAAAGGGACCCAATTGTAATTGAAATAAAATATAGGGCAAAATTGTAAAAAAAAAGATTATAAATCAATAAAAAAGCGGAAGGGCTAAAAGTGCATGTAACACCCCAAACCCGGCCTAGAAGTTAGGCCCGAATCTGGCGTGTCACATGGAATAACTTGTTTGAGAATTACAGCCTCTTTGTTAAAACCCAAAACACTTAAGCAAATGTTAACTACTTGAAAACATAATTATCTTAAAAAAAAACCTTTTTGGTGGCGAAAGCATATTTGAAATAAACATTTTACAAAAATGTGATGTTTAGAAATAGAGTTGCAGAAGCATTTTGAAATCGTTGCGGAAACGTAGATAAAATACAAGTATTTTTGAGAGATCGTTTGATGAGTTGAAAATCGAGGTAGTGAGCTTTAAAATCGTGGCTTTTGAAAATATTGTTGATAATTCGAGAGAAAATTTCCGAGTTAAAATATTTGTAAAAGTTTGTTATAAAATCCATTTATTAATCAATTTTAGAAAACCATTATTTATGATTTTAGAAAATCCCCGTTAAAACAATTCAAGCAATATTATAAGTACGACTAAACATAAAGCAATTTAAAACATATCTCAGAGGCCTTATTACAATTTAAACCAAAATAGCAAAATAATAAAATAAACCGAAATAGAAATTTAAAGTTCAATAACACCATTTCTGAAGTATGGCCTCCACCGAGTCATCCACGGGCCCAAGTCCTCATTACGGAGCATTACCTACAAGGGTTAAGAAAAAGGAGGGTGAGTTACAAGAACTCAGTGTGAAATCCCCTTACCGTCATCCACTGGGCCTGAACCCATATAGCAACATCTTGGGCCGGAGCCTACTTTCATAACAGAACATATATATATATGAAGCAAATGTATGCAACCCAACCCATCCAACCAGTCTCTCCCCCGTACCAACCAGTCTCTCCTGTGGGGATCAAGTCAACCCACCCCGCCAGTCTCTCCAATTTGCAGACAAGCTGCCATTTATAATAATTTTGTGGCTTAGCCACCAGAGTATCATAGACGGTAACATAATCGGCACACATCCTTAATCACGATGGCACAAAGCCATATTTAAATTGGCACATAGCCCATATAAGAATTTGTGGCAATGCCACCGGTCTATACTTCTCTTCATTCAAGTTTCCCATCCCATGCAATATGTGATGATGCAATACACATAACAACATAAAATATCCACATGTATAACAACCATTAGTCTAGTAATTTAATACGATGAATCGGCCCATTATTAAGTTTTGTAATTCAGCCCACTAAGGCATTCTATCAATTTTGCCCATAGGGGCATTTCGGTAAATCGGTAATATTACCCACTAAGGGTAATTCGGTAATCTCGCAACCCAGGGGTATTTCGGTAATTTACCCTCCAAGGGTATTTTGGTAATTCGGCAACCTAGATTTAACTACTAATGTGAGGCATAAAAATTGAAACTATCCATCTGCGTCATACTGACTAAACTGACTATAACTCGAGTTAGAAAACTCTAAATTTAAATCCGTAAATTTTCCTTGAAACTAGACTCATATATCTTCTTACTACAATTTTTCCAGAATTTTTGGCTTAGGCGTTTAATACAGTTTATTCTTTAAAGATTCCCTTGTTTCACTGACCAACGGTTCTAACCTCTCTTACCCAAAATTCAAATATCTCTCTGTACGGTTTTCATATGTTGCTCCCACTTGTTTATATTGAAAATAGGCTCACTAAGGAATCTATACATATAAATTATAACTCTTAATTCACCTTTTACAATTTTGAATGATTTTTCCAAGACAGAACAGGGAACCACGAAGTCAATCAGAACCAGTCTCACCAAAATTAAGATATCACAGAATATAAAATTCCTCTTCCTCCTCTGTTTCTTTCATATAAAAAGAGACACAGTAATCTTTAATCCGATATCTTTTTCACTTTCTAAATCCCTTTATCCTATTTTTCGTGATTTTTCAAAATCACGTCACTACTGCTAACCAAACTGTTTCATTGCAAAAATATGGTTACCACTACTAATATACGTACGCCCGAGTGGTCACGGATGCCGGTTTCCAATTTCCGTCGGTATTTCGACCAAATCACAGAACATTTCATGCAAACTTTCAGAGAGATATGAGATTACCACCATTTCAAACATGTATTCGGTAGGGTACGGGATTACACACCTTATTCGGAATCTGTAACACGATACTCTCTGCGGCACCTAAAGGTACAATCGGTTAACAATTAGTCCACAGCCCAAATTTTCAACTTCAACCAAGTATTGCGATTGATTAACAATCTATATCACTTACCAACAATTCGAGTCTCTTATTACGAGGATAGGTGATCGAGCGATTTGGTTCCTATAGTGATCGATTAGTCCAAACTATTAATCCATTTAGCAACCAATCGAATAATGAACGATATCAAATAATCCATAAAGAACTCCTTACCTTGTTGCGATTTCCACCACTTGACTTATGGCTAGAATGATATTCGGCCACCCACTAAGATCGCTACAAAAGAGTATTGATCACAACATGAGAATGATGGAGAGAGTGACGTTTTGATAAGAAACAAAGTTGACTAACCGAATAACGATGAACATTCATATTCGATTAGGAAGAAAAAGAACATAAAAATAGAAAGAGGGATATAAGATCACGTACCGATTCGATTAAGAAGAGATTTTTCCTACACGATGAGGAACGAAATGATGAAGAAATAGGATGATAAGGGGTTCGGCTATAGAGAAAATCGAATAGAAAATGTGATCACAAAGTGATGTCGATTAAAGAAGAAGAAAAGGTTGATGAAATGGTCAAAAGAGAAAAATGAATGGAGAAAAGTGCTTTGGTAATTTCGGCTATCAAAGGGGAGATGAGCAAGGTGAGTGTTTCGGCCAAACAAAAGAAAAGAATGCACAAATGTGTTGGGAGATTTCGGCCAAAGCTAAGAGGAAGATGGATTTGAAAAGAAGACACAAATGTTCAAAGAGAAAAGTGTACCTCTCATGCACCCAAAAACTAACAAAATGATCTAAAGAGAAAAGAGAAATTCGGCTCTTCCTTTCCCCCTAACAAAACCGTACATACCTTGGGAAAAAGGTCAAACATTTGCCAACCAAAACTTTCCAAAACACTTTCCTCTCTTTGTGCCAACATGTTCCCTATACTTTCCTTTTCTTTTGATTTTTTTCCCTACCTTCATCCTTTCCTAATATCCTTAGCCATCTTGCCAAACTTAAAAAGTCCAACTTGCCTTATTTATTAGCTTGGCCGACACTTAGGAAAGAATACAAAAATAATAGTCAAAATTTGCAAAAGATGGGATTTCAACCCCTTCCTTCCATGCTCTCCCCTTGATGCCTTAACCTCCTTGCCATATGCTCTCTTATGCTAGCAAAATACACGCTTATTACCTTAAGCCTTGATGCCACTTACCTTTTCCCCTTAAGTGCTCAAATACAAAAATTTACCTACAGCCTAACTTGAACCCGTAACTTCCTAGAAACCTCGTAACTTTCCAATATCACATTCCTAATAAGTCCAACTTGAAATAATGCCGTTCTCTTGTTCTAAAAATTTTAAACACTCCTACGCCCAAGGCCCATTGGGCCCAATCCTACTAGGCCCAATTTCAGGTCGTTACAGTGCAATTAGCCCTTCCGTAGAAAACACGCGAATCCTAGGCTTAATGGGTCAGATTGCGGGTCGGAGGCTCAAAACGACGTCGTTTTGGCCTCCGAAAATGATTCTCAAAACTGTAACAACCCGAAATTGGGCCTAGTAGGATTGGGCCCATTGGACCTTGAGCATAGAAGCGTTTTTAAAATTTATGGGAATTTGAGAACGACATTATTTCAAGTTGGACTTATTAGGAAGGTGATTTTGGAAAGTTACGGGGTTCTAGGAAGTTCCGGGTTCAAATTGGGCCTTAGCAAAATTTTTATATTTAGGCACTTTAAGGAGAGAAGGCAAGTGGCATTAAGACTTAAGGAAATAAGTGTGCATTTTGCTAGCACAAGGAGTCTATTGGTAAAGGTGGAAAGTGGCGTGTGGAGTGTACTAATGGTCTGAGGTTCGAATCCCATCTATTGCAAAATTTTGAATTTTTTTTTTGTGCTTCTCTTCCATGTGTCGGCTAAGGTGGTATTTAAGGCAAGGAAGACTTTTAATTATGGTATGGTGGCTAAGGAAAAGGAAAGGATGAAGGTAAGAAAGGAATCAAAAGAAAAGGCAAGATAAGGGAGCATGTTGGCCTTTTTCATGGGTGATGTTTTGGAAAGATTTTTGTTGGTCAACATCCACCCTTTTTGGCTAGAGTTCACACGGTTTTGTTAGGGGGAAAGGAAGAGCCAAATTTCTCTTTTCTCTTTAGATCATTTTGTTAGTTTTTGGGTGCATGAGAGATACACTTTTCTCTTTGAACATTTGTGTCTTCTTTTCAAATCCATCTTCCTCTTAGCTTTGGCCGAAATCTCCCAACACATTTGTGCATTCTTTTCTTTTGTTTGGCCGAAACACTCACCTTGCTCATCTCCCCTTTGATAGCCGAAATTACCAAAGGACTTTTCTCCATTCATTTTTCTCTTTTGACCATTTCATCAACCTTTTCTTCTTCTTTAATCGACATCACTTTGTGATCACATTTCCTGTTCGATTTTCTCTATAGCCGAACCCCTTATCATCCTATTTCTTCATCATTTTGTTCCCCATCGTGTAGGAAAATCTCTTCTTAATCGAATCGGTAAGTGATCTTATATCCCTCTTTCTATTTTTATGTTCTTTTTCTTCCTAATCGAATATGAATGTTCATCGTTATTCGGTTAGTCAACTTTGTTTCTTATCAAAACGTCACTCTCTCCATCATTCTTATGTTATGATCAATACTCTTTCGTAGTGATCTTAGTGGGTGGCCGAATATCATTCTAGCCATAAGTCAAGTGGTGGAAATCGTAACAAGGTAAGGGATTCGTCATGGTTCTTTTTGATCTTTTTCGTTGATCGGTTAGTTTGCTAAACGGTATAGAGGTGATGACTAATCGTTTATTTTTAGGGACTTTTAGGGACCAAATCGCTCGATCACCTATCTCTCGTAATAAGAGACTCAGATTGTTGGTAAGTGACATAGATTGTTAATCAATCGCAATACTTGGTTGAAGTTGAAAATTGGGCTTTGGACTAATTGTTAACCGATTGTACCTTTAGGTGCCGCGGAGAGTATCGTGTTACGCATTCCGAATACCTGTTTGAAATGGTGTGTAATCCCGTACCCTTCCGAATACATGTTTGAAATGGTGTGTAATCTCATACCTCTCTGAATGTTTGTATGATATGTTCTATGATTCGGTCGAAATACTGAAGAAAACCGGAAACCGGCATCCGTGACCACTCGGGCGTGCGTATGTTCGTAGTAGTAACCATATTTTGCAATGAAACAGTTTGGTCAGTAGCAGTGACGTGATTTTGAAAAATCACAAAAAATAGGATAAAGGGAGTTAGAAAGTGAAAAAGATATCGAAATAAAGCTTACAGTGTCTGTTTTTATATGAAAGAAACAGAGGAGGAAGAGGAATCGTATATTCTGTGATATCTTAAATTTAGTGAGACTGGTTCTGATTGACTTTGTGGTTCCCTGTTCTATCTTGGAAAAATCGTTTAAAATTGTACAAAGTGAATTATGAGTTATAAGTTATATGTATAGATTCCTAAGTGTGCCTATTTTCAATAGAAACAAGTGGGAGCAACATATGAAAACCGTACAGTGAGATATTTGAATTTTGGGTAAGAGAGGTCAGAACCGTTGGTCAGTGAAACAAGGGAATCTTTAATGAATAAACTGTACTAAACGGCTAAGCCAAAAATTTTGGAAAAATTATAGTAAGAAGATATATGAGTCTCGTTTCAAGTAAAATTTACGGATCTAAATTTTAAGTTTTCTAGCTCGAGTTATAGTCAGTTTAGTCAATATGACGCAGATGGACAGTTTCAATTTTATGCCCACATTAGTAGTTCAGTCTAGGTTGCAGAATTACCAAAATACCCTTGGAGGGTAAATTAAAGAAATACCCCTGGGTTGTGAGATTACCGAATTACCCTCGATGGGTAAAATTACCGAATTACGAAAATGCCCCTACTGGCTAATTTACGAAAATGCCCCTATGGGCCGATTTGATAGAATGCCTTAATGGGCCGAATTGCAAAGTGTTATAATGGGCCGATTTACCATAATAAATCTCTAAATCAATGATTGTTGTTTATATTTGTGGATATTATACTTTATTATGTATGCTTTATTATGTATGTTGAATTTACATATTTTGCATGGGATGGGAAAAATGTAGAAGAGAAGTGTAGTCTGGTCGCTTTGCCACAATTATTATGAAAAGCAATTTGACTGCAGCGATATATTCTGATTCCGGTGGCTCTGCCAAAAATTCTGATAATGGCTATGTGCCAATTTAAATATGGGTTTGTGCCATCGTGATTAAGGCTGTGTGCCGATTATATTACCGTATATGATTCTGGTAGCTCTGGCACAAAGTTTGATAATGGCTATGTGCCTAACATATGAATCAATGACTCTGTGTCGATCATATTTACCCAAGGCTGTGTGCCGATTATATTACCGTCAATAGTGGCAATGCCACGTATCTCTGATTCCGGTGGCTCTGCCACAATTCTGTCTGGTGGCTATGCCACGTATAATCTGTTATTCTGGTGGCTTCGCCACAAATTCTGTATATGGCAGCTTGCCTGCGATTAGTGTGTTGGCGGGGTGGGTTGACTTGATCCCCACAGGTGTGATGGATGGTACGGGTGGTGTGTAGCGGATTGATTATTAGGTTGGGTTGGGAATTGCATTACATTCATATAACATATTTGATACATTATTATGTAAAAGGGCTTAGGCCCATGATATTGCTTTATGGGTTCAGGCCCAAGTGGATGACTAGTAAGGGATTTCACACTCGAGTTCTTGTAACTCACCCCCTTTTCTTAACCCTTGTAGGTAATGCTCGTGAATGAGGACTTGGGCCCATGGATGACTCGGTGGAGGCCATACTTGAAATGGTGTTCTTGAACTTTAAATTTCTATTTCGGTTTATTTTATTATTTTGCTATTTTGGTTTAAGTTGTAATAAGGCCTCTGGGATATGTTTTAAATTGCTTTATGTTTAGTCGTACTTATTATATTGCTTGAATTGTTTTAACGAGGATTTTCTAAAATCATAAATAATGGTTTTCCAAAAATTGATTAATAAATGGATTTTATAACAAACTTTTACAAATATTTTAACTCGAAAATTTTCTCTCGAATTATCAACAATATTTTCAAAAGCCACAATTTTAAAGCTCACTACCTCGATTTTCGACTCATCAAACGATCTCTCAAAAATACTTGTATTTTATCTACGTTTCCGCAACGATTTCAAAATACTTCTGCAGCTCTATTTCTAAACATCACATTTTTTGTAAATTGTTTATTTCAAATATGCTTTCGCCACCAAAAAGGTTTTTAAAGATAATTACGTTTTCAAGTAGTTAACAATTGCTTAAGTGTTTTGGGTTTTAACAAAGAGGCTGTAATTCTCAAACAAGTTTTTTCATGTGACACGCCAGATTCGGGCCTAACTTCTAGGCCGGGTTTGGGGTGTTACATTTTATGGTATCAGAGCCCGGTTACAATACTCGGCTGTGGTTTGGGTCCAAAAGTGTTTTCAAAGCTGTTTAAAATTTTTAAATTTATAAATGCATGTTCTAAAGGAAGTATGTCACCACGGGTATCTGGCACAAAGTCAAGTAAGTATATGTTATCATTGTATGATTATGATTATTGTGATATGACTATAGGAATACTCTAGAACTTTTAGTTTTAGGAGCTGAAATTATAGAGATTGAGACTTTAGGATGCGTATTGCGAAAATAACTTTACTTCCTATACTCCATAAAACATTGTTTAATAAACATTGAATAATTATACTGATTCATAAGACTCGTAATAAGATTAAATCGATTTAGCAAATATGAGTGTTAAAGGGTATAGACGCGATAGATGTGGACGTGGTAGAGGCCGAGGTGCTAAGGCTAGATCTTCAGCATCGGGGCATGTTTCCGAAAGGGAGGCGCTGGCATCGCCAGTGGCTGAGACGGGATCTCATGATCGAGCTTGGGTTGTTGAGCTGACTCAAATAGTTAAGGAGGTATTAGAGGAGGTTAAAGGAATCGGTGAAGCACTTCGAGTTGAGTGTGTGGACTATAAGAAGAAAAGAGATCGCGGTTCTTTAGGGTCGCAGTCTCGTTCTGTGAAGCGTGTTAAGGCACGTCCAAACTTTCCGGCTTGCGATTATTGTAGAAGGCGTCATCCGGGAGAATGCTGGAGGAGGTCAGGAGCATGCTTGAGATGCGGGTCTAAGGAGCATAAGGCTCGGGATTGTTTCATCACCATCAAGTTAGGTATGTTATGGTTGGACGTGATGATTGAATGTAGAAAATTTTAGGTATAAGTGGTAGATAACTGCTTGCTTCTGTGGTTAGGTGTTTGGTTGTGTGAAAGAGGATTCAAGATTATGTTAAAAGTAAATTAGTGTTATTAAGATCAGTGCTTGTGTGAAGCATAGTGGTGTGATTTGAGCGATGCGTTTAGTAGTTGGTTGGAAATTTCGAGGACGAAATTTCTTTAAGGAGGGTAGAATTGTAACAACCCAAAATTGGGCCTAGTAGGATTGGCCCCATTGGACCTTGAGCGTAGAAGCGCTTTAAAATTTATGGGAATTTGAGAACGGCATTATCTCAAGTTGGACTTATTAGGAAGGTGATTTTGGAAAGTTACGGGGTTCTAGGAAGTTCCGGGTTCAAATTGGGCCTTAGCAAAAATTTTATGTTTAGGCACTTTAAGGAGAGAAGTCAAGTGGCATTATGACTTAAGGAAATAAGTGTGCATTTTGCTAGCACAAGGAGCCTATTGGTAAAAGTGAAAAGTGGCGTGTGGAGTGTACTAATGGTCTGAGGTTCAAATCCCATCTATTGCAAAATTTTGAATTTATTTTTTTTGTGCTTCTCTTCCATCTGTCAGCCAAGGTGGTATTTAAGGAAAGGAAGACTTTTTAATTATGGTATGGTGGCTAAGGAAAAAGGAAAGGATGAAGGTAAGGAAAGGAATCAAAAGAAAAAGGCAAGATAAGGGAGCATGTTGGCCTTTTTCATGGGTGATGTTTTGGAAAGATTTTTGTTGGTCAACATCCACCCTTTTTGGCTAGAGTTCACACGGTTTTGTTAGGGGGAAAGGAAGAGCCGAATTTCTCTTTTCTCTTTAGATCATTTTGTTAGTTTTTGGGTGCATGAGAGGTACACTTTTCTCTTTGAACATTTGTGTCTTCTTTTCAAATCCATCTTCCTCTTAGCTTTGGCCGAAATCTCCCAACATATTTGTGCATTCTTTTCTTTTGTTTGGCCGAAACACTCACCTTGCTCATCTCCCCTTTGATAGCCGAAATTACCAAAGCACTTTTCTCCATTCATTTTTCTCTTTTGACCATTTCATCAACCTTTTCTTCTTCTTTAATCGAAATCACTTTGTGATCACATTTCCTGTTCGATTTTCTCTATAGCCAAACCCCTTATCATCCTATTTCTTCATCATTTCGTTTCCCATCGTGTAGGAAAATCTCTTCTTAATCGAATCGGTAAGTGATATTATATCCCTCTTTCTATTTTTATGTTCTTTTTCTTCCTAATCGAATATGAATGTTCATCGTTATTCGGTTAGTCAACTTTGTTTCTTATCAAAACGTCACTATCTCCATCATTCTCATGTTGTGATCAATACTCTTTCATAGTGATCTTAGTGGGTGGCCGAATATCATTCTAGCCATAAGTCAAGTGGTGGAAATCGCAACAAGGTAAGGGATTCGTCATGGTTCTTTTTGATCTTTTTCGTTGATCGGTTAGTTTGCTAAACGGTATAGAGGTGATGACTAATCGTTTATTTTTAGGGACCAAATCGCTCGATCACCTATCCCTCGTAATAAGAGACTCGGATTGTTGGTAAGTGATATAGATTGTTAATCAATCGCAATACTTGGTTGAAGTTGAAAATTGGGCTTTGGACTAATTGTTAACCGATTGTACCTTTAGGTGCCGCGGAGAGTATCGTGTTACGAATTCCGAATACCTGTTTGAAATGGTGTGTAATCCCGTACCCTTCCGAATACATGTTTGAAATGGTGTGTAATCTCATACCTCTCTGAATGTTTGTATGATATGTTCTATGATTCGGTCGAAATACTGAAGAAAAACGGAAACCAGCATCCGTGACCACTCGGGCATGCGTATGTTCGTAGTAGTAACCATATTTTGCAATGAAACAGTTTGGTTAGCAGCAGTGATGTGATTTTGAAAAATCACGAAAAATAGGATAAAGGGAGTTAGAAAGTGAAAAAGATATCTAAATAAAGCTTACAGTGTCTATTTTTATATGAAAGAAACAGAGGAGGAAGAGAAGTTGTATATTCTGTGATATCTTAATTTTAGTGAGACTGGTTCTGATTGACTTCGTGGTTCCCTGTTTTGTCTTAGAAAATCATTTAAAATTGTACAAAGTGAATTGTGAGTTATAAGTTATATGTATAGATTCCTTAGTGAGCCTATTTTCAATAGAAACAAGTGGGAGCAACATATGAAAACCGTACAGAGAGATATTTGAATTTTGGGTAAGAGAGGTCAGAACTGTTGGTCAGTGAGACAAGGGAATCTTTAATGAATAAACTGTACTAAACGGATAAGCCAAAAATTCTGGAAAACTTGTAGTAAGAAGATATATGAGTCTAGTTTCAAGTAAAATTTACGGATCTAAATTTCGAGTTTTCTAGCTCGAGTTATAGTCAGTTTAGTCAATATGACGCAGATGGACAGTTTCAATTTTTATGCCCCACATTAGTAGTTAAGTCTAGGTTGCAGAATTACCAAAATACCCTTGGAGGGTAAATTACAGAAACACCCCTAGGTTGTGAGATTACTGAATTCCCCTCGATGGGTAAAATTACCGAATTACGAAAATGCCCCTACGGGCCGATTTACGAAAATGCCCCTATGGGCCGATTTGATAGAATGCCTTAATGGGCCAAATTGTAAAGTGTTATAATGGGCCGATTTACCGTAATAAATCTCTAAATCAATGATTGTTGTTTATATTTGTGGATATTATGCTTTATTATGTATGCTTTATTATGTATGTTGCATTTACATATTTTGCATGGGATGGGAAAAATGTAGAATAGAAGTGTAGTCTGGTGGCTTTGCCACAAATATTATGAAAAGCAGTTTGACTGCAGCGATATATTCTGATTCCGGTGGCTCTGCCACAAATTCTAATAATGGCTATGTGCCATCGTGATTAAGGCTGTGTGCCGATTATATTACCGTTTATGATTCTGGTGGCTCTGCCACAAATTTTGATAATGGCTATGTGCCTAACATATGAATCAATGACTCTGTGTCGATCATATTTACCCAAGGTCGTGTGCCGATTATATTATCACGATAGTGGCAATGCCACGTATATTCGATTTCAGGTGGCTCTGCCACAATTGTCCCGTGGCTATGCCACGTATAATCTGTTATTCTGGTGGCTTCGCCACAAATTCTGTATATGGCAGCTTGCCTGTGATTGGTGTGTTGGCGGAGTGGGTTGACTTGATCCCCACAGGTGTGATGGATGGTACGGGTGGTGTGTAGCAGATTGATTATTAGGTTGGGTTGGGAATTGCATTACATTCATATAATATATTTGATACATTATTATATAAAAAGGGCTTAGGCCCATGATATTGCTTTATGGGTTCAGGCCCAGTGGATGACGGTAAGGGGATTTCACACTGAGTTCTTGTAACTCACCCCCCCTTTTTCTTAACCCTTGTAGGTAATGCTCCATAATGAGGACTTGGGCCCATGGATGACTCGGTGGAGGCCACACTTCAGAAATGGTGTTATTGAACTTTAAATTTCTATTTCGGTTTATTTTATTATTTTGCTATTTTGGTTTAAGTTGTAATAAGGCCTCTGGGATATGTTTTAAATTGCTTTATGTTTAGTCGTACTTATTATATTGCTTGAATTGTTTTAACGGGGATTTTCTAAATCCATAAATAATGGTTTTCCAAAAATTGATTAATAAATGGATTTTATAACAAACTTTTACAAATATTTTAACTCGGAAATTTTCTCTCGAATTATCAACAATATTTTCAAAAGCCACGGTTTTAAAGCTCACTACCTCGATTTTCGACTCATCAAACGATCTCTCAAAAATACTTGTATTTTATCTACGTTTCTGCAACGATTTCAAAATACTTCTGCAGCTCTATTTCTAAACATCACATTTTTTGTAAATTGTTTATTTCAAATATGCTTTCGCCACCAAAAAGGTTTTTAAAGATAATTACGTTTTCAAGTAGTTAACAATTGCTTAAGTGTTTTGGGTTTTAACAAAGAGGTCAGTATTTCAAACAAGTTTTTCCATGTGACACGCCAGATTCGGGCCTAACTTCTAGGTCGGGTTTGGGGTGTTACAAAAACAGCGCCGTTTCATAGGTATATAAATACCATTTTTTAGCCCAAAAATTTCATTTTCTGCTGTTTCAAAAAAAAAAAAAAAACAAGGAGCCTTCTCCAACAGCTCTCCCCCTTGGCGATTTCCAGCAGGGCCTCCGGCGAGGCTCCGGTGCCATCGCCACCGTCCGCCGCCGGCGCCACTGTGCACGGCGTCCGGAGCTAAAAAAGGTGAGTTTTTTTTTCTTTTTTTACTATATTTTAGTACTCTAAGGTATTTAAAAAAAAAGAAAAGACCCTAAAAAAATGAGAACAGATTCGAAAATAGAAAAAAAATAAAAACTAAAACCTTTCTTCTTCTTTTTTTGCTGATTCTTTATTGGTTTTCTTGTACTAATTCAGTATGAAAAATGTAATATGTATTTCTCGTATCTTTTCAAAAGAAAAATCCCCCCTTTTACAATGATTTTGATTGGTTTTTATAACCAAAATAAATCAACTGATAATAAATACAAAAATCCTATTTTGCTGCTACTGTCTGCGTTCTTTCCTTGTTTTGTAGGTGAACGGCGAAAATCCCGGCATGATTCGCGTGTTGATGGTGGCGTGATGAACGGCAGTGAAGGCGCACATGCATGGAACAACGGCGGTAGTTAGCCCTATGGTTAGGGTTTACTGAAAATTGTTTATGTTTTGGGCCAAATGGGCTGTGTAAATGGACTGTAAAAGGGACTTTTTTTTTAAACATCATTTTTTTGTTTTTTTTTATTTATGGCATGGGCCCGGGCAAAAATGGGCCATTACAGCTGCCCCTATTTGCTCATTGTCGTGTAACGGGAATAGAGCAAAGACTATAAAAGGACCAATTTTGCCCGGTCTTGCCGAGTCTTGACTTCTTTGTCCTCGTCTTCTCCAAATGGCTTCCAACCCAACTGCAACTTCAGGGTTATTGGAATTTCAAATTAACTTTACTTCTCTGCAACTACTGCAACTTCAGAAGTATTGGACTATTTGTTCTACTGCTCTTTCAGGGAAATAAGTCTGACGGCTTTAATCTGCTTCACTGCAACTTCAAGAAAATAAGATTTGCCATAAGATTTGCTTTCTTCGATCTGCTCCACTACCACTTCAGAGAGGCAAGGCTAGTGTCTTCGATATGCTTCGCTATAATTTCAAGAAGACAAGATCTGCAATCTTTAGTCTGCTCTGCTGCAAACTCAAGGAGGTCAGGCTAGATGTCTTCGATCTGCTTCACTGCAACTTCAGGAAAACAATATCTGCTATCTTTAGTCTGCTCTACTGCAAACTCAGGGATGCCAGACTGGTATCTTCGATCCGCTTCGCTGCAAACTCAGGAAGACAAGATCTGCTATCTTCGTTCTGCTCCACTGCAAACTCAGGGATGCCAGACTAGTATCTTCGATCTGCTTCACTGCAATCTCAGGAAGACAAGATCTGCTATCTTCATCTGCTCCACTGAAAACTCAGGGACGTCAGGCTGATGCTTTCGATTCGCTTCACTGCAAACTCAGGAAGACAAGATTTGCTATCTTGAGTCTGCTCTACTGCAAACTCAGGGATGCCAGACTAGTATCTTCAATCTGCTTCACTGCAAACTCAGGAAGACAAGATCTGCTATCTTCAATCTGCTCCACTTCAAACTCAGGGATGCCAGGCTGATGTTTTCGATTCGCTTCACTGCAAACTCAGGAAGACAAGATCTGCTATCTTGGGTCTGCTCCACTGCAAACTCAGGGATGCCAGACTAGTATCTTCGATCCGCTTCACTGTAATCTCAGGAAGACAAGATCTGCTATCTTCAATCTGCTCCACTGCAAACTCAGGGATGCCAGGCTGATGTTTTCGATCCGCTGCACTGCAAACTCAGGAAGACAAGATCTGCTATCTTCAATCTGCTCCACTGCAAACTCAGGGACGCCAGGCTGATGTTTTCGATCCGTTTCACTGCAAACTCAAGAAGACAATATCTGCTATCTTGGGTCTGCTCCACTGTAAACTCATGGATGCCAGACTAGTATCTTCGATCTGCTTCACTGCAAACTCAGGAAGACAAGATCTGCTATCTTCAATATGCTCCACTGCAAACTCAGGGACGCCAAGCTGATGTTTTCGATCCGCTTCACTGCAAACTCAAGAAGACAAGATATGCTATCTTGGGTCTGCTCCGCTGCAAACTCAGGGATGCCAGACTAGTATCTTCGATTCGCTTCACTGCAATCTCAGGAAGGCAAGATCTGCTATCTTCAGTCTGCTCCACTGCAAACTCAGGGATGCCAGACTAGTATCCTCGATCTGCTTCACTGCAATCTCAGGAAGACAAGATCTGCTATCTTCAATCTGCTCCACTACAAACTCAGGGACGCCAGGCTGATGTTTTTGATCCACTTCACTGCAAACTCAGGAAGATAAGATCTGCTATATTGGGCCTGCTCCACTGCAAACTCAGGGATGCCAGACTATTATCTTCGATCCGCTTTACTGTAATCTCAGGAAGGCAAGATTTGCTATCTTCGATGCGCTTTCATCGCAAACTCGGGGATGCCGGACTAGTATCTTCGATCCGCTTCATCGCAATCTCGTGAATACAAGATCTGCTATCTTCAATCGCTCCCATCGCAAACTCGGGGATGCCAGGTGATGTTTTCGATCCGCTTCACCGCAAACTCGGGAAGACAAGATCTGCTATCTTCAATCGCTCCCACTCAGAAAACTCAGGGATGCTAGGCTGATGTTTTCGATCCGCTTCACTGCAAACTCAGGAAGACAAGATCTGCTATCTTCAATCTACTCCACTGCAAACTCAGGGATGCCAGACTAGTATCTTTGATCTGCTTCACTACAAACTCAGGAAGACAAGATCTGCTATCTTCAATTTGCTCCACTGCAAACTCAGGGATGCCAGGCTGATGTTTTTGATCCGCTTCACTACAAACTCAGGAAAACAAGATCTGCTATCTTGGGTCTGCTCCACTGCAAACTCAGGGATGCCAGACTAGTATATTCGATCCAATTTACTACAATCTTAGGAAGACAAGATCTGCTATCTTCAGTCTGCTCCACTGCAAACTCAGGGATGCTAGACTAGTATCTTCAATCCGCTTCACTGTAATCTCAGGAAGACACGACTGCTATCTTCGGTCTGCTCCACTGCAAACTCAGGGATGCCAGACTAGTATCTTCGATCCGCTTCACTCGCAATCTCGGGAAGACAAGATCTCGCTATCTTCAATCGCTTCCACTCGCAAACTCGGGGATGCCGATCGGTATCTTCGATCCGCTTCACTGCAATCTCAGGAAGACAAGATCTGCTATCACCGATGTTGCAACACCGTCCTCTAGGGGACCTATACTAGAAAATCAGTTTTATGTGTTTATGCTTATGCAAAATGGTTAGGATGCTATGATTGAAATGAGTCAAATGCTCCTAATTAGATGTGCTATGAATGCAAAATGAGAATGATCCCTTTAATGCTTAGGGTGTCATCACTCGTTAGTCATCAAGAGTCTTATCACTGATGTATTATACTACTATCTTATTCGACTTGGTATTTTCCAACAGAAAACTCAAATAAACAACCACATTCTGCTCAACAAGCTTGCCCCGCTGTAATTTCAGAGTCCCTTCCACTGTACCGTCTGGGACATAAAGTTTGTACCTCCTATTGCAATAACATTTCTTCCATCCATCCTGCTTCCACTCAGAGGTATAGAATTTGTATCATCTTCAATCAATTTGATCTGTTACACCATTCCCTGTGTGTAATGACCAGATGTATATGCCTGAAATTTGCATGAATGCATGGTATCATTTTTTTCCCGAAAATGATCCCCTTTTACATGTCATTTGTCGAGATGGTATCACCGACGAAATGTCTTATCCAATAAAAATCTGAAGAGATAATCATCTTTCAATATTTCCAACCCTTAGGCTTGGTGAATTCTAAACAATAGTCCTATTTCAGATTCTCGTATTATTTAGAAACTTCCAGAGTAATATGTGAAACTCCTTTTATGAAAGTATTATTAGTCCATTAATCGTTATTATATAAAATGCTTGAAAAAGATCATAACAATGGATGAGAAAGAAATTAATCAAGAGCATAGCTCGAAACAAATAAATTAATCAAAGATAACCAAGGCAATAAAAAAAAATGATTGGGGTGTATCTTGAAAAGAATAAAGTAATCAAAGATAGCAAATTCAAAATAGGTAAGATAGAAGCTAGGTGCCCCAGATATCGCAGCCTTAGCTTCTCTGTACAAACTTCTTGAGGACCATTTTGAGCTCAATACATGTTTAGAGGATCCGGAGTACTTTGTCAATGCCCCAAAACATAGCATACTTCCTCATTTTTAATTCAGGCATAGCAAGACTACCACATGCCCTATCTTTGATCAAAATTTGAGCCGCCCTTTTTTGGGTTTTCGGCTCAATACCCCTTTGGTCTCAAAGCGCCCTTTGCGGGTTTTCGCCTTGGCCTCTCCTCTTTTTTTTTTTTTGATCTCAAGGCACCCTTTGCGGGTTTTCACCTTGGCCTTTCCCTTTTCAGGTAAAATAGTTCTTGTCTGAACCTAAATTTTCCAAATTGGGCAAGTCTTCGCCATCCGTCTCGGTCAATATCAATGCTCCTCTAGAACAGGCCCTTTTTACTACATAAGGTCCTTCCTAATTTGGCATCTGCTTTCCTCTGAAATCCAACATCAGGTTCCCCTTGTGGAATTCTCTAGGATGAACCTCTTTTGTCGTAAGCTTGCATCATCTGGCCGTGACAGATAGCTTTTAACCTTTTTTCCTTTGATTAGATTCAATTGGCAAAACTGTTTCTATTCCGATGAGAAATGTGTTGCCCCAGCAAAGGTTCTAGCTGACGTTCGATAAGACAGAGGGTAAATGGTAACTTCTTTATGTCAATCTTTACAAGTCTCAGTCCTCTTTCCCATGATCTTTTTTTTTTGCTGCCTTTACTGCACTGTGATATGGCATCTGATCTTTGAACAAACTTCCAAAATTTTGACATTGTCCTTTTTAGCACTCTTTGTCGGCACTTGATCTCTTTTTTATTTTTGAGAATTTGATGGCTATCGACTTTGTAACATTGGCATATGAAGCAACATTCACCCTCTTAGTAAAGTAATCGATGACAACAAAGATAATTCAATGTCAACTAGAAGCTTTTGACGAGATCAGCCCCATAACATCCATGCCCTACGTATAGTAAAGTCTGTGAAGAAAATGGAGGAGTCACATAAACCTCATCTTCTTCAATTCAGTATTTACGGTATAACTGATGCAATCCCCTTCCATGGTATACCAACAGTGCCCGATCCTCATGTTTAGCCCGCGTCTTAGTAGCCCAGGCATGTCCTGATATGATCGTGCAAAAACATCTTTGAATTCTTGAAAATAACTCAATGATGTCTCGCCTTATTTCTGTGGTGAGCTAGGCTACAATCTTTACCCCTTTTCTAGGCTCATAATGTAACATCCTAGATTAGGGGTTATGCGTTTGGAGCATAACTCAAGTGTTAGTAGGTTTTAAGTATGTTTGGAGGTGTTTTAAGGGTTTTTAGAACCCAAGGATGAAAGGGAAAGCTTTGGGAAAATGTTGGATTTTAAGTCTAAAATAAGAAACTAGGCAAAGGAGGCCTTAAAGGAAAATTGTAGGAGGTTATGGACATGAACTTGGGCTTAGTAAAGTGGCAAGGGGCGTGGCTTAAGGGCCTTGGTATGAGGTCTCGGGTTCGAGACATGAAGGAAGCAAGGAGTTTTTATTTTGGGCTTTTGCGTTAGAAGAAAGAGGGCCGAGAAGAAGGTCTTATAAATAATTGGTGAGGGTTTCAGACAAGAAAGTCAGCTTGGTGGAGTGGCTTGGGGCGCCACTTAAGGGTCTTGGCGAATGGACTCGAGTTCGAGTCGGGATGGAAGCACAAGGTATGTTTATTTTTGTTGCTGGCGTCAAAACAAGGGGGAGCCACGGAAGGAGCCTTTAAAAGGGATTGTAGGGAGTTTATATCACAAAAATAATGCTTTGGCCGAGTGGCCTGGGGCGTTACCTGCACACTGGTTCCAGCAGATCCCATGTTCGAGTAACGTGGGCGACATATGGGAGATTTATTTTTTTGGCATCTTTGGCGTGAAGGGAGTTGGCTCGCACATGGGCAAATGGGAAGATAAGGATAAGCTTAAGCATTTTTTTAATTAGAATTAATTTGGAGTGGGGGATAAGCATTAGTTTATTTTAATTTTTATTTTGAAGAGGTGATAATGGATTAAATGGGATTATTATTTGATTATTATTTGAGTATTCAAATTTATTTTGAATTATTCAAATGAGTGGCTTAGAGTGATTAAGGGAATTTGCCGAATTCTTCTTCAAGGCATCCATTCATCTTGTATTTTCTTTCTTTTTCCTTTTTGGCAATAGCCGAATTTCCCTCTTCCCCATATTCCATCTTTCAGTTCTTTTTCGCTCTCTTTCCAACCTTTATCAAAACCGAAAACCATTCTTTCTTCCTCTAAACTTTGGCCGAATCCACTACATCATCATCTTCCATCTATCCCTTTTCTTTTCTTCTCAAAACCGAAACTCTAACACCTTTCCATTATTTTTCCTTCTTTCCTATAGCCGAATATACTCCTCCTTGGTGTGCCGAATTTCTTTCCCCTATTTGGTGTAGTCTTGGCCGAATATCAAGCAAAGGTGACATCCTCTAGTCTATTTCTCCAATCGGTTCTAAGGTGAGTGTCCAAGGCCGAATACCTTTTCCCTTGGTTCTCCTGTGCTTGTCGACTTTTTAAGGTTTAAGAGTCGATTTCGACATTTGTTTGCAAAGGTGCTAAGTATCTGTTTAAAAAAACCGAATCTGTCTAGGTGCTCCGGGATTTTGAGATCTTCAAACCAAGCCTTCATTCGTGATCAATCGGTTGGTAAGTGGTGATTCGTGAATCGGGTGCTGTGGTTAGTATTCAAAAGTGTGTAGGACAAGAGATCTAGCGACGTAGATCGGATCTTCGGGATCTAGGAATTCCGGTAGAAGCAGGTGTGTAAACTCTTTACACACTCTATTAATAAACTTGCTATATTATTGTCTTGAGTATAAATTTTGGTAGTGATCTATGATATGCTTGTGGGCTTAAACATGGATTCCGGGTAAGTCCCCTAACTTGTGATTTTTGATATATGTTTGCATGCCATCACATGATGTTTAATACTATGACATGATATATGAAATTTGTTGTATAAGCATGTGATGGTGGGATTGATGAGAGGAGGGGGATGAACTATGGACTCGTCGTCGCTGGTTTTGACCACAAGATGGGTTGGCCCCATCAGATTATTGTGACCTATGGTCATCGGTGGTTTTGACCACAACGATTGATTATTTGCGACTAAGTCCCAAAGTGGTTTGGTACCACCATGGTTTTAACCACATTTGACAGATTGTGACCTATGGTCATCGGTGGTTTTGACCACACGATGGGTTGGCCCCATCATCGATTTGTGACTCTAAGTCATCAAGTGGTTTTGACCACCAAAGGGTTTTGACCACACGGGGTAGAAAAGGAGTATGGATGGTTAGGTTGGGTTGTATGTGCATGTTTATTAATGACTTGTGTATGAGTTATCTTACCGGGTGGGGATTACACACCGAGTCTTGGTGACTCACCCCTTCCCTTAACATTTTGCGGATGGGTAGATCGCGGAGATGGAGCCGGATGGACTCGAGGTGGCCATGCAAAGGGAAATTTTAATTAGACGAACTTGGACTTTGTTTTATTTTATTTAATGTTGGTTTATTTTAATTAAGTTGTAGTAAGGCCTAGACATAATTTTATTATTCTATGTTTGGATTAATTTGTTAAACTATTTTCTAACATTAAATTAAGTACACGTGGTTTCTAAAATTTTAAATCGCAAAAATGTTTTATCATGCCATCGGGCACATCTGAATCGGCTACAATCTGGCTTAATAAATATTTTAAAATAAACCTAAGTATGGATTTTATACACCTCAAATGTTTCAAACAAAATAACCATCTTTTACCAAAAAGATAATTCGACTTAAAAGGATTTTCAAAGATGTTTTCTCTGTAGCACACCAAATTCGGTCGTAGTGTTTGGGCCGAGTTTGGGGTGTTACAAATTGGTATCAGAGCCCAGTTCAAAGCTCCTACTGTGGGGCCCAAGGCCCAAAAATATTTTGGTAGGCCTTTTGAATTGTTTTTGGGTTTTGAAACAAAGATGGCACCGAGTCTCCAAAGACCTATCCGCCTGTAAGTACTCCTAACTTCTGTATGAATTATTTTCTGTTGAAGGGTAGGAAGCATGGAACGTAGATAGTGATAAGTGCTTTAAACCTTAGGACTAGTTACCCCAACAAAAGACATAAGACTTTAAAAGCCTAAATTAAACAAACCTAGGACCAAGTCGCCGAGTTAGGGTGTGGTAACCTTGGTGCGCATGTCTAGGATTGGATCCTAAGAGCTTGGTACTTAGCGGTCCTCGTGACTCACCTCCTCTTCAGATTCCTACAGTGCGTAGCTTTGGTTCACCCTAACCAAGAGGACTCGATCATAGGCTAAACACGCTAAATAAAACCCGAAAGGGATTAGCCATGTTTTAAGGAAAACTCTAGTTTTAAAATCACTAAAATATCTCTTTTAAATAGTAGGACAAATTTATTTTTGGAAAATTTACAAAATTATCCCCGATTGACAAAATTACCAAAAATACCCACAGGTTAGAAATGGCGAAATGTCCAAAGTAGTGAAGTGAATGTTGTGGATGAATGTGAATGTGATTCTCTCGAATTAGAATAGTGAATTTGAACTGAAACTTTGATTGATCGAAAGAACAACTTTTGAAAACTTCGTTTCATAAAATCGTTCATGGATTAACAAAGTGGAACAAAAGTACTAATGCATAAAACTCATTAATCGATTAAATCGCGACGTTAGAAATGAGTTCTAGGGGATGTGTTAGATTTGTTAAGATCAGAGTGCGCAGCATAAGCGTAGTGCGGTGAGTTAGGATGTACGATTATTCGTTAGTAAGTAATTTCGAGGACGAAATTATTTTTAAGGAGGGTAGAACTGTAACATCCTAGATTAGGGGTTATGCGTTTGGAGCATAACTCAAGTGTTAGTAGGTTTTAAGTATGTTTGGAGGTGTTTTAAGGGTTTTTAGAACCCAAGGATGAAAGGGAAAGCTTTGGGAAAATGTTGGATTTTAAGTCTAAAATAAGAAACTAGGCGAAGGAGGCCTTAAAGGAAAATTGTAGGAGGTTATGGACATGAACTTGGGCTTAGTAAAGTGGCAAGGGGCGTGGCTTAAGGGCCTTGGTATGAGGTCTCGGGTTCGAGACATGAAGGAAGCAAGGAGTTTTATTTTGGGCTTTGCGTTAGAAGAAAGAGGGTGAGAAGAAGGTCTTATAAATAATTGGTGAGGGTTTCGGACAAGAAAGTCACTTTGGTGGAGTGGCTTGGGGCGCCACTTAAGGGTCTTATGAATGGACTCGAGTTCGAGTCGGGATGGAAGCACAAGGTATGTTTATTTTTGTTGTTTGGCGTCAAAACAAGGGGGAGCCACGGAAGGAGCCTTTAAAAGGGATTGTAGGAGTTTATATCACAAAAATAACGCTTTGGCCGAGTGGCACAGGCGTTACACAGACGCTGTTCCAGCAGATCCCATGTTCGAGTAACGTGGGCGGCATATGGGAGATTTATTTTTTTGGCATGTCAAGGCGTGAAGGAGTTGGCTCTGCACATGGGCAAATGGGAAGATAAGGATAAGCTTAAGCATTTTTTTAATTAGAATTCTACTGGAGTGGGGATAAGCATTAGTTTATTTTAATTTTTATTTTGAAGAGGTGATAATGGATTAAATGGGATTATTATTTGAGTATTATTTGAGTATTCAAATTTATTTTGAATTATTCAAATGAGTGGCTTAGAGTGATTAAGGGAATTTGCCGAATTCTTCTTCAAGGCATCCATTCATCTTGTATTTTCTTTCTTTTTCCTTTTTGGCAATAGCCGAATTTCCCTCTTCCCATATTCCATCTTTCATTCTTTTTCGCTCTCTTTCCAACCTTTATCAAAACCGAAAACCATTCTTTCTTCCTCTAAACTTTGGCTGAATCCACTACATCATCATCTTCCATCTATCCCTTTTCTTTTCTTCTCAAACCCAAACTCTAACACCTTTCCATTATTTTTCCTTCTTTCCTATAGCCGAATATACTCCTCCTTGGTGTGCCGAATTTCTTTCCCCTATTTGGTGTAGTCTTGGCCGAATATCAAGCAAAGGTGACATCCTCTAGTCTATTTCTCCAATCGGTTCTAAGGTGAGTGTCCAAGGCCGAATACCTTTTCCCTTGGTTCTCCTGTGCTTGTCAACTTTTTAAGGTTTAAGAGCCGATTTCGACATTTGTTTGCAAAGGTGCTAAGTATCTGTTTAAAAAAACCGAATCTGTCTAGGTGCTCCGGGATTTTGAGATCTTCAAACCAAGCCTTCATTCGTGATCAATCGGTTGGTAAGTGGTGATTCGTGAATCGGTGCCGTGGTTAGTATTCAAAAGTGTGTAGGACAAGAGATCTAGCGACGTAGATCGGATCTTCGGGATCTAGGAATTCCGGTAGAAGCAGGGTGTGTAAACTCTTTACACACTCTATTAATAAACTTGCTATATTATTGTCTTGAGTATAAATTTTGGTAGTGATCTATGATATGCTTGTGGGCTTAAACATGGATTCCGGTAAGTCCCCAACTTGTGATTTTTGATATATGTTTGCATGCCATCACATGATGTTTAATACTATGACATGATATATGAAATTTGTTGTATAAGCATGTGATGGTGGGATTGATGAGAGGAGGGGATGAACTATGGACTATCGTCGCTGGTTTTGACCACAAGATGGGTTGGCCCCATCGATTATTGTGACCTATGGTCATCGGTGGTTTTGACCACAACGATTGATTATTTGCGACTAAGTCCCGGTGGTTTGGTACCACCAGTGGTTTTGACCACATTTGATATATTGTGACCTATGGTCATCGGTGGTTTTGACCACACGATGGGTTGGCCCCATCATCGATTTGTGACTCTAAGTCATCGGTGGTTTTGACCACCGGTGGTTTTTGACCACACCGGGGTAGAAAAGGAGTATGGATGGTTAGGTTGGGTTGCATGTGCATGTTTATTAATGACTTGTGTATGAGTTATCTTACCGGGTGGGGGATTACACACTGAGTCTTGGTGACTCACCCCTTCCCTTAACATTTTGCAGATGAGTAGATCGCGGAGATGGAGCCGGATGGACTCGAGGTGGCCATGCAAAGGAAATTTTAATTAGACGAACTTGGACTTTGTTTTATTTTATTTAATGTTGGTTTATTTTAATTAAGTTGTAGTAAGGCCTAGACATAATTTTATTATTCTATGTTTGGATTAATTTGTTAAACTATTTTCTAACATTAAATTAAGTACACGTGGTTTCTAAAATTTTAAATCGCAAAAATGTTTTATCGTGCCATCGGGCACATCTGAATCGGCTACAATCTGGCTTAATAAATATTTTAAAATAAACCTAAGTATGGATTTTATACACCTCAAATGTTTCAAACAAAATAACCATCTTTTACTAAAAAGATAATTCGACTTAAAAGGATTTTCAAAGATGTTTTCTCTGTAGCACACCAAATTCGGTCGTAGTGTTTGGGCCGGGTTTGGGGTGTTACACATAATATCCACTGACCCTTTGTAGAGTAGGGTATATTTTTCATCTTGTTCTACCATTCTTAACAAATCAGAAGATAGGTTACAATCTCTGTCATCTTCAAAGTCCCGAGATCCCTCTAGACACATATCTTACTCGAAAGGAGACTCTGAGTCAGTAGCAGCGTTGCTTACATTGTTGTCTCTGAGTCAGTAGCAGCGTTGCTCACATCGTTGATATCTGGAGACCTATTGTAGGTTCAAAGGAAGATTCCAAAGAATAAATGATCAAAGAATGATTATTTGTATGATATGATCATGAATGAATAATAAAAGAATATTTGAAAGAAAGTCCCCAAAAATAAAAGAATCTATACATGGAAAGAATAAAAGAATATTTGTTCAAAAAGATGCATTTTATTAAAATAAAAATTTCGGACACAAGCCTATTTTACAAAAAGGCTCTTATTGCCTCTAGGCTTAAGGCAACAAGCTTGTTTTGAATATTACTCTAGATTAGCTCTAAAAATACAGGGATCTCTTCCACAGTCCCATTATTCAAAACATTCCCAAGTATGCAAGGGCAGATGCTTGGAAAAATCTAGTTCTTTCTTCAGATACATCATTAATATTCAGATTTTCCAATATCAAGTCTTGCACTAAAGCCTTGAACTCGATGCGTTCTTGGATCTCATAGATATCATAATATTTACCCCTTTATCCAGATTGTTTGATGACAGATTTTTTGCCCCAGAGGGATCATCGAATTTGACAATACCCATTTTGACAAGTCTTTCGATCATCTTTTTAAAAACAGTGCAGTTCTCGATCGAGTGTCCTGTGATTCCCGCATGGTATTCGCATTGGGCATTCGTGTCGTACCATTTAGGGTATGGAGGTCGTATAGGTTTTAGGTAGAAAGGGGATACTACATGTGCATCGAACAAAATTTGGTACAGCTCCCTATACATGATTGGGATGGATGCGAATTGGGATTTTTCTGAGTTCGGTCTTAGATTAGGTTCTTGCCTTGAGAAGACCTGATGGATAGTAGTTGACTGGCCTGTGGTATTCGGTTTTGAATAACCCTTGCTATACATACTCGTATTAGTCACCTCATTTTCTTTTTTCTTCGGGGCCCTTAAAGTATTAACTTGGGAGCTCCAGTCTCGCTTTTTCCTTTTGTAACGGTCTTCACATTATTTCGGGATCACCACAATAGCCTTCTTTGTTTCTTCTATACTTGCCAGATCAATGACAATGGGATTGGTTGGATTGCCCCCCGGATTGGGACCTGAGCCTATCGAGTAGTTTATTGGTGCCGACCTACCGGCCTGATGCTGTTGGGGTCTGATAGTAACGGGTACCCCTTTCGGATGTGTGTCTGGTTGAATCTGGACGCTTATTGGAGTAAAACCTGGGGGATAGATGAGGTCTTCATTATCATCCCCACTGTTGACTACTGGGCCTTTCCTCTTTTCAAGCCCTTCGGCTAGTAACTGACTTAACTGGCCAATCATATTCTTTGGGAATTCTAACATTTGATCCCGTATATCTTGTTGAATTTGGTCAATTGCTCTTGCATCTGTATTTTCCTTTTCTCTAATGTCTCCAACCTTTGTTCCATGTTTTCTAGGTTAACTGAAATAATTTTACCTAATTAGGGTCCTTTTTTAAAAGTCCAATGCAAATGATGCAATGCAATGCAGATGCATGGAATGAATGCAAAAGAAAGAGAGGCGTTGATTCTGAATTCAATTCCATTAGAACAACTTTTCTAGAAAGCAAATTTCTTTACATAAAACAGATTACATATGCGGCCTTGCCCTCATACTCCAAGCAAAAACATCAATCCCCTTCTTCGCAAAGGTCAAATCTTGTAAACTTCTAATAGATGCCTCCATTAGCTCTTTTTACTTGATCTGGGCCGCGACTCACTGCTCACTTATTTCCACAATGCTCGTTAGCCTCTTCAAGAAAGCCGAGACGTGGTGATTCTCGAATAGTCTTTGTCAGCTTGAATCCTTGGGCAATAAAGTCTTGTATTCCTTCACGGACTATCAATCTTCTCTCGTTGTGTTTACTTGGACTATATTCAGACGACCGTATTATAATCCACTTTATCAAGAAATCCATTTTCTCATGACAAACTCTTCTATTTAGCAATCGAATTTGAATCAACACCTCTTTTCTATGATGTGAATGCAATGCAATCAAAACAAAAGAGAACACGTTAGCACAAGAGAAATAAATAACAAAATAGGGCACCTATCTGGGTGACCACTAGGGTTCGGCATAGTTTTACCTAGGGTAAGCCCTTAGGTTTTCTACATGTGGTTTAGCTCTAAAGTTGAGGTACCCGAACCAGCAGATTCCTCGATCCTCACCCATTATATGTTCATACGGACTGAGTTCAGTTCAGGGGAATACATTTCCCTATGGCTGCACGGAGATGAAAATCTCACGAAGACATAGGTACGAATGTATCCCGAAAGTGATTCACTATCCTGCACGGAGGTGAAAACCTCACGAAGGAGTAGCTTTTCACTCCTACTTAAAAGGGTGTGACCACAACGGTCATGCAATGCAATACATAAATACTTTACTAGATTAGAACAACATGCAATAAAAAGGATCATAATTTTTCAAATCGGATTTTCAAATTTAGAAAAAAGGACAGGAAATAATCAATTTTATGGCTTGACTCTCTTATTATGTCCCCATCGGAGTCGGCAAGCTGTCGAAACCATTTTTTAAGTTTTTTAGAAAACAGGGTCGACTTTGGAAATGAAAATGGAGTCGCCACCAATCTTTTTTTTGAGGTGTGATCGGGTCACCTTAAGATTGACCGTTAAAAAATTTTGATTTATTAAAACGATAGTTTTGGTCTACGAAATTTAGAAAAAACAGGTTCGAGAGTCGATTACGCACGAGGAAGGATTAGCACCCTCATGGCGCCCAAAATTGGTGCCTAATTGATTATTTAATGTCCTAATGTTGAAAATTTGAAGAGATTTCAAAATACGATTCCTTTTATTTTAAAGGAAAACTTGAATAAAATATGAGTGATAAGACCCTCTTATTTCGAAAGAATAAAATATCATACCCAGTGAGTTAGGATACGACATTTTGAATCCTTAAAACTAAGCTTGTCTTTATTTAAAACTTGTTTATTTAAACTTAAGAAGGATGTTCGGTTATTTAGGTTAAATGAGAAATCGAAACCCAGTAAGTTTGGGCACTATTTCTCAAAATTCCCGAATACGGAATGTTGCCTTTGTTTTTGGAAATCCTTATCTCGAGATAGCAATATGTCATATCCAGCGAGTTAGGACACAACATTTTGAATTCCCTAGAATAAGTTTTTATTTAGCCCATGTGCTTTGCTTTTAAAAGGAAAACAATAGGTTCTTTAGATTCGATGAGAAAAATCGAAACCCAGTAAGTTAGGGTACGATTTCTTTCGAACCTTAGAACGTGGAATGTTTGCTAATTTCAAAATGAAAATTTTAGTGCATCGGGTAATATGTGATTTGATTGTAGTACAATGGAAGATGGGGTATAGTACACATGCATAATTGAATATAACGAGGATAATAACGTAAATAACAAAATAACGGCAAAAATAAAATACAATGAAATAAAACCTAAAATCAACAATCTACATGAAATGATAAGAAAAAGAATAAATAAATAAAAGAAAATAATAGCAAAAATAAAAGTTAATGGTAAATCAATAAATAAATAAATACTATAGGCTAATTTAAAATATAATAATAAAATAATAATAATGGTAAAAAAATAAAATAAAAAATAATAATAAAATATATTAATAAACAAATAGTAAAAATAAAATGATAGAAATAATAAAAATAGCAATAATAATGTCGATGATAATAATAATAATAATAATAATAATAATAATAATAAATACAATTATAGTAATAATAATATGTATATAAAAAAATAATAGTGATAATAATGAAGACAAAATAATAATACTAATGAATAAAACATAAAAAAAACTATAGTAGTAGTAATATTAAAATAATGATTATAAAAATAAAAGTAATACTAAATTAGTAATAATAATATTGATAGTAATGAAAATAATAACAAAAGTAATAGTAAAAATAAAAATCATATTAATAATAAAATAATAGTAATAATAAATATAAGAAATAATAGTAATAAAAAAAATAATAGTAAGAATAGTAATAATTACAATATTAATAATAAGGAGGGTAATAATAATAAATACAGTAATAATGATATTAAAGATAATAAAAATAATAAAAATAATGATAATAATAGCAAAATAATAAAAGGAAATAAGAAAAAGGACGAAATTAAACTTAAAATAAAAATTTGGGGCTAATTAAAAAATAAAAAAGGGGCCTATTTGAATGCACGGATAACATGGAGGGACTAAAGGGGAAAATTTCCCCTCCCTCCAAAACGCTGTGCTTCAAAAGGGACCCAATTGTAATTGAAATAAAATATAGGGCCAAATTGTAAAAAAAACATGATTATAAATCAATAAAAAATCAGAAGGGCTAAAAGTGCAATTAGCCCTTCCGTAGAAAACACGCGGATCCTAGGCTTAATGAGTCGGATCGCGGGTCGGAGGCTCAAAACGACGTCGTTTTGGCCTCCGAAAATGATTCTCAAAATGGCGCCGTTTCATAGGTATATAAATACCATTTTTTAGCCCAAAAGTTTCATTTTCTGCTGTTTCAAAAAAAACAAGGAGCCTTCTCCAACAGCTCTCCCCCTTAGCGATTTTCGGCAGGGCCTCCGGCGAGGCTCCGGCGCCATCGCCACTGTCATATCATCACCACAAGGCCACACGTACCTGCACGAGCTAAAAAGGTAAGTTTTTTTTCTTTTTTTTTTACTATATTTTAGTACTCTAAAGTATTTAAAAAAAAAAGAAAAGACCCTAAAAAAATGAGAACAGATTCGAAAATAGAAAAAAAAATAAAAACTAAAACCTTTCTTTTTTTTTGCTGATTCTTTATTGGTTTTCTTGTACTGATTCAGTATGAAAAATGTAATATGTATTTCTCGTATCTTTTCAAAAGAAAAAACCCCCTTTTACAATGATTTTGATTGGTTTTTATAACCAAAATAAATCAACTGATAATAAATACAAAAATCCTATTTTGCTGCTACTGTCTGTGTTCTTTCCTTGTTTTGCAGGTGAACGGCGAAAATCCCGGCACGATTCGCGTGTTGATGGTGGCGTGATGTCTGGCAGTGAAGGCGCACATGCATGGAACGGCAGCGGTAGTTAGCCCTAGGGTTAGGGTTTACTGAAAATTGTTTATGTTTTGGGCCAAATGGGCTGTGTAAATGGACTGTAAAAGGGACTTTTTTTTTAAACATCATTTTTTTTGTTTTTTTTTATTTATGGCATGGGCCTGGGCAAAAATGGGCCATTACAAATGTTATGTGATTATATGAGTATTTTGATATGTGCTTGAACGTTAAGTAATTATATGAGTATTGTGATATATGCTTAAAAGTGAATATGTTTACCATGTAAAAGAACTTGTAATAATGCACGAGTAAGTATAATATGACACTAGAGTTGGAATTGTTGAGGTTATGCTATATGGTTGTTTCGTTGATGCTTGATGAATTATTTTCATTGTGGTTATTCTGAGCATTCACTAAGCTTGTTAAGCTCACCCGTTCCTTTCTTAAAACCCTTGCAGAGTAGTTAAGTGCCGATGTGAGCGGTGTGGTTTCCGATGGGTGATCCAAGCAAGACGTTAGCTTTATTTCGTTGGTGTTATTAATTTGTTTATGTTTTGGGGAAATAAAGGCAATGTGGTAGAATTGTTGCATGAATTTTTCCATGATATTTTGGATGTTTCCATAGTTTATTTGTTCTCTAGATTTAAAGGTTTGAGTCGTGATATGTTGATTATTGCTCGGACTTATTCTCGATGTTTCAAACTGTGATTATAGTTGTTTTGATGTTTATTTGATAATGATTGTCGAAACCAATTTTAAAATTTTTGGAAAAACGGGAATCGACTTTAAAAAACGAAAACGGGAGTCGCCACTGATCTTTTTTTGTTTAGGTGTGATCAGATCACCTTATAAAACATTTTTTGTTTTATTTAAAATATTGATTTTGGCCTGCGAATTTCAAGAAAACGGGTTCGGGAGTCGGTTACGTACGAGGAAGGGTTAGCACCCTCGTAACGCCCAAAAATTGGTACCTAATTGATAAACTAATGTCTTAATGTCGAAAATTTGAAAAATATAAAATACAATCCTTTTATTTGAAAGAAAACTTGAATAAATCAAATTGTACGCCAAGACCCACTTATCTCAAAGAAATAAAATGTCACACCCAATGAGTTAGGATGCAACATTTCAAGACTTTGAAACTAAGCTTGCCTTTATTTGTAGAAAATTCTTACCTCGAGGCAATAAAACGTCATATCCAATAAGTTTAGGACACAACATCTCGAATTCCCGAGAATAAGTTTTGATTTGAAACTTATGCTTTGATTTTAAGAGAATAATTGGTTCTTTTAGATTCGATGAGAAAAATCGAAGCCCAGTAAGTTAGGGTACGATTTCTTTCGAATCTTAGAACGCGTAGCATTTGCGTATTTTGAAAATCAGGTAAAAAGGTGATATAATTTTATAAATAAATGTAAAGCAAATTACGATACTAATTTGTATGACAAATTAATGGTGATAAAAATACAAATAACAATAACAAAGATAGAAATAAAATAAAAGCGAAATAAACGAATAAAATAGAAGAAAATAAAAGAAAACAATAGCCAAAAATAAAAGCTAATGATGAACTAATAAATAAATAAATATTATATAGCATAATAAAAAAATAAAAAATAGCAATAATAATGTTGATAATAAAAATAATAATAACAATAATAATAATAATGATAAATATAAGAATAATAAAGTTAGTTATAAAAAATAATAGTAATAGTAATGTAAAAATAATAATAGAAATTTCAATAATATTAAGAATAATAAGAATTAAGATTAATAATAATATTAATAATAAAATTAAAAAAAAACACAAAAGAAATAAAAAAAGGACGCAATTGAACTTAAAAACAGGAATCTGGGGCAAATTAGAAATAAAAAAAAGGGACTAATTAGAACACGCGAATAACAAGGAGGGGCTAAAAGGGAAAATATCCCCCGCCCTCCAAAACGCGGTGTTCTGCGCGGGACTAAATTAAAACAGAAGAAAATCTATGGGGCAAATTTGAAAATAAAGAAAAACTGAATTAAAAAAAAGGTAAAAATGCGGAAGGACCAAATGCGCAAATAGACCCTTCCGCAAAAACACGCGGATCCTGAGGGCATTCGGGTCGGGTAATCGGGTTAGCCCCCCAAAACGAAGTCGTTTCAGCCGTTAGGGGGGCTGCCCAAAACGGTGCCGTTCTAGCAGGCTATAAAAGCCAAAATTTTGTAAAAATTTTCATTTCTTCTTTCTGTTAAAAAAAAACAAAAAAAAAAATTCTGAATTCTCTCTCTTAGCGATTTCTGGCGAGTTCCCTGGCGAGACTCCGACGCCGATCGCCGTCGTCGGTGCCACCGCGAACGGCGATCGGAGTTCGGAAAATGTAAGTTTTTCCTCCCCTTTTTTTACTGTATATTAATACGCATATATAGTCTAAAAAAATAAAAAAATCTTTGTGTATGTATAACAGTTTCTAAAAAATAATAAAATAAAAGAAAATATAATAAACCTTGACTGATTTCTTGTATTGATTTCGTATGTGTTTTTTTCTGTCTATGCCTGTATGTGTCGTGTATGCGTGGTGTTCTTACAGATTGCCTTAGGGTTATTTATAACCCAAAAATAAAATCGGAAAATAAATACAAAATCACAATCTACTGCTACTGTCTACTGTCTATTTTCTTTCCTTGTTTTGCAAGTGAATGGCGAGAACCACGGCGGTGGAGCGCTATCCATGCGCTGATTGCGGCGCAACTGGGGGCTGTGTTGGGTGCTTGCGGCGCCTAGGGTTTCAGAAACCCTAGGCTTCTGATTCTGTTTAGTATTTGGGCTCTTTTGGGCCCCGTAGGTTTTGGGTTTGTTGGGGTTAAGGGTTTAGTTTTGGGTAGTCTGTTTTGTTTGGTATTGGGCCACGAGTGGCATTTGGGCCTTTGTAATCTGGACTTAAAAAAAACTGGACATTTGGTATTTTTTATTTTTATTTTTTGGTTTTTTTTAATGGTATGGGCCCGGGCAAAATAGGCTTATTACAGCTGCCCCTCTTTGCTCATTGTTGTGAAACGAGAATAGAGCAAAGACTATAAAAGGACCAATTTTTCCCGGTCTTGCTGAGCCTTGACTTCTTGGTCCTCGTCTTCTTCAAATGGCTTCTAACCCCACCGCAACTTCAGAGGTATTGGAACTTCATCTTTACTTTTGGACTATCTATTCTAATAAGTCTGATGGCTTCAATCTGTTTTACTGCAACTTCAGGAAGATAAGACCTGCTCTTATAGATTTAATCCATCCTACTGTAACTTCAGGAAAGTGAGACTAGTATCTTTGATCTTGCTTCACCGCAATATTCGTGAAGACAAGATCTGCTATTTTCATGCTGCTCCACTCGCAAACTCGGGAGACAAGATCGATGTCTTCGATCGCTTCTTGCAACTTCAGAATGCCGATCTGCTATCTTCAATTTGCTCCACTCGCAAACTCGGGGAGACAAGATCGATGTCTTCGATCGCTTCCTGTAACCGTGAATGCCAAATCGCTATCTTCAATCTGCTCCCATCGCAAACTTAGGGAGACAAGATCGATGTCTTCGATCCGCTTCCCCGCAACTTCGTGAATGCCAAATCGCTATCTTCAATCTGCTCCACTTTGCAAACTCAGGGAGACAAGATCTGATGTCTTCGATCTGCTTCCTGCAACTTCAGGAATGCCAGATCTGCTATCTTCAATCTGCTCAACTGCAAACTCAGGGAGACATGATCTGATGTCTTCGATCTACTTCCTGCAACTTCAGGAATGCCAAATCTGCTATCTTTAGTTTGCTCCACTGCAGACTCAAAGATGCCAGACTGATGTTTTCGATCTGCTTCCTGCAACTTCAGGAATGCCAAATCTGCTATCTTCAATCTGCTCCACTACAAACTCAGGGAGACAAGCTCTGATGTCTTCGATCTGCTTCCTGCAACTTCAGGAATGCCAGATCTGTTGTCTTCAGTCTATTCCGCTGTAACTTTAGGGAGACAAGGCTGAAAGTGTCAATTTACCCTACTATATTGTCCTATAGAGGACATATCCTGCAGAATGGGTATATGCTTATGCCGAATGATTAGGATGCCTTGATCGATATGAGACAAATGCTCCTAATTAGACGCACTATGAATGCAAAAATGTTATGAGTATGATTCCTACTCAATGTGTCATCACTCATTTATTCGTCAAGGTTTTATCTTCGTTCTTCTTGAAGTATCAATCATATTCTGCTCAAATAATTTTCCCAATGGTAATTCTGAGTCCACTCCACTTGAACCTTGGGACATAAAGTTTGTACCTCCCACTGCAACTTCAGGGGAATAACATTTTGTTTCTTCCATCCATCCTGTTACCACTCAGAGGTATGAAATTTGTATCATCTTCAATCAATTTGATCTATTACACCATTCCCTGGGTGTAATGACCAGATGTATGTGCCTGAAATTTACATGAATGCAGGGTATCATTTTTCTTTTCCCGAGAATGATCCCCTTTTACACTTGGGTTGACATTGCTCGTCATTTGTCGAGATGGTATCACTGACGAAATGTCTTATTCAATAAAAATCCGAAGAGATAATCATCTTTCAATATTTCCAACCCTTATGCTTGGTGAGTTCTAAACAATAGTCCTATTTCAGATTCTCATATTATTTAGAAGCTTCCAGAGTAATATGCGAAACTCCTTTTATGTAAGTATTATTAGTCCATTAATCGTTATTTCAATATAAAATGCTTGAAAAAGATCACAACAATAGACGAGAAAGAAATTAATCAAGAGCATAGCTCGAAACAAATAAGTTAATCAAAGATAACCAAGGCAATAAAAGAAAATTGATTGGGGTGTATCTTAAAAAGAATAAAGTAATCAAAGATAGCCAAGGCAATAAAAGAAAATTGATTGGGGTATATCTTGAAAAGAATAAAGTAATCAATGATAGAAAATTCAAAATGGGTAAGATAGAAGCTAGGTGCCCCAGATATCGCAGCCTGAGCTTCTCTATACAAATTTCTTGAGGACCATTTTGAGCTCAATACGTGTTTAGAGGATCCGGAGTACTTTGTCAATGCCCCAAGACGTAGCATACTTCCTCATTGTTAATTCAGGCCTAGCAAGACTACCACATGCCCGATCTTTGATCAAAATTTATGCCGCCTTTTTCGGGTTTTCAGCTCAAAACCCCTTTGGTCTCAAAGCGCCCTTTGCGGGTTTTCGCCTTGGCCTCTCCCTTTTTTTTTTTAAACTCAAGGCGCCCTTTACAGGTTTTCACCTTGGCTTTTCCCCTTTCAGGTAAAATACTTCTTGACTGAACCTGAATTCACTGGATTGGGATGCTCCTTCAGAATAGGCCTTCTTTACAATGTAAGGTCCTTCCCAGTTTGGCATCTGCTTTCCTCTGAAATCCTTTTGTATAAGAAAGATCTTTTTCAACATCAGGTTCCCCTCGTGGAATCTTCTAGGATGAACCTCTTTGTCGTAAGCTTGCATCATCTGATCGTGATGGACAACTTTTAACCTTTTCTTTGATTAGGTTCAATTGGCAAAAACGCTTCCATTCCATAAACCAATGGGTAAGATGCTGCCCCAGCGAAGGTTCTGGCTGACGTTCGATAAGATAGAGGGTAAATGGTAACTTCTTTATGCCAATCTTTACAAGTCTCAGTCATCTTTCCCATGATCCTTGTTTTTTTTTGCCGCCTTTACTGCGCTGTGATATGATGTCTGATCTTTGAACAGACTTGCAAACTTTTGACATTGTCCTTTTTATCACTCTTTGTCAAGACTTTTGATCTTTTTTTTTTTTGAGAATTTGATAACTATCGACTTTGTAATATTGGCATATGAAGCTACTTCTACCCTCTTAGTGAAATAAACGACGACCACAACGATGAATTGATGTCTACTAGAAGCTTTTGATGAGATCAATCCCATAATATCCATTCCCCACATATAGAAAATCTGTGAAGAAATAGATGAGGCACATAAGTCTTGTTTTCCTCAATTTGGCATTTACGACATAATCAAGCAATCTCCCTTTTATGGTGGACCAATAGTACTGAACCTTATGATTAGCTCCTGCTATTGTAGAACCATTATCATGTTCTTTAAACACCATTATGGACCTCTTTTAAGATTTTCCCCAGCGTGTCTTGATATGATCGTGCGAAAAACATCTTTGAACTCTTGAAAATAACTCAATGATGTCTTGCCTTATTTCTGTGTGAGCTAGACTATAATCTTCACATCCTTTCTAGGCTCATAATATCCACCGAGCCTTTGTAGAGTAGGGTCTGCTTTTTCATCTCGTTCTACCATTCTTAACAAATCGTAAGATAGGTTACAATCTCTATCATCTTCAAAGTCCCGAGATCCTCTAGACACATATCTTACTCGAAAGGAGACTTTGATTCAAAGAGCGCGTTGCTCACATCGTTGATATCCGGAGACCTATTGTAGGTTCGGAGGAAGATTCCAAAGAATAAATGATTCAAAGAATGATTATTTGTATGGTCATGAATGAAGAATGAAAGAATACTTGAAAGAAAGTCCAAACAAAAGAAAAAAAACTAAGAACAATTGTTTGTACAGTATGAAATGGAAAGAATAAAAGAATATTTGCTCAAAAAGATGCATTTTATTGAAATAAAAATTTCAGACACAAGCCTATTTCATAAAAAGGGTTCTTATTGCCTCTAGGCTTAAGGCAACAAGCGTGTTTTGAATATTACTCTAGATTAGCTCTAAAAATACAGGGATCTCTTCCACAGTCCCATTATTCAAAACACTCCTAAGTACGCAAGGGCTTGGAAACTTCGTTCCCCGGTTCCCTTTTCGCTACATCTAAATCAGGGATAACAGGATTAGCAGGGTTATCTCCTGGGTTAGATCCTGAGCCAACTTGGAAATTCATGGGTACCCTAGTATCAGCTCGACCTTGTTGAGGCCTAATTGCAACATATGGCCTTTAAGGAAATGCTTCAGGTTGTGTTTGTGTATGCGGTGGGGTAAAACCTGGAGGGTAATCCTCATTATATTCTCCAACATTAGTCATGGGACCTTTTCCCTTGTCCATTGCCCCATTCAGTAGCTGAGTCATTTGAACCACCATATTCCTTTGGGCTTCCATCATTTGTTCCCTCATATCTTGTTGGATCTTTATCAACTGCTCTTGCAGCTGGTCTTGCATGTCTCTTTGGAACTGTTCGAGTCTTTGATCCATTTTTTCTTTCTTCTTTTTTTTAGCGCGTGTATCGTAACGGTGTTTAGTTTCCAGATTAACTTTTTTCTTCTTTATCTCTATTTTATAACTTCAATTAATTAGGGTCCTTCTATAAATTTAAATGCATATGATGTGATGTAATACAAATGCATGAATGCAAAAAGGCATCGATTCTGATTCAATTTCATTTAGAAAACTTTATTAGAAAACAACATCATTTACATAAAACGGACTACGAATATGCTTTCGCCCTAATGCCCAAAGTCTTAACTTTCCTAAACAACAAAGCTAACTCTTGACCACGATCTGACTGCAGCTCATATTTCATGCTCAACGTATCAGCCTGTACTGCCAGGGTCTGTAAATGATCATCTACCTCTCGAATCTGAGCTATGGCCTCACCCACGATGTAACCCCTATTTCTAACTTGATCCTAAAAATGGTGAAGCTCTTCCTTCCAATGCCCCTTTCTTGCTTCAAGAAACTCAATTCGGAGTTCACAATTTTGTAATGCCGAATCTAATTTTTTGATCTTTCCCTTCATTTCCTCAATCTTGTTCAGACTTGATTTTAGCTCGATAGTAGAATTACGGCTTCGATGGTGATGAAGAGACCGTCCAAGTTCAGCCACTCTAGCCTTTAATCCATATTTCTCCTTCTGGTTTTCTGCCAAACTCCTTTCTAGGACCTTGTTTTGCGCCTGAATTTCATGGAATTTCCTCTCCCATCGGTCAGCTTTGGCCTTTTCCTCTTGAATCTCCTGTTGCCACTGTTCAAGTCTTATCCAAATGTTTCTCATTGATAGACGTAATTTATTGTAATCCACTTTCAAACTACCCAGGTCTTCTTCAACTTCATTCTTTCTTTTCTTTAATTTCCCGACTTCCAGCTTTTGAACATCAGCATCTAACCTCAAATACATTTTCTCTTCCTCTAACTGTTCTATCTTCTTCTCGAGCTCTAAATTCCTCCTTTCGAAATCTTGCCTTATGATCTCTAGCTCTGATGGGACCACTTGCAAGTATTCCTCTCTTGATCGGGCACTTTCTGGATTTAGCTCAGGGATGTTGTCATCAATCCTTCTAATCCTCCATTCACTGTATTCTGGGGTCGTCATTGGGCCAGCGGATAGTCTCTTCATCCTACGAATCTGATTCCAAGCGCTAGAAATCTCCTTAACCCACTTCTTATAGTTACCCCCCCTGTATGAGAACTCACATTAAGCTAGCCCACAAGTTGCTGGTACGAACTGTCTTGATCCATATTGCCTTAGTACGAGCAAAGGGGCATACCCAACGGCTCCCCAAATTCCAAGTAAAGGAACCCAATCGAAACTCCCACACCGATAAATAATTTCATTGGGAATCATCCAAGGAGCTCTCCACTCGATGTTTTCCTCTTGAAGGTTTTGAAGGAGCGCCATCCAATTTTCCTCGGACATGTCTTCTCTCCTTGGTATAGCCACTATCTATTTTAATGGAGAATAAATCTCAGATAAAACCCGATAAGAAACTTTCTCCACTTTCCGGAAATGACTGTGAAACCAAGCTAATAACAACTGCACGCATCCAATGAACCTACCTTCACCTGCTCTCCGACACGTATTCAAAGATCTAAACGTCTTGGCTAAAATCGCAGTTACAGGCGTGACACCTTTGTCAAGTTGATCGAATAAATCGGTAACTGCTTCATCTACATGTCTTAGAGCTTTAGGGAAAATTACCAAACCATAAATACACAAGGCAAAGACGTCAATCTTCTTCTTTACATCTGGATGTGCTAAGATCAGGTCCCTCAAACTCACCTAAGGAATGCATTTACCCTCACCTTTCTTCTGAATTCTGGCTGCAACCCACTGTTCACTCATCCCCGTGATATTCATTAACTTCTTCACAAAAGTTGGGACATTAGCTGCCCTAGAATAAGCTTTGTCGACTTGGATCCTTGGACAGCGAAGCAAGGTTGTATATTCCTCCACCGTGGGCACTAAATCTACTTTCCCGAAAGTGAAACAACTGTAGGTAGTGTTCCAAAACTGAGCCATAGCCCGAAACAGATGCTTGTCTACCTTGATGTCGAGCAAGTAAGGTAGATCGCCATAATTACGATAGAACAACTGCTTAGCCTCATCATTCCACTGGGTCCATATTTCTTTCAACTCTTGGAGCTCATTTTGCATGATACTAATACGAGTGAAATCCCATAGTTCCGACACATACCCGTCAGCTAAGCTATTCCCTTTTACTAATTGCATTTGCTCTGACCACATGCGGACGGCTGCATTGTCTTCCACTTTATCAAGGAATTCGTTCTCCATAACTAGCTTTCTAACTTAGAAACTGACCGTGAATCGATACCTCTTAAAATATGAAATGACATGCACCAAAATAAAGCACAACAAGTTAGTATCATGAAATAAAATTTAAAGCAAATAAAATAAACAAACACCTATCTGGGTAACCACTAAGGTTTAGCATAGTTCTACTTAGGGTAAGTCCTTACGTTTTCTACGTGTGGTTTAGCTCTAAAGTTGAGGTACCGAACCAAAGATTCCTCGATCCTCACCCATTATAGGCTCATATGGACCGAGTTCAGTTCAGGGGAATACATTTCCCTATGGCCATGCGGAAGTGAAAGCTTCACGAAGACATAGGTACAGATGTATCCCTGAAGCAATCCACTAGCCCATGCAGAGGTGAAAACCTCACGAAGGCATAGTTTTTCACTCCCACTTAAAGGTACGACCACAACGGTCATGCAATCCAATCCGCACAAGAAAATGAAACAAACAAATGCGACAAAAGGATCGTAATTTTCAAATTAAGTTTTCAAATCGAATTTCAAATCTCGACAAAGACGAGGAAAAAATAATCAATTTTAACGGCTTGACTCTCTTATTGTATCCCCAGTGGAGTCGCCAAGCTGTCGAAACCATTTTTTAAATTTTTGGAAAAACGGGAATCGACTTTAAAAAATGAAAACGGGAGTCGCCACTGATCTTTTTTTTGTTTAGGTGTGATCAGATCACCTTATAAAACATTTTTTATTTTATTTAAAATATTTATTTTGGCCTACGAATTTCAAGAAAACGGGTTCGGGAGTCGGTTACGTACGAGGAAGGGTTAACACCCTCGTAACGCCCAAAAATTGATACCTAATTGATAAACTAATGTTTTAATGTCGAAAAGTTGAAAAATTTAAAATACAATCCTTTTATTTGAAAGAAAACTTGAATAAATCAAATTGTACGCCAAGACCCACTTATCTCAAAGAAATAAAATGTCACACCCAATGAGTTAGGATGCAACATTTCAAGACTTTGAAACTAAGCTTGCCTTTATTTGTAGAAAATTCTTACCTCGAGGCAATAAAACGTCATATCCAATAAGTTTAGGACACAACATCTCGAATTCCCGAGAATAAGTTTTGATTTGAAACTTATGCTTTGATTTTAAGAGAATAATTGGTTTTTTTAGATTCGATGAGAAAAATCAAAACCCAGTAAGTTAGGGTACAATTTCTTTCGAATCTTAGAACGCAGAGCATTTGCGTATTTTGAAAATCAGGTAAAAAGGTGATATAATTTTATAAATAAATGTAAAGCAAATTACGATACTAATTTGTATGACAAATTAATGGTGATAAAAATACAAATAACAATAACAAAGATAGAAATAAAATAAAAGCGAAATAAATGAATAAAATAGAAGAAAATAAAAGAAAACAATAGCCAAAAATAAAAGCTAATGATGAATTAATAAATAAATAAATATTATATAGCATAATAAAAAAATAAAAAATAGCAATAATAATGTTGATAATAAAAATAATAATAACAATAATAATAATAATGATAAATATAAGAATAATAAAGTTAGTTATAAAAAATAATAGTAATAGTAATGTAAAAATAATAATAGTAATATCAATAATATTAAGAATAATAAGAATTAAGATTAATAATAATAATAATAAAATTAAAAAAAAACACAAAAGAAATAAAAAAAGGACGCAATTGAACTTAAAAACAGGAATTTGGGGCAAATTAGAAATAAAAATAAAAAATGGACTAATTAGAACACGCGAATAATAAGGAGGGGCTAAAAGGGAAAATATCCCCCGCCCTCCAAAACGCGGTGTTCTGCGCGGGACTAAATTAAAACAGAAGAAAATCTATGGGGCAAATTTGAAAATAAAGAAAAACTGAATTAAAAAAAGGTAAAAATGTGGAAGGACCAAATGCGCAAATAGTCCCTTCCGCAAAAACACGCGATCCCGAGGGCATTCTGGTCGGGTGTCGGTCACCCCAAAACGACGTCGTTTCAGGTGTTAGGGGGGCTGCCCAAAACCGCGCCGTTCTAGTAGGCTATAAAAGCCAAAATTTTGTAAAAATTTTCATTTCTTCTTTCTGTTCAAAAAAACAAAAAAAAAAATTCTGAATTCTCTCTCACGGTTTCCAAGTGAGTTCCCAGTGAGACTCGACGCCTTCGATCGCCGCCGTGAACGCAGCGGCCGAGTTTGGAAAATGTAAGTTTTTCCTCCTTTTCTATCAGTAACACCCCAAACCCGGCCTATGCGGTATGACCGGATCGACATGTCACATGAAGAACACGAGTAAAGAACTTGTGCTTATTACTAAAGATTAGAATTTAGTTTAAGAAAACAAATTTTGATCGAATATTTGATAGAAATACTACAATTCTTGAAAGGTTAATTGAAAAATCGATAATTGAATTAGTGATCTTTTAAATCCGTAATTTTGAAAAATAAAATTGATATTTCAAGGAAAGTCCAAATTAATTTATTCGAACATATATGTTATGAAATCCGTTTGTAGATAAATTTTATGAAAAACCATTGTTTATGATTTCCAGAAAAATTCCTGTTTAAATCAAACCATGAAAGAAAATAAATAATCAAACATAAAATCCAAATTTAAAATCCCAGAGGCCTTATTACAACTTTAACCCAAAATAGTAAAAGTAACGAAATGAAACAGAAAAGAAATTTACTAAAGTCCAAAATATCATTTCCAAAGTATGGCCTCCACCGGGTCATCCATGGCCCCAAGTCCTCGTCACTGAGCATTACCTGAGGGGATTAAGAAAAAGAAAGGAGGGGTGAGTTACAGAACTCAGTGCATAATCCCTTACACATCCACTGGGCTCAACCCTTATAGCATCATCTTGGACCGAAGCCCATTAACATAACAATATTAAAATGAAGTGAATGCATGCAACCCAAGCCATCCATCCATCACACCCCCGACCAGCCAATCACACCTGTGGGGATCAAGTCAACCCACCCCGCCGCTCACACCAAAATTTGCAGTCAAGCTGCTTATCATATATTTATATTGTGGCCAAGCCACCGAAATCATAAGTAAGCATAATAATGAATATTTTGTGGCAATGCCACCAGGGCTACACTGCTCTCCATACAATTTTCCCATCCCATGCAAAATGCAAAATGCAATATACATAGGATAATATCCACATATATAATTGAGCATTAATCCAATATTTATTACGGTGAATCGGTCCATTATAAAACTTTGTAATTCGCCCACTAAGGCATTCTAGCAATTCGGCCCATAGGGCATTTTCGTAAATCGGCCCATAGAGGCATTTTGGTAAATTTAGCAATTTTAATACCGACTTTGACAAATCTATAGAAATAATGTAATTTAAGCAAACTTCTCGATTTGTGCCATATTACGATTTTTAGCCTTACAAATTTCTTGAGGACCATTTTGAGCTCAATACGTGTTTAGAGGATCCGGAGTACTTTGTCAATGCCCCAAGACGTAGCATACTTCCTCATTGTTAATTCAGGCCTAGCAAGACTACCACATGCCCGATCTTTGATCAAAATTTATGCCGCCTTTTTCGGGTTTTCAGCTCAAAACCCCTTTGGTCTCAAAGCGCCCTTTGCGGGTTTTCGCCTTGGCCTCTCCCTTTTTTTTTTTTAAACTCAAGGCGCCCTTTACAGGTTTTCACCTTGGCTTTTCCCCTTTCAGGTAAAATACTTCTTGACTGAACCTGAATTCACTGGATTGGGATGCTCCTTCAGAATAGGCCTTCTTTACAATGTAAGGTCCTTCCCAGTTTGGCATCTGCTTTCCTCTGAAATCCTTTTGTATAAGAAAGATCTTTTCAACATCGTTTCCTCGTGGAATCTTCTAGGATGAACCTCTTTGTCGTAAGCTTGCATCATCTGATCGTGATGGACAACTTTTAACCTTTTCTTTGATTAGGTTCAATTGGCAAAAACGCTTCCATTCCATAAACCAATGGGTAAGATGCTGCCCCAGCGAAGGTTCTGGCTGACGTTCGATAAGATAGAGGGTAAATGGTAACTTCTTTATGCCAATCTTTACAAGTCTCAGTCATCTTTCCCATGATCCTTGTTTTTTTTTGCCGCCTTTACTGCGCTGTGATATGATGTCTGATCTTTGAACAGACTTGCAAACTTTTGACATTGTCCTTTTTATCACTCTTTGTCGGCACCTGATCTCTTTTTTTTTTTTGAGAATTTGATAACTATCGACTTTGTAATATTGGCATATGAAGCTACTTCTACCCTCTTAGTGAAATAAACGACGACCACAACGATGAATTGATGTCTACTAGAAGCTTTTGATGAGATCAATCCCATAATATCCATTCCCCACATATAGAAAATCTGTGAAGAAATAGATGAGGCACATAAGTCTTGTTTTCCTCAATTTGGCATTTACGACATAACTGAAGCAATCTCCCTTTTATGGTGGACCAATAGTACCTGAACCTTATGATTAGCTCAAGTATTGTAGAACCATTATCATGTTCTTTAAACATCATTATGGACCTCTTTTAAGATTTTCCCAGCGTGTCTTGATATGATCGTGCGAAAACATCTTTGAACTCTTGAAAATAACTCAATGATGTCTTGCCTTATTTCTCGTGGTGAGCTAGGCTATAATCTTCACATCCTTTCTAGGCTCATAATATCCACTCGAGCCTTTGTAGAGTAGGTCTGCTGCTTTTCATCTCGTTCTACCATTCTTAACAAATCAGAAGATAGGTTACAATCTCTATCATCTTCAAAGTCCTGAGATCCCTCTAGACACATATCTTACTCGAAAGGAGACTTTGATTCAGTAGCAGCGTTGCTCACATCGTTGATATCTGGAGACCTATTGTAGGTTCGGAGGAAGATTCCAAAGAATAAATGATTCAAAGAATGATTATTTGTATGGTCATGAATGAAGAATGAAAGAATACTTGAAAGAAAGTCCAAACAAAAGAAAAAAAACTAAGAACAATTGTTTGTACAAAGATGAAATGGAAAGAATAAAAGAATATTTGCTCAAAAAGATGCATTTTATTGAAATAAAAATTTCAGACACAAGCCTATTTCATAAAAAGGGTTCTTATTGCCTCTAGGCTTAAGGCAACAAGCGTGTTTTGAATATTACTCTAGATTAGCTCTAAAAATACAGGGATCTCTTCCACAGTCCCATTATTCAAAATACTCCTAAGTACGCAAGGGCTTGGAAACTTCGTTCCCTGTTCCCTTTTTCGCTACATCTAAATCGGGGATAACAGGATTAGCGTGGTTATCTCCCGGGTTAGATCCTGAGCCAACTTGGAAATTCATGGGTACCCTAGTATCAGCTCGACCTTGTTGAGGCCTAATTGCAACATATGGCCTTTAAGGAAATGCTTCAGGTTGTGTTTGTGTATGCGGTGGGGTAAAACCCGGAGGGTAATCCTCATTATATTCTCCAACATTAGTCATGGGACCTTTTCCTTGTCCATTGCCCCATTCAATGAGTGAGTCATTTGAACCACCATATTCCTTTGGGCTTCCATCATTTGTTCCCTCATATCTTGTTGGATCTTTATCAACTGCTCTTGCAGCTGGTCTTGCATGTCTCTTTGGAACTGTTCGAGTCTTTGATCCATTTTTTTTTCTTTCTTCTTTTTTTAGCACGTGTATCGTAAATCGGTGTTTAGTTTCCAGATTAACTTTTTCTTCTTTATCTCTATTTTATAACTTCAATTAATTAGGGTCCTTCTATAAATTTAAATGCATATGATGTGATGTAATACAAATGCATGAATGCAAAAGGCATCGATTCTGATTCAATTTCATTTAGAAAACTTTATTAGAAAACAACATCATTTACATAAAACGGACTACGAATATGCTTTCGCCCTAATGCCCAAAGTCTTAACTTTCCTAAACAACAAAGCTAACTCTTGACCACGATCTGACTGCAGCTCATATTTCATGCTCAACGTGTCACCAGCTGTCTTGCCGAGTGCAGTAAATGATCATCTACCTCTCGAATCTGAGCTATGGCCTCACCCACGATGTAACCCCTATTTCTAACTTGATCCTAAAAATGGTGAAGCTCTTCCTTCCAATGCCCCTTTCTTGCTTCAAGAAACTCAATTCGGAGTTCACAATTTTGTAATGCCGAATCTAATTTTTTGATCTTTCCCTTCATTTCCTCAATCTTGTTCAGACTTGATTTTAGCTCGATAGTAGAATTACGGCCGATGGTGATGAAGAGACCGTCCAAGTTCAGCCACTCTAGCCTTTAATCCATATTTCTCCTTCTGGTTTTCTGCCAAACTCCTTTCTAGGACCTTGTTTTGCGCCTGAATTTCATGGAATTTCCTCTCCCATCGGTCAGCTTTGGCCTTTTCCTCTTGAATCTCCTGTTGCCACTGTTCCGAAGTCTTATCCAGCGTTTCTCATTGATAGACGTAATTTATTGTAATCCACTTTCAAACTACCCAGGTCTTCTTCAACTTCATTCTTTCTTTTCTTTAATTTCCCGACTTCCAGCTTTTGAACATCAGCATCTAACCTCAAATACATTTTCTCTTCCTCTAATCTGTTATCTTCTTCTCGAGCTCTAAATTCCTCCTTTCAAATCTTGCCTTATGATCTCTAGCTCTGATGGGACCACTTGCAAGTATTCCTCTCTTGATCGGGCACTTTCTGGATTTAGCTCAGGGATGTTGTCATCAATCCTTCTAATCCTCCATTCACTGTATTCTGGGGTCGTCATTGGGCCAGCGGATAGTCTCTTCATCCTACGAATCTGATTCCAAGCGCTAGAAATCTCCTTAACCCACTTATTATAGTTACCCCCGTATGAGAACTCACATTAAGCTAGCCCACAAGTTCTTTGTACGAATCTGTCTTGATCCATATTGCCTTAGTACGAGCAAAGGGGCATACCCAACGACTCCCAAATTCCAAGTAAAGGAACCCAATCGAAACTCCCACACCGATAAATAATTTCATTGGGAATCATCCAAGGAGCTCTCCACTCGATGTTTTCCTCTTGAAGGTTTTGAAGGAGCGCCATCCAATTTTCCTCGGACATGTCTTCTCTCCTTGGTATAGCCACTATCTATTTTAATGGAGAATAAATCTCAGATAAAACCCGATAAGAAACTTTCTCCACTTTCCGGAAATGACTGTGAAACCAAGCTAATAACAACTGCACGCATCCAATGAACCTACCTTCACCGCTCTCTCCGACACGTATTCAAAGATCTAAACGTCTTGGCTAAAATCGCGATTCTGCGTGACACCTTTGTCAAGTTGATCGAATAAATCGGTAACTGCTTCATCTACATGTCTTAGAGCTTTAGGGAAAATTACCAAACCATAAATACACAAGGCAAAGACGTCAATCTTCTTCTTTACATCCGGATGTGCTAAGATCAGTCCTCAAACTCACCTAAGGAATGCATTTACCCTCACCTTTCTTCCGAGATTACGCTTGCAACCCACTGCTCACTCATCCCCGTGATATTCATTAACTTCTTCACAAAAGTTGGGACATTAGCTGCCCTAGAATAAGCTTTGTCGACTTGGATCCTTGGACAGCGAAGCAAGGTTGTATATTCCTCCACCGTGGGCACTAAATCTACTTTCCCGAAAGTGAAACAACTGTAGGTAGTGTTCCAAAACTGAGCCATAGCCCGAAACAGGTGCTTGTCTACCTTGATGTCGAGCAAGTAAGGTAGATCGCCATAATTACGATAGAACAACTGCTTAGCCTCATCATTCCACTGGGTCCATATTTCTTTCAACTCTTGGAGCTCATTTTGCATGATACTAATACGAGTGAAATCCCATAGTTCCGACACATACCCGTCATTAAAAGCTATTCCCTTTTACTAATTGCATTTGCTCTGACCACATGCGGACGGCTGCATTGTCTTCCACTTTATCAAGGAATTCGTTCTCCATAACTAGCTTTCTAACTTAGAAACTGACCGTGAATCGATACCTCTTAAAATATGAAATGACATGCACCAAAATAAAGCACAACAAGTTAGTATCATGAAATAAAATTTAAAGCAAATAAAATAAACAAACACCTATCTGGGTAACCACTAAGGTTTAGCATAGTTCTACTTAGGGTAAGTCCTTACGTTTTCTACGTGTGGTTTAGCTCTAAAGTTGAGGTACCTGAACCAGCAGATTCCTCGATCCTCACCCATTATAGGCTCATATGGACCGAGTTCAGTTCAGGGGAATACATTTCCCTATGGCCATGCGGAAGTGAAAGCTTCACGAAGACATAGGTACAGATGTATCCCGGAAGCAATCCACTAGCCCATGCAGAGGTGAAAACCTCACGAAGGCATAGTTTTTCACTCCCACTTAAAGGTACGACCACAACGGTCATGCAATCCAATCCGCACAAGAAAATGAAACAAACAAATGCGACAAAAGGATCGTAATTTTCAAATTAAGTTTTCAAATCGAATTTCAAATCTCTGACAAAGGACAGAAAATAATCAATTTTAACGGCTTGACTCTCTTATTGTATCCCCAGTGGAGTCGCCAAGCTGTCGAAACCATTTTTTAAATTTTTGGAAAAACGGGAATCGACTTTAAAAAATGAAAACGGGAGTCGCCACTGATCTTTTTTTTGTTTAGGTGTGATCAGATCACCTTATAAAACATTTTTTATTTTATTTAAAATATTTATTTTGGCCTACGAATTTCAAGAAAACGGGTTCGGGAGTCGGTTACGTACGAGGAAGGGTTAACACCCTCGTAACGCCCAAAAATTGATACCTAATTGATAAACTAATGTTTTAATGTCGAAAAGTTGAAAAATTTAAAATACAATCCTTTTATTTGAAAGAAAACTTGAATAAATCAAATTGTACGCCAAGACCCACTTATCTCAAAGAAATAAAATGTCACACCCAATGAGTTAGGATGCAACATTTCAAGACTTTGAAACTAAGCTTGCCTTTATTTGTAGAAAATTCTTACCTCGAGGCAATAAAACGTCATATCCAATAAGTTTAGGACACAACATCTCGAATTCCCGAGAATAAGTTTTGATTTGAAACTTATGCTTTGATTTTAAGAGAATAATTGGTTTTTTTAGATTCGATGAGAAAAATCAAAACCCAGTAAGTTAGGGTACAATTTCTTTCGAATCTTAGAACGCAGAGCATTTGCGTATTTTGAAAATCAGGTAAAAAGGTGATATAATTTTATAAATAAATGTAAAGCAAATTACGATACTAATTTGTATGACAAATTAATGGTGATAAAAATACAAATAACAATAACAAAGATAGAAATAAAATAAAAGCGAAATAAATGAATAAAATAGAAGAAAATAAAAGAAAACAATAGCCAAAAATAAAAGCTAATGATGAATTAATAAATAAATAAATATTATATAGCATAATAAAAAAATAAAAAATAGCAATAATAATGTTGATAATAAAAATAAAAATAACAATAATAATAATAATGATAAATATAAGAATAATAAAGTTAGTTATAAAAATAATAGTAATAGTAATGTAAAAATAATAATAGTAATATCAATAATATTAAGAATAATAAGAATTAAGATTAATAATAATAATAATAAAATTAAAAAAAAAAACACAAAAGAAATAAAAAAAGGACGCAATTGAACTTAAAAACAGGAATTTGGGGCAAATTAGAAATAAAAATAAAAAATGGACTAATTAGAACACGCGAATAATAAGGAGGGGCTAAAAGGGAAAATATCCCCCGCCCTCCAAAACGCGGTGTTCTGCGCGGGACTAAATTAAAACAGAAGAAAATCTATGGGGCAAATTTGAAAATAAAGAAAAACTGAATTAAAAAAAGGTAAAAATGTGGAAGGACCAAATGCGCAAATAGTCCCTTCCGCAAAAACACGCGGATCCTGAGGGCATTCGGGTCGGGTAATCGGGTCAGCCCCCCAAAACGACGTCGTTTCAGGTGTTAGGGGGGCTGCCCAAAACCGCGCCGTTCTAGTAGGCTATAAAAGCCAAAATTTTGTAAAAATTTTCATTTCTTCTTTCTGTTCAAAAAAACAAAAAAAAAAATTCTGAATTCTCTCTCTCAGCGGTTTCCGGCGAGTTCCCCGGTGAGACTCCGACGCCGATCGCCGCCGTGAACGGCGGCCGGAGTTTGGAAAATGTAAGTTTTTTCCTCCCCTTTTTTTACTGTAACACCCCAAACCCGGCCTATGCGGTATGACCGGATCTGACATGTCACATGAAGAACACGAGTAAAGAACTTGTGCTTATTACTAAAGATTAGAATTTAGTTTAAGAAAACAAATTTTGATCAGAATATTTGATAGAAATACTACAATTCTTGAAAGGTTAATTGAAAAATCGATAATTGAATTAGTGATCTTTTAAATCCGTAATTTTTGAAAATAAAATTGATATTTCGAAGGAAAGTCCAAATTAATTTATTCGAACATATATGTTATGAAATCCGTTTGTAGATAAATTTTATGAAAAACCATTGTTTATGATTTCCAGAAAAATTCCTGTTTAAATCAAACCATGAAAGAAAATAAATAATCAAACATAAAATCCAAATTTAAAATCCCAGAGGCCTTATTACAACTTTAACCCAAAATAGTAAAAGTAACGAAATGAAACAGAAAAGAAATTTACTAAAGTCCAAAATATCATTTCCAAAGTATGGCCTCCACCGGGTCATCCATGGCCCCAAGTCCTCGTCACTGAGCATTACCTGAGGGGATTAAGAAAAAGAAAGGAGGGGTGAGTTACAGGAACTCAGTGCATAATCCCCTTACCGTCATCCACTGGGCCTGAACCCTTATAGCATCATCTTGGACCGAAGCCCATTAACATAACAATATTAAAATGAAGTGAATGCATGCAACCCAAGCCATCCATCCATCACACCCCCGACCAGCCAATCACACCTGTGGGGATCAAGTCAACCCACCCCGCCGCTCACACCAAAATTTGCAGTCAAGCTGCTTATCATATATTTATATTGTGGCCAAGCCACCGAAATCATAAGTAAGCATAATAATGAATATTTTGTGGCAATGCCACCAGGCTACACTGCTCTCCATACAATTTTCCCATCCCATGCAAAATGCAAAATGCAATATACATAGGATAATATCCACATATATAATTGAGCATTAATCCAATATTTATTACGGTGAATCGGTCCATTATAAAACTTTGTAATTCGGCCCACTAAGGCATTCTAGCAATTCGGCCCATAGGGGCATTTTCGTAAATCGGCCCATAGAGGCATTTTGGTAAATTTAGCAATTTTAATACCGATTTTGACAAATCTATAGAAATAATGTAATTTAAGCAAACTTCTCGATTTGTGCCATATTACGATTTTTAGCCTTACAAATTTCTTGAGGACCATTTTGAGCTCAATACGTGTTTAGAGGATCCGGAGTACTTTGTCAATGCCCCAAGACGTAGCATACTTCCTCATTGTTAATTCAGGCCTAGCAAGACTACCACATGCCCGATCTTTGATCAAAATTTATGCCGCCTTTTTCGGGTTTTCAGCTCAAAACCCCTTTGGTCTCAAAGCGCCCTTTGCGGGTTTTCGCCTTGGCCTCTCCCTTTTTTTTTTTAAACTCAAGGCGCCCTTTACAGGTTTTCACCTTGGCTTTTCCCCTTTCAGGTAAAATACTTCTTGACTGAACCTGAATTCACTGGATTGGGATGCTCCTTCAGAATAGGCCTTCTTTACAATGTAAGGTCCTTCCCAGTTTGGCATCTGCTTTCCTCTGAAATCCTTTTGTATAAGAAAGATCTTTTTCAACATCAGTTCCCTCGTCGTGGAATCTTCTAGGATGAACCTCTTTGTCGTAGCTTGCATCATCGATCGTGATGGACAACTTTTAACCTTTTCTTTGATTAGGTTCAATTGGCAAAAACGCTTCCATTCCATAAACCAATGGGTAAGATGTCTTTGCCTCAAATAAGGTTCCGCCGACGTTCGATAAGATAGAGGGTAAATGGTAACTTCTTTATGCCAATCTTTACAAGTCTCAGTCATCTTTCCCATGATCCTTGTTTTTTTTTGCCGCCTTTACTGCGCTGTGATATGATGTCTGATCTTTGAACAGACTTGCAAACTTTTGACATTGTCCTTTTTATCACTCTTTGTCGGCACCTGATCTCTTTTTTTTTTTTGAGAATTTGATAACTATCGACTTTGTAATATTGGCATATGAAGCTACTTCTACCCTCTTAGTGAAATAAACGACGACCACAACGATGAATTGATGTCTACTAGAAGCTTTTGATGAGATCAATCCCATAATATCCATTCCCCACATATAGAAAATCTGTGAAGAAATAGATGAGGCACATAAGTCTTGTTTTCCTCAATTTGGCATTTACGACATAACTGAAGCAATCTCCCTTTTATGGTGGACCAATAGTACCTGAACCTTATGATTAGCCTGGCTATTGTAGAACCATTATCATGTTCTTTAAACACTGTTATGGACCTCTTTTAAGATTTTCCCAGGCGTGTCTTGATATGATCGTGCGAAAACATCTTTGAACTCTTGAAAATAACTCAATGATGTCTTGCCTTATTTCTGTGGTGAGCTAGGCTATAATCTTCACATCCTTTCTAGGCTCATAATATCCACTGAGCCTTTGTAGAGTAGGGTCTGTTTTTCATCTCGTTCTACCATTCTTAACAAATCAGAAGATAGGTTACAATCTCTATCATCTTCAAAGTCCTGAGATCCCTCTAGACACATATCTTACTCGAAAGGAGACTTTGATTCAGTAGCAGCGTTGCTCACATCGTTGATATCTGGAGACCTATTGTAGGTTCGGAGGAAGATTCCAAAGAATAAATGATTCAAAGAATGATTATTTGTATGGTCATGAATGAAGAATGAAAGAATACTTGAAAGAAAGTCCAAACAAAAGAAAAAAAACTAAGAACAATTGTTTGTACAGTATGAAATGGAAAGAATAAAAGAATATTTGCTCAAAAAGATGCATTTTATTGAAATAAAAATTTCAGACACAAGCCTATTTCATAAAAAGGGTTCTTATTGCCTCTAGGCTTAAGGCAACAAGCGTGTTTTGAATATTACTCTAGATTAGCTCTAAAAATACAGGGATCTCTTCCACAGTCCCATTATTCAAAACACTCCTAAGTACGCAAGGGCTTGGAAACTTCGTTCCCTGGTTCCTTTTCGCTACATCTAAATCGGGGATAACAGGATTAGCGGTTATCTCCTGGGGTTAGATCCCGAGCCAACTTGGAAATTCATGGGTACCCTAGTATCACTCGACCTTGTTGAGGCCTAATTGCAACATATGGCCTTTAAGGAAATGCTTCAGTTGTGTTTGTGTATGCGGTGGGGTAAAACACGGAGGGTAATCCTCATTATATTCTCCAACATTAGTCATGGGACCTTTTCCCTTGTCCATTGCCCCATTCAGTAGCTGAGTCATTTGAACCACCATATTCCTTTGGGCTTCCATCATTTGTTCCCTCATATCTTGTTGGATCTTTATCAACTGCTCTTGCAGCTGGTCTTGCATGTCTCTTTGGAACTGTTCGAGTCTTTGATCCATTTTTTCTTTCTTCTTTTTTTAGCACGTGTATCGTAACGGTGTTTAGTTTCCAGATTAACTTTTTTCTTCTTTATCTCTATTTTATAACTTCAATTAATTAGGGTCCTTCTATAAATTTAAATGCATATGATGTGATGTAATACAAATGCATGAATGCAAAAAGGCATCGATTCTGATTCAATTTCATTTAGAAAACTTTATTAGAAAACAACATCATTTACATAAAACGGACTACGAATATGCTTTCGCCCTAATGCCCAAAGTCTTAACTTTCCTAAACAACAAAGCTAACTCTTGACCACGATCTGACTGCAGCTCATATTTCATGCTCAACGTATCAGCCTGTACTGCCAGGGTCTGTAAATGATCATCTACCTCTCGAATCTGAGCTATGGCCTCACCCACGATGTAACCCCTATTTCTAACTTGATCCTAAAAATGGTGAAGCTCTTCCTTCCAATGCCCCTTTCTTGCTTCAAGAAACTCAATTCGGAGTTCACAATTTTGTAATGCCGAATCTAATTTTTTGATCTTTCCCTTCATTTCCTCAATCTTGTTCAGACTTGATTTTAGCTCGATAGTAGAATTACGGCTTCGATGGTGATGAAGAGACCGTCCAAGTTCAGCCACTCTAGCCTTTAATCCATATTTCTCCTTCTGGTTTTCTGCCAAACTCCTTTCTAGGACCTTGTTTTGCGCCTGAATTTCATGGAATTTCCTCTCCCATCGGTCAGCTTTGGCCTTTTCCTCTTGAATCTCCTGTTGCCACTGTTCCGAAGTCTTATCCAGCGTTTCTCATTGATAGACGTAATTTATTGTAATCCACTTTCAAACTACCCAGGTCTTCTTCAACTTCATTCTTTCTTTTCTTTAATTTCCCGACTTCTAGCTTTTGAACATCAGCATCTAACCTCAAATACATTTTCTCTTCCTCTAACTGTTCTATCTTCTTCTCGAGCTCTAAATTCCTCCTTTCGAAATCTTGCCTTATGATCTCTAGCTCTGATGGGACCACTTGCAAGTATTCCTCTCTTGATCGGGCACTTTCTGGATTTAGCTCGGGGATGTTGTCATCAATCCTTCTAATCCTCCATTCATCAGATTGCAGGGTCGTCATTGGGCGGCGGATAGTCTCTTCATCCTACGAATCTGATTCCAAGCGCTAGAAATCTCCTTAACCCACTTCTTATAGTTACCCCCACAGTATGAGAACTCACATTAAGCTAGCCCACAAGTTGCCGGGTACGAACTGCATCTTGATCCATATTGCCTTAGTATGCGAGCAAAGGGGCATACCCAACGGCTCCCAAATTCCAAGTAAAGGAACCCAATCGAAACTCCCACACCGATAAATAATTTCATTGGGAATCATCCAAGGAGCTCTCCACTCGATGTTTTCCTCTTGAAGGTTTTGAAGGAGCGCCATCCAATTTTCCTCGGACATGTCTTCTCTCCTTGGTATAGCCACTATCTATTTTAATGGAGAATAAATCTCGAGATAAAACCCGATAAGAAACTTTCTCCACTTTCCGAAATGACTGTGAAACCAAGCTAAATAACAATCGCACGCATCCAATGAACCTACCTTCACCGCTCTCCGACACGTATTCAAAGATCTAAACGTCTTGGCTAAAATCGCGATTCTGAGCGTGACACCTTTGTCAAGTTGATCGAATAAATCGATAATCGCTTTCATCTACATGTCTTAGAGCTTTAGGGAAAATTACCAAACCATAAATACACAAGGCAAAGACGTCAATCTTCTTCTTTACATCTGGATGTGCTAAGATCAGTTCCCTCAAACTCACCTAAGGAATGCATTTACCCTCACCTTTCTTCTCGAATTAAATTTTGCAACCCACTGCTTCACTCATCCCCGTGATATTCATTAACTTCTTCACAAAAGTTGGGACATTAGCTGCCCTAGAATAAGCTTTGTCGACTTGGATCCTTGGACAGCGAAGCAAGGTTGTATATTCCTCCACCGTGGGCACTAAATCTACTTTCCGAAAGTGAAACAAGCGTAGGTAGTGTTCCAAAACCGAGCCATAGCCCGAAAACAGGATGCTTGTCTACCTTGATGTCGAGCAAGTAAGGTAGATCGCCATAATTACGATAGAACAACCGCTAGCCTCATCATTCCACTTTGGGTCCATATTTCTTTCAACTCTTGGAGCTCATTTTGCATGATACTAATACGAGTGAAATCCCATAGTTCCGACACATACCAAATCATTTAAGCTATTCCTTTTACTAATTGCATTTGCTCGACCACATGCGGACCAGTGCATTGTCTTCCACTTTATCAAGGAATTCGTTCTCCATAACTAGCTTTCTAACTTAGAAACTGACCGTGAATCGATACCTCTTAAAATATGAAATGACATGCACCAAAATAAAGCACAACAAGTTAGTATCATGAAATAAAATTTAAAGCAAATAAAATAAACAAACACCTATCTGGGTAACCACTAAGGTTTAGCATAGTTCTACTTAGGGTAAGTCCTTACGTTTTCTACGTGTGGTTTAGCTCTAAAGTTGAGGTACTGAACCAGCATTCCTCGATCCTCACCCATTATAGGCTCATATGGACCGAGTTCAGTTCAGGGGAATACATTTCCCTATGGCCATGCGGAAGTGAAAGCTTCACGAAGACATAGGTACAGATGTATCCCGGAAGCAATCCACTAGCCCATGCAGAGGTGAAAACCTCACGAAGGCATAGTTTTTCACTCCCACTTAAAGGTACGACCACAACGGTCATGCAATCCAATCCGCACAAGAAAATGAAACAAACAAATGCGACAAAAGGATCGTAATTTTCAAATTAAGTTTTCAAATCGAATTTCAAATCTCGACAAAGGATGAGAAAATAATCAATTTTAACGGCTTGACTCTCTTATTGTATCCCCATTGGAGTCGCTAAGTCATCGAAACCATTTTTAAATTTTTGGAAAACGGAATCGACTTTAAAAATGAAAACAGAGTCGCCATCGATCTTTTTTTGTTTAGGTGTGATCGAGATCACCTTATAAAACATTTTTATTTTATTTAAAATATTTATTTTGGCCTACGAATTTCAAGAAAACGGGTTCGAGTCGGTTCACGTGCGAGGAAGGGTTAACACCCTCATGCGCGCCAAAAATTGATACCTAATTGATAAACTAATGTTTTAATGTCGAAAAGTTGAAAAATTTAAAATACAATCCTTTTATTTGAAAGAAAACTTGAATAAATCAAATTATACGCCAAGACCCACTTATCTCAAAGAAATAAAATGTCACACCCAATGAGTTAGGATGCAACATTTCAAGACTTTGAAACTAAGCTTGCCTTTATTTGTAGAAAATTCTTACCTCGAGGCAATAAAACGTCATATCCAATAAGTTTAGGACACAACATCTCGAATTCCCGAGAATAAGTTTTGATTTGAAACTTATGCTTTGATTTTAAGAGAATAATTGGTTTTTAGATTCGATGAGAAAATCAAAACCCAAGTAAGTTAGGTACAATTTCTTTCGAATCTTAGAACGCAGAGCATTTGCGTATTTTGAAAATCAGGTAAAAAGGTGATATAATTTTATAAATAAATGTAAAGCAAATTACGATACTAATTTGTATGACAAATTAATGGTGATAAAAATACAAATAACAATAACAAAGATAGAAATAAAATAAAAGCGAAATAAATGAATAAAATAGAAGAAAATAAAAGAAAACAATAGCCAAAAATAAAAGCTAATGATGAATTAATAAATAAATAAATATTATATAGCATAATAAAAAAATAAAAAATAGCAATAATAATGTTGATAATAAAAATAATAATAACAATAATAATAATAATGATAAATATAAGAATAATAAAGTTAGTTATAAAAAATAATAGTAATAGTAATGTAAAAATAATAATAGTAATATCAATAATATTAAGAATAATAAGAATTAAGATTAATAATAATAATAATAAAATTAAAAAAACACAAAAGAAATAAAAAAAGGACGCAATTGAACTTAAAAACAGGAATTTGGGGCAAATTAGAAATAAAAATAAAAAATGGACTAATTAGAACACGCGAATAATAAGGAGGGGCTAAAAGGGAAAATATCCCCCGCCCTCCAAAACGCGGTGTTCTGCGCGGGACTAAATTAAAACAGAAGAAAATCTATGGGGCAAATTTGAAAATAAAGAAAAACTGAATTAAAAAAAGGTAAAAATGTGGAAGGACCAAATGCGCAAATAGTCCCTTCCGCAAAAACACGCGATCCTGAGGGCATTCGGGTCGGGTAATCGGGTCAGCCCCCTAAAACGACGTCGTTTCAGGTGTTAGGGGGGCTGCCCAAAACCGCGCCGTTCTAGTAGGCTATAAAAGCCAAAATTTTGTAAAAATTTTCATTTCTTCTTTCTGTTCAAAAAAACAAAAAAAAAAATTCTGAATTCTCTCTCTCAGCGGTTTCCGGCGAGTTCCCCGGTGAGACTCCGACGCCGATCGCCGCCGTGAACGGCGGCCGGAGTTTGGAAAATGTAAGTTTTTTCCTCCCCTTTTTTTACTGTAACACCCCAAACCCGGCCTATGCGGTATGACCGGATCTGACATGTCACATGAAGAACACGAGTAAAGAACTTGTGCTTATTACTAAAGATTAGAATTTAGTTTAAGAAAACAAATTTTGATCGAATATTTGATAGAAATACTACAATTCTTGAAAGGTTAATTGAAAAATCGATAATTGAATTAGTGATCTTTTAAATCCGTAATTTTTGAAAATAAAATTGATATTTCGAAGGAAAGTCCAAATTAATTTATTCGAACATATATGTTATGAAATCCGTTTGTAGATAAATTTTATGAAAAACCATTGTTTATGATTTCCAGAAAAATTCCTGTTTAAATCAAACCATGAAAGAAAATAAATAATCAAACATAAAATCCAAATTTAAAATCCCAGAGGCCTTATTACAACTTTAACCCAAAATAGTAAAAGTAACGAAATGAAACAGAAAAGAAATTTACTAAAGTCCAAAATATCATTTCCAAAGTATGGCCTCCACCGGGTCATCCATGGCCCCAAGTCCTCAAATCACTTTGAGCATTACAGAGGGGATTAAGAAAAAGAAAGGAGGGTGAGTTACAGAACTCGAGTGCATAATCCCCTTACCGTCATCCACTGGGCCTGAACCCTTATAGCATCATCTTGGACCGAAGCCCATTAACATAACAATATTAAAATGAAGTGAATGCATGCAACCCAAGCCATCCATCCATCACACCCCGACCAGCCAATCACACCGTGGGGATCAAGTCAACCCACCCGCCGCTCACACCAAAATTTGCATCAAAGTGCTTATCATATATTTATATTGTGGCCAAGCCACCAAATCATAAGTAAGCATAATAATGAATATTTTGTGGCAATGCCACCAGCTACACTGCTTTGCTCTCATACAATTTTCCCATCCCATGCAAAATGCAAAATGCAATATACATAGGATAATATCCACATATATAATTGAGCATTAATCCAATATTTATTACGGTGAATCGGTCCATTATAAAACTTTGTAATTCGGCCCACTAAGGCATTCTAGCAATTCGGCCCATAGGGGCATTTTCGTAAATCGGCCCATAGAGGCATTTTGGTAAATTTAGCAATTTTAATACCGATTTTGACAAATCTATAGAAATAATGTAATTTAAGCAAACTTCTCGATTTGTGCCATATTACGATTTTTAGCCTTATAATAATAACGATCTTATTATCCAACATGTTATCGAATCATGAATCTGCGGGATTTCGGTGTGAGATTACACACCTGATTACGGTAAGGACTAAACCTTCTTGATCGTCGGCACCTAAATCACCATTACACTCGATTAACCAATAAACGAGATTTTATTAATCTAGTATCTAAATCAGACGATCTAATGAAACGCTTACCCTTACTATCGTGAACAACCGCGATTTGTCTATTTCCACCGGATGATGGTCCACAACCCAGTGGAAAAATCCCGAACTGCCGATACCGTCCTACGTTTGAACTTAGGAGTAGGGATTGCAAATCCACTCCTTTTGTGTTCTCCTATCGCTTTTCCTTTCGAATCGATACCACTTGCCTCCATTGGAAAAAGTCTTAATCAAAACGATATTACGATGATATAATCGATTGTTTAAGGAAAAGGTTCGGCTTACCACTATTTCCGTAGGATCAACAAGTGAATAAAAATGATCGATATAATCCCTATAATAACCGATTAGTTAGAACCATCATTCCATTTAGCAAACTAATCAAACAATGAGCGAGATCGAAATAATCCATAAAGAAACTTCTTACCTTACGATAATAGATCCGATTTCCACCGATTGAGCTTACGACTACGGATGAATCGACAAAATGAAAGATTCGGCCAACCCCACAAGAACACTACAAAATAGGAGATGATCACGAAATGAGGGAGTAGAAGAGAGGAATGTTTCGGTTTAGAGAACCATCCAAAGAGAAGGTACATATTCGACATGAAGAAAAGAAAATAGAAGGATAGAATAGAGCCACTTACCAATTCGATCAAAGAAGAGATACTCAACTCGCAAGATGGAGAAGAGAAGATGATAAAAATTCGGCTATTGATGAGAAAAGAATAAAGAAGATTCGGCCAAACAAAGTTGTGTCGATTAAAGAGAAAGGAAAAAATGGTTGAGGAGATGGTGAAGAAGAAAAGAAGTGATGGACAAGGGAGTATAGAGGTTTGGCTATTACCAAAAGAAAATGAACCAAATTGGATTGAGTATTTTGGCAAAACAAAAGAAAGGAGAAAAGAACAGAAGGCTATAGTGATTCGGCCAAAACAAAGGAAAAGAAGTTGGAAAAAGAAAATACCAAAATGTTAAGAAGAAACAAAACTTTTCATGCACAATATTTGCAAAATGCAATAGGAATTTCGGCTCTCCCTAATCCCCTAACCAAAACCGTGTATCCTCATTACCAAAAGGTGAGTGTTGACCAAAATTCTCTCCCTTAGGCAACTCCTAAAATTCGTCCACATGCTTCCCCCACCTTATCCCTTTCTTTTATTTCTTTCCTTCCTTTTCTTTTGTTTACCTCCTTACCATATTTTATTATTCTTCTTACCAACAATAAAAAGTCTTCCTTACCATAATTAGAACCTTGGCTGACACTTGGAAAGGAAGCATAAAAAAAATAATCCAAAATTTGCACTAGGTGGGATTCGAACTCCACCCCTCAAGCCCATACATGCAACGCCACACCATTCCTCTACTAGCTTCACTTGTGCTAGCAAAATGCACACTTATTTCCTTAAATCTTGATGTCACATACCTTCTCTCCTTAAAGTGCTTAAACACAAAAATTTTACTAAGGCTCAATTCAATCCCAAGCCTTCTTAGGACCCCTAAACATACAAAATTCATATTTTTAACTAGCCTATCGCATGATATAATGCAAAACATAAAATTCTAAATTTCAGGATGTTACAATTCTACCCCCTTAAAGAAATTTCGGCCTCGAAATTTACCTGATTAGAAGAGATGAGGATATTGCTGCCCTATTATGTCCTCTAGCTCCCATGTAGCTTCCTCTGACCCGTGATTGCGCCATAATACTTTAACTAATGGAATCGACTTCCTTCTTAGTACCTTAACATCCCGATCTAAAATCTGCACTGGCTCCTCTTCAAAAGACAAGTCAGGTCTTAACTCAATTTCTTCCACGGTTACAACATGAGACGAATCCGAATGATAACGCCTTAACATAGAGACATGGAATACACTATGTATCTGTCCTAACTCTTGAGGTAACTCAAGCTGATAAGCCACTGGCCCAACACGCTTCAGTACACGGTATGGTCCGATAAATCTAGGACTCAACTTGCCTTTCCGCCCAAATCTTAAGATCTTCTTCCAAGGTGAGACCTTGAGAAAGACTTGATCTCCCACCGCAAAATCTATATCCTTACGCTTCAGATCCGCGTATGATTTCTATCTGTCCGAAGCTTATTTTAAACGAGCCCGAATTACCTTAACTTTTTCCTCCGTCTCCGAGATCAACTCTGGACCCAACAACTGTCGCTCCCCCAATTCAGTCCAGCAAGTAGGAGTACGACACCTACGACCATACAACGCCTCGTAGGGTGCCATCTGGATCTTTGGATTGATAGCCGTTGTTGTATGCAAACTCGCCAACGGTAGGAAATCTTCCCAACTACCCTCAAATCGATCACACGACCTCTTAGCATGTCTTTTAGAATCTGGATTACTCTTTCCGACTGACCATCAGTCTGTGGATGAAATGCCATGCTAAAATTTAGTCTTGTTCCCAAAGCTTCATGCAGAGCCTTCCAAAACCGTGATGTAAACCTAGGATCCCTATCTGATATGATAGACACTGGTACCCCATGTAACCTCACGACTTCTGCTACATACAATTTGGCTAACTTCTGCAACGAATAATCCGTGCGAACAGTAGGAAATGAGCGATCTTCGTTAACCGATCCACTATAACCTGATCGAATCTTTCTTAGTAGGCGTTAAGGGTAACCCACTAACAAAGTCCATCGTTATTCTTTCCCATTTACATAGTGGAATTTTCACCGGTTGTAGCAACCCTGACGGCAGTTGATGTTCCGCCTTCACCCGCTGACATGTCAAGCACTTACTCACGAAGTCAGTAACCTCCCGTTTCAACCCTGGCAACCAATACCGCTCACGGAGGTCTCGGTACATCTTATTTCCCCTGGGGTGCATAGCATATGGGCTACTATGCGCCTCACGCAGAATCAATTGTCTCAATTCCAAATCCCTGGGCATACAAATTCTTCCGCGGAAACACAATACTCCATCACTATTTAATCCAAAATCCCCTATCTCACCACTTTCCACTTGCTGAAGTCGAGAACCCAACGCTTCATCTATCAACTGCTTTTCCTTAATCTGATTTACCTATGCAGGCTTCACTTGATGTTCGGCTAACAGGCTACCATCTTCATAAAGGCTGAGATGAGCAAACATTGCTCTCAAATCCGATATCACTTTACGACTCAACGCATCTGCCACTACGTTAGCTTTTCCTGGATGATACTCGATTGAGAAGTCATAATCTTTCAACAGTTCTATCCACCTTCGCTGTCTTAAGTTCAACTCCTTCTGGGTAAGGAGGTACTTCAGACTCTTATGATCCGTATAGATAATCGACTTCTCCTCGTACAAATAGTGTCTCCAAATCTTCAGAGCAAACACCACTGCAGCTAACTCCAAATCATGAGTGGGATAGTTTATCTCATGCGACCTTGATTGACGAGATGCATATGCCACCACTTTTCCCCCTTGCATCAACACACATCCCAAGCCCGTGTGTGACGTATCACAATAAACGATAAACTCCTTACCAGCCTCAGGTTGAATCAATACTGGCGCTTCTGTCAGAATCTTCTTCAATTTCTCAAAGCTCTCTTGCAGTTTATCTGACCACACAAACGGTACTCCCTTACGCAACAGCTTAGTTAGGGGTGCAGCAATCAACGAAAACCCCTCAACGAATCGCCTGTAATACTCAACCAAACCTAGAAAACTCTGAATTTCTGCCACTGACTTCGGTGGCTTCCAATCCAATACAGCCTCGACCTTCCGGGGATCAACTCTAATTCCTTCGGCAGACACAACATGCCCAAAAAAGGTCACCTCTCTCAGCCAAAATTCACACTTACTGAATTTGGCATACAGCTATTTCTCCCTCAAAATCTGCAATACTATCTGTAGATGCGAATCATGCTCCTCTTCAGTCTTTGAGTACACCAAGATGTCATCTATGAACACCACCATAAACCGGTCTAGATAGGGTTGGAAGACTCGGTTCATCATGTCCATAAATGCAGCTGGTGCATTAGTCAACCCAAACGGCATCACCAAAAACTCGTAATGCCCATATCGGGTTCGGAACGCAGTCTTGTGAATATCCGCCTCCTTGAACTTAAGCTGGTGATATCCCGATCTCAAGTCTATTTTCGAGAAAACTGAAGCTCCTCGCAGCTGATCGAACAGATCATCGATCCTCGGTAACGGATACTTGTTCTTGATCGTCAACTTATTCAATTGTCTATAATCGATGCACATACGCATCGCCCCATCCTTTTTCTTAATGAACAAAACTGGCGCTCCCCACGGTGACACACTTGGTCGAATAAATTCGCGATCCAACAACTCCTGAATTTGAGCCTTAAGCTCCGCTAACTCCTTCGACGCCATTCTATAAGGAGCAATGGACACCGGAGTCGTCCCTGGCAATAGCTCAATGCCAAACTCCACCTCCCGATCCGGAGGCAATCCTGAAAGCTCCTCGGGAAAGACGTCTAAAAACTCTTTCACTGTTCTAACACTCTCAACCGACAACTCTTTGGCATCCAAAGCACTGATAAAGGCTAAGAATGCTCCAAACCCCTTCTGCACCAACTTCTCTGCCTTTAAAGCAGATACCACATTAGACAAATAGTTTCTTCTTTCACCTATCATCATCACTTCCTTATCCTCTGAAGTTCTTAATACCATCTCGCTGCAAAGCCACGGTCCAAATTCGCACGATGCTTAACCAACCAGTCCATGCCCAAAATAAGATCGAACTCGCCAAACGGCAGTTCCATCAAATCTGCCAGAAATACTTCCTCCTGAACTTCTAAGGGCACATCTCTAAACAACTTATTTACTATCACCGACTGTCCTAAAGGACTAATTACAGTTGTTTCTCTAGCAGTAATCTCAGATCTAATATTCAAAGTTCCAGACACAGCACAAGCAACATACGAATGGGTGGATCCAATATCTATCAAAGCAATAACAGGTACATCAGATATGAAAAACGTACCGGTTATGACATCCGATGCATCGCCATCCTCTCGACGCTTTGACCGCATAGACCAACCCCGGTCGCCTCGCCTCAGATACCCCGTTATCGGTACCTCTACCCGTGCACCCTCGACCTCATCCTACACCATTACCACCTCGACACGGCCTCTGACCTCTCTGCACTGCTGAGCAGCACCTCCTAGCTGGTTGCGCAAATCTGTTATGAACTGCCTGAGTTTGATCAGGCTTTCGAGGGCAATCCCTAAACCGATGGTCCTTGGATCCACATCTGAAACAACCACCAGTTCTCTTCCAGCATTCACCCGAGTGAAGTGTCCCACAATCCATGCAAGGCTGTAACTGATTGGTACTAGCTTGAACTCTTACTCGAGCTGGCTCTTCATTTCTGGGCCTTTTTTGAAACCCTCTAGCAGAACCTGAGTACCCAGAGTCTCTCTTATTCCTGCCCCTATCCTTGTCTCGGTTTTGCCATTCCGAGTGTTTAACCTCCTCAACTATTTTAGCTTTTTCCACAAGTGTGGCAAAATTCCTCTCCTTCTGTGGGGCTATCAGTACCCGCAACTCATCACGCAACCCGTCCTCAAAACGCACACAGGATTCATAATCAGTCGACATTATTCCCCGGGCATACCGACTCAAACACAGAAACTCCACTTCGTAAGCTACCACGGATTTACCTCCTTGGACCAGATTCAAGAATTCATTCCTTCGGCCATCCACATAACTAGCCCCGACATATTTTCCTTGAAAGGCAGTCTTAAAGAATTCCCAGGTAATACGATCAGCCTGAGTGCCTTCCCGAACAGTGAGCCACCACTGATACGCCTCGTCTCTCAATAACGACACCACCCCTTTCAGTTTCTGCTCAGCGGTGCAATCCAGGTCGTCCATAATCCGCTCCACTGCCTCAAGCCAGTACTCTGCTGCATTAGGGGCTACACCCGAAATACCCCTAAAAACTTCAGCCCTATTTGATCTCAGTCGCTTCGATATCGACCTAGGAGCTGCCGACCCAGTTCTTGCCCCAGCAACCCTTTCCAAAACTCGCAACATCGCTTGGGACAGAGCGTCGTCCTCTCTCATTCGATCATGTGACCCGGCTTGATCCACACAGTGACGCGGGCGTCCATTTCCGGCATATGCCCCGATGCCTCGAGATACTACTCTAGCACCTCGGCCTCTACCACAGCCACGTCTACCACGTCCACGTCCTCTAGCGCTTATGTTTGCTAAGTCGATTTAATCTGATTAAGAGTCTTATGAATCAGTATTCTATTCAATGTTTATTAAACAGTGTTTTATGGAATATAGGAAGTAAAGTCGTTTTCACAAAACGTATCCTAAAGTCTCAATCTCTATAGTTTCAGCTCCTAAAGCTAAAAGTTCTAGAGTATTTCTACAGTCATACCATAATAATCATAAAATGAAAACATAAACTTACTTGACTTAGTGCCAAATACCCGTGGTGCCATACTTCCTTTAGAACAAGCATTTATAAATTAAAATTTTAAACAGCTTTGGAAAATTCTTTTAAACCCAATCCACAGCCGAGTTTTGCAACCGGGCTCTGATACCATAAAATGTAACACCTCAAACCCGGCCTATGCGGTATGACCGGATCTGACATGTCACGTGAAGAAAACGAGTAAAGAACTTGTGCTTATTACTAAAGATTAGAATTTATTTAAGAAAATAAATTTTGATCAGAATATTTGATAGAAATACTACAATTCTTGAAAGGTTAATTGAAAAATCGATAATTGAATTAGTGATCTTTTAAATCCGTAATTTTTGAAAATAAAATTGATATTTTGAAGGAAAGTCCAAATTAATTTATTCGAACATATTGGTTATGAAATCCGTTTGTAGATAAATTTTATGAAAAACCATTGTTTATGATTTCCAGAAAAATTCCCGTTTAAATCAAACCATGAAAGAAAATAAATAATCAAACATAAAATCCAAATTTAAAATCCCAGAGGCCTTATTACAACTTTAACCCAAAATAGTAAAAGTAACGAAATGAAACAGAAAAGAAATTTACTAAAGTCTGAAATATCATTTCCAAAGTATGGCCTCCACCGGGTCATCCATGGCCCCAAGTACTCGTCACTGAGCATTACCTGAGGGGATTAAGAAAAAGAAAGGAGGGGTGAGTTACAAGAACTTAGTGCATAATCCCCTTACCGTCATCCACTGGGTCTGAACCCGTATAGCATCATCTTGGACCAAAGCACATTAACATAACAATATTAAAATGAAGTGAATGCATGCAACCCAAGCCATCCATCCATCACACCCCCGACCAGCCAATCACACCTGTGGGGATCAAGTCAACCCACCCCGCCGCTCACACCAAAATTTGCAGTCAAGCTGCTTATCATATATTTATATTGTGGCCAAGCCACCGAAATCATAAGTAAGCATAATAATGAATATTTTGTGGCAATGCCACCAGGCTACACTGCTCTCCATACAATTTTCCCATCCCATGCAAAATGTGAAATGCAATATACATAGGATAATATCCATATATATAATCGAGCATTAATCCAATATTTATTACGATGAATCGGTCCATTATAGAACTTTGTAATTCGGCCCACTAAGGCATTCTAGCAATTCGGCCCATAGGGGCATTTTAGTAAATCGGCCCATAGAGGCATTTTTGTAAATCAGCCCATAGAGGCATTTTGGTAAATTTAGCAATTTTAATACCGATTTTGACAAATCTATAGAAATAATGTAATTTAAGCAAACTTCTCGATTTGTGCCATATTACGATTTTTAGCCTTATAATAATAACGATCTTATTATCCAACATGTTATCGAATCATGAATCTGCGGGATTTCGGTGTGAGATTACACACCTGATTACGGTAAGGACTAAACCTTCTTGATCGTCGGTACCTAAATCACCATTACACTCGATTAACCAATAAACGAGATTTTATTAATCTAGTATCTAAATTAGACGATCTAATGAAACGCTTACCCTTACTATCGTGAACAACCGCGATTTGTCTATTTTCACCGGATGATGGTCCACAACCCAGTGGAAAATCTCGAACTGCCGATACCGCCCTACGTTTGAACTTAGGAGTAGGGATTGCAAATCCACTCCTTTTGTGTTCTCCTATCACTTTTCCTTTCGAATCGATACCACTTGCCTCCATTGGAAAAAGTCTTAATCAAAACGATATTACGATGATATAATCGATTGTTTAAGGAAAAGGTTCGGCTTACCACTATTTCCGTAGGATCAACAAGTGAATAAAAATGATCGATATAATCCCTATAATAACCGATTAGTCAGAACCATCATTCCATTTAGCAAACTAATCAAACAATGATCGAGATCGAAATAATCCATAAAGAAACTCCTTACCTTACGATAATAGATCCGATTTCCACTGATTGGGCTTACGACTACGGATGAATCGACAAAATGAAAGATTCGGCCAACCCCACAAGAACACTACAAAATAGGAGATGATCACGAAATGAGGGAGTAGAAGAGAGGAATGTTTCGGTTTAGAGAACCATCCAAAGAGAAGGTACATATTCGGCATGAAGAAAAGAAAATACAAGGATAGAATAGAGCCACTTACCGATTCGATCAAAGAAGAGATACTCAACTCGCAAGATGGAGAAAAGAAGATGATAAAAATTCGGCTATTGATGAGAAAAGAATAAAGTAGATTCGGCCAAACAAAGTTGTGTCGATTAAAGAGAAAGGAAAAAATGGTTGAGGAGATGGTGAAGAAGAAAAGAATTGATGGACATGGGAGTATAGAGGTTCGGCTATTACCAAAAGAAAATGAACCAAATTGGATTGAGTATTTTGGCAAAACAAAAGAAAGTAGAAAAGAGCAGAAGGCTATAATGATTCGGCCAAAACAAAGGAAAAGAAGTTGGAAAAAGAAAATGCCAAAATGTTAAGAAGAAATAGAACTTTTCATGCACAATATTTGCAAAATGCAATAGGAATTTCGGCTCTCCCTAATCCCCTAACCAATACTGTGTATCCTCATTACCAAAAGGTGAGTGTTGACCAAAATTCTCTCCCTTAGGCAACTCCTAAAATTCGGCCACATGCTTCCCCCACCTTATCCCTTTCTTTTATTTCTTTCCTTCCTTTTCTTTTGTTTACCTCCTTACCATATTTTCTTATTCTTCTTACCAACAATAAAAAGTCTTCCTTACCATAATTAGAACTTTGGCTGACACTTGGAAAGGAAGCACAAAAAAAATAATCCAAAATTTGCACTAGGTGGGATTCGAACTCCACCCCTCAAGCCCATACATGCAACGCCACACCACTCCTCTACTAGCTTCACTTGTGCTAGCAAAATGCACACTTATTTCCTTAAATCTTGATGTCACATACCTTCTCCCCTTAAAGTGTTTAAACACAAAAATTTTAATAAGGCTCAATTCAATCCCAAGCCTTCTTAGGACCCCTAAACATACAAAATTCATATTTTTAACTAGCCTATCGCATGATATAATGCAAAACATAAAATTCTACATTTCAGGATGTTACATTTACCGTATATTAATACATATATATAGTCTAAAAAAATTAAAAAATCTTTATGTATGTATAAGAGTTTCGAAAAAATAATAAAATAAAAGAAAATATAATAAACCTTTACTGATTTCTTGTATTGATTTCGTATGTGTTTTTTTCTGTCTATGTCTGTATGTGTCGTGTATGCGTGGTGTTCTTACAGATTGCCTTAGGGTTATTTATAACCCAAAAATAAAATCGGAAAATGAATACAGAATCACAATCTGCTGCTACTGTCTATTTTCTTTCCTTGTTTTGCAGGTGAATGGCGAGAACCACGGTGGTGGAGCGCTATCCGTGCGCTGATTGTGGCGCAACTGGGGTGTAACACCCCAATCCCGGCCCAAACCCTACGACCAAATCTGGTATGCTACGATGTTCAACGTTAAAAACTTCACTTGGATGATTTTCAAAAATTCAGTTTGTTTATTTAGGTATTCGCTAAAATAAGTGATATTTGAAGAAAACCTTTGCTTTTTCTTTGAACGTGTTTGAAAATCCCATATTATTACTTCTTATAGATAAGTCTTTGAACATAAAGTTAAATTTAAAAAAAAAATAGAATAAAGACATTAACAAGTATAATTTAAACCTAAGCTATGGAGCCTTATTACATAAATAGTCCCAAAATTGAAAACTTAAAGGAAAGCTGAAAATAGTCTATGAAAATATAAGACTTGATGGCCCCTCGAGTTCGCCTCGGCTCCCATGTCCATGATCTACAGCTCATCTGAAAAGTCAGGGAAAATAAAGGGGTGAGTCACAAGGACTCAGTGTGCAAATCTCGAAAACACATAAAAGGCTTGAGGCCCACAAACACATTATGGGCCTTGGCCCATACACAATGGCAAGAAAATAATCACATGCTTTGCATGGCCCAACCCAACCTAAAAGTCCATCCTCTACACACCAGCCGTACTCAGCCATCACACCTCTGGGATTTCTACAATCAACCCACCAACCGCTACACACCATATCGGCAGGTCATGCTGTCGGTTATAATGCCGATCACCATGTGACCTTATAATCCACTCGTGGCGAGCCACCGATCACCGTGGTGACCTTATAATCAAGTGTGGCGAGAGCCACCGATCACTATTGTGACCTAAGTGTACATATCGTGGTTTAACCACCGATCACTAGGTGGCCTTTTAACCTGCTCTTCCCCTTCATCATATCAACCCCATCCCATGCATACATCCATGCGAAGCAAAATAACATATAACCTAAAAGATCACAGTCTATCACATACATCGATACACATAGAAGTTTCTATGATTACGTACACTGCATCCCTTGCCTACCCTTTTTAGTAATACGATCGTCCATACATCATTTTTCTGGCTTTTAGCCCATAACATATATAGTACAGATTAATTAGTGTGATAGAGATCTACACACCTGATTACAGTCAAGATGATACTTTCTATGTCAACACTATCGGTAGCCGATCGATCGCTAATCGCCTTTGGTTTTGTTCTCAAGCGGGTCCACAACCCGGTGGCCAATCTGAAATCTAGCGACACCGCTCGTTTCTTAAACTTAGGGGTGGATTTAAGGGTCCAATCCTCTCTTCGCTTTGATCGACATTTGATTCCATCAAAAGACCTTATCAGTTGCTACCACCCACATATGGTTATTAATCCGTAACACAGGGTTAAGACCATAAATACAATAAACGAGCCTAACGAAAATCTAAAGAGAACCCCTTACCGCGATATGATTGATACTGGTACCCCATGCAACCTCACTACCTCCGCTATGTATAGCTTAGCCAATTTCTACAGAGAGTAATCGACACGCATCTTGGTATGAAATGAGAAGACTTCGTCAAGCGATCAACAATCACCTGCACCAATCTTTCTTAGTAGGCGTGAGGGTAGCCCACTAACAAAGTCCATTGCGATCCTTTCCCACTTCCATTGTGGAATCTTCACCGGCTGCGCAACAACCACGATGGTAATCGATGTTCCGCCTTTACTCTGGCGACAGTCAAACACTTCCCACAAATTCGGTCACCTCTCGTTTCAAACCCGCCACGGAGGCCCGATCTCGCAAATCTCGATACATCTTACTTCCTCCAGGTGCATAGCGTATAGACTACCATGCGCTTCTGCAAAATCTTATGCCTCAACTCGGGATCTTTCGGCATACACACACTCTCCTTGAAAACATAATAGCCCTTCCTCATTCACACTAAATTCTCGTTGATCCTTCACTTGATCCTACCAAAACTTCTCCTTTAGCAACTCGTCGATCTGCTTGTTTCTCCTTAACTGATCGACCCAAGAGGGTTTCACTTGAAGTTTAGCTAATAAACTTCCATTATCATATAGACTAAGGTGAGCAAACATTGCTCTCAATTCAGAGAGATTACTTTACGACTCGTGAGCATCCGCCACCACGTTGGCTTTACCGGATGGTACTCGATCGAGCATCATAATCTTTTAACAACTCGATCCACCTCCTTTGCCTTAGATTCAACTCCTTCCGGTCAACAGTATTTTAAGCTCTTATGATCGGTATAAATGATGATTTCTCCCGTCTGAGATAATGTCTCCAAATCTTCAAAGCAAAAACCACCGCGCCAATTCCAAATCATGGGTGGGATAACTTGCTTCGTGTGGTCTTAATCGTCGAGATGCGTGCGTAACAACCTTTCCACCTTGCATCAACACGCATCCTAGTCCCGTGTGTGAAGCATCACAAGAAATCACAAACTCCTTTCCAACCTCCAAATTTGAATCAACACCGAGCCTCTGTCAAGATCCTCTTTAACCTCTCGAAACTCTCTTGATGCTTACTGGCCAAACAAACGAACCCCTTTTCAGTAACAACTTAGTCAACAATCTTTGCAATCAATGAAAATCCTTCGACAAACCTTTTGTAATACCCGCCAAACCAAGGAAACTCCGACTTTGCTACTGACTTAGGCGGCTTCCAATCCAACACCGCTTCAATTTTCCGAGGTCAACCCTAATCCCCTCCGCCGACACAATGTGACCTAGAAAAGTAACTTCCCTTAGCCAAAATTTGCACTTACTGAATTTGGCATACAACTGCTTCTCCCTCAGAATCTGCAGAACCACCCGAAGATGTGAATCATGCTCCTCTTCTGATTTTGAATAAACCAGAATATCATCTATAAATACCATGACAAACCGATCCAAGTAGGGTTGAAATACTCGGTTCATCATATCCATAAATGCTGCTGGTGCGTTAGTCAACCCAAATGGCATCACCATGAATTCGTAGTGACCATAGCGAGTTCTGAAAGCCGTCTTATGAATATCCGCCTCCTACCAATACTCAGCTGTACTCGGGGCTATACCAGAAATTCTCCTAAACATTTCTACCCCATTGGCTCTAAGTCGCTCCGACACAGATTTCCGGGCTCCTGTGCCCATGCCTGCCCCAGCAACCCTCTCTAAAACCCTTAACATCGCCTGAGATACCGCATCATCTCCGACCGTCTGGTCCTGAAATTCTACCTCTACAGCGGGTGGTACCGGCATCTCGTTTCCAGACCCATAGCCAGATCCTACTGGTTCTGACACATCCATCCTACCCCTACCACGGCCACGCGCAGGACGTCCACGACCTCTTGTACTCATTCTACCGATTCGCATTTATCTGATTAGAAATTTTATGAATTATTAATTTCTTTCACTGATTAACCACGAACAATCTTATAGACAGTAGTTTCAAGAGTAGTTCTTTCGAATTCGAAATTATATCCATGAGTTTCAATCTCAAGTCTGTATCTCCTAGTTCTAGGAACCACATACATTCAACCATCATACATCAACATACAAGTAGCATCCATGAACTCACATTCATCACATAAGGGTATTTTCGTCATTTCACTACCCAGGGGTTTTTCCGTAATTTTATCCTACAGGGGTATTTTCGTAATTTCCCAGAATAGAGTATCTTGGTGTTTTTTTTCGAAATAGAAATATTTTATATATTTTTTTAAAGCAGGGGTATTTTGTAAAATTTTAAATTTTTTTCTATTTTTTTCCAAATCGAGGGTATTCTGGTAATTTTACAAATTCTGATAATTTTGTTAACCGGGTGCTATTGTAAATCTAGGGGTTTTTGGGTAAATTTTCAAAACATGGGTATTTTGGTAATTTACAAAACTAAGGGTATTTGGTCCCTTTCGGGTTTTAATTATGGTCTTTGGCCCGTCAACAAGTCCTCGCGGCTAAGGTGAACAGTCACTACGCACCAGGTAGGATTCCAGCGAAGAGGAGGTGAGTCACTAGGACCGCTTAAATACCAAGCTCTCCCTGAATCCAATCCTAGACATGCGCATGCCTATTGCCACACCCTAACCTAGCGACTGGTTTAGGGACATGTTTAGTTAGATTAAGTTTTATGAATTTAAAGAATTGTTTAAACTAGGCCTAAAGTCCATTAATTCCTATCATACTAGTCTACGTCCATGAAGCCCATCAAACCCAACATGCATATCAAATCAAGAGTTAGATTACTTACCTGTGTGGATCGGGTGCCGGTAGACTCGAAGGCCATATCTCAACCATAGCATTTTACCAATTTATAAACTACTACTGGGCCCATTTCACAGCCTGAGTTTTGTAACTGGGTTCTGATACCAAAATGTAACGCCCCAAACTCGACCCAAACGCTACGACCAGATCTGGTATGCTACGGGGTTCAACGTTAAAAACTTCACTTGGATGATTTTCGAAAATTCAGTTTGTTTATTTAGGTATTCGCTAAAATAAGTGATATTTGAAGAAAACCTTTGCTTTTTCTTTGAACGTGTTTGAAAATCCCATATTATTACTGCTTATAGATAAGTCTTTGAACATAAAGTTAAATTTTAAAAAAAATAGAATAAATACATTAACAAGTATAATTTAAACCTAAGCTATGGAGCCTTATTACATAAATAGTCCCAAAATTGAAAACTTAAAGGAAAGCTGAAAATAGTCTATGAAAATATATGACTTGATGGCCCATCGAGTCCGCCTCGGCTTTGAAAAGTCAGGGAAAATAAAGGGGTGAGTCACCAAGACTCAGTGTGCAAATCCCGAAAACACATAAAAGGCTTGAGGCCCATAAACACATTATGGGCCTTGGCCCATACACAATGGCAACAAAATAATCACATGCTGCATGGCCCAACCCAACCTAAAAGTCCATCCTCTACACACCAGCCCGTACCAGCCATCACACCTCGGGGATTTCTATAATCAACCCACCAACCGTTACACACCATATCGATAGTCATGCTGTCAGTTATAATGCCGATCACCATGTGACCTTATAATCCACTGTGGCAGAGCCACCGATCGCCGTGTGACCTTATAATCAAGTGTGGCGAGAGCCACCGATCACTATTGTGACCTAAGTGTACATATCGTGGTTTAACAACCGATCACTAGGTGGCCTTTCAACATGCTCTTCCCCTTCATCATATCAACCCCATCCCATGCATACATCCATGCAGAAGCAAAATAACATATAACCTAAAAGATCACAGTCTATCACATACATCGATACACATAGAGAAGTTTCTATGATTACGTGCACTGCATCCCTTGCCTACCCTTTTCGGGTAATACGACTGTCCATACAGCCTTTTTCCGGCTTTTAGCCCATAACATATATAGTACAGATTAATTAGTGTGATAGAGATCTACACACCTGATTACAGTCAAGATGATACTTTCTATGTCAACACTATCGGTAGCCGATACGACTGCTAACTGCCTTTGGTTTTGTTCTGAAGCCGGTCCACAACTCGGTGGCCAATCCAGAACTGCTGACACCGTTCGTTTCTTAAACTTAGGGGTTGGATTTACAGGTCCAATCCCCTCATTCGCCTGATCGACATTTGATTCCATCAAAAGACCTTATCAGTTGCTACCACCCACATATGGTTATTAATCCGTAACACAGGGTTAAGACCATAAATACAATAAACGAGCCTAACGAAAATCTAAAGAGAACCCCTTACCTTGAAATCCCGAAAAGAGGTTTGAGTCTCAGAGACTAGCGATTTCCGGCTTTTGGGATCTAGATGATTTGATCTACTTCGATTCCCGAAATGTTACCCCAAGATGAGAACACAAGAACAGTCAAAATGTTACTCCAAAGTTAATCTTATCACATCAATTAGCCTTTCGGCTTTGGCCTCCAAAAACCAAAAGAGAAAGGAAGAACAAAAGAAATCGGCACTTACCTTAACACAGAGAATTCGGCAACTCCTAGAGAATTTCAGCTTTTGAGAAGATCAAAAAGAAAGATGGTGCAAAGGAATCTATGGAGGTTCGACTTAATGAAGGAATCAAAAGAAAAAGATGCAGAGGAAGATTATGAGGTTTCGGTTTGTAGGAAAAAGCAGAGAAAAACAATGGACATTCGACTTTAGCATAAAAGTGGAGATGAGAGAATGGAATTAGGGGTTTCGGCTTTAGCAGAGAATGAGAAAAGAGAGTAGGAGAATAAAAGCCAAATGCCGAAAATAAAGAAGTATACCCCTCCCCTAAAGAGAATTTCGGCTCTTACCAAACAAATGCCGAAAATGTCTATTTTGCAAACTAAAAACCCATCCTATCAATAGGGAAATTTCGGCACCCCTTAGCCATACAAAACCGATTCCCCCTTCCCACCTAGAGTTTGAAAATCGGCCACCACTCAGCTTACCAGATAACTCCTAGATTTTCTCCCTTATCTCCATCTGATCACTCGTCCTCAAGTGGCATGGATAACGCCACCTCTTCCTTCCTTTATCTGCCACATTATCAGCCATATTATCCACATTATCCCACTCATTAAATCTCCCTGTTTTTAAGCATTCCAACCGACTCCAACTCACTCACTTTTGACGCCAAAAACATTTAAAATAAGTGGGTAATGCAACTCGAACCTTGGACCTCCTTATTGCTTATCACGCCACCTCAAAGCCCCTAAGTAACACCACTGACCACTGGCCACAAGCCCATTTGTGTGTCTTACTTTACAGATAATATCTTTTAAGCCCCTATTCTAACTGGCTTTCCCCTAGAGTGCCCAAGCAGAAAATTTGACTAAGGCCTCGGCCCAATTCTTGAGCCCAATCTGAACCCCTTAAACATTCCAATTAACATATTAAGCATAACAACACATTAAATGCATAGCCCCACCAATCCAGGATGTTACAGTTCTACCCCCTTAAAGAAATTTCGGCCTCGAAATTACCTGATCAGAATAGATGCGGGTATTGCTGCCGCATCGCTTCCTCTGGTTCCCAAGTAGCCTCCTCAGAACCGTGAATCCGCCACAGAACTTTAACCAATGGAACCGTCTTCCTTCGCAGTACTTTGACCTCACGATCCAAAATTTCCACTGGCTCCTCTTCAAAGGATAAATCGGGTCTTACTTCGATTTCTTCCACCGACACCACATGAGATGGATCTGAACGGTAATGTCTTAACATAGAGACGTGGAATACATTGTGAATCTGGCTTAGCTCAGAAGGTAACTCTAGCTGATAAGCTACTGGTCCCACTCGTTTCAACACCCGATAAGGCTCGATAAATCTGGGACTTAATTTACCTTTCCGTCCGAACCTTAGACTTTCTTCCATGGCGACACCTTCAAGAACACCTTGTCACCCACTGCAAATTCTATGTCCTTACGCTTTAGGTTAGCATAGGACTTCTGTCGGTCTGACGCTTCCTTTAATCGAGCTCGAATTAACTCTACCTTCTCCTCTGTCTCGGTAACCGATTTCGGACCCAAAATTTGACGTTCCCTCAATTCTGTCCAACAGGTAGGTGTACGACACCTCCGCCCGTACAATGCTTCATAGGGCACCATCTGAATACTTGACTGGTAGCTATTGTTGTACACAAACTCCGCCAACGGTAAGAACTCTTCCCAACTACCCCTGAAATCAATGACACATCCTCTCAACATGTCCTCCAAGATCTGAATTACCCGCTCAGACTGTCCGTCGGTCTGAGGATGAAACGCCGTATTGAAATCCAACTTCGTACCCAACACTTGATGCAACGCCTTCCAAAATCTTGAGGTGAACCTAGGGTCCCTGTCCGATATGATTGATACTGGTACCCCATGCAACCTCACTACCTCCGCTATGTATAGCTTAGCCAATTTCTACAGAGAGTAATCGACACGTACTGGTATGAAATGAGAAGACTTCATCAAGCGATCAACAATCACCCAGACCGAATCTTTCTTAGTAGGCGTGAGGGGTAGCCCACTAACAAAGTCCATTGCGATCCTTTCCCACTTCCATTGTGGAATCTTCACCGCTGCAACAACCTTGATGGTAATCGATGTTACGCTTTTACTGTGACAGTCAAACACTTCCCTACAAATTCGGTCACCTCTCGTTTCAAACCCGCCACGGAATCGATCTCGCAAATCTCGATACATCTTACTTTCTCCAGTGCATAGCGTATGGACTACCATGCGCTTCTTGCAAAATCTTATGCCTCAACTCAGGATCTTTCGGCATACACACTCTCCCTTGAAAACATAATAGCCCTTCCTCATTCACACTAAATTCTGTTGATCCTTCACTTGATCCTACCGAAAACTTCTCCTTTAGCAACTCGTCAGTCTGCTGTTTCTCCTTAACCTGACTGACCCAAGAGGGTTTCACTTGAAGTTCAGCTAATAAACTCCCATTATCATATAGACTAAGGTGAGCAAACATTGCTCTCAATTCAGAGATTACTTTACGACTCAGAGCATCCGCCACTACGTTGGCTTTACCCGGATGGTACTCGATCGAGCAGTCATAATCTTTTAACAACTCGATCCACCTCCTTTGCCTTAGATTCAACTACTTCTGGGTCAACAGGTATTTTAAGCTCTTATGATCGGTATAAATGACAGATTTCTCCCCGTACAAATAATGTCTCCAAATCTTCAAAGCAAAAACCACCGCCGCCAATTCCAAATCATGGGTGGGATAACTTGCTTCGTGTGGTCTTAACTGCCGAGATGCGTACGTAACAACCTTTCCACCTTGCATCAACACGCATCCTAGTCCCGTGTGTGAAGCATCACAGTAAATCACAAACTCCTTTCCAACCTCCGGCTGAATCAACACCGGAGCCTCTGTCAAGATCCTCTTTAACCTCTCGAAACTCTCTTGATGCTTACCAGGCCAAACAAACAGAACCCTTTTCGTAACAACTTAGTCAACGGTGCTGCAATCAATGAAAATCCTTCGACAAACCTTCTGTAATACCCGGCCAAACCAAGGAAACTCTAAATTTTTTCTACCGACTTAGGCGGCTTCCAATCCAACACCGCTTCAATTTTTCGAGGGTCAACCCTAATCCCCTCCGTCGACACAACGTGACCTAGAAAAGTAACTTCCCTTAGCCAAAATTTGCACTTACTGAATTTGGCATACAACTGCTTCTCCCTCAGAATCTGCAGAACCACCCGAAGATGTGAATCATGCTCCTCTTTCGATTTTGAATAAACCAGAATATCATCTATAAATACAACGACAAACCGATCCAAGTAGGGTTGAAATACTCGGTTCATCATATCCATAAATACTGCTGGTGCATTAGTCAACCCAAATGGCATCACCATGAATTCGTAGTGACCATATCGAGTTCTGAAAGCCGTCTTATGAATATCCGCCTCCTACCAATACTCAACTGTACTCGGGGCTATACCAGAAATTCTCCTAAACATTTCTACCCCATTGGCTCTAAGTCGCTCCGACACAGATTTCCGGGCTCCTGTGCCCATGCCTGCCCCAGCAACCCTCTCTAAAACCCTTAACATCGCCTGAGATACCGCATCATCTCCGACCGTCTGGTCCTGAAATTCTACCTCCAGAGCGGGTGGTACCGGCATCTCGTTTTCAGACCCATAGCCAGATCCTACTGGTTCTGACACATCCATCCTACCCCTACCACGGCCACGCGCAGGACGTCCACGACCCCTTGTACTCATTCTACCGATTCGCATTTATCTGATTAGAAATTTTATGAATTATTAATTTCTTTCACTGATTAACCACGAATAATCTTATGGACAGTAGTTTCAAGAGTAGTTCTTTCGAATTCGAAATTATATCCACGAGTTTCAATCTCAAGTCTATATCTCCTAGTTCTAGGAACCACATACATTCAACCATCATACATCAACATACAAGTAGCATCCATGAACTCACATTCATCACATAAGGGTATTTTCATCATTTCACTACCCAGGGGTTTTTCCGTAATTTTATCCTACAGGGGTATTTTCGTAATTTCCCATAATAGAGTATCTTGGTGTTTTTTTTCGAAATAGAAATATTTTATATATTTTTTTAAAGCAGGGGTATTTTGGAAAATTTTAAATTTTTTTCTATTTTTTTCCAAATCGAGGGTATTCTGGTAATTTCACAAATTCTGATAATTTTGTAAACCGGGTGCTATTGTAAATCTAGGGGTTTTTGGGTAAATTTTCAAAACATGGGTATTTTGGTAATTTACAAAACTAAGGGTATTTGGTCCCTTTCGGGTTTTAATTATGGTCTTTGGCCTGTCAACAAGTCCTCGCGGCTAAGGTGAAGTCCTCTACGCACTGTAGGATTCCAACAAGAGGAGGTGAGTCACTAGGACCGCTTAAATACCAAGCTCTCCCTGAATCCAATCCTAGACATGCGCATGCTGTTGCCACACCCTAACCCAGCGACTGGTTTACTGGACATGTTTAGTTAGATTAAGTTTTATGAATTTAAAGAATTGTTTAAACTAGGCCTAAAGTCCATTAATTCCTATCATACTAGTCTACGTCCATGAAGCCCATCAAACCCAACATGCATATCAAATCAAGAGTTAGATTACTTACCTGTGTGGATCGGGTGCCGGTAGACTCGAAGGCCATATCTCAACCATAGCATTTTACCAATTTATAAACTACTATCGGGCCCATTTCACGGCTGAGTTTTGTAACTCGGGTTCGATACCAAAATGTAACGCCCCAAACTCGACCCAAACGCTACGACTGGATCTCGGTATGCTACGGGGTTCAACGTTAAAAACTTCACTTGGATGATTTTCGAAAATTCAGTTTGTTTATTTAGGTATTCGCTAAAATAAGTGATATTTGAAGAAAACCTTTACTTTTTCTTTGAACGTGTTTGAAAATCCCATATTATTACTGCTTATAGATAAGTCTTTGAACATAAAGTTAAATTTTAAAAAAAATAGAATAAAGACATTAACAAGTATAATTTAAACCTAAGCTATGGAGCCTTATTACATAAATAGTCCCAAAATTGAAAACTTAAAGGAAAGCTGAAAATAGTCTATGAAAATATATGACTTGATGGCCCCTCGAGTCCGCCTCGGCTCTGAAAAGTCAGGGAAAATAAAGGGGTGAGTCACCAAGACTCAGTGTGCAAATCCCGAAAACACATAAAAGGCTTGAGGCCCATAAACACATTATGGGCCTTGGCCCATACACAATGGCAACAAAATAATCACATGCCGCATGGCCCAACCCAACCTAAAAGTCCATCCTCTACACACCACCCGTGCATCAGCCATCACACCTCGGGGATTTCTATAATCAACCCACCAACTTGCGCTACACACCATATCGATGGTCATGCTTGTCGGTTATAATGCCGATCACCATGTGACCTTATAATCCATCGTGGCGAGCCACCGATCAACTGTGTGACCTTATAATCAAGTGTGGCGAGCCACCGATCACTATTGTGACCTAAGTGTACATATCGTGGTTTAACCACCGATCACTAGGTGGCCTTTTAACATGCTCTTCCCCTTCATCATATCAACCCCATCCCATGCATACATCCATGCAGAAGCAAAATAACATATAACCTAAAAGATCACGATCTATCACATACATCGATACACATAGAGAAGTTTCTATGATTACGTGCACTGCATCCCTTGCCTACCCTTTTCGTAATGTCGATCTGTCCATACAGACCTTTTTCCCGCTTTTAGCCCATAACATATATAGTACAGATTAATTAGTGTGATAGAGATCTACACATCCGATTCTGATCAAGATGATACTTTCTATGTCAACACTATCGGTGGCCGATACGATCGCTAATCGCCTTTGGTTTTGTTCTCAAGCCGGTCCACAACCCGGCACAATCCGAATCAGCGACACCATTCGTTTCTTAAACTTAGGGGTTGGATTTACGGGTCCAATCCCTCCTCGCTTGATCGACATTTGATTCCATCAAAAGACCTTATCAGTTGCTACCACCCACATATGGTTATTAATCCGTAACACATGGTTAAGACCACAAATATAATAAACGAGCCTAACGAAAATCTAAAGAGAACCCCTTACCTTGAAATCCCGAAAAGAGGTATGGGTCTCAGAGACTAGCGATTTCCAGCTTTGGGGATCTAGATGATTTGATCTACTTCGATTCTCGAAATGTTGCCCCAAGATGAGAACACAAGAACAGTCAAAACATTACTCCAAAGTTAATCTTATCACATCAATTAGCCTTTCGGCTTTGGCCTCCAAAAACCAAAAGAGAAAGGAAGAACAGAAGAAATTGGCACTTACCTTAACACAGAGAATTCGGCAACTCCTAGAGAATTTCAGCTTTTGAGAAGATCAAAAAGAAAGATGGTGCAAAGGAATCTATGGAGGTTCGACTTAATGAAGGAATCAAAAGAAAAAGATGCAGAGGAAGATTATGAGGTTTCAGTTTGTAGGAAAAAGTAGAGAAAAACAATGGACATTCGGCTTTAGCATAAAAGTGGAGATGAGAGAATGGAATTAGGGGTTTCGGCTTTAGCAGAGAATGAGAGAAGAGAGTAAGAGAATAAAACCCAAATGCCGAAAATAAAGAAGTATACCCCTCCCCTAAAGAGAATTTCGGCTCTTACCAAACAAATGCCGAAAATGTCTATTTTGCAAACTAAAAACCCATCCTATCAATAGGGAAATTTCGGCACCCCTTAGCTATACAAAATCGATTCCCCCTTCCCACCTAGAGTTTGAAAATCGGCCACCACTCAGCTTACCAGATAACTCCTAGATTTTCTCCCTTATCTCCATCTGATCACTCGTCCTCAAGTGGCATGGATAACACCACCTCTTCCTTCCTTTATCTGCCACATTATCAGCCATATTATCCACATTATCCCACTCATTAAATCTCCCTATTTTTAAGCATTCCAACCGACTCCAACTCCCTCACTTTTGACGCCAAAAACATTTAAAATAAGTGGGTAATGCGACTCGAACCTTGGACCTCCTTATTGCTTATCACGCCACCTCAAAGCCCCTAAGTAACGCCACTGACCACTGGCCACAAGCCCATTTGTGTGTCTTACTTTACAGATAATATCTTTTAAGCCCCTATTCTAACCGGCTTTCCCTAGAGTGCCCAAGCGAAAAATTTGACTAAGGCCTCGGCCCAATTCCTGAGCCCAATCTGAACCCCTTAAACATTCCAATTAACACATTAAGCATAACAACACATTAAATGCATAGCCCCACCAATCCAGGATGTTACATGGGGGCTGTGCTGGGCGCTTGCGGCGCCTAGGGTTTCAGAAACCCTAGGCTTCTGATTCTGTTTAGTATTTGGGCTCTTTTGGGCCCCGTAGGTTTTGGGTTTGTTGGGGTTAAGGGTTTGGTTTTGGGTAGTCTGTTTTTTTTGGTATCGAGCCACGACTGGCATTTGGGCCTTTGTAATCTGAACCAAAAAAAAAAAAACTTCGCCAAGCTGTCGAAACCATTTTTTAAAATTTTTTGAAAAACGGGAATCGACTTTAAAAAATAAAAATGGGAGTCGCCACTGATCTTTTTTTTTTGTTTAGGTGTGATCAAATCACCTTATAAAACATTTTTTGTTTTATTTAAAATATTGAGTTTGGCCTACGAATTTCAAGAAAACGGGTTCGGGAGTCGGTTACGTACGAGGAAGGGTTAGCACCCTCGTAACGCCCAAAAATTGGTACCTAATTGATAAACTAATGTCTTAATGTCAAAAATTTGAAAAATTTAAAATACAATCCTTTTATTTGAAAGAAAACTTGAATAAATCAAATTGTACGCCAAGACCCACTTATCTCAAAGAAATAAAATGTCACACCCAATGAGTTAGGATGCAACATTTTAAGACTTTGAAACTAAGCTTGCCTTTATTTGTAGAAAATTCTTACCTCGAGACAATAAAACATCATATCCAATAAGTTTAGGACACAACATCTCGAATTCCCGAGAATAAGTTTTGATTTGAAACTTTTGCTTTGATTTTAAGAGAATAATTGGTTCTTTTAGATTCGATGAGAAAAATTAAAACCCAGTAAGTTAGGGTACGATTTCTTTCGAATCATAGAACGCGGAGCATTTGCGTATTTTAAAAATCAGGTAAAAAGGTGATATAATTTTATAAATAAATGTAAAGCAAATTACGATACTAATTTGTATGACAAATTAATGGTGATAAAAATACAAATAACAATAACAAAGATAGAAATAAAATAAAAGCGAAATAAACAAATAAAATAGAAGAAAATAAAAGAAAACAATAGCCAAAAATAAAAGCTAATGATGAATTAATAAATAAATAAATATTATATACCATAAAAAAAGAAAAAAATAATAAAAATAGCAATAATAATGTTGATAATAAAAATAATAACAACAACAATAATAATAATAATGATAAATATAAGAATAATAAAGTTAGTTATAAAAAATAATAGTAATAGTAACGTAAAAATAATAATAGTAACATCAATGATATTAAGAATAATAAGAATTAAGATTAATAATAATAATATAATTAAAAAAACACAAAAGAAATAAAAAAAAAGGACGCAATTGAACTTAAAAACATGAATCTGGGGCAAATTAGAAATAAAAATAAAAAATGGACTAATTAGATCACGTGAATAACAAGGTGGGGCTAAAAGGGAAAATATCCCCCGCCCTCCAAAACGCGGTGTTCTGCGCGGGACTAAATTAAAACAGAAGAAAATCTATGGGGAAAATTTGAAAATAAAGAAAAATTGAATTAAAAAGGTAAAAAAGCGGAAGGACCAAATGCGCAAATAGTCCTTTCCACAAAACACGCGGATCCTGAGGGCATTCCGGTCGGGTAATCGGGTCAGCCCCCCAAAACGACGTCGTTTCAAGCGTTAGGGGGGCTGCCCAAAACGGCGCCGTTCTAGCAGGCTATAAAAGCCAAAATTTTGTAAAAATTTTCATTTCTTCTTTCTGTTAAAAAAAAAACAAAAAAATTTTCAGAATTCTCTCTCTCAGCGATTTTTGGCGAGTTCCCTGGCGAGACTCCGACACCGATCGCCACCATCGGTGCCGCCGTGAACGGCGGTCAGAGTTCGGAAAATGTAAGTTTTTTCCTCCCCTTTTTTACTGTATCTTAATACGCATATATAGTCTAAAAAAATAAAAAAAAAATCTTTATGTATGTATAACAGTTTCGAAAAAATAATAAAATAAAAGAAAATATAATAAACCTTGATTGATTTCTTGTATTGATTTCGTATGTGTTTTTTTCTGTCTATGCCTGTATGTGTCGTGTATGTGTGGTGTTCTTACAGATTGCCTTAGGGTTATTTATAACCCAAAAATAAAATCGGAAAATAAATACAAAATCACAATCTGCTGCTACTGTCTATTTTCTTTCCTTGTTTTCCAGGTGAATGGCGAGAACCACGGCGGTGGAGCGCTATCCGTGCACTGATTGCGGCGCAACTGGGGGCTGTGATGGGCGCTTGCGGCGCCTAGGGTTTCAGAAACCCTAGGCTTCTGATTCTGTTTGGTATTTGGGCTCTTTTGGGCCCCGTAGGTTTTGGGTTTGTTGGGGTTAAGGGTTTAGTTTTGGGTAGTCTGTTTTGTTTGGTATTGGGCCACGAGTGGCATTTGGGCCTTTGTAATCTGGACTAAAAAAAAACTGGACATTTGGTATTTTTGGTTTTTTTTTTGAATGGTATGGACCCGGGAAAAATGGGCTTATTACAATGATATGATAGCATGATGAATTGGTACAAGTTGGAATGACTTATATGCTTAAAAATGTTGTATTTTTCTGGTCTGAAGTAGAAGTATCGATATTCGTGTTGTAAAAATGATACCTCTGTAATTTTGAAATGTGCAGGAAGTCAGAATCGTAAATTGGAATCAATACCATATCACGAGTATCGATACTCGGGGTAAATTTATCGATACTTTTTAAATTGTACTGATATTTTCAAGGTTTTGATTTTTGGACAGGAAACAAAATGTTGTTTTGGTATCGATTTTCCAATCAGTATCGATACCATTTAAAGGAAATATCGATACCTTTGTTTTAGTATCGATACCTACGTGATTGTCTTGGTAATTTTGCTAAGTGGTCCTAATTCATGTTTAATTATTATTATAAGTTTATTTAAAGTATGTTTGGCATGTTTTAATGATGGTTGATATATGTTTGACATTAAATTTATAAGATCATTGATAAAGAAGATGGTTTCTTATTAATGTGATAATTTACTATAAGTATGACATGAGACGGTGGTGTGGTATCTTTATATTCGGGCTTGGCAACCAGGCCGAGTATAGGGTGTTACACATGGTCTACTCCAAACTCGACAAAAACATTCATTTACTAGCTAAAATCTAGAACTCACATGGATGTCATCACTGTATCTATCTTCCAAGCCTTTTTCCTTTGCTACACGAGCCTCCTTGATCAATACAACATAATAACTATATTAAAATCTAACTAAGACTATTCATTATCACAAAAACCATAATTTTGTTGCATGTAGAGGTCATTTGAATGATTATCCGTCACTTTACCCCAAAATAGAACAGAACCAATAATTTACTGAAATCCTTAACTACTTTCTTTTTCTTGAATCTGCTAATGCAGAGAGATTAGAAAACTTACCAGCATGCAAGACTTGCAATTTCTAAGACTAAATCCTTAGTCTTTCCCCTCCATGCACAAACATTTCCTCAATCTTTCTCTCTTCCATGGCAAACCAGAGAGAAAAGAAGAATAATACAAAAAACAAAGGATAATAAGAGGTACATATTTATCTAATAAGTGCGTTGAATTTCCTTCTTGGCATGTCATCTATATCCTAATAGTTCGTTACTCGTCTGCATGGGCTTTATGTAACACCCTAAAATTCGAGTATCGATTATTGCATGTTTTGGTGTTTAGATTATGAAGGAAAAATTTTCTTATTTCTTTTTGTGCCTACTATAGTTCGGAAGAAGAGTATAAAATTATTCGGGTATGGAATAATTTTTAGTTTGAGAATTTATTGAAATGAAGCAAGTGGCATTGACACTTAAGTTAAATTAAGTGTTAAATAGTAGCATAAGATGAGTATATGGCAAAGTGGTGTTGGCGCATGAGTTAGTGCATGAGGGAGAAGGTTTGAATCCCTTGTTTAGCATCTAGATGAATTTTATTTTTTAATTTTTCTGCACATGTATAGCAAGTGTCGACCAAGTGCATATATGGTAAGTGTTGACCTTGTTATTTTTAGTTAGTATATCAAAGGATTAAGGAAATTGTTAATTTATGGAAGGGAATCAAGAAATTAAGGAAAGATATGGAGACATAGGGCAAGTATCAAGGAAAGTGTTTTGGAAATAAAATCATGGCCATTTGACCATGCATAGGGACGACATTATGGTCTAGGGGGGAGCCGAATTTTTGGTGTTAGTTTGGCTAGGATTTGAAGTCTCTTTTTGGTCATTCTTAGTTTTGTGCATAGTTTTGCAAATTCTCTCAACCTCTCTCCCTTGGCCGAATTTGATCCTTGGTAAGCCTTGATTTTTTTTGACCATTTGGTCATTATTGCACATCATTTGGTATTCTTTTTGTGCCCTTTTCTCATTAGTGCCGAAATCACCTACATCAAAAGACCATTCCTTTCTTTTCTCTCCTTTTCTCCATTGCCGAATGTGCCTTGATCTTAAACCCATCTCTTTCTTTCTCTTTTGTTTTCTTTGAAAACCGAATTATCATCATCAACCCTATTCTCTTATTTTGATTTCTTTTCAATCAATACTTTCTCCTTTAATCTCTTCATGGCCAATGTTAGTGTACCTTAACCGAACCATTTTCTTTTCTTTGATTCTTCATAGCCGAATATCTCTCTATTCATAAGCAACATTCTCAATCGTTTCTTTTCAACCGTGGAAAATAGGTAAGGGTTCTTTTTCGTCTTCGATTAGTTTATAGTATTTGGCGAATATGGATGGTGGTTTGAAGGCTTTCTTAGATCAAAATAAACGTTCATTCTATTAACATTTATTTTTGTTATACTTTAGTGCGATAACGGAAGATTGGAAATCAAGAGGTCGTGTGTGACATAGTGCGCTTGGATCGATTTCCCTTGTGGAACAAGAATATTTGTGGTAAGGAAATCTCGTTCTCAAAGCCTTTAGTCATAATCGATATATATATATATGTGATTAGGACGTGCTAACGATCTTTGTCTTTGAAGACAATCAAGATAGGGAAGAAACGGGCCGTATATAGTGTTCGGAAGAAGGGTGGTACCATTAATCCCCTAAGTATAAACAAAGGATCAGATCAAGAAATCCGGGATTTCCCAATCGGTTGTGGACGTTCATCCGAGGAGAATCAATTGTTTGAAGTAGTTCGTACTCCCGAACCATTATTTGTTCGTGGATTTGATTCGGTTAACGAACCATCAATCGGGGAGAAACCGCAAGTGGAAGTAGTTCAAAAATCCGAGGTAAATTTTAGATCGTTATGTTTAGATCGGTTTTATTATTAGATTATAATGATAATAAGTTATCGTTATATGTATAGGTGTTGACGAAGGAAAGTCTAGTTCTCACCATAACCGGTGTGTAACTTCACACTTATCTTTCGGGTTAGATACTAAACAAGTAAGTATTATGATAAATCGTAAAAATGGCAAAAATCGAAATTTATGTGATAATTAACACTTTTGTGTAAATGCATGAAGACGGTTAAAGTCGGAAAAACTGCTAGATTGTTAAATTGGGCCGAAAAACTGCTAGATTGATAAATTGGGCCGAAAAACTGCTAGATCAAAAAATTGGGTCAAAAGACTGCTAGATCGCTAAATGGGCCAAAAACCTTCTAGTTCGACATTTGGGCCTAAGTTCGCTAGATTGCTAAATGGGCTAAATACTATTTTGTTTAATGGACCCAAATGAAAAGTTTAATTAAAAACTCATTTGTGTTATGGGTTACTTGATAAAATTTTTATGATTTAAAGTTTGTTATTCATACATAATTGCATAGGATGGGATTTCATGAAGAGAAGTAAGGCCTGTGGCCATGAATTTAGTTCGGTGTCTCTGCCACAAAATTTGGCTTAATGCCTCTAGTTCGGTGACTATGTCACAATCTAGTTCGGTAGTGCACTACAAGATTATTTAAAAGGCTAAATGCCTACGATTGGTGTGTTTGGCGGGGTGGGTTGACTTGATCCCCACAGGTGTGCTGGTTGGTACGGGGGTGTGTAGCGGATGGAAATTAGGCTTGGTTGGGAAATTCATTTTACATGCATTTTATATATTTTATTTCACTTTATATTGTAAAATTGTAATTGGGCTCAAGCCCAAATTAATGCCTTGATGGTCCGGCCCAATAATGGTGGTAAGTGAGTTACACACTCGAGTTCTTTGTAACTCACCCCGCTTTATTATCCATCTCGTAATGGAAATTGATGTGGACTTGGGCCGGGGATGACTTGGTGGAGGCCATACTACGAGCTTGGGTTTTATAAACTATGAACTTTATTTAAGTTACTTATTTTAATTACTATTTTGGGTATGTTGTAATAAGGCCTCTAATTATATTTTTATGGATTTTTATGTGTGGATGGATTTAATTTTATTTTAAGACTCTTAATATGGGCGTATGTTAAAATCTATAAAGTTTTCTTAAAAATATTGTGTTTTATAACAATTTTGGACACCTAAATTACTTTTCAATTTCTTTCAAATTCTTTTAAAACTACGTTAAGGTTTTGACTAATATATAATTGTACTTAGTTTTTATTAAATCCTTATTTCTAAAGGTTTTGCATTCTTTGCTTTACTTAAATCATTAGAGAAATTTTGGATGTTCGTTTCGGTGTGACAAACCAAATCTCGCCTTAACGCATAGAGCTGGTTTGGGGCGTTACATTTAATGGTATCGAGCCGTGTTTCAAAACTCGGGCTGTGGTGTGGGTTCAATAATGATGTTTGTTTGAAAACAATTCAAAAATTCTAGACTTTATGATTTAAAGGTAGTATGGCACCATGAGCATCCCGTGCCAAGTCAAGTAAGTATCTCATATCGATTGTTTATATTGTGATATGATCAAAGAAACACTCTAGAACTTCTAGTTTTAGGTGTTGAAAACCGTAGAGATTGAGACAATAGGATATGGTTGCGAAAACAACTCTATCTCTTTCATATCATAAAACATCGTTAATAAACAATCTGAAATAGTATTTTGATTCATAAAACTCTTAATCGAGTTAAATCACCATTATGAGCTCTAGAGGACGTGGTCGTGGACGCGGTAGACGTGGCCGTGGTAGAGGACGAGGTGTTAGAGGCACAACCGGCAAGCACCGGATCATATGCCGGAAATGGATGCACCGCGTCACTCAAAAGTGAGACGGATCACATAATCATATGGAAGAGGATAATGCGTGACGCGAGCAATGCTTTGCGAGTCCTTGAAAGGGTCGCCGGAGCTAGAACCGCCAACACTCGTGGGTCGATATCGGACGCTTGAAATCAAGTGGTGCCGAGGTTTTCAGAGGTGTCTCAAGTGTAGCTCCAAATGTTGCTGAATATTGGCTTGAGGCGAAAGGAGCGAATTATGGACGATCTTGAGTGCACCGTGGGAACAAAAATTAAGGGGCGCGGTGTCCTTGTTAAGGGACGAAGCATACCAATGGTGGCTTCTTCGTCCGAGAAGGCACCGAAGTCGCATTAGTTAATTGGGAATTCTTTAAAGTTTCCTTCCAAGGGAAATATGTAGGAACGAGTTATGTTGATGCCGAAGGAAGGAATTTCGAATCTGGTCCAAGGAATAAGACAAAGGCGAAGATATGAAGTCGAAGCTTTGCGCTTGAGTCGCTATGCTCGAACAATAGTGGCAATGGATCATGAGCGTTGTGTACGCTTTGAGGATGGCTTGAACGATGAATTGCGGGTTTTGATAGCCCCACAACAAGTTAGAACTTTTGCCACGCTTGTGGAAAAGGCCAAGATAGCCAAGAGGTTAAGAACTCGGAACGTCGAATCGGGACGAGCTAGAGGCAAGAGAGATATGAAGTATTCGGGTTCTTCAAAAAGGTTTACTGAAGAGGCCTCGAACGAGGAACCACCTCAGGAAGAACACTGTGAATCGTGAATCGTAGTCGAGATTGTGCTTGATTGTGGGAAAGGCATTCGGAGAGTCTTTGGAAGAAAACGGGTGCTTGCTATAAATGCGAGTCGATGGATCATCAATTTAGGAATTTCCCTCGTCGAATGGATACAACTCAGGAAGCTCGTAATATTGATGCACCATCGGCAAGAGGAATTCAGCAACCACCGAGGTCGTGGACCAGTCGTGGTGGTAATGGGGCCGGGCGTGGTCAAGGTGCAATGGTCGAGGAAATGGTCCTAGAGGCAACACAGATGCAAGACAGCCAGGATTGGTATATGCAGTTAGACGCCGTGAGGATGGCAATGCACCTGATGTCATAACTGGTACGTTCTTCATTTTTGATGTACCTGTTATTGCTTTGATAGATATTGGTTCTACCCATTCGTATGTTGCTAGCACCATATCCGAAACTTGAATTTAGACTCAAAATTTCGATAATGAGATGAAGGTAATTAGTCCTTTAGGACAATCGGTATTGGTAAATAAACTATTTAGAGATGTGCCCTTAGAAATTCAAGGAGAAATATTTTTGGCAAATTTGATGGAATTGCCTTTTGGCGAGTTCGATATCATTTTGGGCATGGATTGGTTGGTTAAGCACCGCGAAATTGGATTGTCTTTGAAAAGCGGATGTCAATAAGGACGGTGGAGGATAAAGAAATAATTATGATAGGCGAGCGAAGGAATTACTCGGCAAATGTGGTATCTGCACTTAAGGCAGAAAGGTTGGTGCGAAAAGGGTATGGAGCATTTTTAGCATTTATTAGTGCTTTAGATGCCAAAGAGTTGTCAGTGGAAGATGTGAGGACAGTGAAGGAATTTTCGATGTATTTCTGAAGAACTTCCTGTACCTCCAGATCGGGAAGTGGAATTCGGTATTGAGCTTTTGCCCAGAACGGCTCCAGTGTCCATTGCTCCTTATAGAATGGCACCGAAGGAGTTGGCGGAGCTTAAAGCTTAAATTCAAGAATTACTAGATCGAGGCTTTATTCAACCGAGTGTGTCTCCGGGAGCACCGGTTTTGTTTGTTAAGAAGAAAGATGGGTCGATGCGCGATGTGTATTGACTACGTGTAATTAAATAAATTGACGATCAAGAATAGGTACCCTCTCCCAAGAATTGACGACTGTTTGATCAATTGAAGGGAGCTTGATTTTCCAAAATTGATTTGAGATCGGGTTATCATCGACTTAAGGTGAAAGAAGCGGATATTCACAAGACGGCTTTCCGAACTCGTTATGGACATTATGAGTTTTTGGTGATGCCGTTTGGGTTGACCAATGCACCAGTGCATTTATGGATATGATGAACCGGTCTTTCAACCATATTTAGACCGGTTTGTGGTGGTATTCATAGATGACATTCTCGTATATTCAAGGAATGAAGAGGAGCATGACTCGCATTTGTGAATTGTATTGCGCTTACTTTGAGATAATCAATGTATGCCAAATTCGAGTAAATGTGAATTCTCGTTAAGGAAGTGACTTTCTTGGGTCATGTGGTGTCACCAAGGAATAAGGGTGGATCCTCGGAGATTGAGGTCAGATTGGATTGGAAACCACCAAAGTCGATGAGTCGAGATTCGGAGTTTCTTGGGTTTGGTCGGTTACTATAGACGCTTTGTTGAGGGGTTTTCGTTGATTGGTTGCACCCTCTACTAAGCTTTTAAGCGAAAGGAGTACCGTTTATATGGACTGAAAAACAGCAAGAAAGTTTCGATGAATTGAAGAAGATTTTGACTGAGCGCCAGGTATTGATTCAACCTGAGGCCGGAAAGGAGTTTACGCTTTATTGTGATGCGTCGCATACGGGATTAGGTTGCGTATTGATGCAAAGTGGGAAAGTGGTAGCTTATGCTTCTCGTCGCTTGAGACCGCATGAAGTAAACTACCCTACTCATGACTTGGAGTTAGTCTGCGAGTGTTTGCTCTAAAGATTTGGAGGCATTACCTCTACGGTGAAAAGTCTATCATCTATACGGATCACAAGAGACTTAAGTATCTTCTTACTCGTAAGAATTAAACTTGAGACAACGAAGATGGGTGGAGCTGTTAAAGGACTATGATTTCTCAATCGAGTATCATCCCGAAAAGCTAATGTGGTAGCGCACGCGTTAAGTCGTAAGGTGGTATCGATTTGAGAGCAATGTTTGCCCATTTAAGTTTGTACGAGGATGGTAGTTTGATAGTGGAACTTCGTGAAGCCTCCGTGGTTGGAGCAAATTAAGAAAAAGCAAATATTAGATGAAAAGTTGGGACCTTTACTTCAACAAGTTGAAAATGGAGGAATAGAGGATTTTGGTATAAACACGGAAGGTGTGTTGTGCTTTCGTGGAAAAGTCTCAGTATGCCTAAGGACTTAGATCTCGAGACAAATGATTCTTCGAGAGGCGCATAGTATCCCTTATGCTATGCACCCCGAGGAAATAAGATGTATCGATCTTCGTGAACAATATTGGTGGCCGTGGTTGAAGCGTGAGATTTACGAATTTGTGGGAAAATGTTTAACTTGTCGCAAGTGAAGGCGGAACATCAATTGTCGTCGAGGATTATTACAACCGTAAAGATTCCTCTTTGGAAATGGGAGCGGATAACAATGGATTTTGTTAGTGGGTTACCTTTAACACCTACTAAGAAAAACTCGTTTGGGTAATTGTTGATCGTTTGACGAAGACCGCTCATTTTCTACCAGGTTAAATGCGGATTACTCGTTACGTAAGTTGGCTAAGTATGCGTATCCGAAATCGTGAGGTTGCATGGGGTACCTACGTCTATTATATCGAGATAGGGATCCTAGGTTTACGTCCACGGTTTTGGAAAGACCGCATGAAGCTTTGGGAACAAAGCTAAACTTCATCTGGCTTTTCATCCTCGATCGATGGTCAATCAGAAAGAGTAATTCAGATTCTGGAAGACATGTTAAGGGGTTGTATAATCGACTTCAAAGGTAGTTGGGAGGATTTTCTACCATTGGCAAAATTTGCTTACAACAATAGCTATCAGTCTAGCATTCAGATGGCACCCTACGAGGCATTATATGGTCGTAGGTGTCGCTCTCCTAGTTGTTGGACTGAATTGGGCGAACGACAGATGTTAGGTCCAGAGCTGATTTTTGAAATGGAAGAAAAAGGTAAAAGCTATTCGAGCACGGTTAAAGGAAGCTTCAGATAGACAAAAGTCGTATGCAGATCTGAAGCGTAGAAGTATTGAGTATGCTGTGGGGGATCAAGTGTTCTTGAAGGTCTCACCTTGGAAGAAGATTTTTAGGTTTGGGAAGAAGGGCAAATTGAGTCCTAGATACATTGGACCATACCGTATGGTGAAGCGTGTTGGTCCAAAGGGCCTATCGATCGAATTACCTCCGGAGTTGAGTCGATTCATAATGTTTTTCATGTTTCCATCTTTGAGGCGCTATAGATCGGATCCTTCGCACATAGTACCTGTAGAAGAAGTGGAGTTGAAGTCGACTTGTCTTTTGAGGAGGAACCAAAGTGGAAATCTTAGACCGAGATGTTAAGGTGCTAAGAAATAAAACCGTGCCGTTGGTCAAGATTTTATGGCGTAACCACGAGTGGAGGAAGCTACGTGGGAACCTCGAGGATGCAATTCGACAACAATACCCTCACCTTTTTCAACTGTAAATTTCGAGGACGAAATTTTTTTAGGAGGGTAGAGTTGTAACACCCTAAAATTCGAGTATCGATTATTGCATGTTTTGGTGTTTAGATTATGAAGGAAAAATTTTCTTATTTCTTTTTGTGCCTACTATAGTTCGGAAGAAGAGTATAGAATTATTCGGGTATGGAATAATTTTTAGTTTGAGAATTTATTGAAGTGAAGCAGTGGCATTGACACTTAAGTTAAATTAAGTGTTAAATAGTAGCATAAGATGAGTATATGGCAAAGTGGTGTTGGCGTATGAGTTATTGCATGAGGGAGAAGGTTCGAATCCCTTGTTTAGCATCTAGATGAATTTTATTTTTTAATTTTTCTGCACATGTATAGCAAGTGTCGGCCAAGTGCATATATGGTAAGTGTTGACCTTGTTATTTTTAGTTAGTATATCAAAGGATTAAGGAAATTGTTAATTTATGGAAGGGAATCAAGAAATTAAAGAAAGATATGGAGACATAGGGCAAGTATCAAGGAAAGTGTTTTGGAAATAAAATCATGGCCATTTGGCCATGCATAGGGACTGACATTATGGTCTAGGGGAGCCAATTTTTGGTGTTAGTTTGGCTAGGATTTGAAGTCTCTTTTTGGTCATTCTTAGTTTTGTGCATAGTTTTGCAAATTCTCTCAACCTCTCTCCCTTGGCCGAATTTGATCCTTGGTAAGCCTTGATTTTTTTTGACCATTTGGTCATTATTGCACATCATTTGGTATTCTTTTTGTGCCCTTTTCTCATTAGTGCCGAAATCACCTACATCAAAAGACCATTCCTTTCTTTTCTCTCCTTTTCTCCATTGCCGAATGTGCCTTGATCTTAAACTCATCTCTTTCTTTCTCTTTTGTTTTCTTTGAAAACCGAATTATCATCATCAACCCTATTCTCTTATTTTGATTTCTTTTCAATCAATACTTTCTCCTTTAATCTATTCATGGCGAATGTTAGTGTACCTTAACCGAACCATTTTCTTTTCTTTGATTCTTCATAGCCGAATATCTCTCTATTCATAAGCAACATTCTCAATCGCTTTCTTTTCAACCGTGGAAAATAGGTAAGGTTTCTTTTTCGTCTTCGATTAGTTTATAGTATTTGGCCGAATATGGATGGTGGTTTGAAGGCTTTCTTAGATCAAAATAAACGTTCATTCTATTAACGCTTATTTTTGTTATACTTTAGTGCGATAACGGAAGATTGGAAATCAAGAGGTCGTGTGTGACATAGTGCGCTTGGATCGATTTCCTTGTGGAACAAGAATATTTGTGGTAAGGAAATCTCGTTCTCAAAGCCTTTAGTCATAATCGATATATATATATGTGATTAGGGCGTGCTAACGATCTTTGTCTTTGAAGACAATCAAGATAGGGAAGAAACGGGCCGTATATAGTGTTCTAAGAAGGGTGGTACCATTAATCCCCTAAGTATAAACAAAGGATCAGTATCGACAATCCGGGATTTCCACGGGTTGTGGACGTTCATCCAGGAGAATCAATTGTTTGAAGTAGTTCGTACTCCCGAACCATTATTTGTTCGTGGATTTGATTCGGTTAACGAACCATCAATCGGGAGAAACCGCAAGTGGAAGTAGTTCAAAAATCCGAGGGTAAATTTTAGATCGTTATGTTTAGATCGGTTTTATTATTAGATTATAATGATCATAAGTTATCGTGATATGTATAGGTGTTGACGAGCGGAAAGTCTAGTTCTCACCATAACCAGTGTGTAACTTCACACTTATCTTTCGGGTTAGATACTAAACAGTAAGTATTATGATAAATCGTAAAAATGGCAAAATCGAAATTTATGTGATAATTAACACTTTTGTGTAAATGCATGAAGACGGTTAAAGTCGGAAAAACTGCTAGATTGTTAAATTGGGCCGAAAAACTGCTAGATTGATAAATTGGGCCGAAAAACTGCTAGATCGAAAAATTGGGTCAAAAGACTGCTAGATCGCTAAATGGGCCAAAAACCTTCTAGTTCGACATTTGGGCCTAAGTTCGCTAGATTGCTAAATGGGCTAAATACTATTTTGTTTAATGGACCCAAATGAAAAGTTTAATTAAAAACTCATTTGTGTTATGGGTTACTTGATAAAATTTTTATGATTTAAAGTTTGTTATTCATACATAATTGCATGGGATGGGATTTGATGAAGAGAAGTAAGGCCTGTGGCCATGAATCTAGTTCGGTGGCTCTGCCACAAAATTTGGCTTAATGCCTCTAGTTTGGTGACTATGTCACAATCTAGTTCGGTAGTGCACTACAAGATTATTTAAAAGGCTAAATGCCTACGATTGGTGTGTTTGGCGGGGTGGGTTGACTTGATCCCCACAGGTGTGCTGGTTGGTACGGGGGTGTGTAGCGGATGGAAATTAGGCTTGGTTGGGAAATTCATTTTACATGCATTTTATATATTTTATTTCACTTTATATTGTAAAAATTGTAATTGGGCTCAAGCCCAAATTAATGCCTTGATGGTCCGCCCAATAATGGTGGTAAGTGAGTTACACATCGAGTTCTTTGTAACTCACCCCGTTTTATTATCCATCTCGTAATGGAAATTGATGTGGACTTGGGCGGGGATGACTTGGTGGAGGCCATACTACGAGTTTGGGTTTTATAAACTATGAACTTTATTTAAGTTACTTATTTTAATTACTATTTTGGGTATGTTGTAATAAGGCCTCTAATTATATTTTTATGGATTTTTATGTGTGGATGGATTTAATTTTATTTTAAGACTCTTAATATGGGCGTATGTTAAAATCTATAAAGTTTTCTTAAAAATATTGTGTTTTATAACAATTTTGGACACCTAAATTACTTTTCAATTTCTTTCAAATTCTTTTAAAACTACGTTAAGGTTTTGACTAATATATAATTGTACTTAGTTTTTATTAAATCCTTATTTCTAAAGGTTTTGCATTACTGTTTTACTTAAATCATTAGAGAAATTTTGGATGTTCGTTCGGTGTGACAAACCAAATCTCGTCTTAACGCATAGACCTGGTTTGGGGCGTTACACTTTATTAATGGCCAAACCATTACATTTATTCATTTAACATAAATGACATAATTTACAATTTAGTCTTTATTTCAATAATCATACTATAACTTGTATATCTTATACACATTTATCTCATATAACACCATAACTTTAACATTCCTTTACTTAAGCCCTCTTTCCACCGTCAACAATGTCATAACATACTTTATTGATTTTATGATTTAGTCATTTTTATACTATTATTATGAATTACCATAATTTCATAACTTAAACTAAAATTTGCATCATCAAAACTACTTACGGTTAACAATTACTATACATAACATTATTAAAGTAGTAATTAAGATACTTAATTAACTTAATTTCTATTTAACATAACTTAAACATAATTAAATTCTTGAAGTACTTAAATCCAAAATTTGGATGATAGATTCTTCTTCCTTCTTACTCTTTAGACAACTCTTTCATTTTTCCTTCAATTTTATCTTCAATCTTCTTCTCTTTTTCTTCATTAACATAAAAAACATATATTGTTTACATGATAAACTATAATCAAATAACTTTTTTACACTATTTATTGAAATAAACATGTATACTATAAAGATGTTATCATCTCTTACCTTAGTACCTTGATACCAAACCCTAACCCTAACTTTGTCTGTAACACCCTAGACTCGACCCATTCGCCAGGTTCGGGTACCGGATGATACAAAGACCCAAATAACTTCACGATATTTCCAATCCTGCTCTAATCAAATTTTTAAACACTTAAATTACATAGCAAACTATATTAACAATCATACAGAACAAATGTTAAATTCTTATAACTTAGGTTCGAATAACTATTAATAAATTTTTAAATTAAACTTGAATACGAATATAATAAATTTAAACCCAGAGGCGCGTGACCTCCTCCAGATGTACTAACGTCCAGAATGTGAACACTGTAGTAAAAGATATGGATATATGAGGTGGTATCCGCAAGTATACATGTCCAGTTTTAATATAGTTACAATAGAGTAGGTGAGTACTCCGAGGATTGTACCCAAGGGAGGCGAGTACTAGATCAATTTTAACCTAAACACCAAAAGATCTAATTAGTACTTTAATTTAGTTATATTACGAAAGTAAAATAAAATGAGTTTTTAAGATTTTTATAATAATAAAATAAAATAACATAAAGAAATAAACTTCAAGAGATCAAAGAATAGAATAAATCAAATCTGATTATAGGTGATTAGCTCGCTTCAACTATTGCTTCAGGTTCCTCGTCAACCAACTAGTTGCTAACCCAGCAGGATCTTCCAATCTTCCACACAAATAACGAGTCAACAAGGACTACTTATCTTCCAACCTCACAGTCCAGACTAGTTTGGGGTAAAGGTGTTCACAGTTAGGCCATACCAATTTTGGGTTAATTTCCACCTTGATGACTTCCTAGGGTTGTCAGGCCTAGGGTTTAGGTTCTTCCTTTCCCAAACATTTGATCTGTTGAGTAACCCTATAAAATAGTTAATAGATCATACCTTGATCGTAGTGTCGAGAGTCTTAATATTTATATAATGAATGATCTAGCCTAGAAACTAACTATCACCACGATTGAGGCAAGTGCACCTATCGAACAGTAGTATAGCTCAGTGGCAAGACCGGATTGTCGAACCCAAAGGAACCAAAAGTACTAATACTGACTTTCTTTTTATTATTTAGCCTAAAGATTAAGGGGTTTGTTGTTTATTCTAAAATTAACTTACTACTAAGCTAAAGACGCTAAGACACAGAGAATGAATTGGGGAAAATACTTGTGGGAAAAACCAATTGATTAAGACGATACCCAAGGAAGAACCCACCTAGACTTCACTTGTTATTTAACTCTGAACCAGACGATTTATTCACTTGACTTGATCTGTAAGATTCCCTAATTTATATTAATACCTCTCTCAAGGCTACTAACGTCTAACCCTAGGTTGATTAATTGAAATCTCTTCCTAATTAATACCCCTAGGATTGCATTAACTCGATCTATGGACTCCCATATTAGGTTTGACCCTAATCCGGCAGATTTTCGTCATCCTATCTCTAGGGTTGCAATCAACTCCGCTTAACTATGCTAGATCTACTCTTAAACAGGGAATATTCCTCCACTGCCTAAGCACATCAATACTTGAATCAAAATCCTGAAATACCAAAACAAGAATTAAGAGCACATAGTTAAGAACAAATCAAGTATTTATCATATATTCAGAAAACAATAACAAGATCCGTCTTAGGTTTCATTCCCCTCAGGTATCTGAGGGGTTTAGTTTATAATCATAAAAGAATACATCTCAGAAGAAAAGATAAAACAAAACATAAGAAAACTCTAAAACCCCCTGAAGGAATTGAAGGAGAGATCCTCCGTCTTGAGTATGATTTCAGCTTCTTGAGATGAATCAACTGGCTTTCTTCGAGTAAATCCCACAATTCTGACCTCTCTAGCTTGGCTCTTTGGCCTAGCTGGACGCCCCCTGTCAAAAGCCCTGACAGAAGGCTTCTATCGAACCCCCTTTTTTAGGTCATACTTAGGGTGTTTATATAGACTTCGGAATGTCTTTCTTCGCCCCTAAGTATCCTTTTCCGAGTAGAATTACAACGGGTCACGGTAGAGACACGCCCGTGGAGCACACCCGTGTGAATCGAGTCCAGGCCGTGTTCAGGCCTGCTAAGGTGGCACGCCCGTGTGATTTGAGCCCAGGCCGTGTTGATTTCTTACTTTGGCCCATTTCCTCCGTTTTCGACCCGTTTCTCGTTCTTTTCATCCTCCGATGCTCTTCTAAGTATAAAACATGAAATTAAAGGATTGGGAGCATTAAATTCCATAATTCAAGGGATTAAATCATCCAAAAGTATGCTAAATGTGGGATTAAAATATGTATATATTACGGTTTATCAAATACCCCCACACTTAAGCTTTTGCTTGTCCTCAAGCAAAATTCTCAACTCACAATTAGAATTAACTTCCTTCAATTCATAATTCTCATCAATAATGTTTCATCATAGTTCATAGGTAATTCATACATGGATAATTTAACCAGAAGGTTCCTAAAGATTCAAACAATCAAAGTCATAGTTTTTATAGTACAAAAACATAGGTGTTTCCTCTTACCTAAATAATTACCTCTGATTCAAAACCGACAAGTATTGACATCCTCACTAAAGATTCACTCAAATCACTCAAAGTGCTTAAGGTTCAAAAATTAAGCACTCAAAAGTCAAACATGAAAAGTTAATCCCATAGGCTTGCCTGAAAATCAAATCTCCACCACTGTAAAATGAGATGATACACAAATCAAAAGGTCTTTGAAAGGGTTGTAATGGGGCTTGGGTTAAATGTAACATCCCGATTTAGGGCCTAGTCAGAATAGTGGTGCGAGACCAAAAATCCGAGGGTTATAAATGAGTTTTTGAGGTTTATGCCTTGTATGCATGCTAGTGTGAAAGTTTCATGAAGCAATTTTGTGAAATTGCGGTTGAATTGTCAAAAAGGACTAAATTGCTAAAGTTGCAAAATGTGTGTTTCTAGAAGCTATATGTGTGAAATAGCTTTAGATTATTAATTAGAGGTCCTTAATGAGCAATTTTCCCAAGTTTTAGTTTTTGGACAAAAATGGGCATGGATGAGTTAAAATAGGAAGTCTATCAAATAGGGCATTTTGGTCATTTGGTTATTAAATGATTAAAAAGGAGAAAAGATGACAAAATCATTCTCATCTTCTTCCCCTCATTGCCGAAAATTTGAAGGAAGCCATAGCTAGGGTTCTTCAATTTTTCAAGCTTGCTAGTAAGTGCATTTAAGTCCCATTTTTGATATTCTTTGTATTTTTGAAGTCCCGGTAGCATGAGTAAGCTATTTTTAGCTATTTGATGGGCTATAATGAATGTTCAAAAATGTGGTCATGTATGACATGCATGTATGTTGATATTTTATGGAAGATTATGAAAGCTTGATGTAGTAGAAACATCTTTTGTTAAGTGATTTTCCATGAAAATGCATGTAGGGACTTGATTGTGAAAATCTTAAGTTTGGTCATACATGTGTGTTTTTGTGAGAATTGATGATAGCTTGAGTTGAATAAGTGGTTCGGCTAAGCATGAAAGACTTGAAAGTTGAGTAAAAATCACTTTACGAGCCTTGGGGCTAAAGTGTAAATATGAGGAAGTTTAGGGGCAAAATAGTAATTTTGCTAAAGTATGAGATGTGAATCAATTTAGTCAAAGTGTGTATTGAATAAGCTGATTTATTCATTATAGATCAAGAGAGACAAAGCCCAGATCGAAACTGAGGCAAAAGCAAGGTGGTGGACTGTAATATCCTAAAATAGGGGTTAGTTGTGATTGAATTGTTTTGCATGAGTTGGACTGTTGTGTTATTATTTGTAGTGTTTTAAGACCTAGTTATAAGTTTAGAGTGGGCCCGAGTTGCAGGAAATTTTTTGTTTTTAAGTTGTAAGTAAGGGGAGCTAAAGGAGCTAGGGCTTAAGTGTAATTCATGGGGTATTGTAGCACAAGAATTGGCTTGGCAGAGTGGCAAGGAGGCGCCACTTAGGGCCCCGAGAATGACGCCACAAGCAGGTGGGAGAACTTCGAGTTCGAGCGGCGAGAAATCCCATTTTCTGCTTTACATTTTGACGCCAAGGGGGAGGAGTTGTGCTCAGCACAAACTCTGTCAGATAAGCATGGACTAAGTCAAATTAATTCAAATAGGTGGCAGAGAGAAAATTTAGGAGTTTGAATATTTCAAACTCATTTGAATTAGTGGCCGGAGAAGCTTGAAGCGATTGCTGTTAAATTTGAACTCCTGTTTGAAGAGGAGTGTTCGGTTTGGGAAGCTGAGTAAGGGGAGTGCCGAAATTCCTTAGTTAGCTAGGTGACATTTTTTGGCTAGCTTGGAAGGCCTCATTCTTTGTTTTGTGTCAAAGCCGAAAACCCTCTTAGCTTGTGCCGATTTCTTCCTTGGTGTATTGTGCTATCAAAAGCCGAAAGTCCATGGGTGCCTGCCGTTTTTTCTCTTAGGCATTTTGGCCGAATCTCCATTTGAGCCCTCTCTCATCTTTTATTTTCTCTGTAGCCGAAAAGTAACCCTCCTCCTTTCATCTTTTTCTTTTCTCCAACCCTTGTGTCGAATCTTCTTCTTCTTCCTTCCACTTGCCGATTCTTTCTCTCCTATTTTCACTCTTCTCTTCCTTTCTCTTTTTCACTCTAGCCGGATCCCATCTATTTGCTTCCTATCAACCATAGCCAGAAACTCCTTCATCATTCAACTCCTTGTCGAATCTCCTCCTTTCTTTCTTATATTGCTTTGGCCGAATATCAACAAGGGTGGATCTCTTTAGGTTTGTCTCCAATCGGTTTTGAAAAGAGGTAAGGGGTTCTTGACCGAAACTACATTCTCACCTTCTCACTTCTCTCAATGCGACTCACATGGTAGGAAAAGGCCGAACTTCGGCATTTGTGGGTGTTTTGCTAACCATCTATAGGAACCGATTTCTTCTAGGTTCTCCGGGATTTTGGAGGCGGTCGATCTAAGTCCTCTACTCTCTGTCAATCGAATTTGGTAAGTCAAGTGGTAAGGATCTATATCGGTTTAAGCATTCTTTAAGTTATTTGGAAAAGCCAAGGCTATTAAGACTAAGTTGTGATGATTGTCGATTGTAGGGGAGGATCTTTCTCTCATACTTAGCGTGGTTAGTATTCAAAGAGCATTAAGGTAAGGTTTCGGGTTCCAGGCGTTAACCCCTCGGGATTTATTGGCATGGCTGAATGGCCTTGTTAATGGTTTTGTGGTTTGGCCGATTGTAGGATCAAGGAGATCTAGTGCATGATGATCGGGTCTTGAGTTTAGTGCTTGCGTTAGTAACAGGTGTGTAGCTTACACACTTTATAACTTGGTAACATATTAATAACCTAATCGTGATTAAAAGCCGAATACTGTGAGATCTTGATATGCCTTATGGGTGTGAGCAAGGATTCGGGTAAGTCCGTTTCGATATGATGTTACTGTATGGTGCATAATAATATGATTTATGATATATTTGCTTTATGTTGCACGTTAAAGCATGATGGTAGGATTGCACTTGTAATGCATTGGTATAGGTGATATGACGGGGGGGAAGATGATATCCGTGACTTTGGGTCACGGAGGGTTTGGCACCTCCAAAGTTTTGGTACCACGATTATTTTGTGACTTTGGGTCACGGAGGTTTGGCACCTCATAGCGACTTGTCCCGGTGGCTTAGCACCACAGTGGGTTGGCCCCACGAGATGATATTTTGGGATCGTCGCGGTGATTTGGTATCACACGTGGGTTGGCCCCACACTCAGTTATTGATATTTCGTGACTTTAGGTCACGGAGGTTTGGCACCTCATAGCGTCTCGTCCCAGTGGCTTAGCACCACAGTGGGTTGGCCCCACATTTGATATAACGGGATTGACGCTAGTGATTTGGTATCACACGTGGGTTGGCCCCACAGATGGATCACTCGTGACTTTGGGCCACCAGTGGTTTGGCACCACATTATTATTGGATATCGTGACTTTGGGTCACCAGTGGTTTGGCACCACCAGTGGTTTGGTACCACACGGGGTAGAAAAGGAGTTATGGATGGCTAGGTTTGGGTGCATTACGTATATTGCTTGGTTATGATTTGTGTAAGTACGTTGCATTAATCGGGAGGGGGAATATGCACTTAGTCTTGGTGACTCACCTTCTCCCTTATCTTTTCAGGTGATTCATAGATCGCGGATGAGGAGCCGGGCGGACTCGAGGTGGCCATGCATTAAATAAACTCGGTTTTTACGTGGACTTTGGTTTGGGTACTTTGTTTTATTTCAATTCGGTTTCACTTTTATTATGGGTTTGTAATAAGGCCTTTGATTATGTTTGGATTATTTTTATGCTTTGGATTTGTTTTTAAACTAGGCTAAATAAATTACATGGTTAACTAAATAAGTTTGAGCCCAAGATTTTCTAAACTAAAGAACGCAATGGTTTCCAAATGTTTACCATCGGGTAAGACAAATCAATTGATAACAACAACAACTCAAATGGATTTCAAACTTAAGTTTTCCACATTCAACTTAACTGATTTCTAAATGGTTAAGGAAGGAACATCGGGTTTTAAAACGACATAAACGTTTTCCAAGCCTATGAATCAACAACTAAGTTTTAAAGGTTTATTCCAGGATTTCCAAATATCGGTTTTTAAGTAATCATGCACCTGTTTTCTACAAACATAAAACAACAAAGAATTTTTCACTAGAAAAATTAACCGGTAACCTGTTTTCTTCAAACAATTCCTTCTGTGACATGCCAGATTCAGTCGTGGTGTGTTGACCGGGTTTGGGTGTTACAATTTTGGTACCAGAGCCAAGTTCAAAGGCTCGGCTGTGGGCCTGGGGCCCAAAATGTTTTAAAGTATGGTATTGTTGGAAAATACATGGGTCGAAACGCATGGCACCGAGTCTCCTAACATAATCCGCCCTGTAAGTACCCCTAATCGATGTTTGCATTTGATTATGATGATATGCTATGAATGGCTAGTGATGGTGGACTACCCTAGAGACTGAAACTTATAGGATTCTTGAACTCGCGAAAAACAAAACTCTCTAATAAGAACTATTCATAAGATTGTGCTTTAATAATAGTGGAGTAGAGACTGACGCATAAAACTTGCAAATTAGATAAGTCGAGACATTAGACATGAGCACTCGAGGTTGTGGTCGTAATATACGTGGACGTGGTCGGGGTAGGATGATCGTGTGCGAACGGTGGGATCTGGTCGGGGTCGGAGAATGAGATGCCACCACCACCAACTGCTGTGTTGAGTTTCGAGGATCGAGACGGGGATGATGCGATGTCGCAGCGATCTTTGCGAGTTCTTGAGAGGGTGGGTGGGGCGGTGGAGGCACGGGAGCTCGTGAAATGCGTATCTAAGCGACTCAGAGCCAATGGAGCCGAGGTTTTTCGAGGTGTTTCGGTGTGGCTCGATGCGATGCGGTGAGTATTGGTTAGAAGCGACGGAGCGAATCATGGGCGATTTGGATTTGATCTGGCGAGGAGAAATTGAAGGGGATAGTGTCGCTTCTCGGGATGAGTCATACCGATGGTGGCTCACGGTTCGGGATAGTCTTTGCAGCGGATGATTTCACTTGGGAATATTTTAAGGCGTATATCAAAAGAAATATATTGGATCTACCTACATTGATGCACAACGAAAGGCGTTTACGAGACTAGTTCGGGAGTAAGTCCGTGTCAATGCAGGCGGAATTCTTAAGGTTGAGCCGGTATGCTAGGGGTATCGTGGCTCTGAGAACATGAGCGGTGTGTCGAGTTTGAGGACGGTTTGAGAGATGAGTGAGGTTGCTGATTGCTCCATAGTAGGAGCGTGAGTTTGCTTTATTCTACTTGGAGAAGGCTAAGGTAGCCAGAGGGGTTAAGGAGTCGGTGAGGCGAGAATATGGATAGAAATAGACATAAGAGAGGTTTTGGATCATCCGGTGGCCGGTAATTCCCGAGAAAGGGCTAGACATGGTGGGCGAATCGATCTGGAGGGTGCATGCGCTGCCAATCGAGGACTCGCGTGATGTAACCGATGTGGGAAATCTCATTGGGGAGGATGTTAGAGTGGTGGAAAAGGATGTTTTGAGTGTGGCTCGTTGGACCATCGTGCGAGGGACTGTCCACGTAAGCAAGCCGAGATTCGATCGAGGTCGTGGTCGTGCTCGGTTTAGAAATGAGGGACCGCCACCGCCACGAGTCGTGGTAACGGTAGAGGAGGTAATGGTTCTGGTGGGGCGCGCGAGCACCGGCGAGAGGTCCAGCAACAACGAGGCAAGACGGCTGGGGTTGGTATATGCAACGGCGTCGAGAGGAGGGCGGCGCTTGCCGGGCGTCCATAACCGATGCGTTCTTGATCTTTGGATTACCATATACCGCTTTGATTGATGTGGGTTCGACGCGTTCGTATGTTGCTAGTAGCATAGTAGAGACCATGAACCTAGGCGTGAGACTACTTCTAGGAGATGACGAGTGAATTAGCCCTCTAGGTCACTCTGTAGAAGTAAATAAGTGTATAGGGATGTACCCCTAGAACTCCAAGGGTAGTGTTTGTAGGCGATCTGATGGAACTTCCGTTTGGGGAGTTCGATCGATTCTTGGGATGGACTGGTGGTGAAGTACCAGGCAAGTGCGATTGCACCTGACTAAAGCGCATCGTCTTGAGGACGGCTGAGGGTGAAGATGTGGTTATGATAGGTAATAGAAGAGATTATCTATCCAACGTGGTATCTGCTTTGAAAGCTGAGAAGATGGTCAGGAAAGGCTGTGAAGCATTCATGGTTCATGTGTTGTGTGCCTTGGAGGCTAAGGAGTCTGCTGTGGAGAATGTCCGAACAGTAAAGGAATTTCTTGGCGTATTTCGGAGAAACTTCCGGACCGCCTCCGGATCGTGAGGTTGAATTTGGCATAGACTTGCTACCCAAGCTGCGCCGGTGTCTATTGCCCCGTATAGGATGGCGCCAGAAGAATTGGTGGAACTAAAGGCTCGGTTCGAGAGTTGTTGGACCGGGGTTTCATCCGGCCAAGTGTTTCGCCTTGGGAGCACCGGTACTCTTTGTCAAGAAAAAGGGCGATGCGATGCGGATGTGTATAGACTCACCGCCAATTGAATAAGTGGCGATCAAGAACAAGTATCCGTTGCCCGGGATAGATGACTTGTTTGATCAACTTAAGGGTGCATCGGTGTTCTCGAAGATCGATCTAAGGTTAGGATACCATCGGCTAAAGGTGAAGGAGGCGATATTCACAAGGCGGCGTTTACGCACTTTCGGTATGGGCACTACAAATTCCTGGTGATGCCGTTTGGGTTGACTAACGCGCGCGGCATTCATGGACATGATGAATCGGGTGTTTCATAGTATTTAGACCGGTTTGTCGTGGTGTTTATAGGCGACATATTGGTGTATTCAAAATCGGAGGATGATCATGATGCGCATTTGCGAGTAGTGTTGCGAACTCTAAGGGAAAAGCAGTTATTTGCTAAATTTAGTAAGTCGAGTTACGGCTTAGAGAGGTGACTTTCTTGGGTCACGTAGTATCAGTAGAGGATTAGAGTGGATCCTCGAAATATTGAGGCGATTTTGGATTGGAAGCCGCCTAAGTCGATTCTGCGAGATTCGGAGTTTTCTAGGTGCGGCGGGTATTATCGGAGATTTGTAGAGGATTTTCTTTGATCGCGACACCGATGACCAAGTCATTGAGAAAAGGGGTTCCATTTGTGTGGTCTGAGAAACAGCAGGAAAGTTTCGACAAGTTGAAAAGGATTCTAACTGAGGCTTCGGTTTTAGTTTAGCCTGAGGCAGGAAAGGAATTCACGGTATATTGCGATGCATCACATACTGGCTTGGGATGTGTGCTGATGCAGGACAGGAAGGTAATGGCTTATGCATCTCGACAGCTAAGACCGCATGAGGGTAATTATCTGACGCACGACTTGGAGCTAGCGGCAGTGGTTTTTGCCTTGAAGATTTGGAGGCATTACTTATATGGGGAAAGGTCAATAGTCTACACAGATCATAAGAGTCTGAAGTATCTTTTGACTCAGAAGGATTTGAACTTGAGACAAAGCAGATGGATTGAGTTGTTGAAGGACTACGACTGTTCAATCGGGTATCATCCAGGCAAGGCTAACGTGGTGGCAGACGCGTTGAGCCGTAAGGTTGTACCAGACTTAAGAGCGATGTTTGCTCGTCTTAGCTTGTATGACGATGGAAGTCTTTTGGCGGAAGTGCAGGTTAAGCCGACCTGGGTAGAGCAAATCAAGGAGAAACAATTAGTGGATGAGGGTTTGAATGCGCGGAGGTTGCAGGTTCAGAATGGTGGTTTAGAGGATTACAGTTTGTCCAGTGATGGAGTACTGTGTTTTCAAGGAAAAGCTTGTATGCCGAAGGATGTCGAGTTAAGGCAGAGGATTCTTCAGGACGCACATAGCAGCCCATACGCTATGCATCCTAGAGGTAGTAAGATGTACAGGGATTTAAGAGAGCGATTTTGGTGGCAGTGTCAAAAACGAAAGTAACGAGTTTGTGGGAAAGTGTCCGGCGTGTCGCCAGTCAAGGCTTGAACATCGATTGCCGTCGAGTTTGCTTCACCGGTGAAGATTCCACAGTGGAAGTGGGAGAGGATCACTATGGATTTTGTCGGTGGATTACCCTTACGCCTAGTAAGAAGGACTCGATGCAGGTAATTGTGGATCGTCGACTAAGTCACTCACTTCATACCGTAAGGGTTGATTACTCGCCCGAAGTTAGCTAAGTTTGTATGTGTCGAGATAGTGAGGTTGCATGGTGTGCCATGATCGATCATCTCGGATAGGGATCCCAAATTTACGTCGAGGTTTTGGAAAGCGTTGCATCGGGGCTTTGGAGTGCGCGGTTGGATTTCAGATCGGCATTTCACCCTCGATCGACGAGCGATCGGAAAGGGTTATCTGATTTTGGAGGACATGTTGAGAGGTCATGTGTTTTGGACTTTAGAGGCGGTGGGAAGAATTTCTACCATTAGCCGAGTTCGCATACAACAATAGTTATCGAGCAAGCATTAAGATGGCACCATACGAGCGTTGTATGGTAGGAAGTGTCGCACACCTACATCTTTGGACGGAGTTGGGTGAGCGTCGGATGTTGGGACCAGAGTTGGTTGCGTAAACCGAGGATAAAGTTAAGTTGATTCATTCTCGTTTGAAGGAAGCTTCGGACAGGCAGAAGTCATATGCCGATCTCAAGCAGAGGGATATAGAGTTTGCCGTGGGCGACAAGGTCTTTCTGAAGGTCTCACCGTGGAAGAAGGTATTGAGGTTCGGAAGGAAAGACAAATTAAGTCCAAGGTTTATTGGGCCGTATGAGGTACTGAGACGAGTAGGACCAGTAGCCTATCAGCTCGAGTTGCCAGCAGAGCTGAGTCAGATTTACGATGTGTTCCATGTCTCCATGCTTAGGAGTTATCGTTCAGATCCATCGCATGTTGTAGCAGTGGAAGAAATAGAGGTGAGTCCAGATATGACCATGGAAGAGGAACCAGTGCAGATTCTGGATCGAGATGTGAAAGTCTTGCGTAAGAAGTCCGTTCCACTGGTGAAAGTATTATGGGAAAACCATGGCGTGGAAGAAGCTACGTGGGAACCCGAGGATGTGATGAGACAGCAATACCCTCAACTCTTTTGACCAGGTAATTTCGAGGCCGAAATTATTTTTAAGGGGGTAGAACTGTAATATCCTAAAATAGGGGTTAGTTGTGATTGAATTGTTTTGCATGAGTTGGACTGTTGTGTTATTATTTGTAGTGTTTTAAGACCTAGTTATAAGTTTAGAGTGGGCCTGAGTTGGAGGAAATTTTTTGTTTTTAAGTTGTAAGTAAGGGGAGCTGAAGGAGCTAGGGCTTAAGTGTAATTCGTGGGGTATTGTAGCACAAGAATTGGCTTGGCAGAGTGGCAAGGAGGCGCCACTTAGGGCCCTGAGAATGACGCCACAAGCAGGTGGGAGAACTCAGGTTCGAGCAGCAGAAATCCCATTTTCTGCTTTACATTTTTACGCCAAGAGGGAGGAGTTGTGCTCAGCACAAACTCTGTCAGATAAGCATGGACTAAGTCAAATTAATTCAAATAGGTGGCAGAGAGAAAATTTAGGAGTTTGAATATTTCAAACTCATTTGAATTAGTGGCCAGGAGAAGCTTGAAGCAGTTGCCGAAATTTGAACTCCTGTTTGAAGAGGAGTGTTCGGTTTGGGAAGCTGAGTAAGGGGAGTGCCGAAATTCCTTAGTTAGCTAGGTGACATTTTTCGGCTAGCTTGGAAGGCCTCATTCTTTGTTTTGTGTCAAAGCCGAAAACCCTCTTAGCTTGTGCCGATTTCTTCCTTGGTGTATTGTGCTATCAAAAGCCGAAAGTCCATGGGTGCCTGCCGTTTTTTCTCTTAGGCATTTTGGCCGAATCTCTATTTGAGCCCTCTCTCATCTTTTATTTTCTCTGTAGCCGAAAAGTAACCCTCCTCCTTTCATCTTTTTCTTTTCTCCAACCCTTGTGCCGAATCTTCTTCTTCTTCCTTCCACTTGCCGATTCTTTCTCTCCTATTTTCACTCTTCTCTTCCTTTCTCTTTTTCACTCTAGCCGGATCCCATCTATTTGCTTCCTATCAACCATAGCCGAAACTCCCTTCATCATTCAACTCCTTGTCGAATCTCCTCCTTTCTTTCTTATATTGCTTTGGCCGAATATCAACAAGGGTGGATCTCTTTAGGTTTGTCTCCAATCGGTTTTGAAAAGAGGTAAGGGGTTCTTGACCGAAACTACATTCTCACCTTCTCACTTCTCTGTTGACTCACATGGTAGGAAAAGGCCGAACTTCGGCATTTGTGGGTGTTTTGCTAACCATCTATAGGAACCGATTTCTTCTAGGTTCTCCGGGATTTTGGAAGCGGTCGATCTAAGTCCTCTACTCTCTGTCAATCGAATTTGGTAAGTCAAGTGGTAAGGATCTATATCGGTTTAAGCATTCTTTAAGTTATTTGGAAAAGCCGAAGGCTATTAAGACTAAGTTGTGATGATTGCCGATTGTAGGGGAGGATCTTTCTCTCATACTTAGCGTGGTTAGTATTCAAAGAGCATTAAGGTAAGGTTTCGGGTTCCACCCCTCGGGATTTATTGGTATGGCCGAATGGCCTTGTTAATGGTTTTGTGGTTTGGCCGATTTTAGGATCAAGGAGATCTAGTGCAGTAGATCGGGTCTTCGGGATTTAGTGCTTGCGTTAGTAATAGGTGTGTAGCTTACACACTTTATAACTTGGTAACATATTAATAACCTAATCGTGATTAAAAGTCGAATACTGTGAGATCTTGATATGATGCCTTATGGGTGTGAGCAAGGATTCGGGTAAGTCCGTTTCGATATGATGTTGCTGTATGGTGCATAATAATATGATTTATGATATATTTGCTTTATGTTGCACGTTAAAGCATGATGGCAGGATTGCACTTGTAATGCATTGGTATGGGTGATATGAGAGGAGGGGGAAGATGATATCCATGACTTTGGGTCACCAGAGGTTTGGCACCTCCAGTGGTTTGGTACCACAGATTATTTTGTGACTTTGGGTCACCAGAGGTTTGGCACCTCATAGCGACTTGTCCTAGTGGCTTAGCTCCACAGTGGGTTGGCCCTACAGATGATATTTTGGGATCGTCGCCAGTGATTTGGTATCACACGTGGGTTTGCCCCACACTCGATTATTGATATTTCATGACTTTGGGTCACGGAGGTTTGGCACCTCATAGCGTCTCGTCCCAAAGGCTTAGCACCATAGTGGGTTGGCCCCACATTTGATATAACGGGATTGGCGCCAGGTGATTTGGTATCACACGTGGGTTGGCCCCACGGATGGATTACTCGTGACTTTGGGTCACCAGGTGGTTTGGCACCACATTATTATTGGATATCGTGACTTTGGGTCACCAGTGGTTTGGCACCACCAGTGGTTTGGTACCACACGGGGTAGAAAAGGAGTTATGGATGGCTAGGTTTGGGTGCATTACGTATATTGCTTGGTTATGATTTGTGTAAGTACATTGCATTAATCGGGAGGGGGAATATGTACTGAGTCTGGTGACTCACCTTCTCCCTTATCTTTTCAGGTGATTCATAGATCGCGGATGAGGAGCCGGGTGGACTCGAGGTGGCCATGCATTAAATAAACTCGGTTTTTACGTGGACTTTGGTTTGGGTACTTTGTTTTATTTCAATTCGGTTTCACTTTTATTATGGGTTTGTAATAAGGCCTTTGATTATATTTGGATTATTTTTATGCTTTGGATTTGTTTTTAAACTAGGCTAAATAAATTACATGGTTAACTAAATAAGTTTGAGCCCAAGATTTTCTAAACTAAAGAACGCAATGGTTTCCAAATGTTTACCATCAGGTAAGACAAATCAATTGATAACAACAACAACTCAAATGGATTTCAAACTTAAGTTTTCCACATTCAACTTAACTGATTTCTAAATGGTTAAGGAAGGAACATCGGGTTTTAAAATGACATAAACGTTTTCCAAGCCTATGAATCAACAACTAAGTTTTAAAGGTTTATTCCAGGATTTCCAAATATCGGTTTTTAACTAATGATGCACCTGTTTTCTACAAACATAAAACAACAAAGAATTTTTCACTAGAAAAATTAACCGGTAACCTGTTTTCTTCAAACAATTCCCTCTGTGACATGCCAGATTCGGTCGTGGTGTGTTGACCGGGTTTGGGGTGTTACATGGACTAAATTACAAGTCTCAATACTTTTGAGTACCGAGGTAAGTCTATGCATAAACAATGCATTCATACTTACAATTTATTAATGATAGCTAGTGTGTAGCTTGTTTGAGAATGATTGAGAACCTATGTGGTTCAAGTAGAATGAATGTAGTAGATTTGTGAATGGATATTTAATTAAGTAGACATGTGAATGTGTAGTGATGATGCTAGATGGTAGGCTAAGTGCGATACCATCCTAATGCATATTGATGATGAGCTATGTGCGATGCTATCGTTAGGTATATAGTCTAGTGGGCTATGTGAGAAACCCCTATGATTACCTTTGTGGTAGGCTAAGTGCGATACCACCTTATTAATTGATTGTGGTGTACTAAGTGCGAATCCACCGAGACATTTGTTGTGTGGATTAGCCATGTGATGGCATTATTGAGTAAAATAGCTGTGTGGATGTATTATTAAGAAATATTGATGTGTTGTATATTGTGTAAATGTGACATTGAATGCAGGGGTGCATTTCGATGGTTATGAGTATGTGACTCATGATGTGTTGGAAATGTGGTAAGGGATAGAAAGAGTAAGCATAGTTGTTCATTACTTTTGGTAGTATAATGCTAATTGTTGTTTAGCTTATACTATGATGCTTAATTGTTTATGTGTAAACTTACTAAGCTCAAAGCTTACTCCCTTTCTTTTCCCTTGTCTTATAGAGTAAAAGTGTTGAATCGAGATACGAGGATCAATTGGAAGATCGTCCACACTATCAGCACACTCTAGTACATTAGACTCAATGTTTTGTATATGGTATGTATAGGGGCTAGACAAGTTAGTGAATTTTGTTGTATATGGCTATGATGTGTTGGCCTTTAGAGGGATAATCTATTTTGTATAATGCCATAGTTCTTGGCACTTTATTATATGAAAAGATGTAGTTATCTATGTGAGATTGTAAGATTTTGAGTTGAATATGGATGTGTTGAATGAGTGCATGATTGTGTATGCTAGAAGGGTGAAAAGAACTTGGCAAATATCTTTGTTCTTGTCCATGTGGATAGACACACGGGCGTGTGTCTAGGCCATGTGTGACACACGGCCAGCCCACGGGCGTGTGACTCAACCGTGTGTCCCCTGCATGTTAGTATTTGAAATCGGAATAGACCACGGACTAGTCACACGGGCGTGTGCCTAGAACGTGTGTGTTAATCAGTGTTGGCCATGGGCTAGCTACACGGGCGTGTTTCTAGACTCTAGGTCGTGTTAAGGTAGTCAGTGTGCACCAAGGGTGGTAAGCACGGGCGTGTGCCTTGGCCGTGGGGCATTGGCAGAATGCTGGGGTTTTTAGGCACGGTTTGGGGACATGGGCGTGTGTGTCCATGCACGGGCGTGTCTAATCTTGCACGGGCGTGTGAGATCTGTATAAAACAGAAAAATTTTAAGATTGGAAAAAGTTCCGGTTTAGTCTCGAGAGCCCTCGTGTGTATGAGTGAGGCCTCGTAAGTCGAGAATGAGGTTATTGAAGTGACTTAAGAGGGTAGTTGTTGAGCCTAAGTGGCGATTAAGTGGTTTGAGTTTGGTAACGCCTCGGGCCCGGTTCCGGCGTAAACCTGGGTAAGGGGTGTTACATTAAAGGTGTGGATAAAGGCTGGATTAGAAGGTTAGTATCGAGATTGAATTGATAAATTACCTAACTAGAAAAATAACTAAAACTTAAATAATCACATTAATTAAGAATTCATCACTAATAACACGATCTTCTTCTCAAAATGTAACATTAGCGCTTAAGCTCAAATAACATAGAACTAATAATGAATATACTTCTTTCTCTCTTTTTTTTTTCTCTTTTTTAAAGAACAATACAAGTAACAAGAAAGAACTTAACAACGAAAATAGAGAATATAGTTAGGTAACTGCTCAAATCAAATCTCGACAAAAGGGACGTCAAAATATTAGGGGAATAAAAAATTTGGTTTTAGGTTAATATTAGTGGGTGAGTCAAAAAAACTGGTTTATTAGGCTAAAAAGGGTTCACTAGGGGTTAATTACGAGGGTAGGCTTTTGGTGGAGTAAGTGGGTTAAACCCTAGGTGTCTTTATCATCTCTGTATATCAAATAAAAGGTGTGGTCTCAATATGTATAAACGAAGCAAGTTCTAGAATAACAAATCAATGCTGACATACTCATAATCAATAAAGTGAGCAAGAAAAGAATGTATGCTCTAAAAGGCTTAAGATCTCACAAAAATTATGGGCTTTTGATGTCAACTTTGTAAATTTCAAACTTCAAGGTAATAATTAGATTCAGGTAGACAACTGAACAATTTTTTTTAAATTTTGAAAATAAACTCATCATGCTTGATTCTCTATTCTCCTACTGTTTAAATTATCACTGCATAATTAACTATGACTTAATCCAAAACATATCAACAAAAATTATAAATCAAAGGAAATTTCATTCTAATAGTAACATGAGAAAATTTACTTAAGAATAAGACATAATTCAGGGATTTTCAAATAATACTGTAGTTAACCCCCCACACTTAAGATGTACATTGTCCTCAATGTACAAAGATAGGTAATAGCAATATAGTAATAAAATCATAAGATAGGGAGAGAAGTGAAACTTCCTGGATTTTGGATGGAGTCAATGAAAAGAAACGGTAAAGTTGGAGAGAGGTGAAGGTGGGGAGGATACTCCGGTGGTGGTGTGGTCGTTAGTTACTGACCCCTTGAACCTAAATTAAAGAAATGAAAATATAATAATATAAATTAAAGACGAGAAAGATAAAAGAAAAGAAATTAAAAATGAAAATAAGAGAAAAAGAAAAAAATGGACTCAAAGGTCCCACGGGCATGTCGCACGCCCGTGTAGATTTCTCAGTTTCGACCACGGCCGAATCGCACGACCGTGGTGTTTTATCGCAGCCCGTGTGCAAGGCCGTGTGGGCAGGGAAACCTGCGCCTAAAAATTTGGTTAGTTTTTAGTTAGGTGCTAAAAATCGAAAATATGAAAATTAATGGGGTTAGTGCTCGAGTTACCTCCCGAGAAGCGCTCGTTTAAAGTCTTGAGCTAGACTTACCTGTTATTTGCATAATGGTTGTTTTAGGAGCATATTACAGGGCATGACATAAATACTTGCCCCTAATTCAGCCAAAGCATGGTTAACATTTAAACTACCAATTAAACAAGAAATAGTAAAACTCCCTGGATCTTTCAATTTTGTTGGTAACTTATTTTGGAGAATAACTGAGCATTCCTCGTTAAGTTCCACTGTTGATAGCTCTTCAAACTTTCTTTTATTTGTTAAAAGCTCTTTTAAGAATTTTGCGTACGTAGGCATCTACGAAATAGCTTCAACAAAAGGTACGTTAATATGTAATTGTTTAAAGAGTTCGAGAAACTTACCGAATTGTGTGTCCATGCGGTCTTTCTTCAACTTTGTTGGATATGGGATCGGTGGGTTATACTCTTTAGGTTTCGGTATTACATTATCGTTTACTTCCTCACCTTTTTCCTTATTAATTTCTCGTGGCATCTTCTTTTCAGCTTCAACCAACCCCTTTCCACTCCTTAGTGTAACTGCCTTCACATGTTCTTTTGGGTTGGTGTTACTATGTAAGTTACCTGGTTGCCTTTCGGAAACTATCTTGACTAATTGTCCAATTTGATTCTCAATCCTTTGAATCGATTCTTGTTGAGTTTTCAACGTCGTTTCAGTATTTTGGAAGCGTGTTTCTGACACCGAGATAAATTTCATTAGCATCTCCTCAAGGTTCGGCTTCTTTTCCTGCTGGTGAGGTGGTTGTTGAAAACCTGGAGGAAGTTGCGGTCTTTGATTACCTTGACCACCCCACGAGAAATTGGGATGGTACCTCCAACCTGCATTATATGTGTTACTATAAAGATTATTTTAAGGTCTAGAATAGTTACCCATATAGTTGACTTGTTCGTTCTCTGTGCTAGGGTTGTAGGATAGATATTCTTTGTTGTTCACCCCTCATCCATTTATATCGTACTGTATTACCGGAAGTACCTGCGTAGAACCATACAAACCATCAATTTTTTTTATTTAAAAGCTCTACCTGGTTAGATAACATGGTGACCATGTCAAGGTTGAAAACACCGGCTGCTTTTTTAGGCATTGTCCTCATGTCTTGCCACTGATAATTATTCAGTGACATTTCCTCGGTTTCTGTGAGCGGTATGTTTTATTTCACTGTCAAAAATCAAGGGTCCTGACGGGTTTCTTCTAGTCATAAACTAGAATTCCTACCAGAAGCAAGGAAAAAGAAAAATTAGCAAAGTAGAAATAAAAATAAAAAGTTAATTGCAAAAATAAAAATGGCTAAAGTAATAAAAATCAAGTGTTCCTAATATCTTAGTTCCCCGGCAACGGCGCCAAAAACTTGATCGTAATGTCAAGAGTCTTAATATTTATATAATGAATGATCTAGCCTAGAAACTAACTATCACCACTATTGAGGCAAGTGCACTATCGAACAGTAGTATAGCTCAGTGGCAAGACCGGATTGTCGAACCCAAAGGAACCAAAAGTACTAATACTGACTTTCTTTTTATTATTTAGCCTAAAGATTAAGGGATTTGTTGTTTATTCTAAAATTAACTGACTACTAAGCTAAAGACGCTAAGACACAGAGAATGAATTGGGGAAAATACTTGTGGGAAAAACCAATTGATTAAGACGATACCCAAGGAAGAATCCACCTAGACTTCACTTGTTATTTAACTCTGAACCAGACGATTTATTCACTTGACTTGATCCGTAGGATTCCCTAATTTATATTAATAGCTCTCTCGAGGCTACTAACGTCTAACCCTAGGTTGATTAATTGAAATCTCTTCCTAATTAAAACCCCTAGGATTGCATTAACTAGATCTATGGACTCCCATATTAGGTTTGACCCTAATCCGGCAGATTTTCGTCATCCTATCTCTACGGTAGCGATCAACTCCGCTTAACTATGCTAGATCTACTCTTAAACAGGGAATATTCCTTCACTTCCTAAGCACATCAATACTTGAATCAATATCCTGAAATACCAAAACAAGAATTAAGAACACATAGTTAAGAACAAATCAAGTATTTATCATATAGTTCAGAAAACAATAACAAGATTCGTCTTAGGTTTCATCCCTCTCAGGTAACTGAGGGGTTTAGTTCATAATCATAAAAGAATACATCTCAGAAGAAAAGATAAAAAAAAACATAAGAAAACCCTAAAAATGTAACACCCCAAACCCGGCCCAGAAGTTAGGCCCGAATCTGGCCTGTCACACAAAAAAAAACTCGTTTGAAAATTTCAGCCTCTTTGTTAAAACCCAAAACACTTAAGCAATTTATTAACTACTTGAAAACGTAATTATCTTTAAAAACCTTTTTGGTGGCAAAAGCATATTTGAGATAAACAATTTACAAAAATGTGATGTTAGAAATAGAGTTGCGTATATTCTCAAATCGTTTTGAAACGTAGATAAAATACAAATATTTTTGAGAGATTGATTGATGAGTCAACAATCAAGGTAGTGAACTTAAACCGTGACTTTTGAAAATATTGTTTGATAATTCGAGAAAATAATTTCCGTGTTAAAATATTTATAAAGTTTATTATGAAATCCATTTGTTAATCGATTTTGGAAAACCTTTATTTAAGTTTTAGAAAAATTCTCGTTTTAAACAATTTAAGCAAAATAATAAGTATATCAACCATAAAGCGATAATAAAATACTCCAGAGGCCTTATTACAACTTAAACCAAAATAGCAAAATAATAAAATAAATGGGAATAGAAATTTAAAATTCAATAACACCATTTCTGAAGTATGGCCTCCACCGAGTCATCCATGGGCCCAAGTCCTCAAATCATTTGAGCATTACCTACAAGGGTTAAGAAAAGGGGGTGAGTTACAAGAACTCAGTGTGTGAAATCCCCTTACCGTCATCCACCGGCCCGAATCCATATAGCAATCATCTTGGGCCTAAGCCCTTTTGCATAACAATCTTAAAATGAAGCAAATGTATGAATGTATGCAACCCAACCCAACCTAGATATCCATCCGCTACACACCACCCGTACCATCCATCACACTGTGGGGATCTTTTGTCAACCCACCCCGCTAACACACCAATCATAGGCATTTAGCCATTTATATCAAATTTGAATTGTGGACAAGCCACGAATAACGAGAATATACGTGGCTTAGCCACTGGACAAAATGTGACAGAGTCACTGCAGTTATGTGGCGAGCCACCAAATTTCACTTCCCGATCATCAATATCCCAATCCCATGCAACTTATGTAAATGCAACATACATAGTAAATCATGATATTTACAATATAACCACGATAATTAATAACTCAGAGATTTATTACAAACAATTTGGCCCATTAACACTTTGCAAAATCAGCCCATTAGGGCATTATATCAAATTGGCTCATTAAGCCATATTTCAAATTGGCCCATTAAACAATATATCAGATCGGCCCACAAAACAATATATATCAAATCGGCCCATTAACAATACATCAGATCGGCCTAATAGGGGCATTTTCGTAATTCGGCCCATAAGGGCATTTCGGTAAATCGGTCCATAAGGACATTTCGGTAATTCGGTAATCTTACCCACTAAGGGTAATTTGGTAATCTCGCAACCCAGGGGATTTACCCTCTAAGGGTATTATGGTAATTTCGCAACCCAGACTTAACTACTAATTTGGGGCATAAAAATTGAAACTATCCATCTGTGTCATACTGACTAAACTGACCATAACTCGGATTAGGAAACTTGAAATTTAGATCCGTAAATTTTACTTGAAACTAGACTTATATATCTTATTACTATAATTTTTACAGAATTTTTTAGTTAACCATTTAGTATAGTTTATTCCTTAAAGTTTCCCTTGTTTCACTGTCCAACGATTCTGACCTCTCTTATCTTAATTTCAAATATCTTATTGTACGGTTTTCATATGCTGCTCCCACTTGTTTCTATTAAAAATAGGTTCAATAAGGAATCCATACATATTAATTATAACTCTTAATTTACTTTTTACAATTTTATACGATTTTTCCAAGACAGAACAGGGAACCACGAAGTCCATCAGAACCAGTCTCACTAAAATTAAGATATCTTAGAATGTAAAATTCTTTTTCCTTCTCCATTTCTTCCATATCAAAATAGACACAGTAAGCTTTAATTAGATATATTATTCACTTTCTAATTCCCTTTCTCCTATTTTTCATGATTTTTCGAAATAACGTCACTGCTGCTGACCAAAACTGTTTCATTGCAAAAATATGGTTACCACTATGAACCTACGCACGCCCGAGTGATCACGGAAGCCGGTTTCCGGTTGTCTTTGGTATTACGACCAAATCACAGAACATTTCATGCAAACAATCAGAGAGATGTGAGAACACACACCATTTCAAACATGTATTCGGAAGGGTACGGGATTACACACCTTATTTTAATTTCCTAAAGAACCACTCTCCGTTGATCCTAGAACAATACCAACCAAAAGTTAGCTTCGGATTTCCAAAAGATTCATACTCAACGCATTGCTTACACTTGAATCACTTACCACTATATCCGAAGAATTTGCAAATAGAATATATCGAGTGATTTTTTCCCTAAAACATAATCGATTAGTCGAAACTTCAATCCGATTTGCAACATAGCCAAATAGAGATATAACGAAAAATCCGAAAATGAACCCCTTACCTTAATGATGATAGATCCGACTTCAATCGTTTGACTCAAGACTAGAGAGGGATCAACAAGAATGTCCTTTACGACTACACACTATAACACTACGAAAGGAAAGATGATCACGCTTAGAGAGAATAGAAGAAATGATGTTTTCGGTTAAGAAAACCATCCCAAGACAAGGGCACAAAATTCGGCATGGAGAAAAGAAAAATACAATGATAGAATAGAGTCTCTTACCGATCTGATTAAGAAGAGTTTTTTCCCACACGATGGTGAACGAAATGATGAAGGAATAGGATGATAATGGGTTCGGCTATCAAAGGAAAAGAAGCAAATATGCCTTGAGGGTTTCGGTCAAAACAAGAGAAAAGATGCTCTCTTTTTGGCTTTGGAGTTTCTAAACAAAGAGGGAAAAATTGGAGAAAGCAAAAGACACCAAAATGCTGAGGAGAAAATAACCTCTTCAAGCACCAAAAAATTGCAAATTCCTATAGAAAATTCGGCTATCACAAACCCCCCTCCAAAACCATTATCATCTTTTCCAAAAGATGAACATTAACCAATTAAAATCTTTCCAAAACACCTTCCACACTATATGCCAACATGTTCCCTTATCCTTCCTTTTCTTTCATTTCTTTCCCCTCTTTTTCCCTTATCTTCCTCCTTACCATATTCCTTAGCCTCCCTTCAAAAATTAAAAAGTCTTCCATACCATATTCAAGCCTTGGCCGACACTTACCTTATTAGTACAAAAATTTAATCCAAAATATTTGCACTTGGTGGGATTTGAACCTCTTCCCTTAAAGTCCTTCATGTGGCATCATATCCTCTTTACCAATTGCTCATTTATGCAAGCAAATTACTCTCTTATTTCCATAAGCCTTGATGCCACTTACTATCTCTCCTTAAAGTGCTTAAACACAAAATTTTTCCTATAACTTAACTTGAACCCGGAACTTCCTAGAAACCTCGTAACTCTCCAAAATCACCTTCCTAATAAGTCCAACTTGAAATAATGTCATTCTCAAATTCCCATGAATTTTAAAACGCTTCTACGCTCAAGGTCCAATGGGCCCAATAGGTCCAATTCTACTAGGCCCAATTTTGGGATGTTACAAAAACCCCCTGAAGGAATTGAAGGAGAGATCCTCCGTCTTGAGTATGATTTCGGCTTCTTGAGATGAATCAACTGGCTTTCTTCGAGTAAATCCCACAATTCTGACCTCTCTGGCTTGGCTCCTTGGCCTAGCTGGACGCCCCCTGTCAAAAGCCCTGACAGAAGGCTTCTGTCGAACCCCCTTTTTTAGGTCATACTTAGGGTGTTTATATAGACTTTGGAATGTCTTTCTTCGCCCCTAAGTGTCCTTTTCCGAGTAGAATTACAATGGGTCACGGCAGAGACACGCCCATGGAGCACGCTCGTGTGAATCGAGTCCAGGCCGTGTTCGGGCCTACTAAGGTGGCACGGCCGTGTGATTCGAGCCCAAGCCGTGTTGATTTCTTACTCTGGCCCATTTCCTCCGTTTTCGACCCGTTTCTCGTTCTTTTCATCCTCCGATGGTCTCCTAAGTATAAAACATTAAATTAACAGATTAGGAGCATCAAATTCCACAATTCAAGGGATTAAATCATCCAAAAGTATGCTAAATGTGGGATTAAAATATGTATATATTACGGTTTATCATACCTCGACTCGTTAATCCCCCATAGAGGGATTAGTTCCTCATGGTTTTTATAAACAATATGGAATTGATGTAAAGAGAGAACATGATAAATGAATTGAGGTGTAGAGTTTAAGAAAACGCTTGATTTGTATTAAAGATGAATATGAATCCAAATAGTTTGATTGTCTTCACATATCAAATCTTTCAAGATAAAGCAAAAACAACTTGAAAATAAATCTAAAAAACCTAAACGAAAGAAAACCTGAACTGGAATTAAAATCAGAAAACTATACTAAGGAATTGATGTCCATAGCATGTGAAAAAGGAGGCTATTTATAGATTTCAGGTGGTTGTTGTCCTTAACTCTAGGTTAGCTGACGTTCCTGAGCTTTAAGTTTGATTGTGCAGACCAAAACACCCCCTGGCTCATGTTAGTTTCCATCCAGACTCAATGTCGCGACACACCAGGACCTGTGTTGCGACATAGGAGTCAGTATACTCCTCTGGGATATCTCCAAGGGCATGTCTCGACACCTTTAGTCTGTGTCGCGACATCGAAGGCAGTTTTGTGATTCTTCATTCTACTCGCTATGTTGTGACATTAATCATTCCATGTTGTGACATAGTGACCATTATCGGTTTAGTACGCCTTCTAATGGTCTCCTACACACTTACAGAGTTCAATAGCTCACCCTTAGGCCTCATTCGGCCCCTAAGGTCAATAAAAGACTTAATTTACACATTTTTTTAACTTTAATAAAACTTGCAAAAACATAATTAAAACCTAATGCAATGCTTGATTTCAAGCTCCTAAAGTGTGGAAATTAGTTTAATCTGCTACATCGAATTACGGCAGATCAAACTCCCCCACACTTAAGTCATTCCTTGTCCTCAAGCAACACAAAGAAAAACAAGAAATAAAAGACGTGCCTTGAGCAAATATCATACAAGTATTGACTTTGGAGCACATGACTAGGTATTGCATATTCACAAACAACTTTAACGTGATGAACAATTGACTTAGTACTTTTGACCACAAACATTAAGTTCAGTATATTACAAATTATACAAACATCAAAGGTCTCACCTGTAGGGATCCATTAATAAATCATACAAGTAATTTGATTATCTGAGCAGAATACAAATAGTTATTTATGCGATTGTTTAATATAATGTTCATTCATGCATAAGGATATTTAGGTCACAGAATACTTTTCGGCTTGTAACATTCTGAAGCTTAGGACAGGTATGGAATTCAAAAATAGTAAGCATCAAAAGGGTTACAAACATGAAAATATTTTGGCACATCGTATCGATCCCTATTCTTCCCCCTTAGTGACCCTTACCTGCTCACCGCCTTATTTCTCCTTCTATCACCTTCCTTGTTTCTCCACATAGGAAATCATAGCATGACATAGTAACTATGGCTAGACTATGAGTTTCTGTGCACTAATGAATGAGTTTTTCTTATTTTGGTGACTTTGTCACTTTTCTTTTTCAATTTTTCTCTCTCACAAATGCTTTTTGCTTTTCAAGAACATTTTCACTCATACTGATTTTCTATTTGGATTTCTCTTTTGTTTCATACTTTTAGCTTAACCTATAGTTTCTATATCATACCAATCTTTCTTATTCCACTCTATTTTTACAAAATCCACCGTGATATATCTATTTAACCCTCAATACGTATGGTCAGACGTCTATAATCGTGTAGTGCAGGACCAAAGAAAAAGGGCAAATACAACTTAACATTTTAGGCTTGGGTTTTGTAATAAGGTTTATCAAGAAGTGTCAACAGGCTCAAAAATTGGTACTATAGATGAATGAATTATAGGGCAACTTTTGGCTCTGGATGTGTTCCAAACAATCCGTTAGGTCATCCCTTAAATATCTCAATATGCACAAATTTAGTCAACCAACCAAACTCAAATTCAACCATTTATCATTCATACTAGCATGCTCGTTTCCTTTTATTTTTTATATAATTTCGTATAATTGATTAGTTAATGCCTATTTACAGTGTAACATATAGAACTTAGTAGTCTAATAATAAAAAAATTAAAATCACCTATCATCATGCCAAATTTATTTGTAAACGCAAGTAAACTATGTACATGTTGCTAACCAATCACTTGTATTTTTACAAGCTCAAGCACACGAAAGACAAGAAAAATCAAAGAAAACGTAAAAATTTAAAGCAAATTTTCTATATTACCCAACCACACTTTAGCCACACATTGTCCTCACTGTGTGGCCCATAAAAAGATAAGGAAAAAAAGTTACTCAATTGATTGTGATCGTTTCAATTGCTAATGGTGGGTGCCTCCTCCTCTGTTAGTTAATAGCTCAAATTGTTGTGTCTTCTTTGCGTTGGGTTCCTACATAGAAAATTTGAACAATCTACAAGACAACTAAAACTTTTATCTTGTTCCTAATCCTAAAACAAAATTAAATCATCCTTAAAGAAATTAATACAATCCATAAAAGAAATATTCAATTCAGAAAAAAAAAATACAAATCCCTAATAATAAGAAACACATTTAATTTTCCTAAATTCATCTACTCCTAAAAATTAAAATCCTACTAACTTAATTCTAAATATTATTCATCATCTTATTGAAATCCTCTTTTTCTCATTTCCTATTTATGTTTTGTCTGCAGAAGAATAAATTGCTTGAATATGTCATAACCGAGTAGTTTCTTTGGGGGATTCATGGTTTTATCCATCCGTTCAATAGGGACTCCTGCTCTTTTGCACAATTCTTTAATCAAATGAGGGAAAGTTACTCTCTTTCCTAAATTCCTTACGCAATCAATCATATTATTGTATATCCATGTACCAATACATATTTGTTGCTTTTGGAGGATCTCATATGTTATGATAACTTGAATTGGGCTAATCTCAAACATATCTATTGTAGGCCATATTCTCGAACAGCTTCATCCACATCTTGGCTTTTGTTGTCATTAGCTCTTGATTGAATGTCTCGGGTATTGTTCGATATGTCCACATCTCTTTCCCTTCCGTTAAAAATCTCAATATTTATTCCGTATCTATATTTTTGAATTCCTTCAGATCTATTTTATAAAGATAATCGCGATAATAATATGGCATATCATAAAATTGGCAAATACTCATCTCAGTTACCAGAACATTAACCCCTCTTACCTTCACAAAAGAACCCATCTCGTAGAATGGTCTGGTTGCTTCCCTTTGTTTTAATGCTAGATAAAATTCTTGCACCATGGGATTTATTGTAGGCTCTTCGAATGACAAACAAAATTTTTTCTATTCACTTTCTGTTGCATTCTCACATTCCTTTGCAATTCCTCATTAGAGGATCAAATCCTTGCTCTTGAATGAAGGTATACGGCTGTAGTTGTTGTAAGTATTTATCCATGTCACCTTCTTGGAACTCAACAGCTGAGCTTGAAATGCTTACACTGAAACTAGCCATTTGATAATCTATTTTTGCTGAAAGTCCCTACACAATCTATAATGTCTGCAACTTGATTTCTTTTTCTTTCTTTGCTGGTGATAAATGAGAGGATCAATGTGTTAATCCAAGCTTTATTAGAGAAAAGATTTTGATATAAAAAATTGAAGTGTTTTTGAATATAAGTTAAAATTGACAAAAAGATTTTTAAATTTGAAGTCTAAGAGATAAAATTTTGAATACTTACATTAAACTCTTAGAAAAGTTTGAAACAATTTTAAAATCAAGTTAAAATGATTTTAACCAAGTCAAAATGATTTCAACCAAGTTAAAATCATTTTAACACATCAAAATGATTTTCAAACAAGTCAGATTTGCTTCAGGCCAAAAAGTATCGCTAGCATTTGGCCAAGTATCAATAATTTTGAAACTATCGATACCCTTAGAAAAATCGAGACCAAACTTGCATTCTGTTTTCAGAAATCTAAAAAATTATCGATACCATTTTTGAGTTATTGGTATTTTCTGAAAATAATCGACACCTTCCTTAAAAATGATATCAAAATAACATGTTGTTTCTTACAAACCCTACAAAGTATCGATTTGGTATCAATACCTTTTTCCAAAAGTACCGATAAAATATTTTTGGTCTCGATTAATAAATCCCAATGGTCACTGAATTAGCAATTACTACAAAAAAATATTCATACCCTTTTATTTGGTATCGATACTCGCAGTTGCAGGTTGATAAACCGTAAAAGTAACATATTTTGAGCCCACATTTAGCATGCTTTTGGATGAATTATCCCTTGATTTATGTAAAAAGGTGCTCTTAATCCTTTCTTTTCATGTTATATGCTCAGGAAAGCACCGGAGGATGAAAAGAACGAGAAACGGGCTTAAAACGGGCCAAAGCACGAAATTGACACGGCCTGGACCCAAGACCACACGGCCGTGCCTCCTCAATAATCTCGAACACGGTCTAACCACGAGATACATGGGCGTGTCACCTCATTAAAAGTCCGAACACGGCCTAAAGACGATTCACACGGGCGTGTGCCATGGCCGTGCCCCTACCGCGGAAAAGAGCAATTTCAATCGGATTTGGATACTTAGGGGCAGAGAAACACATTCCAAAAGCCTATAAATACACCCTAAGTATGACCTGAAAAGAGGAGCCCAAAGCTATCGTTTAGGGGCGTCTTGCTCGGCCAGAGAGGGCAGATTTGTGGGGATTCACTCAGGGATAGCCAGTTGATCCATCTCAAAAAGCCGAAATTATACTCAAGACGGAGGATCTCCTCTTCAATTCCTTCAGGGGGTTTTAGGGATTTCTTATGTTTTGTTTTATCTTTTCTTTTGAGATGTTTTCTTTTATTGTTATGAACTAAACCCTCAGATACCTGAGGGGGGATGAAACTTAGATGAATCTTGTTATCGTTTGTTGAACTATATGATAAATATTTGATTTGTTCTTAATTATGTGTTCTTAATTCTTGTGTTGATATTTCGCGGATATTAATTCAAGTTTGATGTGCTTAGGTGGAGGAGCAAAAGTCCCTGCCTAAGAGTAGATCTAGCATAGTTAAGCGGAGTTGACCGCGTGCCTAGAGATAGGGTGACGAGGCATTGCCGGATTAAGGTGAAACCTAATATGGGAGTCCATAGATCGAGTTAATGCAATCCTAGGGGTTTTAATTAGAAAGAGATTTCAATTAATCAACCTAGGGTTAGACGTTATTCGCCTCGAGAGAGGGTTTAATATAAATTAGGGAATCTTACGGATCAAGTCAAATGAATAAATCGTCTGGTTTAGAGTTAGATAACAAGTGAAGTCTAGGTGGATTCTTCCTTGGGTTTCGTTTTAATCAATTGTTTTTTTCCTCAAGTTATTCTCTCAAATTCATTCTTCTTTGTCTTAGAGCCTTTAGTCTAGTAGTTAATTAATTTAGATTAAACAACCATTCGCTTAATTTTTAGGCTAAATAATAGAAAGAAAGTTAGTATTAGTACTTTTAGTTCCTTTGGGTTCGACAATCCGGTCTTGCCTAAGCTATACTACTATTCGATAGGTGCACTTGCCTCAATCGTTGTCATAGTTAGTTTCTAGGTTCGATCATTCTCATTAATTAAATTTTTAAAACTCTGACACACGATCAAGTTTTTGGCGCCGTTGCCGGGGAACTAAAATATTAAGAACACTCTATTTTTATTACTTTAGCCATTTTTATTTTTTGCAATTCAATTTTATTTCTTATTTTATTTGCTAATTTTTCTTCTTCTTCCTTCCAGGTACCTCTAGTTTATGACTAGAAGGAACCCGAGAGGACCACTATTATACGACAGTGATATTGAAGCTACCGCTCATGAGAATCGCAAAGAAATTAGGCGAGCCCTAAAATACACGTGAAAAAAAGCGAGAAGGCGAATCCAATCCTCATCAAGGGATGGACGAGAATAATCCACCACCCCAAGATGTGGCGAGAAAATAATGCTCCACGTACTATGTATGATTATGCTAAACCTCATTTAACAGAGCCGAATCTAGTATTGTTAGGCTGCTATAGTTTCGCTAATAATTTTGAATTAAAGCCTAACACTATACAAATGATTCAACAATTTGTTCAATTTGATGGTTTGTAGGGCGAAGACCCAAACACTCATATAGCTAATTTTTTAGAGTTTTGTGATACCTTCAAAATAAATGGCGTTTCGATGATTCCATACGGCTTGGTTATTTCCCTTTTCATTAAGGAATAAAGCCAAATGTTGGTTAAACTTCGTTACCACGAGGTCAATCACTACATGGGATCAAATGACCAAAAATTTTTATTAAAATATTTCCCACCGGCCAAAACGCCAAATTACGGAATGATATCTCTTCTTTTGTGCGGATGGATTTAGAGACATTATACGACGCATGGGAGAGATACAAGGATCTCTTGAGAAGGTGTCCGCACCATGGTTTACCCTTGTGGCTCCAAGTCCAAACTTTCTATAACGATGTAAACCCCTCAACGAGGCAACTAATTGATTCAACTCTCGGGTGGAACCTCGAACAACGTAACTCACAAGCGACCTACGAATTCATAGAGGAGATGTCACCAATAACTATCGGTGGCGGGTTACAAGGACAAAAACCAACAAAATCACCGGAGTTTTCAACATCGATGCAATAACCATGCTATCAACACAGGTAGAGATGATGAATAAAAAGCTTGATAGTTTGTGTTCTTCGCAGGTACATCCAGTAATGCAGTGCTACGTAAGTGGAACTGTGGCGAATCCTGAGTACCCACCCTACCAACCGGGCACAGAAAGCTAACAGATGAATTATATAGGTAACAATTTCAGATCTAATAATAATCCTTATAGTAATAATTATAATCCAGGTTGGAGGAACCACCCAAATTTTTCATGGGGAGGACAAGGAAATCAAGGAAATCAAAGACAACAACCTCCTCAAAATTTTCAAAATCAGCCCTATCCACAGGAGAAGAAGCCAAACCTTGAAGAGATGCTGACAAAATTCGTGGCAGCTACAGATAACCGTCTCCAAGACACTGAGACCACCCTTAAGAATCAACAGACATCAATTACAGGGATCGAGAGCCAAGTGAGGGAACTCACTAAGACAGTTGGACAACTTACTAACACAGTTGGACAACTCGCAAAGATAATTTCCGAACGACCACAAGGGCGTCTACCAAGTAACACTGAGATTAACCCAAAGGAGCAAATCCAAGCCATATCAGCTCAAGAAAGTGAAGGGCTAGACGAGCCCAATTCAAAGCAAAAGAATGTGGTCAAAGAAGGTAAGGTTGAGGTAAGTAATAATAAGCCAAAACTGGTAATCAAAGAGTACCAACCTCGCATACCATATCCCGAAGCATTAAGGAGAGACGACACAGAGGAATAGTTCGGTAAGTTTCTTAAAATTTTAAAGAAATTACATATTAACTTACCGTTACTTGAAGCTCTTTCACAGATGCCAGATTCTAGAAAATTTTTAAAAGAGCTTTTGACGAACAAACGAAGGATAGACGAGGCATTACACGTGGAACTAAACGCAATGTGCTCGGCAATCTTGCAAAATAAACTACCACGAAAATTAAAAGATCCAGGGAGTTTTACAATTCCATGCTTAATTGGTAGTTTATCTATTGATAATGCGTTGGCTGATCTAGGGGCAAGCATAAATGTCATGCCTTATAAATTGTTTAAACAACTAGGTCTAGGGAAACCCAAGCAAACTAGGATGAGCATTCAACTAGCGGATAAAACTATTAGAATTCCTAGGGGTATTATCGAAGATGTTCTTGTAAAAATTGATAAATTCGTTTTCCCAGTAGATTTTGTTGTCTTAGACATGGATGAGGATAATTCGATTCCCTTAATTTTAGGAAGACCATTCTTAGCAACTGCTAGAACTAAAATCAACATTGATGCAGGAGAACTAATACTTCGTGTAGGTAATGAGACAGTCACTCTCCAAGCTCTCGATTCGGCTAGAACATCGAGTAATCCAAGTGAGAAAACAAATTCCATTGATAACCATTCGGTTAACCCTTCTTTTCAGGAAACACCAGGAAAGAATACAACTGAACCCGATTCTATACCATGTGCCAACAAAGAAATAACACACGAAGAACAAGGGATTCAGATCGATGATCTAGACGAGTGAAAAATGCATTTCAAGGAAAAATTAGGAATACACGAAGCAGAATCAGAGCCACTCCACGAAGCAAACAAAGTCAAAATCGGAATCAGATATTGATAGAAAAAACAGACCCTCGCACATCTCCTCCTGACCCTAACACAAACAAAATACCGTTTAGGGTAATCAGTGTTTTTCCATACAGAACAGTCGAGGTAAGTAATCCTATTTTCGGTACTTTCAATATAAACACTTATCGACTTAAACTCTATCATGATAATACAACTGATAGCATGAGGGAAGATATTCAAATTTTTAAACCACCCTGATTTGTTGCGAATACGAGGAAAGTCTAGCTTAAGACTTTAAACGAGCGCTTCTCGAGAGGCAACCCGAGCACTAACCCTAATCACTTTTGTATTTGTTTTCATTTTACTTTCTTCTCTTATCTTAGTCTTAAAACACCTAGCTTTAAACTAACCAAAAGTGCAGGTTTCCAGCCCACACGGCCTTACACACGGCCGTGTCCGTGGCCGTACGGAAGCACAGAATCTCCGTACTGACAATGGCAGAAAAGGTACAAGCCAGAAAGAATCAAATCTTTGAGTCACGGACTCCGACCACCCCCACGGGCACCGACAAAATGCCACGGCCGTGCGATGCGGCCGTGGACGACAATGACTTATCAGAAACTGACGTGGCAATCTGTGAAAATGTGAGTGAGAGAATCAACACACCTACACACACGGCCGTGCGAGGCGACCGTGTGAAACAACACACCCACGAGACACGGGCGTGGGGTTGTACCTGATTTGAGAATTCTATTTTATCTTCTACTTTATTTTCCTTCTCTTTGACTATCTTATGCTTAATTTAGTTTATTTTAATTTAGTGTCCTAGTGTCAGGTTTTTCAGGCTGCTTGGGAATCACGCCACTTCCGCCACCGCCAGCACCTCCGTAGCCTTAGAGGTCACACCCACCTCGCGAACCATCCAACAATAAGGACCCTACGGTCCATTTATCTTTTCTTTTAATTTTAGTTTCATCTTTATTTTTCTTCACTTTAGCTTGCTTTTCTTAAATTATTTAATTAGTATAGTTTTAATTTTTAGTATTTTATCCGGGCTAATCCTCCATGAGCTACCCAATTTCTTCATCTAGCGCAGGATCGTCATAAAGAACGAACCCTCCAACTTATCTTTTACCTCCAACGCAAGGATTTCATCCATCATTCAAGGGGTTTCACTTCTCTCAATATCTTTTGAATTTATACTTAATTGTCTATATATATATCTTTGTACATTGAGGGCAATGTACATCTTAAGTGTGGGGGGTGAACAACCTAAAAAGGTGCCAAACTTTTTGCATTATTCTCAAATCCCTGAATTTAGTCTTGTTTTTAAGTAATTTTCTCATATTACTAATTAGGATGAAATTTCCATGATTTATGATTTTTATTGATATGTTTTAGATTATGTCTTTGATAATTGTGCATTGATGATTGAATTCTAAGAATACTAGAGAATCAAGCATGATAAGTCTATTTTTCAAGAAAATAATTTTTTTTTCCTAGGTTGTCTACCTGAATTTGAATATTACTTTGAAGTTTGAAATTTACAAGGTTGATATCAAAATACCCATAATTTTTGTGAGATTTTGAGCCTTATAAGAGCATATATCCTTTTTCATGCTCACTTTTTGATTATGAGTGTGTCAACATTGATTTGTTATTCTAGAACTTGCATCGATTATACATGTTGAGATCACATCTTTTATTTGATATACAGAAATGATAAAGGCACCTAGGATTTAACCCACTTACTCAATAAAACGTCTACCTTCATAATTAACCCCTAGTGAACCCCTTTGATCCTAACAACCCTTTTTATTGACTCACCCACTAATATTAACCCAAAACCCTTTGTATTTGTTACACCATTCTTCTTGACTACCCTTTTTGTCGAGATTTGATTTTGAGCGGTTACCTAACTATGTTCTATATTTCAGTTGTTAAAGTACTTTCTTATTATTGTAAATATTTAATGATTTGTTCTTAAAAAAAATGACGAAGTATATTCATTATTAGTCTTATAATTAAGTGAGCTTACATATTTAAATTCCACATCTTGAAGAAATAGCTCGTATTATTAGTATTACAAGTTTATGTGATTATTAAGGATTAGTTCATTTTTCTAGTTAGGTAATTTGTCAAGTCAATCTCGATTCTAACCCTCTAATTCAACCTTTATCCACACCTTTAACCTAAGCCCCAAGCACAACCTCATTAAAGACCTTTTGATTTGTGTATCATCTCATATTATAGTGGTGGAGATTTGATTTTCATGCAAGCCTATGGGATTAACTTTTCAGGTTTGACGTTTGAGTACTTAATTCTGAACCTTAAAAACCTTGAGTGATTTGAGTGAATCTTTAGTAAGGATGTCAATTCTTGTCGGTTTTGAACCAGAGGTAATTATTTAGATGAGGGGAAACACTTATGTTTTGTGCTACAAATGTATGACTTAGACTGTTTGAATCTTTAGGACTCTTTGAGTTGAATTATCCATGTATAAATTATCCTTGAATTATGATGAAACATTATTAATGACTATTATGAATTATGGAAAGTTCATTTTAATTCTAAGTTGAGAATTTTGCTTGAGGACAAGCAAAAGATTAAGTGTGGGGGTATTTGATAAACCGTTAAAGTAACATATTTTGAGCCCACATTTAGCATGCTTTTGGATGAATTATCCCTTGATTTATGTAAAAAGGTGCTCTTAATCCTTTCTTTTCATGTTATATGCTCAGGAAAGCACCGAAGGATGAAAAGAACGAGAAACGAGCTTAAAACGGGCCAAATGGGCCAAAGCACGAAATCGACACGGCTTGGACCCAAGACCACAGGGCTGTGCCTCCTCAATAATCTCGAACAGGGTCTAGCCACGAGATACACGGGTGTGTCACCTCATTAAAAGTCCAAACACGGCCTAAAGGCGATTCATACGGGCGTGTGCCATGGCCGTGCCCCTGCCGCGAAAAAAAGCAATTTCAATGGATTTGGATACTTAGGGGCAAAGAAACACATTCCAAAAGCCTATAAATACACCCTAAGTATGACCTGAAAAGAGGAGCCCAAAGCTATCGTTTAGGGGCGTCTTGCTCGGCCAGAGAGGACAGATTATTGGGGATTCGCTCAGGGATAGCCAGTTGATCCATCTCAAGAAGCCAGAATTATACTCAAGACGGAGGATCTCCTCTTCAATTCCTTCAGGGGGTTTTAGGGATTTCTTATGTTTTGTTTTATCTTTTCTTCTGAGATGTTTTCTTTTATTGTTATGAACTAAACCCTCAGATACCTGAGGGGGATGAAACTTAGATGAATCTTGTTATCGTTTGCTGAACTATATGATAAATATTTGATTTGTTCTTAATTATGTGTTCTTAATTCTTGTGTTGATATTTCGCGGATATTAATTCAAGTTTGATGTGATTAGGTGGAGGAGCAAAAGTCCATGCCTAAGAGTAGATCTAGCATAGTTAAGCGGAGTTGATCGCGCGCCTAGAGATAGGGTGACGAGGCGTTGACGGATTAGGGTGAAACCTAATATGGGATTCCATAGATCGAGTTAATGCAATTCTAGGGGTTTTAATTAGAAAGAGATTTCAATTAATCAACCTAGGGTTAGACGTTATTCGCCTCGAGAGAGGGTTTAATATAAATTAGGGAATCTTACAGATCAAGTCAAATGAATAAATCGTCTGGTTCAGAGTTAGATAACAAGTGAAGTCTAGGTGGATTCTTCCTTGGGTGGCATTTTAATCAATTGGTTTTTCCTCAAGTTATTCTCTCAAATTCATTCTTCTTTGTCTTAGAGTATTTAGTCTAGTAGTTAATTAATTTAGATTAAACAACCATTAGCTTAATTTTTAGGCTAAATAATAGAAAGAAAGTTAGTATTAGAACTTTTAGTTCCTTTGAGTTCGACAATCCGGTCTTGCCTAAGCTATACTACTATTCGATAGGTGCACTTGCATCAATCGTTGTCATAGTTAGTTTCCAGGTTCGATCATTCTCATTAATTAAATTTTTAAAACTCTGACACACGATCACAGGTGAAATAAATGCTCTAGTTTTACATCCCCAATTGCCATTTTATTACACCAACAACCTCAGCAGTTTGAAATCAATTAAGGGGTATAAATACCATCTTCCAAAGACCTACAACAACGAGAAAACACTTTCAAGCAAAAATTATCAATCAAACAACCTTAGAGTTTAATACTTTCATATTCTTCTTACATACACTTGTGAGCTTTATTTCTATTCTTTTGCTCAATTGTATTTTATTATCATTAAGCTTCGTTTTGCAAATAATTTAATCGTGTAAGGATTGTTTCTTTGTTTGCTTATTTGTATCTCTTTGAGAGGGTTTGTAACTTAAGATTTTGGGTAGAAATCTTAAGGAGTTGTAAGGTTAAACATTTTCATCAAAAGTTGAAAAAATTACTGAATTTGAGAAAATCCTTAATGGTAGAAAGCTAAGGTAGTTTAGTAGGCAACTTAGGTCGAACAACTCTAAATCTTTGTTTCAATAGTTTTAATTTTCTCTCTTTACTTCCACCTTTCTTAAAAGGCTAATTCACCCCCTCTTGGCGTTTTTGGTTTGTTCTATCGAGATAACAATTGGTATCATAGCTAGTATCTAGAAGATTGTCTAACAAACAAGAAAATATCCTCAAGGTAGCTCAACTTTATCTTAATCAAACTACAAAAGATGACATCTTCTTCCGGCTCCATTATGGTTGGTGAGTCTCAATCTATCTCTAACCCTCTTTATTTCAATGGTGCAAATTATTCTTATTGGAAGACTAGAATGACCTTGTTTATACAAGCCAATGATTATGCCGTGTGGGATGTCATCATAGATGGTCCAGCCATACCTTTAAAGCAAGAAGGAAGGGAATGAGGAAGAAAAGAAGAGCATGCAACTCAAGGCCAAGGCCATGCACATTCTCTTTTGTGCACTTGGTTTAGATGAAGATAGTAGAGTTTCTTCATGTTCTTATGATAAGGAAATTTGGGACAAGTTAGAAGGCACTCATGAGGGTACAAGTCAAGTTAAAAAGTCTAAGGTAGGAATTCTCACACTCAACTATGAAACATTCAAGATAAAACCCGGGGAGGACATCAAGGCTATGTCGGATCGATTTACAATTATCATCAATGGGCTCAAAACATATGGGAATATTTATCCCAATGAAGAAGTTGTGAGAAAAATGCTTCGAAGCTTCCCAAAGGCATAGGAAGCTAAAGTGACTGCCATAGAAAAAGCAAAGAACATGGAAATTGTAACGCCTAGAAAATTCTTTATAATTTATTTTCGTATGTTTGTTACAAATATATGTCTGCTTCAGTGGTTAAGTGTCCTGGGAAGTGTCTGAGAGGTCCCAAGTTCAAGCCTTAGCTTGGGAAAATTTTTTGTTTTCAATTGAATAAACCCCTATCTCTAATCAGTAGGCTTATAAATAAATGTTGGTAAAATATGTCAGAATGGGCCTGCTGGTCTGGTGGTTAAGTGGAGTGTTAAGTGGCTGGAGGTCTGGGGTTCGAGGCTCTGCGCGAAAGAAGGATATATTTTTACTGCTTTGCCATGGAAGAGTTGTGTTTGACCGAAATTCTGCAGAGTTTGGGTGGGATTTGAATTTGGTGGTTGAGGGGATTGTGTTGGAGTGATATGGAGAGAAAAATGTGGAGGGATGAGTTGTGATAGAACCGAAATTGGTAGTGGCAATTCGGCCACTCTTCCTCATTCTCCCAAATTTTCTTTCCTGATAGTTTTTTCCTTCTCTGCCTATAGTTTCTTTGCCGAATTTGTTTGCTGCCCCAAACTCTTCCCTTCACTGCCGATTTCCTACTTTCTATCACTACCTATTCATCTTTTTCTTTTTGTTATTTTATTCACCGTAGTTTATTTCTTCTTCTTTTCCCCGAAAACCTCTGCCAAATCTTCCCCATTATTTTTGGTCTCCTTTTTATGATTGCTGCTGAATTCTTGTTCTTCCCCACTCCAAAGTTTCAGTTTCCCTCTAAAAAGGGGAAATCATCGTTGGTTTCTTCTCTGTTTCCCTTGGCCAAATTTCTGTTGATCTTTTCCCTCTCTGCTGTACTTTTTCTTTTACTTGCTGCCCAATTTGGTATTTGACTCGTCATCAAATTCTCAGTCGCCGCGACTCATTATATCGGTGCCTTTGTGCATTTTAGGTAAGGTTAGTAAGAGTGGACACTATTTTAGATTGATGAATATTCTTCTAATAGAGGCTTAAATCGTGTTTAGGTAACCGATAATTGACTGTGGAGGTTCGTTCGGTGCTGAAGAAGTGAGGAATAACCATCGTTCATTCAAGGTAATGTATCTGTAAGTTTGGCAATTAGTCATCGTGTGCGACTTCGTTGAAGTTATCGGCAAATAACTTAATTGATGTGTTAATGGACAATAATAGGTGCTAGAATACTCGTGGTTGCGCTACTTTCGAACCAATACCAGGTGTGTAAACATGACTCTGAAAATAAAAATCGGTGAAAAGCCAAAAAATGTGAAAAGTCGACGCCAACGGGCGTACGGCCGCCCGTGTGATAGGCCGTGTGACCGAACACAGGCGTGTGATCGTCGAGGCTGGCCATGTGCAATTCATGGGCCGAGCCGAATTGGGCCATGTGGGCCCTACACAGGTGAACCACATGGGCGTGTGGGATTATTTGGCCAGGCCGTGTGATCCACATGGCCAAGGCCATTTTGGGCCGTGTGGGCCACACAGTCGTGTGGGCTCACATGGGCATGCAACATGGGCCTGTGGGCCCATTTTCACTATTTGACTGCTAAGGTTGCACGGGTCGCCCGAGTCGACTGTAGACCTACTGTACGGTCGGTAAGCGTACCTAGACCCCTAATTGACTGAATTGACTGTATGACTGATATGAATAAGCTTGATGATGTTCCACTAATTTGATATTGCATGCCCTGACTACATGCATGATATTCTGTTATAGCATGTTATATTTACATATTGCATTGCATTGGGTTAGGGTTTATTTTGTTCGGAGGAAGTGTACTGAAAGGCCTCGAGCCTAATTTACTGGCAGCTCAGTTGCAAACTACTGTTTTAGTGCCGAACTGGTACTACTTGGAGTGTAGGGATGGGTGGGTTGATTATATCCCCACATGGAGTGTAGGGTTGGACGGAGATGGAGTGTAGAGGCTGGTTGGGTAGGATTTTCTGATTGCATATTGGTTACTGTTACTGAGATGGGCTAAAGCCCGAACTGATATTGATATTGTAATTGGCTAAGGCCCTAATCAAATCAAAATTCATCAAATGGGCTTAGGCCCAGATTATGATTGCTTTCTGTCTGGTTGTTTTATATGGGATTACACACTGAGTTTTTGTAAACTCACCTATATGTTTTATCTGTACAGGTAATCCCCAGACATAGGCGGATTGGCGCAGCGGAGGACTCAACGGTGGCCACACAACTCATTTCATTCTATTTTAGTAATTAGTTATAATTTTGATTTTATTTTGGGGTATTTACTATAATAATGGCCTCTTTGGATTTTCATGGATTATTTTGGATTATTTTTATTGTTTTGACTTATAACTGCTAGTAGTAGGGACAATCGAGTTTTCAAAAATCAAACCTTTTTAACAAATTGCACACGAATATGCAAACTACTTTTAAAGCTTCCGCGATAAGTGACGTTTTGAAAATTAATAACATTCTGAAAATAAATAAATTTTTGATAATGATTCACGTTTTGGAAATAAACGACACATTTTAGAATCAATGAAAGGTAATAAAAAGAGGACTAATAGAAAATAGGGTTTTTCTTTAATAACAACTTGTTTTATGAAAAACACTTCAATGTGACATCGCCAGATTCAGCCATAACGTCCAGGCCGGGTTTGGGGTGTTACATTTAGTGGTATCAAAGCAGGGTTGCAAAACTCGACTGTGGATTTGGGTTTTAAAATTGGGTTTTCTTTTAAAGCACTAATTTTCAGACGATTGAAATATCTTTCACAGTATGTGTGGTACACCGAGTCTCCGGCGCCGATCTCGTAAGTTCACTGAAACTGTTATATGTTCTAAACTGAAACTGCTATAGATAGTATATACTACGACTACTATAGATAGACTGCACTGAAGACACTCAGGATAGTGTATACTGATACTGTAGTAAAACAAATAGACACTGCATCGTACAAAAACAAACCTTATACTTTTTGATACTGATTTCATAAAATATTTGTTAATAGACAACTGGAACTGTAAACTGATGCATAAAATTGTTAATACAAATAAACCGCAATTAGACAATGAGCGCAAGAGGTACTCGTGGACGGGGTACAAGAGGCCGTGGTAGGGGCCGTAGAGGTGCTCGAGCTAGGTCCTCGTCATCTGGCCACATACCTAATTTGGAAACTAGTGAGATGTTGGCTTCACCTGTGACTGAGACTGGGTCTCATGATCGAGCGGTTGGGGACGACGCACTGTCCCAAGCCATGTTAAGGATTCTGGAGAGGGTCGTTGGGCCCAATACTAGAGCTGCAGGCCGAGGGTTAGTTACGGAACGACTCCAGTCCAATAAAGTCGCGATTTTTAGGCGTATTGCTAGAGTTGCCCCTAATGTGGCTGAGTACTGGATAGAGGCCACAGAGAGAATTATGGACGACACAGGTGCACCCCGAGCAAAAACTAAAGTGCACACAGGTCACCACTTTGAGAGATAAGGCTTAACAGTGGTGGCTTACGGTTAAGGAGGGCACTCAGCCCGACCGACTGACCTGGGAGTTCTTTAAGACCACCTTCCAGGGGAAATATGTGGGGGCTAGTTACGTGGATGCCCGTAGGAGAGAGTTCCTGTATTTAACCTAGGGTGATAGATCAGTGGCTGAGTATGAGGCCGAATTTCTGCGACTAAGCCGCTATGCGCGTGGTATGGTGGCGACTGAGTATGAGAGATGCATTCGCTTCGAGGATGGCCTTAGGGACAATCTGAGGGTACTGATAGCTCCACAGAGAGAGCGAGACTTTGTTGCACTGGTCGATAAGGCGAAGATCGCCGAGGAAGTGAAGCGCACTGAGCGCCAAAACAGAGAGAGAGGTAGGAATAAGAGGGATTTGGAGCCCTCGAGTTCCGTTCAGAGGCCTAAGAAAATAGCCAGAGTTGATGGACCGGTCAGAGTTGGGACTCCTATTGCTGCTACTGGACAGCCATCGTGTACTGACTGTGGTAGATGCCATCATGCCGAGTGTTGGAAGAGAACTGGGGCTTGTTTAAGGTGCGGTTCATTAGAGCACCGTATTAGAGATTTCCCGCGAAGGTCCAATCAGATGCAAGCTTCTGGCATGGGCACTGTGTAAGACCCCTTACCCGTGTCCGACGCCGGGGCAGGGTACGAGGCATTACCGGACTTAACTAGCTTAAGTGTACATTATCGGGCTATAAAATTTTGTTTCAACTTAAAACTTTTCATTCACATTCATAACATCCTTATTATGGGTCTACGAGACCCTAAACATACAAATCGAGATGGTTCGGAACCAAACCGGAAACTTTTACGTACTTAGAAAATATTTGCCTAAAATACAGCCACACGCCCGTGTGAAATGGAACACGCCCGTGTGGGCAGGCCGTCTGGTCACACATGCCCATGTTCCTAGCCCGTGTGGAATTTATTTTTATTTCGAACCTACAGGGGTTTTCACACGGCTGGACACATGCTCGTGTCTGTGGCCCATGTCCCTCACACGGCCTACACACGCCCGTGTCCCCACCTGTGTGTGAAAAACCTGGGTATTCTAATCATGACGTCAGCAAACTCATATGGGCACACGACCTAGGCACACGCCCGTGTGCTGGCCCGTGTGGCGAATCGAATTCTCGCAACTTTGATGCAGGGGACACACGGCCTATCAACACACCCATGGGGCTGACCGTGTGTCACACACGGCCAAGACACACGCCCGTGTGTCTACCCGTGTGGACAATTAGAAGGCTACTTACCAAGCCAATTGCCACCCTGAAACATAAACACACATATGCCAACACAAACAACACATAACATGGCAATAATACACTATGAAAAATCACTAATCATCATTCATACACTTCACATTTTACTCCATCAATAGCATGAACTTTCACTTCATAAAAATCATCATCATTAAGATATAAAGCTTGACAAATATCGGCCAATTCCTAATGGCCATATACAAAATGAGTGTATAACCTTAATAGCCAACACTTTGGCTTTCAAATATGACATAACACAAGATGACCAAGTTCCTAGACATGCCATACTCAAAATAAATCAACTTTACTATACCAAAAGAATAGTTGATAGTGTGATCCAAGCTTCGATGTCCTACGATCCCCGAGCTAGCTTGGCGATACTACAAGGAAAAAGGGAAAGAAAGGGGTAAGCATATAGCTTAGTAAGTTTGCGTGAATTAAAATAACAACATAAGTACTCATGGTAAAATCCATTCATCTCATAGAACAATAACATCACAAAATCTCAAGTACTTTGACATACTTACTCATACTTACTCTTACCCATCACATACCACATTACGGTTTCATAACTCGTATCTTACTCATGGTACCTTTGTCACTTCACCACGTAATTTAGCACTTATGCTATCCTGAACATAAAATTAAGTCATTATCATCCTTAACTTAAATGTAACTCTTTGTCACCCTTGTATAACTTAGCTCTTTTGCCCGTTGAACTACTCGAAATATCAGAGGATACTCAATCTCATCATACTTGTATCACGATGCCAATGCCATATCCCAGATATGGTCTTACATGGGATCACCTCTTGATGCCGATGCCATATCCCAGATATGGTCTTACACGAGATCTCTTAACTCGATGCCGATGCCATGTCCCAGACATGGTCTTATACGAGATCGTACGTAGATGTCGATGCCATGTCCCAGACATGGTCTTACACGAGATCTTTCGTTGGTGCCGAGGCCATGTCCCAGACATGGTCTTACATGGGACCTTCCTTATTCGGTGCCGATGCCATGTCTCAAACATGGTCTTATACGAGACCTACATTCGGTGCTGATGCCATGTCCCAGATATGGTCTTATACGGGACCTACATTCGGTGCCGATGCCATGTCCAGACATGGTCTTATACAGGACCTTTCTTATCTCATGTCGTGACATAGGTATCCTCGTTATTCCAAATCTTCAACCGGGACTTCAACTTAATATATTCTCGTCATTTTCTTATCGAGACTTCATTAGTCGTTTTCATGAAATAATATTCATTATCATAAGATCAAGAATTTAAACATAAAACACTATGAATCTTTAATTTCTCACAAACTTACCTCGGTATTCAAAATGTGTGTAGACGTTCGATTTAGTCCAACACTTTGTTCTTACCTCGGTTTTGGTCTGGGCTTCGTGTTTCTTGATCTATAATAACAATTTTACTTGTTTAATACTCACATTGACTAAATTGACTCATGAATCATACTTTGGCAAAATTAGGATTTTGCCCCTAAACTTTCACATAATTACACTTTTGCCCCTAGGCTCGTAAAATGATTTTTATTCAACTTTCTTGAATTTTAAGCCTAGCCAAATCATTTTCTTAACTACAACAGCCCCCAATTTCCATTATTTCACTCATGTATGACCATTTTTATAACTTTTACAATTTGGTCCTTTTATGCATTTTTCATGAAAATCACTTAGAGAAAGGTGCTTATCACACATCAAACTTTTATATTCTTCCATAAATCATCAAAATACATGTATGTCATACATGGGTAAATTTTTGAATATAAACCCTAGCTCAAAATATAGCTAGAAATAGCTAAATCGAGTTACGGGGATCTCAAAAATACGAAGAACATTAAAAACGGGGCTAGGGTGCACTTACTATCAAGATTGGAAGATGAAGAAACCCTAGCTATGGAGTCCTTGAAATTTTCGGCTATGGAGAAGAAGATGGACATGAATTTTTACTTCTTTTTCCCTTTTAATTCTTTTATTAACCAAATGACAAAAATGCCCTTAAGGCCCTTTCTTGAGATTTTTCCTTCCCATGTCTATTTTTGTCCATCTTGACATAAAATGGTCTAATTGCTAAATAAGGACCTCTAGTAATTTTTATAATTCTATTTCATACTTAAATCTTCTAGAATCTCATATTTTCTAATCTTTGCAATTTAGTCCTAATGGACAAATTGACCACTAATAAATAAAATTTTCTCATGAAATTTTCACACAATCATGCAACCACATCATAAGCCTCATAAAATCATAAAACACATATTTCTACTTCAGATTTGTGGTCTCGCAACCACTATTCTGACTAGGCCCTAAATCGAGCTGTTATAATTCTCCCCCCTTAGGGATTTTCATCCTCGAAAATCTTACCGGTAAAAAGGTTTGGGTACTGGTTTCTCATAGCCTCCTCGGGCTCCCATGTAGCCTCTTCTACCCCGTGTCTTTGCCATAATACTTTCACGAGAGCTATACTTTTATTCCTTAGCTGTTTAACTTCTCGTGCTAGAATCTTAATCGGTTCTTCGCCATATGTCATGTCGGGTTGAATTTCAACCTCTGTCGGTGTAATCCCATGCGAAAGATCTGATCGGTAACGTCGCAGCATAGACACGTGGAACACATCATGTATCTTTTCCAACTCAGATGGCAAAGTTAATCGATAAGCTACCGGCCCTATCCTCTCGGTAACCTCATATGGTCCGATAAAACACGGACTCAATTTGCCCTTCCGGCCAAATCTGATAACTTTCTTCCAAGGTGATACTTTTAAAAATGCCTTATCACCAACTTGAAACTCAATCTCTTTTCGTTTCAAGTCCTTGTATGATTTTTGTCTATCAGAAGCAGCTTTTAAACAATCATGGATTATTTTTACCTTTTCTTCGGTTTCTCTAACCAGATCGACCCCGTGAATCTGATTTTCCTTGAGTTCAGTCTAATACAAAGGCGTTCGACACTTACGCCCATACAAAGCCTCGTAAGGCGTCATTTTCAAGCTCGACTAATAACTGTTATTGTAAGCAAACTCTACCAACGGTAAATACTTTTCCCAGCAGCCCTAAAACTCAAGAACACAACACCGGAGCATATCCTCAAGTATCTGTATTAATCTCTCCGATTTTCTGTCGGTTTGTGGGTGAAAAGCGGTACTAAAACTCAACTTTGTGCCCAACGCTTCTTGTAACTTTTTCCAAAATCGGGATGTGAATCTCGGATCTCTATCCGATATAATAGACAAAGGCACTCCATGTAATCTTACAATCTCAGAAACATACAAGTCTGCCAACTTACCAAGTGAATAATCAACGCGTATAGGTATGAAGTGGGCCGACTTTGTAAGTCTATCTACCACCACCCATACGGCATCTTTCTTGCTCGGTGTCATCGGCAAACCCATTACAAAGTCCATAGTAACACGGTCCCATTTCCACTCGGGAACCATAATAGGCTGAAGCAAACCCGAAGGTACTTGGTGTTCAGCCTTCACTTGTTGACAAATCAAACATCTTGATACAAACTCAAAAATATCTTTCTTCATACTCGGCCACCAATACCATTTCTTCAAATCATTATACATTTTTGTATTGCCCGGATGTACAGATAGACATCCGCTATGTACCTCATGTAAAATTTTCCAAATAAGCTCATCATTCCTCGGTACACAGACTCTATCTCTGAACATCAAACATCCATCAGAATTAATCCGGAAGTCAGACTCAACTCCCGACTCACACTAAACTCTTTTGGCTTGCAAGTCGCTATCATCTTTCTGAGCCTCATAAATCTCTTGAAGGAACATCGATCTAGCCCTCTACTCAGCTAGAATTGAACCATCTTCTGACAAAGTCACCCATGTATTCATAGCCATCAATGCAAATAGGGATTTTCTACTCAAAGCATCGGCGACTACATTCGCCTTTCCTGGGTGGTAGTCAATGACTAGCTCATAATCTTTTATCAACTCTAACCATCTTTGCTGCCTTAAATTAAATTCCTTCTGAGTCATCAAGTACTTTAGGCTCTTATGATCGGTGAATATCTGACATTTTTCACCATACAAATGGTGTCTCCATATCTTCAAAGCAAACACTATGGCAGCCAACTCTAAATCATGTATCAGGTAATTCTTCTCGTGCGGCTTTAACTGTCTAGAGGCATATGCTATCACCTTGCCTTCTTGCATAAGCACACAGCCCAATCCATTCAAGGATGCATCACTATAAATCACAAATTCTTTTCCCGGTTCGGGTTGCACTAGAACAGGAGCCTCAGTCAGCAATGCCTTTAGTTTCTCAAAACTCTATTGGCACTTTTCTGTCCATTCAAACTTCACCTCTTTTTGTAACAACCTTGTCATCGGTGTAGCTATCATGGAAAATCCCTTTACAAATCGTCAGTAATAACCAGCTAGGCCTAGAAAACTTCTGACCTCAGATACGTTCCTCAGCGGCTTCCAATCAACAATAGCTGAAATCTTGCTTGGGTCTACTCGGATTCCATCTCCCGAGACAATATGCCCAAAAACCCAACTTCTTTTAGCCAAAATTCACTTTTGCTAAACTTGGCATACAACTGATTATCTCGTAAAATCTGTAAAACCATTCTCAAGTGCTCGGCATGCTCATGCTCATCACGAGAATATATCAATATGTCATCAATAAAAACCACAACAAACTTATCCAAGTATGGCCAAAATATACGGTTCATTAAATCCATAAATACAGCAGGGGCATTTGTTAAGCCAAATGGCATGACTAAAAATTCATAGTGCCTATACCTTGTTCGAAATGCAGTTTTAGGCACATCTGAGTCCTTGACTCTCAACTGGTAATAACCGGACCTCAAATCTATCTTGGAAAACACAGTGGCTCCCTTTAACTGATCAAATAAATCATCGATCCTTGGCAATGGGTACTTATTCTTCACAGTGACCTTATTAAGCTGCTGATAATCTATACACAATCTCATGGAACCGTCTTTCTTTTTCACAAATAACACTGGAGCACCCCACGGAGAATAACTCGGTTGAGCAAAGCCTTTGTCCGTCAACTCTTGTAACTGTACCTTCAATTCTTTCAACTCAGTTGGAGCCATCCTATATGGATCAATCGATATAGGTGCAGTACCAGGAGCTAACTCAATGCCAAATTCAACCTCTCTAACTAGAGGCAACCCTGGCAATTCTTCCGGGAATACATCTAGATACTCGCATACTATCAGCACTGATTCAATTCTTAACTCAGTTTCTTTAGCATTCATAACAAAGGCAAGATATGCTTTGTATCCCTTTCTTACACATTTCTGGGCAGACATATGAGAGATCACTACAGGCGACCTGTCCTGTTCATCTGATTCAACATGAAGAGTGTCCCCATTTTCACACCTCAATTCAATGCATTTATTTCCATAATTTACTGTCACATCATGAGCGGTTAACCAATCCATACCAAGAATTATATCAAATTCATCAAACGGCAATAGCATGAGATTTGCCTTAAAATAATGACCTCTAATCATCAATGGGCAATTCTTGCATACCTTATCAACTAATACACTTTTGCCTAAAGGATTGGACACTTTTATCACAAACTCTGTAGACTCTACAGGCATGCTCATACTAGATACTAATTTCATGTAAATATATGAGTGGGTAGATCCCGGATCAATTAAAGCAAAAACATTAGTATCATGGAGAGAAAATGTACCCGTAATTACATTAGGGGATGACGCCTCTTCGCGAGCGTGAATGGCATAAGTCCTCGCAGGTGCTCTACCCTCAGATCTTGCAGCCTGCTCTCTGGGTGTACTCTTACTACTCGTTCCACTTCCAGGGTTTTTCTGTTGTCTCCCTTTAGTAGTGCTTCCCAACCTTGCACTTTGAATTTTCTCTTTTTCAACCATCTCAGGGCATTCTCTAATAAAATGATCTTGGGAACCAGACTTAAAACAGGCTCTCTAATGGGCTCGACAGTCACCGGGATGTCGTCTGCCACACTGTGGACATTCCGGTCTATTAGGTTGAGTGTTCCCAACAATAGCAATTGAAGTAGTCTGAGCTTTAATCCCCGAGTACTGTTTACTCTTACTTCTGTTTGTAAACCCGACTGAAGTAGCTAATCGGGTAGGGAAGTCTCTTGACTTCTTGGATGAAGATTGAAACGACTTGTTCATTTGTGTTTTTCTTGAGTCACGAGACTCCATCTCAGCTTTTCTTTTCTCCTTAACCAACTCCTCGGCTTTACAAGCCTTGTCCACTAGCACAACAAATTCCTTCAATTCAAGGAAACCAACAAATAATCTGATATCTTCATTTAATCCATCCTCAAACCTCTTACACATGATGGCTTCAGAGGACACACACTCCCGAGCGTACTTGCTGAGCCTTACAAATTCACGCTCATATTCAGTTACTGTCATTCTACCTTGTTTCATTTCAAGGAACTCCTTTCTTTTCTGATAAATAAATCTTTAGCTAATGTACTTCTTCCAGAATTCTTCTTGGAAAAACTCCCATGTGATCATTTCCCTTGGTACAACCGCCAAAAGGGTGTTCCACCACTGATAAGTAGAATCTCTCAGAAGAGACACTACACATTTCATGCACTCTTCAGGTGTGCATGATAACTCATCAAATACCCTGATGGTATTTTTAAGCCAGAATTTCGCTCTTTCTGGATCATCATCTTTACAAGCTCGAAATTCCTCGGCTCCTTATTTTCAGATTCTATCGACCAGAGGCTTTTCTCTTCTTGCCACTTCTACCACTTGGAGAGATACTCGGGTAGGTTGAGGAATAGGTGGGGGAGGAGGGGGTTGCGCATTCGGGTTCGTACGAACGAACTCCGTATACCATGCATTCATCATGTGGAGAAAGGCTTCCCTAGCCTCTTCTCTTCCTCTCTGGCTTACAGTAGCCGGTCTATTTTCATTCTCAGCCGGCACCATCCCTTGAGCGGGAGCTGGTGCGTTACTTTCTACATCATCCGCCACAGCTCTATCGGGATCCATTTACTATATAAGAACACAATTTAAATCGTCAGGAGTCGTCACACTATCATTATATAAATACTCATATGTATGGCATGTCTAGCTAGACTCATACATACGCTACGTTAGTCCGAGAACCGACTAAATCGTAGCTCTAATACCACTAAATGTAAGACCCTTTACCCGTGTCCGACGCCGGGGCAGGGTACGAGGCATTACCGGACTTAACTAGCTTAAGCGTACATTATCGGGCTATAAAATTTCGTTTAAACTTAAAAATTTTCATTCACATTCATAACATCCTTATTATGGGTCTACGAGACCCTAAACATATAAATCGGGATGGTTCGGAACCAAACCAGAAACTTTTACGCACTTAGAAAATATTTGTCTAAAATAGGGCCACACGCCCATGTGAAATGGAACACGCCCGTGTGGGAAGGCCGTGTGGTCACACACGCCCATGTTCCTAGCTCGTGTGGAATTTATTTTTCATTTTGAACCTACAGGGGTTTTCACACGGTCAGACACACGCCCGTGTCTGTGGCCCGTGTCCCTCACACGGCCTAGACACGCCCGTGTCCTCACCCGTGTGTGAAAAACCTGGGTATTCTGTTTATGACGTCAGCACACTCATATGGGCACACGGCCTAGGCACACACCCGTGTGCTGGCCCGTGTGGCGAATCAAATTCTCGTAACTTTGATGCAGGGGACACACGGCCTATCAACACACCCATGGGGCTAACCGTGTGTCACACACGGCCTAGACACATGCCCGTGTGTCTACCCGTGTGGATAATTAGAAGGCTATTTACCGAGCCAATTGCCACCCTGAAACATAAACACACATATGCCAACACAAACAACACATAACATGGCAATAATACACTATGAAAAATCACTAATCATCATTCATACACTTCACATTTTACTCCATCAATTGCATGAACTTTCACTTCATAAAACTCATCATCATTAAGATATAAAGCTTGAAAAATATCGGCCAATTCCTAATGGCCATATACAAAATGAGTGTATAACCTTAATAGCCAACACTTTGGCTTTCAAATATGACATAACACAAGATGACCAAGTTCCTAGACATGCCATACTCAAAATAAATCAACTTTACTATACCAAAAGAATAGTTGAGAGTGTGATCTGAGCTCCGACGTCCTACGATCCCCGAGCTAGCTTGGCGATACTACAAGGAAAAAAGGGAAAGAAAAGGGTAAGGATATAGCTTAGTAAGTTTGCGTGAATTAAAATAACAACATAAGTACTCATGGTAAAATCCATTCATCTCATAGATCAATAACATCACAAAATCTCAAGTACTTTGATATACTTACTCATACTTACTCTTACCCATCACATACCATATTACGGTTTCATAACTCGTATCTTACTCATGGTACTTGTGTCACTTCATCACGTAATTTAGCACTTATGCTATCTTGAACATAAACTTAAGTCATTATCATTCTTCACTTAAATGTAACTCTTTGTCATCTTTGTATAACTTAGCTCTTTTGCCCGTTGAACTACTCGGAATATCGGAGGATACTTAATCTCATCATACTTGTATCACGATGCCAATGCCATATCCCAGATATGGTCTTACATGGGATCACCTATTGATGCCGATGCCATAACCCAGATATGGTCTTACACGGGATCTCTTAACTCGATGTCGATGCCATGTCCCAGACATGGTCTTACACGAGATCTTTCGTTGGTGCCGAGGCCATGTCCCAGACATGGTCTTACATAGGACCTTCCCTATTCGGTGCCGATGCCATGTCTCAGACATGGTCTTATACGGGACCTACATTCGGTGCCGATGCCATGTCCCAGACATGGTCTTATACGGGACCTACATTCGGTGCCGATGCCATGTCCCAGATATGGTCTTATAGGGACCAACATTCGGTGCCGATGCCATGTCCAGACATGGTCTTATACAGGACCTTCCTTATCTCATGTCGTGACATAGGTATCCTCGTTATTTCGAATCTTCAACCGGGACTTCAACTTAATATATTCTCGTCATTTTCTTATCGAGACTTCTTTAGTCGATTTTTCATGAAATAATATTCATTATCATAAGATCAAGCAATTTAAAATATAAAAACACTATGAAGCTTTAATTTAACACAAACTTACCTCGGTATTCAAAATGTGTGTAGACGTTCGATTTAGTCCAACACTTTGTTCTTGCCTCGGTTTCAGTCCGGGCTTCGTGTTTCTTGATCTATAATAACAATTTCACTTGTTTAATACTCACATTGACTAAATCGACTCATGAATCATACTTTGGAAAAATTATGATTTTGCCCATAAACTTTCACATAATTACACTTTTGCCCCTAGGCTCGTAAAATTATTTTTATTCAAATTTCTTGTATTTTAAGCCTAGCCGAATCATTTTCTTAACTGGAACATCCCCCAATTTCCACTATTTCACTCATTTATGACAATTTTTATAACTTTTACAATTTGGTCCTTTTATGCATTTTTCATGAAAATCACTTAGAGAAAGGTGCTTATCACACATCAAACTTTCATATTCTTCCATAAATCATCAAAATACATGTATGTCATACATGGTTAAATTTTTTAATATAAACCCTAGCTCAAAATATAGCTAGAAATAGCTAAATAGAGTTACGAGGATCAAAAATACGAAGAACATTAAAAATGGGGCTAGGATGCACTTACTATCAAGCTTGGAAGATGAAGAAACCCTAGCTATGGAGTCCTTGAAATTTTCAGCTATGGAGAAGAAGATGGACATGAATTTTGACTTCTTTTTCCCTTTTAATTCTTTTATTAACCAAATGACAAAAATGCCCTTAAGGCCCTTTCTTGAGATTTTTCCTTCCCATGTTTATTTTTGTCCATCTTGACATAAAATGGTCTAATTGCTAAATAAGGACCTCTAGTAATTTTTATAATTCTATTTCATACTTAAATCTTCTAGAATCTCATATTTTCTAATCTTTGTAATTTAGTCCTAATGGACAAATTGATCACTAATAAATAAAATTTTCTCATGAAATTTTCACACAATTATGCAACCACATCATAAGCCTCATAAAATCATAAAACACATATTTCTACTTTGAATTTGTGGTCTCGCAACCACTATTCTGACTAGGCCCTAAATTGGGCTATTACACACTGCACCACCGAGAGGCCGTGGTCAGGCCAAGGGTGGTAACGGTCTGAGACGTGGTCAGAGAGCACCGAGAAGAGGTCCAGCTCTAGTTTATGCTACTCGTCACTGAGAGGATGGAAATGCTCTGGACGTCATTACGAGTACGTTCTTTATTTATAATGTACCCTATATTGCACTAATAGATATAGGATCCACTCACTCCTATATAGCTTGTACCGTATCTGAAAACTTGGGTATACTTGTTGAGAGCACTATGAGTGAGGTCACTGTACTAAGTCCGTTGGGGCAGTCAATAAGAGTTAACAAACTGTTTAGAGATGTTCCTTTAGAGGTTCAAGGGGCTATCTTTCGGGCTGATCTGATGGAACTGCCTTTTGGAGAATTTGACCTGATACTGGGAATGGCCTAGTTAGTCAAACACCGAGTGAGCTTAGATTGTGCCAAAAAAAAGGGTTGTACTGAGAACTGAGGAGGACAGTGAGGTAGTCGTAATTGGGGAGTGTCAGAACTATTTATCGAATGTGATTTCTGCATTGAGGGTCGAGAAGTTGGTCCATGAGGGATGTAAGGCGTATCTGGCCTACATCAGTGTTTCAGATTCTAGGGATTCTTTGGTTAAGGATATCAGGACGGTTAAGGACTTTTCGAACGTTTTTTCGGAAAAGCTACCTGGGTTACCTCCAGATCGTGAAGTAGAGTTTGGGATTGAGCTCCTTCCTGGTACAGCTTCGGTGTCCATCGCCCCTTATAGAATGGCACCGAAGGAGCTTGTGGAGCTTAAGGCCCAGATTCAAGAGCTACTGGATCGTGGGTTCATCCGCCCTAGTGTGTCTCCGTGGGGAGCACCGGTTCTATTCGTGAAAAAAAAGGATGGATCCATGCGTATGTGTATTGACTACCGTCAACTGAATAAGCTGACTATAAAGAATAAGTACCCCCTACCGAGGATAGACGATCTGTTTGACCAGTTTCGAGGGGCTTCGATTTTCTCCAAGATTGATCTACGATCAGGATATCATCAGTTGAGGGTTAAGGATAATGATGTGCACAAGACAGCATTTAGGACTCGATACGGTCATTACGAGTTCCTAGTAATGCCATTTGGACTTACGAATGTACCAACAGCTTTTATGGATCTGATGAACCGAGTGTTCCAGCCCTATCTGGATCGGTTTGTAGTGGTATTTATTTATGATATACTGGTGTATTCAAAGACCAAGGATGAGCACGATGAACACCTCTGAGTGGTTCTATAGATTCTTCGAGAGAAGCAACTGTACGCCAAGTTTAGTAAGTGTGAGTTCTAGTTACGTGAAGTAACATTTCTGGGACATGTGGTTTCTGCTGAGGGGATTAGAGCCGATCCTCGAAAGATTGAGGCTGTCTTGGATTGGAAGCAGCCTAAGACTGTATCTGAGATCCGCAGTTTTCTGGGACTGGCAAGGTATTATCAACGATTTGTAGAGGGGTTTTCACTGATTGCAGCACCTTTGACTAAGCTGCTTCGTAAGGGTGTGTCGTTTAACTGGACTGATGCGCAGCAAAAGAGCTTTGAGAAGCTCAAGACTGTACTGATTGAGGCCTTTGTTCTGATACAGCCAGAGTCTGGAAAGGAGTTTACTGTTTATAGTGATGCATCACATGTTAGTTTAGGATGTATATTGATGCAAGAGGGTAAAGTGGTAGCATATGCGTCTCGTCAGCTTAAGAATCATGAGGCGAATTATCCGACACATGACTTGGAGTTGGTCACTATGGTATTTGCACTGAAAATCTGGAGGCATTATCTGTATGGTGAGAATTGTATCATTTACACCGACCGCAAGAGCCTCTAGTACCTCCTCACTTAGAAGGAGCTGAATCTTAGGCAGCGTAGATGGATTGAACTGCTTAAGGAATACGACTTTACGATTGAATACCACCATGGTAAAGCCAATGTGGTGGCTGACGCACTGAGCCATAGAGCTATGACTGATCTGAGGATGATGTTTGCTCGCCTCAGTTTATTTGATGATAGTAGTCTGTTGGCCGAACTTTAGGTTAAACCGACGTGGATAGAGCAGATTAAGGGTAAACAGTTGGAGGATGACTCTTTGGGTCTTCGCTTCAAACAGGTTGAGAGTGGGAATACTGAAGACTTTGGACTGAATAACGAAGGGGTACTCTATTTCCGTGGGAGAATCTGTGTACCGAAGGATAATGAGTTGAGGTAGTCTATACTGCGAGAGGCGCATAGTAGCCCTTATGCTATGCATCCTAGCAGAAGCAAGATGTATCGAGACCTTCGTGAGTTATACTGGTGGCCAGGTCTTAAACGAGAGATTACTAAATTTGTGGCCAAGTGTTTGACATGTCAGCAGGTTAAGGCTGAGCATCAGCTACCTTCGGGATTGTTGCAACCAGTCAAGATTCCACTTTGGAAGTGGGAGCGTGTAACTATGGACTTCGTTAGTGGGTTACCCCTTACACCCATTAAGAAGGATTCAGTATGGGTTATCGTGGATCGATTGACCAAGTCCGCCTATTTCATACCGGTTCGTACTGATCACTCTTTACAAAAGCTGGCTAAACTGTATGTGTCTGAGATAGTGAGACTGCATGGGGTACCAATTTCGATAATATCTAACAGGGATCCTCGCTTCATGTCTCGGTTCTGGAAAAAGCTACATGAAGCTCTGGGTACTAGACTAGACTTTAGTACTGCATTCTATCCTCAAACAGATGGACAATCTGAGAGGGTGATTCAGATACTGGAGGACATGTTGAGGAGTTGTGTGATTGACTTTCGAGGCAGTTGGGAGGATTACCTGCCACTAGAGGAGTTTGCTTATAACAACAGCTATCAATCTAGCATTCAGATGGCACCTTACGAGGCATTATACGGTCGTAGGTGTCGCACACCTTCATGTTGGACTGAGTTGGGCAAGTGGCGTGTTCTGGGCCCAGAACTAGTTTCTGATACTGAGGACAAAGTTAGATTGATTCGAGACCGATTGAAAGTGGCATCAGACAGACAGAAGTCCTATGCGGATCTGAAGCGTCGAGAGATTGAGTATTCTATGGGGGATTTCATTTTTCTCAAGGTCTCACCATGGAAGAAGGTACTGAGGTTTGGTCGTAAGGGCAAGTTGAGCTCTAGGTTTATTGGGCCTTACCGTATACTGAAACGTGTGGGACCGTTGCGTATCAGTTGGAGTTACCTCCAGAGTTAGATCAGATTCACGACGTGTTCCATGTCTCTATGTTGAGGCGCTACCACTCTGATCCCACGCATGTTGTTCCTATTGAGGGTATCGAGGTTAGGCCAGATCTGACCTTTGAGGATGAGCCAGTCCAGATATTAGATCGCGATGTAAAGGTTCTAAGAAGGAAGTCCATCCCACTGGTTAAGGTTTTTTGGCATAATCATAGTTCTGAGAAGGCCACGTGGGCGCCTAAAGATGCGATGCGACAGCAGTATCCCCATCTGTTCTGAACAGGTAAAATTTCGTGGCCGAAATTTTCTTTAAGGGGGTAGAGTTGTAACGCCCAGAAAATTCTTTATAATTTATTTTCGTATGTTTGTTACAAATATATGTCTGCTTCAGTGGTTAAGTGTCCTGGGAAATGTCTGAGAGGTCCCAAGTTCAAGCCTTAGCTTGGGAAAATTTTTTGTTTTCAATTGAATAAACCTCTATATCTAATCAGTAGGCTTATAAATAAATGTTGGTAAAATATGCCAGAATAGGCCTGCTGGTCTGGTGGTTAAGTGGAGTGTTAAGTGGCAGGAGGTCTAGCGTTTGAGGCTCTACGCGAACGAAGGATTTATTTTTATTGCTTGGCCGTGGAAGAGTTGTGTTTGATCGAAATTCTGTAGAGTTTGGGTGGGATTTAAATTTGGTGATTGAGGGGATTGTGTTGGAGTTATATGGGGAGAAAAATGTGGAGGAAGGAGTTGTGATAGAACCGATATTGGAAGTGGAAATTTGGCCACTCTTCTTCATTCTCCCAAGTTTTCTTTCCTGATAGTTTTTTCCTTCTCTGCCTATAGTTTCTTTGCCGAATTTGTTTGTTGCCCCAAACTCTTCCCTTCGCCGCCGATTTTCTACTTTCTATCACTACCTATTCATCTTTTTCTTTTTTTTTCTTTATTTCACTGCAGTTTCTTTCTTCTTCTTCTCCCCGTAAACCTCTGCCGAATCTTCCCCATTATTTTTTGGTCTCCTTTTTATGATTGTTGCTGAATTCTTATTCTTCCCCACTCCAAAGTTTCGGTTTCTCTCTAAAAAGGGGAAATCGTTGTTGGTTTCTGATCGTAGTGTCGAAAGTCTTAATATTTATATAATGAATGATCTAGCCTAGAAACTATCTATCACCACGATTGAGGCAAGTGCACCTATCGAACAGTAGTATAGCTTAGTGGCAAGACCGGATTGTCGAACCCAAAGGAACCAAAAGTACTAATACTGACTTTCTTTTTATTTTTTAGCCTAAAGATTAAGGAATTTGTTGTTTATTCTAAAATTAACTGACTACTAAGCTAAAGACGCTAAGACACAGAGAATGAATTGGGGAAAATACTTGTGGGAAAAACCAATTGATTAAGACGATACCCAAGGGAGAATCCACCTAGACCTCACTTGTTATTTAACTCAATCGCATTTATTTATTCACTTGACTTGATCCGTAGGATTCCTAATTTATATTAATACCTCTCTCTCGAGGCTACTAACGTCTAACCCTAGGTTGATTAATTGAAATCTCTTTCTTATTAAAACCCCTAGGATTGCATTAACTCGATCTATGGACTCCCATATTAGGTTTGACCCTAATAATCCGTGATTTTCATCATCCTATCTCTAGGGTTGCGATCAACTCCGCTTAACTATGCTAGATCTACTCTTAAACAGGGAATATTCCTCCACTACCTAAGCACATCAATACTTGAATCAATATCCTGAAATACCAAAACAAGAATTAAGAACACATAGTTAAGAACAAATCAAGTATTTATCATATAGTTCAGAAAACAATAACAAGATCCGTCTTAGGTTTCATCCCCCTCAGGTATCTGAGGGGTTTAGATCATAATCATAAAACAATACATCTCAGAAGAAAAGATAAAACAAAAAATAAGAAAACCCTAAAACCCCCTGAAGGAATTGAAGGAGAGATCCTCCGTCTTGAGTATGATTTTGGCTTCTTGAGATGAATCAACTGGCTTTCTTCGAGTAAATCCCACAATTCTGACCTCTCTCGCTTGGCTCCTTGGCCTAGCTGGGTGCCCCACTCAAGGTTGGCCTTTAGGGTGTTTATATAGGCTTTTGGAATGTCCTTCTTTGCCTCTAAGTACCCTATTCCGAGTGAAATTCCTCTTTTTCACGGCAGAGACACGCCCGTGCAACACGCCTGTGTGAATCAAATCCAGGCCGTGGTCGAGCTTGCTAAAGGGGCACGGCCGTGTGGCTTGGGCCCAGGCCGTGTTGATTTCCTACTTTGGCCCATTTCCTCCGTTTTCGGCCCGTTTCTCGTTCTTTTCATCCTTCGATGCTCTCCTAAGTATAAAACATGAAATTAAAGGATTAGGAGCATCAAATTTCACAATTCAAGGGATTAAATCATCCAAAAGTATGCTAAATGTGGGATTAAAATATGTATATATTACGGTTTATCAGTTTCCTCTCTGTTTCCCTTGGCCGAATTTTTGTTGATCTTTTCCCTCTCTGCTGTACTTTTTCTTTTACTTGCTGCCCAATTTGGTATTTGACTCGTCATCAAATTCTCAGTCACCGCGACTCGTTATATCGGTGCCTTTGTGCATTTTAGGTAAGGTTGGTAAGAATGGACACTATTTTAGATTGATGAATCTTCTTCTAATGGAGGCTTAAATCGTGTTTAGGTAATCGATAATTCACTGTAGAGGTTCGTTCGGTGCTGAAGAAGTGAGGAACCACCATCGTTCATTCAAGGTAATGTATCTGTAAGTTTGGCATTTAGTCATCGTGTGCGACTTCGTTGAAGTTATCAGCAAATAACTTAATTGATGTGTTAATGGACAATAATAGGTGCTAGAGTACTCGTGGTTACGCTACTTTCAAACCAATACCAGGTGTGTAAACACGACTCTAAAAATGGAAATCGGCGAAAAGCCAAAAAATGTGAAAAGTCGACGCCACATCAAGCGTGCGACCAGCTTGTAACACCCTCTTACCGTGTTCAACACCTAACAGGTACAAGGCGTTCTGGGACAATAACATTTGTGATGAACAATTTCAAGGCATAAATTTTCGTTTAAAATTTAAAACTTTTATCTTATATCATCAAGTCCCTAAAATGGGCCTACGAGGCCCAAAATAGGCTTTGGGAGCGATTCGGGACTAAACCGAGAACTTTTAAAACTATTGAAACATTTAGAAAAATTCCTTGTTTTGGAGAGTCACATGCCCGTGCGGGCAGGCCGTGTGGTTACACCCGCCCGTGTGGCCCAGGACACGCCTGTGTCCTCCACCCGTGTAACTCTCTATTATGACGTCATCATTCATTTTGGATCACACGACCAAGTCACACACCCATGTGCTAGATCGTGTCCTCCACACGGCTGAGACACACAACCATGTCTCTGCCTGTATGGTCAAAGAGTTGGCTATTTTCCAAGCCAATTTCTACCCTATCATGCCCATACTTTAGTATAACTTGAATGACACATTTCATGACATATTAAAGCTACCAAGACATACACCACACACACGTAACGAGTCATAGCATACAATTTACTTAACCCTGGAATGCATCCTCATGGGTTTATAGCATAACCAATTTATTTGGTCACATTAAATGACCTTATACAACAATGAACTTCGAACATCAAGGTTCATTATTCTAGGACAACTCATAATAACATACACACAAGACCAAGTTCCCTATACATGCCATAACCTTAAGTATAACATCATCGATACCTAAATTATAAGCTTGATAGTGTGATAGATTATCCGGCGACTTCCAACTCGAGCTAACCTGAGTACATTATAAACACGGAAAACAACGGTGTAAGCTATAAAGATTAGTATGTACGTATGTAAATAATAAACAATTGATTACAATGCTTTTAACAATCCTCATTGTAAGCTCTCAAGATAATACCATCATTATTACATAAAATTTCACAATTCATTTATGTTCATCTTGAGTTGTTTAATTGAGTTACAGTCACTAAATTATTTTTATCTGGATCTAAAAAACTCCAAATTAAGATCCTCTAATTTTCCCTGAAACTAGACTCACATATCTTCTTACCATAAAATTTCCAGAATTTTTGGTTTAGCCAATCAGTACAGTTTATTCTTTAAAGTCTCCCCTATTTTGCTATCCGACAGTTTCGACCCCTCTTCACCAAATATTACCTATCTCATTGTACATAACTCGAATGATGTTTCTGTTTGTTTCTCTTGAAAATAGACTTATTAATAAACTCAAGCATATAAATTTTATCCCATGATTATTTTTTTACAATTTTTAATGAATTGTACAAGTCATAATAAGGGATTCCGAGATCATTCTAACCTTGTCTCACTAAAATCCAAATATCTCACCATATGAAATACTTTTGCTTATCCTATTTCTTTTATGTAGAAATAGACTCAATAAGCTTTAATTTCATATCTTATTCAACCTCTAATTCAATTTCCACCATTTTTGGTGAGTTTTCAAAGTGATACAACTACTGTTGTCCAAACTGTTCTATTGCTAATTTAGCTCTTTCATGTTTCCTTTATATTAATTTTTCATTTACACACATATAACACCAAAGTATATCCATGGTTTGCCATTCCAATAACTAGTCATTATTTAATATTTACAAGCCAATCATTGGCCAATTTAACCTATTCATCAACAATAAAGACTTAAACATATCATTTCTCAATTTAATTTGGCCTAAAAGCCTCACACACGATCATCAATCACATTTACTACGTATTCATACCTCATAAGCATGGACTTATAATCACAAAGTAATTCTCATAGGTATAACTTACTCGTTTACATTCTTACCAAAATTCGATTACATACCGAGCACATTGCTCATGAGTGTATACATACATATACTTACACTTAATCGTCAGATAATCACATTCATTTACACTTTAGTCATTTTCCATCTTTAACATAAACTTTAATTCTTTACCCCGTTGAACCATTTGGAATATCGAAGGATACTCAGAAATTTTCATACATGTAGTAGGATGCCAATGCCATATCCCAGATATGGTCTTACATGAGATCGTATGTCGATGCCATGTCCCAGACATGGTCTTACACTAGCTCTCGTCTCAATGCCGATGCCATGTCCCAAACATGGTCTTACACTGGCTCTCATAATGTGGCCAATGCCATGTAACAGTCCGATTTAGACCCTAGTCGGAATAGTGGTTTCGGGACCACAAATCTGAGTTAGAAAAATATTTTAATATTATTTTCCATGTCTACAGTATATGATTAAGCATGTGTGAAAGTTTCGTGAATTAATTTTATTGTTTGTGTGCTTAATTTGAGAAAAGGACTAAATTGAATAAAAGATAAAAGTGACATTCTATATGTTAATGTGTTTAATTGAGTTGGCTTTTGAATGCAATGGCCTTAAATGGTAATTATACCACTTTAATTGATAGTGGACTATTATGGACAACCATTAAGTAATTATCATGTTTATTAACCATGGGTAATTTAGTAAATGTGATATTATGTTAATTAAAACATAAAATAAAACATTTCATTCATCACTTTTGTCCATCCACCACCGAAAAATAGAAATAAGAATAGGGTTCATGAGCTTGAAACATTCGGCCATTGAAGCACTTAGATTAAGGTATGTTTTGCTTCGGTTTTTATAATATATACGTTTTTGTAACCGTTGCTTCGAATACTTCAAAACCCATGCCTTAATTTTGTGAATTGATGATGATTTTGAAATGTGCCATTGATGAATTCATGAATTTTGTGATATTTGAAGATGAAATATGAAAGATATGTAGTAGATTAACATAGTTTGTCTTTAGATTTTTGATGAATTTGAGTAATTTGGACTAAATTGAGAAAATAATACTTTGAAGGACTAAAATGTGAAATAAATGAAATGTATGGACTTGTATGAAGCTTGTGAAAGTTCGGCTAGGCATGGGCAACATGAGATTATGTGTATTTTGTGATTTTGTGTAATAAGGACTAAAATGTCAAAATGTGAAATTATAAGCCTAAATGTATGTTGTTGGATTGAATTGAATAAATTGGTGAATAAATGAATTAAATTTGAATATGTATAGATCAAGAACCGCAGAAAATAGATTTAGATCGTGGAAAATCAAAAGTGATTGAGTAGCTGAATCCGTCTATTTATTCCGAATCCGAGGTAAGTCTATATACAAATAAATGTAATTGAATTGGTTTATTTATGTACCTATGAAATTTAAATGCGATAAATGTGTTCGAGATGATATATACTTGAATTCCGAGTAAGTATTGACACATGGTCAATATCCGAAAAGTCCTGTACGAACCTAGGAATAGGTAGGATTACATATGTCATGACATAGGTTTCCAATATGTGATATCGTGTAAGACCACGTCTGGGACGTTGGCGTCGATTTGAGACTTACGTGTAAGACCATGTCTGGGACATTGGCTTCGTATTTGATTCGTGTAAGACCCTGTCTAGGACAGTGGCATCGATATTTGATTACATGTAAGACCACGTCTGGGACATTGGCATTATACGATTATTCTGAGTATTCCGAGTATCCTATTTGATTCCGAATGGTTCAACGGGCAATTTCGAGTAAACGAAAGTCTATGTATAATGTACAACCGAAACAGTTACGTTTGAAATGTACACTATGTATGTGTATGAAAGGTAAGTATAAATATTGACTTACCTAGGTGAATTATGTGCATAGATTTTATGAAATAAAATGTGATATATGTGAAAATATGCTATGATCAAATGAGGTATTTGGAGACATATTATTTTTGGTAAGAAATTGCTATACAAATGAGCCAAGGATGAGTTAAGAATTTGAAAATGATATATATAAATGAATGATCTTGAGTTTGGTATGATACTTAATGTTTATATGTTAAGTTTATTTGTATATGGCTTACTAAGCTTTTGAAAGCTTACTCTGTGTGTGTTTACTATGTTTTATAGATCGTTAAAGCTACGGAAGGCTCGGGGATCGTCGAGGATCGTCATCACACTACCCAATCTTATTTTGGTACCTTTTGAAAGTGTATATACTAAAGTATGGCATATATAGGCTAGTCACTTTGAATTATGTTTGAGATATGTACATAGCCATGTGATGTGGCTAGATAAATGATTGTGGTATGAATGAGTAGTCATGTTATATGATGCTTGGTTTTGGTATGGTTTGATGGTTAGTGAAATGGTCAAAATAATGGTAAGCTTATTGATGCAAAGTAAGCATGTATTTGATGAATGGTGGTTATAAAGAAATGGTAAGTCTGTGATGTTTATGTGTTGGTAGAAATGATGTACAATTTGGTATGTTTTGGTTGCCATTGGTATATGAAATGATGCTTGTATGTGCTTGTAGGGTTAGCCCAAAGTGTGGGTGGCATTTTGGCCTTGCAAATGGCCTATATTTGCCCACACGGTTGAGCACACGGGTGTGTGGCTCGACTATGTCCTTCGTGGTTGAATTTCAAACAAGTCAGGCTCGACCACGAGCTGGACACACGGGCGTGTGATTGGCCATGTGATGCAAGTCAGGCTCGACCACGGGTGAGGCACACGGGCGTGTCTCAGGCCGTGTGGACAAGTCAGTATGTATGCCCTGTTTTGACACGGCTAGGACACATGGGCGTGTCTGAGGCTGTGTGAGGCACACGGCCTACCCACACGGGTGTGTGACCTCTGTATCTTTAAAAAATGTTTAATTTTTGGAAAAATTTCGTATGATCCCGGTTTAGTCCCGACCCATTTCTAATGCATGTTTAAGGTCTCGTAGACCAATTTAAGGGACACTTTGATTTGATTCGTTGAATAATAATATGAAATGTTCGTAAAAGGTTTCGTTTTTTCCAGTAATGCCTTTAAATCTAAACCGGCGATGGTTACGGGTTAGGGGTGTTACATGCCATGTCCCCAACATGGTCTTACACTAGCACACATATCACCCAAATGTCATGGCATTTGTATCCTATCTATTCCTAAGGTTTAAGCGGGATTCTCATTCTTGATTTTTTGCCACATCATCATCAATCGAATCCGTAGAAACATATATATACAATTCATGCAATATCAAAATATTAATTACATAATATAATGTTGTATTATTTACACACGAACTTACCTCGACTTAAAATGGCGAAAGGGACCGAGTCGTCCAATATTCGTCTTTCCCCTGTTCTAAGTTTGAAACTTGTTTTTCTTTATCTAAAATATCACTTTTGACTTATTTAGTTATTATACTATTCAATTCAGTCCAAAAATCATATTATGGCAAAATTACATTTTTGCCCCTAAACTTTGTCATATTTACACTTTTGCCCCTAGGCTCGTAAAATGATTTTTATTAAATTTCCTTGTATTTTAGGCCTTGCCAAACCATTTTCATAACTATGGCAGTCCACAATTTGCATTATTTCACACCTTTACCACCTATTTTACAACTTTTACAAAATGGTCCATTTTAGGTGTTTTCATGAAAATCACTTAACAAAAGTTGTTTATTTAACAACCGAGATTCATTTTCTTCCATAAAAATGCAGCAAAAAACATGAATATTATCATGGAAAAACCCTAGAATTTCAACCATTTTGCAAAATAGTCCCCTCATTAGCTAGATTAAGCTACAAGGGTTCCAAAAATACAAAAATCATCAAAAATGGCCGTCAAAATCACTTACTTGTGAGAGTTAGAAGTTGCTTAAATTTTCAAGCTTCCATGGCCATTTCCTTGGGTAAGAATCGGTGGAGAAGAAAGAGAAATAAAAAAGATGGTAGCTTTTGCTGTTTTGTCCTATTACCCTATTAACTTATTTACCAAATTAAACCTTTTAATAACTTCACCAAATCCACCTACTACATGTCCATCTTTGTCTCCTCACTTTTCTATTGGTATAATTACCATGAAAGTGCTCATAATTTTCAATTCTATAGCTATTTAGTGCCTTTATCAATTAGACATCAAGTTTTGCACCTTATGCGATTTAGTCCTTTTTATTAAATTGAGCACTCAAACGAGGAAATTTCTTTATGAAAATTTCACTCAACTTTAATATAATACTGTAGACATCAAAATAGTATTAAAATAAATTTTTTTATGTCAGATTTTTGGTCCCGCAACCACTGTTCCGACTAGGCCCAAAATCAGGATGTTACAATTCTTCCCCCTTAGGGATTTTCGTCCCCGAAAATCTTACCAGAATCTAGATTTGAGATTTGTTTTCTCAGTGCCTTATCAATTTCTCACAAAACTCGATCAAGTTTCAACCGGGTTCGGTAATTGCAACCATACACACTCCGTACAAGGCCGTCTTTATGCGTAACTAAAAGATTATTATTACACACACTCAATCAATGGTAATTGTTTTTCCCATTCGCTTTCAAATTCTAAAGCACCACAATGAAACATTTCCTCGAGGATCTAAAATTCCCTTTCGGGTTAACTATCTGAAATATTAGAGTTTAGCACGCTGATTGATCTAAAAGTCTCTGACATGTATAATTCAATCTATCAAATGAGTAATCTGTACATACCGAGATAAAATGTGCACAATTCTCCACACGATCAACAATAATTCAGACATCATCTTCCTTTTACACGAAATCCTTTGAATTTTTTTTTACCACTCAAATAATAACACAGACTGTAACAGTCCTGAAGGTACTTGATAATCAGTTTTAACCTATTGATAATTCAGACATCTGGACACATAGTTAGAAGTATCACGTTTCATACTCATTCACTAGAACAATCGTCTCAGATTATCGTACATCTTAGTACTCCCCGAATGAACAGGTAATTGTTTTATAATCTCAGGGTTTCTTAACACACGAATTCTATCCTGAAACAATGAATAATCATCGGTTCCAATTTGAAATTCTGAATCAGGAGTCAATTTACTTTGACCCTTTTTTAACTTGTGATTCACTGACACATTTCTGGGCTTCGTAAATTCGATGAATACACACAATTTAGTTTCTAACTTAGCTAACGACTATCCATCATCCGATATAATCAATCGTATAATCATCATTCGCAAAGCACACCTAGGTTTCCTATTCAGAACATCCGTGACTGTAATCGTTTTCTATGGATAATAATCAATCATCGATCAAAAGCTTTCGTGAGCTCAAGCCATCTTAGCAGTCCCAAATTCAGATCTCTTAGAAACATCAAATGTTTTAAATTTTTGTGGTCATCAAAAGGTTACATTACTTATCAAATAATTAATGTTGCTTACTATTCAGCACAATTGCAAATAACTCGAATAATCTTTCAAGTAAATAATCTAATCAAACTAGACATCTGAATCGATCTTGACTGTCAAATTATGACTTTTCAATTATTAATCAACTGTGACCAAGGCTATATAATCCCCCGTATACTAAGTAGACAATAGCTGGTAGAAACAGAATACTATCATCTCCTGAATTCTGTCACCAACTTTTCTTTACAATTCAAACATTATCTCACTGTCTAATTCTGTCATCATTAGGTTTATATTATTCCATCCACTATCATAAACCAACTTAGAAAAACTTCCAATTAGTATATTCTTTAGGTATCATACCTGTATGTTTTGTTTCATTGAAGTTGACTTCTTTAACCGTAGTCTTGCATAATCCGAATGATCTTCAAAATGATTGAATATCTCTTTTAGTTCTATCCTTACTTATCGACTCATTCTTTTATCTGGCCACCATAATAGTTGATCCGCTAATAAATTCTTTAGTCTCTCATTTGTGAGTTCATTCAACATAATTCTCATAAAATTTCATCATAACACACCAGTTATTTTAGGCATTTTAACACACATATTCACGGTATTCATCCGTATCCTTTGTCTCTTCCGAAGGTTCATCCGGGAATTTCCTCACTTTCCATCATTTTAATAAATATCAATAATATTCACTCACATTTCACATAATACATTAATATGTAAAAACATAAGTAAAAAGGATGTGTCATTTACATATAAACTTACTCATTTCAAATCTTACCACATTCCAAATACATATCATAAACATTTGTAACATCCCCAAACCCGGCCCATTCACTACGACCGAATCTGGTTATGTCACTGGGAAAAGACGGTTGAAAATCTTTTTCACTTTCGAATAAAACTTGAAGAAATCAAGTTTTGAAAACCTTGTTCATTTATTACCTTATGAAAAACTTTGAAGTTATAAATTAACTGAATTAGAAAAAAACTTTATTAAACATATTCTTCATAAATAGGTTGCTAGGATTAAAGTCATTTTCACGTAGCAATTTAATTTAAATAAACCATAGTTAAAGTAATACCAAAAACATAAAATGGCCTTTATTACAACCCAACAATTCAAATAAAGTACTTATATCAAAATCAAGCATGAAATAATTGAACATCATCTTCTATGCATGGGCCACCTTGTCCTCTCTCGATCCCTGGTCCCACTTTATGCACTACCTGAAATGGTTAAGGAAAAAGGTGAGTACCCAGACTCCAGTGTGCTACCCTTTTTCCCAGATTAGCAAAATATCACATACAAACATAATCATGATCATCATGCATCCCAATCATATGCACCCAATCCTAACCGTCCATACACCTTTTCTACCCCGTGTGGTACCAAACCACCGGTGGTGCCAAACCACCGGTGACGTATAGTCACAATGTGTTACCAAAACACCGTGACCGAAGTCACAAATAATAGTGATGGGGCCAACCCATCGTGTGATACCAAATCACCGGCGACAATCCGTATCTCAAAAGTGGGGCCAACCCACGGTGGTGTTAACCACGGGGGACGAGTCGCAATGAGGTGCCAAACCTCGGTGTCCCAAAGACACAAATGTGGCACCAAACCACTCGGTGACCGTAGTCACGATAATCGAGTGATGGGGCCAACCCATCGTGTGATACCAAATCACCGGCGTCAATCCTCAATACCGCCTTGTGGGGCCAACCCACCGTGGTGCAAAACCACGGGGGCGAGGCGAGGTGCCAAACCTCCGGAGGTGCCAAACCTCTGGTGACCCAAAGTCACAAAGTTGTGTTACCAAAACACCGGTGCTCGTCGGCACAAAATATCACTGCCCCTCCACTCATATCACCCATCATCATACCAACTCATGTATAGTATTCAAATCATGCAAACATGTTTAACGTTGCATCTCATAGCACATACATCATAAATCATGACATCATGTATCAATAACAAGATACTCATAATGAAACGGACTTACGAATCCGTGCACATACCCCATAGGGTATCATATCACTCAACCATACTATTTCGGTTTTACCAATCAATCAGTTTATCAAACATATACAAAGCAAGAAGTGTGTTAGTTTACACACCTGATTACTAATGCGACTATCAAATCCCGTAGATCAAGATCTAACGCACTAGATCCCCCATTCCTTAACACTTTTCGAGCACTAGCCACAACCCGAGATATGCGAGATCAAGCCTTCCCCTACAATCGGCCAAAACTAAACAACATAATCATGCTAATCAACCTCTAAGGGTATAATCGTAATTTTACCTACTAAGGGTATTTTCGTAAATTCACACCTGCAATGGCCTTTCTGAAGGCCTAATGTCGCCACTAGCGACTCAGCTACCACTTCCGGTTGAAATGGACTATTGGGCCTAAAGCCCAATTCCGGCCCATTCGGGCCCACACGCTCGTGTGGCCCACCTAGCACAAATCTAGCCACGTATATAAGTTCCACCTAGTCTAGTTCAACATATACTAACCAATCATGCAATTTACTCATAAGGGCCCACGGGCCCATTGGGCCCACTTCGGCCCATCGCGGCCCAAGCAGCCCCAACCCACAAGAATACTACTTATGGCCTCAACTATCGCGTGAAGCCCCCCCACACGCGCTCGCACGCTCGTGTAACTACTATTGCCGTGGACCGCACTTCGGCATTTGCCGCTCTACAACTAGAGTAGAGAGAGTTACACACCCGATAGGACTGCAGGGCTAATCCGCGCTCGATCACTCTTGTGCCCAAACGCCCTCCAAGATGTGTTTACTCTCCTCCTAGGATGCTCCTTATATAGCTAGCTCTTCACCTTCATTCTTTGTGTCTTTCCGATGTGGGATCCTTCGTCGATAGAGTTTAAATTCAATCAAACTCTTGCCGTCCAATCCGCAAAAATAAATACTCCATTGCTTGTCATGAGATTCGAACCAGGCTCCTTTGCTGCTGCACGCCTTACTTCCAACGCCTGTGCCACTCGGCCACTTTGATTTTATGCCATAAAACCACACCATTTAATCTTTAAAGGCTTCCTACTCAAGCCCCAGTCGCATAAGAAAAATAAAACACGCAAAGCCGCCTGGCGTCGCTCGAACCAGCGCCCACGCCGCACCTCCAGCTCCTAAGTGCCGCACAGAAACCACTTGGACAAGTTGCTTTGTTTGCGTCAAAACACGCCCCTACTCCTTTTAAGGCCTCCCCTCCTTGTAACGCCGTGGACCCAAAAATATTAAAACCCCTTGTAGCCGCTGGACTCGAACCCGTGCCCTCACCGGCGTCCTCCCCAAGCTCTTAAGCGCGCCTGAGACCACTCTACCACCGCCTTCCCTTGTGCCAAAAATTACAGAAAAATTATTCTTAAGACCTCCTTGGCCCGATTCCCTTTTCCACTAAAAATCCAAAATTTTCCAAAGTCTCCCCTTTCATCCAAGCATTCTTAAAACCTCTAAAACTCACCCAAGCACTCCCAAAACCTACTAACACTTTATTTATACCCAATACGCATACATTTAAAAACCGGGTGTTACAATTCTACCCTCCTTAAAAATAATTTCGTCCTCGAAATTACTTTACTAGCGAACGTCCGTACAACCTATTCTACCACACTACGCTCTTGCTGCACACTGATCTTAATAAAGTTTGTCATTCCACCTAGACCATGCCCGCGACAACACGTCCCCTAGAACTCATATCTAGCGTCGCGATTTAACTGATTAAAAGTTTTATGCATTAGAAATTTTGTTCCACTTGTTTAATCCACGAGCAAATTTTATGAACAGAAGTTTCTAGAAGTCGTTCTTCGAGCAATCAAAGTTTCGATTTCTAAAGTAATCCACTATTGCAATCATCCGATCACATCAATAACTCACAAGCAATAGTAAGGGTACTTACCGTGGACTTGGCCTGAGGTACAGTGCCATGCCACCAACTCAAAAACCTTTTTATAAAAGCCCATATTTGAATAGCCCGTTTTGAAAATCAAGCTGAGCCCAAAACCCTCAAAGCCGAGTTTTGAACAGGGCTCGATATTAAATCAGTAACATCCCCAAACCCGCCCATTCACTCTACGATCAATGGTTATGTCACTTTGGGAAAAGACGGTTGAAAATCTTTTCACTTTCGAATAAAACTTGAAGAAATCAAGTTTTGAAAACCTTGTTCATTTATTACCTTATGAAAAACTTTGAAGTTATAAATTAACTGAATTAGAAAAAAACTTTATTAAACATATTCTTCATAAATAGGTTGCTAGGATTAAAGTCATTTTCACGTAGCAATTTAATTTAAATAAACCATAGTTAAAGTAATACCAAAAACATAAAATGGCCTTTATTACAACCCAACAATTCAAATAAAGTACTTATATCAAAATCAAGCATGAAATAATTGAACATCATCTTCGGCATGGGCCACCTTGTCCTCTCCGATCCCAGTCCAGCTTTATGCACTACCTGAAATGGTTAAGGAAAAGGTGAGTCACCCGGACTCGATGTGCTACCCTTTTTCCGGATTAGCAAAATATCACATACAAACATAATCATGATCATCATGCATCCCAATCATATGCACCCAATCCTAACCGTCCATACACCTTTTCTACCCCGTGTGGTACCAAACCACTTTGGTGGTGCCAAACCACTTTGGTGACGTATAGTCACAATGTGTTACTAAAACACCGTGACCGAAGTCACAAATAATAGTGATGGGGCCAACCCATCGTGTGATACCAAATCACTTGGCGACAATCAGATCTCAAAAGTGGGGCCAACCCACGGTGGTGTTAACCACGAGGGACGAGTCGCAATGAGGTGCCAAACCTCTGGTGTCCCAAAGACACAAATGTGGTACCAAACCACCGGTGACCGTAGTCACGAAAATCGAGTGATGGGGCCAACCCATCGTGTGATACCAAATCACCGGCGTCAATCCTCAATACCGCCTTGTGGGGCCAACCCACCGTGGTGCAAAACCACGGGGACGAGACGCGAGGTGCCAAACCTCCGGAGGTGCCAAACCTCTAGTGACCCAAAGTCACAAAGTTGTGTTACCAAAACACTGGTGCTCACGGCACAAAATATCACCGCCCCTCCACTCATATCACCCATCATCATACCAACTCATGTATAGTATTCAAATCATGCAAACATGTTTAACGTTGCATCTCATAGCACATACATCATAAATCATGACATCATGTATCAATAACGAGTACTCATAATGAAACGGACTTACACGAATCCGCGCACATACCCCATAGGGTATCATATCACTCAACCATACTATTTCGGTTTTACCAATCAATCGGTTTTATCAAACATATACAAAGCAAGAAGTGTGTTAGTTTACACACACGATTACTAATGCGACTATCAAATCCAGTAGATCAAGATCTAACGCACTAGATCCCCATTCCTTAACACTTTTCGAGCACTAGCCACAACCCGAGATATGCGAGATCAAGCCTTCCCTACAAATCGCCAAAACTAAACAACATAATCATGCTAATCAACCTCTAAGGGTATAATCGTAATTTTACCTACTAAGGGTATTTTCGTAAATTCACACCGCAATGGCCTTTACGAAGGCCTAATGTCGCCACTAGCGACTCATTTACCACTTCCGGTTGAAATGGACTATTGGGCCTAAAGCCCACCCCGCCCCATTCGGGCCACACGCGCTCGTGTGGCCCACCTAGCACAAATCTAGCCACGTATATAAGTTCCACCTAGTCTAGTTCAACATATACTAACCAATCATGCAATTTACTCATAAGGGCCCACGGGCCCATTGGGCCCACTTCGCCCATCGCGCCCAAGCGACCCCAACCCACAAGAATACTACTTATGGCCTCAACTATCGCGTCAAAGCCCCACACGTGCGTGCGCTCGCACGCTCGTGTAACTACTATTGCCGTGGGACCGGCACTTCGGCATTTGCCGCTCTACAACTAGAGTAGAGAGTTACACACCGATAGGACTCGGGGCTAATCCGCGCTCGATCACTCTTGTGCCCAAACGCCTCCAAGATGTGTTTACTCTCCTCCTAGGATGCTCCTTATATAGCTAGCTCTTCACCTTCCTTCTTTGTGTCTTTCCGATGTGGGATCCCTTCGTCAGTAGAGTTTAAATTCAACTGAAACTCTTGCCGTCCAATCCGCAAAAATAAATACTCCATTGCTTGTCATGAGATTCGAACCCAGGCTCCCTTGCTGCTGCACGCCTTACTTCCAACGCCCAGGCCACTCGGCCACTTTGATTTTTATGCCATAAAACCACACCATTTAATCTTTAAAGGCTTCCTACTCAAGCCCCCAGTCGCATAAGAAAAATAAAACACGCAAAGCCGCCTGTCGCTCGAACCAGCGCCCACGCGCACCTCCAGCCTCCTAAGTGCATGACAGAAACCACTTGGACAAGTTCTTTGTTTGCGTCAAAACACGCCCCTACTCCTTTTAAGGCCTCCCCTCCTTGTAACGCCGAACCCAAAAATATTAAAACCCCTTGTAGCCGCTGGACTCGAACCCAGGCCCTCACCGGCGTCTCCCCAAGCTCTTAAGCGCGCACGAGACCACTCTACCACCGCCTTCCCTTGTGCCAAAAATTACAGAAAATTATTCTTAAGACCTCCCTTGGCCCGATTCCCTTTTCCACTAAAAATCCAAAATTTTCCAAAGTCTCCCCTTTCATCCAAGCATTCTTAAAACCTCTAAAACTCACCCAAGCACTCCCAAAAACCTACTAACACTTTATTTATACCCAATACGCACAGCCCCTAAACCAGGGTGTTACAACATTGCTCACATTTACATGCACTTATACCCTGCACTTGTCATCACATAGTCACACGTAATTTCACTTAGTCAAAGTTTCCCGATGAACACTTCGAAATAATACCGAATACACGGTGGTTTCACACACAGCCCACCAGTAATAATAAACACGGTGGTATCGCACACAGCCCACCAATAATAATAAATACACTGGTATCGTACACAGCCCACCAATAATAATAAATACGGTGGTATCGCACACAGCCCACCAATAATAACATATTCACATGCTGCCATGGTCAACCCATGGTCTTTATCGTCAATCCATCACATGTCTCTAAATGAAAGTACCCGTTTCCAGTGTTCTACTCGATTCACACATTTAATTCCTTTTTCATAACTTCTCAACTTTATAACATTTTATCTATTGCATAAAATCCATAATTTATCGAAATACAACATTCAACCAGGACAGTAACATTGTACCCAAAATTCTCAAATTATTTCATTTTATACATCCTCACATACATATTATGAACTCTTATTCGTACCTTACCATATTTCAACTTATCACAAACATATTTTCAAATATCTCAGTGTTAGTGTCAGCATTTTCGAAAATAACTCAGTTGGAAAGCACCTCTGTCTCAACAAATAATTTCGTTAGAGCCTGGAGATATCACACTATCACGATCCACATATGGCATGTATAGCTAGACTCTTACTCATGCTAGGTTAGTCCGAGAACCGACTAAACCATAGCTCTGATACTACTAAATGTAGCACCCCTTACCCGTGTTCAACGCCAGAACAGGGTACAAGGCGTTATCGGACAATAACATTTGTGACTGAACAGTTTCAAGGCATAAATTTTTGTTTAAAATTTAAAAATTTTATCTTATATCATCAAGTCCCTAAAATGGGCCTACGATGCCCAAAATAGGATTTGGGAACGATTCGGGACTAAATCGAGAACTTTTAAAACAATTAGAAAATTTCCTTGTTTTGGAGAGTCACACGCCCGTGTGGGCAGGCCGTGTGGTTACACCATCCCGTGTGGCCCAGGACACGCCCGTGTGGCCCAGGACACGCCCGTGTCCTCCACCCGTGTAACTCTCTGTTTATGACATCATCATTCGTTTTGGATCACACGACCAAGTCACACGCCCGTGTGCTAGATCGTGTCCTCCACACTGCTGAGACACACAGTCGTGTCTGCACAATGTGTCAAAAAAAGTTGGCTATTTTCCAAGCCAATTTCTACCCTATCATGCCCATACTTGAGTATAACATGAATGATACATTTCATGACATATTAAAGCTACCAAGACATACACCACACACACGTAACGAGTCATAGCATACAATTTACTCAACCTTGGAATGCATCCTCATGGGTTTATAGCATAACCAATTTATTTGGTCACATTAAATGACCTTATACAACAATGAACTCTGAACATCAAGGTTCATTATTCTAGGATAACTCATAGTAACATACACACATGACCAAGTTCCCTATACATGCCATAACCTTAAGTATAACATCATCTATACCTAAATTGTAAGCTTGATAGTGTGATAGATTCTCCGGCGACTTCCAACCCGAGCTAACCTGAGTACATTATAAACACGGAAAACAACGGAGTAAGCTATAAAGCTTAGTAAGTACATATGTAAATAATAAACAATTGATTACAATGCTTTTAACAATCCTCATTGTAAGCTCTCAAGATAATACCATCATTATTACATAAAATTCCACAATTCATTTATGTTCATCTTGAGCTGTTTACTTGTGTTATAGTCACTAAATTATTTTTATCTAGAGCTACGGAACTCCAAATTAAGATCTGCTAATTTTCCCTGAAACTAGACTCACATATCTTCTTACCACACAATTTCCATAATTTTTGGTTCAGCCAATCAGTACAGTTTATTCTTTAAAGTCTCCCCTGTTTTACTATCTGATAGTTCTGACCCCTCTTCACTAAAAATTAACTATCTCATTGTACAGAACTCGAATGATGTTCCCGTTTGTTTCTATTGAAAATAGACTCATTAATAAATTCAAGAATATAAATTTTATCCCATGATTATTTTTTTAATATTTTTAATGAATTTCCCAAGTCAGAATAGGGGATTCCGAGATCATTCTAACCCTGTCTCACTAAAATCCAAATATCTCACCATATGAAATTCTTTTGCTTATCCTATTTATTTTATGTAGAAATATACTCAATAAGATTTAATTTCATATCTCATTCAACCTCTAATTCAATTTCCACTATTTTTGGTGAGTTTTCAAAATGATACAACTGCTGCTGTCCAAACTATTCTATTGCTAATTTAACTCTTTCATGTTTCCTTTATATTAATTTTTCATTTACACACACACCAAAGTATATCCATGGTTAGCCATTCCAATAAATAGTCATTATCAAATATTTACAAGCCAATCATTGGCCAATTTAACCTATTCATCAACAACAAAGACTTAAACATATCATTTCTCAATTTAATTTGGCCTAAAAGCCTCACACACGATCATCAATCACATTTACTACGTATTCATACCTCATAAGCATGGACTTATAATGTAACACCCCAAACCCGGCCTAGACGTTATGGCCGAATCTGGCATGTCACATAGAAGTGTTTTTCGAAAACCATGTTTTCATTGAAATCCCTTCTTAATTAAAAGCTTGAGTAAAATCCCAGTTACGTCAGTTTATTATTATTATTTTTATTTTAAACGTGGTATATAGAAAAATTATTAAGTTTATTCCTAAAACTTCTTTTCAGTTGCGGAAGCTAAGTTTAAAAGTAACCGATTTACGAAAACGTGATGTTTAAAGATTAAATTGTGAAAGCGTAGTGTTTTGAAAACAGTTATTGTTTTAGGAAACCGCGATTTACTTTTAACAGATAGGAAACGTAATAACTAAAAATCCCAAATTAAAAACCAGAAATTAACAGAGGCCTTATTACAAACCAATAAGAAAGCGGTTTATGTAAGGAAAAATAGAATACTAAAATTTAAAGCTGTCCGTAGTGTGGTCACCTCTGAGTCCTCCAGTACGTCGAACTGCTTACTGAGGATTACTTGAAAAAAATTAAAAAGAGGGGGTGAGTTTACGAAAACTCAGTGTGTACAACCCTCATCGATCATAAAGCATGCATCACATCAATTCGGGCCTAAGCCCATCATAGCATCGGTGGCATTTGGGCCTTAGCCTATAATAGCCTCAGTTGGGCCTGAGCCCTTTTCTTAATCAAATCAGATCATGCAATGCACAAATGCCCAACCAACCCTGCACTCCGAATCCCTTCCAACCCTACACTCCTGTGGGGATTTAATCGACCCACCCATCCCTACACTCCTTATGTAGCACCGGTTGAGGCACTAACCAATATTGCAGCAGAGCTGCCAATCTCATAATCGACTTAAAGCCATCGGTGGATCCACAGTCGTCAAGCGACCATGCGACCCTAACAAGTCATACACTTCCTCCAAATCAATGATCCCATCCCCCATGCAACATAATATCACATGAATGCAAACATATTGTAAACGGCATACAATAACAATATATAACATGTAGGGGCACATTAGTCATTTTGCCCTTCAGGGGCATAACAGTCTTTTTACCCTATGGGGGTATTTCGGTCATTTTCATGCATTAGGGGTAAAATGGTAATTTTTCCCTTTAGGGGTATTTTAGTCATTTTACCTACCTTGGGGTCTCGGTATAGTTAACGACCTTTCTGAAGGCCTACAGTCGCCTCAAGCGACACAGATAATCCATTTGGTCAAAACAGTATTATTGGGCCCAAGGCCCATTATTCGGCCCAAATGGGCACACACGCTCGTGTGGCCCATTTAGCCCAAAACTGCCTTTGGCCATGTGATCGTCATGGCCGGCTCATTAATTCCTATCCATCTGCAAAATTTACTCACGTAGGGCCTACGGGCCCATGGGCCCACTTGACCCAATCCGGTCTATTTGGCCCCAAAAATGGCCTTAGCCCATGAGGACGCTCACGGTGGCCTCAACCATCTTACGCCCATATTCGTGGGCTCGGTCCACCACACGTGCGATTACCCGCTCGTGTGGCATCATACGCTGGTATTTCGACTTTTCGGCATTTGCCAATCTAATTGGAGTGGTGTGTGTGCATACACACGCTTTTTGGCTCTTTTGCCGACTATCGGTCACAAGGTATTGCTACACACCTGTTTACCAAAATTGAGTGAATAACCCACGAGCACCGAACCTACAATCAACGACGATATTCTATTAGTCACTTAATGACAAAGTCAAACACCCTCTTCTAATACTTAAACTGAACAATGTCGATACCTGCTTTGATTGAACGAGCGCGATTTAGCCCGCTTAAACCATTGATAGAGATTGATAACAAACCCCTTGAAGGGTTTCTTGATCGAGTGATGAGAGAAAAGCTTCGTCTATCTCAGAACACTCGCAACTCCTTCATTCCACGAGAAAACCTAGGAATCAAACGAATCAACATACCATACAAAGAGAAGGGAGAATTCGGCCATAAAAGGAAGGAAGGAATCGGCTTAGAAGAGCGTAGAAGAGAGGAGACATAACACTCTTTAAAGAATAAAAAGAACAAACAGAAGTTGAACAAACTACTCACCGATTTTCCAAAAACAGTTGCTCCACCCGAACAAAGTTTGAGAGAGGTGAAGAATTCGGCTTGGTTATAAAAAAGAAGAGATGATAGGCAAAACGGTTTGAGGGCAAACAGAGAGAAGAAGATGCAGTATTCGGTCCTAATAGCAAGATGGAGAGAAAGGAAATCCATTAACAAAAAGAATCGAAGGAGGGAAGAAAGTGCATTCGGCTAAAAGAAGAATCAAGATGCAAGGAGAGGAAAATGCTAAGACCGACAGACTTGAGAGAAAAAGATATTCGACTAAAGAAGCAAGATGAAAAGGGGAAAAATAGACTCGGAATAAGCAATCAAAAGAGGAAACGAGAGAACCCCAGAGTCCCTTAGCAAAACCGGCTCCAAAAAGTGCTAAAAACCCAAGATGGAGTGAAAAAATCGGCACTCACTCCCCCACCACACTAAAATTCTGAATTTCTGAGTGCCCAAAGACCCTATACGACACAACTCTTCCCACCCAAAGTCCACGATTTCCCCCCCTTATCTCTCCACAATCTACTCCTTAAATCACTCACTTGACCAATTCAAACTCTCCAACACAGAGTTCAAATCCAGCACAAACTCTTGCCCACACATGAGTAAAATAAATAATCCCTTTTGCATGCAGTGAGACTTGAACCTCTGTTCTCCTTACCATACCTGTGACGCCACAACCACTCCACCACAGGCTCTCTTTGTGTCTCTTTTTAATCACAATTACTTAAAAGGCTTAATACCAGGAGTCAGGGTTCCCCTAATGCTAAAAATAAAAATTTTTCATATGACATGGCTTGAACCCAGGACTTCATAGAAGCCCCCTAACCTTCCAAAATCACTCTCCCAACAGATCCAACATGCAATTGTGCCGTTCTCTTATTCTCAAAAATTTTAAACACTCACATGCCCAAGGCCCAATAGGCCCAATTCTACTAGGCCCAATTTTAGGGTGTTACATATAATCACAAGGTCATTCTTATATGTATAACTTACTCGTTTACATTCTTACCAAAATTCGATTACATACCGAGCACATTGCTCCTGAGTGTATACATACATATACCTACACTTAATCGTCAGATAATCACATTCATTTACACTTTAGTCATTTTCCATCTTTAATATAAACTTTAATTCTTTACCCTGTTGAACCATTTGGAATATCGAAGGATACTCGGAAATTGTCATACACGTAGTAGGATGCCAATGCCATATCCCAGATATGGTCTTACATGAGATCGTATGTCAATGCCATGTCCTAGAGATGGTCTTACACTAGCTCACGTCTCAATGCCGATGCCATGTCCCAGACATGGTCTTACACTGGCTCTCATAATGTGGCCGATGCCATGTCCCCGACATGGTCTTACACTAGCACACATATCACCCAAATGTCATGGCATTTGTATCCTATCTATTCCTAATGTTCAACCGAGATTCTCATTCTTAATTTTTTGCCACATCATCATCAATCGAATCCATAGAAACATATATATACAATTCATGCAATATCAAAATATTAATTACATAATATAATGTTGTATTATTTACACACGAACTTACGTCGACTTAAAATGGCGAAAGGGACCGAGTCGTCCAATATTCGTCTTTACCCCGTTCTAAGTCCGAAACTCATTTTTCTTTATCTAAAATATCACATTTGACTTATTTAGTTATTATACTATTCAATTCAGTCCAAAAATCATATTATGGCAAAATTACATTTTTGCCCCTAAACTTTGTCAAATTTACACTTTTTCCCCTAGGCTCGTAAAATGATTTTTTATTCAATTTCCTTGTATTTTAGGCCTTTCTGAACCATTTTCATAACTAAAGCAGTCCACAATTTGCATTATTTCACACCTTTACCACCTATTTTACAACTTTTACAAAATGGTCCATTTTAGGTGTTTTCATGAAAATCACTTAACAAAAGTTGTTTATTTAACAACCGAGATTCATTTTCTTCCATAAAAATGCAGCAAACAACATGAATATTCTCATGGAAAAACCCTAGACTTTCAACCATTTTGCAAAATTGTCCCCTCATTAGCTAGATTAAGCTACAAGGGTTCCAAAAATACAAAAATCATCGAAAATGGCCATCAAAATCACTTACTTGTGAGAGTTAGAAGTTGCTGAAATTTTCAAGCTTCCATGGCCATTTCCTTGGGTAAGAATCAATGGAGAAGAAAGAGAAATAAAAAAGATGGTAGCTTTTGCTATTTTGTCCTATTACCCTATTAACTTATTTACCAAATTAAACCTTTTAATAACTTCACCAAATCCACCTACTACATGTCCATCCTTGTCTCCTCACTTTTCTATTGGTATAATTACCATGCAAGTGCTTATACTTTTCAATTCTATAGCTATTTAGTGCCTTTATCAGTTAGACCTCAAGTTTTGCACCTTACGCGATTTAGTCCTTTTTATCAAATTGAGCACTCAAACGAGGAAATTTCTTTATGAAAATTTCACACAACTTTAGTATCATACTGTAGACATGAAAATAATAATAAAATAAATTTTTTAATGTCGAATTTGTGGTCCCGCAACCACTGTTCTGACTAGGCCCAAAATCAGGTCGTTACACCGTCCCTGTGGTAGGCCGTGTGACCGAACACGGGTGTATGATCGTCGAGGCTGGTCATGTGCAGTTCATGGGCCGGGCCGAATTGGGCCGTTTGGGCCACACGGGTGTGTGGGCCCCACACAAGTGAACTACACGGGCGTGTGAGATTATTGGGCCAGGCCGTGTGATCTACACGGCTAGGGCCATTTTGGGCCGTGTGGGCCACACGGGCATGTGGGCCCACATGGGCATGTAACATGGGCCTGTGGGCCCATTTTCACTGTTTGACTGCTAAGGTTGCACGGGTCGCTTGAGTCGACTGTGGACCTATTGTAGGGTCGGTAAGTGTACCTAGACCCCTAATTGACTGAATTGACTGTATGGCTGATATGAATAAGCATTATGATGTTCCACTAATTTAATACTGTATGCCCTGACTACATGCATGATATTCTGTTATAGCATGTTATATTTAGATACTGCATTGCATTGGGTTGGGGGTTTATTTTGTTAGGAGGAAGTGTACTGAAAGGCCTCGAGCCTAATTTACTGGTAGCTCAGCTACAAATTACTGTTTTAGTGCCGCAACCGGTACTACTTGGAGTGTAGGGATGGATGGGTTGATTATATCCCCACATGGAGTGTAGGGTTGGACGGAGATGGAGTGTAGAGGCTGGTTGGGTAGGATTTTCTGATTGCATATTGGTTACCCTTACTATTACTGAGATGGGCTAAAGCCCGAATTGATATTGATATTGTAATGGGCTAAGGCCCTAATCAAATCAAATTCACATCAAATGGGCTTAGGCCCAGATTGTGATTGCTTTCTGTCTGGTTGTTTTATATAAGGATTACACACTGAGTTTTCGTAAACTCACCCATCTGTTTTATCTGTATAGGTAATCCCCAGACATAGGCGGATCGGCGCAACGGAGGACTCAACGGTGGCCACACGACTCATTTCATTCTATTTTAGTAATTAGTTATAATTTTGATTTTATTTTTGGGTATTTACTGTAATAATGGTCTCTTTGGATTTTCATGGATTATTTGGGATTTTTTTTATTGTTTTGACTTATAACTACTAGTAGTAGTGTAACATCCCGAAATTGGGCCTAGTAGGATTGGGCCTTGAGCTTTAGGAAAATTTGAGTATTATTTGTGTTGGCTCGGGTATGAATTTTGTGTGTTAGCATAGTCTTGTGAAGGCTTGATTTTACTTAGGAAGTTAGATAATTTTTAGTATGGTTTATTTAATGAAGTGGATTAAGTGAGCTTGACACTTAAGTTAATTTAAGTGTTAATTAAAGCATAAGAGGAGTAAGTGGCAAGTTGGTTAAGGAGTTTGAAAGGTGGCTTGAGGTTAGAGGTTCGAGTATCATGGAAAGCATTTTTGAAGACTTTATTTTGTGTTCTAGCATTGATGGACAATCAACCTATGTTTATGATAGGTTGGACCTTAAGTTTTTGGTAAGTTGAATTTTGGATTAAGGAAAGCATGAAATAGGGGATAAGAATCTTAAGGTTATGGTATGATGAGGGGACAAAAGGCATGGAATATGGAGGATGTTTTGGAAAGTAATCCTAGGCCTTTAGTGCATGTATGTGGACTGGCATGGGTGTCTAGGGGTGGCCGAATGTTGTTAGGTGGCTTGGGGATAGTTAGTCAACCTTTGCTTGTTGTGCATCTTTTGTATTGTTTTCTTTCTCTCCAAAACTCCCTCCTTGGCCGAATGTGTACTATGCTTTTGGTGCAAAATTTCTTTTGGTTTTAGCCTTATTTTGTTGGAACCAAATCCTACTTTTTCTTTCTTTTCATTCATCCTTTTGAAACCAAAAACAACATTTGATTTTTGGACATTTTGTGCACATTTCTTTTAGGCAAAATAGTGTTTGGCCTAACCTCTCTCTCTCCCACATCTCTCTCTTTTCTTCTTTGACATTGGTTCATAATCACATTTCTCCTACTTTCTCTTGGCCAAAACTTTCATCTCTCCATCTCTCTTTACTTTCTTTTATTTTATTCAAAGTCATAAACATTCCTCTCCCATTGAAATCTCTTCCATCTTCTTCTTTTGTTTTCCTTTCTCTTTCTCAACTTTAATCGAATCCTTATTGTTAAATCAAATCAACCATAGCCGAATTTCTTTGACCATTTAATCATTTTGCCGAAATTTTTCCTTTCTCTTATTGTTTTGTTTTGGCCGAATATTCAAGGGTAGATTCTCTTTGATTTTTTTCTTCAATCGATTTTGGAAAAGGGTAAGTGTTCATGGCCGATTCTCTTTCAATTCTTTTCTCTTTTCCAAGTTATTTTCTTGTGGTCAAAGGCCGAATCTTTGGGCATTGGTTTGCAAGGTTCTAACCATTTTAGGAACCGATTATTCTTTTAGGCTTTTCGGGACGTTGGAAGCAATCAATCTAAGCCTCGTTTCTTTGTCAATCGATTTGGGTAAGTTTAGGTAAGATTTGGTATTACAAGTGATAACTCTTTGGGATTTAGTAGTATGGCCGAATGGCCTTTGTTCATAATTTTAGTATTGGCCGATTGTAAGACAAGGTGTTCTAGTGCGGTAGATCGGATTCGGGAGTTAGTTCTTGCGTTGGTGAAAGGTGTGTATCTTACACACTTTATAACTTGGTTTATATATGTATATTTGTGTGTTATAACTAATCATATTATGAAAGTGGGTAAATCGATGAGATCTGGATATGATACCATGATGATATGAATGAGGATTCGGGTAAGTCTGTTTCAATATGTTGTTAATACATGTGGATTGAAATCATGATCTACGATTTATGATATATTCATTATGAGATACATATCAAAGTTTATTGACATGATTTGTCTATCTATTGCATTGGTATGGGCAATATGAGAGGAGGGGAAGATTGATGATTCGTGTCTTCTGACACCGTGGTTTGGCACCACCAAAGTGGTTTGGCACCACCAGGTGATTTGGTATCACATTCGTGTCTTCGGACACCGCAGGTTTGGCACCTCATAGCGACTTGTCCCCGTGGTTAATACCACCGTGGGTTGGCCCCACTTTTGAGATATGGGATCGCCTACCAGTGATTTGGTATCACACGTGGGTTGGCCCCACAACTTGATGATTCGTGTCTTCTGACACGGCTGGTTTGGCACCACCAAAGATTTGGTATCACATTCGTGTCTTCGGACACCGAGGTTTGGCACCTCATAGCGACTTGTCCCCGTGGTTAATTCCACCGTGGGTTGGCCCCACTTTTGAGATATGGGATCGTGCGCGGTGATTTGGTATCACACGTGGGTTGGCCCCACAGATGGATTATTCGTGACTACGGTCACCAAAGTGATTTGGTATCACATTTGTGTCTTTGGACACCGGTGGTTTGGCACCACCAAAGTGGTTTGGTACCACACGGGGGTAGAAAAGGAGTTATGGATGGCTAGGTTGGGTGCATTATGCATATATGTTGCTTTGTTATAATTTGTGTAAGTATGTGGTATTTACCCGGGAGAGGGAATATGCACTCTTTTCAGGTGATTCGTGAGATCGCGGATATGGAGCCGGATGAACTCGAGGAGGCCATGCAATAAAGTTTGGTTTTACATGAACTTCCATTTGGGTACTATATTTTAATTTTGGGTTTTCATATTTTATGGATTTGTAATAAGGCCTCTTTAATTATGGTTTTGGATTATTTATATGCTTTGAGATTTATTCTAAACATGTTTAAGCATGTCACTTGGTTAATCTAATAATTGAGCTCAAAGTTTTCTAAACTAAAAACTCGCAATGGTTTTAAAAATCTTACCATCGGGTAATATGAATAGTTCGATAGAAAAATTACAAGTTAAGTGTTTACAACAAATTAAGTGATTTCCAAAATTCAAGTTTCTATACTCAATTGCAAACGGATTTTCAAAGTGATATTTCAAATTTTCTTAAAAAGATATAAAGTTTTCTATTTATGATTTATTCACTTAATTTAAAGTTTTATGTAATTTCAAGTAAATCTCCAGTTTTAACTTATTTTCGACAAATAAAGAATTTCAAAGAGTTTTTCACAAAATTTAATTGTTAATTCGATTCTTTCAAAAATATTTTCCTTAGTGACATACCAGATTCGGTCGTGGCGTATTGACCGGGTTTGGGGTGTTACAAGTAGGGACAATCGAGTTTTCAAAAATCAAACATTTTTAACAAATTGCATACGAATATGCAAACTACTTTTAAAGCTTTCGCAATAAGTGACGTTTTGAAAATTAATAACATTCTGAAAATAAATAACTTTTTGATAATGATTCACGTTTTAGAAATAAACGACACATTTTAGAATCAATGAAAGGTAATAAAAAGAGGACTAATAGAAAAGAGGGTTTTTCTTTAATAACAACTTGTTTTATGAAAAACACTTCAATGTGACATCGCCAGATTCGGCCATAATGTCCAGGTTGGGTTTGGGGTGTTACAGAAATACTCTCTTTAGACGAGCTTATTGGTTCATTACTTACTCATGAGATGAGAATAAAGGAAGGGGTTGAAGAAGAAAAGATGGAGAAGAAGAAGGTATTGCCCTCAAGTCCACGATAGAAGAAGGTAATAAAAATGAAGATGTGGATGAGGATGAAGAGATGCCTGTTTGCTAGAAGATTCAAAAGTTTTATGAGGTCCAATAAAGGAAAATAATTCCAAAAGAAGGAAGGACTCACATCAAGTTTGCTTGTCCTCAATAGAAGAATAAGGGGTCTAGCAAACAAAAACACAAGGCCGATGTTGCTACTTACAGTGATGAGGACACATCCGATGAAGAAACTCATGAAGTTTCCAACTTGTGTCTCATGGCCATAGATGATTCTAAGGTAACTTCTAAATCATCTATTTCAAATTCTTATTCTTTTGATGAGTTGCAAGATGCCTATGATGAATTTGGTTTAGAATTTGAAGTCATGAATTCAAAACATAAGAAAATATTTCAAACTTGAAAAATGAAAATGACTTGCTTTCCAAAACCAATCATGAACTTGAAGATAAAGTAAACAAAATGCAAGAAATTATTAATGAGCTTGAGAAGAATAATTTAGATTTGCATAACTTACTTTCTAAAGTTCATGATGATCATGAAAAGTAACTTAAGTTGCTAAAGAGTGACAAGGCTCACTCTAACAATGTTTTTGAAAAAGGAGAAAATTCAAAAAAAAAACTTTATTAAAAACAGTCTTAATTTCTATAAACATAGAGGTCCCCAAAACTTTTACAAGAGAAAATTCATGAAAAGTATATGGCTCCCTAAAGGACTCATAACTTCTCAAGATAAGAACTTGATTTTGAAATGGATACCTAAAGGGAGTAAAATTATAGGAACTAATGCTTATGGACCCAAAAGAATTTGGGTACCAAAAATCAAACTTTAATTCTATGTTTGTAGGAAAAAGAGCATTGCTTTGAGGTGGATTATTCAAGGAAAAACTTATGGTACCTCGATTGTGGATGCTCAAGACACATGACTGGTGATAAGAGTTATCAATTTGAAGCCAAAAAGTGGAAGAGAAGTTACATTTGGTGACAACTCTACAAAATAAATTGAAGGAATAGACTCTATTGATAAAAACACTTCAATTATTATTGAGAATGTTTTTTATGTCAATGGTCTTAAGCATAATATTCTAAGTTTTAGTCAATTATGTGATAAAGTTTTCAATGTCATATTTGAGTTTAAAGATTTTAAAGTTATTGACATTACCTCTAATAAGATTGTGCTTGTAGGACATAGGATAAATATATATATATGGTGCATTTAGATGATTTGCATAATTCTAACATATGCCTTGTTTCTAAAAAGGAAAATAGTTCTTTATTATGGCATAGAAAACTAAGACATGCTAGCAAGAGCATATTGCATAAATTAGCTAAAAATGACTTAGTAAGAGGTTTGCCTAAAATTGATTTTGAACTAGATAAAGTTTGTGATGCATGTGTTAAGGGTAAGCATAAAAGAGTTTCTTTTAAACCTATTAATGATGTATCATCTAGTAGAGCTCTTTAATTAATTCACATAAACTTATTTGGTCCTATTAGGACAACTAGCTTGGGTGGAAAACATTATGCTTTTGTGCTTGTTGATGACTATTCTAGATTTACTTGGGTTCTTTTCTTAAGTACTAAAGATGAAACTTTAGAAAAATTCATCACATTTTCAAAAATAAATCAAAATGAAAAAGGTTACTCCATCACTGGTGTTAGAAGTGACTACGGAACCAAATTTCAAAATCTTGGTTTTGAAAATTTTTGCAACTCAAATGGAATCAGCCATAATTTTTCTGCACCTAGAACCCCTCAACAAAATAGAGTTGTTGAGAGGAAAAATAGAACTTTAGAAGAAATGGCTAGAACCATGCTTTGTGAAAATAATTTACCAAAATATTTTTGGGCAAAAGCCACAAACGCCGCTTGTTATATTGTTAATAGAGTAATGATTAGGCCTATTTTAAAGAAAACTCCATATGAACTTTTCAAAAATAAAAAGCCTAACATTAGCTATTTTCATCCCTTTGGATGCAAATGTTTTGTTTTAAACAATGGCAAATATAATCTTGGTAAATTTGATGCAAAAAGTGATGAAGGAATTTTTCTTGGTTATTCTTTAAATTCTAAAGCTTATCGAGTTTTTAACAAAAGAACTTTAGTAGTAGAAGAGTCTATACATGTTATTTTTTGACTCCAATCTTCCTCCTAGTAAGGATCCTTGTGTTGATGATGATAATGCAGAATTTTTTAACAATGATAAAGAGGATCAATCATCAAATGAAAAAAATTCAAGAATAAACACAAGATGCTCTATAAGAAATTTCAATTGAGGAAAGGGAAGTCACTCATCCAAGAGAGTTCAACTATGTAAAGGATGGTATGATTTTGGGAGATCCATCCCAAGGAGTAATTACTAGATCTTCTCTTAGAAATACTTGTAAATATGTTGCATTTATCTCATGTATTGAGCTTAAAAATATCAAAAAAGCATTAAATGATGAAAATTGGATATTGGCCATGCAAGAAAAGTTAAATCAATTTGAGATAAGTAAAGTATGGACCCTAGTTGATAGACTTAGTGATAAATCTACTATAGGTACTAAATGGGTTTTTAGGAACAAGCTAGATGAGAGTGGAAACATAGTGGGGAATAAGGCTAGACTTGTTGCTCAAGGTTACACTCAAGAGGAAGGAATAGATTATGATGAAACTTATGCTCCCGTAGCTAGGATGGAAGCCATTAGAATGCTTTTAGCTTTTACATGATTTAATGATTTCAAATTATATCAAATGGATGTAAAAAGTATTTTTTCTAAATGTTTTTATAAATGAAGAAGTGTATGTTGAACAACCACCCAGTTTTGAAGATCCAAAATTTCTAAACCATGTTTTCAAACTTTCAAAAGCTTTATATGGTTTGAAACAAGCTCCTAGAGTTCAGTATGAAATATTATCAAATTTTCTTATTGAAAAAGGTTTTTGTAAATAGAAGGTTGACACAACACTTTTTATCAAAAGAAAAGACAAAGATTTATTAGTAGTTCAAATTTATGTTGGGATCTTGGAATTGAAAGAATTTGTGGTGTTGGTTGATAGGGCATGCAAGGCCGAGGAGCTGAATAAGGAAAAGAGAAAAGCCATGAGTGAGGCCCGAGATTCAAGAAAAAGACCAATGAGTAAATCGTACCAAACTCAATCGAAGAGGTCCAAGGAAATAAACCCTCGGACAACTGCGTCAGTTGGATATTCACACCGAGATCGAAGTAATACATACTCGAGCTCGAGAGTTCAAGCCACCTCGATGGCAAGCGTGGGCAATCCAAAGTCTAATAAATCGGAGTGTCCAAATTGTGGTAGGCAACACACTTGGGAGTGTTGGGGAAGCAACCAAAATTGTTACAAGTGTGGTTTGCCCGATCATTTTATCTGGAATTGTCCTGAGAGGGATGAGAAGGAAAGAAAGCAAGAAATAAGATCAAGCAATGTATCTTCGAAGGGTAGATCACAAAAGAACCCGGGAGGTGGGACTAGTAGTAGAGGTGCGCCTAGAGACTCTGCTATGAGATCGAAGGGTCGAGCACCTGCAAGGACTTATGCCATTTGCTGTAACACCCCAAACCTGGCCTAGAAGTTAGGCCAGAATCTGGTGTGTCACATGGAAGTAAAAACCATCTTTGTGATTATTAAAAACTTGCTTGAGAAATACAATGATAGAATAGAGTCTCTTACCGATCTGAATAAGAAGAGTTTTTTCCCACACGATGGTGAACGAAATGATGAAGGAATAGGATGATAATGGGTTCGGCTATCAAAGGGAAAAGAAGCAAAGATGCCTTGAGGGTTTCGGTCAAAACAAGAGAAAAAGATGTTCTCTTTTTGGCTTTGGAGTTTCGGCAAAGAGGGAAAAATTGAAGGAAGCAAAAGATACCAAAATGCTGAGGAGAAAACAACCTCTTCAAGCACCAAAAATTTGCAAATTCCTATAGAAAATTTAGCTATCACAAACCCCCCTCTAAAACCATTATCATTTTTTCCAAAAGATGAACATTAACCAAATAAATCTTTCCAAAACACCTTCCACACTATATGCCAACATGTTCCCTTATCCTTCCTTTTCTTTCATTTCTTTCCCCTCTTTTTTCCCTTATCTTCCTCCTTACCATATTCCTTAGCCTCCCTTCCAAAATTAAAAAGTCTTCCATACCATATTAAAGCCTTGGCCGACACTTACCTTATTAGTACAAAAATTTAATCCAAAATATTTGCACTTGGTGGGATTTGAACCTCTTCCCTTAAAGTCCTTCATGTGGCATCATATCCTCTTTACCAATTGCTCATTTATGCAAGCAAATTACTCTCTTATTTCCATAAGCCTTGATGCCACTTACTATCTCTCCTTAAAGTGCTTAAACACAAAATTTTTCCTATAACTTAACTTGAACCCGAAACTTCCTAGAAACCTCGTAACTCTCCAAAATCACCTTCCTAATAAGTCCAACTTGAAATAATACCATTCTCAAATTCCCATGAATTTTAAAATGCTTCTACGCTTAAGGTCCAATGGGCCCAATAGGTCCAATTATACTAGGCCCAATTTTGGGATGTTACAATTCTACCCCCTTAAAGAAATTTGTCCTCGAAATTTCCAACCAACTACTAACCGCACCGCTTAAATCATACCACTATGCTTTCGCTGCGCACTCTGATCTTAATTACACTAATGTACTTTTAACATAATCTTGAATCCTCTTTCACACAACCAAACATCTAACCACAGAAGCAAGCAGTTATCTACCACTTATACCTACATTCAATCATCACGTCCAAACAAACATTCCTGACTTAATGGTAAGGAAACAATTCCGAGCCTTATGCTCCTTAGACGTGCATCTCAAGCATGCTCCTGACCTCCTCCAGCATTCTCCGGATGACACATTCTGCAATAATCGCAAGCCGGAAAGTTTGGACGTGTCTTAACACATTTCACAGAACGAGACTGCGACCCTAGAGAAGTATGATCTAATTTCTTCTTACAGTCCACGTGCCCAACTCGAAGTGTTTGACCAATTTCTCTAACCTCCTCCACAAGCTCCTAACTAGTCGAGTCACCATCAATTCCACTCGATCATAAGACTGCTCTCTCTCCATCGGCGATGCCAACGCCTCCTTTTAGGATACATGCCCCGATGCTGAAAATCTAGCCCTAGCACCTCGGCCTCTACCACGTCCACGTCTATCACGTCCACGTCCTCTAGCACTCATGTTCACTAATGTCGATTTAGTCTTATTAAAAGTCTTATGAATCAGTCTATAGTTCTAATATTTATTAAACAATGTCTTATGGAGTATAGGAAGTAAAGTTGTTTTCGTAGTACGCATCCTATAGTCTCAATCTCTATAGTTTCAGCTCCTAAGACTAAAAGTTCTAGAGTGTTCTATTTTGTGGAATTTTCTTACCACAGTACTAACACAATAATCATAAAATAAAAACACATACTTACTTGACTTGGTGCCGAATACCCGTGGTGCCATACTTCCTTTAGAACATGTATTTATAAATTAAAATTTTAAACAGCTTTGAAAACACTTTTGAACCCAAACCACAACCGAGTTTTGCAACCGGGCTCTGATACCATAAAATGTAACACCCCAAACCCGGCCTAGAAGTTAGGCCCGAATTTGGTGTGTCACATGGAAGTAAAAACCATCTTTGCGATTATTAAAAACTTGCTTGAGAGATACAATGATAGAATAGAGTCTCTTACCGATCTGATTAAGAAGAGTTTTTCCCACACGATGGTGAACGAAATGATGAAGGAATAGGATGATAATGGGTTTGGCTATCAAAGGGAAAAGAAGCAAAGATGCCTTGAGGGTTTCGGTCAAAACAAGAGAAAAAGATGCTCTCTTTTTGGCTTTGGAGTTTCGGCAAAGAGGGAAAAATTGGAGAAAGCAAAAGACACCAAAATGCTGAGAAGAAAACAACCTCTTCAAGCACCAAAAATTTACAAATTCCTATAGAAAATTCGGCTATCACAAACCCCCCTCCAAAACCATTATCATCTTTTCCAAAATATGAACATTAACCAATTAAAATCTTTCCAAAACACCTTCCACACTATATGCCAACATGTTCCCTTATCCTTCCTTTTCTTTCATTTCTTTCCCCTCTTTTTTCCCTTATCTTCCTCCTTACCATATTCCTTAGCCTCCCTTCCAAAATTAAAAAGTCTTCCATACCATATTAAAGCCTTGGCCGACACTTACCTTATTAGTACAAAAATTTAATCCAAAATATTTGTACTTGGTGGGATTTGAACCTCTTCCCTTAAAGTCCTTCATGTGGCATCATATCCTCTTTACCAATTGCTCATTTATGCAAGCAAATTACTCTCTTATTTCCATAAGCCTTGATGCCACTTACTATCTCTCCTTAAAGTTCTTAAACACAAAATTTTTCCTATAACTTAACTTGAACCCGGAACTTCCTAGAAACCTCGTAACTCTCCAAAATCACCTTCCTAATAAGTCCAACTTGAAATAATGTCGTTCTCAAATTCCCATGAATTTTAAAATGCTTCTATGCTCAAGGTCCAATGGGCCCAATAGGTCCAATTCTACTAGGCCCAATTTTGGGATGTTATATTTGCGCTCGCGAAGAGGCATCATCTCCAGATGTGATAACGGGTACTTTTTCTCTTTAAGATATCTCTGTTGTTGCTTTGATTGATCCGGGGTCTACCCATTCTTACATTTGCATGAAATTGGCATTTAGCATGAGTATGATTGTTGAGTCTACAGAATTTGTAGTAAAAGTGTCAAACACGTTAGGCAAACATGTGCTAGTTGACAAGGTGTGTAGGAATTGTCCTTTGACAATTAGAGGTCATTATTTTTCGGAAAATCTCATGTTGTTGCCTTTTGATGAATTTGACCTGATTCTTGGTATGGATTGGTTGACTGCTCATAATGTTTTAGTAAACTGTGGTAGTAAGCTTATTGAATTGAGATGTGTAAATGGAGATGTCATTCGGGTTGAATCAGGTAAATCGGATAGTTTGCCTGTAATGATATCATCTATGGTAGCTGAGAAATACTTGAGAAAGAGGTATGAGTCCTATCTCGCCTTTGTGCTGAATATTCAAGAGTCAGAGGTAAAGATTGAATCAGTGCCGGTGGTATGCGAGTATCCAGATGCGTTTCCGGAAGAGTTACCCGGATTGCCTCTAGTTAGAGAGGTCAATTTTGGGATAGAGTTAGTTTTGGGTACGGCACTTATTTCGGTTGATCCGTATAGGGTGGCACCATTGGAGTTAAAAGAGTTGAAGATTCAGTTGCAAGAGTTAACGGACAAGGGTTTTGCAAGACCGAGCTATTCACCGTGGGGTGCTCCGGTACTTTTTGTGAAGAAGAAAGATGGGTCGATGAGATTGTGCATATACTACAGACAACTCAACAAGGTGACAGTGAAGAATAAGTATCCTTTGCCAAGGATAGATGATTTATTTGACCAATTGAAGGGAGCTACGGTGTTCTCTAAGATAGACTTGAGGTCTGGCTATTACCAGTTGAGGGTTAAGGAGCAAGATGTGCCGAAAACTGCATTCCGGACGAGGTATGGCCATTATGAGTTTCTTGTCATGCCATTTGGCCTAACGAATGCTCCTACAATTTTTATGGATCTAATGAACTGCATCTTCCGACCGTATTTGGATAAGTTTATGGGTGTTTTTATCGACGACATATTAATTTATTCCTGGGATGAGAGAGAGCATGCAGAGCACCTGAGAATTGTTTTGCAGACTTTAAGAGACAAGCAGTTGTATGCTAAATTCAGCAATAGTGAGTTTTGCCTCCGAGAGGTTGGATTCTTAGGACACATTGTATCGGGAGATGGTGTTAGAGTTGATCTGAGTGGAGTGGAAACCGCCAAGGAATGTGTCAGAAATTAGAAGCTTTTTGGGTTTAGCGGGGTACTACAGATGGTTCGCAAAAGGGTTCTCCATGATTGCTACTCCGATGACGAAACTGTTGCATAAAGATGTTAAGTTTGAATGGACTGAGAAATGCAAACAAAGTTTCGAGAGATTGAAAGCATTGTTGACTGAGGCGCCGGTTTTGGTACAACCGGAGTTGGGGAAAGAGTTTGTGGTCTACAGTGATGCGTCATTAAATGGTCTTGACTGTGTGTTGATGCAAGAGGGTAAAGTAGTAGCTTATGCCTCGAGACAGCTAAAACCATATGAGAAGAATTATCCGACTCACAATTTAGAGTTGGCTGCGATCGTTTTCGCTTTGAAGATTTGGCGTCATTATTTATATGGTGAGAAGTGTCGAATCTTCACTGATCACAAGAGTTTAAAGTACTTGATAGACCAAAAATATTTGAATTTGCGACAACGGCGGTGGCTCTAATTATTGAAGGATTATGAGTTAGTAATTAATTACCATCCGGGGAAAGCGAATGTGGTTGCAGATGCCTTGAGCAAAAAATCCTTGTATGCTTTGAGAGCTATGAGTACGAGCTTAGCGTTGTCTGATGATGGTGCTATATTGGCCGAGTTGAGGGCTAGACCATTATTTATTCAGTAGATATATGAAGCTCAAAAGAATGATAGTGAGATGCAAGCTAAGAGAGCTCAGTGCGAATCGGGAAATGACTCTGATTTTCGGGTTAGTTCAGAGGATTGCTTGATGTTTCATGATAGAATTTGTCTACCAAAGGATGATGAGTTAATCCGAAAAATTTTACGTGAAGCACACAGTGGTTGTTTGTCAGTACACCCAAGCAGCACAAAAATGTACAATGATTTGAAGAAGTTGTATTGGTGGTCGGGTATGAAAAGAGACATTTTCGAGTTTGTTACAAGATGTTTAATTTATCGACAAGTGAAAGGCAGGCATCAAGTACCCTCGGGATTACTTCAGCCGGTGATGGTTCCAGAGTGGAAGTGGGATCGATTCACAATGGATTTCGTAACGGGGTTACCAATGACTCCGAAAAAGAAAAATGTTGTGTGGGTTATTATGGATAGATTAACAAAGTCAGCTCACTTTATACCGGTGCGTGTGGATTACTTACTCGATAAGTTGGCCGAGCTATATATTGCTGAGGTGGTGAGATTACATGGAGTACCTATATCTATTATCTCGGATAGAGATTTGAGATTTACTTCGAGGTTTTGGAAGAAGTTGCAGGAAGCCTTGGTTACAAGATTGAATTTTAGTACTGCGTTCCATCCTCAAACCGATAGCCAATCTGAAAGAGTGATTCAAGTTCTTGAGGATATGCTCCGATGCTGTATGTTAGAGTTCGAAGGTAGTTGGGAAAAATATCTACCTTTGGTTGAGTTTGCCTATAACAACAGTTATCAGTCGAGTATACGGAAGGCACCGTACGAAGCTTTATATGGTCGCAAGTGTCGGACTCCCTTGTATTAGACCGAGCTTAGTGAGAAGAAAATTCACGGGGTCGATCTAGTTAAAGAAACCGATGAGAAAGTGAAAGTGATCCGTGATAGTCTAAAAGCTGCTTCGGATCGACAAAAGTCATACGCGGATTTAAAAAGAAAAGAAATCAAGTTTCAAGTGGGCGACAAAGTATTTCTGAAAGTATCACCATGGAAGAAAATATTGAGATTTGGTCGAAAGGGCAAATTGAGTCCACGATTCATATGGCCGTATGAGGTTATTGAAAGGATTGGGCCAGTAGCATACCGGTTGGCTTTGCCGGCAGAGTTAGAGAGAATACACAATGTGTTTCTTGTGTCGATGTTGCGACGATATCGTTCTGATCCTTCACATGTGATCCCTCCAACAGAAATTGAAATACGACCGGACATGACTTATGAAGAGGAACCAATTAAGATATTGGCTCGAGAGGTTAAACAGTTGAGAGAATAAGAGCATAGCCTTAGTGAAAGTGTTATTGAAAAACACACGATGTGGAAGAGGCTACGTGGGAACCTAAGAAGCCATGAGGGAACAATACCCAAACCTCTTTACCAATAAGATTTTCTGGGGGACGAAAATCTCTAAAGGGGGAGAGTTGTAATGACCATTTTTTGGGCTAGTCGAACAAAGATGGTTTTTGAACCACTAATCCGAGGTTGAAGAAAATTATTTTGATATTATTTTGTATGTTATATCATGATTATAAGGATACATGGAAATTTTGGTGTTTTAATTTTAGCAATTGTATGCTTAATTGTGAAAAAGGACTAAATCGCATAAAGTGTGAAAGTTCCATTATACAAGATAGAGGTGTCTAATAGCCATAGAATATTAAATTGGAGGTCCTTAAAGTGAAATTAGGCCAATAATAGTGTGTTGGCCGGCCATAGAGACAAGGGAGACAAGGGCATTAATTTTGGTCAAAATTTGGTGGAATTAGGTGATAAAAAATGAAAAAAATAAGATAAATAAAAGAGATATCATCTTTCACTATTCGCACTTCTTCTCCACCGAAAATTAAAGAGAAAATAGGGGATTTTATAACATCCTGAATTTTTGGGCCTGTGCGTTTAATGGGTGGATATGTTTAATGTGTTAATTTAAGTATTAGGGGTCCAAATTGGGCTTAGGTTTAGGGCGAGGCTGTAGTTAAAATTCTTGTTTGAACACTTTAGTGGAAAGCTTGATAAGTTAGGGCATAACAGATATTAGCTATGTTTTAAAACACAAATGGGCTTGTGGCCGGTGGTCGATAGCGCCACTTAGAGAGCAAGGGGTGACGCCACACAGGGAGTAAGGGGCCCAAATTCAAGTTTCTTGAGCCCAACTCTTTTAATTTAAGTTAGCTAATTTTTGGCAATTAATTAAGTGGAGTTGGACGGCAACAAGGCTTAAAAATAGGAGGATTTAGGTGAAGGGGATAATGCTGATATTATAGTTGATAACATGGAAGATAAGGGAGGAAATTTAGGATCTGATCTGTTGGTCACAGTGGTGGCCGAATTTCAAACTTTGAGGGGGAGGAGAAATCGGTTTCTGATATGGCTAAGGGGTGCCGAAATTTCCCTTACTAATTAACTGGTTTTAGTTGTCAAAAGAGGGAAATTCTGGCTTTTGGTTAGTAGGAGTGCCGAAACTTTAAATAGTCGGGGGAGAGTTCTTTTCTTTCTTTTCGGCATTTAGGGTTTCTATCTTTTCTTTCTCTTCTTCTCTGAGTAAAAGCCGAAAACTCCATTGTTCTTTTCTCTTCTTTCTTCTAAAAGCCGAAACCTCATAATCCTTCCTCTATATTCTTTTGATCCTTGCTAAGGCCGAAACCACCCCTAGTCTGCCGAAATTCTCTTTTCCTCTTCCTGCCAATTTCTTTATTAAAAGCCGAATCATCATAGACTTATTTGAATCATCTTCACTTCCTGACTTTCGCAAAAAGCTAAAATCTCCTAAGAGTAGCCGAATCTCCTCTATTAAGGTAGGTGTCGACTCTTGTTATTTCTTAAGATCTCTTTCGGTTTTTAGGAGTCAAGGCCGAATGGCCACTTGGTTTGTTAAGGTTGTTGATTGAGGCTAATACTTTCTCTCTTTTTGCGTTTTGGGCGGCATTCCGGGATTTGAAGGAAACCTAATCGTCTAGATCTAAAAGCCGGAAATCGCTAGTCTCTAATTTCAAGATTTTAAGTTAAGGGGGTTCTCTTTAGATTTCCGTTAGATTTGCTATCACATTGAGATCTTAACCATATGTTATGGTTTAACAACCCTATTTCGTTATAGTAGTTCTGACAAGGACTTTTGATGGAATCGAATATGGATCAGGCAAAGGAGAGGATTGGGTCTGTAAACCCAATCCCTAAGTTTAAGAAACGTCATGGTGTCGTCGGTTTGAGATTGGCCGCCGGGTTGTGGACCGGCTTCCGAACAACACCTTAGGCAGATAGCGCTTGTGTGGACTACTGGATAAGCGTCGACATAGGAAGTATCATTTATCGGTAATCAGTGTGTAATTTCTCACACCATCTTTGTTGTCTGATATATATATGCATGAATCTGTCTATATTCTGTTAAATGCCAAAATCCCGGCATGGTTGTTGAAAACCCATGGAGGGTAAAGGCGAATCACCAGGTTAGTGATTTCTGTCATTCATAAGTGAATGTTTCGCTGAGATGATATGTTTTATATGTATACCGATTTCTATGTATGCACGGGTTGGGTGATTGATGAAAGGGGAAGTGTTCGCTTTCGGTGGCTCGCCACGATCATTAGTAGTGGCTCGCCATGATCATTACGTGACTATGTCACAAATCGACGATGAGTAGCTAACGGCGGCATGACCGCCATCGATGGTGTGTAGCGGCGTGGGTTGATTGTAGAAATCCCCAATGGTGTGATTGGCGGTGTAAGGGGTGGTGTGTAGCGGATGGATCTAGGATTGGGATGGGCTTTGCATAATTCTGTTGTATGATATTCGTTATTCTGCTTCGTGGGGCTAAGGCCCAACCTGATGGTGCATGAGGGTTGCACACCGAGTCTCGTGACTCACCTGTTGTTTAACATTTTTTCCAGTGACACCTAGTGCATCGGGCCGGGCCGAGAGGAGCGCAAGGTGGCCATGCAGAGTTTATTTGATTTAGAAAAAGGGCTTGTTAAAATTATTTATTCTTAATATTTGTAGTTACCTTGGTTCATTAATTCATTGTAATAAGGCCATGGGCCATTAGTTTTATATTTTCGCTTTTTAGGCTTTACTTTCGGACACTTGAATTATCCGATAAAATTGAAACCAGGGGCATGTACTAAGTTTCGGTTTGTAATTCATAAGGGCATCATATAGAATTTATATCTTATATAAAGTATCAAATTATTAAGTTTTCCGGTATAAATTTTTAGACTCAACCAACGTGTTTTTTTTTAAAAAATGCGACATGTTTTACTAAATCTTCTTAGTGACATGCTAGATCCGGTCGTGGTGTTTGGGCCGGGTTTGGGGTGTTACAAATTGGTATCAGAGCCAAGTTCAAAACTCGGCTTTGGGAATTTTTGGCTCAAAATGTTTTCTAAAGATGGGTTTTGGAAACATGCATGTTTATAAATAATACATGATGGTTTTCCTGGCATGGCACCTACATCTCCGGCCCAAGTCTGCCAGGTAAGTATTCAGAACTCACTGTGTGTTATATATGTATGTGGGCTTGATGGGCTTTAAGGGAAGTAGATTATTTTAATTAGAACTTGATGGACTTTAGGTTAGTTTAAACAACTCTCTAAATTCATAAGATTTAATCCAACCAAACAAACACAGTGAACAAGTCGCGAGATTAGGGTGTGGCAACAGCATACGCATGTCTAGGATTGGATTCGGGGAGAGCTTGGTATTTAAGCGGTCCTAGTGACTCACCTCCTCTTCGCTAGAATCCTACCTACAGTGCGTAGTATTGCTCACCTTAGTCATGATAACTTGTTGACTACCAAAATTTATAACTAAAACCCGAAAGGGACCAGCCATCCTATTTTGTAAAATTACTAAATTACCCCTGATTTATAAATAACCGAAATATCCCTAATTTTTAAAATTACCAAAATACCCTTCTTTCACAAAATCACCAAGGAACCCTATTTAGGAAAATTACGAAAATACCCTGTAGGATGAATTACGAAAATACCCCTGGGTAGTGAAATGACGAAAATACTCTATGTGTTGAAGGTGGGTTCGTGGATGTTGCCTGTATGTTGATTGTTGAGTGCATGTAGTTTCCTAGAACTAGGAGACAAACTTGAGACTGAAACTTGTGGATGTAATTTCGAATTCGAAAGAACTACTCTTAAACTACTGTTCATAAGACTGTTCATGGTTAATCAGTGGAAGAAACCTATTAATTCATAAAATTTCTAATCAGATAAACGTCAATCGGAAGAATGAGTACAAGGGGTCGAGGACGTCCGCCGCATGGTCGTGGTAGGGGTAGGATGACCGTGTCAGAGCCAGCAGGGTCTGGCCACGGGTCAGGAAATGAGATGCCGGATATGCCGGCTGTGGAGGGAGAATTTCGGGACCAGGCGCCCGGAGATGATGCGGTGTCTCAGGCAATGTTAAGGGTTCTAGAGAGGGTTGTTGGGGCAGGCATGGGCACAGGAGCCCGGAAATCTGTGTCAAAGCGACTTAGAGCTAATGGGCGAAAGTGTTTAGGGGAATTTCTGGTATAGCCCCGAGTTCAGCTGAGTATTGGTTGGAGGCAGTTGAACGCATAATGGATGATTTGGATTTCACGGAGGAGGAGAAGTTGAAAGGGGTGTATCTCTCTGCGGACGAAGCGTATCAATGGTGGCTTACTGTTAAGGATGGTGCGGTGGCTGACCGTATCACCTGGGATTTCTTCAAGACGGTGTTTCAAAGTAAGTACATCGGGACGAGCTATGTGGATGCGTAGCGTAGAGCATTTCTAAGTCTGGTGCAAGGAAGAAGGTCGGTGGCTGCGTACGAAGCGGAATTCTTACGCCTTAGCCGTTATGCTCGAGGAATGGTGGCCACAGACCATGAACGTTGTGTTCGATTTGAAGATGGTCTGAGGGATGATTTGCGTGTGTTGATAGCTCCACAGCGGGAGAGGGAATTTGTTGTGCTTGTGGAAAAAGCTAAGATAGCTGAGGAGGTGAAGCGGATAGAGAAACTAAATCGGGATAGAGATAGGGATGGAAGTGAGAGGAATTTTGGATTGTCAGGGGCAGCTGGGCGTACTAAAAAAAGGCCTAGGTCAAACGGGCCGAGGCGGGAAGAGAGACTCTGCTGGCATGGTCGGATTACGTGGAGTGTGTTCGATGTGGTAAATTCCATGTAGGCGAGTGTTGGGCAGGCAGTGAGAAGTGCTTTAGGTGTGGATCTACGGACCACCAAGTTAGAAATTGTCGCAGCAACGGGGCAGTGAAGGGCCCACGGGCAAAGGGAATGCACAGCCAGAAAGAGGTGGTCAACAACCACCAAGGGGCCGTGGTCAAGTCAATTGTGGCAATGGCACAGGACATGGTCGGGGAGGTGTAGGTTATGCTGAGGCGAGGAAGCTAGATTTGGTCTATGCAGCACGTCGCCAAGGGGACGAGGACGCTCTAGATGCGAATACCGGTGCATACTCTACCATAGTATACTAAGTGTTTCTTTTAGCTTTAGAATTAGAGTGCGCAGCGAAAGCATAGTGGTGAGACTTGGGTAGTACGATTAATAGTTAGTTGGAAATTTCGAGGACGAAATTTCTTTTAAGGGGTAGAACTGTAACATCCCGAATTTTTGGGCTGTGCGCTTAATGGGTGGATATGTTTAATGTGTTAATTTAAGTATTAGGGGTCCAAATTGGGCTCGGAGTTTGGGGCGAGGTCAGAGTTAAAATTTTTGTTTGAACACTTTAGTGGAAAGCTTGATAAGTTAGGGCGTAATGATATTAGCTATGTTTTAAAACACAAATGGGCTTGTGGCGGTGGTCGATAGCGCCACTTAGAGAGCAAGGGGTGACGCCACACAGGGAGTAAGGGGCCCAAATTCAAGTTTCTTGGAGCCCAACTCTTTTAATTTAAGTTAGCTAATTTTCGGCAATTAATTAAGTGGAGTTGACTGGCAACAAGGCTTAAAAATAGGAGGATTTAGGTGAAGGGGATAATGCTGATATTATAGTTGATAACACGGAAGATAAGGGAGGAAATTTAGGATCCGATCCGTTGTCACACGTGGTGGCCGAATTTCAAACTCGAGGGGAGGAGAAATCGGTTTCTGATATGGCTAAGGGGTGCCGAAATTTCCCTTACTAATTAACTGGTTTTAGTTGTCAAAAGAGGGCAATTCCGGCTTTTGGTTAGTAGGAGTGCCGAAACTTTAAATAGTCGGGGAGGGTTCTTTTCTTTATTTTCTGGCATTTAGGGTTTCTATCTTTTCTTTCTCTTCTTCTCTAAGTAAAAGCCGAAAACTCCATTGTTCTTTTCTCTTCTTTCTTCTAAAAGTCGAAACCTCATAATCCTTCCTCTATATTCTTTTGATCCTTGCTAAGGCCGAAACCACCCCTAGTCCACCTAAATTTTCTTTTCCTCTTCCCGCGATTTCTTTTTAAAAGTCGAATCATCATAGACTTCTTTGAATCATCTTCACTTCCTGACTTTCGCAAAAAGCCGAAATCTCCTAAGAGTAGCCGAATTTCCTCTATTAAGGTAGGTGTCGACTCTTGTTATTTCTTAAGATCTCTTTCAGTTTTTAGGAGTCAAGGCCGAATGGCCACTTGGTTTGTTAAGGCTGTCGATTGAGGCTAATACTTTCTCTCTTTTTGCGTTTTGGGCAGCATTTTGGGATTTGAAGGAAACCTAATCATCTAGATCTAAAAGCCGGATATCGATAGTCTCTAATTTCGGGATTTTAAGGTAAGGGGGTTCTCTTTAGATTTTCGCTAGATTTGTTATCACATTGAGATCTTAACTATATGTTATAGTTTAACAACCCTATATCGTTATAGTAGTTCGACAAGGACTTTTGATGGAATCGAATATGGATCAGTAAAAGGAGAGGATTGGGTCCAGAAACCCAATCCCTAAGTTTAAGAAACGCGGTGTGTCAGCTCGAGATTGATTGGCCGGGTTGTGGACCGGCTTCAACAACACCTTAGGCGGATAGCGCTTGTGTGTGGAAACTACGGATAGCGCCGACATAGGAAGTATCGCTTTATCGGTAATCGTGTGTGTAATTTATCACACCATCTTTGTTGTCCGATATATATATGCATAAATCGTCTATATTCTCGTTAAATGCCAAATCCCGGCATGGTTGTTGAAAACCCATGGAGGGTAAAGGCGAATCACCAGTTAGTGATTTCGTCATTCATAAGTGAATGTTTCGCTGAGATGATATGTTTTATATGTATGTCGATTTCTATGTATGCACGGGTTGGGTGATTGATGAAAGGAGAAGTGTTACGTTCGCGGTGGCTCGCCACGATCCGCTGTAGTGGCTCGCCATGATCTGCATTACGGTGACTATGTCACAAATCGACGATGAGCGCCTAATCTGCAGCATGACTGCCATCGATGGTGTGTAGCAGCCTGGGTTGATTATAGAAATCCCCAATGGTGTGATTGGCAGGTAAGGGTGGTGTGTAGCGGATGGATCTAGGATTAGGATGGGCTTTGCATAATTCCTGTTGTATGATATTCTGTTATTCTGTTCTGTGGGCTAAGGCCCAACCTGATGGTGCATGAGGGTTGCACACTGAGTCTCGTGACTCACCCTGTTGTTTAACATTTTTTTTCCAGGTGACACCTAGTGCATCGGACCGGGCTGGAGAGGAGCGCAAGGTGGCCATGCAAGAGTTTATTTGATTTAGAAAAAGGGCTTGTTAAAATTATTTGTTCTTAATATTTTTAGTTACCTTGGTTCATTAATTCATTGTAATAAGGCCATGGGCCATTAGTTTTATATTTTCGGTTTTTGGGCTTTACTTTCAGACACTTGAATTATCCAATAAAATTGAAACCAGGGCATGTACTAAGTTTCAGTTTGTAATTCATAAGGGCATCATATAGAATTTATATCTTATATAAAGTATCAAATTATTAAGTTTTCCAGTATAAATGTTTAGACTCAACCAACGTGTTTTTTTTTTTAAAAATGCGACATGTTTTACTAAATCTTCTTAGTGACATGCCAGATTCGGTTGTGGTGTTTGGGTCGGGTTTGGGGTGTTACAGATTTTGGAGTTCAAACTTTCAGCCAAGCTATTCTCCTACAAGTAAGTGATTTTAGAGGTCTTTCTTGATATTTTTTGTACTTTTGGAGCCCCTAAAGCTTAAGCTAGCTAATGAGAGGACTATTTTGCAAAATGATTGAAAGTTTACGGACTTGCCATGAGAGTGTTCATGTTGTTTGCTGAGTTTTTATGGAAGAAAATGAATGTTAGAGGGTTAAGGAATAACTTTTGTGAAAGTTGTTATCATGAAAACACCTAAATGGGACTTAGTTGTAAAGGTTGTAATTTAGTAATAAATGCATGAAATAATTGGTTTTATGAGTTGTTGTAAGAGAAATAAATGTTCAGCTAGGCTTGTTTAATGAGAAAATGTGATGAAAAATGATTTACGAGCCTAGGGGCAAAATCGTAATTTTGCCAAAGTATAAGGGCAAAATGGTCATTTTTGCCTAAGTAGAAATTTTGTTGTATCATGAGTTATATAGTGATTGAATGAGTAAATTTTATTATTATAGATCAAGAAGAGCGTGGAAACAACCTTGACCGAGGAAAAGGCAAGGTTACGGACTAGACCGTTGATTAATACATTTTGCACCAAGGTAAGTTTATGTGTAAATGTTACATCTTTAATACATATTTTGTTACTTATTGGTGCATTGTATGAATGAGATCATTTATGAGTGAGATTGATTGAAATTGATAGATAGTGAGTAATTCTCGTATGAACCTCGGAATATATATGTAAGTGCGGAAAAATATCCATGATAATTATTCTTGTGGGGCAATAAAGCGATACCACCTTATTATTTATTCAGATGGGTCGTAAAGCGATACCATCGTTTATATTATCATTTGGTGGGCTATGTGCGAAACCACCGTAAATATTCTTTTTGGTGGGCTATGTGCGATACCACCCTATTATTGATAAATGGTGGGCTGAGTGGGAAACCACCGGGTACTTAGTATATTTCCGAGGGATTCATCGAGAAATTGTTTAAGTAAATGTTTCATGTGGCTTTGTGGTGATGAGTGCAGGGAATGTGTACAAATAAATGTGAGCAATATATTTGTTACATTGTTGGAATGTGGTAAGAGATGAGATGAGTAAGCATGGTTGTAACATCCCAAATATGGGGTTATTTGGAATTTGACTATTTTCTTGTTATGAATTGCTGTGATATTATTAATGGAATAATAGAGCTTAATTTAAGGCTTTGAGTGTGCCCGGTTTGATAGAGAAATTTCAGTTTTTAATTTTAAAAGAAGGGAGCCTTAGTAAGTGGGTGTTATAAGAATAAATGTGGGTAATTTAACACTAATTAGGCCTTGGATAAGTGGCAAAGCAAGCCCACTTAAGAGCTAGCATGTGACGCCACATCAAGAGGAAGGGAGAGCCTTGGTTCGAGTCACAAAATCCTCCTTTTTGTTTTTATTTGGACGGCACAAGGGGGGAGAGTTTTTCTCCCTTCAAACTCTTTTATTAAGTGTTGATATTAAAGGATAATAGGAGAGTTTTATTTGCTTAATTATAGTATTAATAAGAGATAATATGGGCATTAAAAATAGATTTTTAATTGTTTAATCTCAAGGATAATGGGAGATAAATGAGGATTACTAGGAGATTATTTTTATTAATTCAAAATTGTTTGAATTAAATCAAGTGGGTGGCCTAGAGAAAAACTAGGTGTTGGCCGAATGTGGGACTCCTTGTTGAAGAGGAGTGGGCGGCTAGGAGACGAGTATAGGGGAGAGTGCCGAATTCTCTTAAGGCACCTATTCATTTGATTCTTCTTCTTTTTCCCTTTGCAAATAGCCGAATTTCCTCTCTCTCATCTTCTAATATTTTTCCACTTCTTTCTCATTCTCTCAAAACCGAAACCACCATTGACATCTTCCTCATTTTCTTCTTTTGCTTAACACCAAGAACCCTCTACTCCTTTCTTTGCCGAAACCCCTATCTCCCTTTTCCACTATTTCTTTCTTTCCTCCTCTTTAGCCGAACATACTCCATTGTGGTGCCAAATCTCTTTTCTTCCAAAAGATCTACTTTGCCCGAATATCAAGTGGGCATAGGTTCTTCTCAAGAGTTCCTCTCCAATCGGTTGTAAAGGGTAAGTAATGGCCGAATGTCCATCTCCCTTTCTCTTCTTTCTTTGTCGATTTCTTTTACAAGGGAAGTGCCGATTTCAAAGGTTTAACAAGGCTTCTAAACGTTGATAAACGATCTCTCCTAGGTACCCCAAGTTTGTGAAGAAGTCGACCCAAACTCCTAATCTCTAGCATTCGGCTTTGGTAAGTAGTGGTAAGAAGATTTCCTTTAGTTTACTATTCGCTTAAGCCAAAGGCTAATAACTCTAGTGATGGCCGAATGTAGGAGTGGAGCAGAATCGCATACCAAGTACCGAAGTGAGTACTCAAGGGGTGATAGGTAAGGTTCGGGTTCATAAGGAACCCCTTCTAATAATTTGACTTGGCCGAATAGGCCATAGTACTAATATGAGTATTTGGCCGAATATAGGGATCAGTAGATCTAGAGTGGCCAACGTTTCTTTTTCGGATTTAGAGCATCCAAGGGTGACAGGTGTGTACATACACTCTTATAGCAGTTAATGTTGTGTTATATATATATATTGTATGTAAATCACGCTTGATGTAGATGCGATTTGGTACCTTAACGGTACAAGTGAGGATCCCGTAAGTCTCTCATTGATATGAGATTACTTTAATGCTTTTGGGAAGCATGGTTTATTGATACATGTGATGAATGCATGAGATCCGTTGTTAATCGTTTACCTACTATGGGCTATATGAGAGGAGGGGGCAAGTGATGTTTCGTGGCCGACGAGCACCAGTGTTTTGGTAACACACTCGTGACTATATGTCACCGAGGTTTGGTACCTCCGAGGTTTGGCACCTCATAGCGACTTGTCCCTCGTGGTTAACACCACCGTGGGTTGGCCCCACTTGAGATATGGGATCGTCACGCCGGTGATTTGGTATCACACGATGGGTTGGCCCCATCACCCGATTTGTGTCTACGGACACCGCTGCTTTGGTAGCACATTGTGACTATATGTCACCAAAGTGGTTTGGCACCACCAGTGTTTTGGTAACACATTGTGACTACGGTCACCAAAGTGGTTTGGTACCACATGGGGTAGACAAAGGCGTTTGGTTGGCTAGGTTGGGCACAGGATACTCGCATATTAACCGTTATATGTTGTGTATGAAATGTTGTTTTTAAACGGGGAAAGGGTTACATATCGAGTCTTGGTGACTCACCTTCTCCTTTAACATTTTTCGTGTGACTCGTAGATGGCGGTTGAGGAGCCGGTTGGACTCGAGGTGGCCATGCAAAGGATTTAAATTTATTGAACTTTAAATTTGGTTATTTTTACTTTGGTTGTAATAAGGCCTCCATAAACTTTAGTTGTGTTTTTTTTATGTTGGATGTTTACTTTAAACTATATTATTAAATTGAACTAAAATCACATGTTTTCTTAAGTTAACACGAAAAAGTTTAATCGTGCCATCGGGCACACTTGAAACCGTATAACAATCGGACCTAATTAAACTTCCAACTTAAATCCAAGTATAGTTTTGGCAAGATAACCAAAACGAAGTTTTCAATAAAAATTAAATAGGTATCGAAATGGTGATTCACAAGGTTTTCCTCCGTAACAAATCAAATTCGGTCGTAATGTTTGGGCCGGGTTTGGGTTGTTACAAAATTGGTATCAGAGCCCAGTTCAAAGCTCAGCTGTGGGGGCCCAAGGCCCAAAAATGTTTTAGTAGGCCTTTTGAATTGTTTTTGGGTTTTAAGCGGATGGCCCAGTCTCCTAGACCGATCCGCCTGTAAGTACATCTAAACCTCTTTGTGAATTATATTCTCAGAGAAGGGTAGGAAGCATGGAACGTAGATAGACTTATAGGACTTGGACCCTAAGGCTAGATTGCTCAAACACAAACGAAGCATAAGACTTAAAGAACTAAACCAACCTATGACTTAGTCAATGAGCTAGGGTGTGGTAACCCCTGTACGCATGTCTAGGATTGGATCCTAAGAGCTTGGTATTTAAGCAGCCCCTCGTGACTCACCTCCTCTTCGCAGTATCCTACAGTGCGTAGCTTCCGCTCACCCTAACTCGTAAGGCTCAGTGGTGTGGTAACCTCTGCAGGCGCGCATGTCTAGAAAGGTTCAAAGAGAGCTTGGTATTTAAGCGGTCCGTGTGACCCACCTCCTCTTCACTTGAATTCTCGCCTGGTGCGTAGCTTGGGTTCACCCCGACCGGAAGGCTCTGGTCATAGGCTAAACACAATGATTAAAACCCGAAAAGGGAATTAGCCTTGTTTTTCAAAATAGAACGAAACAACAAGCCCTAATGTTTTCAAAACTTGTCCAATAACTCTCTTAAACCCTAGAACATTACTTTTACAACGTATTTCTCGAAAAACTTGACTTGTGAAAAATTACGAAATACCCTTAGAGTAAAATTACCAAAATGCCCTCGACCCATAAATTGTTAATTCGACGGTTTGCCCAAAAATTTCAATTATATTACAAATATTCAATAACTTGGCTTTGGAAATCATCAGCAACATATTTTGGTTCTGGAAAATTACGAAAATACCCCTGTAGGATAAAAGTCGAAAATACCCCTGGGTTAGGAATGGGCAGAAATGTCCGATGTGTGAATAGGTATGGAAAGTATTAAGGAATGGATGCATGAACTTCTTTGTGTGAACTAGGATAGGAAATCAAAACATTGTTTGCTCGAAAGAATCTCTGATTAAATCTTATCCATAAAATTTCTTCGCGAGTAATAAAGTGAAACAAATGCTAACGCATAAAATTTTTCTTAAGCGCGGTAGATAGAATGAGCTCTAGAAGACGTGGACGCCGTGTGGGCGTGGTAGGGGTAGGATGACGGTGTCCAAACCGTCAGTCGACAAGGTTCGAGAAATGAGGTACCATCGCCACCACCACCTCCTACTTTTAGAGCCGAGGAGCCGAGCGCACGGTGGCGAGTCGGTGCATCGCAAGTCGTGTTGCGAGTCTTGGAGATGGTGGTCGGGTCTGGTGGAAATGTAGGAGCTCGGAAATCGTCCCCGAGCGACTCCGATCTAACGGAGCGGAGGTATTCCGAGGTGTGTCGAGAGGGCACCCAGTCAGCAATGGACATCTTTGCTAGAGTCAACCGAAAGAATCATGGATGACCTTGACTTGACCGAGGAAGAGAAGTCGAAGGCAGTGTCGCTCGCTAAAAGATGAAGCGTGACGGTGGTGGCTTACGGTTCGAGATGGGGCTACAGCAGATGATTTGACTCGGGAGTATTTCGAACCACCTATCGTAAAAAAAGTATGTGGGCATTAGCTACACCGACGCCAGAGAAAGGCTTTTAGGGATTAGTGCAAGGAACTAAGTCCGTGTCGAATATGAGGCGTAATTTCTAAGGTCGAGTAGATATGCGAGAGGCATCGTGGCTCTCGAACATGAGCGTCAGATCCGCTTTGAGGACGGACTCAGAGATGATTTAAGGTTACCGATTGCCCCACAAAGAGTTCGTGAGTTCTCATCTCTAGTGGAGAAGGCTAAGGTAGCCGGGAAGGAATCAAGGAGGTCGTGAGGCGTAACTATAGTAAGAACAATCGTAAGAGAAGTTTTGGGTCACCGGATCAAGCGGAAGTGCTCGAGAAAAGGCTAGGCCAAGTGGGCCCAATCAGGCAAAGAAGGCCCACGATCGCTAATCGAGAGGTCCGACTCGCAATCGCCGTGGAAAGACCCATTGGGAGGTTGTTGGACCGGTGACAAAGGATGTTTTGAGTGTGGGTCTTTGGAGCATCGCGTCGAGGTTGTCCCCGAAAACTAGCTAAGAAGCGCCGGGCGGGCGTAACTGCGCTCGTGATAGAAATGTAGGACCACAGAGGGTCGTGGTAATGGCAGAGAAAACAACGGTCCCTAACCGAGGTCGTGGAACTCAAGGCGAGGTTCAGCAACACGAGAGGCTAGGCGGCACCGGCTTAGTTTACGCAAAGAAGGTGTCGCGAAGAAGGTGACGCACCGGATGTCATAACCGTGCGCTTTCTAATTTTCGGTTTTCCTTATGTTGTATTGATTGATGTGGGCTCGACGCACTCGTATATTGCTTGTAGTGTGGTAGGAACTATGGACCTAAACTCAAACCGCTTCTAGGAGATGACCGTAGTTAGCCCCTTAGGTCACTCCGTAGTCGTAAATAGACTTTATAGAGGCGTACTTCTAGAACTCCAAGGGGTAGTATTTGTAGTCGATTTAATGGAACTACCGCTTGGGGAGTTCGATTTGATCCTTGGTATGGATTGGTTGGTTAAGTACCAAGCTTAATTTAGATTGCGCGCTGCTGCGCATGGTCCTTAAGACTACTGAAGGTGATGAAGTGGTTATGATAGGAGATAGAAGGAATTATCTATCCAATGTAGTGATCGCCTTGAAGGTGAAAAGATGGTCAAGAAGGGTTGTGAGGCGATTTGGTTCAAATCGTGCTTTGGAAGCTAAGGGGTTAGTAATTGAAAAGGTCCGAACGGTTGGGGAATTTGTTGATGTATTCCCGTAAGAACTTCCGGTTTGCCTCCTGGATCGAGAAGTCGAATCGGTATAGACTTGCTACCGAACGGCACCTGTGTCCATAGCACCATACCGAATGGCACCAAAGGAATTGGTGGAGCTAAAGGCTCAAATTCGTGAGCTCTTGGATAGAGGGTTTATACGACCAAGTATATCTCCGTGGGGAGCACTGTGTTGTTTGTCAAGAAGAAGGACGGTTCCATGCGGATGTGCATCGACTCACCGCCGCTTGAACAAGTTAACGATCAAGAACAAGTATCCGCTGCCTCGGATTGACGACTTGTTTGATCAACCGGCGGTGCCTCGGTGTTTTCAAGATAGACCTTAGGTCGATATCATCAACTTAAGGTAAAGGAGGTCGACGTTCACAAAACGGCATTCCGAACTCGGTATGGGCATTTTGAGTTCTTGGTAATGCCATTCGGGTTGACCAATGCACCGCGGCATTTATGGACTTGATGAATAGAGTTTTCCAAAGAAGATTTGGACCAGCTTCGTCGTGGTGTTCATAGACGACATATTGGTTTATTCAAAGACGTAAGAGGAGCATGACAAGCATTTACGGATAGTTCTCGCAAGTATTGAGGGGGAAGTAGATTATATGCCAAATTCGGTAAGTGTGAATTTTGGCTTAGGAAGTGGCTTTCTTAGGTCATGTAGTATCACCAAGGAATTAGAGTGGACCCTCGCAAGGTTGAAGCAAAGATTGGAGTGGAAACCACCTAGGGCGGTGGCTGAAATACTAAGTTTTCTGGGTTTAGCAGGGTACTATCGGAGATTCGTGGAAGGATTCTCTCTAATAGCAAATACCACTAACTAAGTTGCTAAGGAAAGGTGTCCCATTTGTATGGACGGAGAAGCAGCAAGAAAGCTTTGATAAGTTAAGGAAGATTTTGACTAAGCTCCGGTTTTGGTACACCAAGCAGAAAGTTATTCACGCTTTATTGTGATGCATCTCACATCGGTTTGGGATGTGTGTTGATGCGAGATGGGAAGGTAGTAGCCTATGCATCCCGTCAATTAAGACCGCATGAGGTTAACTACCCAACTCACGACTTAGAGTTAGCAGCGCGTCGTCTTCGCTCTCAAGATATGGAGACATTACCGTATGGAGAGAAGTCGATGGTCTACACGGATCACAAAAGCTTGAGGTATCTTCCGACTCGTAAGGATCTCGAATCGAGATGTCGTCGGTGGATTGAACTACTAAAGGACTATGATTGTTCAATCGAGTACCATCCGGGTAAGGCTAATGTGGTAGCCGACGATTGAGCCGGAAGGTGGTGGACGGACTTAAGAGCAATGTTCGCTCGCTTAAGTCTCAGTATGATGATGGAAGTCTTTTGGCGGAACTCCAAGTAAAGCCGACTTGGGTTGAGGAGGTTAAGGAAAAGCGCTTAGTGGATGAGGGCTTGAGCTCTAAGAGGGTACAAGTTCAAGACGGTGGTTTGGAAGGGTACAAATCTGTCTAGTGAAGGAGTGCTTTGTTTTCAAGGACGAGTATGTATGCCAAAGGATACAAATTAAGGCGTAAAAATTCTCCAAGATGCACATAGCAGCCCATACGCTATGCATCCCGGGGAAGCAAGATGTATGGAGATTTGCGGAAACAGCTCGTGGCCTGGTTGAAGCGTGAGATAACGGAGTTCGTAGGGAAGTGTCCGACGTGTCGCAGGTTAAGGCCGAACATCGGTCACCATCGGGACTACTTCAACCGATAAAGATCCTCAATGGAAATGGGAGAGGATCACCATGGATTTTGTTAGTGGGCTACCCTCACGCCCACCAAGAAGGATGCAGCTTTGGGTAATTGTGGATCGCTCGACTAAATCAGCCCACTTCATGCCGGTGAGAATGGATTACTCACTCTGCCAGCTAGCGGTCGTATGTGGGTGAAATAGTGAGGTTGCATGGCGTGCGGTGTCGATTATCTCGGATAGGGATCCCGATTCACGCCAAGGTTTTGGAAAGCGTTGCATCAAGCTTTGGGTACACGGTTAGATTTCAAGATTTGGCTTTCCATCCACAATCGACGGACACTGGAAAGGGTGATACGATTTTAGAAGACATGTTAAGAGGTCAGTGTCTTGGATTTTAGTGGTAGTTGGGAGGAGTACCTACCATTACGGAATTCGCTTATAACAATAGTTATCAAGCGAGTATTCAAATGGCTCCATACGAGGCCCTATATGGACGAAAGTGTCGTACTCCTACATGTTGGACTGAGTTGGGAGAAAGACAAGTTCGGGTCCAGAATGGTAACCGAGACGGAAGACAAAGTCAAGGTGATTCGGTCTCGTCTCAAGGAAGCATCGGATAGGCGTAAGTCTTATGCCGATCTCAAACGCAAGGAAATGGAGTATCTTTGTGGGAGACAAAGTCTTTCTGAAAGTGTCGCCTTGGAAAAAGGTGTTGAGATTTGGACGGAAAGGGAAGTTAAGCCCAAGGTTCATCGGGCCATATCTTTGTTGTGAAGCGAGTAGGACCAAAGTGGCTTATCACCTAGAGCCGCCGCAGAATCGAAGTTAGATTCATGACGTATTTCATGTGTCAATGCCGAGACAGGTATCGGCCGATCCTTCGCACGCGTTGTGCCAAGAAGAGAGAGATCGAGGTGAACTCGGATTTATCTTTTGAAGAAGAACCGGTTGATTGTAGACCGAGAGGCGAAAGTTCTACGTGGGAAGGCAAAGGTGCCTTTAGTGAAAGTGTTATGGCGGAACCACGGAGTGGAAGAAGCTACGTGGGAGCCCGAGGAGGTGATGCGGCGAATACCCCCATCTCTTTTTGATCAAGGAATTTCGAGGACGAAATTTATTTTAAGGGGTAGAATCAGTAACATCCCAAATATGGGGTTATTTGGAATTTGACTATTTTCTTGTTATGAATCACGTGATATTATTAATGGAATAATAGAGCTTAATTTAAGGCTTTGAGTGTGCCCTGTTTGATAGAGAAATTTCAGTTTTAATTTTAAAAGAAGGGAGCCTTAGTAAGTGGGTGTTATAAGAATAAATGTGGGTAATTTAACACTAATTAGGCCTTGGATAAGTGGCAAAGCAAGCCCACTTAAGAGCTAGCATGTGACGCCACATCAAGAGGAAGGGAGAGCCTTGGTTCGAGTCACAAAATCCTCCTTTTTGTTTTTATTTGGACGGCACAAGGGGGGAGAGTTTTTCTCCCTTCAAACTCTTTTATTAAGTGTTGATATTAAAGGATAATAGGAGAGTTTTATTTGCTTAATTATAGTATTAATAAGAGATAATATGGGCATTAAAAATAGATTTTTAATTGTTTAATCTCAAGGATAATGGGAGATAAATGAGGATTACTAGGAGATTATTTTTATTAATTCAAAATTGTTTGAATTAAATCAAGTGGGTGGCCTAGAGAAAAACTAGGTGTTGGCCGAATGTGGGACTCCTTGTTGAAGAGGAGTGGACGGCTAGGAGACTGAGTATAGGGGGGGAGAGTGCCGAATTCTCTTAAGGCACCTATTCATTTGATTCTTCTTCTTTTTCCCTTTGCAAATAGCCGAATTTCCTCTCTCTCATCTTCTAATATTTTTCCACTTCTTTCTCATTCTCTCAAAACCGAAACCACCATTGACATCTTCCTCATTTTCTTCTTTTTGCTTAACACCAAGAACCCCTCTACTCCTTTCTTTGCCGAAACCCCTATCTCCCTTTTCCACTATTTCTTTCTTTCCTCCTCTTTAGCCGAACATACTCCATTGTGGTGCCAAATCTCTTTTCTTCCAAAAGATCTACTTTGCCCGAATATCAAGTGGGCATAGGTTCTTCTCAAGAGTTCCTCTCCAATCGCTTGTAAAGGGTAAGTAATGGCCGAATGTCCATCTCCCTTTCTCTTCTTTCTTTGTCGATTTCTTTTACAAGGGAAGTGCCGATTTCGCAAAGGTTAACAAGGCTTCTAAACGTTGATAAACGATCTCTCCTAGGTACCCCAAGTTTGTGAAGAAGTCGACCCAAACTCCTAATCTCTAGCATTCGGCTTTGGTAAGTAGTGGTAAGAAGATTTCCTTTAGTTTACTATTCGTTTTAAGCCAAAGGCTAATAACTCTAGTGATGGCCGAATGTAGGAGTGGAGCAGAATCGCATACCAAGTACCAAGTGAGTACTCAAGGGGTGATAGGTAAGGTTCGGGTTCATAAGGAACCCCTTCTAATAATTTGACTTGGCCGAATAGGCCATAGTACTAATATGAGTATTTGGCCGAATATAGGATCGAGTAGATCTAGAGTGGCCAACGCTTCTTTTTGGATTTAGAGCATCCAAGGGTGACAGTGTGTACATACACACTTATAGCGATTAATGTTGTGTTATATATATATATATTGTATGTAAATCGCTTGATGTAGATGCGATTTGGTACCTTAACTGGTACAAGTGAGGATCCCGTAAGTCTCTCGTTGATATGAGATTACTTTAATGCTTTTGGGAAGCATGGTTTATTGATACATGTGATGAATGCATGAGATCTCGTTGTTAATCGCTTACCTACTATGGGCTATATGAGAGAGGAGGGGCGTTGATGTTTCGTGGCCGACGAGCACCGTTGTTTTGGTAACACACTGTGACTATATGTCACCGGAGGTTTGGTACCTCCAGAGGTTTGGCACCTCATAGCGACTTGTCCTCGTGGTTAACACCACCGTGGGTTGGCCCCACTTGAGATATGGGATCGTCACGGTGATTTGGTATCACACGATGGGTTGGCCCCATCACCCGATTTGTGTCTACGGACACCAAAGCTTTGGTAGCACATTGTGACTATATGTCACCAAAGTGGTTTGGCACCACCGGTGTTTTGGTAACACATTGTGACTACGGTCACCAAAGTGGTTTGGTACCACATGGGGTAGACAAAGGCGTTTGGTTGGCTAGGTTGGGCACAGATACTCGCATATTAACCGTTATATGTTGTGTATGAAATGTTGTTTTTAAACGGGGAAAGGGTTACATATCGAGTCTTGGTGACTCACCTTCTCCTTTAACATTTTTCAGTGTGACTCGTAGATGGCGGTTGAGGAGCCAGTTGGACTCGAGGTGGCCATGCAAAGGATTTAAATTTATTGAACTTTAAATTTGGTTATTTTTACTTTGGTTGTAATAAGGCCTCCATAAACTTTAGTTGTGTTTTTTTTATGTTGGATGTTTACTTTAAACTATATTATTAAATTGAACTAAAATCACATGTTTTCTTAAGTTAACACGAAAAAGTTTAATCGTGCCATCGGGCACACTTGAAACCGTATAACAATCGGACCTAATTAAACTTCCAACTTAAATCCAAGTATAGTTTTGGCAAGATAACCGAAAACGAGAAGTTTTCAATAAAAATTAAATAGGTATCGAAATGGTGATTCACAAGGTTTTCCTCCGTAACAAATCAAATTCGGTCGTAATGTTTGGGCCGGGTTTGGGTTGTTACAATGGTTATGGATATGTGAGTTGTTCTTGCTTAGTATGTAATGTTATTGATTAATCAACATATGTTATGATGCTTATTGTTTACATGTAAACTTACTAAGCTTAAAGCTTACTCCCTTTCTTTTCCCTTGTTTTATAGCGTCAAAGAGCCAGCTCGGGATACGAAGATAATCAGAAGATCATCCACACTATCAGCTCATCTCGGTATATTTAGACTTAGCATTTTGAGTATGGCATGTATAGGGGCTAGACTTAGTGAAATGTTTTGTTGTTTTGGCCAAGTGTGTTGGCTCTTTTAAAGATGAACTTTTTTGTAAATAGCCATAGTTGATGGCTCATTACTATTAATATATGAGAAGATGAGGTTATTCATGAATGTGTATGATGCATGATTGGGTTGCTTGGTTAATGGTTGTATGTAAATTATGTTTTATGAGTGAGGATGATAAAAAGGGTTTGGCAAATAGCCTTATTCTTGTCCACACGGGTAGGCACACGGGCGTGTAGGCCGTGTGTGATACACGGTCAGTCCCATGGGTGTGTGACTAGGCCGTGTGTCCCCTGCATGTTAGTGTTGCAAGTCAGTGTCGACCACGGGCTAGACACACGGGCGTGTGCCTAAGCCGTGTGCCCCTTATGAGGTTGCTGACGTCATAAACAGAATACCTAGGTTTTCACACATGGCTGAGGACACGGGCGTGTCTAGGCCGTGTGAAGGACACGGGCCAAAGACACGGGCGTGTGTCCGACCGTGTGAAAACCCCTGTAGGTTCGAAAAGAAAAATAAATTCCACACGAGCGTGTGTAACCACACGGCCTGCCCACACGGGCGTGTCCCATTTCACACGGGCATGTGGCCCTGTTTAAGCAAAAATTTTCTAAGTATACAAAAGTCCCCAGTTTGATTCCGAGACCTTCCATTTGCATGTTTATGGCTTCGTAGGCCCATAATGAGGATTCTTTGAATGTGAATGGGAAGTTTTAAGTTGAAAAGAAATTTTTAGCCCAAAGTTGTATATTCAAGTGAGTTAAATCCGGTAATGCCTCGTACCCGGTTCCAGCGATGATTACGGTTAAGGGGTGTTACAAAGTTAGTATCAGCGATTTGGTTCAAAAGTCAAGGGGTTATTGAAAACAAAGTATTAGGTCCTCGTTTCCATAATTTAAGGCCATAAATATTTTTGTTAAATATTTACAGAGTTGTATTATATGTGAATTGAAGTTTGGTCAGGTATTTTTGATGAGTTATTGCTTAATTACGATAAAATGATTAAATTGTAAAAGAGGTAAAAGTCAATTGTTATAGATTTAATATAGTAAAAGGACCAAAATGGTAATTAAACCATGTCAAAAAGTCCAAGAAGTGGTGGCATGATTAAATCCACTAACCTTTAGGCTATTTGCTTATTTAGTCCTAATTAGTTCAGGCTATTTGCTCATTTAGTCCTAATTAGTTTAGGATTAAACTGAAATTAAGCTTGTTTAATCAATAATTAAAAATAATTGAAGGACCAATTGTGCAATTAGGCCCTCCTTAAATGTCAAACGGTGGGAATGGTATGGAAGTCTCTAGAATTGTGTTTAATTTATTTTGTTATTAATTAAAATGTTTTAATTAAATTCAATTTAATTCAATTAAATTAAAGGTATTATAATAATAATAATAATAATAATAAAAGAAACAATAGGCTTATCTCCTTCATTTTTCTTTTATGCTTGGCCGAACCTCCATTTTTGGAGCTTGGGAACTTCAGTTGAGTTTTGGTTGCATGCTAGGTTGGTTATTCTTGTCGTTTTAGTAATTTTATGTTTTTGAGCTTGTATTAGCTTAATCTAGCTAACCCAAGGACTAATTTATAATACTGTCAAATGATTTGGATTAATTCATTGATGAAATTGAGTTGTTCTTGAAGTTTTATGGTAGAATATTAAGCTTGGTTGCTAAATAGGACTATTTTGTAAAGTAGTTTTTGTTGATTTTAATGTTCAAGGACTAAAATGTGAAAATAGTAAAAGTACAAGGACTTGATGCTAAATAACAGTAAGTATGGGCTTTAATGAAGGGGTTAATAGATTGGCTAAGCTTAGAATTAATAGAAAATGGTTAAATTGCATTATTTGGACCTAGGGACTAAATTGCATAAAAATGAAATATTGGGGGTAATTTTGTAAAAATCTCAAAAGGACCTGATTGCATAAAATGAGTTAATTTTACTGTTGGAGTTATTTAATTGAATGAAAATATTATTTTAGATCAAGAACAAGTAGAAAACTAAGGAAAAGAGAAAATTACCAAATAACCCCTATACATTGTCATTGTTGTAGTTTAGTCTAGTAAGTTCATTCGGTTAATTTTATACATTTTAAATTTATATATTAAATGAAATTTATATGTTGATTGCTGATTAATATGTTGATATCTGATAATCGAGAACTGAAATAATAATTGATAAAACACTGGTTATTGTTAATATCTCCTGAGACAATGAACGTAGGATAGAGTACGATTGGCATGTTAATAGGTTATTTTGTGCGCGGTACGGGCTTGATATTAGATGTGATGAGGATTCCTGTATATTTCCTGTTCACTAAATATACCGAAGCTCTGCATTTGTTGCAGACTATTGTGTTATATTACAGTGTAGTCTGGCATATAACCGGGGGCGGATGTTAGCCTGCGGGCTAGGCACTTAGTGCTAAGGCGTGTTATCGGTTGGATTAGCTCATATGAGCGTATGGCGTGTTCTCGGATGGTTAGCTATGTACTTGTATCCGTATATCGTTCATCGGTAATGTTCTTGCATTAAATGTCTTGTTACAGAATTGTTAAAAGATTATTCATGAATCTTCTGATAGCATTGTGGCTTGATAACGAATGATCTCATACTTGTTTATGTATAAACTCACCTGTTGTGATTTGTGGTTCACAGGAATTCTATTAAGAAACTTGTTGACAAGAAATCGTTTTATTAATCTTGTTATTTGAATTATTATGTTTAATTCAATAAACTTTATCGTTTAATCGACAAACTTACTAAGCTTTATAAAAGCTTACTCATGTTTGTTATGTTTTTTTGTAGATAAAATTTTGTGGATAATTGGGCAGTCGGATCAACTCGAAGATTCACACTATCCAAGAATCTTTGGTAGATTTTAATTTTGTATGGGTGTTTTATGGCATGTAGTAGGGTTAATGAAATTGTTATAAGTTTATAGCTATGTGTTGGTTGGTATGTTTTTTATGATATAAACTTTAGAAATTCCTATAGTATGCCATGTTAACTCTTAATTTGTGTTCAATGTTCGATTATGAATGGTAGTAATTTGTTTAGATCTAGGCATGGTGCTTGAGGTCAAGGTAAGAAAATTCAATGTGTGTGTATGGTGGCTTGTATGTTTGATTTAAGAGGTGAAGATTATAAGTACTATGTGATGTGAATTTGAAAGACAACTTAGTTAAGTTTAGGTGAGCATAATTGGAATGTTTTGGTTGCCCTTGATGTGTTTTAGGGTGTTACAATGCTGAACTTTGGCTACTGTCGTGACTTATTTCAGTAGAAGTCCTCAAGGTATCAATAGAAGTCCCGGGAAAAACTACCTTCCTCACTAGAGTGTGTTATACCGATAGAAGTCTGGGTTGTTTCGGTAGAACCCAGAGCAGTATCAGTAGAACTCTCAGTTCTACCGGTAGAATTTTGTAGCCTTTTTTAAGGTCTTTTCATTTTTGAGTTCTACCGATACTTGTCCACCTAAGTATTGGTAAAAATCCTTCAGACTTCAAAAAATCGTTAAAAATTAAATTAATTCAAGGCTTTTTAAATGTTTATTTTGTCGAACACTTTGAAGAAATTTTTTTAAGTCCTTGTAGGCTCGATTAAGGCCCATAAATGAATATATTACTTCGATATGAATTATTATGAAATTCTATTAATTAAATTGGTAACTTGATACTACCTGTTATTGATTGTTTTGGATTGTATGGTAATATGCTGTAACCCTAATCCGGCGACGGGTATGGGTTATGGGTGTTACAAGCTTCATTTTGCAAACAATTTAATCTTGTAAGAATTGTTTCTTTGTTTGCTTATTAGTATCCCGTTGAGAGGGTTTGTTACTTAAGATTGGGGTAGAAATCTTAAGGAATTGTAAGGTTAAACATTGTCCTAAAAGGTTAAACAAATTAGTGAATTTGAGAAAATCCTTAGTGGCAGAAAGCTAAGGTAGTTGAGTAAGAAATTGGGGTCGAACCACTCTAAATCTTTGTGTCAATAGTTTTAATTTTCTCTCTTTACTTCCATCATTTCTTAAAAGGCCAATTCACCCCCTCTTGGCGTTTTCGATTTGTTCTATCGAGCTAACACTATGTGACTTATTTATAAATTAGAATAAAGAATAAAGTATTTAAGAATTATAGTTTATTTCTACTACGCAAGAAATTAAAGAATAAGAATCCAAATATAAATAAACTACAAAAACGTCAGTAGTTAGTGGAAGTTCAGAAAACAGAGTTACACAGTGGTGACGCGACATCACTCAGTGATGTCGCAACATTGAGAGCAGGTTCCATGATTTGAATATTTTTCATTGTCGCGACATGCAAGCCAGATTCCCCTATATTTTGTGGAATCAACACTTTGGTCATTTTCTTCATCATCAATCTTTTCGTTTGTTGATTTCCCCTTGATTTCTATCCAGGTAGAAATACACACTTTCTAATCTTCACATCATGTCGATGTCTACTCCTCTCCTTATACATTTTAGCATTTTCATAGGCCATAAAACGGAATTCTTCCAATTCCTGGAATTGAAATAGTCTTTCTTACTCAGCTAATTTCGGGTCCAAATTTAAATCTTTGATCGCCCAATATGCCTCCTTTTCCAATTCAATTGGTAAATTGTAGTTCTTACCGTATACTAGCATGTATGAAGACATACCTAGAGGAGTCTTATATGTTGTTTTGTAAGCCCACAATGCATCGTCTAGCTTTGCTGCCCAATCCTTTTGACTTGGGTTTACTGTTTTTTTGAAAGTCTATTTTATTTCACGGTTAGACACTTCTGCTTGTCCATTAGCTTATGGGTGATAGATCATTGTCATTTAGTGTCCTATGTTGTATTTAGCCAAAGCTTATTCAAATTGCTTGATATAGAATTGCAATCCTTCGTCACTGACCAACGCATGTGGTGTACCAAACCTAGCGAATATGTGTTTTTCTCAAGAACCTCACACTGATTTTGTATCATTGGTAGGTAAAGCAATCGCTTCAACCCATTTTGAAACATAATCAATAGCCAGGAGAATGTATTGATTCCTGAAAGAACTTGGAAATGGTCTCATGAAATTAATCCCCCAAACATCAAATACTTCGACCTCAATTATCCCTATTTGTTACATTTCGTTCCTTTTTTATATATTCCTAGTTTGCTAACATCTATCACACCCTTTTACGAATTTATAGGCATCTCTATTCATAGTTGGCCAATAAAATATTGATTATAGCACTTTCAAAGCTGTTCTTTTTCCACCGAAATGCCCTCCGCATGGAAATGAATGGCATCCTTGTAAAATTTCATATATCTCTTCCTCCGCTACACACCTCTAGACCAATTGATCAGCACATTGTCGAAACACATATAGTTCCTCCCAAACATAATTTTTTTTTCATGGGCAATCCTCTTTTTCTGTTACCAGGATGCATGTGCGGGAAAGACTCCTCTTGCAATATAATTGACATAATCTGCATACCATGGTGTTGTATGCTTGCTTGGCCTAGTCTGGTAGATGTCTACGCTAAATAATTGCTCATCTGTAAAAGTCTCTTTAATTTCTCGAATATTCTCTACTTTTAAATTTTTCTTGATTTTGGATAAATGATCTGCAATTTGGTTCTCAATCCCTTTCCTATCCATTATCCATGAATCGAATTCCTGAAGCAGTAAAACCCATCTAATTAGTTTAGCTTTTGTTTCTTTTTTCTTCATAACTTATTTTAACGCAGAATGGTCAGTATACACATATACTCTGTTCACCATTAAGCAGGGTTGAAATTTTTCACAAGCGAACACTACTGCTAGCATCTCTTTTTTAGTTGTAGTGTAGTTGCATTGTGTCGGATTTAATGTTTTTCTTGCTTAGTCAATTGTAACGCCCCAAACCAGGTCTATGCGTTAAGACGAGATTTGGTTTGTCACACCGAACGAACATCCAAAATTTCTCTAATGATTTAAGTAAAACAGTAATGCAAAACCTTTAGAAATAAGGATTTAATAAAAACTAAGTACAATTATATATTAGTCAAAACCTTAACGTAGTTTTAAAAGAATTTGAAAGAAATTGAAAAGTAATTTAGGTGTCCAAAATTGTTATAAAACACAATATTTTTAAGAAAACTTTATAGATTTTAACATACGCCCATATTAAGAGTCTTAAAATAAAATTAAATCCATCCACACATAAAAATCCATAAAAATATAATTAGAGGCCTTATTACAACATACCCAAAATAGTAATTAAAATAAGTAACTTAAATAAAGTTCATAGTTTATAAAACACAAGCTCGTAGTATGGCCTCCACCAAGTCATCCCCTACCAAGTCCACATCAATTTCCATTACGAGATGGATAATAAAACGGGGTGAGTTACAAAGAACTCAAGTGTGTAACTCACTTACCACCATTATTGGGCCAGACCATCAAGGCATTAATTTGGGCTTGAGCCCAATTACAATTTTTACAATATAAAGTGAAATAAAATATATAAAATGCATGTAAAATGAATGGTCTTTTGATGTAGGTGATTTCGGCACTAATGAGAAAAGGGCACAAAAAGAATACCAAATAATGTGCAATAATGACCAAATGGTCAAAAAAAAATCAAGGCTTACCAAGGATCAAATTCGGCCAAGGGAGAGAGGTTGAGAGAATTTGCAAAACTATGCACAAAACTAAGAATGACCAAAAAGAGACTTCAAATCCTAGCCAAACTAACACCAAAAATTCGGCTCCCCCCTAGACCATAATGCCGTCCCTATGCATGGTCAAATGGCCATGATTTTATTTCCAAAACACTTTCCTTGATACTTGCCCTATGTCTCCATATCTTTCCTTAATTTCTTGATTCCTTCCATAAATTAACAATTTCCTTAATCCTTTGATATACTAACTAAAAATAACAAGGTCAACACTTACCATATATGCACTTGGCCGACACTTGCTATACATGTGCAGAAAAATTAAAAATAAAATTCATCTAGATGCTAAACAAGGGATTCGAACCTTCTCCCTCATGCACTAACTCATGCGCCAACACCACTTTGCCATATACTCATCTTATGCTACTATTTAACACTTAATTTAACTTAAGTGTCAATGCCACTTGCTTCACTTCAATAAATTCTCAAACTAAAAATTATTCCATACCCGAATAATTCTATACTCTTCTTCCGAACTATAGTAGGCACAAAAAGAAATAAGAAAATTTTTCCTTCATAATCTAAACACCAAAACATGCAATAATCGATACTCGAATTTTAGGGTGTTACAACTCTACCCTCCTAAAAAAAAATTTCGTCCTCGAAATTTACTTGGTTGAAAGAGATGAGGGTATTGTTGTCGAATTGCATCCTCAGGTTCCCACGTAGCTTCCTCCACTCCGTGGTTACGCCATAAAATCTTGACCAACGGCACGGTGTTCTTTCTTAGCACCTTAACATCTCGGTCTAAGATTTCCACTGGTTCCTCCTCAAAAGACAAGTCTGACTTCAACTCCACTTCTTCTACCGGTACTATGTGCGAAGGATCCGATCTATAGCGCCTCAGCATGGAAACATGAAAAACATTATGAATCTGACTCAACTCCGGAGGTAATTCGATCTGATAGGCCACTGGACCAACACGCTTCACCACACGATATGGTCCAATGTATCTAGGACTCAATTTGCCCTTCTTCCCAAACCTAAAAATCTTCTTCCAAGGTGAGACCTTCAAGAACACTTGATCCCCCACAGCATACTCGATACTTCTACGCTTCAGATCTGCATACGACTTTTGTCTATCTGAAGCTTCCTTTAACCGTGCTCTCGAATAGCTTTTACTTTTTCTTCCGTTTGTAAATCACTCTGGACCTAACATCCGTCGTTCGCCCAATTCACCCAACAACTAGGAGAGCGACACCTCACGACCATATAATGCCTCGTAGGTGCCATCCAATGCTAGGCGATAGCTATTGTTGTAAGCAAATTACGCCAATGGTAGAAAATCCTCCCAACTACCTTTGAAGTCGATTATACAACCCCTAACATGTCTTCCGAATCAATTACTCTTTCCGATTGACCATCCGACCGAGGATGAAAAGTCAGATCGAGTTTAGCTTTGTTCCCAAAGCTTCATGCAATGCTTTCCAAAACCGTGACGTAAACCTAGGATCCCTATTTGATATAATAGACGCAGGTACCCCATGCAACCTCACGATTTCGGATACGCATGACTTAGCCAACTTCAGAACGAGTAATCCGTCATTTAACCGGTAGAAAATGGCGATCTTAGTCAAACGATCAACAATTACCCAAACAGAGTTTTTCTTAGTAGGTGTTAAAGGTAACCCACTAACAAAATCCATTGTTATCCGCTCCCATTTCCAAAGAGGAATCTTTACCGGTTGTAATAATCTCGACGGCAATTGATGTTCCGCCTTCACTTGCTTGACAAGTTAAACATTTTCCCACAAATTCGTAAATCTCACGCTTCAACCACGCCACCAATATTGTTCACGAAGATCCTGATACATCTTATTTCCTCCGGGTGCATAGCATAAGGGCTACTATGCGCCTCTCAAAGAATCATTTGTCTCAGATCTGAGTCCTTAGGCATACAGACTTTTCCACGAGAGCACAACACACCTTCCGTGTTTATACCAAAATCCTCTATTCCTCCATTTTCAACATGTTGAAGTAAAGGTCCCAACTTTTCATCTAATATTTGCTTTTTCTTAATTTGCTCCAACCACGTGAGGCTTCACCAAGTTCCGCTATCAAACTACCATCCTCGTACAAACTTAAATGGGCAAACATTGCTCTCAAATCGATACCACCTTACGACTTAACGCGTGCGCTACCACATTAGCTTTTCGGGATGATACTCGATTGAGAAATCATAGTCCTTTAACAGCTCCACCCATCTTCGTTGTCTCAAGTTTAATTCCTTCCGAGTAAGAAGATACTTAAGACTCTTGTGATCCGTATAGATGATAGACTTTTCACCGTAGAGGTAATGCCTCCAAATCTTTAGACCAAACACTACTGCAGCTAACTCCAAGTCATGAGTAGGGTAGTTTACTTCAGTGCGGTCTCAATCGACGAGAAGCATAAGCTACCACTTTCCCACTTTGCATCAATACACAACCTAATCCCGTATGCGACGCATCACAATAAATCAGAAACTCCTTTCCACCTTTCAGTTGAATCAATACCGCGCTTACAAAATCTTCTTCAATTCATCGAAACTTTCTTGCTGTTTTTCACCCATATAAACGGTACTCCTTTCGCAAAAGCTTAGTTAGGGTGCGAAGAATCAACGAAAACCCTCAACAAAGCGTCTATAGTAACTACCAAACCCAAGAAACTCCGAATCTCGCCTCGACTTTGGTGGTTTCCAATCCAATACAAACCTCAATCTTCCGAGGATCCACCCTTATTCCTTCTACCGACACCACATGACCCAAGAAAGTCACTTCCCTTAACCAAAATTCACATTTCATCGAATATGGGATACAGCTTGATTATCTCGGTAATCGCAATACAATTCGCAAATGCGAGTCATGCTCCTCTTCATTCCTTGAATATACCGAATGTCATCTATGAATACCACCACAAACCGGTCTAAATATGGTTGAAAGACCCGGTTCATCATATCCATAAATGCAATTGGTGCATTGGTCAACCCAAACGGTATCACCAAAACTCATAATGTCCATAACGAGTTCGGAAAGCCGCCTTGTGAATATCCGCTTCTTTCACCTTAAGTCGATGATAACCCGATCTCAAATCAATTTTGGAGAAAATCAAGCTCCTTCAATTGATCAAACAGTCGTCAATTCTTGGCGGAGGGTACCTATTCTTGATCGTCAATTTATTTAATTGCTTGTAGTCAATACACATACGCATCGACCCATCTTTCTTCTTAACAAACAAAACCGGTGCTCCCTACGGAGACACACTCGGTCGAATAAAGCCTCGATCTAGCAATTCTTGAATTTGAGCTTTAAGCTCCGCCAACTCCTTCTGGTGCCATTCTATAAGGAGCAATGGACACTTTGGAGTCGCTCCGCAAAAGCTCAATACCAAATTCCACTTCTCGATCCGAGGTACACCGGAAGTTCTTCAGAAATACATCCGAAATTCCTTCACTTTGTCCTCACATCTTCCATCGACAACTCTTTGGCATCTAAAGCACTAATAAATGCTAAAATGCTCCATACCCTTTTCGCACCAACCTTTCGCCTTAAGTGCGGATACCACATTTGCCAAGTAATTCCTTCGCTCGCCTATCATAATTATTTCTTTATCCTCCACCGTCCTTATTGACATCCGCTTTTCAAAGACAATCCAATTTCGCGATGCTTAACCAACCAATCCATGCCCAAAATGATATCGAACTCGCCAAAAGGCAATTCCATCAAATTTGCCAAAAATATTTCTCCTTGAATTTCTAAGGGCACATCTCTAAATGCAGTTTATTTACTAATACCGATTGTCCTAAAGGACTAATTACCTTCATCTCATTATCGAAATTTCAGAGTCTAAATTCAAGTTTCCAGATATGGTGCTAGCAACATACGAATGGGTAGAACCAATATCTATCAAAGCAATAACGTGTACATCAAAAATGAAGAACGTATCAGCTTATCACATCAGTGCATTGCCATCCTCACACGGCGTCTAACCGCATATACCAATCCCGGGCCGTCTTGCATCCGTGTTGCCTCTAGGACCATTTCCTCGACCCGCGCACCTTGACCACGTCCACCCCAATACCACCACGACTGGTCCCCGACCTCTCGGTGGTTGCCGAATTCCTCTTGCCGGTGGTGCATCGGATTACGAGCTTCCCGAGTTGTATCCATTCGACGAGGGCAATTCCTAAATTGATGATCCATCGACCGCATTTATAGCAAGCACCCGCTTTCTTCCAAAGACTCTCCGTAATGCCTTTTCCCACAATCAAGACAATCTCGACTCACGATTCACGATTCTACAGTGTTCTTCCTTGAGCTGGTTCCTCGCTCCGAGGCCTCTTCAGAAACCTTTTTGAAGAACCCGAATACTTCATATCTCTCTTGCCTCTAGCTCGCTCCCGATTCTCGACGTTCCGAGTTCTTAACCTCTTCGGCTATCTTGGCCTTCTCCACAAGCGTGGAAAAGTTCTAACTTGTTGTGGGGCTATCAAAACCCGCAATTCATCGTTCAAGCCATCCTCAAAGCGTACATACAACGCTCATGATCTGCTGCCACTATTGTTCGAGCATAGCGACTCAAGCGCAAAAACTCACTTTCATATGCTCGCCACCGTCTTATTCCCTGGACCGATTCGAAATTCCTTCCTTCCGCATCAACATAACTCGTTCCTACATATTTCCCTTGGAAGGAAACTTTAAAGAATTCACAATTAACTAATGCGACTTCAAAGGCCTTCTCGGACAAGAAGCCACCATTGGTATGCTTTGTCCCTTAACAAGGACACCGCTCCCTTAATTTTTGTTCCACGCTGCACTCAAGATCGTCCATAATTCGCTCCACCGCCTCAAGCCAATATTCAGCGACATTTGGAGCTACACTTGAGACACCTCTCAAAACCTCAAAGACCACTTGACTTCAAACGTTCGATATCGACCCACGAGCCGTTGGCCCAGCTTCTAGCTCCAAATGACCCTTTCAAGGACTCGCGGCATTGCTTGCGTCACCGCATTATCTTCTTCCATATGATTATGTGATCCCGTCTCACTTTCGAGTGGCGCAGTGCATCCATTTCCGGCATTTGATCCGGTGCTTCGGCTGCGCCTCTAACACCTCGTCCTCTACCACGGCCACGCCTACTACGCCCACGACCACGTCCTCTAGAGCTCATAATGACCGATTTAACTGATTAAGAGTTTTATGAATCAAAATACTATTTCATTGTTTATTAACGATGTTTTATGATATGAAAGAGATAGAGTTGTTTTCGCAACCATATCCTATTGTCTCAATCTCTACGGTTTTCAACACCTAAAACTAGAAGTTCTAGAGTGTTTCTTTGATCATATCACAATATAAACAATCGATATACGATACTTACTTGACTTGGCGCGGATGCTCATGGTGCCATACTACCTTTAAATCATAAAGTCTAGAATTTTTGAATTGTTTTTCAAACAAACATCATTATTGAACCCACACCACAGCCGAGTTTTGAAACTGTGCTCTGATACCATTAAATGAAACGCCCCAAACCAGTCTATGCGTTAAGACGAGATTTGGTTTGTCACACCGAACAACATCCAAATTTCTCTAATGATTTAAGTAAAACAAGAATGCAAAACCTTTAGAAATAAGGATTTAATAAAAACTAAGTACAATTATATATTAGTCAAAACCTTAACGTAGTTTTAAAAGAATTTGAAAGAAATTGAAAAGTAATTTAGGTGTCCAAAATTGTTATAAAACACAATATTTTTAAGAAAACTTTATAGATTTTAACATACGCCCATATTAAGAGTCTTAAAATAAAATTAAATCCATCCACACATAAAAATCCATAAAAATATAATTAGAGGCCTTATTACAACATACCCAAAATAGTAATTAAAATAAGTAACTTAAATAAAGTTCATAGTTTATAAAACCCAAGCTCGTAGTATGGCCTCCACCAAGTCATCCCCTACCCAAGTCCACATCAATTTCCATTACGAGATGGATAATAAAACGGGGTGAGTTACAAAGAACTCAAAGTGTGTAACTCACTTACCACCATTATTGGGCTGACCATCAAGGCATTAATTTGGGCTTGAGCCCAATTACAATTTTTACAATATAAAGTGAAATAAAATATATAAAATGCATGTAAAATGAATTTCCCAACCAAGCCTAATTTCCATCCGCTACACACCCCCGTACCAACCAGCACACCTGTGGGGATCAAGTCAACCCACCCCGCCAAACACACCAATCGTAGGCATTTAGCCTTTTAAATAATCTTGTAGTGCACTATCAACTAGATTGTGACATAGTCACCAAACTAGAGGCATTAAGCCAAATTTTGTGGCAGAGCCACCGAACTAGATTCATGGCCACAGGCCTTACTTCTCTTCATCAAATCCCATCCCATGCAATTATGTATGAATAACAAACTTTAAATCATAAAAATTTTATCAAGTAACCCATAAAATTTTATCAAGTAACCCATAACACAAATGAGTTTTTAATTAAACTTTTCATTTGGGTCCATTAAACAAAATAGTATTTAGCCCATTTAGCAATCTAGCGAACTTAGGCCCAAATGTCGAACTAGAAGGTTTTTGGCCCATTTAGCGATCTAGCAGTCTTTTGACCCAATTTTTTCGATCTAGCGCTTTTTCGCCCAATTTATCAATCTAGCGCTTTTTCTACCAATTTAACAATCTAGCGCTTTTTCCGACTTTAACCGTCTTCATGCATTTACACAAAAGTGTTAATTATCACATAAATTTCGATTTTGCCATTTTTACGATTTATCATAATACTTCATCGCTTAGTATCTAACCCGAAAGATAAGTGTGAAGTTACACACCGGTTATGGTGAGAACTAGACTTTCCCTCGTCAAACACCTATACATATCACGATAACTTATGATCATTATAATCTAATAATAAAACCGATCTAAACATAACGATCTAAAATTTACCCTCGGATTTTTGAACTACTTCCACTTGCGGTTTCTCCCCGATTGATGGTTCGTTAACCGAATCAAATCCACGAACAAATAATGGTTCGAGTACGCAACTACTTCAAACAATTGATTCTCCTCGGATGAACGTCCCACAACCCGGTGGGAAATCCTGGATTGCCGATCTGATCCTTTGTTTATACTTAGGGGGATTAATGGTACCACCCTTCTTCCGAACACTATATACGGCCCGCTTTCTTCCTATCTTGATTGTCTTCAAAGACAAAGATCGTTAGCACGTCCTAATCACATATATATATATATATATCGATTATGACTAAAGGCTTTGAGAACGAGATTTCCTTACCACAAATATTCTTGTTCCACAAGGAAATCGATCCAAACGTATTATGTCACACACGACCTCTTGATTTCCAATCTTCCGTTATCGCACTAAAGTATAACAAAAATAAACGTTAATAGAATGAACGTTTATTTTGATCTAAGAAAGCCTTCAAACCACCATCCATATTCGCCAAATACTATAAACTAATCGAAGACAAAAAGAACCCTTACCTATTTTCCACGGTTGAAAAGAAATGATTGAGAATGTTGCTTATGAATAGAGAGATATTCGCTATGAAGAATCAAAGAAAAGAAAATGGTTCGGTTAAGGTACACTAACATTCGCCATGAAGAGATTAAAGGAGAAAGTATTGATTGAAAAGAAATCAAAATAAGAGAATAGGGTTGATGATGATAATTCGGTTTTCAAAGAAAACAAAAGAGAGAAAGAAAGAGATGAGTTTAAGATCAAGGCACATTCGGCAATGGAGAAAAGGAGAGAAAAGAAAGGAATGGTCTTTTGATGTAGGTGATTTCGCACTAATGAGAAAAGGGCACAAAAAGAATACCAAATGATGTGCAATAATGACCAAATGGTCAAAAAAATCAAGGCTTACCAAGGATCAAATTCGGCCAAGGGAGAGAGGTTGAGAGAATTTGCAAAACTATGCACAAAACTAAGAATGACCAAAAAGAGACTTCAAATCCTAGCCAAACTAACACCAAAAATTGCTCCCCTAGACCATAATGCCAGTCCCTATGCATGGTCAAATGGCCATGATTTTATTTCCAAAACACTTTCTTTGATACTTGCCCTATGTCTCCATATCTTTCCTTAATTTCTTGATTCCCTTCCATAAATTAACAATTTCCTTAATCCTTTGATATACTAACTAAAAATAACAAGGTCAACACTTACCATATATGCACTTGGCCGACACTTGCTATACATGTGCGAGAAAAATTAAAAATAAAATTCATATAGATGCTAAACAAGGGATTCGAACCTTCTCCCTCATGCACTAACTCATGCGCCAACACCACTTTGCCATATACTCATCTTATGCTACTATTTAACACTTAATTTAACTTAAGTGTCAATGCCACTTGCTTCACTTCAATAAATTCTCAAACTAAAAATTATTCCATACCCGAATAATTCTATACTCTTCTTCCGAACTATAGTAGGCACAAAAAGAAATAAGAAAATTTTTCCTTCATAATCTAAACACCAAAACATGCAATAATCGATACTCGAATTTTAGGGTGTTACATCAATAGCCCCAAATATGTTATTCCGCTTTTGTCCCAAAACTGCACCTACTACATAATCACTAGCATCACACATGATAATAAAAGGTTCTAACCAGTTAGGGGTGATGATTATTGGAGCAGATATGAGTTTTTCTTTTATTACATCAAAGGCTTTGACGCAACTTTGGTCAAATATGAAAGGTGTCTCTTTCTGAAGAAGTTGATTCAGAGACTTAGATATGTGAGAAAAGTCTTTTACAAACCTCCAGTAGAATCCTGCATGACCTAAAAAGTTTCGAACTCCTTTAACATTTGTTGGATTAGGAAGAATTTTTATAACATCAATTTAGGCTTTATCAACTTCCATACCTTCTCCTGATATCTGATGCCCCAATACCAATTATTCTTTTACCATGAAATGGCATTTTTCCCAGTTAAGCACTAGATTAGTCTATTCATATCTTTTTAGAACTTTCTCAAGATTACCTAGATATTCTTGAAAAGAGTCTCCATGGACTGAAAAGTCATCCATGAATACATTATCGAAACCATTTTTAAAGGTTTTATGAAAAACGGGGATCGACTTTAAAAAAAATGAAAACGGGAGTCGCCACCAACCCCTTTTTGCTTAGGTGTGATTGGATCACCTTATAAAACGTTTTATTTCAAAACATTGATTTTGGCCTACGAAATTCGAAAAAGCGAGTTCGAGTCGATTCATGCGAGGAAGGGTTAGCATTCTCGTGCGCCCAAAAAATTGGTACCTAATTGATTATTTAATGTCCGGATATCGAAAATTTGAAAAATTTAAAATACGATCCTTTTATTCGAAAGAAAGCTAAGACTTGCTTATATCAAAGAAATAAAATGCCACACCCAATAAGTTAGGATGCAACATCTCAAAACTTTGAAACTAAGTTTGCCTTTATTTATAGAAAATTCTTACCTCGAGATACGAAACATTATATCTAATAAGTTAAGATACAACATCTCGAATTCCCGAGAGTAAGTTTTTATTTAACCTTTTTTTTAAAAAAGAAAATAATAGGTTCTTTAGATTCGAAGAGAAAAATCGAAACCCAGTAAGTTAGGATACGATTTCTTTCGAACATTAGAACGCAGAGCGTTTACTTATTTTGAAAGTCGGATAAAATGTAATGCAATCGTAATAAAATAGAAAATGATTCTAAAAATAAAATGTAAAACGATTTACAATGCTAGCTTGTATAACAATATAATAACAATAATAAAGGTAGAAATAAAATACAATAAAACAAAAGCAAGATAAACAAATGAAATAAAATAAAAGAGAATGGTAACAAAAATGGAAACTATATACAATAATATATAAAAATAATAATAATAATAATAGTAATGAAAATGCAACAATAATAATATATATTAATAAATGAATAATAAAAAAAATATTAATAATAAGAAGAATAACAATAATAATGAAAATAACAGTAATAATGTTGATAATAAAATAATAATACTAAATTAGTAATAATAATAGTAATAATATTAATATAAATAGTAATGAAACTAAAATTAATAGTAATAAAAATAAAAATAATAGTAGTAAAAATAGAAATAATAATAAAAGCAGGAATAAAGTAAATTACAAAAAAAAACAAGAAAAATATACATAATAATGATAAAAATATATGTATATGCAAACAATTAAATAAATGAAAATGATACACATGAATATATAAATGAAATGATAAAAATGAATACTGTATTAAATTGAAATTAAAAATAAAATTGGGGGCCCCAAAATATAAATAAAAACAGTAAATGGACTAAATTAAGAGAGAAATAAAATTTAAAATCCAAATTTTAAAAGAAATAAATGAATTAGGGACCCAAATGCAACGCGCGCAAAAAGAGAGGGATTAAATGGGAAAATATTCCCGTTCACCAAAACGCGGCGTTCGGAGAGGACCCAATTGAAATGGAGGTAAAATCCGTGGGGTAAATTAAAAAAGAAAGGGAAAACTTAAAAAGGGACCCAATTGAAAACCGCCTCGAAAGCGGAAGGACTGAAGGCGCAAATAGTCCCTCAGTCAAAAACACGCGGATCCCAGGCGGTTCAGGTCGAGTCAATCCGACCCATCTCAAAACGACGTCGTTTTGGCGTTAAATGCCCCAGGGTGAAACGACGTCGTTTCACTCCTTCTATATAAGTTATTTTTTTTAAAAAAACATCATTTTCCTTCTTTTTCTTCAAAAAAACAGAAAGTCTTCTCTTCCCCTCTCTCCATGGCGATTTCCGGCCATAGGTCCGGCGAATCTCCGGCGCCGGCGTCGGCCACCGCGCACGGTGGCCGGAACTCCCAAAATAAGTAAAATTTTTCCCTTTTTTGTATTTTAATAAATATATCTTATATATGAGTAAAAAAAACAGTATTCGAAAAATGAAAAGAAAGAAAAAAAAAACCTTTGGTGCTTTATGAACAGTATACATTCCGTGTAAAAATATGTCTCTCTATTGTTTTGTGTGTCTCATTTTACAGATTATGTCGGGGCTTTTATAGCCCCAAAAAATTAATCAAAAATAAATATGAAGACATGGTCTTCCATTCTTGCCATTTTACTGTCGTTTTCCATCCTTGTTTTGCAGGTCAATGGCGAAAAGTCCGACGCTGATGAAGGCTGGACTCGCGCTAACTGCGGCGCGACTAGGGCTGGTGGCTAAGCATGCGGCGCAAGGGTGATCGTGTGTCAGAGTCTTAAAAAATTATATAATGAATGATCTAGCCTAGAAACTAACTATGACAACGATTGAGGAAAGCGCACCTATCGAACAGTAGTATAGTTTAGCGGCAAGACCGGATTGTCGAACCCAAAGGAACCAAAAGTACTAATACTAACTTTCTTTCTATTATTTAGCCTAAGAATTGAAGTGAATTATTTTTTAATCTAAAATTAACTAATTACTAAGCTAAAGACGCTAAGACAAAGAGAATGAATTGGGGAAATACTTGTGGGAAAAACCAATTGATTAAGACAATACCCAAGGAAGAATCCACCTAGACTTCACTTGTTATCTGACTCTGAACCAGACGATTTATTCACTTGATTTGATCCGTAGGATTCTCTAATGTATATTAATACCTCTGTCGAGGCTACTAACGTCTAACCCTAGGTTGATTAATTGAAATCTCTTTCTAATTAAAACCCCTAGAATTGCATTAACTCGATCTATGGACTCCCATATTAGGTTTGACCCTAATCTGGCAGATTTTTGTCATCCTATGTCTAGGGTTGCGATCAACTCTGCTTAATTATGCTAGATCTACTCTTAGACAGGGACTTTTGCTCCACTGCCTAAGCACATCAATACTTGAATCAATACCCTGAAATATCAAAGCAAGAATTAAGAACAAATCAAGTATTTATCATACAGTTCAGAAAAAAATAACAAGATCCGTCTTAGGTTTTATCCCCCTCAGGTATCTGAGGGGTTTAGTTCATAATAATAAAAGAATACATCTCAGAAGAAAAGATAAAACAAAACATAAGAAAACCCTAAAACCCCCTGAAGGAATTGAAGGAGAGATCCGCCGTCTTGAGTATGATTTCGGCTTCTTGAGATGAATCAACTGGCTTTCTTCGAGTGAATCCCACGAGTTTAACCTCTCTAGCTCGGCTCCTTGGCCTAGCTGGACGCGCCCTGGCAAAAGCACCTATTAGGTTATACTTAGGGTGTTTATATAGGCTTCGGAATGTGTTTCTTCGCCTCTAAGTATCCTAATTCGAGTGAAATTCTTCTTTGTCACGGCAGGGACACACCCGTGCAACACGCCCATGTGAATCGACTTCAGTAGTGTTCGAGCACAAGAAGGGCACGGCAGTGTGTGCTTTGGGCCCAGGCCGTGTTGATTTCCTACTTTGGCCCATTTGGCCCGTTTTAAGCCTATTTTCCGTTCTTTTCATCCTCCTATGCTCTCCTGAGTATAAAACATGAAATTAAAGGATTAAGAGCACCAAATTCCATAATTCAAGGGATAAATCATCCAAAAGCATGCTAAATGTAGAGATAAAATATGTTACTATTACAGTTTATCAAATACCCCCACTGTAACATCCAGAATTAATGGGCCTATGCGTTTAATGTGTAAATTTGAGTGTTAGGAGTCCAAGTTGGGCTCAGGTTTGGGCTGAGGCCTTGGTTAAATTCTCTGTTTGGGCACTATAAGGTTTAAAAGGTGGTATTTGTGTTTAAATATTAAAGTGGGCTTGTGGCCCAATATTAGGTGGCGCTGCAAGGGAGCTAGAGGGTGGCGTCTCTAGCAGTTGAAGAGGCCCACGTGTTCGCCGCAAGGAGCCCATGTGTTTGGGCCATTTTCGACAATTAAAGGGGAGCTAGTTGGGACGGCAATGGGGCTAGAAAATAGGAGGATTAAATGATTGGGATAATGTGGATATTATGCTGATAATAGTAGGGAGAGGTGGTGTTATTTAGGCCTCTTCTAAAGGTATGAATAGATTAAGATAAAGGAGAAAAGATAGGAGCTATCTGCTGAGTGCAGTGTTGGCCGAAATTCCATCACCTAGAGGAGGGAAGAAATCGGTTTCTTTATGGCAAAGGGGTGCCGAAATTTCCCCTATTATTCGATGAGTTGTTGGTTAGCAAGAAGGGCACTTTCAGTTTTTGATAAGTAAGTGCTGAAAGCCTCTATAAATAGGGGTAGTATCTCTTCAATTCCGGCATTTGAACCCTATTCTTTTCTTCATTCTCTGTGCCGAAACTCTCAGTCATTTTCTGCAATTTCTTTTCTTTTGATTTCTTCAAAAGCCGAAACCTCCCAATTTTGCTCAACATCTTTTCTTTCAAAAGCCGAAACTCTTAACTCTATTCTCATCTCCATAGCCGAATACTTCCTATTCCCTTTTGCCGATTTCTTCACTAAAGCCGAATCTACATAGACTTCTTCCTATCATCTTTTCTTCTGATCTTCTCAAAATCCAGAATCTCTAAGGGGTAGTCGAATTCTTTGTGCTAAGGTGAGTGTTGATTTTCCTATCTCTTCACTTTCTCTTTCGGTTTTTGAGAGACAAAGCCGAAAAGCTAATGGTTTAATGGTTTTATGTATTCTCTTGTTGGGCGACATTCGGGAATTGAAGTAGATCTCTTAGATCTGAAAGCCGGAAACACTATTCCCTAAATCTCATATCACTTTTCGGGAATTTCAAGGTAATGGATTCTCTTTAGGTTCTCGTTAGATTCGATATCAAAATCACAAACTTAACCATATGTTATGATTAATAAGGCCTTTTTGATGGAATCAAATATCGATCAGGTGAAGGAGGGGATTGGATCTGTCAAACCAATCCCTAAGTTTAAAGAAACGAGTGATGTCAGCAGTTTGGGATTGGCCACCGGGTTGTGGACCGGCTTCTGAACAACACCTTAGGCAGATAGCAGTGGTGTTGGCTACGGACAGTGTCGACATAGAAAGTATCGTTTTATCGGTAAACAGGTGTGTAGATCTCTACCACACTAGTTATCTTTAATATGTATGTTGTGGGCTAAAAAAAAGCCGGAAAGAGGCTGTGTAGACAGTCGAATAAAACCCGAAAAGGGTTAGGCAAAGGATGCCAGGTACGTAATCATAGAAATCTCTCTATGGGTATCGGTACATATGAAAGCCTGTTCCCTTAAAGATGGTATGATGTTTTCAATTTTTCATGTGTGTATGCATGGGGTGGGATTATGATAATGAAGGGGAAGAGCATGATAGGTCACTTGGTGATCGGTGGTTAAACCACGAATTCAAATGTTAGGTCACATGGTGATCGGTGGCAAAGCCACACTTAAATGATTCCTGATTAATAGGAATAGGCAGTACGGCTGTCGATATGGTGTGTAGCGGTTGACAGGTTGATTGTAGAAATCTCCGAGGTGTGTTGGCTGGTACGGGTTGGTGTGTAGAGGATGGACTCTTAGGATGGGTTGGGCCATTTACCATTCATCATTTAATATGTCTGTATGATTGTTTCCATAACGTATGGGCCAAGGCCCATAATGTGTTTGTGGGCCTCAGGTCGTTGTGTGTTTCGGGATTTATACACTGAGTCTTGGTGACTCACCCTTTCATTTTTCTCTACTCTTTCGGATGAGCAAGCGAGATCGTGGACATAGGAGCCGAGGCGGACTCGAGGGGCCATCACGCCATTTAATTTCTTAAACTATTTCCGGTTTTTCTTTAAGTTTGAATTTGGGACTATTCTTTTGTAATAAGGCCTCCCTAGCGTAGTGTTTTGATTTATATTTGATGACGTTTACATTTATGAATGTATGTTCGAAGCTTTATTTATAAAAAGAAATAAAAATAGGATTTTCAAACAAGTAATTTGTATAGAAGAAATAAAAATATTGCAAAGGTTTTCTTCAAGTAACACTTATTCAACGAATACTTCTACAAATCAACCGAGATTTCAAGTCTGTTCAAAGCGAAGTTTTTAAACTTTAAGCCGTAACATACCAGATCCGGTCGTGGCGTTTGGGCCGGGTTTGGGGTGTTACACCCACACTTAAGCTTTTGCTTGTCCTCAAGCAAAATTCTCAACTCACAATTAAAACAGAATTTCCTCAATTCATAACCTTCATCAATAATGTCTCATCATAATTCATAGATAATTCATACATGGATAATTTAACCGGAAGGTTCCTAAAGATTCAAACAATCAAAGTCATAGTTTTTATAGTACGAAAAATAGGTGTTTCCCCTTACCTAAATAATTACCTCTCGATTCAAAATCGACAAAAATTGACATCCTCACTAAATATTCACTCAAATCACTCAAGTGTTTAAGGTTCAAAAATAAGCACTCGTCAAGTCGAACATGAAAAGTTAATCCCATAGGCTTGCATGAAAATCAAATCTCCACCATTGTAAAATGATATGATACACAAATCAAAAGGTCTTTTATGGGTTGTAACGGGGCTTGGGTTAAAGGTGTGGATAAAGGCTTGAATTAGAGGGTTAGTATCGAGACTGAATTGACAAATTACCTAACTAAAAAGTCGTACTAATACTAAATAATTACATCACGGAAACTTAATACTAATAACATGAGCTTCTTCTAAAGATAATGAAATTAACAGTTTGAGCTCAAATAACATAGAACTAATAATGAATATACTTCATTTTTTTTAAGAACAAATCAAGTACAATAATAATATAGAATTTAATAGCTTAAATAAAGAAAATAGTTAAGTAACCGATCAAATCAAATCTCGATATAGGGGTAGTCAAGAAAATGGTGATAACAAATAAAAAGTTGGTTTTGGGTTAATGTTGAGGGTGAGTTAATAAAAGGGTTGTTAGGATCAAAGGGGTTCACTAGGGGTTAATTGTGAGGGTAGGCTTTTTATGGAGTAAGTGGGTTAAAACCTAGGTGCCTTTATCATCTCTGTATATCAAATCAAAGGTGTGGTCTCAACATGTATAATTGAAGCAAGTTCTAGAATAACAAATTAATGTTGACACACTCATAATCAATAAAGTGAGCAAGAAAAAGAATATATGCTCTAAAAGGCTCAAAATCTCACAAAAATTATGGGTTTTTTATATCAACATTGTAAATTTCAAACTTCAAGGTAATACTTAAATTCAAGTAGACAACCTAACAAAATTTTTACTTCTGATGAATAGACTTATCCTGCTTGATTCTCTAGTCTCCTAAAGTTTAAATCATCACTGCACAATTATCAATGACTTAATCCAAAACATATCAATGAAAACCATGAATTAAAGGAAATTTCATTCTAACAGTAATATGAGAAATTTTACTTAAGAACAAGACATAATTCAAGAATTTGAGAATAATGCAAAAAGTTAGGCACTTTTTCACGATAAAATTCACCCCCCACACTTCAGATGTACATTGTCCTCAATGTACAAAGATATATATGAACAATATTTTAAGAAAATCAAAAGAGAGGGAGAAGTGAAACTTCCTGAATTATGTATGAAATCCTTGGAGGATGATCAATGATGAACATGATGACTAGGCATAGGTGAAGGTGGTGGAGAATACTCCGGTGGTGTGTTCGTTCCTTGAGTGGCACCTTGAACCTTTTTAAACTGCAAAGTCATCAGTAAAGTTTTTAGGGAGTTCTTATTTAATGGATGTTTGTTATAGTTACTCGAGAGTTAAACAGCCAGAGATAAAAGAAATCAAATTATACTTAAAAATTTAAAGAGTTTAATAATAAAGGAAAATGAACTAAAGTAAAAATAAATAATAATAATAATAATAATAATAAAGAAAATAAAAAGGACTCAAAGGTCCTCATCATCGGAGTGATCTCGAGGTGGTGGTGGCGGCGATATGTGAAAAAGCTGATAGTATCGACCACGGCCGCCTCGCACGGTCGTGTGGATTTATCTCAGCTCGTATTCTTTAGGCAGTTTCGACCACGGCCGCGTTGCATGACCGTGGCATTTAGTCGGAGCCCGTGTCTTGGGAAAAATGTTTGTCCTGTTTCTGCACGATATCCACCACGCCGATATGCATACTCGTGGTGTCCACAAGGCCACGGCCACGCCCGTGTGCAAGGCCGTGTGGTATGGAAACCTACACCTAAAAATTTGGTTAGTTTTTAGTTAGATGTTAAAATTCGAAAATATGGACGTTAGTGGGGTTAGTGCTCAAGGTGCCTCCCGAGAAGCGCTGCTTTAAAGTCTTGAGCTAGACTTACACGTTATTCGTATGGCCATGGTGGTTTACTGATTCAAACTCCTTTTTCTTATTATCAATTCTATCAACATATGGTTTGAGTCGGGTAATATTTACCTCAAAAGTGCCGAAATTAGAATGTGTTACCTCGACCGTTCCGTATGGAAAGACCTTAAGTACCGTAAAAGGAGTCGCACCATTTGTATTAAGTTCTGAAGTGACTATTCGAGGGTCGGTTGTATCTAACAGTACCTGGTCCCTAACTTTGAAGTGATTGGTTCCACCTTTAATACTCGATGTCCTAGCCGTGTCAAGAACCTGAAGAGTGATCGTTTTGTCACTTACACGAAATGTCTCACGTGGTAGTTTATTTCGTAGAATGGCTGGGCACACTGTGTTTAGCTCCAAATGCGACGTATCGTCTAACTTCCGTTTATTTGTCAAAATCTCTTTTGAAAATTTCCTTGAATATGGCATCTGCGAAAGAGCTTCAAGAAACGGCAAGTTAATATGTAATTTCTTTGGAAGTTTAAGAAATTTACCGAATTGTTCCTCTGTATGGTCTTTCTTCATCGCATTGGGGTATGGCACACGAGGTTGGTACTCTGTAATTACCGGGTTTGGTTTATCATGGCTTACCTCAACCTTACCTTCCTCTACCACATTCTCTTGCTTCAATTTTGGTTCATCTAACCCTTCACTATCTTGAGCAGTTATTGCTTGCGATTGCTCTCTTGGGTTAGTTTCGGTGTTGCTAGGCAAGATACCTTGTGGTCTTTCTGAGATCAGCTTAGCAAGCTGACCTATTTGGTTCTCGATCCCTTGAATTAATGCTTGCTGATTTTTGAGCATTGTCTCGTTGTTTTGAAAACGGGTTTCTGACACTGCGATAATTTTTGTTAGCATCTCCTCAAGGTTCGGCTTCTTTTCCTGCTGGTAAGGTGGTTGTTGAAAACCTGGAGGAAATTGCGGTCTTTGATTACCTTGACCACCCCACGAGAAATTGGGATGGTACCTCCAACCTACATTGTAAGTGTTACTATAAAGATTATTTTGAGGTCTAGGATAGTTACCCATATAATTGACTTGTTCGTTCTCTGTGCTAGGGTTGTAGGATAGATATTCTGTGTTGTTCACCCCTCCTCCATTTATATCGTACTGTATTACCAGATGTACCTGCGTAGAACCATACCAACTATCAAATTTTTTATTTAAAAGCTCTACCTGGTTAGATAACATGGTAACCGCGTCAAAGTTGAAAACATCGGCTGCTTTATTAGGCATTGTCCTCATGTTTTGCCATTGATAATTATTTAGTGACATCTCTTCGATTTCTGCGAGTGGTATGTTTTATTTCACTGTCAAAAATCAAGGGTCCTGACGGGTTTCTTCTAGTCATAAACTAGAAATACCTGCCAGAATCAAAGAAAGAGAAAAATTAGCAAAGTTAAAATAAAAAAAATTGTAAATAAATAAAATGGCTAAAGTAATAAAAATTAAGCGTTCTTAATATTTTAGTTCCCCGGCAACAGCGCCAAAAACTCTGGTCGTGTGTCAGAGTCTTAAAAATTTATATAATGAATGATCTAGCCTAGAAACTAACTATGACAACGATTCAGGAAAGCGCACCTATCGAACAATAGTATAGTTTAGCGGCAAGACCAGATTGTCGAACCCAAAGGAACCAAAAGTACTAATACTAACTTTCTTTCTATTATTTAGCCTAAGAATTGAAGTGAATTATTGTTTAATCTAAAATTAACTAATTACTAAGCTAAAGACGCTAAGACAAAGAGAATGAATTGGGGAAATACTTGTGGGAAAAGCCAATTGATTAAGACAATACCCAAGGAAGAATCCACCTAGACTTCACTTGTTATCGACTCAAACCGCATCGATTTATTCACTTGACTTGATCCGTAGGATTCCCTAATGTATATTAATACTTCCGTCGAGGCTACTAACGTCTAACCATAGGTTGATTAATTGAAATCTCTTTCTAATTAAAACCCCTAGAATTGCATTAAATCGATCTATGGACTCCCATATTAGGTTTGACCCTAATCGCGATTTTTCGTCATCCTATGTCTAGGGTTGCGATCAACTCCGCTTAATTATGCTAGATCTACTCTTAGACAGGGACTCTTGCTCCACTCGCTAAGCACATCAATACTTGAATCAATACCTGAAATATCAAAGCAAGAATTAAGAACACATAATTAAGAACAAATCAAGTATTTATCATATAGTTCGAGAAAACAATAACAAGATCCGTCTTAGGTTTTATCCCCTCGTATTATCTGAGGGGTTTAGTTCATAATAATAAAAGAATACATCTCGAAGAAAAGATAAAACAAAACATAAGAAAACCCTAAAACCCCTGAAGGAATTGAAGGAGAGATCCACCGTCTTGAGTATGATTTCGGCTTCTTGAGATGAATCAACTTGCTTTCTTCTAGTAAATCCCACGATTCTGACCTCTCTGGCTCGGCTCCTTGGCCTAGCTGGACGCGCCCTGGCAAAAACACCTATTAGGTTATACTTAGGGTGTTTATATAGGCTTCGGAATGTGTTTCTTCGCCTCTAAGTATCCTAATCCGAGTGAAATTCCTCTTTGTCACGGCAGGGACACGCCCGTGCAACACACCCGTGTGAATCGACTTCAGTAGTGTTCGAGCAGCTTGCAAGAACACTGCACGGCCGTGTGCTTTGGGCCCAGGCCGTGTTGATTTCCTACTTTGGCCCATTTGGCCCGTTTTAAGCCTATTTTCCGTTCTTTTCATCCTCCTATGATCTCCTGAGTATAAAACATGAAATTAAAGGATTAAGAGCACCAAATTCCATAATTCAAGGGATAAATCATCCAAAAGCATGCTAAATGTGGAGATAAAATATGTTACTATTACGGTTTATCAAAGGGTTTTCCAGCAACCCTAAGTTCTGAAACAGTTTGGGTATTGGGCTCCGTAGGTTGGGTTAGGTTAAGTTTGGGCCATGGGTGTAATTGGGTAATGGTTTTGGGCCACTGGGTTATCTATTTGGTTTTGTAAATGGACTGTAAAGGGACATTATTTGGTTTATTATTTATTTTTTTGGTCTGTATGGGCCCGGGCAAAATGGGCCGATTACATACATCTAATCCTTCTTCTAACATGTCAGCAAAGATACCTGGCATACATCTCATAAAGGTTGTAGGAGCATTACATAGGCCAAAAGGCAGTCTTTTAAAAGCATAAGTACCAAAAGGACATGTGAAAGTGGTTTTCTCTTTATCATCAGGATGGATTGGGATTTGATGGTACCCCGAGTAGCCATCAAGGAAACAATAGTAATCTTTACCTATTAAATGATCAAGCATTTTATCAATAAAGGGCAAAAGGAAATGGTCTTATTTTGTTACATCATTCAATTTCTGGTAGTCAATACATACTCTCCAACCAGTAACAGTTCTCGTTGGAATTAACTCATTTTTATCATTCTCGACTACAATTAGACCTCCCTTCTTTGGAACATACTAAGTGGGATTAACCCATTCACTATCAGAAAAGGCATAAACAATACATGCATCTAGCCATTTAAGTAATTCCTTCTTTACCACTTCCTTCATAACTGGATTAAGTCTACGCTGAGCATTAACTACATGACTTTTTCCCTCTTCTAATCTGATCTTATGTTGACAAAATGTAGGATTAATTTCTTTAATATCAGCAATCGTCCATCCTATCGCTTTTTTATGCATTTTAAAACACTTAGTAGAGCCTCTTTTGGGTTTCTTTTAAACCTGCAACAATAATTACTAGTAGAGTATTTTGTTCTCCCAAATAGCCATATTTTAAATGTGCGAGTAATGACTTCAATTCTAATTTAGGAGGTTTAATAATAGACAGCAACAATTTTTTTGAATTTGGGACGATTTATTCTGGCTGGTCCTTACTCTGCCTCCACCAATCAAGTTGGGATACCATGTGATCATTTTCTTGCTCAGCACTTGTAACACCCCAAACCCGGCCTATGCGTTAAGGCCAGATTTGACATGTTTCACAAAATAAATATACTTTGATTCCTTTTTAAGTGAAACAGATTTCAAAATTTTGACGAAGTATTTATCGGGTAAAAGATTTGATTGATAAATCAGCAATTTGAGATGTAAAATCTTATATATCGAAGTTTTGAAAGTAGTGTTAACAGTTCGAGAAAATTTTAAAAGAAATAAAAATGTATTTTTATTTTTTTGAAAAGAATCGATGAAAATCTTGAGAGAAATTTTCCGGTTTAAAATATGAAAAATTATTATGAAATCCTTTCTAAATATTCATTTTAGAATAAATCATTTATTTAAGTTTTTAGAAAAATAATATTATAATTTGAAATACTTTAAGCAGTTTATAAAATTCTTCACATAATAAACAAAACAAAAATTAATCCAGAGACCTTATTACAACCTTAATTCAAAGTAGTAAAGTAATTAAAAATACTAAAAGAAATCCAAAATCCAAATTTAACCATTTACGAAGTATGGCCTCCACCGAGTCATCCACGGCCCAAGTCTCCATCACTGATCATTACCTGAAAGGGATAAGGAAAATGGGGGTGAGTTACTAGAACTCAGTGTGTAACCCACTTACCATTGTCCACTGGGCCAAATTCCAATTAAACTTTCAATTGGGCCAAAACCCATTTACAATTATAAAAAAAAATAATATCATATATAATATGCATATGATATGCAATTCCCAAACCAAACCTAATTTCCATCCGCTACACACCACCCGTACCAACCAAAGACACACACGTGGGGAGCTTTAGTCACCCACCCCGCCAACACACCAAAAGTAGGCATTAAGTCAGATATATCAAGTTTGTGGACAAGCCACCGGATTAACAGAATTTACATGGCATTGCCATTTTTCATATTTGTGGCGAGCCACTGCAATTACGTGAGCAGAGCTACGAACTTCTCTTCATCAATATCCCATCCCATGCAAATCATGTATATAATGCATAGCCATTCACAACAATTTATTCAGATATTTCTTACAAACATTATGGCCCATTATAATAATTTATAACATATCGGCCCATATAGCAAATATCAAATGGCCCATATAACAAATATCAAATGGCCCATATAGCAATTATTTCAATTTGGCCCATATAGCAAATATCTCAATCTGGCCCATATAGCAATTATTTCAATTTGGCCCATATAGCAAATATCTCAATCTGGCCCATATAGCAATTATTTCAATTTGGCCCATATAGAAAATATCTCAATCTGGCCCATATAGCAATTATCTCAATCTGGCCCATATAGCAAATATCAAATGGCCCATATAGCAAATATCAAATGGCCCTTTTAAGGGTATTTTCAAAATTTTCACAGTCTTAATACCGCTTTCATAGTCTTTACCAAAATAGTGATAACTATGCCATTTTACCCAATTTCACCAAAATGTGATTTAATCAAGCGATTTACCACTAACACGTTTTAAATATCTAACCCATGAAATACGGTGTGAGATTACACACTTGATTACGGTAAGCACTACGCTTTCTTGATCGTCGACACCTAAAATATTATAACGCTCGATTAGTCAATGCACGCGATTTAATAAATCTACTTTAAAACAAACGATCTAAACTTTTACCCTCAGGATCGTGAACAACTACGATTTGTCGATTTTCGGTTGACGGTCCACAACCCAGTGGAAAATCTCAAATCGCTACAACCTCGAATAGTCGATTCTCACTGGATGAGGGTCCACAACCCGGAGGAAAGTCTCGAATCGCCGAAACAGCCCTTCGTTTGAATTTAGGAGTAGGGATCGCTAACCTGCTCCTTTTGAGATCTCCACTCGGCTTCCCTTTTGAATCGTTACCACAAGCCTCCATCGATTAGTATTATGATAAGTACGGATTTCTCAAAAGGGTGAAGATCGACACCACTAATCCCGAATGATCAACAATTGGATGGATCAAACGATTTATTCCTTAAAACATAAAGTCAACAATTTATTACTCCTTAGATCATCAATCGGCTTATTGGTTACTATCAATAATCCATAACGATTTCTTACCGTACGATATTGAATCCGATGTTCGTCGTTTGACTTAAGACTTAGAGTGATGTTCGGCCTCCCGCTAGGATTCTACCAAAAGGAAAAATGATCATGTTGTGAGAGAAAAAAGGGAATGATTATTCCGATTAATAGAATCATCCCAAGACAAAAACATACATTCGGCCATAGAGAAGAAATTGAGAAGAAAATATTACTTACCGATTTGTCAAAAGATAATGTTCAAACATGAAGGAAAAAGAAGAAATAGTGGAGGGTTAATTTGCTATTAGATTCGGTTATGGAGGAAATGAATGAAAGAAAATTTTTTGATCAAGATGGAGTTTTATTTTTAAGAAATGGAAGAAGAATTGAAAGTGATTAAAAGAAGAGAAAATGTGCAAACTAGTTTCGGTTTCTCCAAAAGATGATAAGAAAAGATGATTTGGTCACAAAGGTTGGATACTTTCGGCAACAAGAAGAAAGGAGGAAGAAAATATGTTCTTTAGTGGCTTGTAATTTCGGCACAAGGTAGAAAGAAATTTGGAGAATACCAAATAGTGCAAAGAGAAAGGTTGTGGCCTAACAAGCACCAAAAATTCAATCAAAAGGCAAAGGAGAATTCGACTATCAAGGAAGGTGGAAAGAAAATGAGTATGTGACCAAACAAAAGAGAAAGACAATGCACTATTGTGCTAATATGTTTCGGCAAGGAGGGTTGCAAACTGGGAGAAATGACACAATGTAACACCCCAAACCCGGCCCAAACACCACGACCGGATCTGGCATGTCACTAAGAAGATTTAGTAAAACATGTTGCATTTTTTTTTGAAAAAAAACGTTGGTTGAGTCTAAACATTTATACCGGAAAACTTAATAATTTGATAATTTATATAAGATATAAATTCTATATGATGCCTTTATGAATTACAAACCGAAACTTAGTACATGCCCTGGTTTCAATTTTATCGGATAATTCAAGTGTATGAAAGTAAAGCCCCAAAAAACCGAAAATATAAAACTAATGGCCCATGGCCTTATTACAATGAATTAATGAACCAAGGTAACTAAAAATATTAAGAATAAACAATTTTAACAAGCCCTTTTTCTAAATCAAATAAACTCCTGCATAGCCATCTTGCGCTCCTCTCCAGCCCGGTCCGATGCACTAGGTGTCACCTGGAAACATGTTAAACAACGGGGTGAGTCACGAGACTCAGTGTGCAACCCTCATGCACCATCTGGTTGGGCCTTAGCCCACAGAACAGAATAACAGAATATCATACAACAGAAATTATGCAAAGCCAAACCCAATCCTAGGTTTCCATCCGCTACACACCACCCTTTACCTGCCAATCACACCCTTGGGGATTTCTACAATCAACCCACGCCGCTACACACCATCGATGGTAGTCATGCTGCAGTTAGCTGCTCATCGTCAGATTTGTGACATAGTCACCAGAACGGATCGTGGCAGAGCCACTACAACAGATCGTGGCAGAGCCACCAGAATAGAACACTTCCCCTTTCATCAATCACCCAACGCCGTACATACATAGAAATCGGCATACATATAAAACATATCATCTCAACAGAAACATTCACTTATGAATGACAGAAATCACTAACCTGGTGATTCGCCTTTACCCTCCACGGGTTTTTAACAACCATGCCGGGATTTCGGCATTTAACAGAATATAGACAGATTCATGCATATATATATCAGACAACAAAGATGGTGTGAGAAATTACACACCTGATTACGCTTAATGCTATGCTATCGAAATTGATGCTTTCCCTAGCCGGAATCGTGATTATCAGATCACTATGCCGCCGGTCAAATACTTCACTTTAAGAGATTGATTTGAGTAACCACCCAACAAGGTTAAATGTCAGATTAGAGATAAACCGATTTAATAAAACGACGAAGATAAATCTCCTTACCTAAATTGATTGAATCCTGAAAGTAGTATAATTCGAGTACTACCGATTAGAATCCTAGGCGATTACATCCCTTCAAATCCCGGGATGTCGCCCATGAAAGAAAACACAAGATCAGTCCACCATGTAGCCATTCGGCTATGGTCTCTAAAAGCCGGAGAAGATTGGAAAAAATATAGCACAATCGACACTTACCTCTACAGAAGGTTTCGGCTACCCCTTTGCAGAAAGATTCGGCAATCACAGAAGAAGATCGAAGCGTAGAAGATTAGAGATCTAGGAATTTCGGCTTTTAAGAAAATCCCAAAAAAAGATGAACAAGAAGAATGTTGTCTTACAAGGGATATTCGGCCAATGTGTTTGAAAGAGAAGAGACAGAAAATAACAGTGTTTCGGCGATTGATGAGACTTCAGAGGGTTTTGACTAGAAGGAAAAAGAAAAGAAAGTGGAGAGGGAGAGTGAAGTGGTGATTTCGGTAGAAAAGAAAAAGATGACAAGAACTCAGTAGGCAAATTTTCGGCACACTCTTTGCCTATACTAAACCGATTCTTCCCCCTCTCCTGTGTTTGATTTTCGGCCAACACTAGCCTCCTTGATAGATCCTCATCCTATCCCTTATCTTTCTCAAAACACCCATCCAAAAGTGTCCTACATCACACCACTTCCTCCCTCCTTTATCCAAATAATATCACATATTTTAAAACATTAAAAATCCCCTATATTTTAGCCTTGTTGTCGTCCCCCCCTATCCTCCTTTAGGTGCCGAATTTGGCCCAAAACATGGGCTCCAAGTGGCCCAAAACTTGGACCCTTAGTGACGCCAACTCCCTTCCCTCTTAGTGGCGCCATTTTGCCACTGGGCCACAAGCCCACTTTGATGTTTTAAACACAGATACCTATCTTAAATGCTCTAGAGTGTCTACACAAGAATTTAGCCAAGGCCTCAGCCCATACCCGAGCTCAATCTGAACCCCTAACTCTTAAATTAACACATTAACATATAACACACCAAAATGCACAGGCCCATTAATTCGGGATGTTACACACAAAGTTGCCAAAGGGAATTTTTGCCAAAACACTACTAAGTCTTTACCAAATGCCAACTAAAAATTCAGCTACCTATTCTCCCCAAAATCGTCCACATGCATACCCCCCTAGGATAAGAGTTTGGCCACCCAAGCTTTCCAAAACATCACCCACAAAATAAGCCTCATGTCCCCCTTTCTTTCCTATTTCCCTTGATTCCTTTCCCCAACTTCAACCTTGCCTTATTCATGTAGCCACCTTACCAAAAATAATGAAGTCAAACTTGCCATAAATACTCCTTGGCCGACACTTTAAGGAAGGAATGCAAAAATAAAAGTCAAATATGCACACAAAGGGATTCGAACCTCTTCCTTCAAGGTACTACATATGGCACCATATCCTTCTTATCAATTGTTCATTTATGCTAGCTACTTACTCAATTATTTCCATATGCTTAAAGGTCACTTACTCTATCTCCTTAAAGTGCTAAATTTCAAAAATTTCACTAGGTCCAAATAAATCTCAAGCCTTCTCAGGACCTCCTAAACATACACAATTAATAATTTAACAAGCTTAACACCAAAAACAATGCAACACATAAAATTCCAAATTTTAGGATGTTACAATTCTACCCCCTCAAAGAAAATTTCATCCTCGAAATTTACCTGATTAAAAGAGGTGAGGATATTGTTGTCGAATCGCGTCCTCAGGCTCCCATGTAGCTTCCTCCGCTCCGTGATTGCGCCATAATACCTTGACTAACGGTACCGACTTCCTTCTCAGCACCTTAACGTCCCGATCTAAAATTTGCACTGGTTCCTCCTCGAACGACAAATCAGGTCTTATCTCAATTTCCTCTACTGGTACTATATGAGAAGGATCCGATTGGTAACGCCTTAACATTGAGACATGAAATACACTATGTATCTGACTCAACTCCGAAGGTAACTCAAGCTGATAAGCTACTGGCCCAACACGTTTCAACACACGGTACGGTCCGATAAGCCTAGGGCTCAACTTGCCCTTCCTTCCAAACCTGAAGATCTTCTTCCAAGGTGAGACCTTTAGAAAGACTTGATCTCCCACCGCAAACTCAATATCCTTACGCTTGAGATCTGCATACGATTTTTGTCTATCCGAGGCTTCCTTTAACCGTGCTGCAATTACCTTTACCTTTTCCTCCGTCTCGATATCACCAGACCCAATAACTATCGTTCCCCCAATTCAGTCCAACAAGTAGGAGTACGACACCTACGACCATACAACGCCTCGTAAGGTGCCATCCGGATGCCGGATTGATAGCTATTGTTATCACGCAAACTCGCCAATGGTAGGAAATCTTCCCAACTACCCACAAGTCTATCACACAACCCCTTAGCATGTCTTCCGAATCTGGATTACTCTCTTCGATCGACCATCCGATCGAGGATAAAATGCCGTCTTTGAAAATTCAACTTGGTTCCCAAAGCTTCATGTAAAGCTTTCCAAAACCGTGATGTAAACCTAGGGTCCCCGTCCGATATAATAGACACTTGTACCCCATGTAACCCCTCACGATCTCCGCTACATACAACTTGGCCAACTTCAATGAGTAATCCGTTACGAACAGGTAGAAAATGGGCAGTCTTCGTCAACCGATCCACTATTACCCAGACGGAGTCTTTCTTAGTAGGCGATAAGGGTAGCCCACTAACGAAGTCCATCATTATCTGTTCCCATTTCCATAAGGGAATCTTCACCAGTTGCAGCAGTCCCGACGGCAATTGATGTTCTGCCTTTACTTGTTGACATGTTAAGCACCTACTCACAAATTTAGTAACCTCCCGCTTTAACCCTTGCCACCAATACTGCTCACGAAGGTCTCGATACATTTTATTTCCCCCGGGGTGCATAGCATATGGGCTACTATGTGCCTCTCGCAGAATCATTTGCCTCAATTTCGAATCTTTGGGCATACAAATTCTTCCGCGGAAACACAATACTCCATCATTATTCATTCCGAAATCCCCTTTCACACCACTTTCCACTTGCTGAAGTAAGGAACCCAACTTTTCATCTGATAACTGCTTTTCCTTAATCTGACCTAACCACATAGGCTTCACCTGAAGTTCGACTAGCAGACTACCATCTTCATACAAGTTGAGATGAGCAAACATCGCTCTCAAATCCGTTATCACCTTACGACTCAACGCGTCTGCCACCACGTTAGCCTTTCCGGGATGATACTCGATTGAGAAGTCATAATCCTTCAACAGTTCTATCCACCTCCGCTGTCTTAAGTTCAACTCCTTTTGGGTAAGGAGGTACTTTAGACTCTTATGATCCGTATAAATGATCGACTTCTCACCGTACAGGTAGTGTCTCCAAATCTTCAAAGCAAACACCACTGCAGCCAACTCCAAATCATGGGTAGGATAATTTACTTCGTGCGGTCTTAACTGACGAGATGCATAAGCCACCACTTTTCCACCTTGCATCAACACACATCCTAAACCCGTGTGTGACGATCACAAGAAAACAATAAATTCTTTTCCAGCCACAGGTTGAATCAATACTGGCGCTTCCGTCAGAATCTTCTTCAATTTCTCGAAACTTTCTTGCTGTTGATCTGACCACACAAATGGTACTCCCTTGCGCAACAGTTTAGTTAAGGATGCAGCAATCAACGAAAACCCCTCAACAAAACGCCGATAATAACCAGCCAATCCTAGGAAACTCCGAATTTTGGCCACTGACTTCGGTGGTTTCCAATCCAACACAGCCTCTACTTTTCGAGAATCAACTCTAATTCCTTCGGCTGACACAACATGTCCCAAGAAAGTTACTTCCTTCAGCAGAAATTCACACTTACTGAATTTGGCATAGAGTTGCTTTTCCCGTAATATTTGTAATACTATTCGTAGATGTGAATCATGCTCTTCTTCATTCTTCGAGTATACCAAGATGTCATCTATGAACACCACCACGAACCGGTCTAAATAGGGTTGAAAGACTCGGTTCATCATGTCCATAAATGCAGCTGGTGCATTGGTCAATCCAAATGGCATCACCAAGAACTCATAATGTCCATAACGAGTTCGAAATGTCGTCTTATGAATATCCGCCTCCTTAACCTTGAGTTTGTGATAACCCGATCTCAGATCTATCTTGGAGAAAACTGAAGCTCCTCGCAATTGATCAAACAGATCATCGATTCTCGTCAACGGATACCTATTCTTGATCGTCAACTTATTCAACTGCCTATAATCGATGCACATATGCATCGACCCATCCTTCTTCTTGACGAACAAGACTGGTGCTCCCCACGGTGACACACTCGGTCGAATGAATCCCCGATCCAACAACTCCTGAATTTGAGCTTTAAGCTCCGCTAACTCTTTCGGCGCCATTCTATAAGGAGCAATAGACACCGGATTCGCTCCGGGCAATAGCTCAATGCCAAAATCTACCTCCCGGTCTGGAGGCAAACCCGAAAGTTCCTCGGGAAAGACATCCAAAAATTCTTTCACCTTTCTAACACCTTCCACCGATAATTCCTTGGCATCCAACGCACTAATGAAGGCTAGGAATGCTCCACACCCTTTTCACACCAACTTTTCTACCTTTAAAGCTGATACCACATTTGATAGATAGTTTCTCCTATCACCTATCATCACTACTTCTTTCTCTTCCGAAGTTCTTATCGTCATCCACTTTGCAGCACAATCCAAGTTTGCACGGTGCTTCACCAACCAGTCCATGCCCAAAATAAGGTCAAACTCGCCGAAAGGCAATTCCATCAAATCCGCCAAAAATGTTTCTCCTTGAACTTCTAAGGGTACATCTCTAAACAATTTATTTACTATCACGCATTGTCCTAAAGGACTAATTCATCATCATCTCCCTAGCGGTAATCTCGGATCTAATGTTTAGATTTCCGGATATAGCACTAGCAACATACGAATGGGTAGATCTCGATATCTATCAAAGCGATAATGGTACATCGATATGAAGAACGTCACTTGGTTATCACATCAGTGCATCGCCATCCTCTCGGCGTCTAACCGTATAAACTAACCTGCTACCTCGCCTCCGTTATCCCCGGCCATTACCTCTACCCGGTGCACCTTGACCTCGACTGCGCCATTACCACCTCGACCGGTCCACGGCCCCTCGGTGGGCTGAGGCGCCTCTAGGTGAGTGTGCATCATGGTTACTGAGCTTCCCGAGTCTGAGCGATGCTGTTGAGGATAATTCTTAAGGTGATGGTCCTTAGAACCACATTTGAAACAACCACCGGTTCTCTTCCAAAGATTCACCGTGAGTATCGTCTTCCACAACAAAGACATGGTTGTATCTAATTGGTAGCAAATGGTGCTCTAGCTTGAGCTGGCTCATCATTCCCGGGCCTCTTCAAACCTTCTAGCAGACCCGAGTACTTAAAGTCCCTCTTGCTATTGCCTCTATCTCTTTCTCGGTTTGCCACTCCGAGTGCTTAGCCTCTTCGGCTATCTTCGCTTTCTCCACCAAAGGTGGCAAAATTCCTTTCTTGTTGTGGGGCTATCGGTACCATGCAACTCATCACTCAACCCGCTCTTCAAAACGCACGCAGCGTTCAGTAGTCGATTGGCACAATACCTCGGGCATAACGACTCGAAGCGAAATTTCGCCGTAAGTCGCCACTGATCTTACTTCCTTGAACCATTAAGGAATTCCTTCCTTCGGGCATCCACATAGCTAGCCCGCACATACTTTCCTTGGAATGCGCTTTGAAGAAATCCCAAATAACGCGATCGGCTTGAGTGCCCTCCCGAACAGTAAGCCACCATTGATATGCCTCGTCCCTCAACAAGGACACAGCTCCTCTCAGTTTCTGCTCGGTGGTGCACTCCAAATCATCCATAATCCGTTCCACTGTCTCGAGCCAATACTCTGCTACATTTGGGGCTACACCCGAGATACCCCTAAAAACCTCAGCACCATTTGATCTGAGTCGCTCCGATATTGACCCACGAGCTACTGGCCCCGATCTAGCCCCAGCAACCCTTTCCAAGACTCGTAACATTGTTTGGGACAGAGCAATGTCTTCTATCATATGATCATGTGATCCATTTTCTGATACAGGTGACGCCGGTGTGTCCATTTCCGGCACATGTCCTGATGCCTCAGACACAACTCTAGCACCTCGGCCTCTACCACGGTCACGTCTACCACGTCCACGTCCTCTAGCGCTCATATTGAATATTTTGATTTAATCTGATTAAAAGTTTTATGAATCAGTATACTATTTCGATATTTATTAAACAATATCTTTTGAGGTATAAGAAGTAAGGTCGTTTTCGTAAACGCATCCTATAGTCTCAATCTCTATAGTTTCAACATCTAAAACAAAAAGTTCTAGAGTGTTCCTATAGTCATATCACAATAATCATAATTATTCATTAGTAACATGTACTTACTTGACTTGGTGCTGGATACCCGTGGTGCCATACTTCCTTTAAAACATATATCGAAAATTTAAAGCAACTTAAAAAATATTTTGAACCCAAATCACAGTAGGAGTTTTGAACCGGGCTCTGATACCATAAAATGTAACACCCCAAACCCGGCCTATGCGTTAAGGCCAGATTTGACATGTTACACAAAATAAATATACTTTGATTCCTTTTTAAGTGAAACAGATTTCAAAGTTTTGACGAAGTATTTATCGGGTAAAAGATTTGATTGATAAATCAGCAATTTGAGATGTAAGATCTTATATATCAAAGTTTTGAAAATAGCGTTAACAGTTCGAGAAAATTTTAAAAGAAATAAAAATGTATTTTTTATTTTTTTGAAAAGAATCGATGAAAATCTTGAGAGAAATTTTCTGGTTTAAAATATGAAAAATTATTATGAAATCCTTTCTAAATATTCATTTTAGAATAAATCATTTATTTATGTTTTTAGAAAATTAATATTATAATTTGAAATACTTTAAGCAGTTTATAAAATTCTTCACACAATAAACAAAACAAAAATTAATCCAGAGGCCTTATTACAACCTTAATTCAAAATAGAAAAAGTAATTAAAAATACTAAAAGAAATCCAAAATCCAAATTTAACCATTTACGAAGTATGGCCTCCACCGAGTCATCCACGGCCCAAGTCTCCATCACTGATCATTACCCGAAAGGGATAAGGAAAATGGGGTGAGTTACTAGAACTCGAGTGTGTAACCCACTTACCATTGTCCATCACCAAATTCCAATTAAACTTTCAATTGGGCCAAAACCTATTTACAATTATAAAAAAATAATATCATATATAATATGCATATGATATGCAATTCCCAAACCAAACCTAATTTCCATCCGCTACACACCACCCGTACCAACCAGCACACCTGTGGGGAGCTTTACTCACCCACCCCGCCAACACACCAAAAGTAGGCATTAAGCCGTATATATCAAGTTTGTGGACAAGCCACCGGTTAACAGAATTTACATGCCATTGCCATTTTTCATATTTGTGGCGAGCCACTGCACTACGTGCAGAGCTACGAACTTCTCTTCATCAATATCCCATCCCATGCAAATCATGTATATAATGCATAGCCATTCACAACAATTTATTCAGATATTTCTTACAAACATTATGGCCCATTATAACAATTTATAACATATCGGCCCATATAAAAAATATCAAATGGCCAATATAACAAATATCAAATGGCCCATATAGCAATTATTTCAATTTGGCCCATATAGCAAATATCTCAATCTGGCCCATATAGTAATTATCTCAATCTGGCCCATATAGCAATTATCTCAATCTGGCCCATATAGCAAATATCAAATGGCCCATATAGCAAATAGCAAATGGCCCTTTAAGGGTATTTTCGAAATTTTCACAGTCTTAATACCGCTTTCATAATCTTTACCAAAATAGTGATAACTATGCCATTTTACCCAATTTCACCAAAATGTGATTTAATCAAGCGATTTACCACTAACACGTTTTAAATATCTAACCCATGAAATACGGTGTGAGATTACACACCTGATTACGGTAAGCACTACACTTTCTTGATCGTCGACATCTAAAATATTATAACACTTGATTAGTCAACGCACGCGATTTAATAAATCTACTTTAAAACAAACGATCTAAAATTTTACCCTCGGGATCGTGAACAACTACGATTTGTCGGTTTTCCCCGGTTGACGGTCCACAACCCAGTGGAAAATCTCGAATCGCTGATGCCTCAGAATTATGAACGACCTCGAATAGTCGATTCTCACCGGATGAGGGTCCACAATCCGGAGGAAAGTCTCGAATCATCGAAACAGCCCTTCGTTTGAATTTAGGAGTAGGGATCGCTAACCCGCTCCTTTTGAGATCTCCACTCGGCTTCCCTTTTGAATCGTTACCACAAGCCTCCATCGATTAGTATTATGATAAGTACGGATTTGTCAAAAAGGGTGAAGATCGGCATACCACTAATCCCGAATGATCAACAATTGGATGGATCAAACGATTTATTCCCTAAAACATAAAGTCAATAATTTATTACTCCTTAGATCATCAATCGGCTTATTGGTTACTATCAATAATCCATAACGATTTCTTACCGTACGATATTGAATCTGATGTTCGTCGTTCGACTTAAGATGTAACACCCCAAACCCGGCCCAAACACTACGACCGAATTTGGTGTGCTACAGAGAAAGTATTTTTTTTTGAAAATCCCTTTAGGCCAAATTAACTTTTTGATAAAAGATAGCGTCCGATTTAAAACATTTGAGGTGTATAAACACCATACTTAGGTTTATTTTAAAAATATTCATTAAGTCGATTGTTATGGATTCGTGTGTGCCCGATGGCACGATAAAACATTTTGCGATTAAAATTTTAGAAAACATGTGGACTTAATTTAATGTTAAGAAATAGTTTAAACAAATTAATCCAAAACATAGAATAATAAAAATTATATCTAGGAGGCCTTATTACAACTTAATTAAAATAAAACCAACATTAAATAAAATAAAACAAAATCCAAGTTCTTCTAATTAAAATTTCCATCGCATGGCCACCTCGAGTCCATCCTACTCCATCTCCGCGATCTACTCATCCGCAAAATGTTAAGGGAAAGGGGTGAGTCACCGAGACTCAATGTGTAAATCCCCACCCGGAAAATACATCTCATACACAATTCATTAATAAACATGCTCATGCAACCCAACTAGCCATCCATACTCCTTTTCTACCCCGTGTGGTCAAAACCACCGATGACTTAAAGTCACAATTTAAATGATGGGGCCAACCCATCGTGTGGTCAAAACCACCGATGACCATAGGTCACAATATATCAAATGTGGTCAAAACCATCGGTGGTACTAAACCACCGTGACCGTAGTCACAAATCAAATGATGGGGCCAACCCATCGTGTGATACCAAATCACCGGGCGTCAATCCCATAATGTAAATCTGTGGGGCCAACCCCCGTGGTACCAAACCACCGGGACGAGACGCTATGAGGTGCCAAACCTCTGGAGGTGCCAAACCTCTCGTGACCGTAGTCACAATGTGGTACCAAACCACCGTGTCCGCTCGACACGAATATCACCGCCCCTCCTCTCATCAACCCACATCAATCAATTACATGCATATACGTAAATCATGCTAATAGATTTATTTAGCAACATACATAGAGTTTACCATTAGCTATAACCACATATACCAAATATGTCATGCTTCCCGAAAGCATCATAACAACAAGGACTTACCTGGATCCTTGCTCATACCTTTTATGGTATTAAATCCCATATCTACACAAATCAGATTTAGCATACACAAAATACTTAGCACATTAATTAGCTATAAAGTGTGTATGTACACACCTGATTCAAACGCTAACTCTAAACCCCCAAAGAGTCAATCGGCCACCCTTGCTTCCTTGTCCCTATATTCGGCCAACCACAAGGTTAGTGCCATGGCCTATTCGGCCAAACCAAAACAATTGAAAAGGGTTCCTTGTGAACCCGAAACCTTACCCAAAACGTCTTTGAATACTAGCCACCACCCTCAAAGTGCTTCTGCTTCCCTAAATCGGCAATCATTAAGTTAATAGCCTTCGGCTTAATCGAATACCAAATAAAAATAGATCCTTACCACCTTACCCCAAAACCGATTGATCAGAGATGATGGACTCACTTGCTCGCTTCCAAATCCCGAAGGCCCTATAACCAATCGGTTTCGAAACAAGTGATTAGCACCCTTAACAACAATTGCCGAAACCAACACTTACCTTTGTAAAAGTCGACAGAGAACAGAGAGGGAAGAAATAGCCATTCGGCCAAACCACCTACCTTCCACCAAACCTGATTGGAACCAAACTAGAAGAGATCCACACCACACTAATATTCGGCCAAGATGAAAGCTAAAAGAAGAGGGGAATTTCAGCACACCAAGAAGGAGAGATTCGGCTATAGTGGAAGAAAGAAAATAACGGATAAGGGGAATAGGAGTTTCGGTTTTGAGAAGATGAGGAAGGAGAGAAAATAATTGAAGAGGAGGGAGTAAGGAAGAGATTCGGCTACTTGCAAAAATGGAGAAAAGAAAAACAAGATGATAGGTATGTGCTTTTAAAAGAATTCGGCACCCCCCCAAGCTTGCCGTCCACTCCCCTTGAACAAAGAGTTCAAAAATTCGGCAACTCCTTGAAACCCTCATGGCCAACCATTTGAATTAATTCAAAATATTTTGAATTAATCATATGCCTACTTTTCCTCCTTGCCACCTATTTAATATTATTCAAATAATAATCCCATTAAAAATCCCTATTAATATCCTCATTATCCTTATTTTAAGGAGTCCACATGCCGTCCACCTTCTCTCCACCTCTTCACGCCAGCATAAAAAAAATAAAACTCCAAACTGGTGCCCCCATGGTTCGAACATGGGACTTGATGGAGCAAGCTGCAATAACGCCCCTAGCCATTCTGCCAAGGCGTTTCTTTGTAACATAAACCCGTCACAATTTCTTTTTAAGGGCTCCTTCGTTAGCTCCCCCTTGTCTTAACGCCAAAAGCCAAAAATAAAAACACGCCTACTGCTGCCCGCGTCGCTCGAACCCGAGACCTGCTCCAGGCGTCACTTCCAGGCCCTTAAGTGGCGCCTGGAAGCCACTTTACCAAGGCTTGTGTTATGTCCAAAAGCGCCTATAACTTCTCTTAAGACCTCCTCGCCCAGCTTCCTTCCTAACGCAAGAAGGAAAAATAAAATACTCCCATGCCATCCTCAAGACTCGAACTCCAGACCCTTGTTGGCGTCATTCCTAGGCCTTAAGTGGCGTTCTTAAGCCACTTTACCAAGCCCCTTTTCGTGACTGAAAACGCCCACAAATTATTCTTAAGGCCTCCTCAGCCTAATTTCCTCTTTTTACACTTAAATCCAAAATTTTTCCAAAGCTTTCACCCTCATTCTAAAGTTCTAAAAACTCTTAAAACATCTCCAAATACCCTTAAAACCCACTAGCACTTGGGTTATGCTCCAAACGCATAACCCCTAATCTAGGATGTTACAGTTCTACCCTCCTTAAAAATAATTTCGTCCTCGAAATTACTTACTAACGAATAATCGTACATCCTAACTCACCGCACTACGCTTATGCTGCGCACTCTGATCTTAACAAATCTAACATATCCCCTAGAACTCATTTCTAACGTCGCGATTTAATCTGATTTAAGAAATTTTATGCATTAGAAATTTTTGTTCCACTATCTATCCACGAGTAGTTTTATGAAAAAATTTTGATAGAAGATTTGTTTCACGAGTACACATCATCCTAGGGTTCATGTCTCTAAAGTAGTCCCTACTACTACTCAGTCATGCCATCATCATATCCACACAACCATACCATCACAAGAAATAGTTCGGGGTACTTACCTGGGCGGATTGGTGCCGGAGACTCGGGCCATGCTGTTCAAAACCAAAACCATTTTCACAAAGGCCTACCAAAACATTTTGGGCCTTGGGCCCCCACAGCCAAGCTTTGAACTGGGCTCTGATACCAATTTTGTAACACCCCAAACCCGGCCCAAACACTACGACCGAATTTGGTGTGCTACAGAGAAAGTATTTTTTTTTTTGAAAATCCCTTTAGGCAAAATTAACTTTTTGATAAAATATAGCGTCCGATTTAAAACATTTGAGGTGTATAAACACCATACTTAGGTTTATTTTAAAAATATTCATTAAGTCAGATTGTTACCGATTCAGGTGTGCCCGATGCCACGATAAAACATTTTGCGATTAAAATTTTAGAAAACATGTGGACTTAATTTAATGTTAAGAAATAGTTTAAACAAATTAATCTAAAACATAGAATAATAAAAATTATATCTAGGAGGCCTTATTACAACTTAATTAAAATAAAACCAACATTAAATAAAATAAAACAAAATCCAAGTTCTTCTAATTAAAATTTCCACTGCATGGCCACCTCGAGTCCATCCGGCTCCATCTCCGCGATCTACTCATCTCGCAAAATGTTAAGGGAAAGGGGTGAGTCACCGAGACTCAATGTGTAAATCCCCACCCTAAAAATACATCTCATACACAATTCATTAATAAACATGCTCATGCAACCCAACTAGCCATCCATACTCCTTTTCTACCCCGTGTGGTCAAAACCACTGATGACTTAAAGTCACAATTTAAATGATGGGGCCAACCCATCGTGTGGTCAAAACCACTGATGACCATAGGTCATAATATATCAAATGTGGTCAAAACCACTGGTGGTACCAAACCACTGGTGACCGTAGTCACAAATCAAATGATGGGGCCAACCCATCGTGTGATACCAAATCACTGGCGTCAATCCCATAATGTAAACTGTGGGGCCAACCCACTGTGGTACCAAACCACTGGGACGAGACGCTATGAGGTGCCAAACCTTTGGAGGTGCCAAACCTCTGGTGACCGTAGTCACAATGTGGTACCAAACCACTGGTGTCCGTCGACACGAATATCACTGCCCCCTCCTCTCATCAACCCACATCAATCAATTACATGCATATACAGAAATCATGCTAATAGATTTATTTAGCAACATACATAGAGTTTACCATTAGCTATAACCACATATACCAAATATGTCATGCTTCCCGAAAGCATCATAACAACAAGGACTTACCTGGATCCTTGCTCATACCTTTTATGGTATTAAATCCCATATCTACACAAATCAGATTTAGCATACACAAAATACTTAGCACATTAATTAGCTATAAAGTGTGTATGTACACACTGATTCAAACGCTAACTCTAAACCCCAAAGAGTCAATCGCCACCCTTGCTTCCTTGTCCCTATATTCGGCCAACCACAAGATTAGTGCCATGGCCTATTCGGCCAAACCAAAACAATTGAAAAGGGTTCCTTGTGAACCCGAAACCTTACCCAAAACGTCTTTGAATACTAGCCACCACCCTCAAAGTGCTTCTGCTTCCCTAAATCGGCAATCATTAAGTTAATAGCCTTCGGCTTAATCGAATACCAAATAAAAATAGATCCTTACCACCTTACCCCAAAACTGATTGATCAGAGATGATGGACTCACTTGCTCGCTTCCAAATCCCGAAGGCCCTATAACCAATCGGTTTCGAAACAAGTGATTAGCACCCTTAACAACAATTGCCAAAACCAACACTTACCTTTGTAAAAGTCGACAGAGAACAGAGAGGGAAGAAATAGCCATTCGGCCAAACCACCTACCTTCCACCAAACCTGATTGGAACCAAACTAGAAGAGATCCACACCACACTAATATTCGGCCAAGATGAAAGCTAAAAGAAGAGGGGAATTTCAGCACACCAAGAAGGAGAGATTCGGCTATAGTGGAAGAAAGAAAATAACGGATAAGGGGAATAGGAGTTTCGGTTTTGAGAAGATGAGGAAGGAGAGAAAAATAATTGAAGAGGAGGGAGTAAGGAAGAGATTCGGCTACTTGCAAAAATGGAGAAAAGAAAAACAAGATGATAGGTATGTGCTTTTAAAAGAATTCGGCACCCCCCCAAGCTTGCCGTCCACTCCCCTTGAACAAAGAGTTCAAAAATTCGGCAACTCCTTGAAACCCTCTTGGCCAACCATTTGAATTAATTCAAAATATTTTGAATTAATCATATGCCTACTTTTCCTCCTTGCCACCTATTTAAGATTATTCAAATAATAATCCCATTAAAAATCCCTATTAATATCCTCATTATCCTTATTTTAAGGAGTCCACATGCCGTCCACCTTCTCTCCACCTCTTCACGCCAGCATAAAAAAAATAAAACTCCAAACTGGTGCCCCCATGGTTCGAACATGGGACTTGATGGAGCAAGTCGCAATAACGCCCTAGCCATTCTCGCCAAGGCATTTCTTTGTAGCATAAACCCGTCACAATTTCTTTTAAGGGCTCTTCATTAGCTCCCCTTGTCTTAACGCCAAAAGCCAAAATAAAAACACGCCTCTCGCTGCCGCGTCCACTCGAACCCGAGACTGCTCCCAGCGCCACTTCCAGCCCTTAAGTGGCGCCCGGAAGCCACTTTACCAAGGCTTGTGTTATGTCCAAAAGCGCCTATAACTTCTCTTAAGACCTCCCTGCCCAGCTTCCCTTCCTAACGCAAGAAGGAAAAATAAAATACTCCCATGCCATCCTCAAGACTCGAACTCCAGACCCTTGTTGGCGTCATTCCTAGGCCTTAAGTGGCGTTCTTAAGCCACTTTACCAAGCCCCTTTTCGTGATCTGGCAACGCCTACAAATTATTCTTAAGGCCTCCTCACCCTAATTTCCTCTTTTACACTTAAATCCAAAATTTTTCCAAAGCTTTCACCCTCATTCTAAAGTTCTAAAAACTCTTAAAACATCTCCAAATACCCTTAAAACCCACTAGCACTTGGGTTATGCTCCAAACGCATAACCCCTAATCTAGGATGTTACGCTTTCTACCCTCCTTAAAAATAATTTCGTCCTCTAAATTACTTACTAACGAATAATCGTACATCCTAACTCACCAACTACGCTTATGTCACACTCTGATCTTAACAAATCTAACATATCCCCTAGAACTCATTTCTAACGTCGCGATTTAATCTGATTTAAGAAATTTTATGCATTAGAAATTTTTGTTCCACTATCTATCCACGAGTAGTTTTATGAAAAAATTTTGATAGAAGATTTGTTTCACGAGTACACATCATCCTAGGGTTCATGTCTCTAAAGTAGTCCCTACTACTACTCACTCATGCCATCATCATATCCACACAACCATACCATCACAAGAAATAGTTCGGGTACTTACTCAGGCGGATTGGTGCCGGAGACTCGGGCCATGCTGTTCAAAACCAAAACCATTTTCACAAAGGCCTACCAAAACATTTTGGGCCTTGGGCCCCCACAGCCGAGCTTTGATCTGGGCTCTGATACCAATTTTGTAACACCCCAAACCCGGCCCAAACACTACGACCGAATTTGGTGTGCTACAGAGAAAGTATTTTTTTTTTTTGAAAATCCCTTTAGGCCAAATTAACTTTTTGATAAAAGATAGCGTCCGATTTAAAACATTTGAGGTGTATAAACACCATACTTAGGTTTATTTTAAAAATATTCATTAAGTCGATTATTACCGATTCAGTGTGCCCGATGGCACGATAAAACATTTTGCGATTAAAATTTTAGAAAACATGTGGACTTAATTTAATGTTAAGAAATAGTTTAAACAAATTAATCCAAAACATAGAATAATAAAAATTATATCTAGGAGGCCTTATTACAACTTAATTAAAATAAAACCAACATTAAATAAAATAAAACAAAATCCAAGTTCTTCTAATTAAAATTTCCATCGCATGGCCACCTCGAGTCCATCCTACTCCATCTCCGCGATCTACTCATCCGCAAAATGTTAAGGGAAGGGGTGAGTCACCGAGACTCAATGTGTAAATCCCCACCCTAAAAATACATCTCATACACAATTCATTAATAAACATGCTCATGCAACCCAACTAGCCATCCATACTCCTTTTCTACCCCGTGTGGTCAAAACCACCGATGACTTAAAGTCACAATTTAAATGATGGGGCCAACCCATCGTGTGGTCAAAACCACCGATGACCATAGGTCACAATATATCAAATGTGGTCAAAACCATCGGTGGTACTAAACCACCGGTGACCGTAGTCACAAATCAAATGATGGGGCCAACCCATCGTGTGATACCAAATCACCGGCGCCAATCCCATAATGTAAACTGTGGGCCAACCCATCGTGGTACCAAACCACTGGGACGAGACGCTATGAGGTGCCAAACCTTTGAGGTGCTAAACCTCCGGTGACCGTAGTCACAATGTGGTACCAAACCACCGTGTCCGCTCGACACGAATATCACTTTGCTCTCCTCTCATCAACCCACATCAATCAATTACATGCATATACGTAAATCATGCTAATAGATTTATTTAGCAACATACATAGAGTTTACCATTAGCTATAACCACATATACCAAATATGTCATGCTTCCCGAAAGCATCATAACAACAAGGACTTACCTGGATCCTTGCTCATACCTTTTATGGTATTAAATCCCATATCTACACAAATCAGATTTAGCATACACAAAATACTTAGCACATTAATTAGCTATAAAGTGTGTATGTACACACCTGATTCAAACGCTAACTCTAAACCCCCAAAGAGTCAATCGGCCACCCTTACTTCCTTGTCCCTATATTCGGCCAACCACAAGGTTAGTGCCATGGCCTATTCGGCCAAACCAAAACAATTGAAAAGGGTTCCTTGTGAACCCAAACCTTACCCAAAACGTCTTTGAATACTAGCCACCACCTCAAAGTGCTTCGCTTCCTAAATCGGCAATCATTAAGTTAATAGCCTTCGGCTTAATCGAATACCAAATAAAAATAGATCCTTACCACCTTACCCCAAAACCGATTGATCAGAGATGATGGACTCACTTGCTCGCTTCCAAATCCCGAAGGCCCTATAACCAATCGGTTTCGAAACAAGTGATTAGCACCCTTAACAACAATTGCCGAAACCAACACTTACCTTTGTAAAAGTCGACAGAGAACAGAGAGGGAAGAAATAGCCATTCGGCCAAACCACCTACCTTCCACCAAACCTGATTGGAACAAAACTAGAAGAGATCCACACCACACTAATATTCGGCCAAGATGAAAGCTTAAAGAAGAGGGGAATTTCGGCACACCAAGAAGGAGAGATTCAGCTATAGTGGAAGAAAGAAAATAACGGATAAGGGGAATAGGAGTTTCGGTTTTGAGAAGATGAGGAAGGAGAGAAAAATAATTGAAGAGGAGGGAGTAAGGAAGAGATTCGGCTACTTGCAGAAATGGAGAAAAGAAAAACAAGATGATAGGTATGTGCTTTTAAAAGAATCCTGCACCCCCCCAAGCTTGCCGTCCACTCCCCTTGAACAAAGAGTTCAAAAATTCGGCAACTCCTTGAAACCCTCTTGGCCAACCATTTGAATTAATTCAAAATAATTTGAATTAATCATATGCCTATTTTTCCTCCTTGCCACCTATTTAAGATTATTCAAATAATAATCCCATTAAAAATCCCTATTAATATCCTCATTATCCTTATTTTAAGGAGTCCACATGCCGTCCACCTTCTCTCTACCTCTTCACGCCAGCATAAAAAAAATAAAACTCCAAACTGGTGCCCCCATGGTTCGAACATGGGACTTGATGGAGCAAGCTGCAATAACGCCCCTAGCCATTCTGCCAAGGCGTTTCTTTGTGACGTAAACCCGTCACAATTTCTTTTTAAGGGCTCCTTCGTTAGCTCCCCCTTGTCTTAACGCCAAAAGCCAAAAATAAAAACACGCCTACTGCTGCCCGCGTCGCTCGAACCCGAGACCTGCTCCAGGCGTCACTTCCAGGCCCTTAAGTGGTGCCTGGAAGCCACTTTACCAAGGCTTGTGTTATGTCCAAAAGCGCCTATAACTTCTCTTAAGACCTCCCTGGCCCAGCTTCCCTTCCTAACGCAAGAAGGAAAAATAAAATACTCCCATGCCATCCTCAAGACTCGAACTCCAGACCCTTGTTGGCGTCATTCCCAGGCCTTAAGTGGCGTCCTTAAGCCACTTTACCAAGCCCCCTTTCGTGACCCAAAATGCCCACAAATTATTCTTAAGGCCTCCTCAGCCTAATTTCCTCTTTTTACACTTAAATCCAAATTTTTTCCAAAGCTTTCACCCTCATTCTAAAGTTCTAAAAACTCTTAAAACATCTCCAAATACCCTTAAAACCCACTAGAACTTGGGTTATGCTCCAAACGCATAACCCCTAATCTAGGATGTTACATAAGACTTAGAGTGATGTTCGGCCTCCCGCTAGGATTCTACCAAAAGGAAAAATGATCATGTTGTGAGAGAAAAAAGGGAATGATGATTCCGATTAATAGAATCATCCCAAGACAAAAACATGCTTTCAGCCATAGAGAAGAAATTGAGAAGAAAATATTACATACCGATTTGTCAAAAGATAATGTTCAAACATGAAGGAAAAAGAAGAAACAGTGGAGGGTTAATTTGCTATTAGATTCGGTTATGGAGGAAATGAATGAAAGAAAAAGTTTTGATCAACATGGAGTTTTATTTTTAAGAAATGGAAGAAGAATTGAAAGGTGATTAAAAGAAGAGAAAAGGTGCAAACTAGTTTCGGTTTCTCCAAAAGATGATAAGAAAAGATGATTTGGTCACAAAGGTTGGATACTTTCGGCAACAAGAAGAAATGAGGAAGAAAATATGTTCTTTAGTGGCTTGTAATTTCGGCACAAGGTAGAAAGAAATTTGGAGAATACCAAATAGTGCAAAGAGAAAGGTTTTGGCCTAACAAGCACCAAAAATTCAATCAAAAGGCAAAGGAGAATTCGGCTATAAAGGAAGGTGGAAAGAAAATGAGTATGTGAACAAACAAAAGAGAAAAATAATGCACTATTGTGCTAATATGTTTCGGCAAGGAGGGTTGCAAATTTGGAGAAATGACACAAAGTTGCCAAAGGGAATTTTTGCCAAAACACTACTAAGTCTTTACCAAATGCCAACTAAAAATTCAGCTACCTATTCTCCCCAAAACCGTCCACATGCATCCCCTAGGATAAGAGTTTGGCCACCCAAGGTTTCCAAAACATCACCCACTTAAATAAGCCTCATGTCCCCTTTCTTTCCTATTTCCCTTGATTCCTTTCCCCAACTTCAACCTTGCCTTATTCATATAGCCATCTTACCAAAAATAATGAAGTCAAACTTGCCATAAATACTCCTTGGCCGACACTTTAAGGAAGGAATGCAAAAATAAAAGTCAAATATGCACACAAAGGATTCGAACCTCTTCCCTCAAGGTACTACATATGGCGCCATATCCTTCTTATCAATTGTTCATTTATGCTAGCTACTTACTCAATTATTTCCATATGCTTTAAGGTCACTTACTCTATCTCCTTAAAGTGCTAAATTTCAAAAATTTCACTAGGTCCAAATAAATCCCGAGCCTTCTCAGGACCTCCTAAACATACACAATTAATAATTTAACAAGCTTAACACCAAAAACAATGCAACACATAAAATTCCAAATTTTAGGATGTTACAGCACTGTCCCCTTCTTTTGTTTCGTAATCGTTTAACTCTTTCATAATTAACTCCAACTGGTTACATTGTAAACTCAAAATTATATAGGATTTTTCTATATATTTTTACCACCTTTTGACTTAATAATTATATTAATCTTGAGTAATTACTAATAAATTAAGTGGATTTTGCTTAAATGTTAATAATGGACATGAATTTATAAAATATGCAAAATTGTGATTTATTACATGATTTTTGTGTATAAATTACATTATTTCATGTCATTTATTAATGTGTTGATTTTTATCATGTAGTGGGGCCAGAGGCGAAGCTAGGAAATTTCAAGAGGGGGCCGAGATAATGAAAAATAATAAATTTAAAAATAAAAATTAATTTAATAAAAATAATTTAATAAATAAAAATAAACTAGAAAGAAATCTTAAAATTTATTTGAATTGCACTCTTCGAACCTAGACCTCACAAAAATCATCAATTATTTCGTTTATATCAAATTTTTATGCAATTTCTTTCTCAATGTACACAACCAAAGAACTTAAAAAAATCATCCTCTATCTTACTACGAAGTCGAGTCTTCACAATCTTCATAGCAGAAAAAGCACGTTCTGAGGATGCTGTTGAAACTGGAAGAGTCAATATAAGACGAATCAATTTTTCAACGACTAGGTACATGACTGAGTTTCCACTCTCAACCAAGCTTCTACAAAGTTCAGAAAGTGTTGATATTTTTCTCAAATCAGGATGCTTACATACATCAAGTTCATAATGCTTCAACTCATATGGGAGACGTTTTTTCTCTTGATGAGAAAAATCTTCTGGATAGAACGTGTTTACAAGAATGCAAATTTTATCAATATCAAATAACTTGAAAAACTCCTTGGGATCTAAAGCTGTAGTAAGAGTGAGAAGCTCGACAACAAGTTCATTAAACCTGCTCTTCAATTCTTGCAACTGAATATCTATTGTAGCAAAAAATATATCCACTCGATAATGATGCTCCACTGTAACATCTTCCTTCTTGTTGTGACTATGACCCACAATGTATTGAGCATTCATATCTGGAAAATCCAACTCCCAAGTGTCACAAAAAGATATCACATTTTTCAACAATTCATTCATTCCATCATCTCCCAACTTTTGAATTAAATCTTTCATTGTCAAAACTAAACTCATGGCATTTAATATATCTTGAGAACGGCGTTGCAAAGCTTGACAAAGGTTATCAGTAACCCCTAAAACTTCCTTCATTATATGCAAAATAAAAATAAACTCAAAAAATATCAATTTATTATATGCGTTATGAGCATCTCCACGTTGAGAATAGTTAGAAGCGGTATTTTTTAGATTTTCAAGGATCGTGCTAGTAGCATTGTACATCTTCAGTAAATTAGTAATTGAATTTAAATGGGAACTCCATCGAGTCTCACCAGGACATTGTAAAGTGCCAATCTGATTTATTCATGTATGCTTAGTATGACAAAATGATTATTTTATAATAATTATATATTTTTCGACAAGAATTTTACCGAACTTGTATGAATTTGAGTTAAAAAGGGCATGAAAAAGTGTGTATATTTTCGTGTTTCCACACCCCCAAACATAATTCATTACTCGTCCCGAGTAATGTACAAATTTGAAAATAATTTCTCAAAAACACCTTTGAAAAATTGCTTCAAAACAACATTTTTTCCCAACAATCATGAATTTGGTATACTTATGCTCAAGAACAAGAAATTTGATATTTATGCTACTTATGTATACATATCATTCAAATTAATCTCAATCATTCTTATGATAGAAAAAATTAGACTAAATGCTTCCTAATAAAGACATGTTAATCCCTACCAATTTGATTTTATTCCCTTATTCAAGATTAAGATGCAATCGTTAAGTTTAACTTATGCCTTCACATGTTGAACATAGCAATTTCTCTCCATTAATGTAGGTAGCATAGAAACTTGAATCAATAGGTCTTTAAAAAGGTTGTAACTTGGCTAGGCTAGGGGTAGGTAAGAGATAGATAAATTTAGGCTAAATGTAACACCCCCAAACCCGGCCCATTCACTATGACCGAATCTGGTTATGTCACTGGGAAAGACGGTTGGAAATCTCTGACTTTAGAATTAAACTTGAAAATTTATTATCTCTGAAAATCGTGTCCATTTAAAATTTAATAAATAATATAGCTTGTTGAAAACTTCCGAATTAAAACATTATTATAAGTTGCTATAATATAAATCTTTTGCGAAAATATTCCTAAATGTAGTGTAAACTTCAACATTAATAAATAGAGTACTTTAAATCAAAGAGGCCCTTATTACATCAAATAAAATTCCAAAATATAAAATACTTAAATAAAGTAAAACATCTTACGTATGAAAATCTCCTTCTCGCATGGGCCACCTTGTATCCACTCCCACTCGGTCCATTACTCGCGACTCACTGCGATGGTTGAAAATAATTGGGTGAGTCATCACAGACTCAAAGATGTGTAAGTTAACCATGAAATCCACCCACATGCTAGCCACATAATATCCCAATTATCAAATGCAACAAGTAATATATATATATTCATTTTAAGCATTTACCACAATCTGGGCTTGGCCCACATTCAAGTCATACTCAAATCTTTGGGCTAGGCCCATTTCTCAATAAACCACATATCATCTGGCTTGACCCATTTCCACGTATGTTCCCAAAACATACCTATCCACATGTCATATTGGGCTTGGCCCATTACCATATTATTACAAAAATAATGCAACATGATTCCCAACCCAACCTAGGGTCCATCCGCTACACACCCCCTTATCCAAATACCACACACGAGGGGACTATCGAGTCACCCTCTCCTTTTCCCTCCAAAAAGGCAACCAATGCCATCCACGATGTAGCGTATAGCTAACATCAAACCACGATGGAGCACACAAAGCAATCCATCAAGCCAAGATATGGCATAGAGCCGATATCAATCAAGGTAACCACGCGAACCAAATCGCAAAGATCCACAACGCGACCTCAGTCAGCGCCAATCCACGATGTAGCACAAAGCTGGCATCAACCACGTACTCGAAGTACACCCGTACCTTCTTTTCATAACCCACCCATGCACATGCCACATAAAATATAATCGTGATAGTGCATGCACATGCTTATTAACGCTCTATAAACATACTCATAAACAAATAATCACACCGCAATAGATCCGATACTAACTCGGTCATCGCTATACCCTTTAGGGGTATATATGGCACACTTATTACTTGCACTTGTTAGTAAAACATATAACACATAAAACCCGGAAACAATGGGTTAGTTACACACCTTATTACTAGGAGTTCTAGACTCTCGATCCTCGGCGCTAACGCCTAGCGAAACTACGGCTATTTGCTTAACGTTTTTACGTTGCACGTCCACACCCCGTGCAGCGGTCTCGCATGCAGCGAAAACGGATCTCTTCTTGAACTTTGGGATGGGGACTTTCCTTGCCCACCTTGATCGGGTACTCGAATCCACGTCCATCGTAATCACTTAATTAGAACCCTTTGGTTAAATGTCATAACACAAAATCTCAAGCGAACAACTACAATTTAACTACTTACCGGAACGATCTAAAATCTCAAAGGCTCCTCTGTACTTTGTCGATTTGCCCCTTGATGAGTCCAAATAATTCGAGACCTTCCTTTAGACTCCTTGGCGCTGGCTACAAGCTCTAAATGTCGACAGCACTAATCCTCACAGGTTCGGCACCAAGCTTGGCTAAATAAAAGAGAAAAGGTTTCGGCTTCACTACCAAATGAAGTTGGAGCATTCGGCCAACACAAGGTGCTGTTATGGAGTTTTGAAAAGAGTTTGAGAAAGGAATGGGAGTTCGGTCAAAGCGCAAATAGGGAAGGGAAAGAAGAAAACAAAAGAAATATTGACTACAGAGGCCAAAGGAGAAATCGGCACACCAAGAGGGAGAGGCAAAAGACTTGATGAATAACTAGCACTCTACCCTCCCCTATTTATACTATACTGGCCTAGCTCCAACCTCCCACAAAAATCCCATTATTTGCTCCTACAATTCCTCCCCAACACTCATTCAAAAGTTTGAATGAGTCAAACCTCTTCCTAGCAAAAATTTAAAAAAGACCAAGTCTTCTCCACCTTTTAAGCCTCCAAAAGCCACCCAACTTCTTACCTCTCTCGACGCCAAAAATAAAGGCCAAAGTCTTTGCCTTCAGCACTCGAACACCGCCCCATCCCTTGCACCTCGAGGCGTCACTTCCCCAAGCTCTTAGTGGCGTCTCCCTTGCCACTTTACTAGCTCAATTCTTATGTCTAATTCCCTCAAATAATTCTCTTAAGACACCCATCGCCAAGCTCCCCTTTTTTACTTAAAAATCCAAAAATTTTCTAAAGCATTCTTTTGCCTTCTAGGGTTCTCCAAACCCCTAAAAATTCCTCCAACATGACCATAAGCCTACCAACTGCTCGGGCTATGCTCCAAGCGCATAACCCCTAAACTAGGGTGTTACAATTCTACCCTCCTTAAAATAATTTCGTCCTCGAAATTACCTTACTAACAACCGTCCATACAACCTATTTTACCACCTTACGCTTATGCTGCGCACTCTGATCTTACTAAGGCTATCTTACCTACACAATCTCTAAGTTCATGCTCAAAATTCGAAGCAACACAGAAAAGGCTAACTCATAAGCAAACAAAGTAATTAAAGCATGTACCCAAAGCAAAGAAGCTTTCCTAATATCACATCCTTGGTTGACTCCGACTAGAACCATTCCTTCCATGACTTGAACCACAACCCCTCGTCGCTCGAGGACAATCCTTGACCATATGTGCCTTAGATCCGCACCGAAAACATTCTTTACTATTTCCCCAACACTCTCCTGTGTGAGGTCTTCCACACCGAGCACAGATACGATTCCGATCAGCTGGTACAAGTGCACGCACAGGATTCTCGGTCCTTGGTCTCTTCTGGACATTACCAAACGATGCTGACGGTCCAATATTTCTCTTATTCTCGTTCCTATTCTTCTCTCGGTTTTCTCTTATAGTCTTTTTAACCTCCTCGGCAATCCGAGCTTTCTCTACCAGCATGGCAAAATCCCTTTCTCTTTGTGGCGCGATCAGCTCCCGCAACTCATCTCATGACCCATCTTGAATCGAACACTCCTTTCATAATCGGTAGCCACGATTCCTTTGGCGTCTTGACTTAGTCGCACAAACTCGACTTCATACTCGCTATCGACTTACTTCCTTGCACTAGATTAAGAAACGCTTTCCTTTGCGCGTCTAAGTAACTTGCTCCAACGTACTTTCCTTCAAACTTTTCCTTAAAGTACTCCCAATCCAATTGATCTGCGGTACACCTTGTTTGACAATGAGCCACCAACGATAAGCTTCATCCCAAGAAGAAGCGAACACAGACCTTTTTAGCTTTTCTTCGTTGGTACAGTCCAAATCGTCCATAATTCTTTCAACTCCTTCTAGCCAATATTCTGCTATATTCGGAGCCACTCCAGATACTCCTCTAAATATCTCAGCTCCGTTCAATCTAAGCCTTTCCGATACTGACTTTCGAGCTCCGCTTCCTACACTAGCTCCTGCTACTCGCTCGAGCACTCGCAACATGGCCCGCGAAACTTCGTCATCTTCACCTATCTGATCTTGTTCCTCCGCGACCACTGCTGGTGGCGACACTTCACTTTCTGACCCATGGCCAGACCCTACTGGTTCCGATGCGGCCATTCTACCTCTACCGCGTCCCCTAGAGTTCATCTCTATCGTCGCAATTTAATCTGATTAACAAGTTTTATGCATTAGAAATTGTTCCACTATTTAACCACGAGCAAATTTTATGGAATGAAAGATATTTAGAAGTAGTTCTTTCGATCACACAAAGTCTCAGTTCAAGTTCCCTATTCTATCTCAGAATATCACCCACACATCCGTTCATCAACAAGACACATTCCTTCCTCAATAGAGGCACATTCAGTGGTATCTACCACCCACATTCACTATTCGAACATTTCTGCCCGTTTCTACCCAAGGGGTATTTCCGTCATTTTGTCCTACTGAGACATTTTCGTCATAAACCAAAGCGATTCAAAACTTTAATAGGTCAGGGATCTTTTGAAATTCCCAAAATTGAAGAGTATTTTCAAAATTTCGCAAATTGAAGGTATAACAGGATTTTGGTAACTAGGGGTATTTTGGTAATTTGTCAATCAGGGTAATTTCGTAAATTTCCAAAGTCGGGGTTATTACTTTGAAATACAGAAAATTGGATACTTTTGCAAAGTAAGAAAATTTTATTAAGCTTGGGGTTAAACCGTAAATTTTGAAAGTCGAGGGGCATTTTAGTAATTTTCAACATAGGGGTAAATTTTGGAAGTTTTAAAACTAGGGGTTTTAAAACAGTGAGGCAAATCCCTTTCGGGTTTTAATAATTGGTTTAGCCTATGAACAAGTCCTCTTGGTTAAGATGAACCGTAGCTACGCACTGGTAGGATTCCAAATGAAGAGAGGTGAGTCACGAGGATCGCTAAGTACCGTGCTCTTCCGATCCACTCTTAGACATGCGCACAATGGTTGCCACACCTTAACTCGGCGACTTAATCACAGGTTTGTTTAGTAATTTTTTTTTTTAAGTCTTATGCATATGTTTGAGTAGACTAGTCCTAGGGTTCAACAGATCCTAGTTCACTAATCTACGAGCCCAACTAAGCCCATAACAGTTCATATATCAAATTACTTCAGAAGTCTGAAGTACTTACCTGGTGGACTCGGGTCGGAGGTACAGGTGCCATGCCAGAATAACCTGAAAATATTTCATAAAAACCCACATTTTTTGAAAAGCCCATTTTGAAACGTTTTTGGGCCCAAAACCCTCAAAGCCGAGTTTTGAACCGGGCTCTGATACCAAACTGTAACACCCCCAAACCCGGCCCATTCACTATGACCGAATCTGGTTATGTCACTGGGAAAGACGGTTGGAAATCTCTGACTTTAGAATTAAACTTGAAAATTTATTATCTCTGAAAATCGTGTCCATTTAAAATTTAATAAATAATATAGCTTGTTGAAAACTTCCGAATTAAAACATTATTATAAGTTGCTATAATATAAATCTTTTGCGAAAATATTCCTAAATGTAGTGTAAACTTCAACATTAATAAATAGAGTACTTTAAATCAAAGAGGCCCTTATTACATCAAATAAAATTCCAAAATATAAAATACTTAAATAAAGTAAAACATCTTCTGTATGAAAATCTCCTTCTGCATGGGCCACCTTGTATCCACTCCCACCCGGTCCATTACTCGCGACTCACCTGCGATGGTTGAAAATAATTGGGTGAGTCATACAGACTCAGTGTGTAAGTTAACCACTGAAATCCACCCACATGCTAGCCACATAATATCCCAATTATCAAATGCAACAAGTAATATATATATATTCATTTTAAACATTTACCACAATCTGGGCTTGGCCCACATTCAAGTCATACTCAAATACTGGGCTAGGCCCATTTCTCAATAAACCACATATCATCTGGGCTTGACCCATTTCCACGTATGTTCCCAAAACATACCTATCCACATGTCATATTGGGCTTGGCCCATTACCATATTATTACAAAAATAATGCAACATGATTCCCAACCCAACCTAGGGTCCATCCGCTACACACCCCTTATCCAAATTTCTACCACACACCGGGGGACTATCGAGTCACCCTCTCCTTTTCCCTCCAAAAAGGCAACCAATGCCATCCACGATGTAGCGTATAGCTAACATCAAACCACGATGGAGCACACAGCAATCCATCAAGCCAAGATATGGCATAGAGCCGATATCAATCAAGGTAACCACGCGAACCAAATCGCAAAGATCCACAACGCGACCTCGATCAGCGCGCAATCCACGATGTAGCACAAAGTCGACATCAACCACGTACTCGAAGTACACCCGCACCTTCTTTTCATAACCCACCCATGCACATGCCACATAAAATATAATCGTGATAGTGCATGCACATGCTTATTAACGTCTATAAACATACTCATAAACAAATAATCACACCGCAATAGATCCGATACTAACTCGGTCATCGCTATACCCTTTAGGGGTATATATGGCACACTTATTATCGCACTTGTTAGTAAAACATATAACACATAAAACCCGGAAACAGATGGGTTAGTTACACACCTTATTACTAGGAGTTCTAGACTCTCGATCCTCGACGCTAACGTCTAGCGAAACTACGGCTATTTGCTTAACGTTTTACATTGCACGCGTCCACACCCGGTGGCGGTCCAGATGCATGAAACGGATCTCTTCTTGAACTTTGGGATGGGGACTTTCCCTTGCCCACCTTGGATGGTACTCGAATCCACGTCCATCGTAATCACTTAATTAGAACCCTTTGGTTAAACGTCATAACACAAAATCTCAAGCGAACAACTACAATTTAACTACTTACCGAACGATCTAAAATCTCAAAGGCTCCTCTGTACTTTGTCGATTTGCCCTTGATGAGTCCAAACAATTCGAGACCTTCCTTTAGACTCCTTGGCGCTGGCTACAAGCTCTAAATGTCGACAGCACTACTCCTCACAGGTTCGGCACCAAGCTTGGCTAAATAAAAGAGAAAAGGTTTCGGCTTCACTACCAAATGAAGTTGGAGCATTCGGCCAACACAAGGTGCTGTTATGGAGTTTTGAAAAGAGTTTGAGAAAGGAATGGGAGTTCGGTCAAAGCGCAAATAGGGAAGGAAAGAAGAAAACAAAAGAAATATTGACTACAGAGGCCAAAGGAGAAATCGGCACACCAAGAGGGAGAGGCAAAAGACTTGATGAATAACTAGCACTCTACCCTCCCCTATTTATACTATACGGCCTAGCTCCAACCTCCCACAAAAAATCCCATTATTTGCTCCTACAATTCCTCCCCAACACTCATTCAAAAAGTTTGAATGAGTCAAACCTCTTCCTAGCAAAAATTTAAAAAAAGACCAAGTCTTCTCCACCTTTTAAGCCTCCAAAAGCCACCCAACTTCTTACCTCTCTGACGCCAAAAATAAAGGCCAAAGTCTTTGCCTTGCGAGCTCGAACACTGCCCCATCCCTTGCACTGAGGCGTCACTTCCCCAAGCTCTTAGTGGCGTCTCCTTGCCACTTTACTAGCTCAATTCTTATGTCTAATTCCCCAAATAATTCTCTTAAGACACCCATCGCTAAGCTCCTTTTTACTTAAAAATCCAAAAATTTTCTAAAGCATTCTTTTGCCTTCTAGGGTTCTCCAAACCCCTAAAAATTCCTCCAACATGACCATAAGCCTACCAACTGCTCGGGCTATGCTCCAAGCGCATAACCCCTAAACTAGGGTGTTACACTAAAAACCCTAGACTCAGCTTCAATCGAACCTTCGGAATATTTACCTTCAATACACCAACTTACTTTGCTTTCACATGTTCTTTTGTACATCTATTTTCTTTCAAGTACACATGCTCTTTTTTGTTCTTTTTCTTTTCTTTTTCTTTTTTTTCTTTTTTTACGAGCATTTTATTGTATGTACTACAATTTTTTTTGAGCATTTGATACTTATTTTCAAAGAATGTTCTGAATAGTACTGAGTCTAGTGTTTGGGATAATTTAAAGATAATTAAGAGAGAAGTGATGGCTAAATATTGCTAGGGTTTAAATAAAATTAGGCCATATAGTCTCAAATTTGGGTTTCAAGAGATAAAATTTCATCAAGTTTGGCTTGAAAGGCTCAAACGGTCCAAACAAAAGTTGCCTAAATCATTTTCAACATTCCATGCTTCCTAGGATTTCGCCTCAAGAAACTACTAAGTCAATTCTAGAGGCTTAAACTTTCATGCATGCCTAACTTTCCTAAGGAACTAGAAAAAAAATTATGGTATGATTTGCATGCTTTATTAAAAATACATTTATGTCATTATTAAGCTAACATAACAATTATTGAAATAATAGAATTTTATTCATACTGAAGTTTAGCATACTTAACAAAATTTCAATTTTTTGAACAAAATATATCATAATCATAATTAAAAGAAAATTGTATTCTGAGAGGAAATAATTTCAATTTTTCAGTCCCCCCTACTTAAGATGAACAATGTTCTCATTATTAGAAGAGAATAGATACTATACACCAGGCAGGATTCTAGAAAATAGGAGGTGAGTCAATTTGACTGCTTAAGTACCAAGCTCTCTCTAGATCCAATCCTAGACATGTATATATCTATTGCCACACTTTGTACTTTGCAACTTGTTCATTTTTATTTATGATTTCCACCTCTTGTTTTATTATGCGAAAAATAAAAATCATAATAGAACCTAATCCTAAAACATTAAATAACCTAGGAAAGAAAATGAAATAAAGTAAAGATCCCCCCCTTTTTATTTATTTGCAGATCCCTCAGAATCTGACTCATCTTTTTCCTTCCTCGACATTGGAGTCCATGGTTCAAGTATAAAGTCTGGAAATTCAGGCACAAAATAAACAAGTTATGAAATATATATTCTAAATGCATCTTTGATTGAGTCATCTCGTATTTTTGAGTATCTCCAGTAATCTTGTTACTGCAACTACATGTGTTGTAGCATAGCCATTATACCAAACTGTTCACTTCGTGGAATGGTGCTAGATAAAGGGACTCTCAGCGTCAAACTTAGGAAATTTGTTAAGGGTGGTTTTAGTTTTGGGCAGGTGGGTGAGTAGCTGAGGGTAAGGTTTAGAGTTGAAGAGGGTGGAAGTTTTAAGGATAGTTTAAGTGCGGTAGTTGGTGACTTCGAATAAAGGTGTTTGGGGTGGTGATTCAGGGAGTTAAGGGCTGCAACATTAAGGGGTTAAGTGAGATGCACTATTGGGCTACTTGGGAGTAGAGGTGGAGCAAGGTAAGGGCTATAGGTTTGTACGGAAAATGGTTGAATATTTCCCTTCCTAGAAGTGTCTTAAGCCCAATGGCAGCTCCTTTTTGGATCCTAAGCTCCTGTACTGAAAGTAAACTGAATTAGTGCTTGGCTTAAAAGTTGACACTTTATTTAACAAAACAAAGACTTAAATTCTTCGGCCTACTAAGAAGAATATTTTCAAAAAATTATATTAAATTAAACTCCCAGGAAAGACTAGATGGGTTACAGATGGACCCGCTTACGTCTCAATCTCCTAGACAGATTTTTAATTAATGTCATGAACCAAAAAAAAATTATCTAAGTCTACCATTTTTTTCAAATGAGAAAAAAAACTAAAAATATAAAATAACGATAGAGAAAGTGAAGAGAACTCCCTCCATTTTATTCAGGATCGTCATTGACTATGGTGGTGTCAAATGGCCATTTGTCATACCAACCATAATCATCTAGGAAGTAATCAAATTCTTTCCCATCAAATCTGTCCAACATCTTATTAGGGAAAGAAAACCCGTAATGACCTTTCTTGGTGGCCTTGTTTAACTTCCTGTAATTCCTACAAATCCTCCAACCCGTGTGTAACATCCTAAAAATTTGAGTATCGTTATGATGCATGTTTTGGTGTTTAGCTTGTGTATGATTAAATTTTTGCATGCTTAATATAGTCTTGAGAAGGCTCGGGATTATTCGGAACTAGAATAAATTTTAGTAGTGAGTATTTTATTGAAGTGGATCAAGTGATTATGATGCTTAAGTTAATTTAAGTGACTAAAGCTAGCATAAGATGAGCTAGTAGCAAGGTGGTGTTGGCGCATGAGTGATTGCTTGAGGGGAGAGGTTCGAATCCCGTGGATAGCATTTAGGTGACTTTTATTTTTGTACTTGTATGGCATGTGTCGGTCAAGCTTTACTTATGGTAAGGTTGGACAAATTCTTTTATGGGAAGTAGACTAAGGGAAAAAGGCAAGCTTGAATTAAGGGATAGAATTAACTTGATTTTGGGGGTAGGATTCTAAAGCTTTGGAAAGTGGAGGAACACAAGGCATGATACAAGGAAGTTGTCTTGGAAACTTTTGCATGGCCATTTTGACCATGTATTTGGACGGCATTATGGACAAAGAGGGGGAGTCGAAATTTGGTGGTTAGTTTGGGGTAGGATGGTAGCTTGTTAGAATTCTTTTGGTCATAATTTTTGCTCATCCAAAACATCTTTCCTATCATTTCCTTTCTCTCATAGTCGAATGTGTCTTTAGCTTGGAGAAAACAACTTTGTTGAGTTTCATTTAGGCATTTCTTTTTGACCATTTGGTCATTTTTGCTTATCACTCTAGTATCCCATTGTGTGTCTTTCTCCTAGTGCCGAAACTACCAACACAAAAAGCCACTCCTTTTTCCTTCTCCTTCCCCATTGCCGAATGCATATTGTTCCTAAACTCATCTCTTTTCTCCTTCTCTTTTATTCTTTTTGAAAACTGAATTATAACACCTTCTCTCCATTCTCTTTTCTTCCTCATTTTTATTTATCATTCAAATATTTTCTTCATTATTTTTCTCTCATGGCCGAATGATACTAATCCCATTTTCTTCAATTTTCCCTTCAAAGCCGAATCTTCTATTCATCTATATTGTCTTGTTGATTATTCTTTCAACCCTCGTTTAAACAATAGGTAAGAGCTTTCTTTTTGGTTCTTCTGTTGGTTTATGGGTTGTTTTGGCCGAACCTTAAGTGTGGTAAAGGAGAGCCTTTTTGATCGAAACCATTGTTCATTTCTCTTAGATAATTCCTTTCGTTATTTTGTTATAGTGAGATAGTGGTGGGTCGAATCATCACATTTTCGAAGACTTCGTAAAGCCATTCGAGTTGGAACATATTTGTCAAGGAATCCTTTGGAAATCACTCGGGATTTTAAGGTAAGCCGAGTTTGCTCTTTTAAGCCATTAGTATTAAATTTCTGATATATGGTAGGACTAATAATCTTTTGTCAATAGAGACAAATAAGATAGGGATGAAAAGGGTTGTTAATAGTGTTCGGAAGAGGGGCAGTTCTGCTATTCCCCTAAATTCAAGCGAAGGATTGTTTGACAGAATCCGAGATTTTCCACCGGGTTGTGGACCCTCATCCGGCAAAAATCAATTATTTGAAGTCATTCGTACTCTCGAGCCATTGTTTGTTAAGTGGTTCTTCATCGGGTTATGAACCATCAATCGGGGAGAAATCGCAAATAGTTGTCATTCGAGATTCCGAGGGTAAGGATCTAGATCGTTAATCATTAGAATAGTTTTATATTAAATATTAGTGTTCTAATCAAGAGTGACATATATTTAGGTATCGACGAGCGGGAAAGTATAGTTCTCACCGTAATCGTGTGTGTGTAACCCATACGTATCTCATGGGTTATATTACCGTAAGCGATAGAATAAAAATCGTAAAGTCGATAAAATTTGAAAATACGGTATATTAGCACTTTTTGTGTGAATGCATGAAACCGGTATTAAGATTGTGGAAAATTACGGTTTTGCCCTCAATGGGCTATATCTTAGAAAAAAAATGATATTTTGGGCCACATGATTATTTTGATAAATCGGCCAAAGTGTGAAAATTGTGGAAAAAAGCCACATGTGTATAATGGGCCAAGAAATCGCTAGATCGTAAATGGGCCAAGGTTGGCTAGTTCGTTAAAAAGGGCCAAATTGCTGTTTTGGACTAATGGGCCAAATTGATAATTTGTAATATGGGCTTTTTGTTGAAATTTATCTCATGAATATATTGTTATGCATTATATATATACATGACTGCATGGGTTGGGATAAATGACGAAGAGAAAAATGGCCTGTTGCCAAATATCTAGTTCGGTGGCTCTGCCACAAATATTATAAATGGCCTATTGCCAAATATCTAGTTCGGTGGCTCTGCCACATATATTATAAATGGCCTGTTGCCACAAATATTATATCTGGCTTAATGCCTGCTATTGGTGTGTTGGCGGGGTGGGTTGACTTGATCCCCACGGTGTGTGTTGGTTGGTACGGGGTGTGTAGCGGATGGAAATTAGGCTTGGTTGGGAATTGCATAACACATGCATTAATTTTTATACTTGATTTATATATATGCATTGTACATTTGTAAATGGGCTCAAGCCCATCTAATTGCTTAAAAGGTATTGGCCCAAAGAACACGGTAAGTGGGTTACACATTGAGTTCTAAGTAACTCACCCGCTTTTTTACCCCTTCTCGGTAATGATAATTGATGGAGGCTTGGGCGGGGATGACTTCGTGTGGAGGCCATACTACGAATGATGAGTTATAAAAACTTTGAACTTCTTTTAAGTATTTTTATTTAAGTACTATTTCAATTGCGATGTAATAAGGCCTCTGGTATTATTTTTATGGATTTTTATGCGTGGATGGATTTTAATATGTTTTAACTACTTTAATGGGGTTGTTAATCTTTTATAAATGTTTTTCTTAAACTTGCGTATAAAAAGAGGATTTTTTTTATATATCACTTACTCGTAAAATTTTGTGAAAACTCTTTTATAAATTTATTTCAACCAATTATTAAAGTTTTTAACCAATTATTTCTCTGAAAAAATCAATTTGTAAATTCTTATGTTTTAAAAACATGGTGTTCAAATAAATCTCGATTTTTGATAAACTCCAACTTCAAATCGTTTTCAAGAATTGTTTTCATTAAAAACATTGATGCTTAAGTGTAAGTTCGTTTTATGTGGCATGCCAAGTCTGGTCTTAACGCGTAGGCCGGGGTTGGGGTGTTACACTGTGACTCGAATTTGTGAAATAATCCATCCAGTACCCTTCTTATGCCTTTCCAAAATCACAAGTGCCTCTTCTTCTTGATCTTTGGTAAACTCAACTGAAATAATGACAGGCAAATTCGAAGACAGACCCAAATAGTCATATTTCAAATGAGGAGACAAAATCTTCAGTTCTAATTTAGCTGGCTCTTCAATCAACTACTTTGGTTGCGTATACTCCTGAGATGATAACTCTAATGATTTGAATGGAACTTCTTGAGTGAATTCCTTCGAATTAGCTTCTAACCAAGCCAAACATTCCTTATCTTCATCATCACTTGCTGAATCCTCCAGTAGAATATGTTCTAACGGAACGGATCGTCTAAAGAATTGAGCTCTAATTCTGTAGAAGCCAGCGATTCCATCTTCGAAATAGTAGAGCAGTCTTCAACTATATATGGGGATTTAGCGGCATCGAAGTCATTAAAAGTCACCTCATCATCAAAGATTTCTTTCAACTGATTATCATTTTGCTACTTCTGGAATCGTTCAGGATATGGCAGTGGTGGAATCTTAGCTTTAACCAGACAACTCTTTTGTGGAAATTTTTCTGTATCCAACAAGAGTGCTTGGTAATCAGAGCTAACTGGTTTAGAGTTTACCTCATCAAAGATCATTGTATCTGACTTTTTTGGAACAGGAGTTTCAACACTTGGTTGAACTTCCTCTTTGTCTTGAGCTACAACAGGTTCATCTTAAACCTCAACCACCTTGTGCTCCAATGTCTTTCCACTTGGAAAAGAGACTGCTTTACAATGTTCTTTGCCCAAAATTCTTGGATTTTCTGTGTCGCTTGGCCAAATATCTTGAGGTTTATTTAGAAGTTCATTGGTTAGCTAACCCATTTGATTTTCCAGATTTCTTAAAGTGTATCATTCTTCACTATGTATGCCTTCAGCAGATTCTCAAGATCACTTGAAGATTCAGTTGGTGGGGGCTATTACACTTGTTGAGAATATTCTGACGGATAATTTGGTCGAAATGGCATAACAGAGTCACTATGGTCCGCCCATTGATTACTCTATGGAGAAATTGGATGATTCTGCCATGAAGAGTTGTAAAAATTTGATTGCGGACCATTCCAATTTTGATTTCCCATGTAATAATTTGACTCTTGATTCGATGGGCAATTTTCAAAGAAATGGCCATCTCCACTGTATTCACAAGAAATATTCTCGAACTGGTTCGGCTGCTGACCTGACAGATTACCATTGAAACCATTAACAATTATGTTCTTAAGCATAAAAGACATAGATGATACCTGGGCTGCCAAAGAAGTAAGTGTGTGCACTTCATGTACTCTTGCTGCTCGTCTTTCTGAGGCTGCTCGGTTGGTTGGCCACTGATAGTTATTGTTGGCAATTCTTTCAATAATCTCATAAGCATCGTTATAAGACTTAGAAAGAATGGCTCCATTTGCCGAAGCATCTACCATCATTCTAGTATGACTATTAAGACCAATATAGACAGTCTCTATTTGAACGCAGCAAGGAATGACGTAATGAGGGCACTCTCGTAATAACTCATTGAACTGATCCCATGCCTCATATAAAGATTCTTCATCAAGTTGCTGAAATGAAGTGATTTCATTTCGGATCTTGGCGATTAAAGATGGAGGGAAATATTTCATTAAGAAACGTTCAACCAACTCATGCCATTTAGTTATGGAACCGGACGGTAGAGAGTTCAACCACGCTCGTGCTCTATCTCTTAAGGAGTATGAAAATAATCTCATACTCAAGGCATCCTCAATCACCCCAACTAGTGTAACACCCCAAACCCGGCCCATTCACTACGACCAAATTTGAAATGCCACTGCGGAACATATTCGAAAATATTCTTACTTAAGAGTAAAAACCGTTAAAAAATTGTTGCCTTTAATAAAACATTTTTTTGTGACTTAAAATATTCTAAGTAAAAATTTAATTGTTATAAAATACCGGATTCAAAACTTTATTATGTACAGATTTAAGAAAATAAAACCATTGGCGATAGATACCTCAATTGTCAATCCATAATAAAACATAATAATAAAGATACTTAATAAAAATACTTAAATACTTTAATGGGCCTTATTACAATAAACACTTAATCAAAATACTAAAATATAAATACTTAATTAATTAAATTATCTTCTGCATGGGCCACCTCGTATCCACTCCAACCCGGTCCGATCATCATATCACCTGCGATGTTTGAAAAAATATTTGGGTGAGTCACACGGACTCAGTGTGTAATTAATCCACTGAATTCCACCCACATGTTAACCACGTATTAACCCTTTTATCAGATAACAAAATAGCATACTCACATATTAACACATTCTGGGCTTGGCCCATATTCATATCACATTCATCCAATAGGGTAGTTACCCACAAAATTTCCACATACCGGGCTTAGCCCATTTCCACACCGATCCACATATCAATCGGGCTTGGCCCACTTCCACATTAAATACTCATATCACATTAATCCACACATCATATACAATTATGCAAAATGCACCCAACCCAAACCTAGGGTCCATCCTCTACACACCCCCGTATCCAGCCTACCACACACCAGGGGATTATCAAATCACCCTCTTCTTTTTACTCCAAAGGCAATCACTGCCGTCCACGTACAATTAAGCACAATAATCCACAACGCGACCTCAGTCAGCGCCAATCCACGATGTAGCCATAGCTAACACCAAAACCACGATGGGACACATAGTCACTCATCAACCACGATATGGCACATAGCCGATATCAACCACGATGAGGCACATAGCTACTCATCAAACCACGCGAACCAAATCGCAATTAATCCAAAACGTGACCTCAGTCAACGTCAATCCACGATGTAGCTCAAGGCTAACATCAAACCACGTACTCGAAGTACACCCTGTCCTTCTTTCATATCATATCCCACCCATGCACATGTAACATAAATAATGATATAATATAATGATGCATGAGCATGTTCATCAAGCATAGTCATAACACATATTCATACTAATAATCACATATCATCAGGTTTGGTACTTACCGTATTATCGACATACCCCTTGAGGGTATCCATATCACAATTTCCACTGCACTAGTTAGCACAATTTTAACACATACAGATATAACACAAAAACCCGGAAAACGGTGGGTTAATCATACACCTGACTTTCTAGCGAAATTCCGAACTACTCGAATCTAACACGATCTAGAATCCCGATACTCTGCTTACTTTTCGATTAGCCCCTAAAAATCATAATACACAATCGGTCATACCTAAACTTATAAAATGGCCTATGGCCGAATACCACATTAACTCACCTTGAGTAGTCGAATCCAAGAGGCTCTTCTAAGACTCCTTAACGCTGGCACTATTGTTGCTTGTGAAGACTAAATGAGAATAGGTCGGCTCTTTTATGGTGAATAAGAAAACACAAAAGTAGAGGAGTTTATCGCCTAGAGGATTCGGCTATGGTTCACCAAAGTATTTCGGCTTTTAAAAGAATTCTTAAAGAAAGGAAGAGAAGAAGGAGTTGAGAAATACGCATGATGGCAAAGGGAAGATTCGGCTAACAAAAATAAAAGAAAGGAATTGGGAAAGGGATATAGATTCGACCAAGAACAAATAGAAAAGAGGAATGAAACATAAGCGGCTTTGCACAAGGGAAAAAGGGCACTAATGGGGAAAAGAAACTAAATTCGGCACCCCTATTTATACTACTCAATTTCAGCACTCCTACCTCCTCTCAAATTCCACTTCCTTCTCCTATAATAACTCTTGAACACATATTCAAAATATATAAAATAAATCTATACTAATCTTCTATTTATCAACTTAAAATAAATCCACCTTAATTAATAGAATAAAAATTATCCATCATTAATCCCTTATCAAACTCCTAAATCATCTCTTATCACCTCTTCAAAAACAAATAAGATAAAATAAAAGCTTTATCTCCTCTTTATCTCTTATCCACATTTAAACTAAATAAAATAACACCTCTATTATCTAAAATAAATAATACAACCATTATCTCTACCTATTCAAAATAAACAAATAAAATAAATCTGACACTTATCCTTACTCCAGCCGAATTTCAAAAGGATAAAAAGCTTAATCCACTTTCAATTAAAAGTCTAATTGCCGTCCAATGCTTCTCTCTCTCTTGACGCCAAAAGCCAAAATTAAAACACCCAACTGCTACTCCCGTGCCTTGAACCTGGGACCTGTTGGAACCCTCAACTGCAGGTAACGTCCCTGCCACTTTGCCAAGGCGCTGACTGTGATATAACCTCCCCAGACTTTCTTTTAAACCCTCTTTCGCCAGGCGCCTTCTTAACACAAAAATAAAAGTCCTTCCTGCCTCCTTCGCAACTCGAACCTGGGCCCTCTACCCATTGCTTGAGGCGTCACTTGCCCAAGCCTTAAGTAGCGCCTATGCCCACTTTACCAAGCCAACCCTTGTGTCATAAATCCCTACGAATTTCCCTTAAAGCCTTTTATCCTAGTTCCCTTTTGACGCAAAAATAAAAGTCTCTGATGCGCCCCGCGTTACTCGAACCTCTTTCCTCCTGCACTCCCTTTTGACGCAAGCCTCAAGCCCCTAAAGTAGCGTCCCAAGCCACTTTACTAAGCCCAAGTTCATGTCCATAACCTCCTACAATTTTCCTTTAAGGCCTCCATCGCCCAGCTTCTTCTTTTAAGCACTTAAAACAAAATTTTCCTAAGGCATTCCCTTTTTATCCTAGAGTTTTTAAAAAAACCTTAATACATCACCAACCACACTTAAAGCCTACTAACACTTGAGTTATGCTCCAACCGCACAACCCCTAATCTAGGATGTTACAACTAGTTTAAATGAGTCACTCACTTCCATGAATAGCCGAAGATGAAGATCTGGATCTTCAGTAGGAATCCCACTAAATTGACCCATATTTTGCAACATTTGGAACATGACCGGTTTCAACTCGAATTATTGTGCCTCGATTTTGGGTCTCCTAATACTCGGATTGAGCTCGTTGAATAGAGGAATGCCATATTGTTGAATGGCATAGTTTCTATCATCGGCAAAAATGATCGGATTATGAGTATTATAAGTGAATGTTCCTCCTGGATTTTGGTTTGGATTTTCGAAATTCATATCTTCGGTCCTTCTTTGGTTCGCTTGTCTTCTCCTTTGTCAGAAAGTCCTTTCAATTTCACGATTTATGGGAAGTAAGTCAATAATTTGATCAATACTCATAAACACCAGAAACAAACATACAAAAAATGGAATTAAAATTTAATAGAAAAAAATAGACCAAAATGCAAAATTAACAATTTCACAAATAATGTCTTTTAAAACAGTCCCCGGCAACGGCGCCAAAAACTTGGAATGACGGAAATGTGCAAGCGTACACAATCGCAACAAGTAATAAAATGACAAGTAAATGTCGAGTTATCGTACCCACAGGGACTATGAAAAGAATTATTTATGAATGCAATTTAAAACACTTTGGTGAAGAAAATTATTTTGTTTTGAAGAGGTGATTAAAAACTAGAAAACAGAGTAAAATAAATAAAATAAAATAAAGTTCCAATGCACGATTTCAAAAGATGATTTTAATCAAGATGACATAATTGTGTTAGATTAATTACATTTCTTAACTTAGAATTATTAAACTCATGTTTATGTTGTTACGAATAAATTCACGGCAACTCGGTAATTTGCAAACTTATGAACATACTCATCTACCAAAATCCATTCATCTCTTGACTATATCTCTATGTCAATTCTACCGATTAAACAAACTTTAATAGGCAAATTTGTTAATGCACATACATACTTATGAAATTAAAATAATCTCTTGTACATATCTCTATGCCAATTCAAACAATTAATTCAATTTCATAAGCACATAAAAGACCACGTGAGGTAACAATGTATTTCTACCTTGAAACAGTTTAATAACAATAATCTTGCAAGTTATGCAAGGCAAATGTATCGTTAGATACCGTTGCTAATTTAACCCTCGGCTACCTTAGATAATTAAACATGCACTGATTAAGTATCGTGTCAATTAATTACAATTTCAATCCATTTAAATAATTAATTCATTAGTTACCTTACAATTGTAATGCAAGAATAACTTAGTCATGGTTTTACTTAATCAAACATCTTACCGAGGCCTATAACAACACAAACACAATTTTAATAAATTAAGTAGACGAAATGCAATCAACCTAACATGAATTAAATTTAAGTCATATCAATTAAATTAAATATTTCAACATCACAAATATTCATAGACATGTTCATCATAACAACAACAAAAATTAAAAGGATAGGGAACAAGAATCAAATCCGGTGTTTCTCCGTGGCTTGACTGGTTTGCTCCACTCTTCCTTCTCTGCTTGTTCTTGTCGAACCGAGGCTGCTACAAACACTTTAATGCTGCTCCAAATGGTGGATGAATGACTCTTTTTCAAGAGGTGAAATCGGCAAGAGAATAAAGAAAAATGGATGGGAAATGCAGAGAGAAAAATGAGAGAGAAGAGATGAGATGAGAAAGTTGAGGTGTGTTGAAATGAGCAGCCAATGGGGGTTTTTATAGGTTGAGAGGGCTGCTAAAAAATAGCCAAAATCAACAGCCAAAGAGCCCCCCATGGTCGGCCACACATGTGGCAAGTTTGAAGTTTTCAAACTTGCTATATTAAGGTAGGGGCAAATCTAGAAAGGCACAAATAGTGGAGGGGTTTGTTTGCAATTTGAAAAAGTCTTCAAGGGCCATTTTGCAAGCTAATTAATCAGCCAAGCAAGCTAATTGGGTCAGCATGTGGGACGGTTTTGGGCTGCCCAGTACTTGGTCGGTTCGGTTTTCTCGGTTCAGCTCAACTAGGCCACTTTTCATAATTAATTAATAATAATTTGTTTAACCCAAATTAAATTGGATATAAATTAAAATTAATTATATTACGTATTAATACACATAATTTGGACCGTCTTAGGCTGAAAAATTAATTTGCCTTGATGCTTCAAAATTGTTTCTCGATTTTGCGCTTCTAGCAGTGTCTACTGAGTCGTTTTTCGCCCTTTGGGCAAATCTGTCAAAAATAATCAAAATTAATCAAAATTAATTATAAAATTAATTAAAATTAATTATGTTAATAATTTAAGTACAAAATGATTATTTTATAATAATTATATATTTTTCGACAATAAATTTACCGAACTTGCATGAATTTGAGTTAAAAGGGCATGAAAAAGTGTGTATATTTTCGTGTTTCCAGTCACACAGCCTGGCCACACAGCCATGTGACCCCTGTAGTATGAATTTTTCTATATTTTTCCATGAAGTCCTAATTTTTTTTGATTTAGTGCCAAATTGTTTCTAAAGTGTTTCTAAGGCCTCAAGGGCTCGAAAAAGGGACGTTACGCATGTGTTTGATTGAATTTTGCAATGATTATGAAATGTTGTAAATGAATTATTTGAGTTACGTTTTTACGGTAATTCTCCGTAACCCTATTTCGGCGATGGATACGAGTTAGGGGCATTATATGGGCTACCGCTCCAACCGTTTAACTTAGTTTCTGCCTTGTCGACTCACTTGTTATACTCAATGTTTTATCTCTCGCTAACCACTAGCGAATTAATAATGGCGGATACCCCTTACCTAGAATAGGGTCCCCTTTATTTTCTTTGCCTTGATAAGACCACACACATGCCCAAATCCTCTTTTTGTCAAATTTGGTGGAGTCCCGTATTAGCAAGCTTAACCGCATTCTCTGATATTTCTATCAGTTATTCTCTTTTTCATAGTTCGACGGATTCTCTTATCATCTCATTTACCCTCGTTCTCAGATGTGTCATAAACCATTTCCTTGTTTTTTTTCATTTTTCTGGTTCATCATCCTGGCAAACTTTATCTGACGTCATAGCCCAGCTATGGTCTTACAAAGTACACCCCATGTTTATTTTCCTAGAGGACTTCATATGTTTCCATAGTCGAGCTATGGTCTTACACAATGTAACCTATGTCTATTGTCCTGACAGACTTCATAAATTTCCATAGTCGAGCTATGATCTTACACAATGTAACCCCATGTTTATTGTCCTAGCAGAGTTCATATGTTGCCATTGCCGAGCTATGCTCTTACATAATAAAACCCCATGTTTACTACCCTGAGGATTTCATATGTTTCCATAGCCGAGCTATGGTCTTACACAATGTAACCCCATCTTTATTGTCCTGGCAGACTTTCGATTCCAAGGAATTAATAAACCTCTTTCGATGTGTCGTCTTGAAGGACTTAGGGTAACCGCCATCGCGGTGTCACTCCATAGAGTCGATCGATCATCGTCACGATGTTGCTCTAGTGAGCCAACCGATATCATTCCACGATGCCACCCAATCTTCATTAAATCCCCAATTAGTCCATTCACCAAGTATTCCTATCTTCAACTACCCCTTCATGGTACTTCCCTCTATACCCCACATATTATATACATTACAAGCATTTCACATATATAATTGTATTTATATCATTAGAATGTAGTACGCCACCCACTATGTAACACCCCAAACCCGGCCCATGCGTTATGACCGGATCTAACATGTCACATGAGAAAAACATGTTAAATCCTTTTTATTTGTACTAAAATAGGTATTATTTTGTTATAATCAAGAAAAAAGTTTGATTTGAAATATTTGATAAAGTACTACTAACCTCGAAGGTTGATTGATAAATTGATAATTTGAACTAGAGATCTTATAAACCATGACTTTTGAAAATATTGTTGATAATTCGAGAGAAAATTTCTGAGTTAAATATATTTGTAAAAGCTTGTTATGTACTCCATTTGTTAATCTATTTTGGAAAATCTTTATTTATATTTTTAGTAAAATTCCCATTTAAAACAATTTAAGCAAGATAATAAGTTCGTCAAACATAAAGCAAAAATAAAATATTCCAGAGGCCTTATTACAACATAAAAACCCAAAATAGTAAAAGTACTAAAGTGAACGGAAATAGAAATCTAAAGTTCAATAAAAACCATTTCTGAAGTATGGACTCCACCGAGTCATCCATGGCCCACGTCCACTTCACTGAGCATTACCTGCAAGGGTTAAGGAAAAAGGGGTGAGTTACTAGAACTCAGTGTATAATCCCCTTACCACCATCCACTGGGCCTGAATCCATTTAGAATTAACTTGGGCCTAAGCCCACTTACAAAATAATATTAATAAGACATGTATGCAACCCATCCCAGCCATCCAACACACCCCCGTACCAGCCAATCACACCTGTGGGGATCAAGTCAACCCACCCCGCCAATCACACCAATTCGCAGGCAAGTTGCCATTTATAATATTTTTATTATGGCCAAGCCACTGATATCATACGTAAACATTTTTAATAAACATTTTATTGTGGAAATGCCACCAGGCTACACTTCTCTTCAACATTTTTCCCAACCCATGCAATATATAACATGCAACATACATAATAAAGCATAATATCCACATATATGTACAATAATCATTAATACAATAATTTAATAAGATGAATAGGCCCATTATAAAACCATGTAATTTGGCCCACTAAGGCATTCTAGAAGATCGGCCCATAGGGGCATTTTGGTAATTCAGCCCATAGGGGCATTTTTGTAATTCGGCCCATAGGGGCATTTTCGTAATTCAACAAATTTAATACCGATTTTGACAAATCTTTTAAAAATAATATACTTTAAGCAAATTTTCTCATTTTATGCCATATTACGATTTTTAGCCGAATGATAATAACAATCTACTATTAAACATGTTATCGAATCATGGATCTACGGAATTACGGTGTGAGATTACACACCTGATTACGGTAAGTATCAAACTCTCTTGATCGTCGGCACCTATGACAACATAATACTCGATTAATCTAATGAATGAGATTTTTATTAATCTAAATCTAAACCAAGCGATCTATTGAAACGCTTACCCTCGATATCGTGAACGACCACGATTTGTCTATTCTCACCGGATGATGGTCCACAACCCGGTGGGAAATCTCGAATCGCTGATACCGCTCTATGCTTGAACTTAGGAGTAGGAATCGCAAATCCACTCATTTTGTGTTCTCCAATCACTTTTCCTTTCAAATCGGTTCCACTTGCCTCCATTGGAAAAAGAATCTTAATCAAAACGATATTGCGATGATATAAAACGATTGTCTAAGGAAAAAGGTTCGGCTTACCACTATTTCCGTATGATCAACAAGTGGATAGATCGAGCGATTTAGTCCAAAAAAATAAACGATTAGTCACAACCATTATTCCATTTAGCAACTAACCGGTTAACGAAAAAGATTAAAATGAACCATGACGAATCCCTTACCTTAATGATGATGAATCCGATTTCTATCGATTGACTTATGGCTACGGATGAGACAAGATTATGAGAATCGGCTTTCCTCTATAACACTACACTAGAAGAAAAACATGATTTAAGAGAGTAGGAGAGATATATTTTGATAAAGAAACAAAGTGAAATACCGATTAGTGATGGACACACATATTCGGCTAGGAAGAAAAAAGAAAATGAAGATGAAAAGAGGGGAATGAAGTCACTTACCAATTCAGTCAAGAAAGGAGTGTCCAACACAAAAGAAAAAGAAAAGAAGAAGAAGAGACTAGGTGTTAATAGGTTCGGCTAGTGAAGAGAAAAGAGAAAAAGAGATAGAAAAGAAGTGTTAGGGAGTTTCGGTTGACACATAAATGAAAATGATCAAAATGGTCAAGATGATCAATATGAGATGGGTGTTTCGGCAATAAGGGAAGAATGAGTATAGATGGATTGAGAGTTTCGGCATAACAAGGGAACAAGATGAACAAAATGCAAAGAGAATTTTGGCTAAAACAAAAGAAGAGAGTTGGGAAGAGAAAACACCAATATGCTAAAAAGAAAGTAGGCCTTCCAAGCACTAATTTGCCAAATGACTAATGAAGAATTCAGCTACCCAAAACCCCCTCTCAAACCGTGTATCATCTTTACCAAAAGATGAACATTGACCAAATAAAATCTTTCCAAAACACCTTCCACACTATAAGCCAACATGTTCCCTTCTCTTTCCTTCTCTTTCATTTCATTCCTTGTTTTTCCCTTGTTTTCCTCCTTACCATATTCCCTTAGCCATCTTTCCATAAATAAAAAAGTCTCCCTTACCAAAAATACTATCATGGCCGACACTTAGGGAAGGAACACAAAAATAAATCCCAAAATTTGCACTAGGTGGGATTCGAACTCCACCCCTCAAGCCTATACATGCAACGCCACACCACTCCTCTACTAGCTTCACTTGTGCTAGCAAAATGCACACTTATTTCCTTAAGCCTTGATGCCACTTACCTTCTCTCCTTAAAGTGCTTAAACACAAAAATTTTACTAAGGCCCAACTCAACCCCGAGCCTTCTTAGGACCTTAAAACATACACAATTTACAATTTAACTAGCCTAATGCAAGATATAATGCAACACAATAAAATTCTAAATTTTAGGATGTTACAATTCTACCCCCTTAAAGAAATTTCAGCCTCGAAATTTACCTGATTAGAAGAGATAAGGATATTGTTGCCGAATCGCGTCCTCTGGCTCCCATGTAGCTTCCTCTGATCCGTGATTACGCCATAATACTTTGACTAACGATACCGACTTACTTCTCAACACCTTAACGTCCCGATCTAAAATCTGTACTGGCTCATCTTCAAAAGACAAGTCAGGTCTTAACTCAACTTCCTCCACTGGTACAACATGAGATGGATCCGAACGATAATGCCTTAACATTGAGACATGGAATACACTATGTATCTGACTTAACTCCAGAGGTAACTCAAGCTGATAAGCCACTGGCCCAACACATTTCAATACACGGTATGGTCTGATGAACCTAGGGCTCAACTTGCCCTTCCGCCCAAATCTAAAGATCTTCTTCCAAGGTGAGACCTTCAAAAAGACCTGATCACCCACCGCAAATTCTATATCCTTACGCTTCAGATCCGTGTACGATTTTTGTCTATCCGAAGCTTATTTTAATCGAGCTCGAATTACCTTGACTTGTTCCTCTGTCTCCGCGATCAACTCAGGACCCAATAACTGTCGCTCCCCCAGCTCAGTCCAACAAGTAGGAGCACGACACCTACGACCATACAACGCCTCGTAAGGTGCCATCTGGATGCTGGATTGATAGCTGTTGTTGTATGCAAACTCTGCCAATGGTAGGAAATCTTCCCAACTACCCCTAAAATCGATCACACAGCCTCTTAACATATCTTCTAGAATCTGGATCACTTTCTCCAACTGACCATCTAATTGCGGATGAAACGCCGTGCTGAAATTTAGTCTTGTACCCAAAGCTTAATGTAGAGCCTTCCAAAACCGTGATGTAAACCTAGGATCCCTGTCTGATATGATAGACACTGGTACCCCATGTAACCTCACGATCTCTGCTACATACAACTTGGCTAACTTCTGCAATGGATAATCTGTACGAACAGGCAAGAAATGAGCGGTCTTCATTAACCGATCCACTATAACCCACACGAAATCTTTCTTAGTAGGCATTAAGGGTAACCCACTAACAAAGTTCATCGTTATCCTTTCCCATTTCCATAATGGAATTTTCACCGGTTGCAGCAACCCTGACGGCAGTTGATGTTCTGCCTTCACTTGCTGACATGTTAAGCACTTACTCACGAAGTCAGTAACCTCCCGTTTCAAACCTGGCCACCAATACTGCTCACGGAGGTCTCGGTACATTTTGTTTCCTCCGGGGTGCATAGCATATGGGCTACTATGCACCTCACGCAGAATCATTTGCCTCAATTTCGAATCCCTGGGCATACAAACTCTTCCGCGAAAACACAATACTCCATCACTATTCAATCCAAAATCCCCTATCTCACCACCTTCCACTTGCTGAAGTCGAGAACCCAACGCTTCATCTATCAACTATTTTTCCTTAATCTGGCTTACCCATGCAGGCTTCACTTGAAGTTCGGCTAACAGGCTACCATCTTCATATAGGCTAAGATGAGCGAGCATTGCTCTCAAATCCGATATCACCTTACGACTCAACGCATCTGTCACTATGTTAGCCTTTCCGGGATGATACTCGATTGAAAAGTCATAATCTTTCAACAGTTCTATCCATCTCCGCTGCCTCAAGTTCAACTCCTTTTGGGTAAGGAGATACTTTAGACTCTTATGATCCGTATAGATAATCGACTTCTCACCGTACAGATAGTGTCTCCAAATCTTTAGAGCAAACACCACTGCAGCTAACTCCAAGTCATGCGTGGGATAGTTCACCTCATGCGTCCTTAATTGACGAGATGCATAAGCCACCACCTTTCCCCCTTGCATCAACACACATCCCAAGCCCGTGTGTGACGCATCACAATAAACAATAAACTCCTTACCAGCCTCAGGTTGAATCAATACTGGTGCTTCTCAAAGCCTTAATTTCTCAAAGCTCTCTTGCTGCTTATCTGACCACACAAACAGTACTCCCTTACGCAACAACTTAGTTAAGGGTGCAGCAATCAATGAAAATCCTCAACGAACCGCTTTGTAATATCCAAACCATCCCTAGAAAACTCCGAATTTCACCCACTTTGTCTTTGGTGGCTTCCAATCCAATCTGACCTCGACTTTTGGGGATCAACTCTAATTCCTTCTACAGACACAACATGCCCCAAAAAGGTCACTTCCTCACCCAAAATTCACACTTACCGAATTTGGCATACGATTGTTTCTCCTTAATATCTGCAATACAACTCGTAGATGCGAATCATGCACTTCTTCAGTTTTTGAGTACACCAAGATGTCATCTATGAACACCACCACAAACCAATCTAGATAGGGTTGGAAGAGTCGGTTCATCATGTCCATAAATGCAACTGGCGCATTAGTCAACCCGAACGGCATCACCAAGAACTCGTAATGCCCATAACGAGTTCGAAACGCAGTCTTATGAATATCCGCCTCCTTTACTTAAGCTGGTGATATCCCGATCTCAAATCTATCTTTGAGAAGACCGAAGCTCCTCGCAGTTGATCGAACAGATCATCGATTCTCGGCAACGGATACTTGTTCTTGATCGTCAACTTATTCAATTGCCTATAATCGATGCACATACGCGTCGACCCATCCTTCTTCTTAACAAATAAAATCGGTGCTCCTCACGGTGACACACTTGGTCGAATGAATCTGCGATCCAACAACTCCTGAATTTGAGCTTTAATATCCGCTAACTCCTTCGGCGCCATTCTACAAGGAGCAATGGACACTGGAGCCGTTCCTGGCAACAGCTCAATGCCAAACTCTACCTCCCGATCCAGAGGCAATCCTAGAAGCTCCTCGAGAAAGACGTCCGAAAACTCTTTTACCGTTCTAACGCTATCTACCGACAACTCTTTGGCATCCAAAGCACTGATAAAGGCTAAGAACGCTCCACACCCCTTTCGCACCAACTTTTCTGCCTTTAAAGCAGATACCACATTAGACAGATAGTTTCTTCTTTCACCTATCATCATCACTTCTTTATCCTCCGAAGTTCTTAGTATCATCGCTGCGGCCACACCCAAGTTCGCACGGTGTTTAACCAAATATCCATGCCCAAAATAAGATCGAACTTCGCCAAATGGCGGTTCCATCAAATCTGCGAAAATACTTCCCCTAAATTTCTAAGGGCACATCCTAAATAACTTATTTACTACCACCGATCGTCCCACAAAGGGCTAATCACAGTTGTTTCACTAGTAGTAATCTCGCATCTAATGTTCAAGGTTCCAGACACAACACAAGCAACATACGAATGGGTGGATCCAATATCTATCAAAGCGATGAATGTGTACATCAGCTATGAAAAACATACCGGTTATGACATCAGGTGCATCGCCATCCTCTCGACGTCTGACCGCGTAAACCAAACCTGGTTGTCTCGCCACCGCGTTACCCCTATTACTGGTACCCCTACCCGGTGCACCCTGACCTCGTCCTACGCCATTACCACCTCGACCTGGCCCACGACCTCTCGGCGGCTGTTGAGCGCCTCTAGCTGGCTGCGCAAAATCGTTACGAACTCCCTGAGTATGAGCAGGCTGTCGAGGACAATCCTTAAACCGATGATCTTTGGAACCACATCTGAAACAACCACCGATTCTTTTCCAGCATTCACCCGAGTGAAATTTTCCACAATCCACACATGGCTGTAACTGATTAGTAGCAGCTTGTACTCTCGCTCGAACTGGCTCCTCATTCCTGGGCTTTTTCTGGAACCCTCTAGCAGGACCTGAGTACCCAGAGTCTCTCTTGCTCCTGCCCCTATCCTTGTCTCAGTTTTGCCGCTCCGAGTGTTTAACCTTTTCAGCTATCTTGGCTTTCTCCACCAGTATGGCAAAGTTCCTCTCCTTCTGTGGGGCTATCAGTACCCGCAACTCATCACGCAACACGTCCTCAAAACGCACACAGCGTTTGTAGTCAGTCGGCACTATTCCCCGAGCATACTGACTCAGACACAAAAATTCCGCCTCGTATGCTGCCACAGATTTACCTCCTTAGACTAGATTCAGGAATTCCTTCCTTCGGGCATCCACATAGCTAGCCCCGACATATTTTCCTTGAAATGCGATTTTAAAGAATTCCCAGGTAATGCGATCGGCCTGAGTGCCTTCCCGGACAGTGAGCCACCACTGATACACCTCGTCTCTCAGCAAAGACACCACTCCTTTCAGCTTTTGCTCGGTGGTGCAATCCAAATCGTCCATGATCCGCTCCACTGCCTCAAGCCAGTACTGTGCTACATTTGGGGCTACACCCGAGATACCCCTAAAAACCTCAACTCCATTCGATCTGAGTCGCTCCGATATTGACCCACGAGCTGTTGATCCAGTTCTTGCCCTAGCAACCCTTTCCAGAACTCGTAAAATTGCTTGAGACAAAGCGTCGTCCTCTCTCATACGATCATGTAACCCAGCTTCAGTCACAGGTGACGCAGGTGCATCCATTTCCGGCATATGTTCCGATGCCTCAGATACAACTCTAGCTCCACGGCCTCTACCACGGCCACGTCTACCGCGTCCACATCCTCTAGCACTCATATTTGCTAATTCGATTTAATCTGATTAATAGTCTTATGAATCAGTATGCTATTTCAGTGTTTATTAAACAATATTTTATGAAGTATGGGAAGTAAAGTCGTTTTCGCAAAACGCATCCTATAGTCTCAATCTCTATAGTTTCAGGTCCTAAAACTAAAAGTTATAGAGTATTTCTACAGTCATACCACGATAATCATAATCATAAAATGATATCATATACTTACTTGACTTGGTGCCAGATACCCGTGGTGCCATACTTCCTTCAAAACGTGCATTTATAATTTAAAATTCAAACAGCTTTGGAAAATGCTTTTGAACCCAAACCACAGCCGAGTTTTGCAACCGGGCTCTGATACCATAAAATGTAACACCCTAAACTCGGCCCATGCGTTATGACCGGATCTGACATGTCACATGAGAAAAACATGTTAAATCCTTTTTATTTGTACTAAAATAGGTATTATTTTGTTATAATCAAGAAAATAAGTTTGATTTGAAATATTTGATAAAGTACTACTAACCTCGAAGGTTGATTGATAAATCGATAATTTGAACTAGAGATCTTATAAACCATGACTTTTGAAAATATTGTTGATAATTCGAGAGAAAATTTCCGAGTTAAAAATATTTGTAAAAGTTTGTTATGTACTCCATTTGTTAATCTATTTTGGAAAATCTTTATTTATGTTTTTAGTAAAACTCCCATTTAAAACAATTTAAGCAAGATAATAAGTTCGTCAAACATAAAGCAAAAATAAAATATTCCAGAGGCCTTATTACAACATAAAAACCCAAAATAGTAAAAGTACTAAAGTGAACGAAAATAGAAATCTAAAGTTCAAAAAAAACCATTTCTGAAGTATAGACTCCACCGAGTCATCCATGGCCCAAGTCCACTTCACAGAGCATTACCTGCAAGGGTTAAGGAAAAAGGGGTGAGTTACTAGAACTCAGTGTATAATCCTTTTACCGTCATCCACTGGGCCTGAATCCATTTAGAATTAACTTGGGCTTAAGCCCACTTACAAAATAATATTAATAAGACATGTATGCAACCCATCCCAGCCATCCAACACACCCCCGTACCAGCCAATCACACCTGTGGGGATCAAGTCAACCCACCCCGCCAATCACACCAATTCGCAGGCAAGTTGCCATTTATAATATTTTTATTGTGGCCAAGCCACTGATATCATACGTAAACATTTTTAATAAACATTTTATTGTGGCAATGTCACCAGGCTACACTTCTCTTCAACATTTTTCCCAACCCATGCAATATATAACATGCAACATACATAATAAAGCATAATATCCACATATATGTACAATAATCATTAATCCAATAATTTAATAAGATGAATAGGCCCATTATAAAACCTTGTAATTTGGCCCACTAAGGCATTCTAGAAGATCGGCCCATAGGGGCATTTTGGTAATTCAGCCCATAGGGGCATTTTTGTAATTCGGGCCATAGGGGCATTTTGGTAATTCGGCCCATAGAGGCATTTTCGTAATTCGGCCCATAGGGGCATTTTCGTAATTCAACAAATTTAATACCAATTTTGACAAATCTTTTAAAAATAATATACTTTAAGCAAATTTTCTCATTTTATGCCATATTACGATTTTTAGCCAAATGATAATAACAATATACTATTAAACATGTTACCGAATCATGGATCTACGGAATTACGGTGTGAGATTACACACCTGATTACGGTAAGTATCAAACTCTCTTGATCGTCAACACCTATGACAACATAATACTCGATTAATCTAATGAACGAGATTTTTATTAATCTAAATCTAAACCAAGCGATCTATTGAAACGCTTACCCTCGATATCGTGAACGACCACGATTTATCTATTCTCACCGGATGATGGTCCACAACCCGGTGGGAAATCTCAAATCACTGATATCGCTCTACGCTTGAACTTAGGAGTAAGAATCGCAAATCCACTCCTTTTGTGTTCTCCAATCACTTTTCCTTTCAAATCGGTTCCACTTGCCTCCATTGGAAAAGAATCTTAATCAAAACGATATTGTGATGATATAAAACGATTGTCTAAGGAAAAAGGTTCGGCTTACCACTATTTCCGTATGATCAACAAGTGGATAGATCGAGCGATTTAGTCCCTAAAAAAATAAACGATTAGTCACAACCACTATTCCGTTTAGCAACTAACCGGTTTAACGAAAAGATTAAAATGAACCATGACGAATCCCTTACCTTAATGATGATGAATCCGATTTCTATCGATTGACTTATGGCTACGGATGAGACAAGATTATGAGAATCGGCTTTCCTCTATAACACTACACTAGAAGAAAAATATGATTTAAGAGAGTAGGAGAGATATATTTTGATAAAGAAACAAAGTGAAATACCAATTAGTGATGGACACACATACTCGGCTAGATAGAAAAAAGAAAATGAAGATGAAAAGGGGGGAATGAAGTCACTTACCAATTCGATCAAGAAAGGAGTGTCCAACACAAAAGAAAAAGAAAAGAAGAAGAAGAGACTAGGTGTTAATAGGTTCGGCTAGTGAAGAGAAAAAACAAAAAGAGATAGAAAAGAAGTGTTAGGGAGTTTCGGTTGACACATAAATGAAAATGATCAAAATGGTCAAGATGATCAATATGAGATGGGTGTTTCAGCAACAAGGGAAGAATGAGTATAGATGGATTGAGAGTTTCGGAACAACAAGGGAACAAGATGAACAAAATGCAAAGAGAATTTTGGCTAAAACAAAGGAAGAGAGTTGGGAAGAGAAAACACCAATATGCTAAAAAGAAAGTAGGCCTTCCAAGCACTAATTTGCCAAATGACTAATGAAGAATTCGGCTACCCAAAACCCCCTCTCAAACCGTGTATCATCTTTACCAAAAGATGAACATTGACCAAATAAAATCTTTCCAAAACACCTTCCACACTATAAGCCAACATGTTCCCTTCTCTTTCCTTTTCTTTCATTCCATTCCGTGTTTTTCCCTTGTTTTCCTCATTACCATATTCCCTTAGCCATCTTTCCATGAATAAAAAAGTCTCCTTTACCAAAAATACTATCATGGCCGACACTTAGGGAAGGAACACAAAAATAAATCCCAAAATTTGCACTAGGTGGGATTCGAACTCCACCCCTCAAGCCCATACATGCAACGCCACTCCACTCCTCTACTAGCTTCACTTGTGCTAGCAAAATGCACACTTATTTCCTTAAGCCTTGATGCCACTTACCTTCTCTCATTAAAGTGCTTAAACACAAAAGTTTTACTAAGGCCCAACTCAACCCCGAGCCTTCTTAGGACCTTAAAACATACACAATTTATAATTTAACTAGCCTAATGCAAGATATAATGCAACACAATAAAATTCTAAATTTTAGGATGTTACACACTAATACTTCAAATTCATAACTAAATAAACTTCTAGTATACGTACATTCAACCATACTCAATCCATATTCATACACGACTATGGGTTCAAATAGCACAGAACATACATAGACACATATCAATCAGCAATTCAATATCATTGAACACCCAAAGACGAAGCATAGAAACTCACATTGCTTCCTTAATCCTAGTCAGCTTAGCTTGTCCAACCATCAGAGCCTCATTCATCCTAGAAGCTATGTAACACCCCAAACCCGGCCCAAACATTACGATCGAATTTGGTATGCTACGGAGGAAAAACTTTTGAAAATCCCTTTTTAAGTCGTTTTAAATTTTGATAAAAGATATTGTTTTGATTTAAAACAGTTGAGGTGTTATGAAGAAAGCATTACTTAATGTCATTTAAAAATATACTACGTTAGGTTGTTACAGTTTCAAGTGTAGCCAATGGCACAATAAAACATTTTTACGAATTAATTTGAGAAAAACATGTGTACCCATTTTAATATCATAAAATAGTTAAGCAATTTATCAAAACATAAAATAATCCAAGTGCAAATTTTAGGAGGCCTTATTACATCTTAAACAAAATAAATCAAACCCATATTAAAATAAAAATAGTTCCAAATCCACCTAGTCCATATTTTCATTGCATGGCAGCCTCGAGTTCATCCTAACTCCTTATCCGCAACTACGAGTCACCTGAAAATGTTAAAGGAAAAAGGTGAGTCATCAAGACCCAATGTGTAACCCTTTTTCCCGGTTTAATGTAACATCATACACAAATCATAATTAATTTAATATGTACAAGTTTAATATGCACCCAACCTAGCCATCCGTGCGCCTTTCTCTACCCCGTATGGTACCAAACCACCGGTGGTGCCAAACCACTTTGGTGACGTATAGTCACGAAATCACAATATTGTGGTACCAAACCACTTTGGTGACCAAGTCACAATCAAATGATGGGGCCAACCCATCGTGTGATACCAAATCACCGGCGTCAATCCCATATCTCAAATGTGGGGCCAACCCACGCGATGGTACTAAGCCACGGGACGAGACGCTATGAGGTGCCAAACCTCCGGAGGTGCCAAACCTCTCGTGACCGTAGTCACAATGTGTTACCAAAACACGGTGTCCGCTCGACACGAATATCACTTTGCCCCTCCACTCATAAAACCCACATCAATCAATGATAGTTAACATAAATCATGCCAACATACTCATTTAGCAACATATATAGGATTTACCAATAATCATTTATAAGTCACATATACCAAATATGTCATGCTTCCCAAAAGCATCAAATAGCAAATCATATTGTCAAGGACTTACCTGAAGCCTTGCTATACCTTTATGGTATTAAACTCAAATCTACACAAATCCGATTAGCATACACATAATACTTTGCACGTTAATTAATTATAAAGTGTGTATGTACACACCTGTCACCAACGATAGTCTAAATCCCTAAGGAGACAATCGGCCACACAAGTTTCCCTTGCCCTATATTCGGCCATTACCCAAAGTTAGTACCAAGGCCATTCGGCCAAACCAAAATAATCTCGAGGGTTATCATTTGAATCCAAAACCTCACCTAATCGCCTTGAGTACTAACTACGGCAACCAGCACGCGAAACTACTTCACTTCCCTACAATCGGCAACCATTAATGTAATAGCCTTCTGGCTTTTGAATAATCAAAAGAATAATCCCTTAAAATAAATCCTTACCACCTTCAATATTCGACCAAGATACTTCTAAATGGAAGAAGAGAGTTTGGCACACCCAAAGGAGTATATTTGGCTAATAAAGAAATTATTGAGAAGAAAGGAGAAATAGGGGATTCGGTTTTGAGAAGAAAAGAAAAGTAGTAGATGAAAGATAATGGTGTAGGAGATTCGGCCAAAGTTTAGAGAAAGAAAGAATGGTTTTGGTTTTGATAAAATTTGAAAAGAGAATGAAAAGAATTGATCAAAGGAAGAAAAAGAGAAATGGAAGAAATGATATTCGGTCACCACAAACTTCACCAAAGAAGAAAATGCGCAAGATGCAAAAATGTAGTTTGGTTCAAAAGACAAATGAGAGAAAGAAAGTGGTATTTTGTTTCCAACAAAATGAAGTTGTCATCAAAGAAATATTTTTGCACCAAAAGTACCCTATACATTCGGCCAAAGATGAGAGCTTTTGGAGAGGAAAAACAAACACAAAATGATGCACAAAACAAAAGGTTGGTCAACATCCTCCAAGCTACCTACCAAAAATTCAGCCACTCCCCCCTAGCCTTACATGCCGTCCACATTCATGCATTAAGGCATAGGATTTCTTTCCAAAACATCCCCCACCTTCCATGCCTTTGTCCCCTCATTATACCATAAACTCAAGATTCTTATCCCTATCTTCAAGCTTTTTATAACAAATTTTCAACTTACCAAAAGGAATAGTCCAACCTATCATAAATAAGTTTGACCGTCCATCAATGCAAGGATTCAAAAATAAACCTTCAAAAAGTTAAAAATGCTACTCGAACCTCTAACCCCAAGCTATAAGTTCAAACACCATAACCACTTTGCCACTAATTCCTCATGTGCTTTAATTAACACTTAAATTAACTTAAGTGCTAAGCTCACTTAATCCACTTCATTAAATAAACCATACAAAAATTTATTCTACTAAACCGAACCTACTCAAAGTCCATAATTAAGCCTTACCACACCACAATTAATAACACAAAAGTTCAAACACATGAAAAATAATTCAATCACAAATAGCCCCGATTTCAGGATGTTACGCTTCTACCCCTTTAAAATAATTTCGACCTCGAAATTACCTCGATCGAAAAAGATGGGGTATTGTTCTGTACAGTATCACATTCTCGGGTTCCCACGTCGCTTCCTCTATACCATGGTTTTGCCATAATACTTTCACCAAAGGTACTGACTTCCTACGCAGAACCTTGACATCACGATCTAAGATCTGAACTGGCTCCTCCTCAAAAGATAAGTCTGAATTAACCTCAATCTCTGCCACAGGCACAACGTGCGATGGATCGGATCGATATCGGCTAAGAATTGACACATGGAAGACGTCGTGTAACACCCTAGTTTTAGGGGTTAGGCATTTGGTGCTTAGCTCGAGTGTTGGCACACTTCAGTGTGTGGTTGGGTAAGTTTTAGGGGTCCTGAGAACCCTAGGTGGTGGTAGGTTGCCTTAGAAAATTTTTAGTTTTAGGGGCTAAAAAGGAGAACTTGGATAGAGGGGGCCTTAAGAGAATTTTTGGTGGAGTTTTGGCATAAAGAGTGGCTTGGCAGAGTGGCAAGGAGGCGCCACTTAGAGCATGGAGAAGTGACGCCATTTGCAGGGGGAAGGGGCTCAGGTTCGATTCACAAGGGTAGCATTTGGGGCCTTGTTTTTGCGTCAAGGAGGATAGAAGTCAAGTTTTTTGGATGCTTGAAAGGTGGAGAAAGACTTGGTCATCTTTTTTAAATTTGGCTAGGTAAAGTTTGACTCATTCAAACTTTTGAATGGGTGGTAGGGAGCTATTTTAGGAAGATTTTGGGGACTATTTTTGGGGGGTTGGAGCTTGGCCTTTTAGTATAAATAGGGGAGTGCTCATTCTTCATTCATCCATCTGCCTTCTCTCCTTTCTTCTTCTCCCACATTTTCCCCAAGTGGCCGAACCCTCCACTCTCCCTATTTCCCTTCCCTTTTCACTTCAAAACCGAAAGTACACCCCACACTTCTTCTTTCCCTCCTTAAAATACCTCTTTGGCCGAAATTGCTATTCCCTCACCTTTATTTAATTAGTAGCCGAATCTACCCTTTGCCGAATTTCCTTCCCTCAACTTGATAGCACTTGGGGCCGAGTGTTAGCTTAGATCTTTTCGAGTTCCGTGACTGAGATACTTGGGGTTTTAGTGGTCGGCCAAGCCTCCGTTGTAGCAGTCAGTTTGATCAAGTGGAGGTAAGATTATTTATTAAGGTTAAATGCTTAAGTGGTGTTTTGGGGTTAACTGTTTACTGATTAAGCTTTTGCATGGAGGCCACAACCACCGAGTGGGCAAGGGAAGGCCCTGTCCCAAAGTTCAAGAGAAGGTGCGTCTCGGCGATGCGTGATTGGCCACCGGGGTGTGGGCGACAACGAAGCGTTAAGCAAATAGCCGTAGTTTCGCTAGAGCGATAGCGTCGAGGATCGAGAGTCTAGAACTCCCCGGTAATAAGGTGTGTAATTAACCATTGTTTCCGGGATTTGAGTATATCCGCTTATGTTGTATGATGCTAATAAGTGCGATTAAATGTGAAAATGGTACCCTTAAGGGGTATGAAGATGATCGGAGTTAGTAGCAAAGTTTGTAATTATGTGAACACCGATTTTATTGTGTGAGTATGCCTATGATTGTGAATAGCATGCACATGCATCATCTACGCATTATATGTTACATGTGCATGGGTGGGTTTATGAAAAGAAGGTGCGGGTGTACTTGAGTGCGTGGTTGATGTCGACTTTGTGCTACATCGTGGATTGGCGCCGGCGAGGTCGCGTTGTGGATCTTTGCGATTTAGTTCGCGTGGTTACCTTGATTGATATCGGCTTGTGCCATATCGTGGCTTGATGGATTGCTGTGTGCTCCATCGTGGTTTGATGTTAGCTATATGCTACATCGTGGATGGCATTGGTTGCCTTTTTGGAGGAAAAAGGAGAGGGTGACTCGATAGTCCCCTGGTGTGTGGTAGGCTGGATAAGGGGGTGTGTAGCGGATGGACCCTAGGTTTGGGTGGGTTTCATGATTGCATTATTCCGTTTATGAAATAACATGAAAATGGGCCAAGCCCAATGAATAGGTATGTTTTGGGGACATACGTGGGCATGGGTCAAACCCAGTGATCAGTGGACTAATGTGAAAAGGGCCTAGTCCAGTTTTTGTAATAATTTGAAGGTGGGCCAAGCCCAGAATGTGGTAATGTCTAAATAATTATACTTGCATGTTGCATTTGATAATTGAGATGTTATGTGGTTAGCATGTGGGTGGATTTCGATGGTTTAGTTACACACTGAGTCATTGTGACTCACCCAATCTCTTATCCAACATCGCAGGTGGAAGGATGATCGGACCGGGTTGGAGTGGATACAGGGTGGCCCATGCAAAGGACGTTTTAATCTTTTCTTTATGCACTTTATTACCAAGTACTTGGAATCATTATGTTGTAATAAGAGCCTCTTAAGTTATTTGGTTTTATTTTGGTAACTTATGTCTAAAGAGACTTGGGAATAATGTTACTTTTATGAACTAAGCTTAAGCCACTTGAGCACGATGTTTTAAACGTTTTCCAACCTAAGCAAATTGACAACTAAGAGTTTTAAAAACGAAACCCCGAGATTTCAAAGTAACCTAACGGTTTGCAAACAAACATGCCCAAGATTTACTGCAAGTAAAACTACTCTAAAGGAGTTTAGACAAAAGTTAAATGGCAACTGTGTTTTAGCTTAATAAGTTTTTCCCATAACATAACCAGATTCGGTCGTAGTGAATGGGTCGGGTTTGGGGATGTTCTGATTTAGTATCGAGCCTGTTCAAAACTCGGCTTTGAGGGTTTTGGGGCCCAAAAAAACGTTTTCAAAATGGGCTTTTCAAAAATATGGACTTTTAAGAAAATTTTTAGGTTATTACGGCATGGCACTGTACCTCAGGCAAAGTCCACTGTAAGTACTTGGACTTTTGAAGTGATTTGTTTGTATGAATGGTTATGGGTTTATTTGGGCTCGTAGATTAGAATATTAGGGCTATTGGACCCTAGGAATAATCTACTCAAACATATGCATAAAACTTAAGGTTACTAAACAAACTGTGAAGTAAGTCGCCGAGAGTTAAGTGTGGCAACCATTGTGCGCATGTCTCAGGAGTGGATCCTAAGAGCACAGTACTTAAGCAGCCCTCGTGACTCACCTCCTCTTCGCAGGAATCCTACATGGTGCGTAGCTACGGTTCACCTTAACCAAGAGGACTTGTTCATAGGCTAAACCAGTTATTAAAACCCGAAAGGGAATTAGTCTTGCCATTTTTTTTTTAAATTTCCCTGTTTTAAAATTTTCAACTCTACTCCTTGGGTTTGTAAGCTCTAAATCTGACTTTGAAAGATGTTTTCTCGATTTGCAAAATTACCAAAAATACCTCTATAGGAAAATGACGAAATTACCCCTAGGTAGGAAGGAAACTTTGATTGATCGAAAGAACTACTCTCGGAACCTTCATTGCATAAAATTGCTCGTGGATAAAATAGTGAAACAATAATTTCTAATTCATAAAACTTTCTAAACAGATTAAGTCGAAACGCTAGAGATGAGTTCTAGGGGCCGCGGTAGAGGAAGAATGACGACTTTCTAACCGGTAGGTCCGCTATGGGTCGAGCGAAGTCGCCGCCAAAGCGATGGATGTAGAGGAACAAGATCCGATAAGTGAAGAGAACACGATGTCGCGAGCTATGTTACGCGTGCTTCAAAGAAGTGGCAAGAGCTAGTAGGGGAATGGAGCTCGGAAGTCGGTGCAGAGGCTTAGGTCTACTTGGGGCTGAAGTTTTTAGGGAGTATCCGGAGTAGCTTCGAGCGTAGCGGAGTATTGGCTAGAAGGAGTCGAGAGAATTATGGGCGACTTGGATTGTGCCCGGAGGAAAAGCTGAAAGGTCTTTGTTTAAACTTCTTCGGGATGAGGCTTATCGTTGGTGGCTCTTTTTTTTGTCAAACAAGGTGTGCTTGGCAGATCGATTGGATTGGGACTACTTTAAGGAAAAGTTTGAAGGAAAATACGTTGGAGCAAGCTACTTAGATGCGCAAAGGAAGGCGTTTCTAAATGCGGTGCAAGGAAATAAGTCGATAGCGGAATCTGAAGCGAGTTTGTGCGGCTAAATCGGTATGCTAAGGGAATTGTGGCCACTGACTATGAGAGGTGCGTCCGGTTTGAAGACGGATTGCGAGATGAACTTCGAATGGTGATTGCTCCGCAGAGGGAAAGAGACTTCGCGGTGCTAGTGGAAAAAGCTCGTATAGCCGAAGAAGTTAAGAGGACGGTAAGGGAAAACCGAGAAAAGAAGAGGAACGAGAATAAGAGAAATATTGGGTCGTCAGCATCGTTTGGTGATGTCCAGAAAAGACCAAAGATCGAGAATCCTGTAAGTGTACTTGCCCCAATGGATCGGAATTGTCTCTATGCTCGATGTGGAAGACCTCACACAGGAGAGTGCTGGGGAAATAGTAAAGAATGTTTTCGATGTGGATCTAAGGCACATCTGGTTAAGAATTGTCCTCAAGCGACGAGGGGTCGTGGTTCAAGTCTTGGAAGGAATGATTCTAGTCGGAGGCAACCAAGGATGTGATGCTAGGTAAGCTCCTTTGCTTTGGTGCATACTTTAATTGCTTTGTTTGCTTATGAGTTAGCCTATCCGGTGTTGCTAAGAGAGGCATTTCGAATTTTGAGCGAATTTGGAGATTGTGTAGGTAACGATAGCCTTAGTAAGATCAGAGTCTGCATGACATAAGCGTAGGGTGGTAAAATAGGTTGTATGGACGTTTGTTAGTAAAGTAATTTCGAGGACTAAATTATTTTAAGGAGGGTAGAATTGTAACACCCTAGTTTTAGGGGTTAGGCATTTGGTGCTTAGCTCGAGTGTTGGCACACTTCAAAGTGTGGTTGGAGTAAGTTTTAGGGTCCCGAGAACCCTAGGTGGTGGTAGGTTGCCTTAGAAAATTTTTAGTTTTAGGGGCTAAAAAGGAGAACTTGGATAGAGGGGGCCTTAAGAGAATTTTTGGTGGAGTTTTGGCATAAAGAGTGGCTTGGCGGAGTGGCAAGGAGGCGCCACTTAGAGCATGGAGAAGTGACACCATTTGCGGGGGAAGGGCTCAGTTTCGATTCGCAAGGGTAGCATTTGGGGCCTTGTTTTTGCGTCATGGAGGATAGAAGTCAAGGCGGTTTTGGATGCTTGAAAGGTGGAGAAAGACTTGGTAATCTTTTTTAAATTTGGCTAGGTAAAGTTTGACTCATTCAAACTTTTTGAATGGAGTGGTAGGGAGCTATTTTAGGAAGATTTTGGGGACTATTTTTGGGGTTGGAGCTTGGCCTTTTAGTATAAATAGGGGAGTGCTCATTCTTCATTCATCCATCTGCCTTCTCTCCTTTCTTCTTCTCACATTTTTCCCCAAGTGGCCGAACCCTCCACTCTCCCTATTTCCCTTCCCTTTTCACTTCAAAACCAGAAAGTACACCCCACACTTCTTCTTTCCCTCCTTAAAATACCTCTTTGGCCAAATTGCTATTCCTCACCTTTATTTAATTAGTAGCCGAATCTACCCTTTGCCGAATTTCCTTCCCTCAACTTGATAGCACTTGGGGCCGAGTGTTAGCTTAGATCTTTTCGAGTTCCGTGGATGAGATACTTGGGGTTTTAGTGGTCGGCCAAGCCTCCGTTGTGTGATCGGTTTGATCAAGTGGAGGTAAGATTATTTATTAAGGTTAAATGCTTAAGTGGTGTTTTGGGGTTAACTGTGCTTACTGATTAAGCTTTTGCATGGAGGCCACAACCGGTCCAGAGTGGGCAAGGGAAGGCCCCTGTCCCAAAGTTCAAGAGAAGGGTCGTCTCGGCGATGCGTGATTGGCCACCGGGGTGTGGGCCAAAGAACGAGAAGCGTTAAGCAAATAGCCGTAGTTTCGCTGAGCGATAGGCGTCGAGGATCGAGAGTCTAGAACTCCTAGTAATAAGGTGTGTAATTAACCATTGTTTCCGGATTTGAGTATATCCGCTTATGTTTGTATGATGCTAATAAGTGCGATTAAATGTGAAAATGGTACCCTTAAGGGTATGAAGATGATCGAGTTAGTAGCAAAGTTTGTAATTATGTGAACACCGATTTTATTGTGTGAGTATGCCTATGATTGTGAATAGCATGCACATGCATCATCTACGCATTATATGTTACATGTGCATGGGTGGGTTTATGAAAAGAAGATGCGGGTGTACTTCGAGTGCGTGGTTGATGTCGACTTTGTGCTACATCGTGGATTGGCGCTGGCCGAGGTCGCGTTGTGGATCTTTGCGATTTAGTTCGGCGTGGTTACCTTGATTGATATCGGCTTGTGCCATATCGTGGCTTGATGGATTGCCGTGTGCTCCATCGTGGTTTGATGTTAGCTATATGCTACATCGTGGATGGCATTGGTTGCCTTTTTGGAGGAAAAAGGAGAGGGTGACTCGATAGTCCCTGGTGTGTGGTAGAAATTTGGATAAGGGGGTGTGTAGCGGATGGACCCTAAGTTTGGGTGGGTTTCATGATTGCATTATTCCGTTTATGAAATAACATGAAAATGGGCCAAGCCCAATGAATAGGTATGTTTTGGGGACATACGTGGGCATGGGTCAAACCCAGGTGATCGGTGGACTAATGTGAAAAGGGCCTAGTCCGAGTTTTGTAATAATTTGAAGGTGGGCCAAGCCTGGAATGTAGTAATGTCTAAATAATTATACTTGCATGTTGCATTTGATAATTGAGATGTTATGTGGTTAGCATGTGGGTGGATTTCGATGGTTTAGTTACACACCGAGTCATTGTGACTCACCCAATCTCTTATCCAACATCGCAGTGGAAGGATGATCGGACCAGGGTTGGAGTGGATCACGAGGTGGCCCATGCAAAGGACGTTTTAATCTTTTCTTTATGCACTTTATTACCAAGTACTTGGAATCATTATGTTGTAATAAGAGCCTCTTAAGTTATTTGGTTTTATTTTGGTAACTTATGTCTAAAGAGACTTGGGAATAATGTTACTTTTATGAACTAAGCTTAAGCCACTTGAGCTTTGATGTTTTAAACGTTTTCCAACCTAAGCAAATTGACAACTAAGAGTTTTAAAAGCGAAACCCCGAGATTTCAAAGTAACCTAACGGTTTGCAAACAAACATGCCCAAGATTTACGCAAGTAAAACTACTCTAAAGGAGTTTAGACAAAAAGTTAAATGGCAACTGTTTTTCGCCAATAAGTTTTTCCCATAACATAACCAGATTCGGTCGTAGTGAATGGGCCGGGTTTGGGGGTGTTACACGTCGTGAATTTGCCTTAACTCTACCGGCAACTCGAGCTGATAAGCTACCGGTCCCACTCGCTTCAACACTGTATATGGCCCAATGAACCTAGGGCTTAGCTTCCTTTTTCCCAAATCGCAACACTTTTTCCAAGGCGACACCTTCAGAAAGACTTTATCTCCTACCTCGTATTCCATTTCTTTGCGCTTGAGGTCGGCATAAGACTTTTGCCTATCTGATGCCTCCTTGAGACGAGTCCGGATTAACTTAACTTTATCTTCAGTTTCCGCTACCAAATCTGGACCCAAGACATGTCGCTCTTTTAATTCCGTCCAACACGTAGGAGTACGGCACTTTCGTCCATACAGTGCCTCGAATGGTGCCATTTGAATGCTCGCTTGATAATTGTTGTTATAAGCAAATTCCGCCAATGGTAGATACTCTTCCCAACTACCACTGAAATCCAAAACGCAACCTCTCAGCATATCTTCTAAAATCTGTATCACTCTTTCCGATTGTCCGTCAGTTTGCGGGTGAAAAGCTGTGCTGAAGTCCAATCTCGTTCCCAAGGCCTGATGCAAAACTCTCCAAAACCTTGATGTAAACCTCGGATCCCTATCCGAGATAATCGATACTGGCACACCATGCAATCTTACTATCTCGGCTACATATAGCTTTGCTAGCTTCTGAAGCGAATAATCTACCCTTACTGGTATGAAATGCGCTGACTTAGTTAGTCGATCCACAATTACCCAAACCGAGTTCTTCTTACTAGGCGTGAGGGGTAATCCACTGACAAAATCCATAGTGATCCTCTCCCATTTCCACTGAGGAATCTTCACCGGTTAGAGTAACCCTGATGGCAATTGATGTTCAGCTTTAACTTGCTGACACGTCAGACACTTACCCACGAATTCAGTTACCTCACGCTTCAACCCAGGCCACCAAAACTGTTCCCGCAAATCTCCATACATCTTGCTACCTCCCGGATGCATAGCGTATGGGCTGTTATGTGCATCTTGGAGAATTCTTTGCCTCAACTCCACATCTTTCGGCATACAAGCTCGCCCTTGAAAACATAACACTCCCTCGCCAGACAAACTGTACCCTTCCAAACCACCGTCTTGAACTTGCAACCTCCTTGCATTCAAACTGTCATCCACCAACTGCTTTTCCTTAATCCCCTCGATCCAAGTCGGTTTAACTTGCAGTTCTGCCAAAAGACTTCCGTCGTCGTATAGACTGAGATGAGCAAACATCGCTCTTAAGTCTGTCACGACTTTTCGGCTCAAGGCATCGGCCACCACGTTCACCTTACCGGATGGTACTCAATCGAAACAGTCGTAGTCTTTTAACAGTTCAATCCACCGACGCTGTCTCAAATTCAAATCCTTCTAAGTCAAAAGATACCTCAAACTTTTATGATCCGTGTAGACTATTGACTTTTCCCCATACAAGTAATGCCGCCATATTTTCAAAGCGAAAACTACTGCCGCTAACTCCAAGTCGTGCGTTGGATAGTTAACCTCATGCGGTCTTAGGCGACGGGATGCATAGGCCACTACCTTCCCTTCTTGCATCAATACGCATCCCAAACCAAAGTATGGGACGCGTCCACGATGAAACCGTAAACAACTTTCCCGCCTCAGTGTACCAAAAATCGAGCTTAGTCAAAATCTTCCTTAGCTTGTCAAAACTTTCTTGTTGCTTCTCCGACCATACAAATGGAACTCCTTTCTTAACAACTTAGTCAACGGTGCTGCGATTAAAGAGAATCCTTCCACAAACCTCCGATAATATCCCCGCTGCACCCAAAAAGCTTCGAATTTCTCGCCACCGACCTAGGGGTTTCCAATCCAACACCGCTTCCACCTTGCGAGGATCTACTCTAATCCCTTCCACGACACCATATGACCTAAAAAGCCACCTCTCTAAGCCAAAATTCACACTTACTGAATTTGGCATATAACTGCTTCTCTCTCAGTACTTGTAGAACTATACGCAAATGCATGTCATGCTCCTTCTCCGTCTTTGAGTAAACCAATATGTCGTCTATAAACACCACGACAAATTGATCCAAATCTTCTTTGAAACACTCTATTTATTAAGTCCATGAATGCTTTCTTTGGTGCATTAGTCAACCCAAAAGGCATCACCAAAAACTCGTAATGCCCATACCTTGTTCGGAATGCCGTCTTGTGCACATCAACCTCTTTCACCTTGAGTTGATGATATCCCGACCTAAGATCTATCTTCGAAAATACCGATGCACCCTTCAGTTGGTCAAATAAGTCATCAATCAGGCAAACGGATACACTTTCTTGATCGTTAACTTGTTCAATTGGCGGTAGTCGATACACATCCGCATTGAACCATCCTTCTTCCTAACAAACAACACAGGTGCTCCCCACGGAGATATACTTGGTCGGATAAATCCTTGGTCCAAAAGCTCCTGAATTTGAGCCTTGAGCTCCACCAATTCCTTTGGTGCCATTCGGTAAGGTGCTATTGACACAGGTGCCGTTCCAGGTAGCAAGTCTATACCAAATTCAACTTCCGATCCGGAGAGGCGGGACCGGAAGTTCTTCTCGGGAACACATCAATGAATTCCCTTCTTGTTCGGACCTTCTCAACCGCGACTCCTTAGCTTCCAAAGCACAAATTCGAACTAAAAACGCCTCGCAACCTTTCCTGACCATCTTTTCAGCCTTCAACGCAGACACTACATTAGATAGGTAATCTCTTCTATTACCTATCATGACCACTTCATCACCCTCAGCCATCTTAAGAACCATGCGCTTAGCAGCGCAGTCCAACCTTGCTGATACTTAACCAACCAGTCCATACCAAGGATCAAATCGAACTCCCCAAACGGCGGTTCCATCGGATCGACCACAAACACGACCCCTGAGTTCTAGAGGTACATCTCTATATAGCTTATTAACAACTACAGAGTGACCTAAAGGACTAATTACGATCATCTCCCTAGAAGCGATCTCGAAGTCTAAGTTCATAGTCTCTACCACACTACTAGCAACGTATGAATGCGTCGAACCCACATCAATCAAAGCGTTATATGGAACACCAAAGATTAAGAACGTCATCGGTTATAACGTGCAGTGCGTCACCTTCCTCTCGACGCCTCGCGCATGTAGACTAGACCAGCCGCCTTGCTTCGTCTTTGCATGTACCTCTGTCCAAAATTCTGCGACCTCGATTAGATCCATTTCCTCCTCTACCATTACCACGACCCTCTGTGATGGTCCTACATTCCTAGCTTTGAGCACGGTTCGACCTCTCGATCGATTCTTGGCTAACTTTTCGAGGACAATCCCTTACGGTGGTCCAAAGACCCACAATCAAAGCAACCCTTCTCACCGGTCCAACAACCTCCCAATGCGATTTGCCACAGCGATTCTGATGAGCCGGTCTGCAGTTAGCGACCATGGGCCTTCTGCGCCCGATTCGGCCCACTCTGCCTCGCCCTTTTCTGAACATTACCACCCGATCCAGACGACCCAAATCCTCTTTTCTGCTTGTTCCTATCATAGTTCTGTCTCACGGACTCCTTGACCCCTTCGGCTACCTTAGCCTTTTCCACCAAGACAGCAAACTCACGCTCCTACTGCGGAGCAATCAGCAACCTTAACTCATCCCTAAGTCCGTCTTCAAAGCGGACACAACGATCATGCTCCGTTGACACTATACCCTGAGCATAGCGGCTCAACCTCAAGAATTCTGCTTCATACTCCGACACAGACTTATTTCCTTGTACCAACCCCAGAAAAGCTTTCCTCTGCATCAATGTAGCTTGTGCCCACATACTTCTTCGATAAGCGGCTTTGAAGTATTCCCAAGTCGATCATCTGCCGTAGCACCATCTCGAACCGTGAGCCACCATCGATATGACTCATCCTTGAGAAGCGACACCGCTCCTTTCGGTTTCTCCTCATTAAATCGGATCTATCTCATCCATGATTCTTTCGATCGATTCTAGCCAATACTCACCAGTGTTGGGCGCTACACCGGACACACCTCGGAAAAATTCAGCTCCCGTTAGCTCGAAGTCTCTCGTGTACCGACTTTCGAGCTCCTCCACCTCCACCCATTCCAGCTACTCTCTCTAGAACCCGCAGCATCGCTTGACATCGCATCATCACCCGTCCCGATCCTACTCCTCGGCTCCAAAGGTTGGGGTGGTGGTGGCGGTGGTACCTCATTCTCGCATCCACGACCCGATCCGGCGGTGTTCGACACGGTCATCCTACCCTTCCGCGTCCCACGACGGCCACGTCCTCTAAAGCTCATTCTAACTATCGCGCTTTAATCTGATTAGGAAATTTTTATGAATTAGTACATGTTTCACTTGGTTATCCATGAAGAAATTTTATGAAAAGAATTTAATAGAGATTCTTTCGATCATTCAAAGTTTTAAGTCTTCTGTCCTAATTTACATAGAAAAGTACATCCATTCCCTATACCTTTCATACCTATGCACTCTTCGGGCATTACTGTCCGCTTCTATCCTGTGGGTATTTTTCGTAATTTTGCCACTAGGGAAATTTCAAGAATTTTGGTAAGTTGAAGAATATTTTGAAAATTTTCCAAAAGTAAATTTTTGCTGCTATTGAAATGAGTATCATAACGATTTTTAAAACTTAGAGCTTTCACAAAACAGGGTTAATCCCTTCTGGGTTTTATTTAATGTGTTTAGCCTATGACCGAGTCCTCTTAGTTAGGGTGAACCGAAGCTACGCACCAGGTAGGAATCCCGCGAAGAGGAGGTGAGTCACGAGGACTGCTTAAATACCAAGCTCTTCCAGATCCAATCCTAGACATGCGCACTAAGGTTACCACACCCTAACTCGGCGACTTGGTCACGGGTTGGTTTTAATTAGGCCATTAAAGTCTTGTGAGTTTTGTTGGGTGGACTAGTCCTAAGGTTCAACACCTATCACACTAACTACGTTCCCTACTTACCCTTCTATAATAATAATCCATACAAAAAGTTAGAGGTACTTACAGGCGGATCGGTCTGCCTGGAGACTCGGTGCCATGCTTATTCAAAACCAAAATATTTCAAATAGACCTACCAAAACATTTTTGGGCCTTGGGCCCCACAATCGAGCTTTGAACCGGCTCGATACCAATTTGTAACACCCCAAACTCGGCCCAAACATTACGATCGAATTTGGTATGCTACGGAGGAAAAACTTTTGAAAATCCCTTTTAAGTCGTTTTAAATTTTGATAAAAGATATTGTTTTGATTTAAAACAGTTTGAGGTGTTATGAAGAAAGCATTACTTAATGTCATTTAAAAATATACTAAGTTAGGTTATTCTGATTTCAAGTGTACCCGATGGCACAATAAAACATTTTTACGAATTAATTTGAGAAAAACATGTGTACCCATTTTAATATCATAAAATAGTTAAGCAATTTATCAAAACATAAAATAATCCAAGTGCAAATTTTAGGAGGCCTTATTACATCTTAAACAAAATAAATCAAACCCATATTAAAATAAAAATAGTTCCAAATCCACCTAGTCCATATTTTCATTGCATGGCGCCTCGAGTTCATCCGGCTCCTTATCCGCAACTACGAGTCACTGAAAATGTTAAAGGAAAAAGGTGAGTCATCAAGACCCAATGTGTAACCCTTTTTCCTGTTTAATGTAACATCATGCACAAATCATAATTAATTTAATATGCACAAGTTTAATATGCACCCAACCTAGCCATCCGCACGCCTTTCTCTACCCCGTGTGGTACCAAACCACTAGTGGTGCCAAACCACTTTGGTGACGTATAGTCACGAAATCACAATATTGTGGTACCAAACCACTTTGGTGACCCGAAGTCACAATCAAATGATGGGGCCAACCCATCGTGTGATACCAAATCACCGGCGTCAATCCCATATCTCAAATGTGGGGCCAACCTGTGGTGGTACTAAGCCACGGGGGACGAGACGCTATGAGGTGCCAAACCTCTGGAGGTGCCAAACCTCACGGTGACCGTAGTCACAATGTGTTACCAAAACACCGGTGTCCGTCGACACGAATATCACCGCCCCCTCCACTCATAAAACCCACATCAATCAATGATAGTTAACATAAATCATGCCAACATACTCATTTAGCAACATATATAGGATTTACCAATAATCATTTATAAGTCACATATACCAAATATGTCATGCTTCCCAAAAGCATCAAATAGCAAATCATATTGTCAAGGACTTACTGAAGCCTTGCTATACCTTTATGGTATTAAACTCAAATCTACACAAATCAGATTAGCATACACATAATACTTTGCACGTTAATTAATTATAAAGTGTGTATGTACACACCTGTCACCAACGATAGTCTAAATCCCTAAGGAGACAATCGGCCACACAAGTTTCCCTTGCCCTATATTCGGCCATTACCCAAATTTAGTACCAAGGCCATTCGGCCAAACCAAAATAATCTCGAGGGGTTATCATTTGAATCCAAAACCTCACCTAATCGCCTTCGAGTACTAACTACGGCAACCGGTACGCGAAACTACTTCACTTCCCTACAATCGGCAACCATTAATGTAATAGCCTTCGGCTTTTGAATAATCAAAAGAATAATCCCTTAAAATAAATCCTTACCACCTTCAATATTCGACCAAGATACTTCTAAATGGAAGAAGAGAGTTTCGCACACCCAAAGGAGTATATTTGGCTAATAAAGAAATTATTGAGAAGAAAGGAGAAATAGGGATTCGGTTTTGAGAAGAAAAGAAAAGTAGTAGATGAAAGATAATGGTGTAGGAGATTCGCCAAAGTTTAGAGAAAGAAAGAATGGTTTTGGTTTTGATAAAACTTGAAAAGAGAATGAAAAGAATTGATCAAAGGAAGAAAAAGAGAAATGGAAGAAATGATTTTCTGGTCACCACAAACTTTACCAAAGAAGAAAATGCACAAGATGCAAAAATGTAGTTTGGTTCAAAAGACAAATGAGAGAAAGAAAGTGGTATTTTGTTTCCAACAAAATGAAGTTGTCATCAAAAGAAATATTTTTGCACCAAAAGTACCCTATACATTCGGCCAAAGATGAGAGCTTTTGGAGAGGAAAAACAAACACAAAATGATGCACAAAACAAAAGGTTGGTCAACATCCTCCAAGCTACCTACCAAAAATTCGGCGCCTCCCCTAGCCTTACATGCCGTCCACATTCATGCATTAAGGCATAGGATTTCTTTCCAAAACATCCCCCACCTTCCATGCCTTTGTCCCCTCATTATACCATAAACTCAAGATTCTTATCCCTATCTTCAAGCTTTCCATAACAAATTTTCAACTTACCAAAAGGAATAGTCCAACCTATCATAAATAAGTTTGACCGTCCATCAATGCAAGGATTCAAAAATAAACCTTCAAAAAGTTAAACATGCTACTCGAACCTCTAACCCCAAGCTATAAGTTCAAACACCATAACCACTTTGCCACTAATTCCTCATGTGCTTTAATTAACACTTAAATTAACTTAAGTGCTAAGCTCACTTAATCCACTTCATTAAATAAACCATACAAAAATTTATTCTACTAAACCGAACCTACTCAAAGTCCATAATTAAGCCTTACCACACCACAATTAATAACACAAAAGTTCAAACACATGAAAAATAATTCAATCACAAATAGCCCCGATTTCAGGATGTTACAAGCTAAGCATGACAACAATATATAAATTAATTCGAAGGAATTCAACCTTAAACCCAGAACCCAGTTTTCAAAAACTTATTAGGAGTTCTAGCTCTTCTTCTTCCTCAAAATCTCGAGCATAGAAAAGTTAAAAAGCTTATGTTTCTCAATTTCTCTACTTCCAGACTTGACTTCTCACAAAATCAACTCCATGCAGAGCTCTCCTAAGTTCTCCTTTTCTTCGAAACAACTGAATAAGACAATACAAGTAAGAAGAATTTTTTGGTAGACGAAATTGAGGAGGATTTTTTTTTTTTTTTGCAAGAATGTCCACTCTTCACCTATATATACAACTCCCATACACGGTTTTCCAATCTTTTTTAGCCAATCACTGATAATTATTATGTCTCCCACTTTTGAGACTAGTCGATTCCATCCTAACAAAACCATAACTGAAATCTAATTATTTTCCCGGCACACAAAACTTTCCAAAATTTCCTAGTAGAGTCCGCTAACTCTCTACTTTGCTCAATTAACTCCCAAACTCCTTTAAATTTGAGTCCTTAATGAAATCCGGGTGTGACATTGTCTCTCTTTTAACACACTTATGAAAGCTCTCCTTAAGAAATTAAGATGATTGCTAGACTCTCTTATTAATTTGGTTAAGAAAACATAAAAATGGTCAATTTGCTAACTATTCCCCTAGTTATTTATCTTTACACTAAACCTCTAATCATTATGCCTATATATATCTCATTGACTAATTAACATTTTATCCTTCACCATCTCTACAATTCCATGTATGAATCATAGTTTTACTTGATAAAATTTCCTACTAGTCCTTCCTTGTTTTTCCACCTTTACCATATATTCTCATAACTTCCTAATTTTATACTTTCACCATCGCAATTTCTATACTCTTTCAATTTAGTCAATGATTCTATTCAAAGTTTTCCTATCTACGAAGTATTTTCTAATTTCCTATCGAATCTAAATACTTTCTAATTTAATACTCAAAATTCTTATTTGTTTTATTTCAAAAATTATCCACTAATTTTTGACCCAATCCATCACTGTACCTAGCTCCGAGTCAAAGGTTGTTACTGTAACATCCCGAAATTGGGCCTAGTAGGATTGGGCCTTGAGCTTTAGGAAAAAAATTTGAGTATTATTTTTGTGTTGGCTCGGGTAGGAATTTTGTGTGTTAGCATAGTCTTGTGAAGGCTTGATTTTATTTAGGAAGTTAGATAATTTTTAGTATGGTTTATTTAATGAAGTGGATTAAGTGAGCTTAGCACTTAAGTTAATTTAAGTGTTAAATTCTAACACATGAGGAGTTAGTGGCATAGTGGATAAGGAGCTTGAAAGGTTACTTGAGGGAAGTGGTTCGAGTTGCTTGGAAAGCATTTTGAAGACTTTATTTTTGTATCCTAGCATTGATGGACGGTCAAACTCTAATTCTGATAGGTTGGACCTTAAGTTTTTGGTAAGTTGAATATTGGTTTAAGGAAAGCTTGAAATAGGGGATAAGAATCATAAAGTTATGGTAGGTTGGGGAGACAAAGGGCTTGGCTTAAGGAAGATGTTTTGGAAACTCTTTCAAGGCTTTTAGTGCATGTATGTGGGCCGGCAAGTGTGGCTAGGGGTGGCCGAATGTTGTTAGATGGTTTGGGGAGGATATTTGGTCAACCTTTGGCATTTGTGCATCTTTTGGCATTGTTTTCTTTCTCTCCAAAACTCCCCTCTTTGGTAGAATGTTTTGTGCATTTTGTGCAAATTTTGCTTTTGGTTTAGCCTTCATTTTGTTTGAACCAAAAATGTTATTTCCTTTCTCTCATCTTTTCTCTTGAAACCAAACCTCACTTGGCTTTTGTGCATTTTCTTTTTGGCAAATAAGTGTTTGGCCGAATCTCTCTCTCACAAATCTCACTTTTCTTCTTTTGATATTGATTCATAATCACATTTTCTTTTATACTCTTTCTTGGCCGAATCCTTTTCCTTCTCAAGTTCCATTTCTTTTTCATCCATTTCCATTCTATTTCTCTTTCTTCCACTTTTGCTCAAAACCGAAAACATTCCTCTCCTATTGCAATTTCTTTCTTTTTCTCTTTCTCCACTCTAGTCAAATCCTTTTGTTATTACAAATCAACCATAGCCAAAATTCCTTCACCATTTAACCATATTGCCGAAACTTCCCACTCTCTTTTTGAATTGTCTTGGCCGAATATCAACAAGGGTAGGTCTTCATTTGGTTTTCTTCAATCGGTCTTGAAAGATAGGTAAGTGTTCATGGCCGTATTTCCTTTATTTCTTTTCTCTTTTCTATGTCATTTTTCATGAGGGCAAAGGCCAAACTTTTGGGCATTTGATGCAAGGTTCTAACTATTATTAGGAACCAATTATTATTATAGACTCTTTGGGACTTTGGAAGCAATCGTTCTAAGTCTCAATTCTTTGGCAACCGTTTTGGGGTAAGTCAAGTGGTAAGGATCTTTATACTTGTTATATCATTTTAGATGGACTACTAATCGATTACATTTTTGGGGACTCTATCTCTCGTTTATTATATTTTTTCCGTGAACGTTAGATTTTTGGGGCAATCAAGAATGGGTTCGAAAAGAGCAGTAAATAGTGTTTGGAAGAAGGGTGGTTCTGCTATACCCTCAAATTTCAAACGAAGGGCTGTGTCGGCAGTTCGAGACTTTCCACCGGGATGTGGACCCTCTGCCGGCGATAATCGTTTATTTGAAGTCGTTCGTACCCCCGAGCCATTGTTCGTTCGTGGTTCTTCATCGGGTTATGAACCATCAATCGAAGAGAAATCACCTATAGTTATTGTTCGAGATTCCGAGGGTATCAGCGAGCGGGAAAGTTTAGTTATCACTATTATCAGGTGTGTAGCCTACACTAAACTTCTAATAGATTAATAGCATTATTGATAAAAGTTGTTAATAAAGAAATATGATTGATTATGGCTTTGGGTATCATTCAATGGTACAGTGAATTGAGGTACGTTATCCCTTAGTACTATGTATAATTTTAATATGAGACATATCCAATTTTGTTATGATTTTGGGGTAATGTACATGGCATGATATCTGTATCGTTAATAATGCTATAAGCATGAATATGAAATGTGTATGATTCCGTTATGAATTTGGGGTTATATGGCATGATATTGAAATAATGTGTTTAATGCATGGGCATATGGGTGATTTTGATAAAGGGGAAGTGTTCCGGTGGTTTTACCACATTATCCGGTGACTTTGGTCACGATATTATGAATCTGGTGACTTCGGTCACGATATTATGAATCCGGTGACTCTGTCACAATTATCACGTGGCTATGCCACGATTATAAGGGCGATGTGCATGTTGACCGCAGCGCGCTTCGATGGTGTGTAGCGGATGGAGGGTCGATTTAGTAATCCCCACGGTGTGATTGGTAGGTACGGGTGGTGTGTAGCGGATGGATATCTAAGTTGGGCTCGGGATTGCATTTCATTTTATATGTACATGTGATTATCGATTTGCTATATTATGGGCTTATGGCTAAATGTGATTTAAATGGGCTTTATTGCTATGATCGATTGGGTTTTTAGTGTCTTTGTTACACATTGAGTCTCATTGACTCACCCCTCGATGGGATATCTTTTCGTGTGATTCGTGAGATCGCGGATGTGGAGCCGGATGAACTCGAGGAGGCCATGCAATAAAATTTGATTTTACAAGAACTTCCATTTGGGTACCTTATTATATTTTAATTTGGGTTTTCATATTTTATAGATTTGTAATAAGGCCTCTTTAATTATGGTTTTGGATTATTTATATGCTTTGGGATTTATTCTAAACATGTTTAAGTATATCACTTGATTAATTTAACAATTGAGCTAAAGTTTTCTAAACTATAAAAACGCTTATGGTATTTTATCTTACCATCGGGTAATCTAAATTATTGATAATAAAATTATAAATTAAGTGTTTTCTACAACTTAAATGATTTCCAAAATTTTAAGTTTCTACATTCAAATGCAAACGGTTTCAAAGTATTAATTCGAGTTTTCTTAAAATGAAACAAATGTTTTCTAACCTATGATTTATCCACTTAGTTTAAAAGTTTTATTTATGGAATTTCAAAGTAAATTTCAGTTTTAACTTATTAAACATCCGATTTCTACAAATATAGAATTACAAAGAATTTTTCACTAAAATTTAATCGCTATCTCAATTTTCTTGAAACGCGTTTTCTTCGTAGCATGCCAAATTCGGTCGTGGCGTATTGACCGGGTTTGGGGTGTTACAAATTGCATCGTCAGCTAAGTTCAAAAGCTTCAATTTGTGGGCCGAGGCCCTAAATGTTTTAAAGAATGGATTTTAAAATGTTTTGTTTAAAATTATATGGTTGGAAAGGCATGACACCGAGTCTCCAAAGACCGATCCGCCTGTAAGTACCCCTAGCCTTTGGTTGTGATTTTTGGATGTTATAAACTTTGAATGACTAGTGATAGTGGACTATACTTTAGAGACATGGACCCTAGGTATATGTGTACTTCTACTGGAAAAACCACTTATTAAAACTCATTTGCATAAAATTTTCTTTAAACAAGAAAGTGAAAAGACTCTAATGCATAAAATCTTCAGAAAATCGATAAGTCGAGACTTTAGACATGAGTTCTAGGAACGTGGTCGTCGTGGATGTGGTAAAAGCCAAGTGTTAGGGCTAGATTTTCGATCGAGGCATAATTCCAAAGAAGGGAGGCGTTAGCATCGCTAGTGGCGAGACAGAGTATCATTATCGAGTTCGGATTGATGGGTGACTCGATAGTTAAAGAATCGGTGAAGCACTTGGAGTTGGAGTCCGTGGATCGTAAGAAGAACAGAGATCACGGTTCTCTAGGTCACAATCTCGCTTACAGTAAAACATGTCAAGGCATGGTCGAACTTTTTGGCTTGCGATTATTGTGGAAGGTGTCATCCGGGAGAATGTTGGAGGAAGATAGGAGTATGCTTGAGATGCAGTCTAAGGAGCTTAAGGCTCGTGATTGTTTCCTCACTCTCAAGTCAGGTATGTTTTGGTTGGAAGTGATGGTTGTTTGTAGGAAAATTTTTGGTATAAGTGTAAGTGTTAGATAATGGTTTGCTATGGTGGATTAGTATGTTTGTAACATCCCCAAACCCGGCCCATTCACTACGATCGAATCTGGTTATGTCACTGGGAAAAGACGGTTGAAAAATCTTCTTAATTTAAAATAAAACATCGTAGTTTGCTGAATTTTGGAAAACATATCTTTGGAATAAAACTTTGCTATTAAACTCATTCCTTTTTAAAACTTTAGTTTATAATATCCAATTTGAATAAATAGGTTGCAAACCATAAATCATTTTCACGTAGCAATTTAATTTAAATAAACCATAGTTAAAGTAATACCAAAAACATAAAATGGCCTTTATTACAACCCAACAATTCAAATAAAGTACTTATATCAAAATCAAGCATGAAATAATTGAACATCATCTGCTCGGCATGGGCCACCTTGTCCTCTCCGATCCCTTGTCCACTTTAAGCAACACTGAAAATGGTTAAAGGAAAAGGTGAGTCACCAAGACTCGATGTGCAACCCTTTTCCCGAATTAGCAAAATATCATATACAAACATAATCATGCTCATCATGCATCCAATTAACATGCACCCAACCTAGCCAACCAAACGCCTTTGTCTACCCCATGTGGTACCAAACCACTTTGGTGACCGTAGTCACAATGTGTTACCAAAACACCGGTGGTGCCAAACCACTTTGTGACATATAGTCACGGATGTGATGCCAAATCACCGGAGGTGCCAAACCTCCGTGTCCGTGAGACACAATCGATTGATGGGGCCAACCCATCGTGTGATACCAAATCACCGCGCAGACGATCCCATATCTCAAGTGGGGCCAACCCACGGTGGTGTTAACCACGAGGACAAGTCGCTATGAGGTGCCAAACCTCCGAGGTACCAAACCTCTGGTGTGTAGTAGTCACAATGTGTTACCAAAACACCGGTGACCGAAGTCACAAATCAATTGATGGGGCCAACCCATCGTGTGATACCAAATCACCGGCGTCAATCCTCAATACCGCCTTGTGGGGCCAACCCACTGTGGTGCGAAACCACGGGGACGAGACGCTGAGGTGCCAAACCTCTGGAGGTGCCAAACCTCTGGTGACCCAAAGTCACAAAGTTGTGTTACCAAAACACCGGTGCTCGTCAGCACAAAATATCACTGCCCCCTCCACTCATACAACCCACATCAATCATGCACATGTATCATAATATACCATCATACTGGTTTAGCAACATACATCTTTATTTATCACAAACAAGTATTATAGTACACATATTGGATATACTATGCTTACCAAAAGCATCAACATGACAACTCATAGCAGATACAGCATGCTTACCAAAAGCATCACAACAGGGACTTACTTGACCCTTTGCCTCATACCTTAATGGTATTTAATCCACCTTCTCATGGATCCAAACAACACACAATAATAAGCATATTTATTAATAGAAAAGTGTGTGTATGAACACACCGCAAGCCTTAACCGAAGAACCAACTAAGACCCTTGATCCTCTTGCTCCTAAAACAATCGGCCAACCAAGCATTAGCACTCATACCATTCGGCTATAACCATTTTAAACCAAAGGGGTTATCGTTTAACCCTTACCTTGCAAATGGTTTGGTTTCCTACCAAAACCCGAACCAACAATGGTTCCTCTAACAATCGGTCCACCCTAACAAGAAAACGGTTAATCCACAATAGACTTGGCTTAACAAAGACTAAAAGAATGGACTAAAAGAATCCTCTCTTACCACCACTTACCAATCGACTACACTTGATCGCCACCAAAATCTGAAGACCCTATGACGAAATAATCATCACACAAGAGGTTAATATCCTTCCAAACAAATGCCAAAACCCACTCTTACTCTTAAAGATTATCGATAGAAAACAGAGGGCTTACCATAAAACATTCGGCCTTACCCCTATACCTTCTCCAAGGCTTGAACCAAAATCCAAAAGCAACCCTCACCACCCTTAACAATCGGCCAAGAACCACACAAAAGGAAAGGGAAGATTCACCAACACTTGAACAAGAAGAAAAAGAATTTGGCTTTAGGTGTTTAACACCCTTGTGCGCGGCTTGGATGAAAAAGAGAAAAAGAAGATGTGAATGATTAAAGTTTCGGCTAGAAGGTATTGAGAAAGAAAAATGAGAGTTTAAGAAGACAAAATGATATAGTTTCTTTTCAATAGAAATGGGGAAAGTGAATGAAGAATTCGGTTCTTAGAAGAAGAAGAAATGAAGAAAATGTTTTAGGAATAACTTTCGGCTATCAAGGTGTTAATAGGAAAAATAAAGAAAGAAAGAAAGATGGAAGGGCATTCGGCTATCAACAATATTGAAAGAACACAAAACAAATTCGGCAAGCTTCTGGGAGGTTTAGTCTTTCGGTTTCAAGAAGAAAAGAGTGAAGGAATTCTCTTTGACAATTCGGCTTTTGGTACACAAACAAAAGGCTGGCGAAAAGCACTCAAAAATGCCTAAGAACAAACGGCATTCTCCTCCTTAACCCTCCAAAAACCGCCCACATACCCCCATGAAGATTCCCACAATCGGCCACCTCTTGAAACACTCTAAGCCACACATTTGAATTAAACAAATCCCTATCTTACTCATCATCATCCATTCAAAACCCATTCAAACTAACTAAAATAATCCATAATTATCTAAAATAATAAAATAATAAAAACCACCCACCAGCCGAATTTAAAAACCAAACAACCTTAGCTTAGACTTTATCTAATTGGGACTCCCATGTGCCGTCCAACACCCTCAAGCCTGCTTTGCCCAAAAGAATAAAAACAAACCCCAAAATGCAACTCCCTTGATTCGAACCGCTGCACACCCCTCCTTCAACGCCCCAGGCCACTCGGCCACTTTGATTTTTATGCCATAAAGCCACACCATTTAATTTTAAACCCTTCTTACTCCAGCCCAATAACCGCATATAAAAATAAATCACGCCCAAAATGTCGCTCCGACCCTCGAACCACGCCTTATCACTCCTCCAGCGCCTAAGTGCCGCACGAGCACCACTTGGACCAGCTGCTTCTTGTGTCAAAACACGCCCCCAAATTATTTTAAGGCCTTCTACCCTGCAACGCCATACTCCAAAAATTAAAACCCATCTGCCGCCTTCTTGGATCGAACCCAAGACCTCAAAGGCGCTACTTCCGACCCCAAGCAAGCATGAAGCCACTTTGCCAAAGCCTCTCATGTGTCCTATTCTCCCAATTAATTCCTTTAAGGCCTCCCAAAGCCAAGCTCCCCTTTATTACTTAAAAATCCAAAATTTTCCAAAGCCTTCCCCTTTCATCCAAACATTCTTAAAACCTCTAAAACTCACCCAAGCACTCCCAAAAACCTACTAACACTTGATTTATACCCCATATGCACAGCCCCTAAACCAGGGTGTTACAATGTTGGTTTTATTAAGATTTTGTTAAAAGTACATTGTGGTTTTATTAAAATCAGAGTGCGCAGCAAGAATGTAGTGTGGCGAGATAGGATGTACGACTGTTAGTTAGTTGGAAATTTTGAGGATGAAATTTCTTTTAGGAGGGTAGATTTGTAACATCCCGAAATTGGGCCTAGTAGGATTGGGCCTTGAGCTTTAGGAAAAAAATTTGAGTATTATTTTTGTGTTGGCTCGGGTAGGAATTTTGTGTGTTAGCATAGTCTTGTGAAGGCTTGATTTTATTTAGGAAGTTAGATAATTTTTAGTATGGTTTATTTAATGAAGTGGATTAAGTGAGCTTAGCACTTAACTTAATTTAAGTGTTAAATTCTAACACATGAGGAGTTAGTGGCATAGTGGATAAGGAGCTTGAAAGGTTACTTGAGGGAAGTGGTTCGAGTTGCTTGGAAAGCATTTTGAAGACTTTATTTTTGTATCCTAGCATTGATGGACGGTCAAACTCTGATTATGATAGGTTGGACCTTAAGTTTTTGGTAAGTTGAATATTGGTTTAAGGAAAGCTTGAAATAGGGGATAAGATTCATAAAGTTATGGTAGGTTGGGGAGACAAAGGGCTTGGCTTAAGGAAGATGTTTTGGAAACTCTTTCAAGGCTTTTAGTGCATGTATGTGGACGGCAAGTGTGGCTAGGGGGGTGGCCGAATGTTGTTAGATGGTTTGGGGGAGGATATTTGGTCAACCTTTGGCATTTGTGCATCTTTTGGCATTGTTTTCTTTCTCTCCAAAAACTCCCCTCTTTGGCCGAATGTTTTTGTGCATTTTGTGCAAATTTTGCTTTTGGTTTAGCCTTCATTTTGTTTGAACCAAAAATGTTATTTCCTTTCTCTCATCTTTGCTCTTGAAACCGAAACCTCACTTGGCTTTTGTGCATTTTCTTTTTGGCAAATAAGTGTTTGGCCGAATCTCTCTCTCACAAATCTCACTTTTCTTATTTTGATATTGATTCATAATCACATTTTCTTTTATACTCTTTCTTGGCCGAATCCTTCTCCTTCTCAAGTTCCATTTCTTTTTCATCCATTTCCATTCTATTTCTCTTTCTTCCACTTTTGCTCAAAACCGAAAACATTCCTCTCCTATTGCAATTTCTTTCTTTTTCTCTTTCTCCACTCTAGTCAAATCCTTTTGTTATTACAAATCAACCATAGCCGAAATTCCCTTCACCATTTAACCATATTGCCGAAACTTCCCACTCTCTTTTTGAATTGTCTTGGCCGAATATCAACAAGGGTAGGTCTTCATTTGGTTTTCTTCAATCGGTCTTGAAAGATAGGTAAGTGTTCATGGCCGTATTTCCTTTATTTCTTTTCTCTTTTCTATGTCATTTTTCATGAGGGCAAAGGCCGAACTTTTGGGCATTTGATGCAAGGTTGTAACTATTATTAGGAACCAATTATTCTTATAGACTCTTTGGGACTTTGGAAGCAATCGTTCTAAGCCTCAATTCTTTGACAACCGTTTTGGGGTAAGTCAAGTGGTAAGGATCTTTATACTTGTTATATCATTTTAGATGGACTACTAATCGATTACATTTTTGGGGACTCTATCTCTCGTTTATTATATTTTTCCGTGAATGTTAGATTTTTGGGGCAATCAAAAATGGGTTCGAAAAGAGCAGTTAATAGTGTTTGGAAGAAGGGTGGTTCTGCTATACCCTCAAATTTCAAACGAAGGGTTGTGTCGGTAGTTCGAGACTTTCTACCGGGATGTGGACCCTCTGCCGGCGATAATCGTTTATTTGAAGTCGTTCGTACCCCCGAGCCATTGTTCGTTCGTGGTTCTTCATCGGGTTATGAACCATCAATCGGAGAGAAATCGCCTATAGTTATTGTTCGAGATTCCGAGGGTATCAGCGAGCGGGAAAGTTTAGTTATCACTATTATCAGGTGTGTAGCCTACACTAAACTTCTAATAGATTAATAGCATTATTGATAAAAGTTGTTAATAAAGAAATATGATTGATTATAGATTCGGGTATCATTCAATGGTACAGTGAATTGAGGTACGTTATCCCTTAGTACTATGTATAATTTTAATATGAGACATATCCGATTTTGTTATGATTTTGGGGTAATGTACATGGCATGATATCTGCATCGTTAATAATGCTATAAGCATGAATATGAAATGTGTATGATTCCGTTATGAATTTGGGGTTATATGGCATGATATTGAAATAATGTGTTTAATGCATGGGCATATGGGTGATTTTGATAAAGGGGAAGTGTTCCGGTGGTTTTACCACATTATCTGGTGACTTTGGTCACGATATGATGAATCCAGTGACTTCGGTCACGATATTATGAATCCGGTGACTCATCACAATTATCCGTGGCTATGCCACGATTATAAGAAGCGATGTGCATGTTGATCGCAAAGAATCGCCTTCGATGGTGTGTAGCGGATGGAGGGTCGATTTAGTAATCCCCACGGTGTGATTGGTAGGTACGGGTGGTGTGTAGCGGATGGATATCTAAGTTGGGTTCGGGATTGCATTTCATTTTATATGTACATGTGATTATCTGATTTGCTATATTATGGGCTTATGGCTAAATGTGATTTAAATGGGCTTTATTGCTATGATCGATTGGGTTTTTAGTGTCTTGTTACACATTGAGTCTGTTGACTCACCCTCGAGTGGGATATCTTTTCAGTGATTCGTGAGATCGCGGATGTGGAGCCGATGAACTCGAGGAGGCCATGCAATAAAATTTGATTTTACAAGAACTTCCATTTGGGTACCTTATTATATTTTAATTTGGGTTTTCATATTTTATAGATTTGTAATAAGGCCTCTTTAATTATGGTTTTGGATTATTTATATGCTTTGGGATTTATTCTAAACATGTTTAAGTATATCACTTGATTAATTTAACAATTGAGCTAAAGTTTTCTAAACTATAAAAACGCTTATGGTATTTTATCTTACCATCGTGTAATCTAAATTGTTGATAATAAAATTATAAATTAAGTGTTTTCTACAACTTAAATGATTTCCAAAATTTTAAGTTTCTACATTCAAATGCAAACGGTTTCAAAGTATTAATTCGAGTTTTCTTAAAATGAAACAAATGTTTTCTAACCTATGATTTATCCACTTAGTTTAAAAGTTTTATTTATTGAATTTCAAAGTAAATTTCCAGTTTTTAACTTATTAAACATCTGATTTCTACAAATATAGAATTACAAAGAATTTTTCACTAAAATTTAATCGCTATCTCAATTTTCTTCGAAACGTTTTTCTTCGTAGCATGCCAAATTCGGTCGTGGCGTATTGACCGGGTTTGGGGTGTTACAGTTACAATCCATAACGTGTCTCTTTAATATTCTATACTAGCCTAGACTTCTTTATACAAGACTATATCATTCTAGCTCCCGAGAATATTCTACCATATTCCATAAAGATCTGGTCTTCTTCACAACCTTTTAGACTCTTTCGAGGCTTCTAGGGTCTTCTCTCACATCTTATAACTTTCCGGTAAGTTTCAAGACCTTTTTGACTCTATATTCATAGGCTGGGTGTTAAGATCTAATGCCCTCAGTGTAGTGTATTTGTCATTTTGTACTTGTAAAATTTCAAATAAATTTATTTTTTAAAATTCCATTACACATTAATATCATTTGTATTTATCCTCAATGGTTTTTGCACACAAAGCAAAATGTAAGCAAATATTGGCTCATTGGTTATCTAATGTTTAACTAATATTAAGTTGCATTATGTGGTTGGATCATGATGCGAGGAGATAACTTATATTAGTAGATAATCTAAACAATCCGTAATCTAATCGAGTTTGAGCAAAATAATTGAAAAGACTATTAGTTCGTTTATCAAGTCCAATTCAGGAGATACCTTGTCTTGGGTATTTGAGCAAATGACTCCAAAAGATAGAAACATAGATATGATTGTTTGGATTGACAATACATCAGACAAGACCCAAGTTGAATTTATTCTAAATTCATTTATGGATTTTTCACTTGTGACATTCATAGTGTGTTATACCTTAGCCCTGAATGGATGATGAACTATGTATACATGACTCATATACTTTGATGTGGTAAAAGCCTAAGTTCAAATAAATAAGGAATCGAAAGTTGGTACATTGGGAATCATATCCCTATAAGGGTAAATGATATCCTCTTATTGGCGTTACATGGTTGTTGAAAAATACAATATTTTCTATTAAAATATTATTATTTAATCAATACTTATTCAAGCAGAACTTTTGTATTGTTTCTCTATAAATATGAACTATAATTTAACCTAATTACACAAGTCATTGAGCATTGTTATTTTGTCCAAAAATAGTGGAAAATTATTTTTAGAATAAATTATATTTTTCAGAAAAACTCATAGTTTTCGATTGCATAGAGACAATTAGCTTTCCCACTAAAATTTAATAAAAGTTTTCATTCTGTACACTTGGTTCTTTTGTTTGAACTCACATTCAAAGCAATTCTAGGTTCGAAGATAGCAGGGAAGACTGATCTGTAGAAAGCAGAGAAATGACTTAGACTATCTTATACAAAACACATGAAATAATTCAATTAAGGATTTATTACTATAGATATCAAAATGCTTGATCTTAAGAAAAATTTTAAAGTTTCCATGTACCTAAAAATATTGTTTTATAAAATGATTTTTTCAACATTGTGGACATTTTAAGACTACTACACGTGAGGGGGCTTGCCTAGGCCCTTTTGGCCACTATTTACACCTTTGGTGGCTTCCATTTGCTCATGGCGGCCTTTGACTACACTTGGAGTGGCCTGCTTCACAGGATTTGATACATGCACGGATAGGATGAAATTTATTAAATTTCATTCACCAAAGCTGTCAATTTTTAAGTTTGGGAAATCAGTAGACTTGCGACAACTTTTTGGATGAGATCCATGCATTTCTGGGTTGAGATGTCTTCATGGCATTCAAAGATCTATCTCTTAGATTTGAGACACACTCTGAATCACTCGATTTTGATTTTGGGAGCTCAAGTATGACCGTTTTAGTGAAGAATACACGAGCAAAATTTCTGGACGGGATTATTACGGATATTATGAATTTAGAGCTTTTAATTCAAGTTTAAATCATATTGGGTTTGGTTTTTAAGCTTAATTTTTATTATATATGATCTCAATATTGCATTTATTAGTTTTTATTATTTTATTATTTATTTATTTCGAATTTTAGATATTTTTTAAGTATTTTAAGTTCTTAGGGTGGGTTTGGATGGGCGATGGGGTGCGGTTGTAACAATCCGAACCCGGCCCAAACATTATGACCGAATTTGGTTTGTTACGGAGAAAACTTTTTGAAAACCATTTTAAAACCAATTTAAGTTTTGTTGAAAACTTCGCTTTTGGTTATCTTGCCGAAAACCATACTTAGATTTAATTTGGAAATTTAATTGAGTCACTTATTATACAAATTTCAAATGTGCCCGATGGCACGATAAAACATTTTCGTGTTAATTTAAGAAAAACATGTGATTTTAATTTAATTTTAATAATATAGTTTAAAACAAAGTATCCAACATATAAGAAATAACAAAAGTAAAGTATATGGAGGCCTTATTACATCCAAAATAAAAATAAACCAATAATAAAATAAAATAGCTAAGTTTAAAGTTCAATTTATTCGAGTCCACTTTGCATGGCCACCTCGAGTCCAACCTCCTCAACCGCCATCTACGAGTCACTGAAAAATGTTAAAGGAGAAGGTGAGTCACCAAGACTCGATATGTAACCCTTCCCCGTATTTAAACAATTTCATACACAAGATATAATCAATCATCATGTACTAAGCCATGCACCCGCCTAGCCAACCAAACGCCTTTGTCTACCCCATGTGGTACCAAACCACTTTGGTGACCGTAGTCACAATGTGTTACCAAAACACTTTGGTGGTGCCAAACCACTGGTGACATATAGTCCGCGGATGTGATGCCAAATCACCGGAGGTGCCAAACCTCACGGTGTCCATAGACACAATCGATTGATGGGGCCAACCCATCGTGTGATACCAAATCACCGGCGACGATCCCATATCTCAAGTGGGGCCAACCCACGGTGGTGTTAACCACAGGGACGAGTCGCTATGAGGTACCAAACCTCTGGAGGTACCAAACCTCTGGTGACCGTAGTCACAATGTGTTACCAAAACACTGGTGCCCATCGGCACGAACATTACTGCCCCCTCCACTCATCAACCCATATCAAATCATATTATAACAGAGTGTATATCAACATACATTTGTCACAAGTATCACATAAGCCATGCTTCCCAAAAGCATTATTATCAATCTCATATCAACAGAGACTTACCGTGATCCTCGCTTGTACCATTAAGGTACTAAATCTGTATCTACATAAAGCAGACTTACATACAACATGTATTTAATACAGGTTATTAATTGTTATGAGTGTGTATGTACACACCTGATGTCGATGAGAAGTCTAAATCCCAAAAGAGAAGTCGGCCACCTAGATCTCACTGCACCTATATTCGGCCAACCTTAGGATTAGTGCTATGGCCTAATCGGCCAAACCAAATATTTAAAAGGGTTCTCCTTTTGAACCCGAATCCTTACCCGAGTGCCTTTGAATAACTACTCCAAGCGTTCTGCTTTCCTATTAATCGGCAACCTTATGTTAGTAATCTTCGGCTTAAACACTAACTAAATAACTTGCTTAAATTAGATCTTACCATTACTTACCAAAATCAAATATTAGAGATCGGGCACAGAATCGATCGCTTTACGTTTCCTACGCACCTAGAAGAGATCGATTACCAAAAGTGTTTAGGAGCCCCTCTGCCAAATCAATACTTTATTCTTGTAAAAAGTCGACAGAACATGAGTGAAAAGAACAATAGATATTCGGCCAAGATTCTCACCTTCTTAAATCGTTTGCCAAGGAAGATTCAAGGAGATATATCCTACTCCAATATTCGGCCAAGATGGGTTCAAGGAAGGAAGAGAGATTCGGCACACAAGTGAAAAGTAGATTCGGCTATAGTTTAACAAAAGGGGAAGAAGAGAGTTCGGCTAGTGTGGAAAAGATAAGAAAAGGAGAGGGATTCGGCAAAGAGTTTTATGAAAGAAAAATAAAAGAAAGAGAGGGATGAGGGGATAAGTGGTTCGGCCAAGAATCAAGAGAGGAAAGGTGAAAGCAAAAGGGGTTTTTGATTTTGAGAGAGGATAAAAAGAAAAAAATGTTAGCTTGAATTTGTCGGGTAAAAGACTAGAAAAGAATTCGGCTCCCCCTTCACATAATCTCCATGCCGTCCACTCTACTCCAACAAGGAGTTTAAAATTCAGCAATTACCTTGAATTGCTCTTGACCACACCTTTGAAGATATTCAAAATAATTTGAATTACTCACCTACCTATTTTTCCTCTGTCAACTACTAAGGATTTAATCAATTAAATCTACTTAAATAAAAGAAAATCCTTATATTATCATCATTATCCCTTATTATCCCATCAAATAAATAAAAACAAAGAATCCATGTGCTTGCCAAACTCGGCCAATGCAAAAACAAGGAACCAAAGACCCATGTGCCGCCCATCTGCTCACCCAAATTCTTTGCAAAATAAAAGAAAAACCACCATTGCCATAGGTCTCGAACATGGGACTGTTAGAACCCATGCGACCAAGTAGCGCCAGAGCCATTCGGCCAACTTTGCCTTTTTATGTCAAAAAGCCCCAACATTTATTTTTAAATCCTTCCTTCTTCACCCATCACCACATAACAAAATTAAAACGCCAAATGCCGCTCCAGTGCCCTCGAAACCGCGCCTCTCTCTCCTCCAAAATCTAAGTGACGACGCTAGCCACTCCGCCAATTGGACTTTCATGTCCACCAAGCCACACCATTAATTTTAAGGCATACTTAGCCCAGTCCTTGACGCACAAAAATAAAACAAAATTGCTTGCCCAAAAGCTCGAACCCTGCTCCCTAGGCGTCACCTTCCAAAGCCCCCAAGCGGCGCCTCCACGCCACTTTGCCGGATCCTTTCTTGCGTTTTAAACTACCCCAATTTATTTTAAGGCCTTCCCGCCTATTTTCCCCTTTATACCCTAAAAATCAAAAATTTTCCAAAGCCTTTCCCTTTCATCCAAGCATTCTTAGAACCTCTAAAACTCATCCAAGCACTCCCAAAACCTACTAACACTTGATTTATACCCAATATGCACAAAATTTCTAAACCAGGTGTTACAATTCTACCCCCTTAAAAATAATTTCGTCCTCAAAATTACTTATTATCGCTCAATCGTGCATCCTTAACTCGTCATCCTACGTTACTGCTGCGCACTCTGATCTTAAAGAACTATCATACTTTCTACACATTCCCTACGTTCATAATCCAGGTTCCATACTCTTTACTAGCAATCATAAGAATGAACTAACGTAACCATAACCAAGACAATTGAGGGTATTCTAAAAATAAGAAACTTACCCGTTGTCATGTCTGGCACATCTTCCTCCTCACGACAGCCAACTGCATAAACCAACCTTGGTTGCCTCGCCTCTGCACCTTCAGCACCTCGGCCCCTCTGTGGTGGTCCTTCATTTCTAACCTGCGCACGGTTCTGACCCTCTGGTTGGTTCCTAGCTAGCTTTCGAGGACAATCCCTTACACGGTGATCGAATGACCCACATTCAAAGCACCCTTTACTTCCAGCCAAACATTCTCCTGAATGGGGTTTCCCGCATCTAACACACTGAGGTGGCCACTGAGCAGGCTTTGTGGTTCTTTCTGATTCCCCAAATCTAGCCCTCTTTTCCACATTCTCGCCCGATCCAGCGATCCAAAGCCTCTCTTCCGGTTGTTCCTATCATGCTTCGTCTTACGGTCTCCTTGATCCCTTCGGCTACCTTAGCCTTTTCCACTAGAGACGAAAACTCACGAACTTTCTTGTGGGGCAATCAAAGAACCTCAAATCATCTCTAAGCCCGTCCTCAAAGCGGACCACAGCGCTCATGTTCGATGAGCCACAATGCCTCGAGCATATCTACTCAACCTTAAGAATTTAGCCTCATATTACGACACTTAGTTCCTTGCACTAACCCCGTAAAAGCCTTTCTGCTGCGTCGGTGTAGTGGTGCCCACATACTTCTTCCGATAGGTGGTTTTGAAATACTCCCAAGTCAAATCATCTCACAGTAGCCCCATCTCAAACCGTAAGCCACCACCGATACGCTTCATCCTTTAGAAGCGACACTTTGCTTTCTTCGGCTTTTCTTCCTCGGTCGGTCAAGGTCATCCATGATTCTTTCAGTTGACTCTAGCCAATGATTCTCACAGACTGGTGCCACTCCCGACACACCCGAATACCTCCGCTCCGTTAGATCGGAGTCGCCGGAGACGATTTCGAGCTCCCACATTTCCACCACCCGGCCACCATCTCCAAGACTCGCAAAAGCGACTTGCGATACCGCCTCACCACCGGTCTAATCTCGCTCCTCACTTCAAAAAGTAGGAGGTGGTGGTGGCGGTGGTACCTCATTTTCAGAACCTTGTCCCGACCTGACGGGTTCAGACACCGTCATCCTACCCCTACCGCGTCCACGGCTTCCACGTCCTCTAGAACTCATTCTTATCTACCGCGCTTTTAATCTGATTAAGAAAAATTTTATGCGTTAGCATTTGTTCCACTTTCTTATTCACGAAGAAATTTTATGGATAGAGTTTTAATCAGGGATTCTTTCGAGCAAACAAGGTTTCAGTTTCCTATCCTAGTTCGCACAAAGAAGTTCATGCATCCATTCCTTAATACTTTCCATACCTATTCGCTCATCGGACATTTCTGCCCATTTCTATCCCAGGGTATTTTCGTCTTTTTCCTACAGGGGTATTTTCGTAATTTTCTAGAACCAAAATATTTTGCTGATGATTTCCAAAGCTAAGTTGTTGAAATTTTTTTTTTTTGAGCCAAAACCATTGAACTGATATTTTATGAACCGAGGGCATTTTAGTAATTTTCCCCCCTAAGGGCATTTCTGTAATTTTCCACCATCAAGTTTTCGAGGAAAACGTTGTAAAAATAATGTTCTTGGATTTGAAAAAAAAGTTATTGCACAAGTTTTGAAAACATTAGGGTTTGTTGTTTCATTCTTTTTCGAAAACATGGCTAATTCCCTTTTCGGGTTTTAATCATTGTGTTTAGCCTATGACCGAGCCCTCCTAGTCAGGGTGAACCAAAGCTACGCACCAGGCAGGATTCGAGTGAAGAAGAGGTGGGTCACGCGGACCGCTTAAATACCAAGCTCTCACCGAACCTTTCTAGACATGCGCATGAGAGGTTGCCACACCACCGAGCCCTCCGAGTTAGGGTGAACCGGCTACGCACTGTAGGATACTGCGAAGAGGAGGTGAGTCACGAGGACCGCTTAAATACCGTGCTCTTCCGGGATCCAATCCTAGACATGCGTCTGTGGGGTTACCACACCCTAGCTCATTGACTAAGTCATAGGTTGGTTTAGTTCCTTAAGTCTTATGCTCTGCTTTTGTGTGTTTGAGTAATCTAACCTTAGGGTCCAAGTCCTATAAGACTATTCTACGCTCCATGCTTCCTACCCTTCTACGAATATAATTCACCAAGGGGTTTAGATGTACTTACCATGGATTGGTGCCGGAGACTCGGGCCATGCTTTGTTCAAAAACCAGAAATCATTCCATAAGGCCTACTAAAACATTTTTGGGCCTTGGGCCCCACACATTGAGCTTTGAACTTGGCTCGATACCAATTTTGTAACAACCCGAACCCGGCCCAAACATTATGACCGAATTTGGTTTGTTACTGGAGAAAACTTTTTGAAAACCATTTTAAAACCAATTTAAGTTTTGTTGAAAACTTCTCGTTTTTGGTTATCTTGCTTAAAACCATACTTAGATTTAATTTGGAAATTTAATTGCGTCAACTTATTATACAAATTTCAAATGTGCCCGATGGCACGATAAAACATTTTTGTGTTAATTTAAGAAAAACATGTGATTTTAATTTAATTTTAATAATATAGTTTAAAACAAAGTATCCAACATATAAGAAATAACAAAAGTAAAGTATATGGAGGCCTTATTACATCCAAAATAAAAATAAACCAATAATAAAATAAAATAGCTAAGTTTAAAGTTCAATTTATTCGAGTCCACTGCATGGCCACCTCGAGTCCAACCGGCTCCTCAACCGCCATCTACGAGTCACCTGAAAAATGTTAAAGGAGAAGGTGAGTCACCAAGACTCAGTATGTAACCCTTCCCCCGTATTTAAACAATTTCATACACAAAGATATAATCAATCATCATGTACTAAGCCATGCACCCGACCTAGCCAACCAAACGCCTTTGTCTACCCCATGTGGTACCAAACCACTGGTGACCGTAGTCACAATGTGTTACCAAAACACTGGTGGTGCCAAACCACTGGTGACATATAGTCACAGATGTGATGCCAAATCACTGGAGGTGCCAAACCTCTGGTGTCCGTGAGACACAATCGATTGATGGGTCCAACCCATCGTGTGATACCAAATCACCGCGCACGATCCCATATCTCAAGTGGGGCCAACCCACGGTGGTGTTAACCACGGGGACGAGTCGCTATGAGGTACCAAACCTCGGAGGTACCAAACCTCGTGACCGTAGTCACAATGTGTTACCAAAACACTGGTGCCCGTCGGCACGAACATTACTGCCCCCTCCACTCATCAACCCATATCAAATCATATTATAACAGAGTTTATATCAACATACATTTGTCACAAGTATCACATAAGCCATGCTTCCCAAAAGCATTATTATCAATCTCATATCAACAGAGACTTACCGTGATCCTCGCTTGTACCATTAAGGTACTAAATCTGTATCTACATAAAGCAGACTTACATACAACATGTATTTAATACAGGTTATTAATTGTTATGAGTGTGTATGTACACACCTGATGTCGATGAGAAGTCTAAATCCCGAAAAGAGAAGTCGGCCACCCTAGATCTCACTGTACCTATATTCGGCCAACCTTAGGATTAGTGCTATGGCCTAATCAGCCAAACCAAATATTTAAAAGGGTTCTCCTTTTGAACCCGAATCCTTACCCGAGTGCCTTTGAATAACTACTCCAAGCGTTCTGCTTTCCTATTAATCGGCAACCTTATGTTAGTAATCTTCGGCTTAAACACTAACTAAATAACTTGCTTAAATTAGATCTTACCATTACTTACCAAAATCAAATATTAGATATCAGGGCCTGAATCGACTGCTTTACGTTTCCTACGTACCTAGAAGAGATCGATTACCAAAAGTGTTTAGGAGCCCTCTGCACAAATCAATACTTTATTCTTGTAAAAAGTCGATGTAACATGAGTGAAAAGAACAATAGATATTCGGCCAAGATTCTCACCTTCTTAAATCGTTTGCCAAGGAAGATTCAAGGAGATATATCCTACTCCAATATTCGGCCAAGATGGGTTCAAGGAAGGAAGAGAGATTCGGCACACAAGTGAAAAGTAGATTCGGCTATAGTTTAACAAAAGGGAAGAAGAGAGTTCGGCTAGTGTGGAAAAGATAAGAAAAGGAGAGGGATTCGCAAAGAGTTTTATGAAAGAAAAATAAAAGAAAGAGAGGGATGAGGGATAAGTGGTTCGCCAAGAATCAAGAGAGGAAAGGTGAAAGCAAAAGGGGTTTTTGATTTTGAGAGAGGATAAAAAGGAAAAAAAAATGTTAGCCGAATTTGTCAGGTAAAAGACTAGAAAAGAATTCGGCTCCCCCCTTCACATAATCTCCATGCCGTCCACTCTACTCCAACAAGGAGTTTAAAATTCAGCAATTACCTTGAATTGCTCTTGACCACACCTTTGAAGATATTCAAAATAATTTGAATTACTCACCTACCTATTTTTCCTCTGTCAACTACTAAGGATTTAATCAATTAAATCTACTTAAATAAAAAGAAAATCCTTATATTATCATCATTATCCCTTATTATCCCATCAAATAAATAAAAACAAAGAATCCATGTGCTTGCCAAACTCCACCGAATGCAAAAACAAGGAACCAAAGACCCATGTGCCGCCCCTTCGCTGCCCCAATTCTTTGCAAAATAAAAGAAAAACCACCCACGCCCCATAGGTCTCGAACATGGGACTGTTAGAACCCATGCAACCAAGTAGCGCCCGAGCCATTCGGCCAACTCCGCCTTTATGTCAAAAGCCCCAACATTTATTTTTAAATCCTTCCTTCTTCACCCATCACCACATAACAAAATTAAAACGCCAAAATGCCGCTCCCAGCCCTCGAAACCGCGCCCTCTCTCCCCTCCAGCTGTCTAAGTGACTCACGCTAGCCACTCCGCCAATTGGACTTTCATGTCCACCAAGCCACACCATTAATTTTTAAGGCATACTTAGCCCAGTCCCTTGACGCACAAAAATAAAACAAAATTGCTGCCCCAAAGACTCGAACCCTGCTCCCTAGGCGTCACCTTCCAAAGCCCCCAAGCAGGCGCCTCCACGCCACTTTGCGGATCCTTTCTTGCGTTTTAAACTCCCCAATTTATTTTTAAGGCCTTCCCGCTTTATTTCCCCTTTATACCCTAAAAATCAAAAATTTTCCAAAGCCTTTCCCTTTCATCAAAGCATTCTTAGAACCTCTAAAACTCATCCAAGCACTCCCAAAAACCTACTAACACTTGATTTATACCCAATATGCACAGCCCCTAAACCAGGGTGTTACAGCGGTTCACTGCGTTTAGCTTACTTTTTGTCTCGTGCTACAGTATTGCTACAATATCTAATCTCACCATCACCATTGTTTTTACACTAACCGCAAATAAACGCAAAGTCCATCCAAGCCCACCCTTAGTCAAACAAGAAAGTTTAGATTAAAACTACTTCTTGTTTAGATTAATTAGAGTTTTAGTATACTTTAGAGTTTTACTTGGATGTACTTAACTAGCCTATATAAAGGCTTCTTCATTGTTCATTAAGGAGAATGGTTTTCATTAATAAAGTTTTCAACTCTAGGAGTTTGTTTCTTTGTGCAAAATTTCTTTCTTATGATTTTTAGAAGTAGTTTTCTTTTCGATTTTCTTCAAGGAGTTGTGGGAATTCATTATTCAACCTTCAACTTATCAGAGGGTTCAATTGGACATTTATCCTTCTATCCATCATATCCATCGGTTTACTCGTCCATCTTCCACTTTGTTCTTTTTTAATTTCTATTTCTTATTTATTTATGATTTTTATTTATTTTTTATTCTCAATTTTCTTCTTTTACTATTTACGATTTCTTTATTATTAAATTTGTTTATTTATTTTTTCTTTTTTCAGATTATATCTAAATCTTTCCTTTTCGAATCGAACAACTTGAATATGATCTTTACTTCGTTTAAATTCTGTCTCAGTATTGGGTGCCCCACTAACCGGCTGATCATAACACATCCACGTACTTATCTAATAACCCTAGCTGCAAAAGTTGTGGGATTGTGCTAGAAAATGTGATGCATGCTATTAGGGACTACCTTTTATCGCAGGCAACATGGGTGTCGACAACAAATTGCTTCTTAGTGGCCATAATGTCCCTATTGACCGGCTAGATCACTCTGAGAAATCTCGATAAGACTACCTTTTCTAGTTTGATCATATTGTTATGGCAATTATGGAATATATGAAACAAGTTTGTCATGCAAGGGAAAAAAATAAGAACAGTTGTAAATGCCCCTAAACAAGCACGATTCCCTGGATGAATTTCGCATAAACAATCTGATTGGGCAACCATTGCTTCCCTTGAGACCGACTGCTGCAAGGTGGATACCTCCTTTAGGAAATACCTTGAAAATTAATATAGATGCTTCTTTCATTTCGGTGAGGGAACCTTGTAGTGTGGTTTTGTGGCTAGGGACCATGACTGAGTTGTTCTATAGGCTGGATCGCTAAGCCTCAATGGCATTTCAAATACAAGTCTGTCAGAATTGCAACTACCAAATGTGCATTAGAGCATGCACGTGATAAAGATCATCAGAAAGTTGCACTTGAATGTGACTTTCAAAGCTTTGAAGCAGCTCCACTGGCTTGTCCTATTTAGGCTTAAGTGAAATACGAGCATTGATGTCTTTTCTCAAGTCTGTAGAGACATGAAACAAAGTAGCCCATAGCTTAGCTAGTATGGGGTTGAAAGGGTTAATCATCTATTGATTGAAATGAATTACTTCGATGGTTTACTAATCTCGATAGGTTACATGATTTAATTCGGTAGGACATTATTGAAGCTGTAATATAATTTTTTGAGATACTTTCAGGAAAAAAAAATGAATTTACTATTGTCCTTTTGGCTTATTTTATTTTGATTTTGTGTTTTAAGTGGGTTAACTCAATGAAATAAGGAGAATGAAAAATGTTAAATATAATATATTTTATAAATACTAGATTATCTTACACTCATGTGAAAAAAATGTATTATGTAATTTCTTTTTAAAAAATTGTTCAACAATGAATTGATGAAGAATTTGTATATAAATATTATTAAACATGAGTTTGATTCTGGTTTTTAGTTGTTTATTTAAAAAATATATAAAAAGACAAAAAAATATTAATATCACATTAGTTATTATTAAAAAATGATATACTGATATTTTTTTTAATTTAGTTAAAAAATTTATAATAAGTATAAATTTATATTAAATAGTATTTAAATTTTATTTAAGTGGTAAATGTGTGAATGCCTATTTTTAAATTAAAATAGACTAGTTGATAGGTTAAATTAGTCAAATATGCCGAAAAAAATTTAATTGGCAAAATAGGTCGACTTTTTTAAAATTTAGGGAAATAGGTCATTTTTGGAGAGTGTGAAAGCGCGCCTAGATGGGTGCGCTTTCACACTCTCTCTCCTCAGCCATCGAAGAGTTTTTAGGGTTTTTTAGGGTTAGGGTTTGGTTTTTAGGTTTAGGGTTTTTTTTGGTTTAGGTATGTTAGGGTTTTTTTATTGTTTAGGATTTTGAGAGTGACACCATGAAAGTTTGTAGGTAGATTGAGGGGTCAAGAATGCAATAACGCATCTCAAAACACATACATTTCATATGTTGTGCTAGGATGAGACCATTACCTCAGAGCTCATTCTATGTAAGTCGAATTTCGGGGTGATAGTGATTTATACGGTCACGGGTCGAAGTCTAAGTAGAGGTCCCAGTCGACGGTCGTTATGCAGTCACAGGTTGGAATATAACTGGAGGCCAATTGACGGTCATTATGTGATCACAAGTTTAAGCTTTTTGGATACCCGGAGATGATGCCTTATATATACCATATATAAGATTGAGGCCATAACCATAGGGAAAACCGAAAGGCTTTCCAATGTAATCAACGAAATTTTTTTCTCTATTTCTAGGCAGTCAATATCTTTAAGCTTTCATTCTCATTCGATGGCTAACACAGGTGTGGATAAAAGAAAACTCTCAAGAGGACAGCGGATGTTTTGGCGGAGTAGAGGTCAAACTCGAGTCGGCACAGCAGTAGTTGTAGTTATTAGTGAGTTGTTTAATAATGGCAACTGTTGTCGCCCCGACAGGAGCATCACATTTACTCTATCGTCACAAAAGCTGCCCTCCTAAGAGTCCTCTTGTAACACCCCTTACCCGGGTCCTACGCCGGAACCGGGCTCGAGACGTTACCGTACTAAAACCTCACGGTCGTCACTTAGGCTAATCGTGTCTACTCTCTTTAGTCACCTCAATCACCTCATTCTTGACTTACGAGGCCTCACTCATACACACGAGGGCTCTTGAGACTAATCCGGAACTTTTACGATTCTTAAAATTTTTCTCTTCAAATACAGAGCTCACACGCCCGTGTAGAACGAGACATGCCCGTGCGTAGACACACACGCCCATGTTCAACAACCGTGCTAAAAAACCCAAGCATTCTGCCAAATGCCCCACGGTTAAGGCACACGCCCATGCGGTTTGGGAACACGCCCGTGTACTCTATTACATGTCCGTGCCTTCAATCGTGGTCGACACTGACTAATCACACACGGTCTTGACACGTCCGTGGGCCTAAACCGTGTGCTATACCTTGATATACTGACTTATTCAACACGGCCTAGGCACACGCCCATGTGCTGGCCGTGCGTATCATACGACTTGAACAAACGGCCGTGTGATCAGCTCGTGGTCTATTCTGACTTAAGGTACTAAGGTGGAGGATGCACACGGCCTAGACACACGCCCGTGTGTCTATCCGTGTGGACACTTAGAAGCTATCTTACCAAGCTTTTTACTACTCTTGTTTGCATACATTCATATACTACTTCAAAACATTCTCAATCATCAATTAGAACACATGAATTAATACATTTAATCCTTAAAGAGTTAAGGTTTTCATCCCATACACTAGGGAGAACTTTATCAAATACATTTACAACCAACTCTAGGTTCTCTTAGGCCAATACAATTTGGCTACATCAATTAGGACTTAATCAACCTTAAAATAAAATCCCTATACATGCCATGACTCATAAGGACTTGATACCTCATACCAAGTGTCTGTTCGATAGTGTGAAAGCATCTCCCATGGTCTCCAACCCGAGCTAGTTAATATAACCTATAAGAGATGAGAAAAGTAAAGGAGTAAGCAATAATGCTTAGTAAGCTCATCCGCAATAAGTGTCAACATTGATATTCATTGTATACTTAGTTACATAGTATCATGAAGAGTTTCTCTCATAAACTCATGGTTACTTACTCAACTATTCTTGAAACTTACTCATTCAACCTCTTACCACATTCTTACCATGTCACAAGCCAATTGCTCGTTTAATTAGCATACATTCCTGCATTGATCACCACATGATCATATAAAACAACACATCAAGCATTTTCAATCGATCGCTCATTACTACTAATATCTCAAAGGTTACGCACTTAGCCCACCATTGAATCTCTTATAGGGTGGTATCCTACACAGCCCACCAATCATTTATACCTATGGTGATTTCACACTTAGCTCACTAATCATTTATAAGCGATGGTATCGCATTACGACCCATCGATTATTAATCAATCGTGTGTAACGCACACCCACCAATAAATAATATAGTTGATGGTATCGCATTACACCCATCACTAACCATTAATAAGGTGATATCGCACATAGCTCTCCGTTATTTACATTCATGGATAATAATCCACAAGTATATCTCTATTTCAAATGTTCATTCGAGAACATCCTCACATGCTTCTATTCTTACTTAACTTTCTACGATACTCGTTCTCATCCACACAGTACATCAATAAATCTGTCTCATGCAACTAAGGTGCATCAACTACACCTACCCCACTAGGGGTTCATTATATATTTAATTCATCTCAATTCACTTCTACACATACTTGTGCTACTCATGGTCTAACCACATACATTCAACATATACATTGAATCATTCGAATTGTTAAATAACTCTATTGAGTCTCATGCACATAGTTCTCATCGTCATCATACCCCAATAGGGTCTTACACATATTATCATATCGATGCCACATCCCTGACATGGTCTTATATGAATTCTTACACTAAGGCCATATTCCAATATGGTTTTACTCTAGACTTTAACCATTGTCCTATCGTGCTATACACCTTTCCCATTACTCTAAATTCAATTCCATTGACATCTCATCAAGAGACATTTCATACATTCATATAGTAGTATACATTCCATACAACATTGGAATACTAAATAAGCTCATACGTAATTGCAACATTCGCACATGAACTTACCTCGATGTCGAAAGAGCCGAAAAGGACTTTTTGCCCACATTTCTCTTTTCATCCGTTCTAGGTCCGAAACTCTTTTTCTTTGATCTAGAACAATGAAATTTACTGATTTAATCTCTTATAAATCATGATATACCATAATCTAAACTTTAGGCAAAAAGACTATTTTGCCCCTACACTTTGGCAAAATTACCATTTTTCCCCTAGGCTCGTAAATAAATTTTCATCACATTTTCTTGTTAAAAAAGTATAGCTGAACATTTTATCCTCTTACAACTATCCACAATTCCATCTATTTCATGCCTTTATGAACAGTTTACAACTTTTGCATTTTAGTCTCAAATAGGTGTTTTCATGAAAACATCTTTCACAAAAGTTGTTTCTCATCATTCTATCATTCATTTTCTTCCATAAAACTCATCAAACAACATGAACTCTATCATGGCAAGTCCCTAGACTTTCAACCATTTTGCAAACTAGTCCCCTCTTTAGAAAGCTTAAGCTTTGGGGACTCCAAAAGTACAATTTTTATCAAGAAAGATCATCAAAATCACTTACTTGTGAGGAGAATTGCTTGCTGAAATTTTAAGCTTCAAAAACCCCTCCCATGGCTGCTATTTTCGGTGGAAGAAGAGAAGAAATAAAAAAGATGATAGCTTTTGCTTATTTCATCTTTTTTTTATTCATTTGTCAACTAATATCACTAACTTTTGACCAAAATTTAATGCTCTTGTCCCCTTAACTTTCTATGGCTGGCCAACACATTTAACAAGGCCAAATTGCACATTTGGGACCTCCAATTAATATTCTATGACTATTTGGCACCTCTAGCAATTAAAATAGAACTTTCGCACTTTATGCGATTTAGTCCTTTTTCACAATTTAGCTAGAATTCGCTAAAATTAAGGCACCAAAATTTCCATGCATCCTTATAAACATGTTATATCACATAACATATCATGAAAATATTTTTCTCTAACCTCGAATTAGTGATTCCGAGATTACTGTTCTGACTAGCCCCTAAATCAGGCTGTTACACCTCTTGCATATACAACGGTGCCAGCCTTCAGATAAGAAGGAAGGTTACAGATACCAATCGCGTGGACATGAAGAAAAACCTTAAGCGGATTATAGCGAGAAGCCACTCAATTTTACCCTATGATTATGCCCTCAAACTTATGTATGGTATTTATAAGGCAACATCTCTAGGTATCCAAAAAGTTTGAGCTCGTGACCACATAACGACCTTCAACTGGCCCCCCACTTATACACCTATCCATGATCGCATAACAGTCGTCGACTAGGACCTCTACATAGACTTTGACCCATGACCATATAAAGCATTGTCACCCCAGAACCCGAATTCCATAGGATGGGTTTCTGAGGTAATGGTCACATCTTGACACGACATATGAAATTTGTGTGTCTCGAAGTGATATTGCATCACCGGTAACTCAAGAATACCCCAAACAAGAATAAATATTTTTGACAAAAAATTTAAACGCTGAAGTGGGAAGAAAACCAAGAGAGAGAAATATTGTAAAGTGGAGGGATAATGGCTAGGAGAGATGATGGTGTATGGAAGGAGAGCCCCTTTTTTTATAGGAGTGGGGGAGGGTGAGATTAAAAGGGAAAAAAACACAACACGTCTCAGTAGAGGCATTTTTATCGAATATCAGAGGTGCCTGAAAACTTACCCGAGATTTTCGGGCGTAAGGCTTCTTGGCAGGCTTTGGGCTGGTGGTGGACAGAAAGCGCATCTAGCTAGGCGAGCTTTCCTACTGATATGTCAAGAAAACTATGCTTAGCTAGATGAGCTTTCCGACAATTACAAAGAAATCGCGTCCAACTGGGCGTGGTTTACCAAACATATCAACAAGAAAGTTCACCTAGCTGGACGCGCTTTCTGTCCACCACCCATTCAAAACCTGCTAAGATGCTCTACCCCCAGAAATCTCGGGTAAGTTTTCAAGCACATCTGAAGCTTTTATTATTATTCGATGAAAATGTGTTTTCAAGCACGCCTTCACTCTCTCCTCGTTCTTTATCCTATTAAACTAAAAAGTATTCAATACTGAGACACAAGCAAATTTGGGTTTTTAAAGAGTTGCATTGCGAGTGTCGTCTCTCATTTCTTTATATAACCATCTGAATATTTTTTGTTCTAAATATTTAATTCATTTTAAATTGAAATGAGTCAACAAGTGAAATCCATAATTTATTACAACGGTCAAATTTACAATACGGACAACAGGATCGTATTTGCATGAGCGTAGTCAACAAACTTGGCTTTCAATCGTAGCATTCAATAATGTGAGTTATAGAAAAGAATTAGGAGGAAAGTTGGGGTTCAATCCAGAGAAGAATTTCAAGCTTGAAATATAGATATATGGTCTCACTAGACCCCTATAAGTATGATCTATTGGATGTGAAAGGCGAGATGGAGCTCGAGGTGGTCCTAGATTCGCATTGTTCAAGTGAAAATGCTATACTTGAGTTATATGTCGAGTTTGTCGAGATTGATGGAGTTGGTCCGTTTTCGACCAATGTTCTGGGTAATGCGACAATCGAAGCAGAAGCAGAAATTCCTACGATACGGTTGTGCGGTGGGTTCACTGCTTTGTGATCGCACATGATAAACCGAAATAGTAACATATTTTAAACCCACATTTAGCATGCTTTTGGGTGATTTAAGCCTTGAATTGTGTAATTTGGTGCTCTTAATCTTTTGTTTTCAAGTTTTATACTCAGGAAAGCACCGGAGGATGAAAAGAACAAGAAACGGGCTTAAAACGGATCAAATGGGCCAAATCACGAAATCGACACGGCCTGGGCCCAAGCAACATGGCCGTGCCTCCCTAATCAGACCTAAACATGGCCTGGCCACGATTCACACGGGCGTGTGCCAAGGGCGTGTCCCTGCCGTGGAGAAGAGGAATTTCACTCGGATTTGGATACTTAGGGGTAAAGAAACACATTCCAAAAGCCTAGATAAACACCCTAGAGGCCAACTTTCTGGGCGTCCAATGAGGCCAAGGAGCCGAGCCGAAAAGATCGAATTGTGGAAATTACTTGAAGAAAGCCAGTTGATTCATCTCAAGAAGCCGGAGTTATACTCAAGACGGAGGATCTCTCTTCAATTCCTTCAGGGGGTTTTAGATTTTTTCTTATGTTTTGTTTTATCTTTTCTTTTGAGATGTATTCTATTATCATTATGAACTAAACCCTCAAATACCTGAGGGGGATGAAACCTAAGATGAATCTTGTTATTGTTTGCTGAACTATATGATAAATATTTGATTTGTTCTTAATTATGTGTTCTTAATTCTTGTGTTGATATTTCCGGGATATTAATTCAAGTTTGATGTGCTTAGGTGGAGGAGCAAAAGTCCCTGCCTAAGAGTAGATCTAGCATAATTAAGCGGAGTTGATCGCACGCCTAGAGATAGGGTGACGAGATTTTTCCGGATTAGGTGAAACCTAATATGGGAGTCCATAGATCGAGTTAATACGATTCTAGGAGTTTTAATTAGAAAGAGATTTCAATTAATCAACCTAGGGTTAGACGTTAGTCGCCTCGAGAGAGGGGTTAATATACATTAGGGAATCTTACGGATCAAGTCAAATGAATAAATCGTCTGGTTCAGAGTTAGATAACAAGTGAAGTCTAGGTGGATTCTTCCTTGGGTATTGTTTTAATCAATTGGTTTTTCTCACAAGTATTTCCCTAATTTCATTATTTTTGTCTCATCGTCTTTAGCTTAGTAGTTAGTTAATTTTCTAGATTAAACCGATTCACTTCAATTTTAAGGCTAAATAATAAAAAGAAAGTTAGTATTAGTACTTTCGGTTCCTTTGGGTTCGACAATCCGGTCTTGCCACTAAGCTATACTACTGTTCGATAGGTACACTTGCCTTAATCGTTGTCATAGTTAGTTTTTAGGCTCGATCATTCTCATTATAAATTTTAATACTGTGATATAGCGATCAAGTTTTTGGTGCCGTTGCCGGGGAACTGAAATATTAAGAACACTCAATTTTTATTACTTTAGCCATTTTTATTTTCTGCAATTTTACTCTTATTTTGTTTTCTATTTTTATCTTTCTAAATTTTATTCTTTGCTCCTTGTAGGTACCTCTAGTTTATGACTAGAAAGAACCCGACAGAACCTTTAATTTATGATAGTGAGATCGAAGCAACCGCTCGCAGAAACAGGAGAGAAATTAGGCGAAGTCTACAATACACAGAAGAAGAGCAAGAAAACATCATCAATACCACCGAAGATATGGTTGAAAATAATCTGCTACCTCCAGAGATGGCCGAAAATCAGGCTCCTCAAACTATGTATGATTATGCTAAGCCTAGTTTAGTTGGTACTGAATCTAGTATTGTTAGACCTACTATTGCTGCAAATAATTTCGAATTGAAACCTAACACTATACAGATGATACAACAGTTCATTCAGTTTGATGGTTTGCAGGATGAGGATCCTAGCACACACTTAGAGAATTTTTTGGAATTCTGCGACACTTTTAAAATTAATGGCATTTCTGATGATGCCATCCGACTTCGGTTATTTCCCTTTTCTTTGAGGAATAAAGCTAAACAGTGGTTGCATTCTCTTCCCCAAGGATCAATTACTACATGGGAACAAATGACCGAAAAAATTTTATTAAAATATTTTCCACCGGCCAAAACGGCCAAATTAAGGAATGATATCTCTTCTTTTGTGCAGATGGATTTAGAAACACTTTACGATGCATGGGAGAGATACAAAGATATATTGAGAAGATGCCCACACCATGGATTACCTTTGTGGCTATAGGTCCAAACTTTTTACAACGGTGTGAACCCCTCAACTAGGCAGTTGATCGATTCAAAGAGCGGTGGAACTCGAATAATAAAACACCAAGCAAACTTTACGAATTTATACAGGAGATGTCCCTAAATAACTATCAGTGGCAAGTCACGAGGACAAAGCCCACAAAATCTGCCAATGTTTTCAACCTCGACGCAGTAACCATGCTATCGAATCAGGTAGATGTGTTAACTAAAAATTTGATGGTTTGTGTAATTCCTTGCGTGTACAACCCGTTATGCAATCATGAAACAAGTGGAGGTGTGGCGAATCTCGAGTACCCATCCTACTGACGTGGCATAGAAGGCGAACAAATGAACTATGTAAGTAATAATTTCAGATATCAAAATAACCCTTATAGCAATACTTACAATCCAGGTTGGAAGAACCACCCCAATTTTTCATGGGGTGGTCAAGGAAATCAAAGACAACAACACCCTCTAAATTTCCAACAGCAGCAGTACCCATAGGAAAAAAAGCCGAACCTTGAGGAGATGCTGACAAAATTCATGGCAGTCACAGAAACACGTTTCCAGGGTATAGAAACAAAACTTGAAAAACAAGAAGCATCGACACAGGAGCTCAAGGATCAAATTGCACAACTTACTAAGTTAGTTTCTGAAATGCGATCAGAAATTTTACCTAGGGACAAAGAGCAGGTAAAAGCAGTGATGCTAAGAAGTGGAAAGGAATTAATTGAAACGAAGAAAAAGACATCACACGAACCCGATGAGGCAAATGCAACTCCAATTTGTGAGGGAATTAAACCACCGATTCCATATTCAGCAAAGTTGAAAAAAGACCGCTTAGACGCACAATATGGTAAATTTCTTGAACTGTTTAAACAATTTCATATTAACTTACCTTTTATTGAAGCTATTTCGTAGATGCCAACATATGAAAAATTTTTAAAGGGGCTTCTTACAAATAAGAGGAAGTTCGAAGAAATTTCAACAGTGGAACTTAATGAAGAATGTTCAGCCATCATCCAAAACAAGCTAACAACTAAGTTAAAAGATCCAAGAAGTTTTACTATTCCCTGTTTAATTGGTAGTTTGAACATAGAAAAAGCATTAGCTGATCTAGGTGCTAGTATTAATTTAATACCTTATAGAATGTTTAAGCAACTTGGTCTAGGAGAACCCAACCCCACTAGGATGAGTATTCAAGAATGGTATGTGATTTATTAAATATCCTAGGGAATTATTGAAGATATTCGGTAAAAGTTGATAAGTTTATATTTCTGTTGATTTTGTTGTGCTTGACATGAATGAGGACGTAGAGGTACCTTTAATTTTGGGACGACCCTTTTAGCCACCGCTAGGGTCATCATTGATGTTGGTAATGGTAAACTCGCGCTAAGGGTAGGCGATGAGGAAATTATTTTTCAAATCTATGAGGCTATGCGACGATATTCTAGAGAACAAGATGATTCTTGTTACTTTGTTGATACCACTGATCACATTATTCAAGAGTCTTTGCATGAAATCATGCACAATGACACGATGGAACTCTGTCTTACACAAGATGAGGGGATAGATGACGATATCGATGAGTTGAATCTTAACACATCCTCCCTGAGCAGATGAAATAGAGGATATTGAAATTAACGACAGAACCAAAACAAAAACCTCCATTGATGAACCACCAAAGTTAGAATTAAAACAGATTGCCAAAACATCTAGAATATGCATTCCTCGGGATAATTCTACACTACCAAGAATCATCTCTTCGAACTGGAACCCAAAGAGAAAGAAGAGTTGCTTAAGGTACTAAGGGAACATAAAAGAGCCATAGCATGGAAAATGTCCGACATTAAAGGAATAAGCCCATCATTCTGCACTCACAAAATTTTAATGCAAGATTAGTATAAACCGTGTGTGCAACCTCAGAGACGTTTGAACCCCAATATGAAAGAAGTTGTTAAAGTTGAGGTAATTAAACTTCTAGATGCAGGAATAATTTATCCTATTTCTGATAGTACTTGGGTAAGTCCTGTGCAGGTAGTTCCAAAGAAAGGAGGCATGACGTCGTAGCCAACGAAAAGAATGAATTGATTCCTACAAGAACACCACGGGTTGGAGAGTCTCAGATTGACTATAGAAAGTGAACGACGCCACCAGAAAAGATCACTTCCCTTTGCCCTTTATTGATCAGATGTTAGAAAGATTATCTGGGCATATGTACTACTGCTTCTTGGACAGACTCTCCGATTACTTCCAAATCCCAATAGCTCCCGAGGATCAAGAAAAGACAACATTCACATGTCCATACGGTACGTTTGCTTATCGTAGAATGCCTTTTGGATTATGTAACGCTCCTGCTACCTTTCAACACACGCATGTCGCCATCTTTGATGAACTTGTGGAAGACATTATGGAGGTATTTATGGACGACTTCTCGGTATTCGGTAATTCTTTCCATCTTTGCCTTAAAAATTTAGAACAAGATCTAATGAGATGTGAGGAAACAAACCTTGTCTTAAATTGGGAGAAATGTCATTTTATGGTTAGAGAGGGAATCGTGTTAGGACATAAAATTTCTAGTAAAGGGATCGAGGTAGATAAAGCAAAGATTGAAACCATAGAAAAATTACCTCCCCCTAGTTCAGTTAAGGCTATTAGAAGTTTTTAGGACATGCTGGATTTTATAGAAGATTCATTAAAGATTTCTCTAAAATAGCTAAGCCTTTAACAAGATTACTAGAAAAGATGTTCCTTTCAATTTTGATCAGAGTGGTTAGATGCATTTAATATCCTCAAAGATAAACTAATAAATGCTCCGATTATAATTGCACTGATTGGAATCTACCTTTGAACTAATGTGTGATGCGAGTGATTTTGCAAAGAGGTGCGCTTTGGGACAAAAAGAAACAAGCATTTTCAACCAATTTATTATGCTAGCGAACATTGACGCCGCACAAGAAAACTATACTACCACAGAGAAAGAATTGTTAGTCAGAGTTTTTGCATTTGACAAATTTAGACAAGATTCGATATTATCTAAAGTTGTCGTTTACAATCGACCATTCAAATCTTCGTTATCTTTTAACTAAACTCGATGCAAAACCTCGAATCATACGTTGGATCTTACTCTTACAGAATTTGATTTGGAAATTCAAGATAAGAAGGAGCTGAAAATCTCGTGAGCGAGATCACCTTTCAAGGCCGGAAAACCCACATATCGAGGAACTCGACGAAAGTGAGATAAATGACTCGTTCCTTGAAGAACAACTCTTTTCTATAACTAGCTCCGAGGTACCGTGGTTTGCAGATATTGCGAATTATTTAGCTATTAACATCCTTCCAAAAAAGTTAACACACCATCAAAAGAAGCGGTTTTTACGCTAATGTGAAAAATTATTTTTGGGAGGACCTTTTTTTTTCCGTGTATGTGCGGATCGTAATTCGAGAGATGTGTTACAAAAGCGAGAGCAAGCAAAATCTTAGAACATTGCCATTCAGGACCATCGTGAGGACACTACAATGGTCGGGACAAACACACAAAACACTCGAATCATGTTTTTTTGGCCAACCTTATTCAAGGACGCTAACAGGTATGTTGCTTCATTCGATAAATGTCAGAGAACAGGTAATATTTCTAAACGCGATGAAATGCCTCAGACATACATGTTATCATGTGAAATTTTTTATGTATGGGGTATTGATTTTATGGGGCCATTCCCTAGCTCATTTGGAAATAAATACATCCTAGTGGCAGTGGACTACATATCAAAATGGGTAGAAGCTCAAGCTTTACCCACTAATGATGCCAGAATGGTATTGAAATTTCTTAAAAAACTTTTTTCACGATTTGGAACACCCAAAGCAATTATTAGTGATAGGGGTACTCATTTTTGTAATACTCAATTTGACAAAGTCTTAAGAAAATATGGAGTACACCACAAGACATCTACCCCTTATCACCCTCAAACTAGTGGACGAGTGGAAGTAGCAAATCGAGAACTTAAGCGCATTCTAGAGAAAACATTTGAATCAAACAGGAAAGCTTGGGCGCTAAAAGTAGGTGATGCTTTATGGGCCTATAGAACAGCGTTTAAAACCCCTTTAGGAACATCCTCATACAAACTTGTCTACGGAAAAAGCTGTCATCTACCATTTGAGTTAGAGCATAAAGCTTATTGGGCTATAAAATTCTTGAATTACGATCTTAAAATCGCAGGTGAGAAGAGGAGGATGCAATTGAACGAACTAGATGAATGGCGAGCTGAGGCCTATGAGAACTCACGACTATATAATGAGGCAACAAAACGACGCCATGATGCTCGTTTGAAATAATCAAAAGCAATTCGAAGTAGGAGACTTGGTCCTGCTGTATAATTCAAGACTCAAACTGTTCCCTGGAAAGCTAAAATCAAGGTGGTCAGGTCCATTTGTGATCAAAACTATTTTCCCTTATGGAACAGTCGAGGTAACCCATCCAACTCATGGGACATTCAAGGTAAACGGTCATCGACTGAAACCTTATAATGGTGAAGATTTTAGGGGTATAAGAGAGGAACTCTGGCTCCAAGAGCCTCAATTTAGGAATGAAAACAGGGAAAGTCTAACTTAAGACTTTAAACAAGTGCTTCTCGGGAGGCAACCCGAGCACTAACTTTACTAATGTTATATTGTCAATATTTAGCATCTAACTGAAAACTAACCAATTTCTCAAGCGCAGGATTTTCGCACCACACGGCATTGCACACGGCCGTGGCCGTAGCCGTGGGAACACCACGTGTTGACACATGGGCATGGTAGAGACCGTATAGAAACAGGACAAAATTTTCCCCAATACACGGGCTCTGATTATACACCACGGCCGTGCGACTCGGCCGTGGTCGAAACTGTCCAAAAGAACACGAGCTACGATAAAAGACACACGCCCGTGCGGTTAGACCGTGGTCGATACTGACTAAAGCGCCACGGGCGTGTGCCACGCCCGTGCATCCAAACCGTGGCAAACACTGAGTAACCAACCACGGGCGTGTGACCAAAAACACGGGCGTGGGCAACACTTCAAATGCACCCAAATTTAAAAAAACGAAAAACACGGGCTGAATAAAAGAGACACGGGCGTGGCATCCGCCTGCGTGCCCCTCCCCCTATTTAAAGAAAATAGTCCCTTCCCCAAAATTTTCCCCAAACCCCAACCCTAGCCGCTTTCCCTCAAAAAAATTTCCACCCTACTCCGCCACCATCAAAGAAAACCCCACCCTTGATTGCCCCCATCCTTTATCTCTCTCCTCTTTTCATATACCCATCAAAAAACCAGGTCCACGCCCGGTGCAAGAAGAGTACACTGGCCGCTCCAAGGTGTCCCAACTGTCGTGTTTCCCAAATTATTTACAAAGACACGCCCGTGTCTCACCCCCTACACGACAGTGCTCCTCCCAATCGCGCCACTTCTCTCCACTCACTACACCTGTTAACCCTATTTTTACATTTCTTAGAACTATGTTATCATTAGAATATTATTTTTAAGTTGCTATCTAGTTGATTATTAATATTTAGGATTAGTTTTATTCACTATTAGATTGATTAGTCAATTAAATCATTGATTAAAATTTATGCAACATGTTAGACTGTTCTTGTTGAGATTACATTTTCCTTGCTACATCTTTGACATTGTTGGATTCTTAAATATTATGAGACATTTCTTGTCTAGAACCGCTACTTGAACCATTGAATATGTGTTATTTCCAGGAACACAATGTCATCGTCCCGAAGCAAGAAAACCGCAGTGCCGAGTTCAAAAAAACGAAAGGGACCTGGTTAATCATCTGCCAGCGCGTCGACCGAAGTGAGACATCCATTCCTACGGTTCCCTCCTGGAGCCCAAGACGAACTTTTCCAAATATTTCGAGCACGACCTCTCAGTCAAGGACGATGTATCGATTGGAACGCCCTGGAACATGTTCACCTCGCTGATGATATTCGGGCACTCCTGACGACTGACCCCTGGGAACATTTTTTCGGTATAATCGAACCCACCTACCTCAAACTAACATTAGAGCTTTGCTCTACTTTCCATTTGCAGGTAGTAATGACAGACCACGACGATCCAGGCACTATTCAGTTCCGTCTAGGAGGCGCAGTTCGGGAAATGAGTGTACCTGAATTTGGCATCGCTCTGGGCCTATACACGGATGACTTCCGAAGGGGGCATAATCTTACAGAACTTCATCGCCACATCCATAAATCTCTCGCACAATGTTGGTATAATATAGCTCCCAGCGTAGGCACCTATGACCCTAGTCGCTCCAAAGCGGCGACCCTACGCCCATCCTTGAGATACCTACACGCCATCTTAACCCACACATTGTGAGGAAGACGAGAGAGTCTGGGTCGTTAACACACATGACGCCTACTTCCTCTGGAGTATGTCAAATGGCCACGTCTTCGACCTTGCATACTTCATCGCTTTGGCAATTCAACATCAGACGGAGCGCCATCGAAAGGGGGTCATATCTATGGGTCCCTACATCACACGTTTGGCTCGATATTTCGGGCTCCTCAACACCGACGCCCAGATCTCCTCCCTCACACTGATAGGTCAGATGTCCCCACAGCGCATCCAGATGATGCTACACATGAGGATGATTCAACGTCGACGTGGGACCGATCCCCCCAATATCGGCTGGCACCTACCACCAACGATGAGGACCCTGAGGACGTCACTGATGATGTCCCCATACCATAGGAAGCACCACAACAGGGCCATCGCCAAGCTCATTCGGTTGTTTCGCTCTCAGACATTTCTGCACGTCTCACTCAGTTCGAGAATTACTGTACGCAACAATTCAATAACACCAATCGAAGATTTGACGGCATTGAGGCGACTCTTCAGCAGATCTGTTAGCACTTTCACATCTCCTCGCCCCCACCACCTCGCGACCCAGCCGATGACGAGGACATTTGAGCCCTTTTATTTCTTTCATTTTTCAATTTTATTTCCCCCTTTTATTTTTAGTTTATTTCTGTTTTAATTAAGACTTTTTATCATTCATATTTACAACTTTTATTAGCACAATTTAATGTCTTTTATCACTGGCTGTCTAACCCTCGAGTATCTCTAACAAATTTCATTCAATATTTCTCCCTGAACATTTAATTGATGATTGCGCAGATTAAATGGATTAAATATCCAACACAACACTCACCTTTGCCTAATCATCCTCAAGGAATCCACCCAAAAAAAATTTCAGGGAGTTTCACTTCTCTCCATATCTTTTGATTTTCTACTTAATTGTCTATATATATATCTTTGTACATTGAGGGTAATGTACATCTTAAGTGTGGGGGGGTGAAATTAAAAAGGTGCCTAACTTTTTCTCAAATTCTTGAAATTAGGTGTCAAACTTTTTGCATTATTCTCAAATCCTGAATTATGTCTTGTTTCTTAAGTAAGTTTCTCATATTATGATTAGAATGAAATTTCCTGTGATTTATTATTTTTATTGATATATTTTAGATTAAGTCATTGATAATTATGCATTGATAATTTAAACTTTAAGATACTAGAGAATCAAGCAGGATAAGTCTATTTTTCAAAATTAATTTTTTTTTAGGTTGTCTACCTGAATTTGAATATTACTTTGAAGTTTGAAATTTGCTAGGTTGACATCAAAAAGCCATAATTTTTGTGAGATGTTGAGCCTTATAGAGCATATATTCTTTTTCTTGCTCACTTTATTGATTATGAGTGTGTCAACATTGATTTGTTATTCTAGAACTTGCATCGATTATACATGCCGAGACCACACCTTTGATTTGATATACAGAGATGATGAAGGCACCTAGGATTTAACCCACTTACTCCACTAAAAACCTACCTTCATAATTAACCCCTAGTGAGCCCCGTTGATCCTGACAACCCTTTTTATTGACTCACCCACTAATATTATCCCAAAACCCTTTGTTTTTGTTATCACCATTCCTTTTGACTACCCTTATATCGAGATTTGATTTGATCGATTGCCTATTGATTTCGATAGTAAATTCATCAATTATTATATATATCTGATTTTTTCTTAAAAAAATGAAGTATATTCATTATTAGTTCTGTGATTAAGTGAGCTTATACGTTTAAATCCCAATGGTTGAAAAAGAAGCTCGTATTAGTAATAGTATATTATTACAAGTTCTCAATTGATGTAATTGTTTATTATCAGTTCATTGTTTCTAGTTAGGTAATTTGTCAAGTCAATCTCGATTCTAACCTTCTAATTCAGCCTATATCCACACCTTAACCCAAGCCCCGTTACAACCCTGTTAAAGACCTTTTGATTTGTGTATCATCTCATTTTACAGTGGTGGAGATTTGATTTTCATGCAAGCCTATGGGATTAACTCTTCATGTTTGACTTTTGAGTGCTTAATTCTGAACCTTAAACACTCAGAGTGATTTGAGTGAATCTTTAGTGAGGATGTCAATTCTTGTCGATTTTGAATCAGAGGTAATTATTTAGATGAGGGGAAACACCTATGTTTTGTGCTACAAATGTATGACTTAGACTGTTTGAATCTTTAGGACTCTTTGAGTTGAATTATCCATGTATGAATTATCTTTAAATTATGATGAAACACTATTGATAAATATTATGAATTGAGGGAAGTTCGTTTTAATTATGAGTTGAGAATTTTGCTTGAGGACAAGCAAAAGCTTAAGTGTGGGGGTATTTGATAAACCAAAATAGTAACATATTTTAAACCCACATTTAGCATGCTTTTGGGTGATTTAAGCCTTGAATTGTGTAATTTGGTGCTCTTAATCCTTTGTTTTCATGTTTTATACTCAGGAAAGCGCCAAAGGATGAAAAGAACAAGAAACGGGCTTAAAATGGACCAAATAGGCCAAATCACGAAATCGACACGGCCTGGGCCCAAGCAACACAGTCGTGCCTCCCTAATCAGACCTGAACACGGCCTGGCCACGATTCACACGGGCGTGTGCCAAGGGCGTGTCCCTGCCGTGGAGAAGAGGAATTTCACTCGGATTTGGATACTTAGGGGTAAAGAAACACATTCCAAAAGCCTATATAAACACCCTAGAGGCCAACTTTCAGGGGGCGTCCAGCTAGGCCAAGGAGCCGAGCCAGAAAGATCAGAATTGTGGAAATTACTTGAAGAAAGCCAGATGATTCATCTCAAGAAGCCGAAGTTATACTCAAGACGGAGGATCTCTCTTCAATTCCTTCAGGGGTTTTAGAGTTTTTCTTATGTTTTGTTTTATCTTTTCTTTTGAGATGTATTCTATTATCATTATGAACTAAACCCTCAAATACCTGAGGGGGATGAAACCTAAGATGAATCTTGTTATCGTTTGCTGAACTATATGATAAATATTTGATTTGTTCTTAATTATGTGTTCTTAATTCTTGTGTTGATATTTTCGGGATATTAATTCAAGTTTGATGTGCTTAGGTGGAGGAGCAAAAGTCCCTGCCTAAGAGTAGATCTAGCATAATTAAGCAGAGTTGATCGCACGCCTAGAGATAGGGTGACGAGATTTTGCCGGATTAGGGTGAAACCTAATATGGGAGTCCATAGATCGAGTTAATGCGATTCTAGGGGTTTTAATTAGAAAGAGATTTCAATTAATCAACCTAGGGTTAGACGTTAGTCACCTCGAGAGAGGGGTTAATATACATTAGGGAATCTTACGGATCAAGTCAAATGAATAAATCGTCTGGTTCAGAGTTAGATAACAAGTGAAGTCTAGGTGGATTCTTCCTTGGGTGTTGTTTTAATCAATTGGTTTTTCTCACAAGTATTTCCCTAATTTCATTCTTTTTGTCTCATTGTCTTTAGCTTAGTAGTTAGTTAATTTTCTAGATTAAACTGATTAACTTCAATTTTAAGGCTAAATAATAAAAAGAAAGCTAGTATTAATACTTTCGATTCCTTTGGGTTCGACAATCCAGTCTTGCCACTAAGCTATACTACTGTTCGATATGTACACTTGCCTCAATCGTTGTCATAGTTAGTTTTTAGGCTCGATCATTCTCATTATAAATTTTAAGACTGTGATATAGCGATCAGCACACACCATAGGTATTGTATAAGACATGTCGACTCCAACTACCACACAAAATAACCTTCGGATAGTGAGTAAGATCAAGTCATTGGCATGGGTATGTAGTTGTCACCATTTCCACAATCATGTTATACCATATTTCACTCATTGTTAGTATTCATGGGTATACTTTTTTCGATAAGGTACAAACTTGTCCAACATCATTTCCATGAAATGTTGGATAACTTACGCGCCATCAACAGCATCGGTGCGATGTACCTCGCTAACATACCCTTCAACCAGTGGACAAAATCGTATGATGGGGGTCTAAGATATGAGCACTTAACAATGAATCTAGTGAAATGCATCAATTCCATATTGAAAGAAATTAAACGAAATGCAGAGAGAGTAAAATTTATGTATGTAGTGTGTCACTCGCATCCAAACCTAGCATTTCGAGCCATGGAGTACAATAGACTGGACCAAGATATTGTTGGGGTAGCATACCGTGTTTCCCTAATACGAGAAACATACGATTGTGGGAAATTCTAGACACTTCGATTCCCATGTGCACACGAAATTGCTGCATGTGCAAATGCACAAGTACAATACACAACATATATTAATGGAAACACAAAAATATATAGACTTTTTCAGCACCTTTTGAGCTTTAATTCGTGCATTTTCGTAGTATTTTTTGTCGAAATTAATACTTTAATTATAAAATAATTAATTTGCACTTGAATTATTAACATATTGAATTTTAATTTTTTTTTATAATAAATTTACACAAATTTGGTTTATTTTCGACAGTTTTGCACAAAGGATGAAAATTGGCTCGGCAAACACCTCGAAAAGCTTGAACTGTTGGGGCAGTATTGTGCATCAAGTGATCAAGAGCAAGGCTAATAATATTTTCCAACCATGGACGGTCCAAAAATATGTATAAAAAATATTTTATAATTAATTTTGATCCAAAATTAATTGGGTTAAAAATTAAGTATAAGCCTGAAGATGAAAAGAGGCCCAATTGTATTAAGTAAAGAAGACTGATCCACTTAACAAATGGGGCATCCCAAATCATCCATAGAGCTGAAACAATCAGCTGATTTTAGCTGATTTCCACACTTACAAAATAGACCTTGAAGTTTTCTTAAAATCCTATTCAAACCCTTCCACTTTTCGTTCCTTCAAACTTTTGCCCCTAGCTTAAAATAGCAAGTTTGAGCCATTCAAACTTGCACCATTTGTGGCCGGCCAAGGGAAGTGGAGTGGCTGCTATTTATTTGCTATTTTTAGCAGCCATTCCCACCTATAAATACCCCTCTTCCCTTCCTCATTTAACACACCTTCATTCCCACACATCTCTCTCTCTTTCACTCATTTTCTCTCTTCGATTCCCTTTCTTATTTTCCTATTTCCCTTGCCAATTTCCTTCTTGAAAAAGAGCCTTCTTCCACCTTGGAATATCAGCATTCAATTATTCGTAGAGGCCTTGGTTCAATAGAGCGAGTAAAGAAGAACAGGAGCGCACTAGTCTGGCTTCAGAGAAATCCTGGATTTGCTTCCTATTTCCCTTCTCTTTAATTTTATTGTTTTTGTTGAGATTATGAATATGAATAATTTATAAATTTCTCTTTATACTTGCATTATAAAATGTACGGTGACGAATGAATTAATTATTAAACATATAGAAATTATAATTAATTGACACAGCATTTAATTGGTGCATGTTTAATCTTCTAAGGTAGCAGAAGGTTAAATTAACGACGGTATTAAACGGTACATTAGCCTTGCATAACTTGCAAGATTATTGTGATTAAATTGTTTCAATATAGAAATATATTGTTACCTCACTTAATCTTATATGTTCTATGAAGATTAATTAATTTTTTTAATTAACATTGAAAAATGTTCAAGAGATTAGTTAATATAGTAAGTATGTATATGCCGTAGTTAACAAATTGCCAAGTTGACGTGAAAATATTCGTAACAACATGAACATGGGTTTAGTAATTCTAAGTTAAGGAATGTAATTGATCTAACATAATTATGTCATATTGATTTAAACTCATCTTTTTTAAATCATGCTTTGGAATTTTTACTTTTATTTCTATTAATTAGTTAATTTTTAGTTTTTAAATCACTTCTTCAAAACAAAATATTTTTCTCATCACCAAAGTGTTTGATTTTCATTTCATAAATATTTTTCTTTCACAGTCCTTGTCGGTACGATAACTCAACATTTACTTGTCACTTTATTACTTGTTGCAATTGTGTACACTTGCACATTTCCATCGTTCCAAGTTTTTGGCGCCGTTGTTGGGGACAGTTTTAAAAGACACTATTTGTGAAATTGTTAATTTTTCATTTTGGTCTATTTTTTTCTGTTAAATTTTAATTCATTTTTTCTAGTTTCTGTCAGGTGTTTATGAGTATTGATCAAATTATTGACTTACTCCCCGTAGACCCTAAAATTGAAAAGACTTTTAGACAAAGGAGAAGACAAGCGAATCAAAGGACCAAAAAGATGAATTTCGAAAATCAAAACCAAAATCAATGAGGAGTATTCGCTTAAAATACTCACAATCCGATCATTGTTGCTGATGACAGAAACTGTGTCATTCGATAATATGCCATTCCTCTCTTCAACAAGCTCAATCCGAGTATTGTGAGACCCAAAATTGAGGTACCACAATTCAAACTAAAGCCAGTCATATTCCAAATGTTGCAAAATAGGGGTCAATTTAGTGGGATGCCCACTGAAGATCCACATCTTCATCTTCAGCTATTCATGGAAGTGAGTGACTCATTTAAACTAGTTGGGGTGACTGAGGACACCTTGAGACTGAGATTATTTCCATACTCCTTAAGAGATAGAGCACGAGCTTGGTTGAACTCCCTACCGTCAGGTTCCATAACTACATGGCAAGAGTTGGTTGAATGTTTCTTAATGAAATACTTTCCTCTATCTTTGACCGCCAAGCTCCGAAATGAAACCACTTCATTTCAGCAACTTGAGGAAGAATCTTTATATGAGGCATGGGAGCGGTTCAAGGAGTTATTACGAAAGTGCCCTCATCACGGCATTCCTTGCTGCGTTCAAATGGAGACTGTAACACCCCAAACCTGGTCTATGCGTTTAGACAAGATTTGGTTTGTCACACCAATCATACATTCGTTTATTTTCATAGGGTTAAGATAAAATAGTGCTACAAAACTTTTTGTTATAAAACCAATGTTCTTAAGAAAACTTAACATATTGAGATAAAACCATATTAAGAGTTTAGAAATAAAATTTAAATCATCCACACAATAAAACAATAAAACATAATAAGAGGCCTTATTACATCAACCCAATAATAGCAATTAAAATAAAAACTTAAATAAAGTCATAGTTTATTAAAAACCCAAGTTTGTAGTATGGCCTCCACCAAGTCATCTCCGGCCCAAGTCCACGTCAATTTCCATTACACAAATGGTTAATAAAATTTGGGTGAGTTACAAAGAACTCGGTGTGCAACTCACTTACCACCATTTTTAGGTCAAATCGTCAGATATCATGCTTTGGGCTTGAGCCCATTAATGATTTCAACCATACATCGTAAAGTAACATAATTTAAAGAGAAGAATGCATGAAATATGAATTTCCCAAACCAACCTAGTATCCATCCGCTAACACCCCATGCCAACCAACACACCTGTGGGGATCAAGTCAACCCACCCCGCCAAACACACCAATCATGGGCTTAAAGCCCTTAAATAATTTTGTAGTGCACTACTGAACTAGATTGTGACATTGTCACCGAACTAGAGGCATTTAGCGAATTTGTGGCGAGAGCCACCGAACTAGAGGCATTGAGCCATATTGTGGCGAGCCACCGAACTAGAGGCAATGAGCCAAATTTGTGGCAACGGCCATTCTTCTCTTCATATAACCCACCCCATGCAATCATGCGTATATAACAAATACAATCATATAACATTTTCATTAATCCATATCATCGGTGGGCTTATCAATTAACCCTTCATTAGGCTCAATTAAACAATTTATCAACTAGCCCATTTAGAAGTTTAGTGACTTTGGCCCATTTTAGCCCAATTTATCGAAGCAGTATTTTTTCGCCCATTTAATCGAACTAGAGTATTATCGGCCCATTTTATCGAACTAGAGTTTTATCGCCCATTTTATCGAACTAGAGTATTATCGGCCCATTTTATCGAACTAGAGTATTATCGGCCCATTTTATCGAACTAGAGTTTTATCGCCCATTTTATCGAACTAGAGTATTATCGCCCATTTTATCGAACTAGAGTATTATCGCCCATTTTATCGAACTAGAGTTTTATCGGCCCATTTTATCGAACTAGAGTATTATCGCCCATTTTATCGAACTAGAGTATTATCGGCCCATTTTATCGGTTTTAACTTGCTTTTCATGCATTTACTCAAAAATATGAGTTGCTACGTATTTTTCCGCTTTTACTATTTTACGAATTTATCACGAACTTACAACATGATGTCCAACCCAAAATGAGTGTGAAGTTACACACCGGTTATGGAGAGAACTAAACTTTCCCGCTCTTCAACACCTATACGTATTGTGTTAATTAAAACACTATAATCTATAATAAAACCGATCTAACTATAGCGATCTAGAAATTTACCTCTGATTTTCGTAAGACTTCTACTTGCGATTTTTCTCCGATCGATGGTTCGCTAACTGAATCGAATCCACGAACAAATAATGGTTCGGGAGTACGAACGACTTCGAACAGTTGATTTTCCTCGGTTGAACGTCCACAACCCGGTGGGAAATCCCGGATTGCTGAAACAGTCCTTTGCTTGTACTTAGGGGGAATAACAGAACCTCCCTTCTTCCGAAGGCTAAACACCGCCCTTTTCTTCCCTATTTTGAATGTCTTCAAGGACAAAGATCGTTAATCCAATGATATCAAAATAATCCTAAGGTTTTAAAGATATGATTTCCTTACCACAAAATTGATTCCAACGTTTTGTCACCCACGACTTCTTGATTCCAAACTTCCGTTATCGCACTAAAGTATAACAAAATAAACGTTAAAAGAAGGAACGTTTATTTTGATCTAATAAAGCTTTCAAACCATCATCAATATTCGGCCATAACCACTATTAACTAATCGAAACGAAAAGGATTCTTACCTATTTCCACGTCGAAAAGATAGGATTTGAGAATAATATGGATCTAAGAAGAATTCGGCTATGAAGAAACAAAGAAAAAGAGAAAATAAAATCGGTTATAGGCACTTTAACATTCGCCATGAAAGTGTAGGTGGAGAGAATTTCGATTGAAAGAAATCAAATAGGAGAGAGATGGTGATGATGTTTCGGTTTCCAAATAGAATGGAAAAGAAAAGAAAGAAAAAGATAAGTTTTGAGAGCAATGTATAATCGGCAATGGGAGAAGAAAAGAAAAGAATGGTCTCTTTAGGTATTGGTAAAATCGGCACAAAGAGAAAGGCACAAAATTGACACCAAAGTGTAAAACAAAAATGACCAATTTGACAAAAGAAACTAGGCTTACCAAGTGCACAATTTCGGCCAAGGAAAAGAGAGTTTGAGAGAATTTTCAAAACTTGCACAAACTAAACAAAATGACCAAAACCAAAGACTAAAATTCCTAGCCAAACTATCACCAAAATTCGGCTCCCCTAGCCATAATGCCGTCCATATGCTTGGTCTTTAGGCCAAGATATTGTTTCCTTAAACAACTCCTTGATTCATGCCTCATATCCTCACATTTTCCTTATTCTTTTGATACCCTTCCTTAAGTTCAAATTTTCCTTATTCCTTTGATATACTAACCAAAAATAACAAGTCAACACCTTCCATATATGCTCTTGGCCGACACTTGCTATACATGGGCGTAAAAATCAAAAATAAAATTCACCTAGATGCTATTTAGGGATTCAACCTTCACCCCATGTACTAGCTCATGCGCCAACACCACTTGTCCAACTACTCATCTTATGCTACACATTGACACTTAAATTAATTTATGTGTCAATGCCACTTAGTCTATTTCCATAAATTCTCAAAATTAATATTATTCCTTCTAAAAAAATTTTTTAAACCCTTCTTCAGGACCATACTAACCACGAAAATAAATCAGAAAATTTTACTTTCTAGAATAATTACTCAAAGCACATATAGAAAATAAATTACTCAAATTTTTCAGGGTGTTACAACTCTACCCCTAAAAGAAAATTTCGTCCTCGAAATTTACACCGCTGAAAAAGGTGAGGGTATTGTTGCCGAATTACATCCTCGGGCTCCCACGTAGCTTCCTCCACTCCGTGGTTACGCCACAACACTTTGACCAACGGCACAGTCTTCTTTCTTAGCACCTTCACATCTCGGTCTAAGATTTCCACTGTTCCTCCTCAAAAGACAAATCCAAATTCAACTCCACTTCTTCTACCGGTACTATGTGCGAAGGATCCGATCTATAGCGCCTCAACATGGACACGTGGAAAACATTATGAATTTGGCTCAATTCGGAGGTAACTCAATCTGATAGGCCACTGACCAACTCGTTTCACCACACGATATGGTCCAATGTATCTAGGACTCAACTTGCCCTTCTTCCCCGAATCAAATATCTTCTTCCAAGGTGAGACCTTCAGAAAACTTGATCTCCTACGGCATACTCGATATCCTTACGCTTCGGATCCGCATACGACTTCGCCTATCCGGCTTCCTTTAACCGTGCGAATAACTTTCACTTTTTCTTCCGCTTTGAAATCATCTCGAGTCCTAACAATCGCCGATCACCCAACTCGGTCCCAACAAATAGGAGAAGCGACACCTACGACCATACAATGCCTCGTAGGGTGCCATCTCGAATGCTAGATCGGTAGCTTGTTGTTGTCACGCAAATTCCGCTAACGGTGAAAATCCTCCCAACTACCTTTGAAGTCGATTACACATCCCCTTAACATGTCTTCCAGAATCAATCACTCTCTCCGATGACCATCGATCGAGGATGAAAAGCCGTACTAAAATTAAGCTTTGTACCCAAGGCTTCATGCAAAGCTTTCCAAAATCGAGATGTAAACCTAGGATCCCGATCCGATATAATCGATCAGGTACCCCATGCAACCTCACGATTTCGGATACATACAACCGCGCCACTTCGCAACGAGTAGTCCGTGCGCCCGGTAGAAAATGAGCGATCTTCGCCGACGATCAACAATTACCCAAATGTAATTTTTCTTAGTAGGTGTTAAAGGTAACCCACTAACAAAATCCATTGTTATCCGCTCCCATTTCCAAAGAGGAATCTTAATCGTTGCAAAAGACTGACGGCAATTGATGCTCCGCCTTCACTTGCCGACAAGTTAAGCATTTTCCCACAAATTCTCAAATCTCACGTTTCAACCCAGTGCCACCAATACATTTCACGAAGATCCCGATACATCTTATTTCCTCCGGGTGCATAGCATAAGGGCTACTATGCGCCTCCTCAAAATCATTTGCCTCGGATCTCAATCCTTAGGCATACTGCACCCTTTCACGAAAAACACAATACACCTTCTCGAATTTATTCCAAAATCCTCAATTTCACCATTTTCCACTTGCTTTGAAATAAAAGTCTCAACTTCTCATCTAAAATCTGTTTTTCCTTAATTTGTTCCAACCACATAGGCTTCACTTGAAATTCCGCTATCAAACTACCATCCTCATACAAACTCAAATGGGCAAACATAGCTCTCAAATCGAGATACCACCTTACGACTTAATGCGTCCGCCACTACATTAGCCTTTCCAGGATGATACTCAATAGAGAAATCATAATCCTTTAACAACTCCACCCATCTTCGTTGTCTCAAGTTTAACTCCTTCCGAGTAAGAAGATACTTAAGACTCTTGTGATCCGTATAGATGATAGACTTTTCACCATAGAGGTAATGCCTCCAAATCTTTAAGGCAAACACCACTGCTGCTAACTCCAAATCATGAGTAGGGTAGTTCACTTGTATGCGGTCTCAATTGACGAGAAAGCGTAGCTACAACTTTCCCACTTTGCATCAATACGCAGCCTAAACCCGTATGTGACGCATCACAATAAAAGCGTAAACTCCTTCCCAGACCTCAGGTTGAATCAATACCGCGCTTAGTTAAAACCTTCTTCATCGCTCGAAACTTTCTTGCCGCTTATCACCCATATAAACAACACTCCTTCCGCAAAAGCTTAGTTAGAGGTGCGAAAAATCAATGAGAACCCTCAACAAAGCGTCTATAATATCCACCAAAACCCAAGAAACTCCGAATCTCGCACTCACCGACTTGGGTGGTTTCCAATCCAATACCGCCTCAATCTTCCGAGGATCCACCCTTATTCCTTCTACTGATACCACATGACCCAAGAAAGTCACTTCTCTTAACCAAAATTCACATTTACCGAATTTGGCATACAACCGATTATCTCGAAGCACTTGCAATACAATCCGCAAATGCGAGTCATGTTCTTCTTCGCTCCTCGAATAAACCAGAAATGTCATCTATGAATACCACCACAAACCGATCTAAGAATGGTTGAAAGACCCGGTTCATCATATCCATAAATGCAATTGGTGCATTGGTCAACCCAAACGGCATCACTAAAAACTCATAGTGTCCGTAGAAGGTTCGGAACGCTGTCTTGTGAATATCCGCTTCTTTCACCTTAAGTGGTGGTAACCCGACCTTAAATCAATCTTGGAGAAAACAGAAGCTCCTTCAATTGATCAAACAGTCGTCAATCCTCGGCAGAGAAGTACCGATTCTTGATCGTCAGCTTATTCAATTGCCTATAATCGATACACATACGCATTGACCCATCCTTCTTCTTAACAAACAAAACCGGTGCTCCCCACGGAGACACACTCGGTCGAATAAAACCCCGATCTAGCAGTTCTTGAATTTGGGCTTTAAGCTCAAACAACTCCTTCTGCCATTCTATAAGGAGCAATGGACACTTTGGCAGCGATTCGAACAAAAGCTCAATACCAAATTCCACTTCCCGATCTGGAGGTACACCAGGAAGTTCTTCAGGAAAAACATCCGAAAATTCCTTCACCGTTCTCACATCTTCCACTGACAACTCTTTGGCATCTAAAGCACTAATAAATGCTAAAAATGCTCCATATCCTTTTCGTACCAACTTCTCCGCCTTTAACGCAGAAATCACGTTTGTCAAGAAATTTCTCCGCTCGCCTATCATAACTATCTCCTTATCCTCCGCAGTTTTATCAACATCCGCTTTTCGAGCCAGATCCAATTGCGCGGTGCTTAACCAACCAATCCATGCCCGAGAATGATATCGACTCGCCAAAAGGCAATTCCATCAAATTTGCCAAGAATGTTTCTCCTTGAATAACTAAGGGCACGTCTCCAAACAGTTTATTAACCACCACCGATCGACCTAAGGGACTAATCACCCTCATCTCTTTATCGGAAATTTCGAGTCTAATTTCAAGTTTCCAGCTATGGTGCTAGCAATGTACGAATGAGTAGAACCAATATCTATCAAGGCAATAACGGGTACATCGAAATGAATAACGTATCGCTTATCACATCGTGCATTGCCATCCTCACGACGTCGACCGCATACACCAATCCTCGGCCGTCTTGCATCCGCGTTGCCTCTAGGACCATTGCCTCGACCCGCGCACCTTGACCACGTCCACCCCATTACCACCACGACTGGGTCCCCGACCTCTCGGTGGTTCTTTGACTCCTCTTGCCGGTGGTGCATCGTGAGCACGAACTTCTTGAGTTGTATCCATACGCCGAGGGCAACTCCTATATTGATGCTCCGTCGATCCACATTTATAGCAAGCACCCGTTTCCTCCAACATTCTCCTAATGTCTTTTCCCACATTCAAGACAATCCCGACTGGACGATTAACACCATCGGTGCTCTTCCTTGAGCTGGTTCCTCATTCCGGCCTCTTGAGAATCTTCTCAAGAACCCGAATGCTTCGAGATCTTTCTTGCCTCGAATTTGCTCCGATTTTGACGTTCGAGTTCTTAGCCTCTTCGGCTATCTTGGCCTTCTCCACAAGAGCGGCAAAAGTTCTAACTTGTTGTGGGGCTATCGAACCCGCAACTCGTCTTTCAAACCGTCCTCGAAGCGCACACAACGCTCATGGTCCGTTGCCACTATCGTTCGAGCATAGCGACTCAAACGTAAGAACTCGGCCTCATATGTCGCCACCGTCTTATTTCCTTGCACCAGTTCAAGAATTCCTTCCTTCGGGCATCCACATAGCTTGTTCCCACATATTTCCCTTGAAAGGAAGCCTTGAAAAATTCCCGCTAATTAAAGCGGCATCGCCATCTCGGATAGTAAGCCACCATTGGTAAGCTTCTCTCTCAACAAAGATACCGCTCCTCTTAACTTTTGTTCCACGGTGCACTCAAGATCGCCCATAATTCGCTCTCACCGCCTCAAGCCAATATTCAATGACATTGGGAGCTACACCGAGAGACACCTCACGAAAACCTCGGCTCCACCGGATTTCGATCGCTCCGATATCGACCCACGAGCGGTTGGTCCGATTCTGATCCAAACCCTTTCAAGTACTCGCAGCATTGCTCGTGTCACAAGATTATCCTCTTCCATATGGTCGCATGCGATCCCGTCTCACTCTCGAGTGACGCAGTGCATCCATTTCCGACATATAACCCGGCACATCGGTTTGCGCCCTAACACCTGCGTCCTCTACCACGGCCACGCTTACCGCGTCCACGACCACGTCCTCTAGTGCTCATGGCGAATAATTCGATTTAATCTAATTAAGAGTTTTATGAATCGAATAATATTTCAATTGTTTATTAACGATGTCTTATGATATGAAAGAGATAGAGTGTTTTCGCATCAATATCCTATTGTCTCAATCTCTACTGGTTTTAACACCTAAAACTAGAAGTTCTAGAGTGTTTCTTATAATCATATCACAATGATAATAAACATACAAAGATATCTGATACTTACTTGACTTGGCGCGGGATGCTCATGGTGCCATACTACCTTTACTCAAAACTCTAGAAATTATTTTCAAACAAATTTCTTTATTGAACCCAAACCACAGTAGGAGTTTTGAACTGGGCTCTGGTACCACTAAATGTAACACCCCAAACCCGGTCTATGCGTTTAGACAAGATTTGGTTTGTCACACCAATCATACATTCGTTTATTTTCATAGGGTTAAGATAAAATAGTGCTACAAAACTTTTTGTTATAAAACCAATGTTCTTAAGAAAACTTAACATATTGAGATAAAACCATATTAAGAGTTTAGAAATAAAATTTAAATCATCCACACAATAAAACCATAAAACATAATAAGAGGCCTTATTACATCAACCCAATAATAGCAATTAAAATAAAAACTTAAATAAAGTCATAGTTTATTAAAACCCAAGTTTGTAGTATGGCCTCCACCAAGTCATCTCCGCCCAAGTCCACGTCAATTTCCATTACCTGAAATGGTTAATAAAATTTGGGTGAGTTACAAAGAACTCGAGTGCAACTCACTTACCACCATTTTTAGGTCAAATCGTCGGGGATATCATGTTTGGGCTTGAGCCCATTAACAGATTTCAACCATACATCGTAAAGTAACATAATTTAAAGAGAAGAATGCATGAAATATGAATTTCCCAAACCAACCTAGTATCCATCCGCTAACACCCCGCACCAACCAACACACTGTGGGGATCAAGTCAACCCACCCCGCCAAACACACCAATCATGGGCTTAAAGCCCTTAAATAATTTTGTAGTGCACTCACCGAACTAGATTGTGACATTGTCACCGAACTAGAGGCATTTAGTCGAATTTGTGGCGAGCCACCGAACTAGAGGCATTGAGCCATATTGTGGCAGAGCCACCGAACTAGAGGCAATGAGCCAAATTTGTGGCAACTGGCCATTCTTCTCTTCATATAACCCACCCCATGCAATCATGCGTATATAACAAATACAATCATATAACAGATTTTCATTAATCCATATCATCGGTGGGCTTATCAATTAACCCTTCATTAGGCTCAATTAAACAATTTATCAACTAGCCCATTTAGTAGTTTAGTGACTTTGGCCCATTTTAGCCCAATTTATCGAAACAGAGTATTTTCGGCCCATTTAATCGAACTAGAGTATTATCGGCCCATTTTATCGAACTAGAGTTTTATCGGCCCATTTTATCGAACTAGAGTATTATCGGCCCATTTTATCGAACTAGAGTATTATCGGCCCATTTTATCGGTTTTAACCGTTTTCATGCATTTACTCAAAAATATGAGTTGCTACGTATTTTTCCCGTTTTTACTATTTTACGAATTTATCACAGAACTTACAACATGATGTCCAACCCGAAAATGAGTGTGAAGTTACACACCGGTTATGGAGAGAACTAAACTTTCCGCTCTTCAACACCTATACGTATTGTGTTAATTAAAACACTATAATCTATAATAAAACCGATCTAACTATAGCGATCTAGAAATTTACCTCGGATTTTCGTAAGACTTCTACTTGCGATTTTTCTCCGATCGATGGTTCGCTAACTGAATCGAATCCACGAACAAATAATGGTTCGGGAGTACGAACGACTTCGAACAGTTGATTTTCCTCGGTTGAACGTCCACAACCCGGTGGGAAATCCCGGATTGCTGAAATAGTCCTTTGCTTGTACTTAGGGGAATAATGAACCTCCTTCTTCCGAAGGCTAAACACCGCCCTTTTCTTCCCTATTTTGAATGTCTTCAAGGACAAAGATCGTTAATCCAATGATATCAAAATAATCCTAAGGTTTTAAAGATATGATTTCCTTACCACAAAATTGATTCCAACGTTTTGTCACCCACGACTTCTTGATTCCAAACTTCCGTTATCGCACTAAAGTATAACAAAATAAACGTTAAAAGAAGGAACGTTTATTTTGATCTAATAAAGCTTTCAAACCATCATCAATATTCGGCCATAACCACTATTAACTAATCGAAGCGAAAAGGATTCTTACCTATTTCCACGTCGAAAAGATAGGATTTGAGAATAATATGGATCTAAGAAGAATTCGGCTATGAAGAAACAAAGAAAAAGAGAAAATAAAATCGGTTATAGGCACTTTAACATTCGCCATGAAAGTGTAGGTGGAGAGAATTTCATTGAAAGAAATCAAATAGGAGAGAGATGGTGATGATGTTTCGGTTTCCAAATAGAATGGAAAAGAAAAGAAAGAAAAGATAAGTTTTGAGAGCAATGTATAATCGGCAATGGGGAGAAGAAAAGAAAAGAATGGTCTCTTTAGGTATTGGTAAAATCGGCACAAAGAGAAAGGCACAAAATTGACACCAAAGTGTAAAACAAAAATGACCAATTTGACAAAAGAAACTAGGCTTACCAAGTGCACAATTTCGGCCAAGGAAAAGAGAGTTTGAGAGAATTTTCAAAACTTGCACAAACTAAACAAAATGACCAAAACCAAAGACTAAAATTCCTAGCCAAACTATCACCAAAATTCGGCTCCCCTAGCCATAATGCCGTCCATATGCTTGGTCTTTAGGCCAAGATATTGTTTCCTTAAACAACTCCTTGATTCATGCCTCATATCCTCACATTTTCCTTATTCTTTTGATACCCTTCCTTAAGTTCAAATTTTCCTTATTCCTTTGATATACTAACCAAAAATAACAAGTCAACACCTTCCATATATGCTCTTGGCCGACACTTGCTATACATGGGCAGAAAAATCAAAAATAAAATTCACCTAGATGCTATTTAGGGGATTCGAACCTTCACCCCCATGTACTAGCTCATGCGCCAACACCACTTGTCCAACTACTCATCTTATGCTACACATTGACACTTAAATTAATTTATGTGTCAATGCCACTTAGTCTATTTCCATAAATTCTCAAAATTAATATTATTCCTTCTAAAAAAAAAATTTTAAACCCTTCTTCAGGACCATACTAACCACGAAAATAAATCAGAAAATTTTACTTTCTAGAATAATTACTCAAAGCACATATAGAAAATAAATTACTCAAATTTTCAGGGTGTTACAGAGACTTTCTATATTGGTCTCAATATTCATACTAAAATGATGGTGGATGCTTCGGCAAATGGAGCCCTTATTTCTAAGTCTTATAACGATGCTTACGAGATTATTGAAAGAATTGCCAGTAATAACTATCAGTGGCCAACCAACCGAGCCACCTCAGAAAGATGAGTAGCAGGAATACATGAAGCGAACACACTTGCTTTTTTGGCAGCCCAGGTATCCTCTATATCTTCTATGCTTAAGAACATAACTGTTAATGGTTTCAATGGTAATCTGACAGGTCAACAGCAGAACCAGTTTGAGAATATTTCTTGTGAATAATGTGGAGATGGCCATTTCTTTGAAAATTGCCCATCGAATCAAGAGTCAAAATATTACATGGGAAATCAGAATTGGAATGGTTTACAATCAAATTCTTACAGCTCTTCATGGAAGAATCATCCAATTTCTCCATGGAGTAACCAATGGGCAGGCCCTAGTAACTCCTCTATGCCATCTCAACCAAATTATCCACCAGAATATTCTCAACAAGTGCAACAACCCCCACCAACTGGATCTTCAAGTAATCTTGAAAATTTGCTGAAGGCGAACATAGCGAAGAATGATGAACTAATCCAAAGTCAACCAGAAACATTGAAGAATTGAGGAAACCAAGTGGGAAATCTAGCCAATGAGCTCAGAAGCAGACCCCAAGGTATTTAGTCGAGCGACACCGAAAATCTGAGAAGCATGGGCAAAGAGCATTGCAAAACCATCACTTTACAAAGTGGGAAGACATTGGAGCCCAAAGCTATCGAAGTATAATATGAGCCTAATGTAGCTCAAGACAAAGAGAAATTTCAATCGAGTGTTGAAACTCCAGTTTCACAGAAGTCGGATTCGGTGATCCTTAATGAGGTAAACTCTAAACCAGTCAGTTCTAATAATCTAACACCTTTGTCAGATGTAGAGAAATTGCCACATAGAAGTTGGCCGGTCAAAGCTAAAATTCTATCACCATCATATCCTCAACAGTTCTAAAAGCAACAGCAGGATATTCAAGTTAACAAAATTTTGAATGACGAGGTGACTTTTAATAACTTCGATGCTACTAAATCCCCAAATGTAGTTGAAGATTGGTATGTTATTTCCAATATGGAATCGCTGGATTATACAGAATTGGAACTCAATTCTCTAGACGATCCATTAGAACATATTCTACTAGCAGATTCGCCAAGTGATGATGAAGACGAGAAATGTTTGGCTCTTTTAGAAGCTAAAAAGAAGGGATTCACTCAGGAAGCTCCACTAGAATCATTAGATTTATTATCTCAGGAGTACACACAACCGAAAGCATTGATTGAAGAGCCAATTGAATTGGAACTAAAGCTTTTGCCTCCTCATTTGAAATATGATTATTTGGGTTTATCTCTGACTTTACCTATCATGGTTTCAGTTAAGTTAACCAAGGATCATGAAGAATAGTCACTTGTAGTTTTGGAAAATCACAAGAAGGGTATCGAATGGATTATTGTAGATATTCGAGTCATAAGTTGGCGGATTTGTATGGGTTATAGGAAGTTAAACAAGGCCACTAGAAAATATCATTTTCGGTTTTCTTTCCCAAAACAAATGTTGGACAAATTTTCTAGGCAAGAGTATGATTACTTCCTAAATAAGTATGGTTGGTATGATAGATGGCCCTTTGACACTGTCTTGGTCAGTAACGATTCTGAATAAATTGGAGGGAGTTCTCTTCACTTTCTCTATTGTTTTTTATATTTTTAGTTTTTTTTCTCTCATTTGAATAAAAGGGTAGACTTAGATAAAATTTTCTTTGGGTCATTACATTAATTAAAATTCTGTTTAGGAGATTGGGACTTAAGCATGACCAACTATGACCCCTCCAGTCTTTCCTGGGAGTTTAATTTAATGTAATTTTTCAAAAAAAAATTATTTTTCTAAGTAGCCTAACGAATTTAAGTATTTGTTTTGTTAAAAAAAAGGTCAACTTTTAACCCAAGCACTAATTTCTTTGAGTTTTTTTTTTAGTTTACTTTTAGTACAGAAGCTTAGAATCCAAAAAGGAGCTGCCATTGGGCTTAAGACACTTCTAGGAAGGGAAATATTCAACCCTTTTCCACACAACCAATAGCCCTTACCTTACTCCACCGCCACTCCCAAGTAGCCCAATAGTGCATCTCACTTAACCCCTTAATGTCACAGCCCTTAACTCCCTAAATCACCACCTTAGACACTTTTATTCGAAGCCACTAACCATCGCACCTAAACTATCCTTAAAACTGCTACCCCCTCCAACTCTAAACCTTACCCTCAGCTACTCACCCACCTGCCCAAAACTGAAACCACCCTTAACATATTTTCTAAGTCCGACGCTGAGAGTCCCTTCATCTAGCACCATTTCACGAAGTGAACAATTTGATATAATGGCTATGCTGCAATACATGCAGTTGCAGCAACAAGTTTACTGCAGATACTCAAAAATACAGGATGACTCAATTAGAGATGCACTTAAAATATATATTTCATAACTCGTTTGTTTTTGTGCTTGAATTTCCAGACTTTATACTCGAACCATAGACTCCAATGTCGAGGAAGGAACAAGGCGATCATATTCAGAGGCGACTACAAATAAATAAAAATGGGGGATCTTGTTTTTACTATATTTTACTTTTTAGGATATTTTAAATTTTTAGTTTTAAGCTCTTTTAGGAATTTATTTCTCGCATAATAAAATAAGAGGTTGAAATCATTAATAAAAGTGAACAATTTACAAAATAATAAGTGTGGCAATAGATATGTACGTGTCTAGGATTGGATCTGTCTAGGAAGAGTTTGGTATTTAAGTAGTCAAACTTGCCTCACCTCATTTTTCTGGGATCTTACCTGGTGTATAGTATCTATTCACTTCTATATTTTTCATTTTCTCTATTATTTTTAACAATAGGGACATTATTCATCTTAAGTAGGGGGACCAAAAATTGAAGTTGGTTTTTTCAATATGCATTTTTCTTATAATTATGATAAGTTATATTTTGCTCAAAAATTGGAATTTTTGTTAATTATGCAAAACTTTAGTATAAATAAAGTTCTATTATCTCAATGATTGCTATGTTAGCTGAATTATGACATAAATGTTACTCTTAATAAAGTTTGTAAATTGTACCATAAAATTTTTAATTCCTTAGGAGAGTTAGGCATGCATGAAAGTTTAAGTCTCTAGAATTGACTTAGTAATTTCTTGAGGCGAAATCCTAGGAAGCATGGAATTTTGAAAATGACTTAGGCAAATTTTTGTTTGGATCGTTTGATCCTTTCAAGCCAACCTTAACGAATATTTATCCCTTGAAACCCAACTTTGAGACTATATGGCCTGATTTTATTTGAACCATTGCAATATTAAATTATCACTTCTCTCATAATTATCTCTAAATTGCCCCAAACATTAGACTCAATCTATCCAGAATATTCTCTAAAAAATAAGTTTGGGGGAGTTGAAAAGAAGTATCAAATGCTCAAAAAAATTGTAGTACATATAATAATATACTCGGAAAAAAAAAAGAAAGAAAAAAAGAGAGCATATGTACTCAAAAGAAATAGATGTACAAAGAGCATGTGTGAACTCAATTGCAAAATGAGTTGGTGAATTTGAAGGTATTTATTTCGAAGGTCCGATACAAGCTGAGTCTAGGGTTTTTACCCTAAATTTATCTATCTTTTACCTACCCCTAGCCTAGCCATGTTACAACCCATTTAAAAGACCTTTTGATTCATATTTCTGTGCTGCCTACATTAGTGGAGAGAAATTGCTAAGTTCAACATATGAAGGCATAAATTAAACTTAGTGATTGCAGTTTAGTCTTAAAAAAGGAAATAAAAATTAATTGGTAAGAATTAGCATATCTTTATTGAGAAAGCATTTAGTCTATTCTTGCTGTCATGATAATAATTGAGAATAATTCGAACAATATGTATACTTGAGTTGCATAATTTCAAAATTCTTATTCTTGAGCATAATTACACTAAACTCATAGTTGTGGGGGAAATGTGTTCTAAAGATATTTTTCAATGGTGATTACAAGCAATTTCTTTTACAATTTGTGCATTACTCGAGACGAGCAACGGATTAAGTTTGGGGATGTGGAAACACAAAAATATATAGACTTTTTCAGCACCTTTTGAGCTCTAATTCGTGCAATTTGGTAGTATTTTTTGTCGAAATTAATACTTTAAGTATAAAATAATTAATTTGCACTTAAATTATTAACATATTGAATTTTAATTATTTTTATAATAAATTTACACAAATTTGGTTTATTTTCGACAGTTTTGCACAAAGGGTGAAAATTGGCTCGGCAAACACCTCGAGAGGCTTAAACCGTTGGGGCAATGTTGTGCATCAAGTGATCAAGAGCAGCGCTAATAATATTTTCCAACCATGGACGGTCCAAAAATATGTATTAAAATACTTTATAATTAATTTTGATCCAAAATTAATTGGGTTAAAAATTAATTATAAGCCTGAAGAAAGAGGCCCAATTTTGTTAAGTAAAGAAGACTGGTCCACTTAGAAAATGGGGCAGCCCAAATTGTCCATAGAGCTGACCCAATCAGCTGGTTTTAGCTTATTTCCATACTTGCAAAACAGCCCTTGAAGTTTTCTTAAAATCATATTCAAACCCCTCCATTTTTTGTGCCTTCAAACTTTTGCCCCTAGCTTAAAATAGCAAGTTTGAGCCATTCAAACTTGCACCATTTGTGGCCGGCCAAGGGAAGAGGAGTGGCTGCTATTTATTTGCTATTTTTATCAGCCATTCCCACCTATAAATACCCCTCTTCCCTTCTTCATTCAACACACCTTCATTCTCACACATCTCTCTCTCTTTCACTCATTTTCTCTCTTCCATTCCCTTTCATATTTTCCCATTTCCCTTGTCAATTTCCCTCTTGAAAAAGAGCCTTCATCCACCTTGGAATAGTAGCACTCAATTATTCATAGAGGCCTCGGTTCAACAGAGCGAGCAAAGAAGAAGAAGAGCGCACTAGTCTAGCTTCAGAGAAATCCTGGATTTGCTTCCTAGTTCCCTTATCTTTAATTTTCTTGTTTATGTTGAGATTATGAATATGAATAATTGTTGTGTTGTTTTTCTTATTCTAACTAAAATGGCTTAAATTAATTTGTGTTAGATTTATTGTGTCGAAACCATTTTTAAAATCGGGTTTAGAAAAATGGGGATCGACTTTTAAAAATAAAATGGGAGTCGCCACCAATCTTTTTTACTTAGGTGTGACTGGATCACCTTGTATAACGCTTTATTTTGAAAATATTTAATTTTGATCCACAAAAACAAGAAAATAGGTTCCGGAGTCGGTTACGTATGAGGAAGGGTTAGCACCCTCATAACGCCCAGAAATTGGTACCAAATCGATAAAATCATGTTCGAATGTTGAAAATAAAGAAAATTACCAAATATGATCCTTTTATTAGAAAGAAAACCAAGACTTACCCATCCCAAAGAAATAAAGTACTTTACCCAATAAGTTAAGGTATAGCACTTCATGACTTTGAAATTAAGCTCGTCTTTATTTTAGGAAATTCCTACCTCGAGACGCAAAATGTCGAACCCAGTAAGTTAAGGCAAAACACTTTGAATTCCCAAGAATAGGCTTTTTTTATTTTGAAATTGATAAATCTCAAATTTCTTAAAAAAAAGGAAATATGTAATACCTAAAGTTTCGCAAGAAAAATCCAACCCAGTAAGTTAGGGCAAGATTCTTCTCGAAATTCCCCAAATATCACATATCACCATATTTTGAAAATCATAAAAAAAATTTAAAAAGGTATTTATGTGAAAATGGTTCAGGTGAATCATGCATTACAACACATATGTCAAATATCAATTTATCATAATTACCAACTATATTAACAATTTCTAATAAAGCATAATGAATGATTTAAACAATAGAAGTATTATACTAAAACCTACAATTAAAAAAAAAACATGAAGAATTGTGTAATAACTAAAGATAAAAAAATTATAAGATAAATGTACATACATATAAAATATTGAAAATAATTATAATAAGTAATACATGTAAAGTATATAAATGCAATAATTGTGAAAATTATATGTAATAGATAATAAAATATATTGCATAATATAAATAATATTTAATTAAAATAATATACATATAATATAAAGTCAAAAAACTATATAGTAAATAATATATTAATCGAATAAATAAAATATAATAATAATTAAATATATAAGAATAATATATGTAAAATACATAAATTTTATACTATTTTATAAAATTAATATATAAATAATAATATAAAATTTTAATATAATAAAATATTTAAATACAATATTTAAATAAAATGAAATAAGGTTTTAATTATTCGGACTTAATTGAATTTTTGGAAAAATGCGGAAGGACTTTTGATGCAATTAGACCATGAGCATAAAAACACGCGGATCCATGTTGGATAATCGGGTCAACACGAGGACCCTTGTAAACCAAAACGACGTCGTTCGCCTTTTTCTATATACGACAATATATAGAAAAAAAATCATTTTAAGCCTGAGTTTAAAAAAAATATTCGAAGCATCCTCTGAAACCCTTTTCTCATCTTTAAGCTCCGATCGCCTGGTCTCTGCGCCACGCACCACACGCGCCGTCGCCCACGACGGCGTACAGGTAAATCCTCACCCTTTTCGCTTTTTTCCGTTTGTTAATAATATTATATAGAAAAAGGAAGAGGAAAAAAAATTAAAGAAACAGAATAAAGTTAAATAGAAAATCACATCTGCAAATCCTCTGTTTTTATTCCTTCAAACTCTCTGACAATGTTTTGATACTCCTTGATTCTGAGTATTTGCGTACAAATTTGTGTGTATTCGCTCTTTTTGTGTGTGTTTTTTTTCTGTATTTTTGCGATCTTTTCTTTTTGGTTACAGATTTTACAAGGGGTTTTATAACCCCAAAAATAAAAATAAAAAAAGAAAGTATATCTTTTTTATATCTATTATTTCCTTTTTTGGCTGCGATTTGCTCCTTTCTTCTTTGGTGTCTTTCTCTGTAGGTTAATGACGGTGATTTCGCGGTGAAGACCAGACGCGAGAATGGCGGCGCTATTGAGGGAATCCTGGTGGCTGCAAAGGTGCGACGATCGGACTCCAGATCTTGCGGCGTGACAATTGGGTTTCTGACCCTTGCGGCGCGACAATCTGACTTCTACCTTTGCGGCGCTAGGGTTTCCAGGAAACCCTAGGTCTCCTGACTGCCGAAGGTTTTGGGCTCCCTTGGGCCACATAGGTTTTGGGTTAGTGGGTTTAGGTTGGTTTGGGTTGCTGATGGTAAATGGGCTACGGGTTTGGTTTAGGTTGTAATTGGGCTACGGGTGTAATTGGGTCAGGGTAGTCTGATGGCATCTGTTTGGGTAGGATTTGGGCTGCTGTTTAATGGGTTTCATAATTGTAAATGGACAATTTAAAAACACTGGTTTTTATTTGGTTTATTTTAAAGCCCGGTCAAAATTGGGCTCTTACAGCTGCCCCTCTTTGCTCATTATTGTGAAACAAGAATAGAGCAAAGACTATAAAAGGACCAATTTTGCCCAGTCTTGGTGGAGCCTAGGCTTCTTGGTCTTCTTCAAATGGCTTCTAACTCAATTGCAACTCCAGAGAGAGATAAAACTGAAAGTGCTTTTGATCTGCTTCCTGCAACTTCAGGAAAATAAGATCTTCTGTCTTCAGTCTACTCCACTACAGCTTCAGGGAGATAAGACTGCTATTTTCAATCTAATCCCTGCAAACTCAGGGATCACCAGACTGATGTTTTCGATCTGCTTCCTGCAAACTCAGGAATTGTTAGATCTGCTATCTTCAATCTGATCCTTCCAAACTCAAGGATCACCGGGATCGATGTCTTCGATCGCTTCCTCGCAAACTCGGGAATTGTCGGATATGCTATCTTCAATCGATCCACGCAAACTCGGGGATCACCTTCATCGATGTCTTCGATCCGCTTCACGCAAACTCGGGAATTGTCGATCTCGCTATCTTCAATCGATCCTCGCAAACTCGGGAATTGTTAGATCTCGCTATCTTCAACTGATCCCTACAAACTCGGGGATCACCAGGTCGTGTCTTCGATGCGCTTCCCGCAAACTCGGGAATTGTCGACCGCTATCTTCAATCGATCCTCGCAAACTCGTGGATCACGGTGATGTCTTCGATCGCTTCCTGCAAACTCGTGAAATTGTCGATCTGCTATCTTCAATCGATCCTCGCAAACTCGGGGATCACGGTGATGTCTTCGATCGCTTCCCGCAAACTCGGAATTGTCGATTCTGCTATTTTTAATCTGATTCCTGCAAACTCAGGGATCACCAGATTGACGTCTTTGATCTGCTTCCTGCAACTTCAGGAAGATAAGATCTGAAAATTCGTCGATATTGCTATACCGTCTACTGAGGGACATGTCCTGCAGACTCGGTTCCATATGTTTATGTCATATAACTAAGATGCTATGATCAGAATGAATCAAATGTTTCTAGCTACATGTCCAACATGTCATGAAAGTGATTCCTTATAAAGATTAGGATGCAATGATTGTAATGAATCAAATGCTCCTAATGAGATTTGCTATGATGCAAAAGTGTTATGAGTATGATTCCTACTTTTAGGCGTTATCACTCTTTTATCAATCATGTTCTGCTCTATAAGCTTTCCCCCATGCAATTTCAAAGTCAACTCCCCCTGGATCTTAAAAACGCAAGGCTTGTACCATCCTACTATTCATTGAACTTTTTTTTTACCCTGACTCATTTGCAATTTCTAGGGTATAGAGTTTATTTCATATTCAACCCATTTCACCACAATTCAGGGTCTCTTAGTTCATCGCACCACCCCTAAGTGTTATGATCTGATGACATCACACCCGCTTATCAATTGGACAAAGAATTCAGAGAAATAGTCTCTATCTAGACTCTTATTTCTCAAATACTTCTATGTACATTCTAAACAATTGTCATGTTTTGGCTCCTTGTCTTATCTAGAAATTTCCAAAGTAATATGTAAAACTTCTTTTTGTGAAATTATTAGTTCGTCAATCATTATTTCAATGCAACACATTAATGGGTAACAAATAAATTGATCTCAAAAGAAGGATTAAAATTTGAATAAATTTGTAAAAAGAATACAAAGAAAAACTAACTAGAACATATCTTTGAGAAGAAAAAGAATCCAAAGATAGTAAAATGTATAAAACAAAAATCAAATGCCCTAGATATCGCCGATTGAGCTTCCATATACAAACTTTATAAAGACTGCCTTGAGTTCAACATGTGTTTAGAAGACCCAAAGTATTTTGTTGATGCCCCAATATGCGACATTCTTCCTTTCATTGTTGTTTTAAATGTAGCGAGATGACTGCGCGTCCACTCAGAATTTGAGTCGCCCTTTTCGGGTTTTCAACTCAAAACCCTTTGGTCTCAAGGCGCCCTTTGCGGGTTTTCGCCTTGGCCTCTCCATTTTTTTTTTTGGAAAACCCAAAGTGCGCTTTGCGGGTTTTCACTTTGGTCTTTTCTCCTTTTCAAGCAAAATATTTTTTTACTGAGCCCGAGTTCACAGGGTTGGGTAAACTTTTTCCATCCATTTCGGTCAAGATCAGTGCTCCTCCAGAGAAAGTCTTCTTCACCACATATGTAACATCCCAAACCCGGCCCAAACATTACGACCGAATTTGGTTTGCTACAGAGAAAACAATTTGAGAACCATTTCTCGATTTGTGCGTGTCATCCTTGCGCAGGGGCCATCTCCTTTCACGCCAGCTTCAAAAAAAAAAAAAAAAGAAAACAAGGTGTCGCTCTTTTGCTTCAACCAAAGACCTCACTGCAGCAGCCCTTTTATTCCACGCCTGCTTGCCAACTCTTCCACTCCGACTTTCTTGCCCATTTACCCCACCATTTAACTATAAGACCTCCCGTGCCGTTTACCCAAAAATTAAAAATACCAAACGCCGCTTCAGCAGCCTAACATGCGCCCTTTCTCTCCTCCAAATACTAAGTGACGCACGCTAGCCACTTGACCAACGAGTTCTTTGTGTCTTAAAGTCGCCCACTCTTTTAAAGCCTTCTTCCATTTGTAACGCTAACCCAAAAATTAAAACGTCCTTGCTACTGCCGTGCCTTGAACCTGTGCCCTTGTCGGGCGTTGCTTCCAGCTTCTAAGTGACACCTTGTAGCCACTTTGCCAAGGCCTACTTTGTGTCACAACTCTCCCAACAATTTTATTAAAGCCTTCTCTCCTCTAGCTCCCTCCTTTATGGTACTAAAAAAATATTCTAACACTAGATCAAGCCTAACTCGGGTTTAATTCTAGACCTAAAATACGCCAAATAAATCATAAAATTTATTCTTCAGCACACACATGGGAAATTATCTAAGTTACAAACAACCCCTAATTTGGGGTGTTACAATTCTACCCCTTTAAAATAATTTCGTCCTCGAAATTACTTATTATCGCTCAATCGTGCATCCTTAACTCGTCATCCTACGTTATCACGCTGCAAGACTCGATCTTAAAGAACTATCATACTTTCTACACATTCCCTACGTTCATAATCCAGTTCCATACTCTTTACTAGCAATCATAAAAATGAACTAACGTAACCATAACCAAGACAATTGAGGGTACTCCAAAAATAAGAAACTTACCCGTTGACATGTCTGGCACATCTTCCTCCTCACGACAGCCAACTGCATAAACCAACCTTGGTTGCCTCGCCTCTGCACCTCTGACACCTCGCGGCCACGCCTGCTACCATTTGCATTACCTCTAGCCGCACCTCGACCCTCTCTGTGGTGGTCCTTCATTTCTAACCTTGAGCACGGTTCGACCCTCCGGTTGATTCCTAGCTAACTTCCGAGGACAATCCCTTACACGGTGATCGAACGATCCACACTCAAAGCACCCTCGATTACCACTCCAACACTCACCTTTGTGAGGCTTGCCACACCGAGCACATTGTGGCGCCATTGGGTATTGGGAGCAAAGAGCCTAGCGGTTTGATCCACCCATCAAACCTCGTCCTCTTCTGTTCATTACCCAAGAACCTTGAAGGTTCCGAGCTTCTCTTATTCCAATTCCGTTCTTGGTTCCGCTTTACTGATCGTCTTACTCCTCAAGAACTTTAGACTTCTCCACAAGAACAAAGAAACTCGTTCTGTTGTGGAGCTATCATCATCCTCACTCATCTCTCACCCCATCCTCGAATCTAACACGGCGTTCATGTTCGGTACCCACAATACCACGAGCATACCTACTCAACCAAGGAATTCGGCCTCATACTCCGCCACTGTCTTATTGCCTTGAGCCAGTTCAAGAAAGCCTTCCACTGCATCTACATAGCTAGTTCCGATATATTTCTTTTGATAGGCATCCTTGAAAAATTCCTGTGAGATTTTCGCCACCGCTCCATCCCTTACACAGTGAGCCACCACCGATATGACTCATCCCGGCAAAAGAAATTATACCCTTTAATTTCTCCTCGGTTGTAAAATCTATGTCATCCATGATCCTTTCCGTTGCTTCCAACCAAGACTCTGCCCGTCTTGGGTGCCACTCCGAAACTCCCTAAATACTTCGCTCATAGTGGCGAGTCGTTCAACCACGATTTACGGGCTCCTGCACCCGCGCCCGACCCTCAAAGAACTTCGTTCCAATACCCGTAATACTGACTTGAGATACGACATCATCACCACCCGTCCGATCTTGAAATTCGGCTTTCGCCATTGCAGATCCGACGTCTCATTTCCGCACTCGTGACCGGACCTTGCGGCTCCGGCAAGGTCATCCTACCCTTCCACGGCCACGCAGGACGTCCACGACCTCTTGAACTCATTCTAACGATTGCGTTTATCCGCTTAAGAATTTTATGGATTAGTACGTGTTTCACTTTGGTTATCCGCGACGAAAATTTTATGAAAAGAGTTTAGTAGAAATTCTTTCGATCAATCAAAGGTTTAAGTCCTCCATCCTAGTTTACACGTAAGAACACATCCATTTCCTAGTATCTTTCATCCTTATTCACTCATCCCGTGGGTAGTTTCGTCTTTTTCCTACTGTGGGTGTTTTCGTAATTTCAAAGTCGGGGTATTATTTATTGTGTTTGGCCTATGACCGAGTCCTCTTGGTTAGGGTGAACCGAAGCTACGCACCAGTAGGAATCCCATGAAGAGGAGGTGAGTCACGGGACCGCTTAAGTACCAAGCTCTTTCTGGATCCAATCCTAGACATGCGCACTCAAGGTTACCACACCCTAACTTTGGCGACTTGGTCGTAAGTTTGTTTAATTAGGCTTTTAAAGTCTTATGTCTTTATTTGGGGTAACTGGTCCTAAAGTTTAAAGCACTTATCATACTATCTACGTTCCATGCTTCCTACCCTTCTACGTAAAAATAATTCATACGTGAGTTAGGAGTACTTACCAGGCGGATAGGTGCCGGAGACTCGGTTCCATGTTTGTTCAAAACCCAAAAATAGTTTAAAAGGCCTACTAAAACATTTTTGGGCCTTGGGCCCCACAAATTAGCTTTTGAACTGGCTCGATACCAATTTTGTAACAACCCAACCCGGCCCAAACATTACGACCGAATTTGGTTTGTTACGGAGAAAAAAACTTTTTAATACCATTTTAAAACCAGTTTAGGTTTTGTTGAAAACTTCTCGTTTTTGGTTATCTTGCCGAAACCATGCTTAGATTTAATTTGGAAATTTAATTGAGTCCGGTTATTATACAAATTCCAAATGTGCCCGATGGCACGATAAAACCTTTTCGTGTTAATTTTAAGAAAACTTAGCTATTTTATTTTATTTTGTTAGTGGTTTGTGTTTATTTTGGATGTAATAAGGCCTCCATATACTTCACTTTTGTTATTTCTCATATGTTGGACACTTTGTTTAAACTATATTATTAAAATTAAATTAAAATCACATGTTTTCTTAAAATTAACACGAAAAGGTTTTATCGTGCCATCGGGCACATTTGGAATTTGTATAATAACCGGACTCAATTAAATTTCCAAATTAAATCTAAGCATGGTTTCGGCAAGATAACCAAAAACGAGAAGTTTTCAACAAAACCTAAACTGGTTTTAAAATGGTATTAAAAAGTTTTTTTCTCCGTAACAAACCAAATTCGGTCGTAATGTTTGGGCCGGGTTCGGGTTGTTACAACATATGGTCCTTCCCAATTCGGCATCCATTTTCCTCTGGAGTCCTTTTGTATGGGAAGGATCTTTTTCAATACAAGGTCCCCCTCATGAAACTCTCTTGGGTGAACTTTCTTATTATAGGCCCGCATCATTCGTTTCTGGTACATCTGACCATGACGAATAGCTCTTAGCCTCTTTTCTTCAATTAAATTCAACTGATCATACCTAGCATGAATCCATTCAGCTTCATCCAGCTTTATTTCTGACAAAACTCGAAGAGAAGGAATTTCCACTTCAATGGGTAGAACAGCCTCATCCCATAAACCAACGAGAAAGGCGTTGCCCCATGCAGGTTCCGACAGGGCGTCGATAAGCATAGAGTGCAAACGGTAGTTTCTCATGCCAATCCTTATAAGTCTCAGTCATCTTCCCCACTATCTTCTTGATGTTTTTGTTAGCCGCTTCCACTGCCCCATTCATTTTTGGTCGATATAGAGACGAATTGTGGTGTTTGATCCCAAATTGGCTACAAATTTTTGCTATCGAGTTGTTGTTCAAGTTCAGCGCGTTGTCTGATATGATCCTCTCAGGCATTCCATATCGACAAATAATCTCTTTTTTCAAGAATCGACTAACTGCTGACTTAGTGACACTAGCATATGAAGCAGCCTCTACCCATTTTGTGAAGTAGTCAATTACCACGAAGATAAATCGGTGCCCATTCGAAGCTTTTGGTGAGATTGGCCTAATAACATCCATGCCCCACATGGAAAAAGGCCATGGGGAAGTCATAACATGCAAAGGTGACGGAGGCACATGAATTTTGTCTCCATAAATCTGACATTTATGACATCTCTTGGCATAGTTGGTACAATCTCCTTCCATGGTAGACCAATAATATCCAAATCTCATTATCTGTCTGGCCATCGTGAATCCATTAGCGTGTGTTCCACAAACACCCTCATGAACTTCTTCAAGGATTTGCTTAGCTTCAATAGCATCCACGCATCTCAATAGCACTTGATCTTTCCTCTTTTTGTATAAGATATCTCCATCCAAGATGTAATCAGAGGCCATTCTTCTTAAAGTCCTTTTCTCATTCTCAGTGGCATTCTCCGGGTATTCACGATTTTTCACATATCGTAATACATTCAGATACCAAGGATGGTCACCTCTTTCCTCTTCCTCTATGTCATAACAATGGGCTGGAACTTCGACGACACTCATCTAAATAGGCCTCATATCCTCTGGTCTGTTTACTTTGATCATAGAAGCTAAGGTTGCCAGAGCATCTGCCATCTGATTTTCATCGCGTGGAAGGTAATTGAAAGTAATGTCATCAAATCCCTCAATCAATCCCAGAACTATTTTTCGATAATCAATTAGCTTGGGATCTCTTGTCTCCCACTCTCCTTTAAGCTGGTAAATTACCAAGGCAGAATCTCCATACACTTCTAGCACCCTAATCTTAAGTTCTAAGGCTGCTCGAAGTCCCATAATGCATGCTTCATATTCTGCCATGTTATTTGTACAGTCAAAATCCAATCTACATGTTAATGGATAATAATCACCACCAGGGGATACCAAGACTGCCCCAATTCCATTTCCCACATCATTCGATGCTCCATCAAAATTCAGTTTCCACCGACAATCTTCAGTATTTGCTATATACATCAGTTTCTCATTTGGAAAATCAAAGTTCAAGGGCTCATAATCCTCCAAAGCTCTGCTAGCCAAGAATTCTGCTACCGCACTTCCTTTTATAGCCTTTTGGTTCACATAGACTATATCGAATTCAGATAACAAAATCTGCCATCTAGCCATTCTTCCATTCAAGGCAGTAGACTCTATCATGTACTTTAACGGATCAAGCTTGGAAATCAACCAAGTTGTATGATATAGCATATACTGTCTCAATCTCCGAGTTGTCCAAATCAAAGGGCAACACAACTTCTCGATTGACGAATACCTCATTTCATAATCAGTGAACTTTTTGCTAAGATAGTATATCGCCTTTTCTTTTCTTCCTGTCTCATTGTGTTGTCCCAACACACATCCCATGGAATTGTTGAATACTGACAAATACAGTATTAATGGCTTATCTGGATTAGGCGGAGATAATACTGGTGCATTTGACAGATACATTTTGACTTTGTCAAAAGCTCCCTGACATTCATCGTCCCATACACCTGGATTGTGTTTCTTGAGAAGACGAAATATGGGATCACATTTCTCAGTTAATTGTGAAATAAACCGAGCAATGTAATTCAGCCTTCCAAGAAAACCTCAGACTTCTTTCTGAGTGCGCGGTGGAGGTAACTCTTGTATCACTTTGACCTTGCTTGAGTCAACTTCGATTCCTTTCTCACTGACCATAAATCCCAGTAACTTTCCTGATCGAGCTCCGAAGGTACACTTTGTCGGATTGAGTTTCAATTGAAATTTCCTCAATCTCAAAAATAGCTTCTTCAAGACTTCAATGTGTTCTGTTTCTGTTCGAGATTTGGCAATCATATCATCAACATACACCTCAATCTCCTTGTGCATCATGTCGTGGAACAACGTAACCATGGCCCTTTGATATGTTGCCCCAGCATTCTTTAGTCCAAAAGGCATTACTTTATAACAGAATGTACCCCATACTGTTATGAAGGTAGTTTTCTCCATATCCTCTGGGTGCATCTTGATCTGATTGTAACCTGAGAAGCCATCCATAAAGGAAAACAATGAAAATCCTGCCGTATTATCTACCAATGTATCAATATATGGCAAAGCAAAATTATCTTTTGGGCTAGCTTTATTTAAATCCCTGTAATCTACACACATCTGAATTTTTCCATCCTTCTTGGGGACAGGAACGATGTTGGCAACCCATTCTGAGTACTTGACCACTTGTAGAAAACCAAAGATCAAACTGCTTACGACATCTTCTTTTATTTTCAATACTATATCAGGCCTCATCCTTCGTAGCTTTTGCTGAACTGGCTTGCATTCTTCTCTGATGGGAAGGCGATGTACCACAATATCAGTACTTAACCCAGGCATATCTTGGTATGACCACACAAAGACATCTTTGAACTCTCGCAATAACTCAATAAGATCTTGTCTCGTCTCCTTGGCTATGCGCGTCCCAATTTTCACAACCTTTCCTTCTTCCAAGGTTATATTTTCTATTTCTTCTTCATGGGGCAAGATCTGTTTCTCCTCTTGCTTTACCATTCTTAACAAATCTGGAGATAAGTCACACTCTCGGTCATCTTTAAAATCTCGAGATTCTTCTAAACACATGTCTTGCCCAAAATAGACCTCTGGATCCGTATTATCATCGCTCATGTCATTGATATCTAAGGACCTGTAATGGGTACGAAAGAATGTACAAAGAACAAATGAACTTGAGGACAAATATTCACATGATATGAATGAAAAAATATATATATAATTTGGGAGGAAATTAGAATGTCCAAAGAATGAAATGAAAGAATATTTACTCAAGTTAATTATCCAAAATGTATTTTTTTGAAATAATAAGTTCTAAACATAAGCCTATTTCACAAAAAGATCTTTATTATTCCTAGGCTAAAAAAACAACAAAGCATTCTGAATATTACTCTGTATAATTCCTAAAAACTACAGGGAGCTCCTCTACAGTCCAATTGTCCAGAACGCTTCCAGGTTCATAAGGGTAAAGGCCCATCGGGTTCCTTTGTTCCATTCCTTCCTCATGTATGGCATTGATGTGAGGACTTTCCAATAACCCTCTCTCAGGGTGAATTATCCCTCCTGATACAAAGGTCTGAGATATGTGCGGGAATATCATTGGTTCCCACTGGACATCTTCTCCATTCAAGCGTGCCCTTCTCCTCTCCTGCTTCTTCTCTATGTCCTTCTTTCTTTGTCTAACATCCGGCTTGAAACCCAAGCTAAAACGATCATTCTTCTCCTTGAGTATTGGCACTCCAATTTCCCCTTGGAGGTATCTGCCTAATCTTTTCCCTGGTAGGGCTCCTTTTCCCACCGTCATCTGTAAGCCCATCCTCGTTGTTTTGGATATCCTGGGCACTAGGACTTCACTTCCCTCCGAGATGAAAGTTGCGTTGACAAACTCTAAGGACCTGAAAGAACATTCAATGGCTTCCTCATTCTTCTCTATATATGGCGCGTCATTAGTAACAGTCGCTACAATGTCTTCCTCTGTATTTATAGTGACTAGTCGACCCTCCGTTACCAGCTTCAGATTTTAATGAAGAGATGAGGGCACTGCCCCTGCCGAATGAATCCAATGCCTTCCCAGCAAGCAATTGTATGAAGGTTTTATATCCATCACCAGAAAATCCACCTCATATGTATTTGGCCCAATCTGTAATGGTATGTCAATTCTCCCCATCACCCTTCTTTCAAAGTCTTGCCAAATGCTCTTACTATGTTCGGCATGTCTTCATGTGAGAACTGTCTATCGGTAACCTCTTCGTGAGTTGACAAATGTAAGACATTCAAGGCTGATCCATTGTCAATTAATACACTTGGCGAGTGTATCCCTTGCAACGAGAGGTAATGTGCAAGGCTTTAGTTGACCCCATACCTCCTGGTGGAATTTCATCATCATTAAAGGAAATAAAGTTGTCAGCACTTATGTTGCTAACTAATCAATCCAGCTTATTGACCGATATGTCTTTAGTAACATAAGACTCGTTCAGCACCTTCATCAAAGCTTCTCGATGAACTTCAGAACTTAAAAGTAAGGCTAGCACCGAAATACGAGCCGGTTGTTTGCGTAACTGCTCCACGACACTGTATTCACTGTGCTTTAATAACTTCAAAAATTCTTTAGCCTATTCCTCCTTCACAGGTACATTGATAAGGTTATCAAATCCTTCTTCTGGTTCAATTGATATATCCTTTGACTTTTTTGGTTTCGTTCTGACGTTTACCGAGTCGTAACGCCTTCCATTTCGCGTATAGAATCCCTCTCTGTGGACCTCCTTAGAAGTGCTAGCTGTAATTACTACTTTCGGTGTCATTATGTTACAATTGTAACTCCATGGTACGACTTTGTTATCCTTGTAAGGAAAGGACACGGGTCTCTGAATTATCACTTTAGGCGCGATTTGTGCTCCACCTTCTGTATTTCTCGGTCGGGAAATAATGACCCTTGGATAATTGGCTTTTTGATTTGTCAATTCGCCTTCAGTTGCGTGTATATCTCCTCCCTCTGAACCTTATTCATAAAAATCTAACTCCTTATTGTCCATAAGGCTCTGTACCAATGTCCTAAACTCAGCACAATCTTGGATCTCATGTCCATCAACTTTGTGGAACTCACAGTAGTTCCTTGGTTCTTTACTTCTTTCTTCGAAACTTGATTTTATGAGTCCCCATCTTGTCATTTCCCTCTAAATTATTCTCAATGGGGTCTTCACTTCCGAGATATCCCCCTTGGTCTTTCTTATAAGATCTTCCCCAATCGCGTTTACCCCCTTGTCTCCATGATTGGGTAATGGGTTCGCCGTACTGGGTATGTCCTCAAGCTTGACAACTCCTAATTTAAGAAGCCTCTCAACTACCCTTTTGAAGGCAGTACAGTTTTCTATAGAATGCCCTGTTGCTCCTGTATGGTAATCACACTGGGCGTTTGAGTCATACCATTTAGGATATAGAGGTTGCATTGGCTGTAAATAATATGGGGACACTATGCGTTCCTCAAGTAAAGTATCATACAGCTCTTTATACGTCATATGGATTGGCGTAAATTGGGTTTTGTCAGCATTTTGTTCGGGACCTGATTCTTGTCTTGTCGACCCTTGTTGCCCAGCAGTAACTACTTTCGGCTGATTAATAGTAACTGCTTTTGAGTACCCTTTGTTGTACGTACTCGCATTGTTTACCTCACTCTCTTTTTTCCTAGGAGCAGGTCTTCTAGTGGTTTCTCCCGCTTCGATCTTGCCACTCCTTATGGCATTTTCGATCATTTCTCCTGCCATAACTATATCCGTGAAGCTCTTGGTAGTGCTTCCTATCATATGGGTGATAAATGGCGCTTTTAGAGTGTTGATAAACAGCATAGTGGTCTCTTTCTCCAAGAGAGGTGGTTGGACTTGCATGGCTATTTCCCTCCATCTCTGCGCGTATTGCCTAAAACTCTCGTTTGACTTCTTTTCCATGTTTTGCAACATGATTCGGTCAGGCGTCATATCTGTGACGTGGTTGTACTGTCTCATGAAGGCTTGGGCCAAGTCCCTCCAAGAGCTAATGTTAGTGCGGCTAAGTTGGTTGTACCACCTAGACGCTGCTCCTATCAAACTATCTTGGAAACAATGAATCAGAAGTTGATCATTGTTCACATAGCCCGTCATACATCTACAGAACATCGTGATGTGGGCTTCAGGGTAAGTAGTTCCATTGTACTTCTCAAATTCCAGCATCTTGAATTTGTGAGGAAGTACCAAATTTGGGACCAAGCTCAAGTCCTTTGCATCAATTCCTTGATGATGGTCGGCGTTTTCCAAAGCCTTAAATTTTTCCTCCAACCACCTACAGTGATCTTCTAACTGTTTTGTAGATTTAGTTTTGATTCCCTCTCCCTCTGCCATGTCCAAGTCAGGGACAACAGGATTAGCAGGGTTGTCTCCTGGGCTGGATCCCATACCAACTTGAAAATTTGCAGGCATTCCAATGTCAGCTTGCCCTTGCTGAGGCCTTATTGTGACAGGTGGCCTTCTGGGGTATTCTTCATGTTATGCTTGCACATGTGTTGGAGTGAATCCTCTAGGGAAATCCTCATTGTCCTCAGCATTGATTATAGGGCCCTTTGCCTTATCCATTATCCCATTCATCATTTGTGCCATTTGGGCCATCATGTTCTTTTGGGCCTCTAACATTTTGTCCCTCATCTCCTGTTGGAGCTTTGCCATTTGCTCTTGCATCTGGTCTTGCATTTCTCTTTGGAATTGTTCCATCCTTTTGTCCATTTTCCTTGACTTTGCTCGTGTACCGTAAGGGTGTTCAGCTTCCAGATTTTTTTCTCTCTCTCTCTCCTATAATTTAAACTAATTAGATTCTCTCTATGGACTTGAATGCATATGATGTTATGTAATGCAAATGCATGAATGCAAAGAGGCATCGACTCTGATCAACTTCATTGTAGAAAACTTTATTAGAAAACAAATTCTTTTACATAAAGTAGACTACAAATAAGCTTTCGCCCTAAGTCCTAAAGTCTTAATTTTTCCTAGTAACGAAACTAGCTCTTGGTTACGCTCTAACTGTAGCTCATACTTCATGCTCAATACATCGGCCTGTGCTGCCAAAGTCTGTAGGTGATCAGCTACCTCTCGAATCTGAACTATAGCTTCCCCCATGAGATAATCCCGGTTTCTGACTTGATCATGAGAATGGTGAAGCTCTTCCTTCCAATGCCCTTCTCTCGTTTCAAGCATCTCGATCCGAAGTTCACAACCGTGCAATGCTGCCTCCAACTCTTCGATCTTGCCCTTCATCTCCTCGATCTCATTTAGGCTCTCCTTTAACTCGATCACAGAATTACGATTTCGATGGTGATGGAGAGATCGTTCAAGCTCGGCCATTTTAGCTTTTAAGTCTTCCTTTTCACTTTGACTGACCTCATTTTGCACTTGCATTTCTTGAAACTTTCTCTTCCAATAATCAGCTTTGGCCTTTTCCTCCTGGACCTCCTATTGCCATTGTTCAGAAGTCTTTCCTAATCCAGCGTTCCTCATCGTCAGTCGCATCTTCTTATACTCTATCTTTAAGCTATCTCGATCTTCTTCAATCTTTCTTTTCTCATTTCTTACTTTCTCGGCTTCTGATTTCTGCATATCCACATCTAGCCTCAAGTACATTCTTTCTTCTTCTAGCTTTTCTATCCTCTTTCCAAGCTCTGAGTTCCTCCTTTCGAAGTCTTGTTTCATTATCTCCACTTCCGATGGAACCACTTGTAGAAATTCTTCAATCGATCGAGCGTCTTCTGATCCTGGCACAGGAATGTTGTCATTGACTCTCCTACTCCACCATCCACAATACTCTGGAGTCGTCTTTGGGCCCACATCAACTCTCTTCATGCGACGGGTCTGATTCCAAGCATTAGCAATCTCCTTAACCCTCTTCTTGTAACTATTCCCTTTATACGAAAACTCACTTTGGGCTATCCGTGTGTAGCCGGTACCTCAATCTGAATTGCCTTAATACAAGCAAAGGCGCATATCCAATGGCTCCCCAAATTCCAAGTAGAGGGACCCAATCAAAACTCCCACACCGATACAAAACTTCATCAGGAATCATCCAGGGGGCTCTCCATTCAACATCTTCGTCCCAAAGACTTCGTAGAAGCGCTATCCAATTTTCTTCAGCTATGTCATCTCTCCTCGTAGTGGCCACTATCTCTTTTAATGGAGAGTAATTCTCTGAGAAGACTCGATAGGAAACCTTGTCCATTTTCCAAAAGTGACTATGGAACCAAGCCAACAATAATTGTGCACATCCTATGAATCTGCCCTCCTTAGCTCTCCTACATGCACTCAATGACCGAAATGTTTCCGCCAAAATCGCCGGAACAGGTGTGACCAGCTTGTCAAGTCGATAAAAGAGATCTGAAATAGCTTCGTCCACATATCCCAATACCCTCGAAAAGATCACTAATACATATATACTTAAAGCAAATATATCGACTTTCTTTTTCATATCAGGATGTTCTAAAATCAAGTCATTCAAAGCTTTCCACGAGATGCAGTTATACTCACATTTTTGCTTGATTCTGGCTGTAACCCACTGCTCACTCATCCCCGTGATACTCATCAATTTCCTCACGAAGGTTATAACATTAGGGGCCCTCGAGTAAACTCTATCAACTTGAATCTTAGGACATCGCAAGAGAGCCGTATACTCCTCTACCGTTGGTACCAAATCAACCCTTCCAAAAGTAAAGCAACTATATGCAGAATTCCAATATTGAGAGATGGCTCGAAACAGATGTTGATCTACCTTAATATCCAACAGGTACGATAAGTCTCCATAGTTGCTGTGAAACAAATACTTAGTCTCGTTATTCCACTGATCCCATATCTCCTTTAATTCCTGAAGATTGTTCTGCATCACACTGATGCGAGTGTAGTCCCATAACTCTAACTTGTACCCTTCGGCTAAGCTATCTCTTTTTTCTAACTGTGTCTGCTCTAACCATCTACGGACGGCTGCATTGTCCTCCACTTTATCAAGAAATTCGTTCTCCATAACTAGCTTTCTAATTTAGAAACTGATCGTGAACTGATACCTCTTTAAAATATGAAATGACATGCAAGAAGATAAAACATAATTGATCAGTAACATGAAATAAAGTATAAAACAAATAATTCATCACCTATCTGGGTAATTGCTAAAGTTTGGGTATAAATCTACCTAGGGTAAGCACTTAGGTTTTCTATATGTGGTTTTAGTTCTAAAGGTAGGGTACCTGAACTAGCAGATTCCTCAATCCTCACCCATTATAGGCTCATATGGACCGAGTTCAGTTCAGGGGAATACATTTCCCTATGGCTGCACGGAGATGATAATCTCACGAAGACATAGGTACGGATGTATCCCGAAAGCGTTTCACTATCCTGCACGGAGGTGAAAACCTCACGAAGGAGTAGCTTCTCGCTCCCACTTAAGGGTGTGACAACAACGGTCATGCAGTGCAATGCAAAGAGATATATTTTAAAATCACATGCAATAAGATGATCATATTTTAAAACCAAAATTTTAAATTAAAACAAAAGGACAAGAAATTATCAATTTTATGGCTTGACTCTCAAAGTCCCCAGCGGAGTCGCCAAGCTGTCGAAACCATTTTTAAAATCGGGTTTAGAAAAATGGGGATCGACTTTTAAAAATAAAATGGGAGTCGCCACCAATCTTTTTTACTTAGGTGTGACTGGATCACCTTGTATAACACTTTATTTTGAAAATATTTAATTTTGGTCCATAAAAACAAGAAAACAGGTTCGGGAGTCGGTTACATATGAGGAAGGGTTAGCACCCTCAAAGCGCCCAAAAATTGGTACCAAATCGATAAAATCATGTCCGAATGTTGAAAATAAAGAAAATTACCAAATATGATCCTTTTATTAGAAAGAAAACCAAGACTTACCCATCCCAAAGAAATAAAGTACTTTACCCAATAAGTTAAGGTATAGCACTTCATGACTTTAAAATTAAGCTCGTCTTTATTTTAGGAAATTCCTACCTCGAGACGCAAAATGTCGAACCCAGTAAGTTAAGGTAAAACACTTTGAATTCCCAAGAATAGGCTTTTTTTTATTTTAAAATTGATAAATCTCAAATTTCTTAAAAAAAAGGAAATATGTAATACCTAAAGTTTCGCAAGAAAAATCAAACCCAGTAAGTTAGGGCAAGATTCTTCTCGAAATTCCCCAAATATCACATATCACCATATTTTGAAAATCATAAAAAAAATTTAAAAAGGTATTTATGTGAAAATGGTTCGGGTGAATCATACATTACAACACATATGTCAAATATCAATTTATCATAATTACCAACTATATTAACAATTTCTAATAAAGCATAATGAATGATTTAAACAATAGAAGTATTATACTAAAACCTACAATTAAAAAAAACATGAAGAATTGTGTAATAACTAAAGATAAAAAATTATAAGATAAATGTACATACATATAAAATATTGAAAATAATTATAATAAGTAATACATGTAAAGTATATAAATGCAATAATTGTGAAAAATATATGTAATAGATAATGAAATATATTGCATAATATAAATAATATTTAATTAAAACAATATACATATAATATAAAGTCAAAAAACTATATAGTAAATAATATATTAATCGAATAAATAAAATATAATAATAATTAAATATATAAGAATAATATATGTAAAATACATAAATTTTATACTATTTTATAAAATTAATATATAAATAATAATATAAAATTTTAATATAATAAAATAATTAAATACAATATTTAAATAAAATGAAATAAGGTTTTAATTATTCGGACTTAATTGAATTTTTGGAAAAATACGGAAGGACTTTTGATGCAATTAGACCATGAGCATAAAAACACGCGGATCCATGTTGGGTAATCGGGTCAACACGCGGACCCTTGTAAACCAAAACGACGTCGTTCGCCTTTTTCTATATAAGACAATATATAGAAAAAAAATCATTTTAAGCCTGAGTTTAAAAAAAAAATCGAAGCATCCTCTGAAACCCTTTTCTCATCTTTAAGCTCCGATCGCCTGGTCTCTGCACCACGCATTACACGCCACGCTGCCGCCCACGACAGCGTATGTAAAATCCTCACCCTTTTCGCTTTTTTCCGTTTGTTAATAATATTATATAGAAAAAGGAAGAGGAAAAAAAATTAAAGAAACAGAATAAAGTTAAATAGAAAATCACCTCTGCAAATCCTCTGTTTTTATTCCTTCAAACTCTCTGACAATGTTTTGATACTCCTTGATTCTGAGTATTTGCGTACAAATTTGTGTGTATTCGCTCTTTTTGTGTGTGTTTTTTTTCTGTATTTTTGCGATCTTTTCTTTTTGGTTACAGATTTTACAAGGGGTTTTATAACCCTAAAAATAAAAATAAAAAAAGAAAGTATATCTTTTTTTATATCTATTATTTCCTTTTTTGGCTGCGATTTGCTCCTTTCTGCTTTGGTGTCTTTCTCTGTAGGTTAATGACGGTGATTTCATGGTGAAGACCAGACGCAAGAATGGCGGCGCTATTGAGGGAATCTTGGTGGCTGCAAAGGTGCGACGATCGGACTCCAGATCTTGCGGCGTGACGATTGGGTTTCTGACCCTTACGGCGCGACGATCTGACTTCTACCTTTGCGGCGCTAGGGTTTCTAGGAAACCCTAGGTCTCCTGACTGCCAAAGGTTTTGGGCTCCCTTGGGCCACATAGGTTTTGGGTTAGTGGGTTTAGGTTGGTTTGGGTTGCTGATGGTAAATGGGCTACGGGTTTGGTTTAGGTTGTAATTGGGCTACGGGTGTAATTGGGTCAGGGTAGTCTGATGGCATCTGTTTGGGTAGGATTTGGGCTGCTGTTTAATGGGTTTCATAATTGTAAATGGACAATTTAAAAACACTGGTTTTTATTTGGTTTATTTTAAAGCCCGGTCAAAATTGGGCTCTTACAGATTGCATTATGTCCATTTGAATTATTAGAATAATGTTTGTGTTGTTATAGGCCTTGGTGAGTTGTTCAATTAAATAAAATCATGCTTATGTTATACTTGCATTATAAAATGTAAGGTGACGAATGAATTAATTATTAAACAATTTTAAATTATAATTAATTGACACAATATTTAATTGGTGCATGTTTAATCTTCTAAGGTAGCTAAAGGTTAAATTAGCGACGGTATTAACGGTACATTAACCTTGCATAACTTGCAAGATTATTGTGATTAAACTGTTTCAATATAGAAATATATTGTTACCTCGCTTAATCTTATATGTGCTTATGAAGATCGATTAAATGTTTGAATTGACATTGAAAAATGTTCAAGAGATTAGTTAACTTAGTAAGTATGTATGTGCAGTAGATATGGTTTGCCAGCGAGTTTAAACTGTGGCACGTACTCCACAGAGGTTGCCATCTCCGATGCAAAAAAAGGTTTGTGTATGGGTATGAAATCGTTTCTATGATCCCAAATGTCGATATATTCCTTCTGGAATTCCTGCCAATTTTTGTCGATTTTCCCCCACAAATCAAGCTTGTGCAGTGCTTCGATGTCTTACGATGCCGGCAGAATATTTTGCCTCCACCCAAACCGTTGCATTACTCAATTAGATTCTTACATCTCCACCATCGCGTAAACTACCAATGGCACCTTTGCGTCCCAAATACTCCGAATGGCCAAAAATTTGAGCAATACGCATTTTACGATTATCGGATCAACGTATGACATCCATTCAAACTGTAATGCCAATTATAAATTTTGTTATCTATAAAATATTAAAATCCAAATCATTGCGTAATTATTATATGTTTGAAAAATTCAATAACTAACATCGGCTTCCGAGCGTTGTCTAACAACAATCGAATATTTTCGAGCTGCTCCTATAGTCCCATATAACTCAACCCATGGTTCCACCTGCTCAAATAATATGTTAATTCAATCACATAATAAATAAACAACACTTACTATGGTAACTATATTATTATTAAATTAAATTTACCTTGTCACCAGTGGGAATGTAAAAGTGGTGTCCACTCGGGGACGTAAAAATGGTAGCCGCCATCACGCCCATGACTACAGTAGAAGCAAACAACCACCAATTGACATCTTATTTGATTCTGTCGCCTGGCACAACTCCCTTTACAACATGGTCAACACGGTTGATCCCCAACTCAATCGGTCACATTCTTTGAAGTTGACCAGATGTAGTAGCCACCTTATGTGCACCAAATTTCGAGATTTATCAGGTATTATAATGCCCCTGATTAACCTTAAGATGAATGTTCGGGTGCATTATTCTTTTTCCATGGCAGTCGCGTTCTTACGAAGTTCTTTGAAATTATGTTTCAACCATTTCATCTCTATACGGCCACCTTGAAACTTGTTTGACACCTTCCCTAAAAATGTTTCACAAAGGTCCTTACCAAGAATGACCATTGCCCCCGTAACGATTAAACCATCCACCGGTAAACCGAATTGTAAAGATACATCCTCGAATGTGATTGTACACTCACCGCATAGAAGATGGAATATGTGTGTCTGGTCTCCATCTTTTCACCAACACGCTAATAAGCGTGGAATCCAATTTGCAGACCCCCGAGCATACGAGATGCATGTAAGAATCCCGCATCTTGCAAATAACCACGAATTTCATTGGGTGCGCTCTTGGATAAATTGTATATGAACCCCTCCAAAACTCGATTATTTGCCTATTTATATCAACAAAATAATTTGAAAAATTATAAAATTTAAATTTAAGTTAATTAAAATTAACTAAAATAAAAAATTTCCTTACCATCACCAATTGTGCGGCGAAAATATCTTTATCGTCGAAACGAATAAGAAAACTTATCATTTGTGAAAAGTTAATCAAAATGAATAATTTACGAAATGATAAAGTAAAACTAAAATATTTTTATACAAATTTATTGGAAATTTTGAAATTAATCTTGAGAGAATAACGAGAATTGAGACTTTAGAGAGGGTGGAAAAAATTATATTTTAGTAAAAATAATAGAAAATGACTTGGATATTTATAACATAAAAAGTTACCATTTGGACTGGGGATAATTTTACCGTTGGTGCGTTTTAAAATTTTAGCAAAGAGGAAATGACCTTTGGAGTAAAACACGCTTTCACACTTTTTTTTAAAAAACTATCTATTTTCTTATATTTACCGATTAAAGTTTTTTTTTACTTATTTCACTAATTTAACGCTAGTTGATAACCAAACTGAGCGAGTCTAACTTTTATTAACCACCAATTTCGGGCTCGACTTCCCTTCTTTCCTCTACTTGTGTTTTGTTATGTTCCTGAAAAGCCCTCCAATACGCCATGCGAGTGTGGCGGATGAAAATGCCAAAAACATGCGGAACAAGAAATACACAGTGCAAGTAAATCATCAAAGTCTTACCAAGGGTATTTTAGGAATCCAAATTCCCCCCAAACGATGTCAATCTCGTGTACGCAATCCTGACCGTTGATCCTTTTTCTCCAAAACACCTCCCCGCATAATATAAAATCACGCGCAAGAAACTCTCTCACGAATTTCCTTCACCGTTTTTTTGTTTTCCCCTTCCTGTAATTGCAGTTGGAAATGGAGGGAGTGCCGTCGAGCACAGCGGTCTATGTGGGCTGGGACGAGGTGAATGTTTCAAGCGATAAAGGAAGGAGAGAGGTTCATTACTATTTGAAGACAAGAGATGGGGTTTCAGATCTGGCTGTGGTTGGGAAAGAGAAAAGCTTGAGGCACATGTCTTATCATTTCTCTATTAAGAACCGCTCTCTTTTCTTCACTTCGATGCCGTTTTACAAGCTCAAGTCTCGCAGGGAGGTTGTATATTGGCTTAATTCTGTCGTTTCAGGTAATTACTACTGATTCCTTTTTCTCTTTGTTTTCTTCGTATCTCGAGATTTTATGGTTTTTTGGAGGTTTACGGGTTTGTTATGGATTGCGCTGGGCTCAGTTTTCTTAGTCTCCCCCTTGGATCTAAGCGTTTATGGTTAATACTGATTGGATTGGATTTAAGTAGGGGTTTCGCTCTCCTTGAAACAAGCGGTTTTTTATCTGCTTTAATTTATTCTCAATATTTCATTCATCTAATTTATAAGTTTTCTGTAAATATTTTTGTTTTCATTTAAATTTTTTTCTGGCTGGTTTCTTTCGCCTGCACTAATGGAGTTGCTGGCTTGCGATATTTTATTGGTTTATTTCCTTTCCTTATATTTATCATTTAGAAGACGTGTGAGTTTTCTCCTTTAAATTTTTATTTTCGTTTATCTTGATTGATTATCTTAACCATTAAACATAATCCTCTCTTCGGGTTCCCGAGTAACGTGATACTTTTCTTCTTCCTCCTTTTTTTTTTTTTTTTTTGTTTGTTTTGGATGTGGCGTTTATTTCTCTGACTGGCGTTATTTGGTTCTGCTCACCATGGTAAATGTTAGCTGACTATAATCTGGGCTGCAGGACTGCTAATTCGATTTTTAAGAGCCGGTTGAGAGGATTCTTACGCCCTCAAATATCTAGGTCAACATCTTTCGTGACCTAACATATCTGCTTTCATTAAAAAAAAAAAATGTTTCATCTCCATGGAAACATGGTTGAATCAGCCGTTAATTCTTGTTGAATGTGAAAATGAATACTATTAAGACACAACCTATATGAGCTATTATTATTGTGACTTGTGAGCATCGTGTTTTCGTTTTGTTCCTTCTCAATTATCAGTTCTCTGCTGTCACGTGTTTGCGTAATAAATTATCTTCTCTGTGGAGACTGGTGGAACTGAATATGTGTATTTGTGTTGCTAATTGCGTTAAAATTTACAGATACGTCTTCTCGTGGGCCGTACTGTTCAGTTGATGGCATTTGGAATGGGAAAGATGTGAAAAACATGGATTTTGGAGCCCTCAAGGTATGGATGATATGTTGGCGATATGGGTTTCTTCCCTCAATCAACCGTTCATTAACAATGTTCCTATTTTTCTTCCTACAGGATCTTCAGTCATGGAAGCTGAGCCAGTACACAAAAGAATTTTTATGGTTAGGTTCTTCATGGATATGTAGGAAAAAAAGAAAACACTATCAGTCTTACCTAAGGAATGGTGTAAAAATTTCGGTGAGTGTAACTTCCTTTATCAGTCATCTCCTTCTGTTCAACCTTAAGGTTTGCCATTTCTGCATCACATGGCTTCAGTTTCTAACTTGTTTTTTTGGCTTTTGTGTCCCGTCTACAAATCATCTCAGATTCATGACTTTGTTTATGTCTTAGCTGAGGAGGATAAACGACTTGTTGCATATTTGGAAGATTTATATGAGGACTCTAGAGGCAATAAGATGGTTGTGGTACGATGGTTTCACAAAATTGATGAGGTTGGTATTGTTTTGCCACACAATTATAATTACAAAGAGATTTTCTTTTCTCTTTGTCTTCAAGATCTTAGTATTGAATGCATAGATGGATTGGCTACTGTCCTTAGTCATATGCATTTCAAGAAATTCCTGAAAGAAGCAAAACATACTCGGATGGAGCCATTTGTATGCTGCAAGCAGTTTGAAAATGATGATCTCAAGCCTTTTGACATTACTCAAGTTAAGGGTTATTGGAAACAAGATATGCTTAGATATATGTATAGTCTTTCTCCTTCAAATAATTGCACGAGTCATCAGCAACATGCTGATTATAAGGAAACAGATTGGGACATTGATGATGGTTTTGGGATAAGACCTAGAAAGAGATATTGTCAGTCAAAGGATGATGATGTTTACATGCATTTCAGTGGCAGTCGAGAGTCTGTAGGTGCATTAGGTGCAAATCTTCTAGATTTTCAGAACAGAAAATATGGAACTCAAAGTTTCAATGGAAGTAGGTCTTCATTCCTGTCTGCTGATTACACTAAGCACTATGTTTCTCAGCATTTAAAATTAGGCTCCCAGGTTGAGATATTAGCTCAAGATAGTGGTATTAGAGGGTGTTGGTATAGAGCTCATGTAATCAAGAAGCACAGGGATAAGATGAAGGTGCAATACCATGATATTGAGGATGCAGCTGATGAATCTAACAAATTAGAGGTATGTATTATTTTCATTGTTTTTGGTTTACAGGGCTGTAAAGAAGTATTAATGAGGGAACTCATATTATTGACTCTTTATCTTCTGAGTTACTAAATGACTTATGACTTTATGTTATAGGAATGGATTTTGGCATCGAGGGTTGCTGTTCCTGATCCAGTGGGAATTCGTATTTGTGGAAGGACAACTGTTCGACCATCCTCAGAATACCGAAGATGTAATGCTTCGTGTATTGGTGTTGGGTCTGTTGTTGATGCGTGGTGGCATGATGGATGGTGGGAGGGCATTGTCATTAAGAAGGATTCAGAAGATAAATTTCATGTTTATTTTCCAGGTTTGTAGAATACTCCAAATCTGAATGTTAATGTTTTGTTTTTTTTTTATGGTCATGAACCATCTATCAAGTCTATTTGGTTTCCTTTTCCCAGCTCTGACATATTATATTATTTGCAGAAGAAAAGCTGGAATCAGTGTTTGGCAGTGGGGATGTAAGGCAATCTCGGGAATGGATTGGAAATCGTTGGATAAATATTAAGGAGAGGCATGATCTTGTGAATTGCATACTTAGTGGCCGGAAGCAAGTTGAAGGAAAATCTTATGATTGCAATGTGGAAGACACCACCATTTGTGACGGTGTACAGTACAGTGCAGATGGCACAGATTGTAATGATTCTCCTGTAGAACCGGGAAGTGTCGGGGCAAAAGATGTGGTAGTTGTTGTACCAGATCTTTCAAAGGATGATTTGCTTTCCCGGTTGAAGTGGAAGTCATCAAGGAAGAGAAGGAATACGACCTGTGTACAGAAGCTGAATTACAGTAGAAATGTCATAAAAGCCACCTCAGGATTGGTTACTTGTGAGAGATTTATAAACCCTTCGTCAATAAACGTTGATAATGATAACTGCAAGTACATGGGTGATCCATTATTCAGTTCTTCAATAGTGCCGCCTCTAACAAGCTTGGTTATGACTAGGTGATCGACCCATTCTCAGTGGAGATTATGGAGGTTTTTTTTTTTTTTTTTTTTTTTTTTTTTTTTTTTTTTTCCTTCATGTACATAGTGCACCTCCTGTACGCAATGTTTTGTTGGAAATATTCATTTGAGAAGTCAATGGCATCTATCTTTGCGTCTTGCAAAGTCCGATCCACGCGACTCTTAACTTATATTTAGGCTATTTTTTAGATTGTTGCTTGAAGATTCTGATTTTTATGTAGTCTGTATATCATTGTAGGGTAAAAAGAGATATATATATATATATACACGTTTATTTTGTTGCATGTGTCAACCATGAGCTCAAAGCATTGCATGGATACTCGACAATCGACATGTGATGCGGGTTGTTTTGACAGATATGGGCGCAACAGAATGTTTGGTTGGTTGGGAATTTTGTCGAATCTGGGCTCTTGCCAATTGCACAACTATGCAGACTTTTTCTGGTAATTTGTGACGAGTATCACTCCGTAGCAGAACAGCGACAATGGTAGGTCCAGTGATTAATCCATGTCGTAACCATCTCGGTTAAGGAGCTTATTCCCTGTCTTCATCACTTTACATTTGATGATTAGGAATTAAACGATTATGACTTCTAAAAAAGGATTGTTATTAACTAATGCTACAATTCCCAGACGTTAGCTAGAAAATGGGCAATTATAAGAATGCACTCCAAAGGGAAGCAGATAGAAACACTTTTATCCTTTCGAAAGTTTAACAGCTGTAAATAGCATCCTAGGTTTAAGTTGAATTTCATTGTCATTATATTATATTATCCTGCCTTTTCAGGATTATAGTTTTGTCATATTAAGATATATACTCCTAAAATTTTGAAGAGTCTGTGTCTCATTCTAAAGCAAATCTCCTAGTGGTTACCTAATCTTTGACATGATGGATTAAGTGGGACATTGATACGAATTTGGTCTCACAAGCAACATCTTTAAAGAATTATTACGGATGAGAAAAACAAAATGAGGATAAAAGTAGAATGTGGGGTACCCTCCATGAATGAAGCATCTTCTTCAACTAAGCATTAAAAAGACCCTTTTTTTCCCCCTTTACCAGTTTAAGATGCTCTTTCTTCACCCTCCAAATTGTAGCATCTCCAAAAGATGGGCTTGCACCATCAGTTGTAGTTGAGTTACAGCAGGAGCTGCTGTTCCTATATCTTTTTCCATTCCTTTTATTTTCACTTTGGTTGCAGCTCCAGATTGAACCCTGTTACCTTCTTTCTCCTGTATGAAGACCTTTGAGTGTTTACATTAAGGGATAAAAGAAACCATGTTTCATCCTGGTCAAGCCAAGGAGGAGATCACAAAAATTGAACTTAACAACCCAAAAAGCCTATTGCTTCCTGGAAGTAGCCTTGCCTCTGTTGAATCCTTATCTATGCCACTTGTTAGTACTCTCTTTTTTTCTATCTCTTGTTGTATTCTCTTTTATTAATGAACTGTAGTGTTTTGTGTTTTGTGTTTTATGTTTGGTGAGAACAGGTCCACCAAGTTGTTCTCTCAGCCGATATTCAGTGTGCAGAGTGTCAAAGGAGAATAGCACACATAATGTCAAGAATGAAGGGTACTTTTGTTTTAAAATTGTCTTCTCAAATACAATAATGTAATCAACTGAATGTATTCCTTCTTTGATTGGCAGAGACAGACTCAGTTTTGGTGAATGTGTTGGAGAAGAAGGTAACACTCACCAGTAGATACCCTAGTAATGGAAAGCAAGTTGCTGTTATTAACAAGAATCCTCTCAGCGCAATGAGCATGGTGAAGAGGATTTTTCGCACTTTCCGAAGATGAATCGGAATAAAGCAAAACAAACATTCAACATGCTACACTGTTCTTCTTATCAAGATTTTTTGTTTTTTACAGCCTGAAAGAAAATAAATGATTCAAAGCAGTGTGGTTATCAGTTTAGCCATATCTCACTTGTATATATGGCACTTTCATAGCATTTACTTGAAAAGTTTCTTGTCTTAGTTAACTGATATAATGAATCAAATTTCATCTTTTTGGGGTGGCAGAATCAGATTCCAAAAATCAAAGACTTTGAGAGAGAGAGTCAAAAGAAGAAATATTCTTTGGTTCTACATCTCCTATCTTAACACTTTTAAACAACCATGGAAAACCAATTCCAATAATTAACCAGCTTATTGTTTAATGCTAGCTTAATTAGCTAACACTCAAAAAGATGCTTCTTTTGCTTGATCCTGATAGTAATACCTCATGCCTGTAACCCTTCTTTTAAATGTGAAAAAGCTTTGCTAAAAAGGGATTCTACAGATTTATGATGATAGTTTACTTCAATAATTGATTTATTTTGCAAATGAAAATGTTTAATTTGGAGCATTGTATAACTTCCTTTTCGTCTTTGCTCTAAATCTTTATACTTTTCACACATTTGAAATTTAGTCCATCCATTTTTATTTCCAAAAATAAAACACACACATTGATAACCATGTAAAAAAAATAACCTTATAATAAATCTCAATTTAATAAAAGAATTTTAATAGCATTAACAGTTAGACTTACATTCTTAAATCCAAAACGTAAACCATCGATCCAAGACTAGAGTATTCGGAGGATTCTTCTTACCGAAATAGAAAATATATCAAAAAACTAAAAAGTATAATAAATAATAATAAATAAATAAAATTTACATATAATTTGAAATTTCTAATTGTACTTAGAATTGTATAATGTATAATTGTAATTTGTTAGCAAAGTTGTTTCTTTTTTTCCTTCAAATTCAAAGAATTCTTCTCCCTTTATAGATAGGTTATCGATTCAACATTGGAAAAGGGGGCTCAAATCGTTTTATCAACACGAATGTTTTATATCGAAAAAATATTTTTGTTTTGAAAATATTTCTATATTTAGTAGCATAGTAGTAGAAAGAGTACCCTGTTGTATCTGAACTTCAAACGGGTTTGGCCTTAACCATGTTAATGATCCCAGATTATTAGTTAATAGAAAATCAAAATCGATGTACCAATGAATCACGAAATGCTATGGTTCTATAATATGATTTTAAAAATTTATTCAAAAGTAATATGATTCTATATTTTACACATTTAATTTTTTTTCTTTGAAAATTTGCGGTTTATTAAAATATTTTTATTTTAAATGCTATTTTTTACTTTGATTTCCTTTTATTAGGTTTAGTGTTAAATTCTAATTCAAATTTCGTACAAAATATATTTAAAGCATATGGGTTAAATTGCAAGCAAGTGTATAACTATCCTATGAACAATTTGGATAGAACATAATAAAAATATATCATCCTAAATTTAATGGCGTTGTGTTTTTTAACACGTCAAATCTTAGCTATTCATGTAATAAATATACTAATAAGTATACACACATTTACATTTTGATCATTGTACCTTAAAAATAATGCATGGTATATTTGGATAGGCATTAAACGCATAAATTGATGACTAAATAGAAACATTATAGATATCATAGGGATTTAATTAGAAGAGATCAATTTAAAATTTAGTCCATAGTTAATAGAAGTTTACTAAATTAACCCAGATAAGAAAGAGCTTTTTTTTATTATTATTGTGGAATTAATTATATTTTTGCTCTTCGTGTTTACTATAATTTGTTTTTTTTTTTCCAACGGTATAATAACTTTTCAGTTGTAAATTGGGCTATCTTTTTTCGAACAGTATAATTACTTTTCAGTTGTAAATTGGGATAAATTTTAAATTTATGATTTCATGTGAAATTTTTTAAAGTTGAATTTTGATTTAATGTAATTATTTTTTAAAATTTTTAATTTTATTTAAATGTATATTGAAAAAAATTTGGTATAATGATAATTGGAACTCTAATTATTTGTAAGGTAGATGAACACCCAACTAATAGGCTATCATTGGGATTCGTATATATGAAACATTAATTTTTATTTAATTATATATATTAAAAAAATTAAATAAAATTATTTGTAGATGTAATATGTACATCGATAATGATATTATCGATATGTAGAAATTAAATTAAATTAATTTTTTATGTTTAAAATTATATATATGTATAACATATCGCATTGTACCAAAACGTATGAATAATCTTAGGATTTATTAGTTGTAAATTTGAAAATTTTATAATAATTCTATCCAAATTGTTAGGAATTAACAAAAGTTAGGTCAAATTGATTAAACCGATCAAATCAAATTAATTTGGTGAAATCGGTTTAATTTAGTTGATATTAATTTAATTTCAAATATAAGGGAGATTTGATTTTTTTTTAAATAATTTCATTTGTGTTTTAACGTATTTAAATTTACGTTCTATTACATTAACAATAATACCATAGTAATTGAATTAAACTCAATTCGCAAGAGAATTTGATATATTTAAAACCAAAGACACTAATTGCTTAGTCCTTACAAATTGTATCCCTGGAAATTTAAAAAAGAAAAAAATTATATTTATATAGCCGCCACACGCTTCAAACCGGCACGTACGAAAGAGCAGCGGCCCCAGATCAAGCAGCCCAAAATCCCAAAGCCAGAAAACAGTCCATAAATACGAAAACGAAAAAAAAAAAAAAGGTAAAACTATTTTCTTTCGCTCCAAGAATATTAAAAGAAAAACAATCACACATTGAAAAAACCCTAATCTTAACCCTAGATTTTCTGCAATTAATTCCCAATGGCTAGCGACACCACAGATTCTCATCGAAGGAAGCACCATCGTTCTCCATCCGACGAAGAGGAAACCAATAAGTCCTCCAAACGCCACAAGCATCGCCACCACAAACATCGTCACCACCGCCACCGCAGCAAAAAGCACGAGGACGAAGCCAGAGATGGCGGTGAAGATCCGCTTCCTCCTCCTCCTTCGATTCCTCAACCTGATGATGACGTCGAGGAAGGAGAGATTCTTGATGAGGAACCGACCGCCGAAATCAAGGCTGATCAATCTCGCGATGGCCGGGATGTTTCGGATCCGGTGTGTTCAGTTTTCCCTTGCTTGTTTTAATTTGTCACGGCTGTGTTTAGTGCTTACTATCGTTTGTGTTTCCATTTGCCGTTTAGCTACTGAGAAATTGGGGAAGACACTCGGGCTCTTTCTTTAGTTTCAAGGGGGAATTTTTTAAAAATTTTGATATTTGTACCCTTTTACTTGGTTTTGAATTTTATCAAGCAAAATTTTGAAATTTGAGTGTTGGGCAGTACTTGAAAGAAGTTATTCTTTTGGTTGCTTGCTGACTGAGTTTGGAAATTTTGACAATTTTCATCAAGCCCTTTTTTCTCGGTGACCTGACGGACCTTTATTGCATATTTTCGTGGATTATGTTATATTTTTATAAAATTGGGATAATGAATCTGTGGTTTGTGAGAGCTTGTTAGATTACTGAGTGAGTATCCCATTCATATGCACTACCACACAAAGAAAATGTTTGAATTGCAAAAAGAAGTATCCTCCTAGGCGTTTCAGTGGAGACTGATGGCTTACTATTCAGTTGTAAGAGCTGGTTACAGTTGTTGCATATATGTGCTTGTAATTACTGTTCTTTCAATTTTTTAGAATGATGCGTTGCAAGTTTGTGCACTCAATTTCTTGTTTGCATTGTCTTTTTTTGAAGGGAGCTGGCGAAAATAGTAATTCTGTGGATGAGCAAGTAAGAGGGATTGGTGACAAGAGTGAAGATAGGAAGCATAATCATGCTAGGCTCTCTGGAAATTTAAGTGTTGAGTCTCAAGGAGAATTGGTCCCCAGAATTGTCTCTGATGATCATATCAATAGGTCACCTTCAAGAAGTGGTAAGAAAAAGAACTACCATGAGGATGTCAAAGAGGTTGATGACAAGAAATTAAGCGACACAAGAAACTCGTTGTCATCTGAAAGTTCTGGGGAAAAATACAAGACATCAGCTAGCTCACCTCTTGATTCAAGATGTTATGATTATACTAGGAGTAGATCTGAGTCACGTTATATTGCGAGGGAAAGATCACGTTCCCAAAGCATAGTAGATGAGGAGGCTCTTTTGAAAAGAAGTCGCCGTCACGAACGTGATCCTAGTCAGGATGGGCAACATGGTAGTAGAAACTTAGTTAGGAATGATGAAAGAGAACGAAGTGCCAGTTATGGCAGATATGTTGGTGAAGAAAGGCATCGCAACATGGAGACACGTGGTAGAGAGAGGAGCAGGGAAAGGGAGATGGATTGGGAATTAAGAAGGGAGAAGGAGCGCGACAGAAGCAGAGAAAGGGAGATGGGAGTTGAATGGAGCAGGGACAGGGAGATTTATGGTGCGAGGAGAAGGGAGAGGGAGCGAGCAAGGAGTAGAGATAGAGACATGAGTGGCGAAAGGAGAAGGGAGAAGGAGCGAGAGAGGAGTAGGGAGAGAGAAATGGAGAGGGAAAGGAGAAGGGAGAAGGAGCGAGGGAAGAGCCGGGACAGGGATCTAGATGGTGAAAGGAGAAGGGAGAAGGTGCATGATAGGATCTGGGATACAGAAGCAGATAGAGATAGGAAGAGGGAGAAGGAAAGAGATTGGAGCAGGGATCATAGCAGTGCTTATGATAGAGATAGAGATAGGAGAAGGGAAAAAACTGAAGAATGGAACCAAGAGCGGGAGAGGGAAAGGAGAAGGGACAGGAGTAGGGATAGAGATAGGAATATTGAAATTGAAAATGGTGGCTATGGTGATCGAGATAGATATAAGAAACATTCTCACTCGAAACGGGATGAAACAGAAATTTATCGAGACGGAACAAGGAAGAATGAAACAGTAAAGGTTCATGGTTCTAACATCGATTCATTGGAAAGACATGGTGATAAACTAAAAAGGTATACCTCATTTGAAAAAGATGTTTCATGGTATTTTGTTCTATCGTAATCTAATCAGTTCGTATATATCTGATTTGCTCAGAGATGAAGAGGAGCAAGACGATTTTGAAGAAAGGATTACGTTAAAACTTGCTGGAGAGGAGGAGGAAGAGGCAGAACTCAATAGGATTAAAGAGGAAAGTAGGAAGCGAAGGCAAGCCATCTTAGAGAAATATAAGTGTCAGCCGTTGCAGCAACAGACACAGTCACTCGCAGCGGACGTTAATAAAGGTTTTTGCCCCCCATCAACTTTTATTTTTAACTTGTTATTTTAGCTTTATTGAGCTTTGATGCAGTGTAATGCAGTGTTCTCATGCTTTGTAACAAATAGCTAATAAACTTTTTATCTAAACCAGATAATAGGCCTGTAGAGAATAATGGGCAAATAATAGCTGCTACTCGTGCTGGTCCAGATGTCGTTGGTGGGCATGAAGATATCTATTTTGCCAATCCATTATTGTCTGTTCAGAAGTCACCTTCAGAAAATGGGCATGCTGCTGCGGAGAGGACATCTGGTGCTGCTGGGCTTGGTGAGGGTACCCCGAAGGTGTGTTGGTTTTCTATTCTAATACATTTGAATTTTATATATTCCCAACCTGCATTCTTTCTTTAAGATCTTAATTTGGATGTGCTGAATTTGGCTTTTATTTTTAGGCTATTTAGGTGTATAATTTCCATTTATTTATTTGTGCAGAGTGAGAGGTCAGATGATATTTTCTGTGATGATATATTTGGAGAAACACCTACTGGAGTTCGTAAATTGGTATGTATGAGATTTGGCTATTTGCTTTGGTCTGTTGTGTATCTGTACTAATTATGAGTTGATTAAGTTGGTATCTCAGGTCTGGATTCACTTCTTGACTGCTTTTTTCTCTTTTTCTTATCCCTTTTTGTCGTGTATATCTGCAATAACTTAAGTTTCTAAGTGGCTAACAGGCTCTTATTTGTTCACTTTTAGTACGTTTTAGTAACATGATTTGGCTTTCTCCTAGCATAAATGCTTTCTCATGCATGGTTTGAAGTTTGTTTATTTACTATATTATATTTAAGTTGAGAGCTGGGACAATAAGGCTTAAAAACATCTATAAATGGTGTGTTTGTAGGGTAAAGGTGATGGTTTGCCGGTTATAAGGAGTGGTCTTCATGACAATTGGGATGATGCTGAAGGATATTATAGTAAGTTTCTAGTTGTTACTTTGGTATACAAATAAATAGATGCACAGATACATATGTTTCATATAACTGAAACAAAATTCTCTGGTATATGTTTAAGCTCATTTACTGCTGTTCTTTCTATCCAGGCTATCGATTTGGTGAAATACTTGATGGCCGATATGAAGTAACTGCTGCTCATGGAAAAGGAGTTTTTTCAACGGTTGTACGTGCGAAGGATCTTAAGGCTGGTGCCACTGTTCCCGAAGAAGTAGCTATAAAGATCATTCGTAATAATGAAACGATGTGAGTGGTCTAACTTTCTCATTGATTCTTATGTTATTTTTCTGTTATACAGAGTTCAAGTTCTCCAACCTTGTTCCTGCTACGTGCTTGTATTAATACTGGTTTGATACAGGCACAAGGCTGGTCAGCTGGAGGTTCAAATATTGAAAAAATTAGCAGGTGCAGATCCAGATGATAAGCGCCATTGTGTTCGTTTTTTGTCAAGTTTCAAGTACAGGAATCATCTTTGTTTAGTTTTTGAATCTCTTCATATGAATCTGCGTGAAGTTCTCAAGAAGTTTGGTCGCAATATTGGTCTTAAACTAACTGCTGTCAGAGCTTATGCTAAGCAACTTTTTATTGCGCTTAAGCATCTAAAAAACTGTGGTGTTCTTCATTGTGATATAAAGCCTGATAACATGCTGGTATGTATAAGTTTTTCATTTATGTTTGTGGCTAAGTTTTTCAATTGATTGTTTACTGACATGTTTCTTTCTTTTCAGGTAAATGAGGCAAAAAATGTGCTGAAGCTTTGTGATTTTGGTAATGCCATGTTTGCTGGTAAAAATGAAATTACACCATACCTTGTTAGCCGCTTTTATCGTGCACCAGAAATAAGTAAGTCTCAACATGAAGCTTTTACAATTTAGGGTGGCTGGATAATTTACTTTTGTTGGATGATATCTGTATATTACCGTATCTTTTGGTTAAGGTCTTCTATTTGTATTTCTTCATGGTGCAGTTCTTGGTTTGCCTTATGATCATCCAATGGATATCTGGTCTGTTGGTTGCTGTTTGTATGAGCTATATACTGGAAAAGTTCTTTTCCCTGGTCCAACAAACAATGACATGCTACGTCTTCATATGGAACTCAAAGGTCCTTTTCCAAAGAAGATGTTGCGTAAGGTACATGGTCAATTTGTGTGAATGAGTTGTTCTTTGAGAAAAATATTGTGCATTTTCTTTTTTAATATACAATATTTGCTTGTATTATGTAATTTTCTTTGCTTGTGCTGATAACTTTTTATTCCTTTTTTTCTTTTAAGGGAGCATTTACAGAACAACACTTTGATCAAGATCTGAATTTTCATGCTACAGAAGAGGATCCTGTTACTAAAAAGGTTTTTTTTCCCTCTGAAATGCTTAATACTGTTACATTGATATAAGTTTGTCATGGTTGTCCTTGTCTTGACCAAGAATCTAAATATGCCTTTCAGAGTATAAAGAGGATGATTCTTAACATAAAGCCAAAAGATATCAGTTCAATTATTGTTGCCTCTCCAGGTGAGGATCCAAAGATGGTAGCCAACTTCAAAGACCTTCTAGAAAAAATTTTTGTGCTTGATCCAGAGAAGAGAATGACAGTAACTCAGGCATTGGCTCATCCATTCATCACGGGCAAGTGAAACATGTTGCTGATTTTATGTCTCCAGAAATGTGTTGCGCTAGATATTTGTACATTATGACCTAACTCATATTTAGATATCTAATCATTGGGAATTCTGTCTTTTATCTTCTCTGTGCTGGACAAAGAGCTTTGGGCACTGTTTTTGGCATGGTTGAAGTCAAAAGGTTGATGTTTGGTCAGGAGTACTCTTTACTGGCGATTCTTTCAGTGGAATGTACTTTTCTATTGTAAGACAACTAGCCAAAGGCGTTTTTATCTCTTGTAATCATTCTTGATATGGCCATTGTGAAAATTTGTCATCTTTTTACCTGCTGAACTTTGTTGAATAATGAGAAAAAATATTCAGTTTCCTATGAGTTTATAGAACAAAATTTGTTCTTTAAACTTGGCAAGGTGACTCCTTCCTATTTGCCCTTTTATTTTAGTTTCTACTGGTCTTTTATTGTTGTTGGTTTTGCTGTTCCATTTGTTAATTTTCTAGTTATGTGTCACTTTTGTTTTTCTATCTTATCAGAATGGTTTGAGCTCTGGGAAGTCTAATTTGATTTTTCATTCAGGATAGCTGCTACTGCTTTGAGGCAACCCTCCAGTGCTTAAAAGCTTAAAAGGCACCCAGGAGAAGGTACCTTGGTTTGTTTATTTGGAGCTGTTTTTGACGCCCTAAAAACTGATTATATTGATTCTTTGGTTTTGTTAGAGAGATGTATTTTGGTCACTACTATTCTATACTTTGCTTCCAGCCAACCTTTTTGTATCCTATGTATGCTTTTGTGGTGCCTTGGTAATTTTATGTGGTGCCTATGTGTTGTGATTATATTGATATTTTTTTGCTGCGTTTTGTTAGAGATGTACTTTTTAAAATTCTTTTGACCTTTTCTAGAGATATGCATGTCCTAATGAAATTGCATTATATCTGATCCATGGCTCAATCATCCTGGAGGCACTTGCACTGGTCGTAAAGGAGTCAGCTTGAAGTCAAAGTCCATCTCAGTGAGTAATTATTTGCCTAGTTCCTCTATCTTTTTGCAATTTTTCTTGTTGAAAACATAAATGTTTTAATGTGATCCTCTCTATTTTGTTCTTAGGGTGTAAAACCTGTGCTCCCCAATTCTTGTAAGTATTTTTCAATATCATTATATCAGCATTATCTATTTTTGCGTTTTCTTGAGAACTCCAGTAGCTTTCTTTTCTTAAAATGTTTTGGAGCTCTAGAATCTGTCTTATCAAATCTCAAAGCCTGATCCTTCTCCCCTGTATCTTCATTTGTTACCCTTGAATTTTAATGACATGCTGAAGAAATAAATCTTGTGCAATAGGAGTGTTTCCTTTGTTAAAAACTTTCCTGTGCTTCCTTCTGTTATCTTGTTGAAAACATAAATTGCCAGCAATATTAGTGCTGTAAAGTGACATAGAAACCCTTTACTTATTTTAGTTGTATTGCTTGTAGGGCCTTATGCTTTACTCATTGAGCTTTGAAACTGGTTTCGTTGTTTTTTCTTTTGAAGCTTTTCTTGTTCTTTGGCTCTAAATTACCATCATAATAAGAAAATAAATAAGTTGATAATGAGGGTTTTTCTATGTTGTTGACGGGGAAAATCTTGTCCTTGAAGGATTGATGCACCTATAAATCTTCTTGTTCATAGATTTTACGAAGGAATTAAATGCATATGGAAATAAAAGCTTAGGTTGGAACTCTGTCCAATTTTTTGATGAGCAACACATCAACTTATAATGCTTGAGTGGTACTAATATGCATATTGATCAATATTAGTGCAATGTGTAAGCTAGTCTAAAACTTGTAGTGAGCTTGTAAGTGTGTGGTCTTTTTAAATTCTGCTGGAAACGCTACAGTCTAACCTAAATTTGTTGTATGGGTCTTCTTTTTAATCTAAACGTGATAGATTTTCTTGCCTCCTGTTGTTTCTCTCTCAATAAAACTTGAAATTTGGGTTTAGAAACACTAAATTTAGGTAAGTAATGTAGTAGTACCCCGTGAGTCGAGAAGGCTGTGGTAGTGATGACTTGAATGGCCTCTTTTGATGGAAGCAAGGGTAGAGTCAGTGATTCCAAATAAAGCAACAGTTTAGGTTGTGGCTTCTGTGATATTGCGTGAGGAGGCTGCTTTTGGGGGTTTGGCGTATTCAGGAGGAACAACGGTTACACAGATGAATGGAATTAGAAAGTAGTGGTTTTCCCCTGCACCTATATAATTTTGTATGTTTGTGTGCTGTTAATTATGAATACGAACGAAGACTCATTTTTCTTGTATTTTACTTATTAGTTTTGCTTTCTTTTAACCTCAAACCCACCACAGTAAAATAATTTACTTGGAAGATTTTTATTTTTTTTGCCATTTTTTTTAGTTGAAATTCAAATTTTTTTTTTCCAATTTTCAAAAATAAAACGCTGATTAACTCTTAAGCATCCTTTTTATAAATGAAAGAATTTTTTTGCTTTTCAATTTCTTTATATGATTCGAAAGAACAAAATTATAACTAGATTTTGATTCGAATAAATCGGGTTACCCCTTTTTCCCACAAGTAAAGGAAAATCACTAATCTAGATTTCCAAAACCAAATATGTGAAGCAGTATAACGATCATTAAGTGAATATTTTACAATTGCAGTTGCATGAGAAATCTGATAAATTCATTTTATTTTATCAGCCAATAAAGAAGTGGTTAATTGTTGCATAGATAAATTCTTGAAGCATGGGGATAATTTTTTTTTTTAAATGAAGGAAATGATGTCATGTGTAGCTTTGTTGGGTGTCAAACCAACTACGGTGGTAAATAAATGGAGTCCCATCACTTTAAACTAATATCAACACGATTCCTTTCTTAGTAGTTTGACCAATGATTTATTTGCTATCTGTTTTCACGTATAACAAAGATTAAAGGAAAAAACCAATCAAAGTCTTAGGGTTCCTTTAGATTTTATTTTATCCATTTGATACGTCTAGTGAGGAAAAGAGTAAATATCTCAATAATACCAAAAAAAATTAAAATTTACCAGAAAGTATTTCCCCAAAAAATGCGTCCACGTCAGCGCGTTTTTGGGGGAAAACGGCCTAAAGCGCGTTTTTGGGGGAGTGCTTTTGGCCACCTCAGCAAAAACGCTCCCACGAGGGCGCGCTTTTGCTGAGGTGGCAAAAGCGCTCCTCCAGGGACGCGCTTTAGGCCGTTTTCCCCCAAAAATGCGCTGACGTGGACGCGTTTTTGTGGTTTCCTTCCCGTCTCTGGCAAAATAATTTTGAAGAGACGTTTCAGAACAAACCGTGGCCGAAAACGCTTCCACGTGGACGTGCTTTTGCTATAGTGGTATCGGGCACAATTATTTTGAGGAGACGTTGCAGAACAAACCGTGACCGAAAACGCTCCCATGTGGACTCTCTTTTGCTATAGTGGTCTCCGGCAAAATTATTTTGAGGAGGCGTTCAGATAGCCTCTAATTATCTGAAGTATGTATGCCCGCGCATACCGTATTCTTTCTTCTTCGGTCGAACCTTCATTCGGGTCATGCGGAATGCGTCTCGTAACCAACCCATATCGATCCGAGCTCCTTGAATTTTATCCTAATGGCACCCGAAGCTCGTAGCATACGACCATCCAATCGAGAGATGTTACGGACCGGTGACTCTGGAATTCGCCCACCGGTAATCCCAACCGTAATCGCACATCTTCTAAGGTGATGGTACACTCTCCGCATGGCGGATGAAAAGTGTGCGTCTCGGTCTCCACCTCTCTATCAACGCTACCGATCAAAGGTGGGTCCAACTTGAACCCCTACTATCGTGGCCCACGTGCCAAAAACTCGCTTCCCGCAGTAATTCTCGATCAATGGCGATGGGGACCGGGCATGTTGCGAATATAACATTGCAACACCCGATCTACAGATCGTTTAAAAATTATAAAATTCAAAATTAATTAAAATTACATAATTAAAAATTTTAATAATATTGAAAAATTAACATTCAAACTTACCATTTTCATTTGCTCGACGGCAATGTGCTTGTTGTCTAGACGACGTAATTCCCGCCCATTGTACTCGATAAAGTATTTTCAAATTTTCCAAAAATAGATATATTAAAAAAATTATAAAGGGCTTTTTCAGTAAATAGTAAAGGACTATTTTGAAATTTGAGCGTAAATTTCAAGGACTTTGAGAGAAACTTGAGAGAAAATTGAGAGCAAATTGAGAGAATAATGAGAAAGGATTGAAGTGTGAAAAAATGAAGAGTTGGGGTATTTATAGTTTTTTTTGACCGTTGGGGGCCAACGGTCAAAAAAATTTGATCGCTGACGCGGCCTAAGAGCGTCCCCGGGGAGCGCTTTAGGTCGCTTTCCCTAAAAACGCTACCGACGTGGGCGCGCTTTTTGGGGAAATTGCACTTTCCGGTCAATTTTCCCAAACCTATACTGTCCGGTAAATTTTAATTTTTTTTGGTATTATTGAGATATTTACCCGAAAAAGAAAGCACTCCAATGAAGATAAATATTTACATTTTGACTTCATAAATATTACAAAAATAATCATTTAAATAAATATACACATTACATTATTACGCTATAGTAATTAGGGTTAGACACATGTCTCAATTGATTTTAATATCATCATTCCAAGATTTGATCTTATTATTACATTACATAATATCAGTTTTACCGAAATTAATTTGCTGTTTTAAAATATTTTGTACAAAAAGAAAAATCCTGAGTTGAATGCATGGGTTATCAAGAAAGATTGACGGAAGTATCTATGTTTTTACGTCGGCCATTTTAACATATGCCATAGCTTATTCATTGTCCGCCATTAATTACAATTTTATTGTATTAATATTAATTAAATTGAAACAAACAAACAATTAATTGTTCTACTTATTACATTTTTTGTACTATTACTTTTTTCTTTTTTTTGGTTTCTCACGGGAAGTCCTTTACGACAGTAAACGAAACGAAGCTTCTGATTGAAGTCAGGTTTCTTCCAGTCAGCTACGCTCTCCTGCCCTTTGTGCAAATCACGCTTCTTTTTAAAAAATTTCTATTTTTTAATAGGAAAGAAAAGTTGTAATGACACATTAATCTATATTTTTCTTTTAAAGAGAATATCTAATATTTAATTTTCGAACAAAAAAGATAATTCCATTTTTCTACACAAAAATTTATGTTGTGATTTTTTCCCCTTTGGTTGTTGTTCACGTGCCTGAAAATGCGTGTGTAGTGATAAAATGGGGAACAGGGTCAATTTCAAGCGTGTCACTCGAAACTGACGCCCCAACCGCGTCTTGATCTTTGTTTCTTTTCTTCTTCGGTTTCCCACTTACGCATTCTTAATTTTGCTTGAGAAAGGTCAATTTTGTTTTTTTGTCAGCTTATTATACTTAAATGTAAATTTAGTCTTTACATTTAATTTCCCATTTCAAATCAATACATCAACTTTGGTCTCATTTGTAATCTTATACATAAATTTTTGTTTTTTGTAATTTCATTAGTGTAATTTTAATTTTATCTAATTTTCACAAATTACTAAAACAATTATTTATATAACATCATTTTAAGTTTATATATTAAATGCACAAATAATTATATTTATTCACTATAAAAATAATTTGATGTATTTACTTCTTTACATGTTTACAAGAATTACAATTAAAATTTCGTGTATATACTCAAACCACAATCAAAATTTTATATGTACTATCACACCAAATAAAAGTTTATGTATCATATTGTATATTGAATCAAAGTTTGTGTAATTTTGACATTTATCCATTTACTTTTATAATATCATAAATTAGTATTAATAATTAATTTAATTAACTATTTCAATTGTTATTATTTAAAAAAAGAAAAGAAAGAAATTTCTAAATTCTAGCTAAACATGCTGACATGAAATTTATTATATGGAAACCTGAAAGAAGAGTTTTTTTTTTTTTTTATTAGTCCACATAAATTTTAACTAAAATAGTTAATGGTATTAACTATTAGGCTAATTAAGGATATTATAAAGTAGGGATCAAATAATATTAAATTAAAGTGTAGAGACCACATTCCGAATTTGAGTATAGTAGAGGGACTGAAATAATAAATTGACTTTTATAAAAATGACGTGGCTGTTCAAGAAATCGCATGGAACACGTAACCGGTCCCATATAGACTACGCTGCCTACCTCTCTTATCTCCCTCTGGTTTGGACGTAAAAACACAACATAACACAAGCCTTGCCTTGTTTCTTCTCTTTTGTCTGCTAAAAGCCTCCTCTCCTGTTACACACATACACACACAGTGAGAGGTAGGTTTGCAGTTGGCAAAAGCTTATGGGAAAGAAGCTTGCTGCATTGCTTGGACGAGGCTTCAAGCCTTCCAAGTTCAAATCACTAGTCACTATTTCCATTTCTCGTCTTGCTGTTTTCAAGAACCAGCGTCAGATTCGCTGCAACCAAGCTCGTTCCGATGTTGTACAGCTCCTTCAACTTGCCCATTATGATCGGGCTCTTCTTAGAGTAACAATCATTTCATCCATCTTTCTTTTCTGGAAAATATGTTTTTTTTTTTCTCTTTGGATCTAAATTCTAACCTTGGTTTGGGGGGGGGGGGGTTGTTTCGACAGGTTGACCAGGTGATCAAGGAGCAAAACATGTTGGACGTCTTTGTTATAATTGAAGGGTATTGTAATCTGGTTATTGAACGACTCCATCTCATTGAGCAGGACAGGTTATGTTTCTCCATCATTTCCTTGTTTTTTCCTTATCGGGTTTTCAAGTTTCTTGATAATCCTCAATTTGTGTTCTGTTGCAGAGTGTGCCCTGACGAGCTCAAGGAGGCTATATCCGGCTTGCTCTTTGCATCTTCAAGGTGTGGGGATTTTCCCGAGCTTCTAGAGATTCGTGCTGTTTTTACATCTCACTACGGTAAAGAATTCGCTGCTCGTGCAATCGAGCTGCGCAACAATTGTGGAGTGAACGCTAAGGTAAGTCTTGATTTCATCAATATATCGATTAACTTTTATCCTTTCTGCCTAGGGTAGTATATACCAGAACCTTATTGTTAGATTTAGGTAGCATCTGATATTGAACAGTGTTCCTGAGATTGCATTGTGCTTACTAGTGGTTGCTTTGTGAGGGAAATCTACAGATTTCAGAGTTTTAGTATTGATATTATAAGATCCTAGCAAATCTTGTGAAATGTGAGTGACTTTTTCACTGGCATAATACAGATTCTGCAGTATGCTATAACTTAATTCTTTGGCTTCCACAGATTATACAGAAGCTGTCAACCAGACAACCAGACTTGCAGAGCAGAAGGAATGTGCTCAACCAGATTGCTGCCGAGTATGGCATTGCTTTACAACTCGAGGAAACCACTGATTCCAGCGAGGTATGTAATTTACTATTAAGGATCAACTGACTAGAATATAGAAATAACTAATGGCATGCCGGTTATGTTATCAATACAGGGAAATCTGGATGTAAGCAAGAAGCAGGAGACATCAGTTAAGGCAAGTCATGATGCAGGAGATGATGATGAGTTCTCTGATTCAATAAAAACAAGGAGAAAATACAGGGATGTAGCTGATGCAGCTCAAGCAGCCTTTGAGTCAGCTGCCTATGCAGCAGCAGCTGCAAGAGCAGCTGTGGAACTCTCTCGGTCTGATTCCTATGATCCTGATGATCAGAACGGTCCCAATACTCGACAGAACACAGTGTCTGACAAACAAGAAGCAAATTCTAAAGATATGGAAAATCATGGTAGTCAAGCAGTGGAGTTGAATCATACCAAGAAGACACCAGAAATCAAGATGTCTAGTCCTTCTTCAAGTGAAGGATCAGCAGAGGGAATCATAGACCTTAGGACAATGTCATTCAACGAAGTGGACCCACTCAAGCTATTGGAGAAGGAAGTGGTTATTTATGAGAGTGATGATGATAAATATGATTCCCGTGGTTCAAGTTTTGATTTGAATGCAAGGAAGCTTAAAGGCAAGGTCCTAGATACAGATAATGATGGTGAGCACTCAGAAAAGAAACTTGACTGATGTTTCCTTCAAGCTTTCCTGTTGGCTTGAAGGTGGAGACTCGATCTGAAAACCCACTGCACACATGGAGGAAAGGTAAACGACACTTTACCATAAATAAGGGGCTGTTTTCTTCGAGGACTTGGACCAAGTGACAGGATATTGAGGAGCGCGAATAAATTAAATGTTTGTAAGTTCCATGGAGTTGCAAATATAGCTTTGGTTGAGTGTATAAGTTGGTTTTGGTCTTTGATATTTCTTTTGTTATTTTTAATCAGATGTAAACTTAATGTAGAATATTTTGGAATGATTCTTTTTGTGAAGCCTAATTATTTTGTTATACTATACCAAGTTCCTATAGAAAATACTACATACAATCTAAACAAGGAATATCATCAGAAAAGATAATGGATTAAGACTTAAGATTTTTCATATTTATAAACTGTGATCAAATAGGCTGCTCATAGAATAATATGCTTTGGCTTGTAATATTAATAACCAAAGGTTATGAGTCTATAAAACCTAGCTTTACATAAATGACCTAACAATAACATAGGCATGTAACGTGCATTTAAAAGAGGAACTCTGTGGGATCCAGAAGTAACAGTTTAGACCTCTAACAAGGATGAAGAAACTACAAATATCTGAACATATTATCTCTAGAGAAATACCAAAATCTGAGTCTTGAGTTGATGACCAAGTATGTACCGCTTCACATTAAGTTACTGACCTCTGGCCCGCTTCTTCCCATGCTGAAGGAGCTCAGGGAATGATTGTAAATTCACACCAACATCTTCATCATATTCAATTCCCAGTTCCTCCTGCAAACACAAGCCAATGTCAGATAACTTTTATTGTGCAAAATGTGAATTACTGCTAAAAGAATGGAGCTTTGGAACCTTGAATTCCTTTAGATCCTTAGGTGAGTTCTCCGTGATAGCATCCCATAGATCCTTGAACATCCTTTTCCGTCTTCTCCACAGGCTTATTTTCTCAGAATACATGGCTTCAACTGCCTTTTTTTCCTCTGGCCTAACTAGAGTTACTCCTCCACGCAATTTAACTAATTTGTCCTCCATTTCCTTAACCTGATGCATAACAAACAATGTCAAAATTATTTCTCACTTATTTCGGCAGAAACATCTGCAACCAGTTTTGATAAAGAGGAATGAAAAGCTCCTATATTGGTAAATTAGTCATAACCCTTACCTCTTTCCTCAGTTTAGCTTCCTTGTCATGAATCTGTTCCAGAGTTAGATTAGACTGCAAGCTTTTAATTTCTGAAACAACAGTATATACCCATGTTTACATGACACAACTTAAGAACATTTCCTTAAAAGGAAATAGAAAAGTAAAACCGAAAAGTTAGAATCTTAAGACAAGGGCTGACATGTTCAAAAAGGTATCTGCTACCCCTTCTAGCAGAATACTAATCTGATGTTCAAGGATTATCATTTCATTACCTCCCTCAACCTCAGTGATTGCTTTTTTTTGTTGATCAAGGTGTTCCTGCAGTTTGGCATTTTCTTCCTTCATGGAAGCAAGCTCTTCATTGTTGGGGATATTGAACTGGTCTTGACGAGCAAGGTATATCTTCTGCTTACCATACTCCTTGAATGAAATTTTTCCACTATCAGCAAGACTATCCAGTGCTTTTTGAATGGAAGCCTTTTTGAGGTTATACTTTTGTAGAGAATCGGCAACATTTTGAGAATTTAGAGGCCGATTTTGCTGGTTTATAAAAAGAAACGTCAGGTTGAATACAGATTTCAACAAGTAATCATAAGTACTTGCAGAAATGCACTATCAGTGAATGGTTATTTATCTCAATCCTCTTCCCCTCTCTCTTTTTTAATTTCGTTTTAAAAGAAATTGTACAGCAAAAGCTGAGACAGTTTTCATCAAAATGAATAGTCTAGTTAACCTCCATTTTATAATTATTGGTATCTTTTTTTTTTTCCTATTACAGTTGTGAGTGGAGTTAAGTAGCCACATAATTAAAGATGAAATATCACTTCATAACAAATTATCAAAAGACATCGTAATTACTCTCATCAAATGAATACTCTCACTAACCTTTTTTTTTTATTATAATTATTATCATTTTTCTTGTAATTTGCAATTACGTGTGGATGGAGTTAGGCAGCCACATAATTAAGATGAAATCTCATTTCCTAACAGCTGAAGGATCTACTCTCCATTTGCTAGTCAAGAAAATTACGCAAAATGAAGGAAAATGTATCAAAGTGAGTAGCGAGAAATAACGAAAAGAAAGACTTCAATGCAGAGTCTAATAACTAAATTTCCTCTAACAATGACCTTAATATAAATTATCCAAATAACGAATAAAATAATGGAACCTAATTGAAACCAGAACAAGAAATTAGAATCTAAACGTAAGACTTTAACAGAAATCAAAAGAAAGAAAAAGGCTTACCTCATTCACGTAGTTGAGCACGATTGCTGCAAATAATTTTTGAAAGAGATTTAGAAAGAAGAAAAAAAAAGAATCGAGCTTCAATCAATCAACACAAAATATAAGTGGGCAATAAACGAAATTTCCCTTTAGGATTAAATTAAAAAATCAACGCCTAAAATCTGAAAAGAATGAAGAAGAGAAATAGACGGTGGTACCTTCGGTGTTATCGGATTTCGGAGCCATCGATCGGCGATTTTAGATTAAAATACGCGGGAAAATAATTTCTTCTTCTGAACGATTTGTTTTCCCTCAGAAGACAATTAAAAAAAAAAAAAAAAAAAAAAAAAGCCATGTATAAGGTAGAACCAAGGCGGTATTAAAGAAAGGGCCTTTGAAACGGCATCGTTTCACTCTTCATTACTTGGATAAAAAAAATAAAAAATAATAAAGAAAACCCGGTCGATGAGTGAACCACGTATCACCAACCCAGCCATATTTTTCATCTGCAAAGCTGGGGGATGAAGAGTAAGTGAAGGGCATGGCCATGGCTGTACTAGCTACTCAAGCTTTGCTCTGCCAAACCCATTGCCGGGCTCTTCCAAGACCAACACCCTTCAATTCCAACCCTCCTCCACTGCACAGCCGATACCCCTGCAAACATCACGGCGAAACATGGCCCACAACCTCCTTTTCTATCCTCCATTCCACGCCCATTGTTTGCCGCGCGTCCCGTCGCAAGTCCACCGCATTGAGCTCCAGCTCGGAAGGAAGCGATCAGGATGGTCCTCTTCGGCGAGTCCTTCAGCTGAGTCTGTGGGCCGCTGAGGCTGTTTACATCTTGTGGCTCTTTTTGCTTCCATATGCTCCTGTAAGCTTCCTCTTTTATTTCTTTTCCCACTTTCTCTTCATTTTATTCACAGCTGAAAGCTTTTTTTTTTTTTTTTTGAGCTAACCAGGGAGACCCTGTATGGGCCATCAGTTCCAACACAATAAACGAACTCATCGGTCTTTCTCTCAACTTCTTCTTCATTTTGCCTTTGACCAATGCTGGTACATACAGACATCTAATACTTGCATGGTTCTCAGTAGAAGAAATCTGTTAGCTTCTCTAAATTTTTTTTTTTTATTGTGTTCTTTCCTTGATGACGATCTATACAATGAATGGAATTGGAACCCTTTTTTGGCAGAGTAGTCGGTATTCGTCTGATTGATGCCCCAGTCCTTCACCCTGTAAGCAAGCATCACTATTTGGTGAAATTAATTATTTTACACAAAGGCTTATTAATCTAATACCATTAGTATTTATGGATCAGATGTCTGAGGGATTGTTCAACTTTGTTATTGGGTGGACGCTGATGTTTGCTCCATTGTTATTCACTGATCGCAAGAGGGACAGATACAAAAGTTCCCTCGATGTTCTATGGGGACTGCAGATGTTTCTCACCAACAGTACGCTTCTTTCCCTACCATACTCTCAAAATTATAATATAACCTATCTAGCATGTGATGAATCTAATTGCATTACTCCTCCATGACCTGCTGCAGCATTCTTAATTCCTTACATGGCAATCCGGCTGAACGAAGCTGATGCAGATAGCCGTCCTAGCAAGCTCTCTCCTCTAGGCTCCGTGATGACAAATGGTGCAGCCGTAGTGGGATTAATTGGTGGGGCTGTATGTGTGTTTTCTGCAATATGGGCTCTTTATGGTCGAATGGACGGTGAGTTTGGAAACATAACAGACAGGTGGCAGTTCTTGTTAAGTTATTTAGATTCAGAAAGACTGGCTTATGCCTTCATTTGGGACATATGTTTATACACAATCTTTCAGCCTTGGTTGATTGGTGAGAACCTACAAAATGTTGAGAAAAGCAAAGTTGGTGTAGTGAGTTATCTTAGATTTATCCCTGTGGTTGGCTTAGTTGCCTATCTTCTCTTTTTAAATCTTGAGGAGGACCAATAGTTTGTCTGCTGCAGTAATTTGTAGCTCTATTTGTTATAAAAAGAACAAACGAAATTGTCCCGGTTTTTGCTTTTGGTGAATTTAACTCAGATGAAGTTCAAAGAGCAGCTGAAGCTTTTGGCATCTGTTTCTTGTGCATATTTCTGGAGAAAAAGATAAGTATCGCAATTGCAAAGACTTCTTTTTTTCATTCCTGAATTTTAACTAGCAACCAACCGCTGAAGAGTTTACAAATCCAGGCTAGATCAAAATAAATATGGATAGAGTTCACATAATTTCATCGCAGTTGCGCATAATGAGACCTAAATCTAGGCAACTCTCCTAAAAACTTCATTGACAGAACAGTTTTTTACTATAATACATTAATAGTCACGTGAAAATGAGTTGACCATTTTTATAAAAATGTTGCGAATTTCACAAAGGCAACACTTTAAGAATTTCTTTGGAGAGCCAAAATAATATTTACCTATTTTTATTTTCTTCTAGAAAGTAGTGTCTTTGCTTGTGTTTTTTTCAACCAAAAGTCTTTTTTTTTTCAGCCAGTGAGAAGGGGGTTAATTTATATTAATATGCTAGAAAAAAATTTATTTAAGAAATTAGATTAAAATTTTAAAGATTTATCGATCTATGTTGTTTTTTAAGAGAGAGAAAAATGTGTCCTACAAGGTGCGTTTTCACTGCCACATTAGTGAAAACGAGCCTTGTAGGACACGTTTTCAGGAGAGAGAACAAAAATGTGACCTAGATGGCGCGTTTTCACTACCACATAAATGAAATCCCTAAAAATCAACTGTAATCTCTAAAATTATGTTATTCAATTCTATCAAATAATCAAAGATTCTCAATACTCCCCCTCAAGTTGGTGCATAGATGTCTTGCATGCCCAACTTGCAAAGAAGATTATGATAAGTCTTACAGTTGAGCCCTTTTTATAAAAACATCAACCAACTGTTTTTCGGATGCTAGATAAGATAGAATTTAAGCACCACTGGCTATTTTTTTCTTGATAAAATGACGATCTATTTCGATATGCTTGGTTCTATCGTGATGCACTGGATTTTGAGCTATGTTGATCGCCGCTTTGCTATCACAATACAAGGTTGATCCATTTTCGTTCAACAACTTTAGCTCTTCCAATACCTTTTACAGCCATAAAAGTTCACAAACTCCTTGTGCCATGACCCTATATTCAACCTCTGCACTTGATCGAGCCACAACACTTTGTTTCTTGCTCCTTCAAGTGACTAAGTTTCCTTCCACAAGAGTACAATAACCCGTTGTAGACCTTCTGTCATCAAGAGAACCAGCCCAATCTGCATATGTAAATACTTCTATCTTGAGATGATTATTTTTGGAGAGAGAATAGCTTTGCCTGATGCAGACTTCAAATGGCACAAAATTTGCAATGTTGTCTGCATATGGGTTTTGCAAGGATCATGCATAAACTGGCTTACCGAACTAACCGCATAGGTTATATCAAGTCGAGTATGAGCGAGATAAATCAATCGTCCGACGAGTCTTTGATATCTCCATTTATCCACCATTTCACCAATTCCTGCTTGTAACTTGTGATTACTCCCGATAGATGATTTTGTTGGTTTGCAACCTAACATGCTAGTCTCTTTCAGAAGATCCAAGACATATTTTCTTTGGAAAATAAAGATTCCCTCTTTCGATCTAGCTACTTCTATTCCGAGGAAATATTGTAACTTTCCAAAGTATTTGATTTCGAATTCCTAAGCCAATTGTTTCTTAAGCCGTGCCATTTCTTCCCTGTCATCTCTTGTCATAATCATGTCATCAACATAAACTATAAGGAGAGTAATATTACCCTTGTGATGTTTCATAAAGAGGGTATGATTAGCATTACTTTGTCGATAGCCAAACGACACCATGGCCTTACTAAATCTATCAAACCAGACTCTAGGAGATTGTTTTAGTCCATATAGGGCCTTTTTTAGTCTACATACCTTTCCTTGAGTATCTTTATCCTCGAATATAAAGGAACTGTCATATGCACTTCTTCTTCCAAGTCTCCATGTAAAAATACATTCTTTACATCAAACTGCTGTAAGTCCCAGTGGAGATTTGCTGCACATGATAGAAAGATCCTAATTGTGTTCAATTTAGCAACTGGAGCAAATGTTTCTTAATAATCCACTTCATATGTCTAAGTGAATCCTTACGCTACTAAAATGGCTTTGAGCCTTGCAGTTGAACCATCAGCCTTATACTTGATAGTAAACACCCATTTGTAGCTAACCATTTTCTACTCCTCAAGAGGATTAACCAGTTCTCACGTTTCATTTTTCGCTAAAGCTCTCATTTCTTCAATCATAGCCTTTTTTCATCTTGGATCAATAATAGCTTCTCTAAAATCCTATGGAACAGACATAGAGAACAAAGACAAAACAAAAGCTTTATAGGATGGGGATAATGAATCATAAGAGACAAAGTTAGAGGTAGGATGTAAATTGTAAGTTCTAACACCTTTTCGTTGGGCTATTGGTAATTTTAAATCAGTAGCAAACTCAGGTAAAGAAGACTCACTTGACAGTGAAGAGTCAGGGCATAAAGTAGATGGTATGATGGCGTCTTCTTTCTTGCTTTTCCTAGTGTATGTCCTTAAATCAGGCCTATCCAACAACCGTTCACTAGTCTTCTCTTGAACCAAAGTCTCTACTGGAACTAAATTCTCCCTTAGAAGGGTAACAGAACAGTGTGTCATCTCTTCATTTTCAATGACCTCCCCTTAAAGAGATCTCTTCATTTTTAATGACCTCCCCTTAAAGAGATGGTCGTGATGAAGAAAAGTAGGGTCCATCCTCACGAAATGTTACTTACATACTTACATAATACTTTCTAGATGGCGGATGATAACATTTATAACATTTCTGTGTAGGAGAGTATCCAATGAAAACACATTTGACTGATCGAGGATCCAGTTTGCTCCCATGTCGAAGATGAACGAAGCAAACACAACCAAAGACCTTCGGTGAAACTAAGTAATTGGTCTTGCCCTGTAAGGTTTCTATGGAACTTTTAAAATCAAGGACTCGAAGAGGCATCCAATTAATGAGATAAGAAACAACCAAAATCGCATCCCCCCAGTAAGGCTTTGGGAGGTTCATAATGAACATAAGTGATCTAGCAACCTCCAAAAGATGTCGATGTTTTCTTTCGGCAACACCATTCTAAGCACTTGTACCTGGACACCTGGTTTGATGAAAAATCCCATATGATTCTAAATAATCATTAAAGTTATACTCGGTTCTATTATCAGTTCACAAAATCTTAACCTTAGTATCAAACTAAGTAGTAATCAATTTATGAAAAGGATGAAAACACGAGAAAATATCATTTTTGGACTTTAATAAAAATACCAATGTCATTCGAGTGCAACAATCAATAAATGTAGCAAACCAATGATCACCAGATAAAAAAGTAAGACGAGTAAGGCCCCAAACATCCAAATGAATAATCTTAAAAGGAATAGTACTTATATTATTACGTAAAGGGTAACTATTTCTTATATGCTTAGCAAACTCACAGGCATCAGAAACTAAAGAGTTTAACTGAGTTCTTGAAAACAAAGTAGGAAACATTTTGACAAGAACAGTAAATGATGGATGTCCTAACCACCTATGCCACTGAATTATCTTTCAGTTGACATATTTATTGTCTCCAAATAAGGCTTGAGACATATTGGGTGATCGATCCAGAAGATATAAGTCATCACACAATCTACCACTGCCAATCGTCTTTCCTGACTGGAGGTCCTGAAAGACACACTGATCAGGAAAGAATTCAAGTTTAGAATTTAAGGCTTTAGTGATAGTACTAACAGATAAAAGGTTAACCAGGAATTTAGGAACATGGAGGATAGAGGAAAAAGTGAGATTGGGAGTACAAATAACAAAACATGTTCCTGAGACGAAGGTACGGGAGCCATAGGCTATTCACACAATATCTTTATATGGACAAGTGGTATAGTTAAATAAACATTTGTTTGACCCTGTCATATGTCTATTCGTACCGGAATCAATAATCTAAGATTTAGAAGTAGATGTAGCATTTAAAACAGTACCTGATTTCGCATAATTAGATTTGGCAATTGATGTAGAGTCCAATTGAGACAAAAGGCGTTGGAGATGTTGAATCTCGTCCAAGGTAAAACTCCTAGTAGAAGTGGACTTGTCCTCTGTTGTCATATAATCTGAAAAATTTACTTGAGGTCAAGAATTACCCACTCATTTTTCACCACGACCTCGAGTGGGGTGACCATGCAACTTCCAGAACGAATCTTTAATGTGTCAAGGCTACCACAATAGTCATACGTCAAGTGATCCTTGTCAAACTTACCACTCGATGGACCATCCTAGTTAGCAGTAACACTAACTTTCTCAAAAGGTGGATTATAGACCATAACAACACGACGACTCTCCTCATGTTGTACATAGGAGTATGCCTCATGGAGAGAAGGGAACAGATTGTTGCCAAGAACTTGAACTCGAATCTAATCATACTCAGTATTCAACCCAGCCAATAAATAAAAAACATGCTCCTTTTCCAACATCTTCTGAATTTTTTTGGCATCATTGGTACAAGACACCTGAAAATCTTGATAATAATCAAGCTCCTGCCACAACCCACTTAATTTAGCAAAATATTGAGAAATCATTAGCTCCTTCCATTTTGTACCATGAACCTTATTACGAATCTAAAAAATTTGCGCATCATTCCCAACACGATAGTAAGTGAGAGTGGTAGCTTTCCAATTTTTTTTCTGCAGTATCAAGTAGCAAATAAGTTTTGGAAATATTGGGTTGCATAGAGTTAATAATGTAACAACCTGATTTTGAGCCTAGTCGGAACAATGGTTTCGGGACCACAAATCCGATGAAAAAAATTCATTTTTATTATATTTTTATGGTTTACAGTTTCATGGAATGATTTCGTGAAAATTTCGTTCGAATATTTTGACGTTTGGGCACTCAATTTAGTCAAAAGGACTAAATTGTAATAAGTGCAAAATGTGAGTTCTATAGGTTAAAGGTGTCTAATTGTTATGAAATTTTAAATTGGAGGTCCTTAAATGGTAATTAGACCATTGGTTAAGTTGGTGGACAAAAATGGACATGGTTAGGTGTAACAGCCCAGTTTTTGCTAAATCAGAACAGTAGTTTTGGAACCACAAATCTGATGTCAGAAAATTATTTTAATATTATTTTATGTGTTTAAAGCATGTTATTTGATATGTGTGAAAATTTTGTGAGCTAATTTTATCGTTTAATTACTCAATTTGAGAAAAATGGCTAAATCGCGTAAAATGCAAAAGTTGCATTCTATTAGTTAAAGGTGTCAAATTGCTTTGGCTTTTTAATATGATGGCCTTAAATGGTAATTAGATCATTTTAAATGTTAATGGACATTAATGGACATCCATTATATGTTTTTATATGTTTATAATAAAGGTTATATTAGTAAATTGATTAATTAAGTTATAATAAGTAAAACAAAATCAAAATTATTCTTTTATCATCTTCCTTGGTCGAATATTAAGAGAAGAAAAGCCAAAGCTTTAGGTTTTCATTCGGCTAGCCTAATTCAAGCAATTAAGATCAAGAAAAGAGGAATCTGAAATTAGATCGGGGGAAAGGCAAAATTATCGAGTAATTGACTCATTTCGCCGTTTTCGTACTCTAGGTAAGTTCGTATGTGACGATCTCTTTATAAATGTATGTTAAATGCTTTGATATCGCCTAAAATGTAATTATGAGATTTTTTTAATGTATGAATTGTAAATACGATTCTACGGATATATTCGAAGATGGAATCGACAAGCTAAAAGTCCCGGTTGAATCTTAGGAATAGATTTTGGATACTGATGATATGTTATAAGATGATATACCGATTTGGCTTCGGGCCATGCATATCGGAGGTGTTGGCTTTGGGCCACGATATCGGTACTACGGGTGCGAGTGATACCTTGATTTGGCTTCGGGCCATGGTATAGGTACTTATCGATTGAGATTCTTGAGTATCCGACTTCTATTTCGAATGGTTCAACAAGTAAATGAATGATGTGGTTGAGAAAGAGGTTAGTACGAGGTGATACAGGTACGTACAAAACCTATTCGAGTATTAAATAGAGGAAGTTGATGAAATGGTATTTGATCATGTTTTGAGACATGAGAAAGGTTTGTAGTTAATGTGTATATGGTGATGTTATGTAAATTTGGTTGATTTGCATTTATTTGATGAATTAAGTTATTCATATACGAGCTTACTAAGCTATAAAGCTTACTTTGTGTTATTTTTTTATGTTTTATAGATAATCAAGGCTAGCTCGGATCCGGGAGTCGTCAGGAACATCATCGCACTATCGGACATTTATTTGGTACTTTTGAGTTGTGTATATATGGTATATGGCATGTATAGGCTACTTGTGGTATTTTGGTTGTGAATATAGCCATGAGAGTTAGCTTGTAAATGATGTTAATATGGTTGTGTGTTTAGCTATTAGAAATGGCTTGTAAATGCATATGTTTTGGTTGTATATATAGCCATGGGTGATGGCTTATTTTGGTATGTTTAGTATGAAAATGGTTATGGTTTTATAGTTGAAAATGGTTAAATTGATTTATGGAGTTTAATGCTTGAGAAATGCTTTGGTGAAGTATGATTTTAGAAGTTGAGTTGATAAGTATTTGAATAGGTATTTGGTATTGAATTGAGTATTGAATTTGGTTGAAATGGATATGGTATAGTTTGTGCATTTTAATGATGATTTTGGCTACTTAGTTGTGTGATGAAATGATATTATTTTGGTTGTTTAGGTGAGCATGAGTAAGTGTGGCAAATTGGCCTTACAAATGGCCTATTTTTGTCCACACGAGCAGAGATACGGGCGTGTGTCTCAGCCGTGTACGACACACGGTCATGTTACACGGTCGTGTGTCCTCTGGTGTTGATATTAAATGAAGTCAGTATGCTCCACACGGTCTCACACACGGGCGTGTGACCAGCCGTGTGGCACAAGTCAGTATACCCCCTAAATGGCACACGGCCTAGCACACGGGCGTGTGAGTTGGTCGTGTTGCATAAGTCAGTATACCCTACAGGTTTGGCACGGCCTAGTACACGACCTAGCACATGGGCGTGTGTGGCCACTTCGAAGGGTACACGGGCTAGACACACGGGCGTGTGGTCGGCCGTGTGACCCAAGTCAGTATGTATGCCCTGTTTCCACACGGCCTGTGACATGGGCGTGTCTGAAGCCGTGTGAGGCACACGGCCTGTTTACACAAGCGTGTGACCCCTGAATGATTGAAAAATTTCTAAGTTTTCCAATAATTTCGTATGTTATCGGTTCAGTCCCGAACTGCTTCTAAAGCATGTTTAAGGCCTTGTAGGCTCTTATAAGGGACAATGTGTTTGTGTTGAATGGTATTTGAGTATGAATGCATAAATTTTTGAGTATTGGATGTTAAATGATGTGTATTGATCGGTAATACCTCGTAACCCTATTCTGACGATGAATACGGGTGAGGGTGTTACATTTATTAGTATCAGAGCTACGGTTTAGTCGATTCTAAGACTAACGTAGTGTGTGTGAGATTCTAGCTATACATGCCATATATACTTTGCAATAGTGTGATGATTTCTAACAGCTTAAATTGTGCTTTCGTATAGTAATAGATCTCGAACGAGCTGTAGCTGATGATGTAGAAAGTAACGCGCCCGCTCCCGCTCAAGGGAAGCGCCATCAGATTCTAGGCCTGTAACGAGTAGCCACGAGGGAGAGGCTAAACAAGCCTGTAACATCCTGAAATAGGGCCTAAACGGAACTGTGGTTACGAAACCATGAATCTGAGATAGAAAAGGTTATTTTAAGTAATTATTATGATTTATTGAGTGATTAGATGCATGTGTTAGAGTATTGATAAGAAATTTTATTGATTTCATGTCTAATTTGCCTATTAGGACTTAATTGCAAAAGTTGATAAATATGAGTTTTAGATGGTAAAGGATTTAATTGAAGAGAATAATTGAAGTAGAGGTACTTAAATGGTAATTATACCATTATGCTTTCAAGGACAAAAATAGACATATATAGGTAGAAAGAACCAAAGTTTTTAATGAAGGGTAATTTAGTCATTTGGTAATAAAAAGAAATTAAAAGGGAAAAAGATGGCAAAATATGCTCATCTTCTTCATTAGGACGAAACTTCAAGGGTTCTCCATAGCTAGGGTCTGTTTCAAGCTTCCAAGCTCCATAGTAAGTGATTCCAGGCCCCGTTTTTAATGTTCTTTACGTTTTTGGAGTCCCGGTAACTTGATTTAGCTTAATCTAGCAATAATTTAACCTAGGGTTCATATTTGGAAAAATAACCATAGGTGAAATGTGTTTATTTTGATGTTTTATGATAGAATATGAAGTCTGAAATTATGTTAAACAACTTTTGCTAAGCGATTTTAAGTGAAAACGGGTAAAAACGGCTTAATCCAGTAAAAATACCTAATGTTCATAAGTACATGTTAGAGTGAGAATTTGATGTTGTCATAGAAGGGAAAAATAATCAGCATGTCATAAAACATAAGAATAAGGGATAAAGTTTAATTTCCGAGCTTTGGGGCAAATGTGTAAATATGTAAAAGTTTAGGGGCAAAATTGTAATTTTGCCAAAGTTAGAGTTAAGGACTGTTTTGATAAATGTGAGTATTAAATAAGCTAAATTTGCTATTATAGATCAAGAAGAACGAAATCCGGAGTTAGATCGAGAAAGAAAAAGATAGTGGACTAAATCGATATAGTTTATCGTATTTTGTTTCGAGGTAAGTTTCATGGTAAATAAATGCAATATTCTATTATTTTACATTCAATACTATTAAATTCCAGTGTTTGTATATTTGTTCTGTAAATTTATAATTTAAAGACTCAAGTATGAAAAGAAGAAGAAGTAATCTCAGAAAGTTCCGGTTGAACCTTAGGAATGTGTAGGATACAAATGTCATGACATTAGGGTTTAAGGAAATCATGTAAGACCATGCCAAGGCATGGCATTGATAAGTTACTATAAGGCAAAGGTCCCATGTAAGACCATGCCAAGGCATGGCATTGGTGAGTTCATAAGGCAAGGATACCACGTAAGACCATGTCAAGACATGGCAATGGTTAAGTTTCATAAGGAAAGGTACCCGCGTATCCTTAGTATTCCAAGTGGTTCAACGGGAAAATTCAAAGAGTATACCAAAGTAAAGGTAAGACAAGTTCAAGCGAAAAGGTAAGGTAAGACAAATTCATGTTAAAAGGTACAGTAAGAATACAAGTTTAAGTATATTGAGTTAAAAGTCTAAGTGATCTTGATAAGAAAAGGATAAAATAATTCATTAAGAATGTTGTTATCTATTTACTTGTAAACTTACTAAGCTTTATGCTTACGCCCGTTCTTTATTTTTTTATATAGTATTACAAGCCAATTCGGGATCGAAAGGACGCCGGAGATCGTTACACACTATCAAAGGATTATATTGGTATTTTGTGACTCGACGTTTTAAGTTATGGCATGTATAGGGACTTAACTATCTTGTGTGTATAACCTTATTATATGGCTTAAGATTGGCTTGTAAATGTTTGGTAGTGATTAGCTATTAAAATGGCTAATTAAGAGCATGTTTTGGATATCATGTAATGCCTAGTTGGTAGTTATTAGAAAGAAATTATGTAAGTATATGCAGGGGAACAGTTTGGACAGCAACTATGACGTGATTTTGAAAAATCACTAAAAATAGTATAAATGGAATTATGGTGTGAATGAGATATATAATTAAAGCTTATTGAGTCTACTTTTATATGAAAGAAACGGTGTAGGCAAAAGAGTTGTATATTATGAGATAATTGATCTTTTGTGCAGAGGGGTCAGAACTGTCGAACTGTGTAACAGGGGAGACTTTAACTAATAAACTGTACTAATTGGCCATACCAAAAATTCTATAAAAATTATAGTAGGAAGATATATGAGTCTAGTTTCAGGGAAAATTTACGGATCTAAATTTCGAGTTTCGTAACTCGAGTTATAGTCAATTTAGTGAACATGACGCAGATGGACAGTTTCAATTTTTATGCCCTGATTTAGTAAGTTAAGTCTAGTAATGCCTCGTGCTCGACTCCTAAGAACGGTCTCTGCACGGGTGTTACATTTATTGGTATCAGAGCAAGGTTTAATCGGTTCTCGGAATATTAAGTATGAGTAAGAGTCTATCTATACATGCCATATTTATATTTTGATAGTGTGACAACTCTTGACGATTTAAATTTTTTTTTAGTTATGGATCCTGAACGAGCTGATGCAGATGATGTAGAGAGTAGTGCACCCACTCCCGCTGAAGGGACGGTGCCACAAGATAGTCGTGAAAGGCCCGTTACAGTTAGTCAGGGAGGAGGGGCTCGAGAAGCCTTCTTCCAAGCTATGAATGAATGGTTTGCTGAGTTCGTTCGTACGAACCCGGCTGTTAGACCTCCACCCCCTCATGATCCTCATACTACCCATGTAACTTCTCCAGTTACAGATACAGTCAGAAGAGAGAAGCCACCCGTTGACAAAATCAGAAAACAAGAGGCTGAAGAGTTTCGGGCTACTAAAGACGATGATGCAGAGAAAGCTGAATTTTGGCTCGAGAACACTATCGAGTTTTTGATGAGTTATCCTGCACACCGTAAGAGTGTATTAAATGTGTAGTGTCACTTCTTAGAGATTCAAAGATACCGGTGGTGGAAGACACTTGTATCAGTAGTACCGAAAGAAAGAGTTACTTGGGATTTCTTTCAGAGGAGTTCCGTAAGAAGTACATCAATCGAGGTTTATTGACCGTAAAAGAAAAGAATTCCTTGAATTAAAACAGGTAAGATGACAATGACCGATTATGAACGTGAATTTGTTCGACTCAAGAATTATGCTCGAGAGTGTGTGTCTGAGAGGCTATCATGTGTAAAAGATTTGAGGATGGGCTCAATGATGATATCCGACCGTCGGTTGGTGTATTAGAGATAAAAGAGTTTGTTATTTTAGTTGAACGAGCCTGTATAGGCGAAAGAGTTATTAAAAAGAAAAGGTAAAGTGAAATTGAGATGCAAGACACAAAGAAAAGACAGATGAGCAAGTCGTTTAGGTCTACATCCAAGAGGCCTAGGGAGTTTTCTACGAGATCTAATTTTTCAGCCGGGTATTCTAGCTGAAACAGAGGTAGAAGATTTATGGATCCGAAAGCTCAAACTACTTCGATTGCGAGTGTTGGCAGTATTCAGCCTGATAGACCCGATTGTCCTCAATGTGGTCGACGTCATCCAGGTCAATGTCGAGCAACTGAGATTGGTTGTTTCCGATGTGGTGCACCGATCATTTCATTCGAGAATGTCCCGAAATGGTTAAAGAGAAGTAATACCGAGTGCAAAATCGTGCAATGCCCCGTTAGAGGCGGATCTCGAGAAAATCCCAGAGTAAAGGGCGTGTAGAGGTACATTTAGAGATACGAAATGAGATCGGATGTTAGAGCACCCGCAAGGACTTATGCTATACGTGCTCGTGAAGAGGCATCCTTCCCCGACGTAATTACGGGTACATTTTCTCTTCATGATGTTAATGTTATTGCTTTGATTGATCCGGGTTCAACCTATTCCTATGTTTGCATGAAATTAATACCTAGTATGAACATGCCCATAGAGTTTACGAAAATTGTGATTAAAGTATCGAATCCATTAGGTCAGCATGTGTTAGTAAACAAAGTATGTAGAAATTGCCCTTTGATGATTAGAGGTTATTGTTTTCCGGTCAATCTCATGCTATTGCCGTTTGATGAGTTTGATGTGATTCTTGGTATGGATTGGTTAACTGCACATGATGTGATAGTGAATTGTGGAAAGAAATTCATTGAGTTGAAACGTGAAAATGGTGAAATCCTTCGGGTTAATTCAGATGAGTCAGGTAGTTCAATTTCCATGATTTCTGTTATATCTGCTCAGAAATGTTTGAGGAAAGGATGTGAAGCTTATCTTGCTTTTGTGTTGAATACTAAAGATCCAGAGTTGAAAATTGAATCAGTGCCTGTGGTAAATGAGTTTCTTGATGTGTTCCCGAAAGAACTACCAGGTTTGCCTCCTATCAGAGAAGTTGAGTTTGGTATTGAATTGATTCCAGGTACCACACCTATTTCTATTGCTCCTTATAGAATGGCTTCAATAGAAAAGCTCAGCTACAGGAATTAACTGATAAAGGCTTTGTAAGACCTAGTTATTCACCATGGGGCGCGCCAGTGTTATTTGTGAAAAAGAAGGACGGTTCCATGAGATTGTGCATAGACTATCGATAGCTTAACAAGGTTACCATAAAGAACAAATATCCATTGCCTAGAATAGATGATTTGTTTGATCAATTGAAAGGAGCCACTGTGTTTTCTAAGATAGATTTGAGATCTGGATATTATCGATTCTGAGTTAAAGAGTCGATGTTCCAAAAGCGCTTTTGAACTAGGTATGGTCACTATGAGTTTCTTGTGATGCCATTTGGCTTAACCAATGCTCCTGCCATTTTTATGGATTTAATGAACCGAATTTTTAGACCTTATTTGGACAAGTTTGTAGTTGTGTTTATTGATGACATCTTGATTTATTCCAATGATGAGACCGAGCATGCAGAGCATTTGAGAAACGATTTTACTGATTTTGAAAGATAATCACTTTATGCCAAGTTTAGTAAAAGTGAGTTAGTTACGGGAAGTTTGTTTTCTTGGACATATTGTTTCGTGAAGGTATTAAAGTTGATCCGAGTAAGATTTCACCATTATTGGTTGGAAGCCTCCCAGAATGTATCGAGGTCGAAGTTTTCTTGGTCTTGCAGGTTATTATAGACGATTTGTAGAGGGATTTTCCATGATAGCTACTCCATTGACAAGATTGCTACGTAAAGATGTCAAGTTTGAATGGACCGAGAAGTGTCGTGAGTTTCGACAAGTTAAAGGCATTGTTGATCAAGCTCTGTTTTAGTACAACCGAACCTGGTAAAGAGTTTGTAATTTACTGATGATGCATCCTTAAATGGACTAGGTGTATTATACTTATGCAGAAGGAAGGGTAATTGCTTATGCCTCTAGACAGCTTAAAACCACATGAGAAAAATTATCCGACACATGATTTAGAGTTGGTCGCTATTGTATTTGCATTAAAAATTTGGAGACATCACTTGTATGGTGAGAAATGCCGAATATTCACCGATCATAAAAGTTTGAAATACTTGATGACTCGAGAAAGATCCGAACTTGAGACAAAGAAGATGGCTAGAGTTGATTAAAGATTATGAGCTAGTGATCGATTATCACCCGGGTAAGGCAAACGTTGTTGCTGATGCTTTGAGTAGAAAATCATTATTTGCATTGAGAGCTTTGCACACTAGTTTGGCCTTATCAGATGATGGTTCTATTTTAGCTGAGTTGAGAGCTAAACCGACGTTTCTTGAAGAAATTTGTGAAGCTCAGAAGGATGACAGTGAGTTGCAAGCCAAAAGGGTTCAGTGCGAGTCAGGTGTAGAGTCTGATTTTCAGATCAGATCTGACGGTTGTTTGATGTTTAGAGACAGGGTATGTGTACCAAAGAATGATGATCTTATTCAGAAGGTTTTACAGGAAGCACATAGCAGTTCTTTGTCTATTCACCTGTAGTATAAAGATGTATAATGATTTGAAGAAAATGTATTGGTGGACGGGAATGAAAAGAGATATTTCGAAATTTGTTTCTAGATGCTTGATCATCACAATGTAAAAGTCAACATCAGTACCTTCAAGTTTATTGCACTGTATTAGTTCCCGAGTGGAAATGGGACCGAGAGTTACTATGGATTTTGTGACAGGATTGCCTTTGACCCCGAGAAAGAAAGATGCAGTATGGGTTATGATTGATAAGTTAACGAAGTCGGCTCATTTTATCCCAGTTCGTATGGATTATTCACTTGACAAGTTGGCCGAGTTGTATATTTCAGAGATTGTGAGACTACATGGAGTACAGATTATCGATCATCTCGGATAGAGATCCGAGATTTACTTCACGGTTTTGGAAGAAATTGCGGAAGCTTTAGGTACAAAGTTGAGTTTTAGTACAGCTTTCCATCCTCAGACTGATGGTCAGTCAGAAAGAGTTATTCAGGTACTTGAAGATATGCTTAGATGTTGTGTATTGGAGTTTCAAGGTAGTTGGGAGAAATATTTGCCGTTAATAGAGTTTGCTTATAATAATAGTTATCAATCGAGTGCAAGATGGCACCTTATGAAGCTTTGTATGGACGTAAATGTCGCACACCTTTGTATTGGACAGAGCTTAAGGAAAATCAGATTCTGAGGGTTGATCTAGTCAAAGAAACAGAAGAGAAAGTAAAGGTCATCGAGAGATTGCTTGAAAGCGACCTCGGATAGAGCGAAAATCCTATCAGATTTGAAAAGAAAAGAAATTGAATTTCAAGTTGGTGATAGGGTATTCTTAAAAGTATCCCCTTGGAAGAAAGTTCTCGATTTGGCGGAAAGGCAAATTAAGTCCCCGCTTTATTGGACCGTTTGAGGTGATCGAGAGAGTTGGGCCATTGGCATATCGGTTAGCTTTGCCGACTGAATTAGAGAAGATTCATAATGTGTTTCATGTGTCTATGCTACGTCATTATCGTTCAGATCCATCGCATGTAATTTTGCGAGACAGAGGTTGAGATTCACCCGGATATGACTTACGGTGAGGAACCAAAGAAAATTCTAGCTCGGGAGGTTAAGCAATTAAGGAACAAAAGTATTGCACTTGTGAAAGTATTATGGGATAGGCATGGGATAGAAGAAGCTACATGGGAGCCCGAAGAGGCTATGCGAAAAACATATCCAAATCTCTTCACAGGTAAGATTTTCGGGGACGAAAATCCCTAAAGGGGGGGAGAAATGTAACATCCTGAAATAGGGCCTAAACGGAACTGTGGTTGCGAAACCATGAATCTGAGATAGAAAAGGTTATTTTAAGTAATTATTATGATTTATTGAGTGATTAGATGCATGTGTTAGAGTATTGATAAGAAATTTTATTGATTTCATGTCTAATTTGCCTATTAGGACTTAATTGCAAAAGTTGATAAATATGAGTTTTAGATGGTAAAGGATTTAATTGAAGAGAATAATTGAAGTAGAGGTACTTAAATGGTAATTATACCATTATGCTTTCAAGGACAAAAATAGACATATATAGGTAGAAAGAACCAAAGTTTTTAATGAAGGGTAATTTAGTCATTTGGTAATAAAAAAATTAAAAGGGAAAAAGATGGCAAAATATGCTCATCTTCTTCATTAGGACGAAACTTCAAGGGTTCTCCATAGCTAGGGTCTGTTTCAAGCTTCCAAGCTCCATAGTAAGTGATTCCAGCCCCGCTTTTTAATGTTCTTTACGTTTTGGAGTCCCTAACTTGATTTAGCTTAATCTAGCAATAATTTAACCTAGGGTTCATATTTGGAAAAATACCCATAGTTGAAATGTGTTTATTTTGATGTTTTATGATAGAATATGAAGTCTGAAATTATGTTAAACAACTTTTGCTAAGCGATTTTAAGTGAAAACGGTAAAACTATTAAATCGGTAAAAATACCTAATGTTCAAAAGTACATGTTAGAGTGAGAATTTGATGTTGTCATAGAAGGGAAAAATGATCAGCATGTCATAAAACATAAGAATAAGGGATAAAGTTTAATTTCCGAGCTTTGGGGCAAATGTGTAAATATGTAAAAGTTTAGGGGCAAAATTGTAATTTTGCCAAAGTTAGAGTTAAGGACTGTTTTGATAAATGTGAGTATTAAATAAGCTAAATTTGCTATTATAGATCAAGAAGAACGAAATCCGGAGTTAGATCGGGGAAAGAAAAAGATAGAGGACTAAATCGATATAGTTTATCGTATTTTGTTTCGAGGTAAGTTTATGATAAATAAATGCAATATTCTATTATTTTACATTCAATACTATTAAATTCCAGTGTTTGTATATTTGTTCTGTAAATTTATAATTTAAAGACTCAAGTATGAAAAGAAGAAGAAGTAATCTCAGAAAGTTCCGGTTGAACCTTAGGAATGTGTAGGATACAAATGTCATGACATTAGGGTTTAAGGAAATCATGTAAGACCATGCCAAGGCATGGCATTGATAAGTTACTATAAGGCAAAGGTCCCATGTAAGACCATGCCAAGGCATGGCATTGGTGAGTTCATAAGGCAAGGATACCACGTAAGACCATGTCAAGACATGGCAATGGTTAAGTTTCATAAGGAAAGGTACCCGCGTATCCTTAGTATTCCAAGTGGTTCAACGGGAAAATTCAAAGAGTATACCAAAGTAAAGGTAAGACAAGTTCAAGCGAAAAAGGTAAGGTAAGACAAATTCATGTTAAAAGGTACAGGTAAGAATACAAGTTTAAGTATATTGAGTTAAAAGTCTAAGTGATCTTGATAAGAAAAGGATAAAATAATTCATTAAGAATGTTGTTATCTATTTACTTGTAAACTTACTAAGCTTTATGCTTACGCCCGTTCTTTATTTTTTTATATAGTATTACAAGCCAATTCGGGGATCGAAAGGACGTCGGAGATCGTTACACACTATCAAAGGATTATATTGGTATTTTGTGACTCGACGTTTTAAGTTATGGCATGTATAGGGACTTAACTATCTTGTGTGTATAACCTTATTATATGGCTTAAGATTGGCTTGTAAATGTTTGGTAGTGATTAGCTATTAAAATGGCTAATTAAGAGCATGTTTTGGATATCATGTAATGCCTAGTTGGTAGTTATTAGAAAGAAATTATGTAAGTATATGCAGGGGAACAGTTTGGACAGCAACTATGACGTGATTTTGAAAAATCACTAAAAATAGTATAAATGGAATTATGGTGTGAATGAGATATATAATTAAAGCTTATTGAGTCTATTTTTATATGAAAGAAACGTTGTAGGCAAAAGAGTTGTATATTATGAGATAATTGATCTTTTGTGCAGAGGGGTCAGAACTGTCGAACTGTGTAACAGGGGAGACTTTAACTAATAAACTGTACTAATTGGCCATACCAAAAATTCTATAAAAATTATAGTAGGAAGATATATGAGTCTAGTTTCAGGGAAAATTTACGGATCTAAATTTCGAGTTTCGTAACTCGAGTTATAGTCAATTTAGTGAACATGACGCAGATGGACAGTTTCAATTTTTATGCCCTGATTTAGTAAGTTAAGTCTAGTAATGCCTCGTGCTCGACTCCGGCAACGGTCTCGGGTGCGGGGTGTTACAAATCCTTTTTCCAAATAATGAACGAGTGGTTCACGAAGTTCGTTCGAACGAATCTGACTGCTCAACAACCTCAACCCCCACCTATTCCTCAATAAATCCCTGTTGTTCCTCAAGTTGTAGATCCGATACGGTTGAATAAGCCGCCAGTAGATAAGATACGTAAACATGGGGCTGAAGAGTTCTGGGCTACTGTTGATGATGATGCTGAGAGAGCTGAGTTTTGGCTCGAAAATACAATTTGGGTATTCGATGAATTGTCTTGTACTCCTGATGAATGTATTAAATGTGTCGTATCTTTGCTGAGAGACACCGCTTATCAATGGTGGAACACGTTGATATCTGTGGTTCCGAAAGAACGGGTTACTTGGAATTCTTTCAGACGGAGTTTCGAAAGAAATATATAAGTCAGCGATTCCTTGATCAAAAGCATAAAGAGTTTCTGGAATTAAAACAGGGCTGCATGACTGTCACTGAGTATGAAAGAGAATTCGTACGATTAAGCAAGTATGCTCGAGAGTATGTGTCTACTGAGGAGATTATGTGTAAATGGTTCGTTGACGGGTTGAACGAAGATATAAAACTACTAGTCGAAATTTTAGAGTTGAAAGAATTTGTTGTTTTGGTTGAAAGGGCTTGTAAAGCCAAGGATCTTAACAAAGAAAAGAGAAAAGCAGATTCAGAAGCTAGAGACTCGAGAAAAAGATCAATGAGTAAGCCGTATCAATCTTTGTCAAAGAAATCCAAAGATTCGTATGCTCGTCCAAATGCTTCAAATGAATATTCGAGTAGAAATTGTAGAAAATAATACTCCAGTTCTAAACTCAAGCTACATTAGTGTCGAGTGTTGGCAATGTGCGAGACAACAAACCCGAATGTCAGCAGTGTGGGAGACGACATTTCGGAGAGTGCTGGAATAAAAATAATAAAGCTTGTTACAAATGTGGTTCGTTAGATCACTTCATTCGAGATTGCCCTGAGCTGGATGAGAAAAGTAAAGTTCAGAATGTGAGACCAAGTAACACGTCAACTAGAGGAAGACCACCAAGAAATACTGGGAATGTGAGTGGTAGTCGAGGGGCGATGAAAGACTCTACCGTGAGGTTTGAGGGCAGAGCACCTGCTAGAGCCTACGTTATTCGCGCTCGTGAAGAAGCGTCATCTCCAGATGTTATCACCGGTACTTTCACTCTTTAAGATACTAATGTGATTGCGTTGATAGATTCAGGATCAACTCATTCTTATATATGCATGAATTTAGTATTTAGTAAGACTTTACCTGTAGAGTCTACTGAATTTGTGATTAGAGTATCGAACCCCTTAGGCAAATGTGTTTTGGTTGACAAAGTCTGCAAGAATTTTCCGTTAAAGTATCGGGATTTCTGTTTTCCGGCTAATCTGATGTTGTTGCCATTTGATGAATTTGATATGATTCTGGGTATGGATTGGCTAACGATGCATGCGGCTATAGTGAATTGTAGACGAAAGACAATTGAATTGAAATGTCAGAATAATGAGACTATTAGAATTGAATCTGATGATCTGAATAGTTTGCCAGTTGTGATCTCGTCTATGTTAGCTCAGAGATTTGTGAGAAAGGGGTGTGAAGCTTATCTTGCATATGTACTAGATACGAAAGTGACAGAAACAAAGATTGAATCAGTACCAATTGTGTGCGAGTATCCAGATGTACTTCCCGAAGAGTTACCAGGTTTACCACCTATTAGAGAGGTTGAGTTTGGTATTGAATTAGTACCGGGAACAATACCGATATCGATAGCTCCATACAGAATGGCCCCGACAGAGTTAAAAGAGTTGAAAGCTTAGTTGCAAGAGTTGACAGATAAAGGTTTTGCTAGACCGAGTTTCTCTCCCTGAGGTGCACCGGTGTTATTTGTGAAAAAGAAAAATGGCACGATGAGAATGTGTATTGACTACAGACAGCTGAATAAAGTGACGATCAAGAATAAATATCCTTTGCCACGAATAAATGATTTGTTTGATCAGTTAAAAGGGGCAACGGTGTTTTCAAAAATTGATTTGAGATCGGGTTATTACCAGTTGCGAGTTAAAGACTCCGATGTGCCAAAGACTGCATTTAGAACAAGGTACGGATACTACGAATTTCTTGTTATGCCTTTCGAACTAACAAATGCACTGCTATTTTTATGGACTTGATGAACCGAATTTTCCAGGCCGTACTTAGACCGATTCATAGTTGTGTTTATTGATAATATTTTGATATACTCTCATGATGAATCTGAGCATGCCGAACATTTGAGAATCGTATTACAAACTTTGAGAGATAAATAGTTGTTTGCAAAGTTTAGCAAATGTGAGTTTTGGCTACGAGAAGTTGGTTTTCTGGGACATATAGTTTCAGCCGAGGGTATCCGAGTTGACTCGAGCAAAATTTCTGCGATTATAGATTGGAAACCTCCAAGAAATGTATCTGAAGCCTGTAGTTTTCTGGGACTAGTCGGCTATTATAGACGATTTGTGAAAGGTTTCTCGATGATTGCGACTCTAATGGCAAGATTGCTTCAAAAAGATGTTAAATTTGAATGGTCAGAAAAGTGTCAGCAAAGTTTCGAGCAGTTGAAAACATTATTGACAGAGGCACCAGTGTTAGTTTAGCCTGAGTCGGGTAAAGAATTCGTAGTTTACAATGATGCATCGTTAAATGGCCTGGGTTGTGTTTTGATGCAGGAAGGCAAAGTTGTAGCTTATGCCTCGAGACAGTTGAAGCCACACGAAAAGAATTATCCGATGCACGATCTTGAATTAGCCGCGATAGTGTTCGCATTGAAAATTTGGCGCCATTACTTGTTTGGTGAGAAATGCCTTATTTATACCGGCCACAAAAGCTTGAAATATCTGATGACTCAGAAGGATTTGAATTTGCGACAGCGTATGGTTAGAATTGCTAAAGACTATGAATTAGTGATTGATTATCATCCGGGGAAAGCGAACGTAGTTGCTGATACTTTGAGCCGAAAATCCTTATTTGCTTTACGTGCTTTGAAACACAATTAGCCTTGTCTGACGATGGTTCAATAGTAGCCGAGTTGAAAGCGAGACCGCTATTTCTACAGTAGATTTGTGAGGCTCAAAAAATTGATAATGAATTACAAGCAAAACGAACTCAGTGTGAGCCAACTTCTGATTCAGAGTTTCAAATAGGGCCTGATGACTGTTTGACGTTCTGAGGTAGAATTTGCGTACCGAGAAATCCCGAGCTTATTCAGAAAATTCTAAACGAAGCACACAGTAGTTGTTTATCAGTACATCCGGGAAGCACGAAAATATATAATAATTTGAAACAGCTTTATTGGTGGCACGGCATGAAATGAGATATCTCAGAATTTGTTTCAAAATGTTTGATTTGTCAGCAAGTCAAAGCTGAACATCAAGTGCCGTCTGATTTATTACAGCCTATTATGATTCCCGAGTGGAAGTGGGATAGAGTAACAATGGACTTTGTATCGGGTTTGCCCTTTTCTCCGAAAAAGAAAGATGCGATCTAGGTTGTTGTTGACAGATTGACAAAATCAGCTCATTTTATTCCGGTACGAACAGATTTCTTGCTAGATAAATTAGCTGAGTTGTATATCTCAGAGATTGTTCGATTGCACGGAGTGCCACTATCTATTGTTTCGGATAGAGATCCGAGATTCACTTCGCAATTTTGGAAGAAATTGCAAGAAGCTTTAGGTACAAAGCTGCATTTTAGCACTGCGTTTCACCCGCAAATGAATGGTTAGTCCGAACGAGATATTCAAATACTTGAGGATATGTTACGATGTTGCATTCTTGAGTTTGAAGGTAACTGGGAGAAATATCTACCGCTGATTAAATTTGCTTATAATAATAGCTTTCAATCGAGTATAAAGATGGCACCGTATGAAGCTCTATACGATCGTAAATGTCGAACACCGTTGTACTGGGCTGAGCTTAGTGAGAATAAAATTTACGGGGTTGATCTGATCAAAGAAACTGAAGAAAAAGTGAAAGTAATTCGTGATAGTTTGAAAGCGGCGTCAGATCGACATAAATCGTACGCAGACTTGAAACGGAAAGATATTGAGTTTCAGATGAGAGATAAAGTATTTCTAAAAGTCTCACCGTGGAAGAAAATACTTAGATTCGACAGAAAGGAATTTGAGCCTGCGATTCATCGGATCGTACGAGATTATCGAGCGAGTTGGGCCAGTGGCGTATCGACTATCTTTATCGTCTGAGTTAGAGAAAATACATAATGTATTTCATGTATCGATACTTCGACGATACCAATCCGACCCTTCACATATCATTTCCCCAACCGAGGTTGAAATTCAGTCTGATTTGTCATATGCTGAAGAACCGATTCGAATTCTACCTCGTGAGATCAAAGAGCTGAGAAATAAGAAAATGACATTAGTGAAAGTATTATGGCATAGACACGGGGTTGAAGAAGCTACGCGGGAACCCGAGGATGCTATGAGAAAACAATACCCAAACCTATTCACTGGTAAGATTTTCGGGGACGAAAATCCCTAAGGGGGGAGAGTTGTAACAGCCCGGTTTTGGCTAAATCGAAACAGTGGTTTTAAAACCACAAATCCGATGTCAAAAAATTATTTTAATATTATTTTATGTGTTTACAGCATGTTATTTGATATGTGTGAAAATTTCGTGAGCTAATTTTAATGGCTAAATCGCGTAAAATGCAAAAGTTGCATTCTATTAGTTAAAGGTGTCAAATTGCTTTGGATTTTTAATATGATGGCCTTAAATGGTAATTAGATCATTTTAAAGGTTAATGGACATTAATAGACAACCATTATATGTTTTTATATGTTTATAATAAAGGTTATATTAGTAAATTGATTAATTAAGTTATAATAAGTAAAACAAAATCAAAATTATTCTTTTATCATCTTCCTTGGCCAAATATTAAGAGAAGAAAAGCCAAAGCTTTAGGTTTTCATTCGGCTAGGCTAATTCAAGCAATTAAGATCAAGAAAAGAGGAATCCAGAATTAGATCGGAGGAAAGGCAAGATTATCGAGTAATTGACTCATTTCGCCATTTTTGTACTCGAGGTAAGTTCGTATGTGACGATTTCTTTATAAATGTATGTTAAATGCTTTGATATTGCCTAAACTGTGATTATGAGATTTTTATTAATGTTTGAATTGTAAATACGATTCTACGGATATATTTGAAGATGGAATCGACAAGCTAAAAGTCCCAGTTGAACCTTAAGAATAGATTTTGGATACTGATGATATGTTATAAGATGATATACTAATTTGGCTTCGGGCCATGCATATCGGATGTGTTGGCTTCGGGGCCACGATATTGGCACTACGGGTGCGAGTGATACCTTGATTTGGCTACAGGCCATGGTATAGGCATTTCAGAAAGAAGTTACCTTGATTTGGCTACGGGCCATGGTATAGGTACTCCGAGATAAGTTACATTGATTTGGCTTCGGGCCATGGTATAGGTACTTATCGATTGAGATTCTTGAGTATCCGAATTCTATTTCGAATGTTTCAACGGGTAAATGAATGATCTGGTTGAGAAAGAGGTTAGTACGAGGTGATACAGGTACGTACAGAACCTATTCGAGTATTAAATAGAGGAAGTTGATGAAATGGTATTTGATCATGTTTTGAGACATGAAAAAGGTTTGTAGTTAATGTGTATATGGTGATGTTATGTAAATTTTGTTGATTTGCATTTATTTGATGAATTAAGTTATTCACATACGAGCTTACTAAGCTATGAAGCTTACTTTGTGTTATTTTTCTATGTTTTATAGAGAATCAAGGCTAGCTCAGATCCGAGAGTCGTCGGGAACATCATCGCACTATCTGACATTTATTTGGTACTTTTGAGTTGTGTATATATGGTATATGGCATGTATAGGCTACGTTGTATTTTGGTTGTGAATATAGCCATGAGAGTTGGCTTGTAAATAATGTTAATATGGTTGTGTGTTTAGCTATTAGAAATGGCTTGTAAATGCATATGCTTTGGTTGTATATATAGCCATGGGTGATGGCTTATTTTGGTATGTTTAGTATGAAAATGGTTATGGTTTTATAGTTGCAAATGGTTAAATTGATTTATGGAGTTTAATGCTTGAGAAATGCTTTGGTGAAGTATGATTTTAGAAGTTGAGTTGATAAGTATTTAAACAGGTATTTGGTAATGAATTGAGTATTGAATTTGGTTGAAATGGATATGGTATGATTGGTGCATTTGAATGATGATTTTGGCTGCTTAGTTGTGTGATGAAATGGTACTATTTTGGTTGTTTAGGTGAGCATGAGTAAGTGTGGCAAATTGGCTTTACAAATTGCCTATTTTTGTCCACACGAGCAGAGACACGGGCGTGTGTCTCAGCCGTGTGCGACACACGGTCATGTTACACAGCCGTGTGTCCCCTGGTGTTGATATTAAATGAAGTCAGTATGCTTCACACAGTCTCACACACGGGTGTGTGACCGACCGTGTGGTACAAGTCAGTATATCCCCCTAAATGGCACACGGCCTAGCACACGGGCGTGTGACTTGGTCGTGTTGCAAAAGTCAGTATTGTAACAGTCTGATTTAGACCCTAATCAGAACAGTGGTTTCGGGACCACGAATTCGAGTCTGAAAAATATTTAAATAATATTTTCCGTGTTAATTATATGTGAATTAGTATGTGTGAAAGTTTCGTGTAAAAATTTGATTGTTTGTGTGCTTAATTAAATAAAAGGACTTAATTGCATAAAATGTAAAAGTTACAAACTATAGTGAAAAATGCTTAGTTGATAGTGGCTTTTTAATATGGAGTCCTTAAAAGGCAAAAAGCCCATTTTTAAGTTAGTGGACTGCATGATGACTAATAAACCAAGGTTTATATTTTATGTTATTAGTTAATAAAGGTTAAAAATGTAATTTAGAAATTTTTAAACATATGTTATTATTATAACAAATTAAAAAGCCATTATCATTTCTCTTCCATCACCGAAACTAAGAAAAGAAAAAGAGCTTAGGAAAGCTTTAGGTTTCGGCAACAAATTAGCTTGAATAAGGTATGTTTAGTTTTCGGTTTTTGATAATTTTTACGTTTTTGTAATCGTTGCTTCGAATGCTTCAAGACCCATGCTTGAATTTTTGATTTTGATGAAGATTTTAAAATGTGCCATTGATGAGTTTATGAGTTTTATGATGATAGTTGATGAATTATGAAATATATGTGTTAGATTAATGTGTTTTGTCTTTGGATTTTTGATGAATTTGAGTAATTTGGACTAAATTGCAAAAATAAATTTTTGAGGGACTAAAATGTGAAAAAAATGAAATGTATGGACTTGTATGAGGACTAGGAACATTCGGCCCTTAAGGTGTATAGTCAAATTTTGTGTAATTTGTGTTTTGTGCAAATAGGACTAAATTGTTAAAAGTGTGAAATATTAGTGGCAAAATGGTAATTTGCCCATTTATGTGTTTTTGGACTAAATTGAATGAAAATATATTTGAATGAGCTTAATTTGAATATGTTTAGATCAAGAACCAAAGAAAACGGACTTGGATCGGGGAAAAACGAAAATAGTCAAATAGCTAGTTTTTGTCGTCCTTCGATATCCGAGGTAAGTTTTTAAGCGATAAAACATCGTAAATTATGTACGTAATTTAGTATATGCTGTTTTGGAAACGATGGAACAATATGTAATCCTTAGCCGAATGGGAATATTCAAAGAATTTGATATGATTAAGTTTGTTTTGTTTGAAATATATTAGAATGTTTGTACAAAGATTATGAAGTGCATTAAAGGGTTGATATTATGAAATATGTGAGTGAGACAAATTGAAAGTATCGTATTTCAGGCCGTGAGCCTAGCAAGCCTTGGGCTGGTGAACTTAATCGGGCTTTGTGCCTAGCAGGCTTAATGCCGGTGATTGAATATCAGACCTCGGGTCTAGCAGGCTTAGTGCCGGTGTGTGATTCAGGCTTATGCCTAGCAGGTTTTATACCGATGATATAATTACAAGCTTATGCTTATGAAATTTTCGAGTGGTGGTGGAAATTGAGCAACTTAAAATTTAGCTAAATGATTTGGTTATGTTCGGCCACCAAGGTATGTATATATATATATATGATGTTTTATTGAATTTTGAATATTTAGCCATGAGGGTATGAATAAAGGTAATACTATAGTTGAAATTGCATATTCGGCAAAATGAGTAAGTACATAAATGATGCTCAATTTTGACCTTACATATTCAGTCATATAGATTATGCATGGTTGTGATGTGATATTTAATTTTCTATAATCGATTAAATAAGTGATTTTGGCTTAATAAGTTGATGTTTGATTCACGAGCCCAAATGTGTGATTGTAAGTATTGCTCAAATGTGTGATTATATGTATAATCGAGTTAATGTCTTTTTGAGATTGAAAAGTTGAATGACAAATAGGTTAAATGTACATTAGTTGCTTTCGAGCAAAGTAGCCCTTGTGTATAAGTATAGGTTATAAGGAAAATATGAAATGATATGGTTGGGATAATATACTACATAAATGCTAAAAGTTGGTTCGTCTTTAATGTTTGATGATTTATATGAATGTTAATTTTGCTTAAAACTTACTAAGCTAAGTTAGCTTACTCTGTGTGTTTTGTGATTCTGTTTTATAGATTTTGTTGGAAAGCTACGAGCTCGGGGGATCGTCGTCGAAGTCATCCACACTATCGACTTATTTTGGTACTTTTAAAGTTTGGATTTAGAACTTAAGGCATGTATAGGCTTGCTTATAACTTGGATGATGTTTGAAAGTTGTAAATATAAGCCATGCGAAAATGGCTTGTTTTTAAATGCTAATGATCTAATGTTTAATTAATCTTAATCTAGTATGTGCGTATGTTTTGCTTGGATTATGAATTTGGTTGTGATATAATTCATGTTAAGTATATATATGTTTTGATATGAAGTAACCATTTATGATTTATTATTAGCTCTTTTGGAAAGTTGACATATGTGGTTGTTGGATATGTTTGGGTTATGATTTGATAAAGACTTAATATTGAAATGTATATTTGAAACATGAATCAATTTTGGAGATCATTTATATTGTAAACTTTGTATTCGGCAAGGTGATGAAATTATAGGTTATGTACTTTGGTTGGTAGATTCGGATTTGATATACATATGTGCACGTGTATAAAAAGTTTAGATTTATGGGTTTCGGATTATGGGAGATATATTTGGTCTTATTTATTCGACCATGTTCTTATAAATGAAATAATCTATATATTGTTTAGATGTGTTGCATTTGGTATGGAATTTTGATATATCTTAGATTTGGTTAAACAAGGTTTATACAAATATATATATATTTATGTTTAGTTTTGATAATTGATAACTTGCTTTGGTAAAGTGATTATAAGCATGTGCAAATTTTTGGTTAATGTAACTTAAATGACCAAATGAATAGTAACCTTTGTTATTTGATGAAAAATGCTTATATGTGAATTTGGCTAAATGGATGTAAGATATGTACGATATTGTTTAAGCGTACTATGAAAGTACATTACACATAATGCATTCGGATATGACCATATGAACAGTAAATATTTGTTATGACTTGTGCTATGTTCGGTAATGCCTTGTAACCCTAATCCGGCGACGGATACGAGTTAAGGGTGTTACAAGTATACCCTACAGTTTTAGCACGGCCTAGTACACGACCTAGCATACGGGCGTGTGTGGCCACTTCGAAGGGTACACGGGCTAGACATTCGGGCGTGTGGTCGGCCGTGTGACCCAAGTCAGTATGTATGCCCTGTTTCCACACGGCCTGTGACACGGGCGTGTCTAAAGCCGTGTGAGGCACACAGCCTGTTCACACGGGCGTGTGACCCCTGAATGATTGAAAAATTTCTAAGTTTTCCAATAATTTTGTATGTTATTGGTTTAGTCCCGAATCGCTTCTAAAGCATGTTTAAGGCCTCGTAGGCTCTTATAAGGGACAATGTGTTTGTGTTGAATGGTATTTGAGTATGAATGCATAAATGTTTGAGTATTGGATGTTAAATGATGTGTATTGATCGGTAATACCTCGTAACCCTATTCTGACGGTGAATACGGGTGAGGGGTGTTACATTAGGTATGTTTCTAAAGTTTTTCATTAAGGGTATTTTAGTAATTTGGTAATTAAAATGAATTAAAAAGCAAAAAATCAAGCCAAAATTTGTCCATCTTCTTCCTCATGGCCGAAATTCGCAAGGGGGAAGCCACAGCTAGGGTTTGGCCACTTCCAAGCTTGATTGTAAGTCCGTTCTAGCCCCGTTTTTAATGATTTTTATGTTTTTGAAATCCTTGTAACATGATCTATCTATTTCTACCACCAATTTGAAGAGATGTCAAAGTCTAAAATTTTACCCATGTTGAACATGTATGTATTTTGATGTTTGATGGTGGAAAATGCATGTTTGTTGTTTGTTAAACAACTTTTGCTAAGTGATTTTCGGTAAAAATGCCAAAAAGAACTTGTTTGTAAAAGTTGTAAAATGAGTAGTAAAAGTGTGAATAAATGAAAAATGTGGGCTGTTATGAGCATGATATAGGTTCGACTAGGCTTGGGTGTAATGAAATTGAATGAAAATCATTTTACGAGCCTAGGGACTAAAATGTAAAATGTCAAAAGTTTAGGTGCAAAAATGTAATTTTTGCCATAATGTGATTTTGGGCTGATTTGAATAGTATAATGATTAAATAAGTTAAATGTGATGTTATAGATCAAGAAAAAACAAGATTCGGGATTAGAACAGGGGAAAAACAAGTATTTGACGGTTAGGTCATTATTTGCCGTTTCTATGCCAAGGTAAGTTCGTATGTTTAATAAGCATTAAATTATATGTGTATAAATGCTTGATTGATATAATTGTGGTAAATGCTACATTATTGAAATGAAATGTGAATGCTATTGAGTACGATACTACAGAAATGACCGACGGAGATTTGATACAACGAAAGTCCCGGTTGAACATTAGGAATAGATAGGATACAAATTTCATGACATTAAGGTTACTGTGATTACGTGTAAGACCATATCTAGGATATGGCATCGATATAAGACTTCGTGTAAGACTATATCTGGGATATGGCATCGATATGAGACTTCGTGTAAGACCATAGCTGGGCTATTGGCATCGATACGAGATTTCATGTAAGACCATATCTAGGATATGGCATTGGTACGGTACTATATGTACGAGATTCCCGAATATCCTTTAGTATTCCAAATGGTTCAACGGGAAATTCAACAAGTATTTCAAATGAGAGAAAGCGTATGTAAGTATTACGAATTGGTACCGGTATGTACGTAAAGTCTATAAGCATTGACTTCATGAAATTGTGAGTTCATGATTTCCACAGTGATGTTTTTGTGAAAACCTTGTGATTATTGGTCAATACTTGTGATGTATGAAATACATGGTAAATTCGATTGACGATTATGTGTTTGGCTTTCGGGCTAAATTGAGTTATGATATAGCATGTTTTATTCACACAAATTGTATTTTATCGGATATGAGAAAAAGGGAAGTTTGGCATAATTGCCTATTAAAAAGGTTATGGAAGTATAGGAAGATAAGAGATTAGCAAATTGAAAGATGTTAAAGTATATGCTTGAAATGTAATTACTCATAATTAATTTGCATCGTTACTATGAAGTTTGAAATGATTTGTAATTACTGTAATCTGTTACAAAGGAGAGATTATGGTTGTTAGGCTAATGCCAAGATATGTTAAATTATGCTTATAAGTTGATAGAGTAAACATTAGGACTGAATGAAAATTATAACTGTCAGCTTTATAGCAATTTGTATTATCTTTTGTTTAAATTGTTGAACTTGATAAAAGATTTGTAAGAGTTGCTTATTATTTTTGTTAGGACTTACTAAGCTATATAGCTTACCACCTTATTTTCCCATATCTTATAGGGTTATTAAGCTAGCTCGGGTTGGAGATCACCGGAGATCCTATCACACTATCAAGCTATCATTTTGGGTATAAATGAATTCAAGCATTTTAAGTCTATGGCATGTATAGGGACTAGGCCAATTTGTTATGTGTGTCATTATTAATTTGGCCATATGTGTTAGCTTGTAATTGTTAATGCTTCATCTTATATATAGCCATGAATGATGGCTTATGTTGATCATAAGTTTATTCATATCTTAATGCCCTATTGTGAATGTGAAATTAGTATGTTTTTAACAGGCTAAGTATGATGTTTTAAGCATGATAAATGATGGTATAAGAATGACATGTTATTGTCTTGTTTGTGGTTGTTTGGTTGCATTTATATGCTTGAATTTGTGCCATGTGATGTTGTGTAGATGTGTGCAAGTAAGGGTGGCAAAATGGCTTGGTAAATAGCCTTGTTTTTGTCCACACGGGTAGACACAAGGGCGTGTGTCTAGGCCGTGTGTGGCACACGGTCTACCCCACCGGCATGTGTTTCGGCCGTGTGTCCCCTGCACTTTAATTTTGAAAAACAGAATGTCCAGAATTGAGCACACAGGTAGGGACACGGGCGTGTGTCTCAGCCGTGTGTGCTACACGGCCTAGTACACGGGCGTATGGCATGGCCGTGTGGAACAAGTCAAAAAGCATCCTAATTTGAACACAGTCTGAAGCACGGGCGTGTCCCAGGGTCACACGGGCGTGTCCCTTGGACCACACGAGCATGTGAGCCTTGTAACATGTAAAATTTTCTAAGTGTTGTAAAATTTTCGGTTTAGTCTCGAACCACTTCCAATACATGTTTTGGGCCTCGTAGGCTCGTATAAGGGACTTTATGATTGAATATGGATGGTTTTAATTTGGATGCAAATTTTATGATTCGGAATTGTGTGATTGCTTGTGTTATAAGTCCAGTAATGCCTTGAGCCCTGTTCTGGCGTTAAATACGGGTAAGGGGTGTTACAGATAAGTCATACCATAGCAAGAGAGTTCGTTGAATCCCACTAACTAAACATTGAATCAATGGGTTCAGGTTTCGACGTTGTACCGGTGATGTATCCATGCAAGCCACAAACCTTGATAAACAACAAGCAAGACCTTGACCAAGCAAGGTAATTATGTCCATGAAGCTTCACAAGACTAATTTGCGACCAGAGATTATCGGTTGGAATCACGAGCTTCTCATCCTTAGACATAATGCTAGAAAAAAAAACAACTAATACCAAAAAAGTTGCTTGGAAAATTAGGGAAAAAAGAACACCCAAAAAGAATACAAAAGAGATCCAAAAAACAAACTTAGCAAAAAAACACCACCACTTAGAGGACAATGACTGGAAGGGAGTAGAGAGCACAACGACGACGTCGAAAAAAACATGACGATAGCAGGTGAATGCCATGCGCGGCACCTGAAACAAAGTGGCAGAAGCTTCCGACAACGCGTGAGGCCCACGCGCAGATCTTCTGGTCATCGAATTTTGGGGTTTCATCGACAAGTGGATGCCGAATCCAATGGTGCTAGGGTCGAAAGTACCAATTTTGTGTTTCTAGAATTTTTTTTTGGATCAAATTTTAAAATTAGAAAAAATCCCAAAAAATCGGATAAAAAATTGATACCATGATGAAATCAGAGATGAATACTCTAATGTATTGAAGAAAAACTCACTCAAAAGTATGTATTTCTTAGAAATATGTACGACCATATATACATGATGTATTGAATCAATTAAGGAAAGAATATCTCTAAATAAAATCCTTAAAAGGCAGTTGTAATCTCTAAAGTTATGCTATTCAATGCTATCAAATAATCAAAGATTCTCAATATTATTCTCTTCAATTTTATTCTTTTCTTATAAATTTTAAATGGCAAATCAACTTATTCGTTTGAACGACAAGCATATCTTGGACGTTCACTTGCAAATGATAAGAAACTTTATTAAATTGTTTAAACTTAAATAGTTAATTATTATGATTTTTAGATTATTAATTTTTTATGTTTATATACTCAACCTAAAGATCAAATTTTGGAGACGTACATAAACAATTTAAGCGAAGGTGCACTGGAGGTCATTCATGGACACTTGCGATATGCAAGCTTTTTATACGCAGCTCACATGCTTAGGCGGACTAAATTGGATCCCCCACTCATAAATGCTTTGGTCGAGAGATGGAGACCAGAGACGTACACGTTCCATCTTCCCTGCAGCGAGTGTACAATTACACTCGAAGACATTATCTTACAACTCGGTCTACCGGTCAATGGGGTGTCGTTATGGGGCCAGTTGTTAGTGCCGATTGGAGTGCAACATGCAAGAAACTACTAGGTAAGGTGCCAAACAAGTTTAGGGGTAGCCGAAATGAGATAAGATGGTTGGAGAATAACTTCTAAACTATCGAGGCTTCAGCGAGCGACATTGAAAAGGAACAATTCGCGCGCTCATTCATCTTGAGGTTGATCAAGGGTCTGCTAATGCCAGATAAATCTCGCAATTTGGTGCATTTGAGGTGGCTACTGCTACTAGATGACTTGAAGGAATTAAGACGACTTAGCTGGGGATCAGCGGTGCTGGCGACATTGTACCGATAAATGTATTGAGCGACGATACCAGATAAAGCTAAAATCAGCGATTGTATGCTTCTTCTCCAATTGTGGGCATGGTATCGGCTACCATTTTTACAGTCCTGAGTGGAACTCCCTTATGAATTCTCACTCGTCATATGGTAAAATTCATCCTACATTATCATTATCATTTTTATTTTTCATTATTGTAATTTCGAAATAACATATTATTTGAATAGGTGAAACAACTTCACGAGACACAGCAGTATATCGACTGAGCTTGCAAATATCTGACTAGCTCTAGACCAAAAAATTGAAGATGAGGTTCATTTATGAATTTCAAAGTTATATAATACGTATTCAAACACTTGAAATTAAATATTACGTACGTTCTAAAAATTATAAATTCGTAATGCAATTTGTCTGGATGCCATATACGAATCCGATGATTCAAGAATGCGTCCCGGTTGAATTTTTTGCCAATCGCAACATCTAGCACATCAAAGTGCCATTGGTCATTTTTGTGATGGTTGAGATGCAAAAATTCAACCGAGTCATAGGGCAGTTCGAGTGTACGCAACGTATTCTGTCGTCACTTTAGGAGCTTGATGACCTACACAAAATTAACTTGTGGGGGAGACTCGAGGAAGATTGACCAATATTCCACAATAAGTACATCGAGATGTGGGAGCGTAGGTACAATTTCTTGCCAACGCGTGAATCATTTCTCATATCGGAGTTGGCGACGTCTCCAAATTACATGGATTGGTTTAGGCATAATGACAAATCGTATCTACTGCCGGCTTCAGAGAGGAGTAGGCAACATTGCCATAGGAGGCCAAGACGATGGCCCATCAATCCTAGGTCGGGAGGCGGAGACGCGACAGGATTGACATCTGTTCTATTTTCATTGGAGGACTCGATTGTCATGCAACCTCCCGATCAATATGGTTCATTTATTTTTTCTTCTAACCCAGTTTTTTTTCATAACCATCACAACACGTACACTCATTCCTCGTATCATCACCTTCAGTTTCGGTTTATTTTACACAACCACCACATCATGCACAATCATTCCCTACATCAACACATTCAGCACCAGTTTATTTTACACAAGCACCACAACACGCCCCATCATTCCCTGCATCAACACATTCTCTAGGGATATATTATGCACAACCGTCACACACCGTACCATATTACATGCTAATCTCACCAACAACACCAACGCATCCAATATCGTCTTCAATTCCTACTTTCAATCCGCAATTGGGCCACGTAACACCATATAGTGGCCCGTCGACGGTGTCGTAAACACCCCCAGCATCTTTGTTCTATTGAGGTGGGTCATCCTTGCAACTGCAGACTCAACCTGAGGGGATCCACGATGGGCGGCTAGGACATGATCACAGTCAACCATAGAGGAAGGAGACGAAGTCAGCAATCAAATCCGACGTGCATGTCAAGGTGAAGTCGAAGTCAACAAGCAGCCGCCAAACCAAATAGTGCGATAGAACCCCAGGCGTGCCTGACGCCCACTTGGTTGTGGTACACATTCGGGACGCCTATGATTACGTTATTCTGTAATTTTGTAATTTTTTTTATATATTTTGTTTTACATCTAAAATTTACACTTATTTACATGTACGAAACAAATTTATTAAATTGGTTTGATTTGTATGCAATCAAGTTATGAGTTTAAAATTTACAATTTTAGTTGAATTTTACAATTCCAATAACTTGAATAATTCGATTAACAAATTTTATATGTAAAAATGATAAAAATTTCAAAAAAAAAAATAAAAAATAAATATAAAGAAAGTTAAAAAAATCTAAAAACTTTCTAGAATAATAATTGTAGGGACCTAACTAAGTTAATTAATGAATCAAGTTTATCATACTAAAGTATTTTTTTTATTTTTCTTTGAAAAAGTTTTCAAATATACGTGCTTTCAAATTTATGTGCTCTAACATGGAGTTAGTTATACTGGCACAAGATTATAATTTGACATGTTTAATTTTTTTAATTTAACTCGAACAACTTCACTCAATTTGACTTGACTTGAATTTCATTTCACTTGGCTCGATTAAAAAAAAATTGTAAATCGAGTTAGGACGATAAAATATGACTCGTCAACTCGATTAACTCAAAATTTTTCACTCAATTCAACTTGATTCGATCAAACACTCACCCCTACTTTACAAGAAAAATTAATGAATAAACGAATAAGTTAATGTTCTCACTGCATGAGTTAGTGTTTTAATTAACTCTTCTACACTTCAATAATTAATGTTAACTTTGGCATGCGAGTTCTACACGTGTGATTTCTACATTTTCTTCCATCAACTTTATCCCGAGAATCTCGGGTTGTAGGGGCTCAGAAGCAATCAACTTTTGTGGTTGAAATGGCCAAAGAGAAAACGCTCCCTGCAAGGGGCATTTTCATCTGACATGGTAGTGAAAACGCTTCCTACATGATGCGTTTTCAAGCCACATGTCTAACATGTCAGAGGAAAACGTCCCCTGCAAGGAGCGTTTTCTCTCTGGCCATTTCAACCACTCCAATTTGATTGCTTTTGAATGCTACAACCCAGGATTCCCGGGATAATTTTTTTCCTTTATACCCCACCCCGTCCCCTATATAAATGCCCATTCTTCATCCTCCTACTCATCACATCTCAATCTTCTCTAAATTGTTTTTTTCTTCTTCTTGCGTGTTGAAAATTTCAGGTTTAAAGGTTTATTTCTCTCTCGCTTTGAGGGTACCGTAGTCATAGTTTTAAGTTGTGTTTGGGTTCACGGTGATTTCATGGAGCTCGGTAACCTACAAATTTCACATGTTGTGTGAGTATAAAGCTAGCACCTGAGAGTCGGGATCGCTTTGCAACTCGAGGTCCAAGTTGACGGTGATTATACCGTCTCGGGTTGAAATGTAACTAAGGCTTCAAGTTTACAATGGTTATGCTGTCAATGGATTACACATAAATGGGGTCGTAACTGGCAGTGCTAATGAAGGAATGACAACGAGTCTTCTCGTCAGAAGAGCTCGTTTTATAAAACTCAAACATATGTGTGATGAAGGAAAACGCAAGGGACCTTCCAATATAATCGAGTTATTCATGTTGTCCATCTCCATCGAAGGCAGTGACCTTGTTAATATAGCCTGTTACACCCCAATGCTGTCACAAGTTATAATAATGGGATCATCGCCTTCGGTGATGGTGGATAAGACGCATTACTTGATTGTACTAAAATGCCACTGTGTTTTTCTTCCTCATATTTATATTTGTGTTTTATAAAGCATCCTCTTCTGATGAGAAACTCGTTGTCATGCCTACATAACCACCGTTAACTACAACCTTATTTATGCTCCATCCCTTGACAGCATAATCTTTGTAAACTTGAAGCCCTAGTTACACTTCCACCCCAGACTGTATAATCACCATCAACTGGGACATTGAGTTGCAACGCGATCCGACTTCTTGGGTGATGGCTCCATACTCACATGGTAGATAAAATTTGTAGGTTACCTAGTTCCACAACACCGCCGTAAATTCAAACCCTCTTTAAAATTGTAACCATGTCTATCTCAAACATGGATAAAAATCAATCTACAAATTTCTAATTTCCAACCGCAAGAAAAAAATAATTTTTACTTAAGTGAAAACGCATCCTACCGGGCGCGTTTTCACACATTTTTCTTTCTCTCTCCAAAAACAGCGTAGGTCGATAAATTTTTAAAGTTTTAGCCTAGGTTTTCAATTATTTTTTTCAGCATATTTATAAAAATTAGCCTGAGAAGGGGTTATGTCGACTTTGAATTTAAGTAATTGAAGTAATTTCTCTTTTGACTTTTCAGACAAAAAGATTCTTTTACATAAAAATAATTATAGTTAATAATTGATTAAAATATGCTCTAAATCTTTATATTTTTGTACATTTAAAATTTAAATCTTCTATTTTTATTTTAAAGATTTTAGTCCATTTACTATTCAAATTTAAATGTACGAGTTCAATTGTTAACAACGTTAAAATTTTTGGTTAAATTTGAGTCCATTACAATGTTATTTTTCAAGTGAATATTTCTTTTATTTTAAAATATTATATCAATAAATTTAATAAAATGATTTAATGATACTAATAATTAAACTTCAATATAAAAAATAGAATAATTGAATTTCTAAAAATAAAAATAAAAAAATTAAATTTCAAATCAGGAGTGTAAAGAGGCAAATTATTTTGTGAAGCTTCTAAAGGAACCATTGGGCCATATTCCTCTTTTGTTCGGCTTTAGACGTTTTTGTAAAGAAAGAAAGTTCACGGCCTAGTGATTAATTAGCACAAAAAAGTATGGAAATTTTATGAATCCTAATATACCCACTAAAACCATCAAGTTAAGTAGAGACGAAAATCGAAAATATTTCTTTTCTTTTTTTGAGAGAGAGAGACAGCCGGCGGGAAGGCGTCGAGATCGGTAAGATTAATCACTCCCCACTTCCCATTTCTCATTTTTATCGCTCTTCTCTGACATTTTCAGCTCTCTTTTTTAACAAAAAAAGAAAGATATATTGATTATTTAGTTACTAATTTGGAGTTATGTCACCTTCCGATCTTACAGTGCCTGCCATTTTCATTTTCCAAATTTATAGTTCCATTTCCATTTTTTCTTTCTACATCCAAAATTTCTTTGAAACTTTGTGGATTTGAATTATTTATTTTTGTCTGGGACTGATCTGTTCATCAAATTTTATCTGTTTTAATTACTTGTAAGTATTATTGAATCATGAGATTTAAGGACAAAAGATTTAATTTTTATTTGAAATGGTCTACTGTGAACTTTTTCAGATTTAAACTAGTCAGTTGAAGCTGCCAGGCGTTGGAACACGATGTCTACGGTTGAAGCACCACTGTATCCAATAGCTGTCCTGATAGATGAGCTAAAAAATGACGATATCCAACTTCGTTTAAACTCGATCCGTAGGCTTTCGACAATTGCACGTGCTCTCGGGGAAGAGCGAACCAGGTCGGAATTAATTCCATTTCTCAGTGAAAACAATGATGATGACGATGAGGTGCTTCTTGCAATGGCTGAGGAGCTGGGAGTGTTTATTCCCTATGTCGGGGGTGTTGAGCATGCCCATGTTTTGCTGACGCCTTTGGAAACCCTTTGCACTGTTGAGGAAACCTGTGTAAGGGACAAAGCTGTTGAATCATTATGCAAAATTGGATCTCAGATGAGGGAGAATGATTTGATTGAGTGGTTTACTCCTTTAGTTAAGGTTAGACTTTTCATATCTTGATTTGGTGTTATTTATTTCATTGCTGTATTTTCCTACTGTTTAGTGAGGTTTAGTTTCTGTTTACCATAAAACTCTCAATAAGGATTATTAAGTGCTTAATTTACATTGAAAAAAAAAAGCTTTTTTGTTGCTTAAGCTGTGTGCCAAGAAACTGTTCGGTGTAGGTTTGAAATTGAGTTTCTGATTTAGTTAAGCAAGCTATGGTAACAGGAGACAATGAATTTTGAAACCCTTTCAACTTTCAACTATTTGTGAAACATTTTTCATGTGAAGGACAATGAAAACAATAAAAGAATGGAATTTAAATAATAGTAAAGGTAGCTTGTTTTATTATTAAAAGTATTCAAAATGGTTCTGTCTAAAGGCATTCTCCCTCAAAATAAAAAGCTGGCCCTTCCATACTGAAAACTTTCACATTGTCGCTTTAAAATATCATTTCCAGTTATAGTTCACTTACATAACCAAACATGCTTAAAACATAAAATTACTTAACTGTTAATACGTAATATTTAACACTTAATAATATCACCGGAGACCCATCTGCAGCTAATATGGCCATAGTGGATAATAGTGAAAAAGAAAATAAGAAAACAGACTCATTTGATGGACTGGAGTTACTCCCACATAGACATTACCTGTAATCAAATCCTACATGGATTATGTGTATTTCTTTGAGCCATTCTAGTTTGGCACCATTCTATTTTTTATGCAAACTACTCTTGGCTGCCATCCTTTATGGTTCCAATTTTTAAATTTTCAGAGGCTGGCTGCTGGAGAATGGTTCACAGCTCGAGTTTCAGCTTGTGGGCTGTTTCACATTGCTTATCCAAGTGCCCCTGAGATGTTGAAAACAGAATTACGGTCTATATACGGTCAACTATGTCAAGATGACATGCCCATGGTACGAAGGTCTGCTGCGTCAAATCTGTGGAAATTTGCTGGAACAGTTGAATCTGCTCACTTGAAGGCTGACATCATGCAAATGTTTGAGGATCTTACACAAGATGGTAATTTGAATGGTTTAGACATGCCTGGTTGAGGAAAACCTCTGTAGTTTTTAGCTTACATTATTTATCTTTCCACACGTGGATGCTGGTTCTGTGCTTCCTCTACTGCCGCCTGGTTTTTAGTAATTGACTTCGTTTCCTTACTGAGGTTTTGTCAAGTATTCTTTAGGCCATCTTGCTCAAAAACAAAATTGATTTTTGTTTTCCATATTGAATGTACTTGACTAGTTTGTTAATTACTTGGTAATAGGCTAGCAGTCTTGCTTGACTTGTTATCGAATGTTGATGCAGGGCTTTCTTTTTTTTCTTTGCATCAAATTATAATAAGTGTGCCATGTAGAATATTGATGGATGTAAACTTAGCAACAAATAAAAGGTTAATCATCCTCCCAAGACTGCTTCAACCTGCAAGCGATTTATGGGATATGGACATAGGGGAGGAAACCTGATAGCTTTGCAGGCAGGGTCTAGCATCAGAATCATAGATTTATCATGCTGGAGTGTTGCAATGATAGATTCCTGATAAAACTGATATTATTAGTGTTTTTTTAATGGTTATAGTAAAAGCATTAGTAGCTGAACTGGTATATTTATTCATTTAGTTTTTATGTATCTTACATTTATTTTTCATGAGTTCACACAAGAAACTTCTATAAATTTGTGTATCAGATCAAGACACAGTTCGATTATTGGCTGTTGAGGGATGTGCTGCTCTTGGAAAGTTGTTAGAGCCCCAGGATTGTGCTGCACGCATTCTCCCTGTAATTGTTAATTTCTCCCAGGTATATGTGTAGACACTTAATGTGAATTTCACTATTTGTCTCATTTAAATTTAAATTTGTGTGAGTTTTACAAATTTTATTGTCCTTTTCTTTTTATATAATATTGTGTGCCATGTCTTATGGAAAAGTTAAAACTGTTGATAACCTTATGTTTACAGTTGCCACATGCTTTTGTAGCAGGTTATTTGTATTTCTTCTACTAATAATTTAATAATTCTTTTAATGCTGTATGATCTATTGGTTATCATATTAAAAGTGCATGAAGCTGTGGTTACATGATATGGAGGTTGACTTTTGGAAGTCAGTCCTTAAGAAGTGACCAGAAGACTTTATTCTGTTGCATGGCAATATTTATAGTGTAGTTATACTGCTGTTTTGATCTATTTTCATGATCTAATAAACTCTTTTAAGTGACCAGAAGGGTATGGGGGTGCAAATGCTATTGAGTTTCCTGAGTTTTCTTTTGCATATAAAAGATTCTGTGATGATTTTAGGAATCTTTGGCGTCAAAACAGTTTTGTGGATTCTATGTGCTCTTATATTTGCTCTATTTCTTGTCACTAACAGGATAAATCTTGGCGTGTGCGTTATATGGTTGCAAATCAATTATATGAACTTTGTGAAGCTGTGGGACCAGAGCCTATCAGGTATTTATTTATTGCAAAGCCGCTAATAAAATATACCATGTGATATAGATGGAATTTTGCCCCTGTACCATTATCAGTCCTGCTAACCTAAGGTGGAGTTTTTTTGGTGACTTCTTATACATGTTGATTGTCTTTTCAGGGCTGATTTGCTTCCTGCATATGTGCGGTTACTTCGTGATAATGAGGCTGAAGTTCGCATTGCAGCTGCAGGAAAAGTAACTAAATTTTGTCAAATTTTGAGTCCAGAACTTGCAATCCAACACATTCTTCCATGTGTTAAGGTACATACAGTTATAATAAGAAGCTACCGATCCTCTATGAAAATATCTTATTGGAGAATAAGTGCTTTGTGTTTCATTTTATGTTAAATATATTGGCCATCTTCTTATTTCAATGCATTGCAATTTGCAAATACCTTTTACAGGAATTGTCATTGGATTCTTCCCAGCATGTCCGCGCTGCTTTGGCTTCAGTTGTGATGGGAATGGCTCCTGTCCTTGGGAAGGTAAGAGCATAGAGTAATTCCTTGATGAGGAAGTATCATAGAACGTAAGGGTTTTTTATGCTGGTAATGTATTATAGAGTAATTCCTCAATAAGGAAGTATCATAGAAATTAAAGTTTTTAACGCTGATAATGTATTATAGAGTTATTCCTCGATAAGGAAGTATCATAGAAAGTAAGGTTTTTTTTTGCTGGTAATTTATGACTAGTAAATACAAGCTAGAAATGATTGATTTTACCAATGTAAATTTCTCCTAGCAAGTGAGTTTGGATATAATGTCTTTTTATTTGTATTCTTTACTTGTGGTTGTCTTAACAGATTTCTCAATGTTGTGCTAGATGCATCAAGATTCTGGATTAAATTGCTTTTAGGGTTTATTGAACTCCATTTCATGGTCCTTGCAGGATGCAACAATTGAGCAGCTTCTTCCAATATTTCTCTCCCTTTTGAAGGATGAATTCCCTGATGTGCGGCTCAACATAATCAGCAAACTTGATCAAGTGAATCAGGTTAGCTGCAACTTAAAGCTTCAGTGCTGTTTTCTGTCTGTGCTGATCTGCTTATGTTTTGCTGCCTCAATTGCTTTGCTTTTGCTTGAAATTTCAACTTTTATTAACCATATAAACCAGTTGAAGCTGAATGGCAGCAGATTCTCAGGAGTGGTTACTAATAATGAATAGATTCAAGTTTTAATACAACTCTCTATTTACTAGTGTACATGCTTTTAGTGCATCCTAGGTGTAACCTTTATGATTGAAAGTAACTGCATTCTCTCAAGCAGCTATTAACTCTTACTGGCAGGTTATTGGGATTGATCTATTGTCCCAATCCTTACTACCAGCCATTGTTGAGCTCGCTGAGGATAGGCATTGGAGGGTTCGACTTGCAATAATTGAGTATATACCATTATTGGCAAATCAGTTAGGGGTTGGGTTTTTTGATGATAAACTTGGTGGCCTTTGCATGCAATGGTTGCAGGATAAGGTTTGTGTCTTTCTCCTATCTTGCATGGAACGCATGTTATTAGTCGTTGCCCAAAAATGTTTTCTTTGCATGTTGCCATATTTCTGTACTCTTTATCTTTCTCTTATAGTTTTTCACATTTTCTAGTTATTTCCTTAGAACCTTTCTGTATATCTAATATTTCTTTTATGAGTAGACTTATAGTTTTGGGCAACTATGCATTGAATAAAGATCCAGGACGAGATTCTCTAGTTATATTACTTTTGATGGCTTTAAGATGGGAAAGGAAAATTTCAAATAATTGAATATATTGTTGACTTTCTCATGAAATATTCTTTCCTTTCTAAGTTTTGTTTAGTTTGAAAATGCACAATTTCCAAGAAAGTGGTTATATAACCAGCATTTCAAGTTTTGTGGTAAATTGGAAGAGGAACATATTTAAGGGCAGCTAGGAGGGAGTAATATACAAACTGAGAACTCTATTTAATATGTGAATGCTTTTCTCATTGGATTATTAATTATTATACCCTGATCCAAACAATGGTATGATTTCTATCTTAAGCACTATTGTGCATTGTAATTATTACAGGTTTACTCTATTCGAGATGCAGCTGCTAACAATTTAAAGCGTCTTGCTGAAGAATTCGGCCCAGATTGGGCGATGCAGCATATTATTCCACAGGTCTGTCCAATAATATTGACAATTGATCTTCTTCACCCAAAAAGCAAGAAGTAAAAGCAGAAAAGTCATGTTTACTTTTACTATCGAAAGCAAATAAGAAGTGTAATCTGAAATTTAAACTGATGTCTGTCCTAGTCCTTCAGTCTCTGCTCTGTTTTATTAGCATTCTTATGGCCAAAAAATAAAATTTTATGCAGAATGGTTTCGTGAAAGCCGCCCTGCTAATCTGCACCTTTTCTCATTGGGTTTGACAGTTTTGTTTAATGTGAAAGTTGGGGGTGTTATCTGCACAGGTACTAGAGATAGCTAATGATTCTCACTATCTTCATCGGATGACCCTTCTTCGTGCCATTTCTCTTCTTGGTCCTGTTATGGGCTCAGAAATAACATGTTCTAAACTGTTGCCAGTTGTTGTCAATGCATCAAACGACAGGTTGGTTAGCAAAAAATTGATAATGAAGGTGTATTATGTATATAGTATTCCCCAGTTAGTGATGTCTTTAACTGTTTGCTCTCTGCAGGGTTCCCAATATTAAGTTTAATGTTGCGAAGGTTTTGCAGTCTCTGATTTCAGTAGTTGATCAGTCTGTAAGTATTCCAATTTTTTATTTCGATTGCTTTCGGCTCTGCCTTCTTCATAATTTTGTAATGAATTGTTGCAATAGGTGGTGGAGAAGACGATACGTCCATGCTTGGTAGAGCTGAGTGAGGACCCAGATGTTGATGTCCGTTATTTTGCGGTCCAAGGACTTCAGTCAATCGATCAGGTCACCATGTCAAGCTAGGCCAGACCACTTTATTGGAGGCTTTTTTATTTATTTATTTTTGTTCATAAACAAGCAATCCTATTGTTGTAAAAGGGATTGGGCTGAAAAAATGGCTACTAGCTCATGGTCATGGGAAATGAAGAACCAGAGAATCCCAAAAAATATTTCAAAGGGGGGTTGGTTGATCAACTTTACGTACCAAATAGGCAAATATTCATATTTTTATGGTTTAACCACTCGACTGATACGGTATCCGTCGTAGCAGTCAAGTCAAGAAGTTGTTATTTGATACCCTTAATTATTGTTTTCCTCTTAATTCAGACGATTTTCTTTTTAAAAATATAAATTCATTTAATTAAAATTATTTAGTACAATAAATTAAATTATCATAAAAGAAAAAAAGAATGTTATCAATCATGGCATGGCAAGAGGAGAGAAAACATGGCCTTATCAACTGTTTCGGATGATGAAATTATCAAGTTTTGAGATTAAAGGTGAAAAATTTTGTATTGGGGACCCATATTGAATCATAAATTTTTCGCTATTTAGGTAAAATTTTAAATTTATTTAATTTTTTAAAAAAAATCCTTGATCAGATTACATGAACTCAAATCATTTTCTTAGTCATGATTCAATGGTTTTGAAAGTGGAGTGTAAATACAAGGCCTGAATCATTCTTTCTAATCCACTTGGCTTCACCAACCAGTTCTCGAAGGGGTTTGTATTAAATAAATGCAATTAAGAGACAAACATGAACTAACATACAAAAAGTGGGACATTCAAAGATCCATTTGGAGACACTTAAAGTCATCAAGGTTTCTTTGGACCTGAAACATTGACCCTAAACAATGTTACTTCTTCTCCAGATTCTCCTATAAATTGTCCAACCATGCCACTTGCTCTTCAAGCCTTAATTTCCACCTTACTCCCAACTTCTCTTTTTCCCATGGACATGGACATGGACTATGAAGACGATGGTTTCTATGCTGAAATTAGAAGACAGATTCTACTTTTAACAGCTGAAGACGACGACGATTATCAACAAACTGAAACTAACAACTCCCCACCAACCAGGGGGGCTGCTAATCTATGTCGCTTAAGACATGCAAGTTATTTCAGTTGGTGTGCCGGCGAGAAAACGAACTCAGCTCCAACTTGGCTTTCAAATCTATGGAGAAATGATAATAGCAATAGAACTGGTACTGGAGTGTTCATCCCCCACATCAACAATTCCAGAAGATGGCGGAGGCCTTCAAGAATGCGCAAGAGAAAAAACACACAGGCCACAACCAAACAATCATGAACCAGACAGGAGAATATACATCTTAAGCTTTGTCGGTTACTTTCAAAGATCTAAATTTTAGTAATAATATGTTGTTAAATACTTTCAAGCATTAAAGTGTTCTACTTAACATACAGCGCTATTTAAAATAATGCCAACTTTATAGGCCAATATTGGAAAATTTTCTCACTTTAGTAAATGAAATTACAACCATAGCATAACCATCATGTTTCTACATGGCCATCCCATCACCTTCAATGGGTTGTGAAAGGAGGTGCAATATATGGCAGAACCGCATGAATATGTGCAAAAAGCATTAATGAAATCAACAAAAGCTTCATGGAATGAAAGAATTATCATTAGTTTCTGGGTCGGGCTAACCATAAAGAGCTAAGTGCCCGAAGGCGTGAGTTGTAATCACTAAAAACTAGCAGGGCTCGGGCTGCTTGGCGAGTGGTTAAAATCCGATGCATTTGCTGCAGAGTTTGGTGTCTCAATAGGTCAGCCTGGTGAAGGAAGTTCTCCAAAGTAGCAAGCTTGCTCATTGCAATAGCCATCTGGCTCATGTAATCTGCAACATTCCCGGAGGCAGTAGGACCCAAACATGCAGATGAAAGAGTGTCTACCAGAGCTTGTTGCAAAGCTTCCATTCCTTGTGATAAGGCATCTTCAGCTTGTTGGGAGGATTGCTGCAGATTACATATGCCCATTAATTGTTGGTCTGTCAAAGGCTCAAGGTAGTTTCCAAGTATCTAAAGTATCAAAATCAAAGAGCTGTCAAACAAAACGGATACTTCAAAAGAAAGATAATGGAATGAGAAAAATATCGAAAGAGTAAAACACCTTGAGAAGTTCGGAGGAACGGAATCCGCCCAACCACATAAAACACCTCTCTGCAGGTGTTTTCCACATGCCAGAAAGCATATGAAATGCATCTGCCTTTACACCAATGCTTTTTAGCTTGAAAACCTCATCATAATGTGCCATCACACTCTCAACAAGAATGCGCAATTCACTGTCTCCTAGATGAGAATTAAGACCTGATCTTAGGTCATTAATCAGCCGTTGATGTTCATTGAGCCAGTGAGCATAGTCCATGTCAAAGGCCAAGGCTGCTGGAAGTATAACCATTGAACCATGTGAGGAAATCATCTCTACAATATGTTTTATAAGCTATTGCTTTTATCTCTAATGGTCCCATTATACTGCACGATACTACAATCTACTACATAATTTACTACAATGCAGGGAATCTGGTCCTCCATGCAACATGATTAACTTCATCACTGAATATATGAGCATGCAGATGATAAGCAATGCTTGAGATCACAAGTTTAAAGCGTTGAAAAGCATTACCACATACAACTGGTACTGCCATTGGTGGCTAGTGCGTTTGCAGTTACCATGAACTAAAACTCTTACGGGATAGCTTATAGAGGAAAGAACGAAAAAAGAAGAAACTAGTTAAACACCATGAACAGACACCCAAAACAGTGTCGAAAACTTCCTCACCATTTCCACTAACAGAAAGGCCGTGGCCACCGGAAAGTCCAGACGCAATAAAAATACCCTGCATTAAAACATGAAGGTAATTAGACACAAAGATAGCTTTGGTTTATACACCAATTAAAATACCTTTTGACCTATGGGGTCGGATCAAGAAAAACATAATAAAATGAACTACTCCGCATACCTGTTGTCGTGCTTTTTGAAGCTCTTGCTCTAGTTGTGTAAGCCTAAGTCGACTGCTCTCAAGCTGCTGGACGTATGCCTATCCAAAAACAAAAATCTATAAACGATCCAACCAGATGCATCTGGTTTAATATTCACCAGAGGACTTAAGACACTGGGGTGTACCACTTCCATATTTTATTTGAGGCGTGGAATTAAACACTTTAAGAAAAAGGTAAATCAACTACACCTAAAAGGTCACTCAAGTTTTATTCCAATACCTTGTACAACTATTGTCAGCAACATTCCATTAAGGCAACAGATGATATATCCATCATGCTAAAACCCAATGCCATGCATCCTACCTTTCCCATACATGGATACAACCTCAATTTGTCGATTCTTCCATACTGACCACTATAATGACTAGTCCTTAACACTCAAAAGGCTGATTCACTATAAAGTGAACATGTACCTAAATTCCATACTTCACAATTGAAGGCCTAATCACTCAGACCCCTAAAATCCCATTTATCCACCACAGAGAAACAAAGAGCTAAAAAGAAAAAAAAAAAAAAACATTATAATAAGCAATAAACACGTTACTTTCTTTCTCAATCTACTCTTCCTTGCAGCTTCTCGATTTTGAGCCAGCCGCCGAAGTGTCTGTAAGCAAAAAGGCAACACAGTTAGCTTTCGAAAATTGAAACTAAACTCCACCACAACTTAAATAATGTTACAACCTTTTGATCACCAGTTTTTAACTTGGACTGATCCACGGTTATAATAGCTCCATGTTGAAGCTGCAAGACCGTTACCAAGTATGAACTAATAATTATCCCCATTAATTCCTAGTTATCAAGAAGTACCATGAGTTTCTACTACTACACCTTTAGCAAAACTTTTAGAACAAAACATGATCTTTAGCACTTGAACATTGAAGAAACAGAGAGACAAAACCTGGTTTTTATCATCAGTGTCAACATCAGTAGAAGTGTCAGTCTGTTGGCTATTATCAGCAAGGCCAGAGTCACCCCAGTTTTCAATATGCCCATTCCCCAACGTTGTTCCTTTCTGATACATGAACTGCCCTGTATCCAAACACCCCGTCCCACTTGAAACTATCTCTGCTGCCCTGATTCCCTGCAGCAAAGCAAAAACATTTGCATACAACATCAGCACTATACAGAAATATGTACAAAGAGAAAGATTGGTTTGAGTACCGTGTTGAAGGCGTCATAGTGCAAGCTATTGCCAACAACATCGACATTACTGGATTTTAAACTAAAAATGGAGCCTACAAGAAAATTTTATAAACAGAAAAAAAGTAGTTAGAAAAGCTTAAAATAGCAAAGAGCAGTAAAGAATATATATATATATATATATATAAGCATGCATTTTTAGATAAAAAGAGAATACTTGAGCTTAAGTCAACAGAATCATCGTGATGAAAAGCATTAGCGGGATTAAAATCGTCGTCCACCCTGTTTTTCAACTCAAAACACAAACAAAAAACGGAGACACCGAAAAGAGTTAGAAAAAGTCTTTGTTTTCTCTTTTACATGCATAAACAAAAGTGTAACCATTAAGACTTGTATACCAAAACGATGGCTTAAGGTGAAGGGCAAGTAAATATACCTAAGAAAAAAAGAAGAGTGGCAAAACATGTCTGGGGTAGTATTAGGTGCTGCAGCTTTGAAGCTCTGCATTTTCTTTTTTCTAAGAACAGAAAAAAGGGGGATGAAAGAAAGAGACAGGTAAGTGGGAGAAAGAAGAATGAAAAATGGAAAATCCTTGGGGAAGGATCTTTAATGGAGGGTAGGATAGATAGAGGTGATTTATTTTTTGGTTTTGTTTTATATGAGTTTCAGAAAAAAACACCTCAGGCTTTTTTATTAATGCGCTCAGATTTGGGATTTTAGTTTCCCAATAAAAACCTCCCCATTGTTTCCTGAATCATCCTCTCCTGACTCCTTGATGAGCGTCTGTTTCACTCTCCCATTTGTTTTGCTGGTGTCAACTTTTTTTTGGCTTGTGGTAGATGATAAAAGATTTAGCAGCAGTGTGGTTTTTTTTACGTGCATGTTACGTTGTGAAGTTCCACATTTGCACGCACTGTAGATTCAAGTGAGTAGACAAGATTGAAAACAAAAATCCCGACCTTACTTATACCCTTGTCTTCGCCTTTCACTCTCTCTCTTCAATTGATCCTCTCTGTTAGTTTTGTCTCTGAACCGAATAGATGATGATGATATGATGATTCTTTCTTCCTATTTCTCTGCTTGTTTGTTTTATAGACTTAGACTTGATGGTGCCCTTTGTATTGCTTGGATTAGATTGGATTCCTTCTCTAGTTTTTATTTATTTTGGTTGAATTACACAAATTTTTAGAGTTGCTTCACACCAAGAAGGTATATAGAGCTATTTGTTTTTCTCAAAGGATATTATTAATATTATAGCATCATAAAAAATAATATAAAATATTTCAGAAATATTAGAAAATTTAGTAAAAATTATAACTAAAGACTTATATAAATTAAATCATATATAAAAAAGAAGTAAATTGCATTTGATTCAAGCATCCATCACTTAAAAGAGAACAAAGCAAAGCAGACTCAAGCCACATCGTGAATGATTTTAACACTTAGGGATAAAAGCTGCTAGCAAACAAAGTGAGCAAATCACCTTGAACTATTGAGCCCTTTTGTAGATACTTGCTTCGGTGGCGATGGAAACAACATTGCGAAACTGAAAACAACAAATGTGCAGGTACTAGAAAACAAAACAATCAAAACGAGTCATAGAGAAGTTGAGAAAGTGGAACACAAAAGATCCGAGAAACACGAGCCTCTAGTATAGAGTCATTTGTTTTGGTGGTTGGATGGTCTCATATTATTATCTGAGTAGAGTTTTTTTGGGATTATTCTCATTCCTTTCATTTAAGGGAAAGACAAATAAAATTTTGAAGCATTCACTTTTATGATGTCATTTATGTAGAACTCAACTGTAGATTCGATATAGGATTATGGATTGGATTTGATCAATTAATGTAAAAATAGATTTGATGGAATTATCGAAAAGATGATGAATTTGACATGACCCTTGAATATTTGTTCTACCACTTGGATATGAGATTCACCATAACTGAACTTTTAAATCATAAAACTGTAAGAAAAAAAGAGAGAGATTTAACACTCCAAAATTTACCATCTAACAACGATTGCATGAGGCTTCAACCAATGGCATTGTATGAAGCGTATACATATACGTAGTGGTGTAAGTGGAGAGCAGAGTGTCTTAAATAGCTCTGCTTTGGGGAAGTGAGAGTGCGATAATTTATTAATCCATGAAAACAACATTAATGAGACTGAACTCATCTAATTTACAACACCCAATGCCAATGTGCAGACTACATCTATTATGCTTTTATTACCTACATGACATCCATTATAAAATCTTTGTCTAAAACAGCAAGTCAAGTTCTTTAATTCAATTCGAGGGGAGAGAGAAGCATTTGATACGGCAACCGTACACTTATGACCTGCCCAACTGCCAAACAACAGGACGACTCGACTGCTTTTATTTTTTATTTTTATTATATTATATACTACCAAGGTTACACCACCACCACTTGGACTAGGACTACAACCCAAAATGAAAATATATCAACCAAACAAAATGGATGAAAGAATAAATAGTGAAATAAATGGATTTTTTAATAAAAATATTACTTAATTTAATATATCCATTTTTAAATAAAATCATCCCTGTTTCAATGTTAACAAATTGAGTGATGAATAATTTAAGTAAATGAAAAAAAAAATGGATTCTCAAAACTCACCATCTGCACCAACCAACCAATCCATCAGTCCCAGCCCTCTTCCCACATATCCAGGGTTCAGCTCTGCTCCTATAAATAAACAATTCCAAAGCTGCCCACTACTCTCTGAAACCACCCCAGCCTTAAGTCAGTATCATACGAATAATTTAGGGAAAAGAAAAGAGATGCCACTTTTTTATGAAATAAATCCTTCAACTAAAATTTTGTTTGCATTTCCAAACAAAGTCATTTATATTTGGAATAACAAACACACAAAACAACAGTTTGTTTCAAAGATGGAATATATCTTGCATGTGGGTGTCATGCTGGTTTTGAGTCAATATCTCCCTGGCTAGTGCACTCCTATGCTGAAGACGCTGGTGCAGCTTTTCCGACATTTGGTTAAAGAACTGAGGATCCCATTTTTGAATCAACAACGGGTCTTCCGCATAGCAGATGTATATAGATGTCACTGCACTTTCTACTACCACCATTGCTAGTCCTACCTGCAGCAGTCCCAATATTTCCGACAAAAATAACCGGCAGAAACATTAGAAGAGAAAGGGGTCTATTTTAGAAAGACAAACAAGATTAAGGTCTATTTTACAACGGGTTAACCTTAAACCAAATTGAGCAACAAAGATTTACTACTATTGATTATGAATAGGGTTGGTTAACTATAGTAGTCTTTAGTTGGAGAATAGAAAAATACACTTACCAAGACCATTCCCATCAACATTGCAGTGGACCCGACCATGATCACTCTGTCACTCCATGTCATCCATGTCCAAACACCAGCACAAGTTCCTGTGATAAGCCCACCCAAGACGGTACCCATGAGCAGAACGGCACCAGAACAATCATAGGCCACTAGAGCTTCAACTCCAGTTGACTGGAATAACTCCCAGGCATCTCTTGCCGCTCGGTTAAAACCTTTGCCATAAACAGCTATCTGGTAGAAACAGAGCATGCAAAACCATACTACAGTTAATGGAATATCGTTCATAGGAATTCATAACAGCAGACACATTATATAGCTCTCACTACGACTAATATGTGAAATCAACTGGTCTAGTTTAAAAAAAGAAAATCTTCTTTGTGGCTAAACCTGTCATCAACCACCCAACAGACAGAAGGAAAAATGAAAGATTCTCTTGCCTGGAAAATTCATGGGATAAATGGACATGTATAAAATAACAAAGCGACAAATCACTCTACAACTCCTGGGAACGCCCTTCCATCCAAAAAACGACGTCTAAGTTACTATTTTGATATTCCCCCAAGATACATGAATGATATCATGAAGTTGAATCAGTATTTAGTGTCAATATAAGAAGGCTAAAATAGTGGATGTAATGTTGCTACATGTGCTGTAAGGAATTAGTTACGAGTTCATTAGGAAGATTACTAAGAGAAGTGCATAAAATTACCTGGACGTAGGCATACTTGTTGAAAAATCGAACAAGGGTCTCCACAAGTTGAAACAAAAAATCCACACAGCAAAACAAACACTCATTGTTGCCAATTTTTGACCGGAGTCCCCTGATCTAAAATGCATTTTGAAATTAAATACTGAAATAGAAAGCATTCATTTAAACCTTGAAAAATAAAATTAGTGATCCAGTCAGAGAAAAGCAAATGCTGGAATGCTTGCCTTCCACCGCAGAGTCCGAATAGCAGCTGTGAAAAGTGACCCATAGCAAATGCTCCCAAAAGATGTTGTTACAGCATATCGTAGAGATTTCATCAATGGATTGGGAGGCATTGGTGAAGCATTTCGACCACCATGAATAAGTACAAGAAACACCAGCCCAGAGACTATAACATGTACAGTATTGCAGAGGACAGCACCTGTCCAAAACAAGCTTACAGAGAGAACCTACAAGTTCAAATGACAGCATTACTATTTATATCACTACGTAATCAATCATTTTTCTAATAGCACTCTCCTGTAACTCTCATTGCAGTAACAACAAATGGAATAAAGGGCAAAACTTGCCAGCTCACCACAAGAAGCCACCAGCGTCCGAGGTCACCCCTGCTTGAAGCCACAACACCAGCTGCACCAAAAGACCATATGCCCATCCACAAAAGCATGACTGCCATAAATGCATAGGCAACTCTCATAACTTCAGGAAGACTCCATACCATCTTTACAGCTTTTTGCAAGACCAGCATGGTGAATGGAAGTCTGTCAAAACAGAAAAATAATCTGGTCAAGGTAGGTTTTGTAAGATCTGATATTCCAAAACAGAGTTATCTACTCCTAACCACGTTGAAATGGTCAGAGATCTACAAACCTTGGCATAATATTAGCATGCATATGATTCTCCATTATAATGAGTAATAAAGATAGAATATTCATGCATACTAAGCATTCACTACTAGACAAATCATGAGCTAATGCAAACTCATAATTTCATTTTCTATGAGGAAAACTGATCCTCATTCAGTTGATACAAAAATGTGCAGACTCAATTTCTTGACTCTTTTCCTAATTCTAATAAAGTAATCTCAATTGCACAAACCAACACTCAAGCATCTCCTTGTTCTTAATCCAAGCCATCAAAACCAAAACTTACATTTCAATTCCTAAAAAGGTTGTTTGAAACCTCGGTAGAACACCAACTAGCATTACTCCAACATTACTATCAATTTGATAAATTGAAAAAAGAAATGGCCTAAAATCTATAAAAGCTAAACAAGGAAATATTTCAGCCAACGAAAGGAATTTTGAACAGTAAGTTAAAAGATAAATGAGTTGTAACCTATTCTTTTGTCTCTTTAAAGCATCCGACAAAGAATAAATCTTAGGTGACAAATTTCGAGATTACAAAAGAATAGCCCCAAACCATACCTGTCTACAACTGATATTACGTACAAGAACTGCAGCGCAGCACCGGTTGCAAATGCCACACCCCAGAAAAATTGTTTACACCAAAAACATAAAACACTAATCACAGCAAGGTATGTTGTCAAAATGTGAACTGAAACCTTCATCATTAGGTTAGCATGAGAACCAAGCAACAACAACCAAATCCATCCGAGGGCGGCCCCAACCCCACCGGCAACAGCATACTTGGGCCAATAATTCTCCGTCAATCCATTACTATGCTCCCAAACTCGATTCGTATATCTATCGATGTTTAGCCTATCTGATTTCTTAAACCTATTGAGTCCAAGAAGCACGAGCACAAATCCCAACGCAATTAAATGAAGCATGAATATTGCTAACCAGAAAACATCACGCCAACGACGCACCTTTGGAGAAAACGTGTCGCCATCATCTATCATTCTCCCATTCCTCCTTACATTCTGCAAAAAGAAATATATATAATATATATCCATCATGCCAGTATAGTATTAACTGACACTTATCCCGTGAGACTTGCAGGTGGTATCTCCATTAACCGAGACGCTACACCTCCGCGAACCCTTCAGGGCTCTCGGCGCAGAGGGGAGATAAAACCCCACTAGGACAATACCAACCACTGTTGGGGAAGACACCAACAAAGATCATGACTTTCCTTTCTCTTTTTCAGAAAAGGGAAAAGTTGGGAATTCAGATTATAGTTTGTTGAATAAACTGAAGTGGACAAGATATAAAGCTACATCACAATCAATATGAACAAGAAGAAAAAAAGGTAGGATGTTTGATTGGGGGGGTAGTAATTTGAGTAGAATTGTAGAAATGAAATGAAAAAAAGAAAAGGGGTTTACCTGATCGATGGTAGCGATGGAAGCAGAATCGGAGGAAGATGAAGAGGAAGAGGAAGAGATATTGGAGTCGCTCATGGGGCTACTGGTAGTGGATTAATTCGAGCATTGCTTTTTCCTTTTTCAGTCATAAGAGTAAAGGTGATGGAACTATTAATTTACTAATATTATGATTATACGTAAAAGCATTTTACAGTTTTTTTTAAGTCCTTAGATGGTGATTTTAATTGGCCTTCGGAAATTCAGCTTCTCCTCATATAGCAATTTGGTCCCTTAAATCTCTTAAAGCTTTCGGTCCGAATGGATTACATCAACGGTGTTGGCTTGACGATTTCAAGGATCCGCTCCAAATGCCCTTTCCCAGACCTTATTACTCTCATTCCTAAATTTAAAGATGTCTCTTCTATCTCTCAATTTCCACCTATGCAACTTCATCTTGATAAATTAGAATGGAAGTTTATCAGGGAACTACTCAGTTTCTTTGGTTTTATGTTCCTAGATTACCATTCATGCAGCAAACATACTTGGTGAACTCTCCAAGAATGATAAGCTATTCCAAGAATGATAAGCTATTTGAGAGTGACGAAATCACAACACCAAATGAATGTATACGAATGACTGAATATGATAAACTCTTAAAAATTGCGAACCCACCAAAATTAGTGAACCCTCTAAGATTGGCGAGCTCATGACTTTGGCGAGAAAGATTTGAACTAGGGTCGCGAGAAAAAATGTGAGCTGTCTGAAGATAAACCTTAAAGCTGTGAAGAAACTAAATTTAAAGAACTTGCGTGAAAGTTATGTTTTATAGTTTTTTAATATTTAGTATTTATTAGACTAATATATTTGATATTTATTAGCATAAAATCTTTGTTATTTTTTCTATATTTAAGAGTTTAACTTGATAAAAATATTCTCATTTTATTTTAATAGCGTTACTAACTGAAGAGTGATTAAATTTCTTAAAATAAAGATGTCTTAATATAAAAATATATACTGTCAAATCGAAAGTGAATGCTTCAAGTTGGAGCGAATTCAATATCACTGTTGATATTTCGGTAATTATATGTAAATGAGTTCTCTTTTATATTATTTTAAGTTTTATTATATGTATTTTTTGTTTAAATTTGATCTGAATATATTTAACTTTTAGTTTATAATGCTTTTTATTAAATTGACTCATATTTTAAATATATTATTTATGATTTGTAGGATACATAATCGGTAAAATTAGGCGTAAAAGTGGTTTTTATTTTTTAATTAGGCTTTTGTTTTTTTTTTTTAAATTATGGGAATAGGCTAATTTTAGGAGAGATGAAGGGAAAGCGTATTCAACGATAAAAATATATTGATGGTAAAAAATTAACTGCTTTTTAAATGTTATCGCACTAACAGTAAAAAAAAAAAAGTTAATGGCCAACGATAACTATTTTTTTACCTTATAAATACCCTCAAATTTCATTTTTTTCATTCACATCCTTCTTTCAACTCTCTCAAATTCTTTAAATTTTTTTGTTCTAAATTTATCGATATTCTCATTTAAAAATATAAAATTTTAATTATCTCGTATTTTATTCATTCAAATTAATTTCTCACAAATAGTTGCCTCTCTAATTCGTTTTGACAACAAGCATATTTTTTGTTGCCCAAGCAACAATGGTAAGACGAAATTTTAAATTTTTTTATTTTTAATTATGTTAAATTTAATTAATTATTTTTGATAATTTGAAATAATTTTTTATGTTATAAATAGGCGGATGATTGTGTTTTGGAGGGGTTCATACATAATATGGGAAAGCTTTCGGTCCCTCAAATTTGTGGCTACTTGCAAGAGGTTGGATTCTTGCATACGTCTCGCATGCTTGGGGGCTACAAACTCGATCCTACACTAATCAACACGTCGGTGGAAAGACGGAGGCCTAAAACACACACTTTCCACATTCCACGCGGCAAGTGTACAATCACACTCAAGGCTGTAGCGTTACAACTAGGTCTGCCGATAGATGGGCCAATCATCACGGGATCAGCGGTCGTTCTCGGTAAAGTGGACCTCTTTAGAGCAATATTGGGAAGGTCCCGAACAAGTTTGATGGTGGTCGGATATCGATCAATTGGTTCGAGGAGAATTTCAAAGAGCTTTCTGAAGACCTAACGGATGAGGTCATAGAACAATACACTTGAGCATTCATCATAAGGATAATCGGGGGAATTTTAATGCCCGATAAACATCAAAATTTGGTGCACGTAAGGTGGTTACTACATCTAATGAACTTCACCGAATGCGAAAAACTAAGTTGGGGATTTTCCATCTTGTCCAAGTTATATCGGAAGCTGTGTCGGGCTACAATACCGAATGCAATGTCCATCGGTGGTTGCCTGTTCCTGCTGCAATCGTGAGCCTGGTGGCGACTACTATTTTTACGTCACAGAGTGACCGACCCATACGTATTCCTATTGGTGAAGAGGCAAAAATTTTAAATTTATTAATAAATATGTAGTTTGTACATTAAATGTTTTTATTTATTATATGTTTCGACTAACATATTGCCCGTACAAGTGGAACCATGGGCCGAGTTACGTGAGATTACCGGAGGAGCTTGAAGATTTTAGGTTACTGTTAGATCAACGCTCCGAAGCCGAGCTTAGTTACTTATTCTTTCGAACATATATTAATTACGCAATTATTAGTAAAAAAAATCGTACGTAACGATATTTATAATTCTATTTTTTAGTTTGAATGGATGTCGTCCGATATCATATTTTGCATACCGCCAGATGTGTTTGGGAACCGGGATATGTGGGACGCAAAGGTGCCATTGGAAGTATACGCGACGATGGAAATGCACGATGAACGACGAGGACTGGACATAGAAGCACAAGGAGCACATCCAGACTTGGGATCGTAAGAAGGAATCTTTACCTGTCCGCGAACCATTTTTCTCAACAGACACGGCGACAGATAATGATTACAAGATGTGGTTCAAAGTCATTGAAAAGTCGTATATACTATTGCCAAAGGCGAAGAGTAGGCAAATTCGGTCGAAGAGGCAACGACAACCGTCACAGTAGTAGTATAGGAGGGGATGTGGTCGCACGACAGGTTTGTCATTGGCTCCGGTAGAAGAAGCGCTGCCTATGTTTACGCAATTTTCGGCTCAGTTCATTTCACTTGTTCCTCTTCATTTCACTAACCCCATGTTTTCTTCACAAGTATTGCACTACGCACTACTGCCGTACGTGAGCGATTCTTCTGTTTCCATAGGTACTTGTTTTGGGGCATCAACGTCCCCCGTGTTGGATCACTGGTACACCTCATGGTGCAGCAAAAAATTAAATTCGACGATCACATCCAGGGATCCATGTGCAAGGAATGAATTGGGGTGAAAAAGGTATGAATGATTACCTTTAATTGTCTGAAAAATCGAAGAAGCAGATTACACAATTGTATGTCAATTCCAAGCCACTATGAAAACGTTTCGACCTCTACGTAATCCACCCGGTGTGACAACGAATGATAAGCACTCTCTAAAATTTTTCAGAGAAAAAAAATTACTTGACTGCTGCTAGACCTCACACATTCTTTATTTCATGTATATTAGGTTTTTCTCAAAACCCTATATTTCCTAATTCAGGAATTATTAATAATTTGATATGAATCAAATCATAATAATTAACCAAATATTATAATTACCATAATTATAATAATGTTTGACAAAAAAATTTACAATTACAGTAATTATAATAATATTCAATCCTAAATTATAATTACAATAATTATAACAAGGATTTCGGTAAATTATTGTTTTTAGTTAAATTTTATATGAATTAAATTCATATATTAATTTAACCATATTTTTCATTATGTGTACGACATACTTGTACATATAATTCGTTCGATATATAACTGTCCAATTAAATTAATTCTTTAATCAATTTAATTCATATTGACAGCTAAACACAATATCAACTATGTTTGGATTTCGTTCGTTTCAACTATAAGGTGTGACTCTGTAGGTTCTTGTAACGTTAGTAGTAATACTAGAACGATTCTAATATTACAAACAATGAGTGGTATCTAGCAATACATCATTGCTACCTAAGTTACAAGAAGTCATGATTCGACATAACCTCTCTGTGATTAACCCTTCATGTATTAAATCCTTTTTTCCTTTATATCTAGAATAGACACAAGTCATGGAATAGTCACACTTGCATAGTCCATCTAATGTTTCTTAATATCCTGAGTAGACCATGAAAAACAGATAAGTATGATATCTCATATCAACTTATTCGAGCATGGCCATGCATTTCTAGTCTCACTCAATCAAGTGGCCTTGGATATTGCTACCATTATTTAGGAGGGACAAATTATATATTGATCAACTATATCCCACTACATAGATTGTGGTATATCCAACATCAGCCTTTATAGAACAACCAATTAAGGTGGACGTTTGACTATATCAAAATATACGACTCACGATGTTGGGATAATGGTGATCTTAAGTCTGAGGATCATATACATAGTAATCACTATGAGTAATGTTGTGACTATTAAATAATAATCCAAGAAACATACTCAAAACGAGTCAATCCAATATGTTGTTCTCTAACACACATACTCATGTGTTGATTTTGACATCTCATGTCAATGACAACACTTTGTCATCAATCAAATACACGTAAGTCTTAATGCATTATTATTGTCCAAGCCTATAATAATAGTTGACTAAATATTTTTTAAGAATAATTATATTATTCTCAGGACATTATTATAAAACAGTTTATTTATATACACAGAAAATAAACTGAAATAATAATGATTATGCCTTATATTAATAAACGAGGTAAAATAAGTACGTTATTACAATCATCTCATGATTGATCTTTGGGCATACTCTAACACTTCGCATTCTTCACTCCCATGCTGATGTCGATGCTAACCTAGATGTTAGACCAAATGTCGACGCATGCACCGCCACCGATGACGACACCGATACAGACACCCATGCAACAGTTGATGCTAGTGTCGATGACGAGGACAATATCGATGTACCCGAGATTCAGGTCACCTTATTGTTATACGTCGATAGTGACACAAACATCACATGCATCACTATTTTTTTAGGGTGGCTCATCGACGCAACCACTAGCTGCAGAAGCGAAGGATACATGATCGGAACCTAAGTCGACACAACAGTCAACTACGGAGGACGATGATGGCATTAGCGCAGCTAGAGACGAGGCCTAGGAGACATTGCGAGGTGGGGTGGAGGCGGTGATGGCACTGAAGAGGAAGTTTATAGGCCTGTACCTCCGGAGCCCCACAGAATTCCTCCATGCAACTATTGTCTATCACCTTGCGACATATATTCTCCTTGACGAGACGATTGATGTATTTTTTATGATTGATGTATTTTTTCTAAATAGTGCGATGTAAATATATATTTTTGGAGTAAATAAATAAATCGAGATTTTTCATTTGAACATCACATTTGTATTTTTTACTGTTTAACGTGAGTTGTGCGTAAGTGACTTCAATGTACAACAAATTTGGAACACCTGAATAATGGAAGCATGGTAATGAATATATTATTTGGAAGAAAATAATGCTATCAACGCTGAGGTCCCAATGTACCCCTATACAAAGAACATGTTATTTTCGTATGCTCTGGGTTTCTACAGTACCCGCATAATATCTGTTGATTGTCCCTGTCTCGAATATCAATATTGTTCTTTATCCGAGTGAAATTCGGGCTACCTTTGGGAACGCAACACAGGTCTTTGTTCGGTGCCAACTCGTACGGTGCGCTATACACCGATGGTCACATACTCTCATCTGGGACGGTTAGGAATTCAGGACTTTACACACTGTGAATGTGTTCTGGTCAGTAGACATCATTGATGTAAGGTGCGTACTCAATTCGTATGTTCTCACATGTAGCAATTGCATGTACGCATAGGAACTGAAATGCTTGGAATCATCCACAATCGTAAGTCTCTGCTATTAGGTTCACACGATAGGATGCCCCTAACATGTCGTGATCGGGCCTAGCGTGCTCAATGACTCAAAAATCGAGGTTCCGACGCAACTGGTACACTACGTACATAGTGTTTGCCCTCGCTGTATTTCATCAAATCTTTTTCATGATGTTACCACACCAAGTATTGCCGCTCGTTATTTGTCCAGCATACATCGTCGCCCTCTTCAAAAATAAGTCGGCTATGTGAAAACATGTTTCTTTGATAATAGAGGTTACCGGTAAATGACGCATCCCCTTTAGTATGGAATTTATGCACTTGGCTAAGTTTGATGTCATGTGCCCATATCGTAGAACCTCATTGTACGATTGCGTCCACTGTTCATACGGTATATTTGCTAGGTACGTTGCACCGTAGACATTGATGGTGCTCAGGTTGTTCAACATTTGATGAAATCGATGTTGGACGAGCTCGTAACCTGTCGAGAAATGCCTACCCATTAGTGTAACGAACAAACCCAGTATGGTTATTCGATGTACAATGATTAAATAGTTGGAACTACAAACTCATATCAATTACCAGATCTCATTCAGTTTTCGAAGGATATTTTTTGTGGTAGTTGGATCCCACATATCGTAAGTAGTACCGATGATGGGTGCGATCTCATAGGCTACCATAGTGCTCAATCGCAGACACTATTCTAGTTCTCCTGTCTGATATGACACAAATGTCTGACTATGGCAAACGCGGAGGCGCAATCGGTTCAAGAAGAAATCCTAGTCATTTGTCGTTTCTCCAGCAGTTATTGCAAATGCTATCAGCAGAATCATTTGATTACCGTCCCAAGCAACGATAATCAACAGACGGTGTTGATACCTTCCGTATAGCCAGGTGCCTTCAATTTGAACCAAAGGCTTACAGTGCCGAAAAACCTCTCTACATTGATCGAAGGTCCAAAAGATTCGATGGAATACTCTTTTCCCAAGGACCAATCGACCACTGAAGTACTTTATTTGCGTTTCCAGATCGGTTATGGAAGCAACTTATCCATAGCCTTCTATTTTCAACCCACACTTTGTAGTACACTGGAGTGTACTTGTACTGGCTATATATGTTCGCAATCAACACTGGGACGAAAATCCTAGGACTTGTATTCACTATTGGTAGAATAATGTCAGAAATCATTTTCGAGTCTAACATCGGATGGTCCCGACTTACACCTGACGCAACATAGTTATGTGGACCAGAATACTTTTTTATTGTTTACAGACCGATTTTCCTACGAAAAGACGCCATGATTTTCTACTTGCACCTCCCGTCTCACATTGTGCACTTTCCTTCGAATTTTTCAGAACGGGACTTCATGATGTAGTAGTTCACGCCATTCTTAAAGTTATACCGCTTCAGTGCAGCAATGAAAGGATCTTTGTTTATGTATTCCATTCCAACTTCCAGTACTCATACGTCACGAGATGTGCTTGACCAAGTTTTTTGTACGATAGTTGCGAAAATTCTAAACCACCATCGACCGATAAGTCGATGTTCATCATGTGAGGCAGAGATTCATATGCCTTGAATCGCGGATCCGGAGCATTGTCCGATGCGCCATCTTCGGACTCACAAGGTTCCGGCTCTAATTTAGAAAATAGTGCCACTTCTGAACCATCCGGACCGCGCTGCTAGATTGGCTTAGGATTCGACTCCTCCCCGTCAACTGCATCTCTTACCCTTTTTTTCCTCACTTGAATCTTTTCCCTCCGCCACCCCTTCTTCCTCACCAGCATATTCTTCATGGGTCACATCTTTTCCCTCATCCGTACCTTTATTGTCACTTTCGAGCAGAGGATTGGACGTACCCTCGTTTGGTCCCCGTCGAAATGAGTAGGTAATTGGTTCTCCTATAACCCATGTGCCCGTCAAAAAAAGCATCGATTTGATGTTCGGTGTACATCGATGATCCCCCTGTATAACTATTTCTGCCCCGTGACATCGACCCAATACCGAAGTTAAAATTGAATGCACTGATTGAATGTCGAGCCTGAGTGTCAATATTTAGGTTATGCTCGAACCCTGACCGGTACTGGACACCGAAGTTTAGATCTGTACTGGAGACCGATGAGTGTCTGCCCATAGATGTTTTGGGGACATCGTAGTAACCGCTTTGTAACAAGCTAGTGAACCCACTGCACAACTGTGTAGTAGGAATTTCTACTTTAGCTTCAGTTCCCATATTCGTCGCAACGATGGTCGAAGATGGGCCAGATCCATCAGTTTCGGTGAATTCGACGTATAAATCCATTACAGCATTTCCGCTTGAACAGTGCGATGATATGACCATCTCGAGATGGACCTCGCCAGTTACGTTGAAAAGCTCATTCCTATAGGGGTCAACGGAGGCAAGAAATCTGCATTGCAACTTTGAAATTCTTCCCCGGGTCGATCCCTTGACTTTCTTTCTTATTCTGGTTCGTAGCTCATACAATTTAATTGTAGGATTGGACGCCAATTCCATAGACTTCGCTCTTACAAACACTACCCTAACCTCTGTATTACAAATTTGACCATCGTAGTAAATAACGGCTTTCACTTGTCGACTCATTTCAATATCGGTCACGAATTGGATTAACAAAAGCAAAAAAAATAAGTAAATGAATGTCCGAAAAAGTACACACAACTCTCGCAAGACAACTACTCGATGTTTGATATTTATTTCATGCGTGTCTAAGTTGTTAAAAATACATCCCTTTTATAAGAAGATAAAATAGAGAGAAAGGGAATATATACTTCAAAATTCATTCATGAATGTACGCATTCGTTTAATTTTGTATGATGCAAGTACACTGGAGTATTCAAAACGCGTTCAGAAGTCATATAATTTCAACCCACCTCATAACATGTTCCCTAGGTATTCTGCAAAGGTTACTTCAATGTACACAACAGAAGAAAAATGTTAGAGAAAGCATGCCCAACTGGGGGAGTTTTCCTACTGACAAGTCAGGAAAGCGCACCTAGCTGGGCGTGCTTTCTCTAACATTTTTCTTCTGACAGACATTAAAAGTGTTTGATGCATTATATTTTTTGGCTACTTTAACAACGTTTCAAATATATTCTTCAACTCCTGCAGCACGTTTTCAATGAAAGAAAATTTTTAGTTTGCAAATCAGCCCTTCCTTGCGCCTATAAAAGGGCTCACACACACCAAGCTTCATCGTCCCTCAATCATCTTCTCCCCCCCTTATCCCTCATCTATAAAATATTTTCTTAATGTTTGAGGTATTTTTGAGTCATCGGTGATGCGATATCACTCCGAGATGTACATATTTCATATGTCCTACCGAGATGAGACCATTACCTTCGGAACTTATCCTACGGAAGCCGGGTTCCGGGGTGATTTTTCTTTATGCGTGGAGGAATACGTGGAGGTCTCAATCAATGATTGTTATACAGTAATGGATCGAGGTATAACAGGGGAGCCAGTTGACGGTCTTTACGCGACCATGAGCTCAATATTTTTGGATACTTGAAAATGATGCCCTATAAATATCATATAGAAGTTTGAGGGTATATTCATATGGAAAAACTTTGTGGCTTCCCGTTATAATTGGTGTAGTTTTTTTCTCCATTTCTAGGCAACCAGTACCTTTAACCCTCCTTCTTATTCTAAGGTCAGCACCGTCGTGGATGCAAGAGGACCTTCAGGCAGGGAACGACTATTGCGGTGCAGTAAAGGTGATGCTCCTTTCATTATTAAATAACCCATTAATAACTACAACCATTGCCGCGCTAACCTGAGTTTAACCTCTACTGTGTCGAAACATCTGCTCTCCACCTGAAAGCCCTCCTATGTTCAGCTCGATGTCAGCCTTCAGATGAGAATGAAAAGTTAAAGATACCGATTGCTTGGAAATAGAGAAAGAAATTGCATTGATTACACCGCATGTCCCCAAAGTTTTTCCGTATGATTATGACATCAATTTTATGTATGGTATATATAGGACATCGTTTGTGGGTATCCAAAAAGCTTGAACTCTTGACCGCGTAACGATTGTCACCTGATCTCTTGGTTATACTCGAACCCGTGACCACATCACAGCAGCCGACTGAGACCTTTACCTAGACTTTGACCCCTGATCATATCAAGAATTATTATCTAGAAACCTGATTTCCCTACGATGGGTTTCTGAGGTGATGATCTTATCCCGCTATGACATATGAAATGTATGTATTCTGAGGCGTGTTATCAGATCCCTGACCCCTCAAATCTACCTATGAACTTTCGCGGTTTCAATCGAAAACTATAAACCCTAATCTATAAATCCAAAAACTCTAACCTTAAAAAAAATTAAAATTTAAAACCCTAACCGTAGGAAAGAGAAAGGGACAGCGTGTCCAATTGAGCGTGCTTTCTGCCACCTGCGCGGAAAGCTCACCCAACTGGATGCACTTTTCCTTTCTTTTTCTTAAAACCGACCTATTTTCTTAATTAAAAAAATAACCTAAAGGCCTAATTAAAAAATAAACGGCTTTTACGCCTTATTTAGCCCATATAATCATACTTGTAAATTTGGGTTGTAAAAAACTTTCGGTCTAAATAGTGTTGGTTGTTTAGCCACAAAAAATGGAAAAAAAAAAAAAACAAAAAATCTAAAAGAAAAAAAAGTGGTTAAAAAACATTTTTCGTTAGACAGAAGAGAGGAGAGACTGTGTGTGGAAATATAGAGTCAGAGAGGCATGGAGACTGCCATACGTGGTAGATTATCTCTCTCACCAAACACCGTCTTTAATCCTAAACCAGGTTCTTCCTTCTCGCCACTTTCTTCTTTTTTGGGTTTTCAATTTTGGGTTATAAGTGAAGTTTGTAATTTTTCTTGATTTATTACTGAATAATCCATAAAACGCATCTGGGTATCGCAGCCACTTCGTCTAGCTGACTATTATTGCTTATGTTCTGCTTAGTTCCTCCGAATTATTCATCCAATAATCCAAGTTATAGATACAGAAGTGCTTTTATTAACGATTCGGATTAAAGAGGATGGAGCTTTATGCGGATTCATTTTCTGGGATGGCTACTCTTTTTCAGAAAGTTTTTTTTTTACGTTGAGACTGTGGTTTGTGAAGAATGCTTAGGAATAAGAAATATATACGAACATACATATTTTAATTACAAAATTCCTTTTGCTGGTATTATTTGACATTGTACTTTTTAGAGGGCTAGAGCTTTGCAGGGACTTGCTGGTTTAGGAATGAAGATGGCAACTGTTATAAAATAACTCACTTTCATTCATGCTATTGAGGATGTTTCTTTTTTCCTAAAAGGGCAACATTATTGATGTATGGTCTGCTTAGTTTTTTTGCTAGCTGTTGGTGGGAAAGAGATCTAGATTCTCAACCTTTTAGCTCACTCATCATTAGCCAGAGACATTTTTCTTGTTGTTGTATAGTTCTGAGGGTATGAATTTGGTTGTAAACGATTGGATCCATTTATATAGCTACTTCTTCATCCAAGAAAATGAGAGAAGAAAAGGAGAAATTTTGCCATCTTTAGACCTATTGAGAGTAGCTCTGAAATCCAAAAATGGTCTTTTGAATCTTAGTTATTGACTTGTTGCAAAATGTATTGATTACATGAGAGTGGTACATTTTCCTTATTGATGACTGGAAAATTGAATATTAGTTATGCTAATCATGCGTTGTTTACTAATCTCATTTTCTTGCCTACAGACAGTAATGTAGTGAGTCTGTTGAGTTCCAATTATTTTATTGACTGGATATGGTGAACCTCAATTGCTTTGAGCTCTTGAGCTACTGACATGAATGATATTAACTATTATTCTTTTCGAAAGCTATAATTATGGTGTTCTGTTTCAATATCCAAAAACTGTCCTCCGTTTCTTATTAGTCATCAAACTTAATTGGCATCAGTAGAGCGCTTAATACTGATGGTTCCGTGCTTTCTATCAATGTGTGTTAAATTGACACTATACAAAACAGGAGAGAAACGGTCACTGTGCAGAGGACCATGCACCAATCGTGGCGTTCTCATGGCTATTTCGACCACAGGACCAAGTAAAGGAGGAGGAATCTTGGAGAAGCCAGTTATAGAGAGAACCACTCCTGGTCGTGAATCTGAGTTCGATCTAAGGTGCATCCCCAAATTCAAATGTATTATTGTACCTTTAGATATTTTGATGTGAAATACTCATCATTGATATTGTTTTATCATGAGCATTCTTCTCGCAAATTGGCTTGTTACCCTCCTTTTTTAGTTGGACAATCAAAATCAACTTGCTCTCCCTACAAAAATGATCGGTCCATCCTCACTGGAACATTTCACAATCCAGAAACTGGGGAGATTTCCAATTCCACACCCCGTAACTATTTTGTGCCGTGTGTGATGTTAAATCAGTGTCTTTGAACTATTCATGTATTAGCATGCATGCAGGAGTAACCCATGCTATGTCTGTTACCTAATGCTTTCTCCATAGAACCTTCTTTTAACATTTATGGTTATAACTTGCTCAGGAAGTCAAGAAAAATAGCCCCACCTTATCGAGTCATGCTGCACAATGACAACTACAATAAACGGGAATATGTTGTCCAAGTATTGATGAAAGTGATCCCGGGGATGACCCTAGACAATGCAGTTAATATAATGCAAGAAGCACACTACAATGGGTTGGCAGTGGTGATTATTTGTGCACAGGCCGATGCTGAAGAACACTGCATGCAGCTAAGGGGGAATGGGCTTCTTAGTTCAATTGAACCAGCAAGTGGTGGTTGCTGAAGAGTAGACCTATTTGGCTTTTATCACTGTTAATGTATATACATACTCCTTTTAGAGCTTTAAATGCTGTATATGTGAGTGTTGATACAATGTTGTATGATCCCCGGACCTGGACATTTTGTATGGTCAAATTATAGACAAGAGGATGGATGTTGGGTACTAATTGTGAGTAAAATTGGCTCCGTAGATGTCTCTGTCTTTGCATTTGCTAAACAATTTGGGATACGTGACACCTTAAAATACCAAGGGGAAAAAGAACAAAAATGAACCTGAAGAACGGCCAGGAATGGAACACGTCTCACATTATTCCAGACCAAGGGAGGGACCGATGGCTTTATTCTCATTGTTGTTTTCACGTTTTAATTAATGTCCAAAAATAGCCTAAGGTCGGTCGCGTTTAGGAAAATATTTTTTTTAAAAAAAAAATTGAGAGGCTGATTATAAACAATAAAAAGAGATTATTTAGTTTGTTGGGAGAACACTAAAGATGGAAAAACCTAATAAACCATATAACTGATAATACGGCCATGGTATGAGCCAATGGCATGAACTTGATTTCTTTGCTTTTTAATTGTTGCGTTTCATTGCTGAACTGTAAACCCAAATCGTGATAAAAACAGAATATAATTATGATTCACAATAGAACGCCCAACATTGGCATTGCCAATGGTGATGCTTTCACATTTTGAAATTTTAAACTGATTATAGTTCACTTTTGACTAGCTCAGGTACGCAATCATAGGAAGAGATTGCTGAATCTCAAACATGTAAAGTTTATGATCCCTGATGAAATAAGCACAAAGCAAAAGTATCCATTACAGACTATATGCAGCACCAAGCAACAGCACGTGTATGTATTTGACTGCTGGCAAAAACAATTATTCCAAAACAAATACTATTCATTTCTAACGGCCTCACATGCCTTTGAGTGCAAGATATGAACATAGCTGAAGCGTTTGCTTGCCTATCTAATGACTGTAAGACACGGCACTGTGCCTGGACTGAGAAGATGACAGACAGGTATGAATAATTATAAATGTAATAACAAAACAGCGGGTCAATTTGGATTTAGGATCTTCGCCTGTTTTATGTGAAACATTAAAGAATTCATAGCAACCCAACTCCTCCCCAACGGAGTACCCCAACTCTAGTGAACAATTTTCTTGATGGAAAAATCAGAACTAACCATTAGTAAGTCGTCAAGACTCAACTGTTGAGAGGAGGGATTGGATTCCAAAAACAATGAAAAGAACTCCACCCGAGAGTGCAACCTGCATCAAAATAGATATAAACTTGGTTTTTTACTAGTTGCTAACCAAATTAAATGCAAACCATAACTGTCGCATAAGGATAAAAAGGAGAAGTATGGATCTGGATTACAATTTTCTCAGATATCTGACACGCCAGGCTCTTTCCTCCAAGTACAGCAGCAGTGGTGCACAGTGCTTGTCCTCTGAGAAAAAGGAAAAAATAGAAGAGGAAACCTTACTAACCACTAATCACAGCATATACAGAGTGAAGATATATAAACATATAAAATGGAAACAGCACTGTATACATACAGAGGGTTCAAAATATTAAGGAAATAGCAATGCTTCAGTAAATATGTATAGATATCTAATGGCAGTAGAACTTACAAAATTCCACCAAGAACCACACCAAATGGATTCTCATCTGCAGCCAAACCAATGGTAGCAAGCTGAAAAGACAGTGAAATACTCAGTCCAACATGATAAACATGCAATAGTCCTGTTAAAGAAGAGACAGAAATATGAAATTCATGTTATAAAGTTTACCTGGCTCTTGTCGCCCCATTCACCAAAGAATGTGATGGAAAATGCCTGCAGAATAGGCACTTTCAAATTATTTGACAAAATGCAGGCTAATCAAGATTCAACTGAATAGATTTTATAACTTATGACCTTCAGAAATATGGGAGAGAAGAACTGTGTGAGAAATGGCCGCCTCTCCTTTTTTGAATCATCATCAGCCTGATAGCATAGGAAACAGTCAAATGTCCTCATAATCTTAAAAATTTTATTAAAAAAGCTAAATACTAAGAAGCCCTTTCCTTTTCCAAATATCCTAGATAAGCTCCTATACAAATTTATCTAATTAAGCCCTTAAAGTTCTAATCAATTAAGTTCAACACTGAAAGAAAACATGCTGTCGGTATGTAACACTATTCCTTTAAAGAAATATACTTTTATTTCTGTACCTTATTCCCCCCTTTGACTGTTCCTGGGTTTGCCTTCCAGTCAGCATCCTAGTCACACCAGTAAAGAAACATTTAAACAATTTCATTTTTTTCCGCAAATGGAGAAAAAGTCCACTTAAACATCAGGAAATTCATTAAAATAACCAACCAGTTTTGCTTCAACTTCAGCCAATTCTTCAGCCTCCCTATTAAGGAAATATAGTCAGATCATAACATGATTAACTTACGGTAAAGCAAAGCTTACCTAATGACACATGACAAATAGAAACCAAACCCAAGAAAATGATATAAGACTATTGGAAGAGACTAAAGAGGTAATAAAAAGCATTACCCATCCTCCATAAATCCATCCCATAAAGACCACAGGCCAAATCCAAAGAAAAGCACAGTCGTAATGTGATGTGTCCATTTCCTAGAAATCTGCATAATTGAAAAAATACAAGAGAATGAGAGCATTCCCCTAGAAGTTCATAATTGTTACATGTACATGAGTGCAAGGTACATAATTAAATTTGATTACATTAATCATCTAAGCAGACTAAGGTTTGCTGTATAGTTCGTAATGAAGGAAACCACACTTCCACACACTAGAGTTTGACAAATACCATATTTACTGATAGAACTACACAATACAGTGGCTATTACAGGCTTAACTTAGTATCCAACCGTCCATACATAGTTTACATCTGAAAAGATTTAATCCATGTTTGTAAAGAATGCTTTAAGATTTAAGTTCCACAAGAGATTGAGATCTATGTTTGGAGGGCAATATTTTATCACTGACAGCAGCAGTAGCAGAATTAACTATAGCATATAGCTTTAAGTGGGCAAACCTACAGCCACACTGAAGCATATCCAGTGCATTTCGTAACCTGTAACTTTAGAGAATAGACATCAGTCAAATTGACTTCAATTCAGTTCTCGGCTTCTCGTCCTAAAACAAAGATGCCCAATACTGCTTGGAGTTGCCCAAAAAAGGCCTTTAATCTGGTTGTTCAGGTCCTTTAAAAGAAACTAAAATTTACCCACATGCAAAAGAAGCCGTTCTCAAACAGCAATCAAACCACTTACAAGATTTGGAGCAGCCCAGCCAACAACAGCAGAAAGAATAGTCATCACCTACAGATAAAACATTTCAAATAACTTGATGCTCAATTAAAAAAAAAAGTTAACAGAGTGAATCAGAATGAAAATGATGCATGGAGAAAGGGAAAGAGAAAAACACTTACAATTAAAGCTGCCAGGCATCCTAACAAGACAAGTTTCCTGGGATGGCGCATTGCCAAGATCTTGAAACAAAATAAAATACGTGATTTTAAAAATTCAATAATCAAGCTATTTCAGGATAAAATGCAGTAAAATTTGTGATTTTGGGCCAAGCACAATACTGCAGGATTTAATACAATATTTAAGTGAAAACATGGAAATCAGTATAACGCAATTAAAGATGCAAAACGTATGAAGTGCTTTCTGACATTTAAGTATATATCATATTTGTCTCTAAATAAAACCTGTATCACGGACAAAAATAATACTCTTATCCATCATGCGTTGAAAGTTTGGAACTAAATACCTACCCTCTCCAAGAACCAGAAAAAGACATTAGCTTTTCTAAGCTTAAAACCATGTTCCAAGTTTTCAATACCCTAAACAATCTACGCTCCATTTGTTCATTCATACATGAGGCTTGCTTAGGTTAAAACAGCAACTTCGAGTCACTGTGATAAAAAAAACATATTATCACATAAGAAAAAGTAGACGAACAAACATTAACATATTAACCTCATGAATGAAAATGATGATATACTGCCCTTCAAGAAAATTTTCCACAAGTTAATTCCAGTAAAACCAGTTGATTACTACAATCCAGAAATTCAACACTTACACAAGAAAAACATTTTACTACAAAATATTCAGCTAACGTTACTATTGTTGCTCAGAACAGTTCATTCCCTTGAGTGTAAACAAATATTTCATTCCCATACCGGTCGATGCGCAACAATTCAGAGTGTAGGTAGCCTGAAAAGTTACAGTTTACATAGATGAAATGGAAATATTTTACTTTAAAGGTCTTTAATCTGATTCTCTCTTTTTCCTACATATGAGGAAATCCCAGAGGGAGGGGGCATTTGAAATTAATCCTCTTAAGAGAGATAACAAAAATTACAAAGACTGTATTGTTGAAGTTTCCGCATTTTCAAAGCTACTAGCCAACGAAGAAGTAAATGAGCACCTTATTGTTTTGAAGGATGGATTTAACTGGCACAGGTAACTTCTGGGGTAACTCACGTGAAGCCAACAGATACTAACTGGCCAAGTAAATTTTGCAAGGACACTAACACCAAGAAACAGTGGAATATTAAACAAAGGTGAATTTATTCATGTGCAAGTGATCCATCTGGAATATACCTAATGAAGCAACTGAAGTCAAGGTTTTTTTTTTCCCATTCAGAATTCATTCACAAGCTGAGCAAAAAAAGAAAAGAACTCATTCACGCCCATCTTCTAAGTGATCTTCAACCGTGAAATTTTTACCGGCAACATTTCCTTTTCCTTTTAGGAATGAAGAGTCTTTCACGCCTTGTTTTACACGTGAAATTTATAATCCAATCAAATGTCTGATAAGCAGGTTTTTTAGCCTCTTGCTTTGTTTTACACGCAGAAAGGGGAATAAAATACTTGGAACATGACCAACTTATAAAAAAAGAAAAAGAAAAAGGAAAGAGCAACACTATTAAAACAATACAAAAGGTTGTAAATGCAGGTTGATTATTCATTATTCACAACATGATCGACTCAGTTTTAGTTTCAAGTCCTTTTCAGAACCATATTCAATACAAAATAGTGAAACTCCAGTTTAATAAATATGAATTAACCAACCAAAAAACATAGAGAGAAAACTCAAATTTGACTAACCGCGGCAGCGAAGAACGTCTTGTCGCCAATCTCCGATAGCACGGTCATAGCCAAAGACTTGGAAAAGCCCTTTTCAAAACAAAAACAAAAGTAATGATTAATCATCGCCAAATCAAAACTTGATCTAAATTGAAAAGAATGTCATAGTCGAATATTAAATTGAACTATAAAAAAAAAATTACTTGCACAAGCGAGGTCATGATTGCAGTTGCAGAGAGAGCCGAAAATGAAATTCACAGAAAGTAAATAGTTTCTTGTTTAAATAGTTTAGTGGAAAAGGAAATCAATTGTGTTTCTCTGTGTGTGATTGAGTTCGAGCTCCGAGTTTGACTTGGGCTGAATCTTTGGGATGACGAAATCAGCTGCCCAGGGAAAGAGACGACTAAACTATTCAAATATCATAAGTGAAACTTGAAAAGGAAAAAGTGGAAAAAAGAGAGAACGTGGTGATTTTAAAAGGTTAAAAAAGAGTGTTTTGTTTTCCTTAGCGTGTGTGCTACACTTCCGCGAGTCAGGGGTTTGATTTAGGGACAAATTTCAACTGCGTTAGGGTCACGCCACGCTACTTGTTTATTTCGTTACCAAAAATAGTTATTAGTTTAAATTATACTTTGATGATTAAATCTTAATTTGTCAGATTTTGATTATTATTATTATTGATTTGTAATATTTTTAACACTAAACTGTTATCCGATATTAAAGTAGGTTTTAGATGAGTGATTGAGTGCGGTGCGGTGCGTTTAGCTTACTTTTTATCTCACGCTATAATATCGCTACAATATCTAATCTCACCGCCACCGCTATTTTTACACTAACCGCAGATAAATACACCGCTATTCAAACCCACCCTAAAACTACTAGGAAAACATAACATGACACTGACCTAGCTTCTATTTAATTGTCATGTGGCTTTCATGTCTTTTTTATTTATTTTTATTTTTCTTTTTCATATTTTCTTAATAAAACCCTAGTTCTCCTTTTTAACTTATTCTCTTTTTTAAGAGTAAGCGTTCGATTGAATCAAATGAAAAAACTCAAGTTAATCGAGTTGACGAATCTATTTTATCATCGTAAGTTGATTTGAAATTTTCTCAAATCGAGTCAAATAAGATGGAATTCAAATCGAATCTATTTGTTTGAGTTAAATTAAAAAAAAAAAGACTTTGGTGTTGTTTATTTTTATGTAATCTTTTTTAAAATATTTTTCTTTAAAGTTTTTAATAACATAATAAGATTATGATAGAAAACATGAGCAAAAGTCCAAAATATAGGAAAAAAACTACGAGAAAGGATTGTATGAAACAGTGACGCCACATCATCTGTATCCCTTTCCAATAGATTTATGCCACATCAGCATTTTTATCCAGAATTTCAGCATTTTTATCCTGAAAAAAATCAAATCTAAATTAAAATCCTGAAATTCAGGATAAAAATGCTGATGTGGCATAAATCTATTGGAAATGGATACAGATGACATGGCGTCACTGTTTCATACAATCCTTTCCCAAAAACTACATCCATCCAAATAGCAAAACAAAAAATAAAAACAATACAACAAAAGTGAAATAAACAATAGCAATAACACAACAAACTAGTAACAAAAACACAGCAGTTCAAAAACCGTTATAGAATAGCTTAAACTTCTTTTGCTTCAAACACCGTCGATAAGCTTGAAACATCTAGTAAAAGTATTGAATGAGTTAGTTAAATAATAAAAAATATTTTCAAAAATAAATTAAATAAACATTTAACTTTATAAACTAATGCTAAGTATATTACCTTCTTGATCTTCGGGTATTTTGGATAAGTCTAGCAAATTTAAAAACAAAAGTGTTAGTTAAATTATGGAAATGATTACTAATATAAATAACACAAAAACTTATTTTATGAATCAAAATTAATATATTACCATCTTTCATGGTTTGAAGTTCATTAACATAGTCTTCAGGATTGATCGGATCATTAGATTTTCGAAGCCAATCTTGTGTGCAAACCAAAGCCTTGATCATGAGAGGAGGTAGAGAACTTCTAAAAATATCGAGAACACATCCAGCCATGCTAAATGCACTTTTTGAGGCAACTGTTGAGATAGAAATAACAAGAATATCTCAAGCCATTTGTGCAAGAATAGGGAAGCTAGGACTGTTCATTTTTCACCACAATAATAAATCAAATGAACTTGAATTGTTTACTTCGTTCTCCTCACCCAAATACTTATCCAACTCAGATTTACTTTCTAGTCCAACTTGTATCTTCTTCTTAAAGTATTTTTGCTTGGCCAAGCCTATTTGCATTTATGACTGATCTATTTCCATTGAACTGAAAAGATTTGTCGAAAAACTAGATCTACCTTCAAACAATTGAATTCTCTCGACATTAGAAGAATACTCATTGAACAAGCAATGCATTATTTATCAATCATTTTCATAATGTCATTAGTAACATTAGGAAAAAACAAGTTGACCCCAAAGCCCAAAAAGTTCATTTTACATCGTGGATTAAAGATAATCGCTAAGTAAACTAGCATGTTGATCTTGTTTCCTTCACCTCAATATTTATTATACTTATCCCCAATTTTGGAAGTTATAGGAATTATGTCTAAATCTACACAATCTTGCCACCCACAAAAAAGACAATGCACATCCGTCAATACTTCAAAAAGTGAGTGAGATGTAATATGTAAAGATCCATACACCTTCATTGTAAGATGATAAAAAGGCTCTAACACTTTTATAACTCTTTGAATAATTTCCCAATCATTAAATGTAGGAACTCCATATCCAACAGTGAGATAAGAAAAAAAATTATGATTATCACGTACATATGATTCAAATGTATATTCATATTTTTCTGCCACCTTTAACATTATATATGTTGAGTTCCATCTAGTAGCCACATCTAATGTGACAGCCCGATTTAAGGGCTAGTCGGAACAGTGATCTCGGGATCACTAATCCGAGATTAGAGAAAGTTATTTTCATGTGATTTTATAAATTAATATATGATTGTATAAGTACATGAGAATTTTGGTACTTTAATTTTAGCGATTTCTCGATTAATCGCGAAAAAGGACTAAATCGCATAAAGTGCGAAAGTTCCATTCTATAGGCTAAAGGTACCAAATAGCCATAGATTGTAAATTTGAGGTCTTTAAAAGGCAATTTAGCCCTTGTAAATGCTTGGCCAGCCATAGGCTATCATGGGAGACAAAGATGGACAAAAATTTGGTCAAAGTTAATAGTAGTTGGTGACTAATTTGACTAGTTTAATATTAGAATAAAGAAAAAATATCATCTTTCTTTCCATCTTCCTTCACCAAAATTTCCAAGCAAAATAGGGGTTTTGAAAGCTCAAATTTTCAGCAAGCTCTCCTTCATTCTAGTAAGTGATTTTGATGATTTTTCTTTATGATAATTGTACTTTTGAGATCCCTAGAACTTAAGTTTTCAAATGAGAGGACTATTGTGCAATATGATGCAAAGTTTAGGGTTTTACCATGAGATCTTTCATTGCTATTTGCTGCATTTTTATGGAAGAAATTGAGTCTTAGTTGTTGGATGAACAACTTTTGTGAAAGGTGTTGTCTTGAAAACACCTAATTGGACCTTGATGAAAAGGTTACAAATTTGTAGTAATTATGTGAAATGTTGAGTTTTGATGATAGCTATAAGAGTATTAAATGTTCACCTAGGCTTGTTGAAAGTGGAAATGTGATTAGAATTAATTTCCGAGCCTAGGGGCAAAATGGTCATTTTGCCAAAGTCTAGGGGCAAAATAGTAATTTTGCCTAAAAATGATTATTGAAATGATTTTATTAATGAGATGATTAAAATGAGCTAAATTGCTATTATAGAGCAAGAAGAACCGTGAATCCGCCTCGATCGAGGAAAGAACAAAGTCTCGGACTAAACCGTCAAGCTAGCTCATTTTGAAATCGATGTAAGTTTGTATGTGATTAATGCAACATTCATGTTAGCATAATTGAGAATGCTTTGTATCATATTGATGCATGATGCTCTACTAAACTGAGTAGCTAATGTTGGATGAGATGTTGAAGTCCTAGTGGACTATAATGAATATGAAAATGCTATCATCGAGATGAGAAATGAGTAAGGTCCTGTATAAGACCATGTCTGGGGCATGGCCTCGGCACCAAATTGAGATTTCCGTAGAAGACCATATTCGAAATATGGCTTCGATAATGAATATGATAATAGTATAAGACCGTATCCGGGATATGGCATCGATACTTGATGTGAAAGTCCATATAAGACCATATCTGGGATATGGCATTGGCATTTAGAGGTGACTCCATGTAAGACCACCTCGAGGATGTGGCATTGGCTCCGTACCTACATTAATGACGATAAATATGCGTCTTTGACTATCCCTAGTGATTAATGGGATAAGTAGATAAGTTTAGAAGTAGAAATGAGATTTGTACTAAAGTCCTGTGAATGAGTGAATACAAGTACTCGTGAATGAGTCACGAAGAAACGATTACAATATGTGGCACGGTATGTGCTAAATAAGGGCAAGTATGAGTAAGTATGGCAAGAAGCCTATGTCTTGTGTATGGATAATTAATGCCATGGATGGGTTATATATCGAGCTTATTGTTGCTATTTATTTTCATGCAAACTTACTAAGCTTTATGCTTACCCCTTTCATTGCCCTTTCTCCTTCTAGTATTGCCAAGATAACTCGAGGAACGTGGACGTAGGAGTTCGGAAATCACACTATCGACATCACTTTGGTATAACAATTTAGACTTATTTTGAGTATGGCATGTATAGGACTTGGGTATTTTGTTAAGTTGAAATTGTTAGTCAAAGTGTTGGCTATGTATGTTATTAAAGTCATTTTGTAAATGGCCTTACAAGCTAGGCAAATACTTGGCTAGTTCTATTGCTTAATGAAGATAAATTTCATGAAGTGTATGCCCTTGTGTATGTTTTGATTCTTTGAGTTCCTAGAGATACCTTTTGGTTATCTTTTATATTGGAATGTTTTAGAATGAGTTCTTAGAGGTGCCCTTGGGTTAGGAGTTGTGTTGTTTTGAATTGGATTATGTATGTGTGTAATGTAGGGTGGCAAAGGGCTTGGTAGATAGCCATCTAATTGTCCACACGTGTAGACACACGTCCGTGTGTCTAGGCCGTGTGTGACACACGGTCAGCCCTATGGGCGTGTGGATCGACCGTGTGTCCCATTACATGTTGGGTTTGCAAGTCAGTATGCTCCATGGGATAGAGACACGACCGTGTGTCTCAGCCGTGTGGGAGACACGACCTAAGGACATGGGCGTGTGCCCAGGCCATGTGAAGTCTGCACATTAATTGTGGAATTAAATTCGACACACGGGCTAAGGACACGGGCGTGTGCCTTGGCCGTGTGACCTTAGTGAGATGATGACATCATAGTCAGGATCGACCACGGGTGGAAGACACGGGCATGTCTTAGGGGCACACGGGCGTGTCCCTAGACCAACACGGGCGTGTCCCTAGACCAACACGGGCGTGTGGCCCCTGTTTTGTTGAAAAGTTTCTCGAGTTCGTAAAAGTTCACGGAATAGTTCCGATACCTCTCGGAGGTATGTTTAGGGCCTCTTAAGCCGAGTATGTGCAAGTGATGGGTTTATACAAAATTTTATAACCCTATTCGGGACGTTTAAGCAAGATTAGTTAGGTAATGCCTCAAACCTAGTTCCGGCTTGAATACGGGTAAGGGTGTTACATCTAAACACAATTGAGTCTTACTATCTATCATTTATTCTTTTGCCCGTTGGTAAAATTTTGTTAATCTTGATGGTGATGCTCTTATATACACAACACCTCTAACTCGATCCACAGACACATAAGCATTCTTAATATCATATTGCACAATGAGATTAAAAATGTGTGCAACACATCTCATATGCATAAATTTCCCCTTTGCAACAAAAGTATTTCGATGATTCAATTTCTTTCTCAAATATTCAACGATAACACTATTGGTGGATGCATTATTAACTGTAATAGTGAAGACCCTCTCAATCCCCCAATCTCGAAGACATCTTTCAAGGTCTTGACTTATGCTTTCACCTCTTTGAGAAGATATTGAACAAAAAATTATAATCCTTTTTTGTAACCTCCACTCATCATCCACCCAATGTGCATTAAAACCATGTAAGATATCCTCTGTAATGAAGTCGAAGTGTTTGTTGTCAAAAAAACCCTACTTATATCTTTTTCAAAATAATTCACCATTATACTCTTAATGGAGTTAAATAAATCAAGACAATCCCTTCTAATTGTCCAACGAGATGAAAGACTAAACCGTGGGCAAGTATTTGAACCCCTCTTCCTCTATAATTTTAAAAGGCTGTTCATCCACAATTATTATATGAACCATTGCCTTTCTAACAACATCTTTGTCAAACACCTAAGTTGATAAATCCGTTGTTTCTTGGCTAGTCTTCACAAATGTTAATTTGATTTCTTTGGGTCAAATGTATTTCGTCGAGGTCTTTTTAAGCATATTTTCAAATGATTATTCAAATTGTTTATAGAACTCGAAGTTGATTCCATGGCGTAACATCACAAGCATTGCACATTGCACTATTTTCCCTATCTTCAGTTACATATTTGGTGAAATAATTCCAACAAGTTACCCTTGGAGTAATCTTTCTTCGAACACTTCCCTTGGTTCTTGTTTGATCATCTCTACTTGGAGAAAAATTTTGTGAACTTTGAGTTGAACCATCTTGCTTTGGATCACTCATCTACAAGTAAATAAAAAAAATTAACATTGGAAATTAATGAAAAAGACACTAAAAAAAAATTTTTACACCATAAATTTAACATTGGATCACTCATCTACAAGTAAACAAAAACAATTTAACATTAGAAATTAATGAGAAAGATGTCACAAAAACATTTTAACCAAGACATGGTTTCACTTTGCATTAAATGATATAAATATAATACAACCCAACTTTTTTCCATCATTTTAATAATATTATTTATTTAACTATCATACATGATAAACAATTTAATAATATTAACTCGTATATTAGCATAAATTCAAATAAACAAACAAAATAACATGTTATCATTAGAACAATTGATGAACATATTAGTAAATGACATTTCTAAGCATTGTAGTGTTTTTTTTTTCATTTGAATCTTTCTCATGTTAAATGATTAAGGCATTGTCTTTAAATTCACCTGTTCTTTCTTTTTTTTTGGTACTTTCATAAGGTTTTAACTACTATTGAGTTATTTGGCTAGTTTTTTATACAGTTTAGTAGTATCAAATACAACAACTTATGGAAATTGAGCAAAGACTAGTGTGTCAGATCTGGTGCCCTAAGTGTAGTATTTTCATTAGTGTACATTTGTAATTTTTTTCGAACAAATTGATTAATAAAATCATTCATGAATTACATTAATACTTTGTATAATGTCCTCATATGATTTTTGCATGCAAAGCAAATGTTCCTCACTAGTTGTCTAATGTTTAACTAATACTAAGCGGTATTACGTGGTCGTAATACAGAAAGACATCTTATATTAGTAGACGAACCTAAACATGTTCTTAGTCTAATTAGAAATGAGCAAACCGATTGAAAGACTAATATGTCGTCTATCAAGTCCAATTGGGGAGATGTCTTGTCTTGGGCATTAGAATGGATGACTCCCAGAAGATTGAGTTATAGATGTGACTTACAGTACATCGGACATGACCCAAGCAGAATAGATACTGAATCCGTTTATGGATTTATTCACTTGTGACATTCATAGTGTGGCATACCTAAATCCTAAGTGGATGGCGGGCTATGTATGCATGACTCGTACACTTTGATGTAAGTAAAAGCATGAGCTCGAATAGATAAGGAGCCGAAAGCTGGTGTGTTGGGTGTACGATTTTTGTAGTACATAGCGTCATTCAGAACAATAAAATTCATAGACCGAGACATGGGTAAATTGTAACATCCTATTTTTTTTAGTGGTGTCAAAAATAGTGGTTACGTGACCACAATTCTGACCAATGAATCTGTAATTATTATTTATTTAATATTTATAGAGTTTCTGTAATGTCGTATTAAAAGTTGGCTAGGTAATTTTACCGTTTAGATAATTAATTAAATAAAAGGACTAAATCATAAAAGCTACTAAAGTTAATTGCTATTAGTTAAAGGTGTTGAATGCTTATAGAAACGTGAACTGAGGGATTTTAATAGTAATTGTACCTAACTAATATATAATGGACGGTTTTGGTGTTGTGTTATAAGAAAATATGTTTAATTTTTAAGGGGTAAAATAGTAAAATAATAAATAAATGAAATTAAAATATAACATGATGGAATAGCCATCATATTTTTCTTTTCATCTTACCAAATCAAAAACACCATTGATAAGTTTAGGGAGCTTTCGACCAAGCTTGGTTTTTCATGCATGGTATGTATTCGACTCTCGTTTTTAGTGATTTTTTATGTTTTTGAGATCATTTTAGCTTAATCTAGCTAACCCGGAAGTTAATTTGTAAAACTGTTAAATGTTTTGAAATGTTCCATTGTTGGGTTTGTGAAGTTTTTCAAGTTTGATGATAGTTTTGTAAGCTTGATAGCTAAATAATATTATTTTATAAAATAGTTTTTAGCGATTTTGATGTTTAAGTATTTAATTGTTAAAATAGTAAAATTTTATGGAATTATAGTGAAATTGAGAAATATATGGGCTGTTCATGGATTATAAGAAATTCGGCTAGCTTGGTGTAAGCTTAAATGTGTTCAATTTGATAGTTTTGGGTATAGGAACTAAATTGCATGAAGGGTAAAGTTTAGGGGTAAATTTGTAAAATGTATTAAAAGGACTTAAATGCAGAAAGTTGATTATTTATGTTGTTTGAATTGATTTAATTAAATTAAACTATATTATAGATCAAGAATCTCAATGATCGGAGGACGTACAAGGAAAAGGAAAAATTGTCGATTAGATAGTTGAATCACTTGACAGGTAAGTTCATAATATCTTTCATGATTATGATTTGTTACTAAATGTTGTTAAATATTTATATATAAACTGTTGAAATGAAAATCAGACTAAGTGGTAATAAATCAAATTTTGAGATAATTCTGATGGATCGAGTAAAAGTCTCATACACGAGGTTTCTGAATGATTCCCGTTCTGGACTGAGCTCTAGCATTTGTTTCTGACTCAGATATACATGTGACACGGATTTAGCCTGGGCTGGTAATCTGTTTTTGTTTTAAAGGTTTAGCCTAGACTAGTAACCTTACATGTATACATAGCCCTGGCCAGGCTATTTTTCTGTGTTGTCAATGGTTTAGCCCGGATGGGTAACCTGACACATGTATTTATGTACCCGACTAGCTCGAATGAGCATTAAATGTTTCTCGCACTTGTGTATTGTGTTATTTTACAAAGTTCCATCGGAAAAATCAAAGGATATACAGTGTATTATTAATGTGGACAAAATATGAATTCTGACTATTCGTATGATCATTATTTGCTGATCCAGAATTATTGAACTTTGTCATGATAGGAATATTAGTTTGAATAGCATTTGCAATTACATTTAAATGAATAAGGTAAGTTATTGAATTGAATTGTATGAGCTTATTAAGTATTGTATATACTTACTTCTGTTATTATGTTTTGTAGATTTTGGATAACCGGAATGTATAGATCGGATCAAGGGAGCTCACACCTACCATCTTCTAACATTGGTAGATTTTTAAGTCTTGAATTGTGGTTACTTGTGGCATGTATATAGGATACTTATTTTGCAAATGTTGAACATGTTTTGGTACTTTAATTGTAAGTGCACTTATATGCAAATTTGTTATATGTCTTACATATTTGACATTTTGGTAAGGTGTTATTATAAGTCATGTTTGAATGATATTTTGGATGATTATGTGGTAACAAGTTTTGGTGTGCTTATGATGGTCACTAAACTAACTATAAATACGACTAAGGCAAGCTCACCTATCGAACAATAGTATAGTTATGGTCAGTAGGGAAAATCATATCAACGAGGACTAAAAGTACTAGTAATTACCATTTTTCTATTATTTAGCTGACAATTTGAAGTGATTATTTTTAATCTAAAATTACTAAACTAATCTAACTAAGAATGCAACAGAGAATGAAATAGGAAAATAATCGAAGATAACCAATAAGATAGACAATACCTAGGAAAGAATCCACCTAGAGTTCATCTATTATTATGAATCTGAATTAAATGATTTATTCTCTTGTGTCTTGATATGTAGAAATCCCTAAATTATGTTAATATCTCTTTCGAGAGTAAGAACAACTGACTATAGGTTGATTAATTGAAATCTCTTTCTAATTAAAACCTCTATTGTCGCATTAATTCGATCTATGGATTCCCCTATTAGATTTGACTCTAATCCGGTAGATTTATGTCATCCTATTTTTAGGATTGCATGCAACTCCACTCAATTATGCCAGATCTACTCTTAAACAGGGACTTTTGCTCTACTGAAATAAGCACATTAAACTTGAATTAATATCTCATAAATATTAAAACAAGAAATAAGATACATAATTGAGAACAAGAATAAAGTATTTATCGTGTAAATCAGAAATTAAATAATAATATTCATCATAGGTTTCATCTTCCCTAGGTATCTAGGGAATTTAGTTCATAATCCTTAATAGAAACATCTCAAAGTTAGGATACAAACAAGACATAAAGAAACTCAATAAAACTTCGAAAGAAATTAAATAGAGATCTTCGATCTTTAAGGAGAGTTGCTTCCGAGTCGATTCCGATGGCGTTCTTCGAGTGTTCTCTTCAATCTTCTCTGAGTGCCCCCTTAGGTCTTCTTTTAATTGGTATTTATAGACTTTAGAATGCTCAGAAAGCCTAAAAATTAGGTTTTTCCGCCTATTTGGGAAGCAGGGTGCGATATCGACACGGGCTGGCATATGGGCGTGTGGCCAGCCCATGTGGAAATGCCCAGGCCGTGTGGATCCTAGAAACAACTCTATTTGTCCGATTTTGACTCGTTTTTCACTCCTTTCGCTCCCAAATGCTCTCCTAAGTATAGAAACATGAATTTAAAGGATTAGGAGCATCAAATTCACTAATTTACATAATTAATCATCCAAAAACGCATTAAGAATGGGATTAAAATATGTTACTTTTACATCTTATCAAATATCCCCAAACTTAAGCGTTTGCTTGTCCTCAAGCAAAATCCTCAACTCACAATTAAAATTAATCTTTCTCAACTTATAATTCTCATCAATAATGTTTCGTCATAATTCACAAATAATCATACATTGATAATTCAACTAAAAGAGCACTAAAGATTCAAACAATCCAAGTCGAACATTTTTAAAGCATGAAAACATAGGTATTTCCCCTTATCTAAGTAATTACCTTTAATTCAAAATCGACAAGAATCGACATCCTCACTAAAGATTCACTCAAATCACTCAAAGTATTTAAGGTTCAAGAATAAGCACTCAATAGTCAGACATGAAAAGTCATTACCATAAGCTTGCATGAAAATCAAATCTCCACCACTATAAAATGATATACTATACAAATCAAAAGGTCTTTAAGAGGTTGTAATGTGGCTTAGGTTAAAGGTGTGGAGAAAGGCTGAAAAAGATGGTTAAAATTGAGATCGAACTGATAAATTACCAAACTAGAAAATAACAAATGCTGAATTAAAAACAAGTGCATAAATCAGGAATTATTCAAGAATAAGAAAACGAGCTTCTTCTCAAAATATGAATTTAACTGTTCAAGCTCAATCATAGAACTAAATAATGATCAATATGTAAATATATATATTTTTCGATTTCTTTCTTTATTTCTTTCTTTCTTTTTTCTCGCGTTAAGAAATGATTCAGTAAATCAAACAAAAGAGCATAGTCAGGCAACTATCCAAATCATATCTTGACAAAAAGGGAGTCTGTAAAACGAGAAAAATTCTCAATGAACAAAAAAAAAGAGTTATTGGTTAACATTAATGGGTAAATCAAGAAACAGTGTGTTAGGCTCAACGGGGTTCACTAAGGGTTAATTATGTAGGTAGGCTTTTTATGGGATAAGTGGGTTAAAACCTAAGTGCCTTTATCATCTTAGTATATTAATTCAAAATGTGTGGTCTTGACATGTATAATCTATGCAAGTTCTAGAATAACAAATCAAATTGACACACTCATAACCAATAATAAAATGAGTAAGAAAAATGTATGCTCTAAAGGTTCAAAATCTCACACAAAATCATGGTTTTTGATGTCAATCTTTCAAATTTAAAACTTCAAGGTAATACCTCAATTCAGGGAAACAACCTAAAATTTTTAATTTTGAAAATAAACTTATCATGCTTGATTCTCTCATGTCTTAAAGTTTAAAACAACCAAGCAGAAATCTCTATGAATTTAATCCAAAAACATCAATAAAAATCACAAATCGATAAAAATTCATTCTAATAGAAGTATGAGAAAATTACTTAAACACAAGACATAATTCAAGGATTTTCTAATAATTATATAAATAACCTTTACTTAAACACAAGACATAATTCAAGGATTTTCTAATAATTATATAAATAACCTCCCCACACTTAAGATGTACATTGTCCTCAATGTACAAATAGATATAATCACAGTATAAACAGAATATCATAAGAGAGGGAGAAAACTAAAACTGCCCTAAATATTGGATGAAATCCCCAGAATAGTGAAAAGTGGAATTGTAGTCAAATCTAAATGTAACGCATGATTTCGAGCAACTAAGGCTTCCTTTGGATGCAATCGAGTCTCAGTGTGTTGGTTTTTTAGGCTAAAAAAAAATTGCAACTGAAATGTTAGTAAACGCAAGGCTGTTTGGAAAGCATTCTTCAGTACGTTGAGAATGCATTTCACCTCACTGGAGGCTTAAATCTAGACTGGAGCCTTTTGGTCCAGTAAAAATTTAGCAACTTCAGTTGCTTTTTCTTTTCCTCTTTTACCCATATATTATTTCTTTTCTTTCTTATTCTAGAGTTGCTTCATTATTTTATCTTTCAATAATGTTTTATTTTTCTAAAGGCTCAATAATTTCAATAATCTTTCAATAATGAATTGAGCCCATATAATTAAATATATAACTAATTTTGAAATATTAAATAAAATAAATTTTTAAATTTTTCTCGAGTTTTAATTCATTTTTAATTATTTATTATTAAAATTATTATTAAAAATAAATATAATTGTCATAATTTTTAATAATTTATTAATTTTGTAATTGTTAAATAATTTTAAAAACTTTTATTATATATCATTTCTAACCTAATGTCCTTAAAAGTTATTTTCTATTCTCACCTCACCGCTACAGCTGCGTTTGAATCCAAACACACACTCACCGCTGTTTCTAATCTCACTGCTACAATATCCAATCTCACCGCTACAGTAATTAATCTCACTGCCACCGCTATTTTTAACCTCACCGGAGGTAAACACACCGCCCATCCAAACTAAGCCTTAATAAGAAAATAAACACAAATAATAGAGAAGATTAAGGGGTTATAACTCGATTAGACACAACTATAAAAATATATTTCAAAAAATAGTAATTAAAATAAGTTTAAGAAAAATAAAAAAAAAGCAACTAAAACAAAATTTTAAAAAATAAAATAAAAAACAAAAAAAAACTCAATTATACAAATAAACTTAAAGGTAATTGTAATAATAATAGTAAAAAAATACTAAAAATAATAGAAATAGCAGTAAAGTTAAAATAAATTTAAAATCTAAGTATAAGAATAATAAATAAAATAAAATAAAATAAAATTAGTAAAATAAAAATAAATAATATAACAAATAATAATAAATAAAATAAAATAAAATGGGTGGCTTGGTTGGGGAAGAAGAAAAAGACACATTGTGAAAGGAATGCTAGGGTTTAGGCTACATGGCTGTGTGAGTATTTTCAGCCCGTGTGCAATTAAAAATTAACCCAGTTTTCACACGGTCATGGACATGCCCGTGTGTCCAGGCCGTGCGGCACACACGACCGTGTGTGATCTCCTTCTCTTCTTCCACGCCCATGTGAGATCCCACACGCCCGTGTGGTTTGGCCGTGTCTCTCACACGACCGTGTCTTCTGCCTGTGTAACTTGCTGACTTGGAATAAAATTGAAAATATTAGTTCCAGGTTTCACACGGCCTAGGACACGCCCGTGTGTCCAGGCTGTGTGGGTTACATGGCCATGTCGCCAGGCCGTGTAACTAACTGTCGAACCCCTTATTATGCACATGGCCTGGGACACTCCCGTGTGGCTAGGCCGTGTGTGCCACATGCCCGTGTGGCCAGGCCGTGTGGGTCAAACACACATTTTTTTTTAAAGATTTTTTGAAAATTAATTAATTTTAAAATAACATGAAATAAGATTAAGAAAATTAGCGGTGTTAACACTCAGGTTGCCTCCCGAGAAGCGCTTATTTAAAGTCTAAGCTTGACTTACCTCGTATTTGCATGGTCACGGTGGTTCGCGGAGCCGAAGCTCCTATTTCTCGTTATCAATTCTATGATCAAAATAAGGTTTAAGTCGAGTACTATTTACTTTAAATGTGCCAAGTTCAGAATTAGTTACCTCGATTATACCGTATAGAAAGACGTTCAATACCATAAAGGGATTTGATCCATTTGCATCAAGCTCCGAAGTGGCCATTCGAGGATCCGTTTTACCTAGCAGTACCTTGTCTCCAACCTTAAATTGGTTTGTTCCATCCATATGCTCATCATGGCGTCGCCTTGGCTTTGCATAATGTATTCTCTGTTGCTCCTTGGCATGTGTCCGCCATTCGTCTAGTTCATCGATCTGTAACATTCGTTTTTCATGAGTCGTTCTATTTTTGTCGCATGGACTGAACGTGTCTCTATTGTGTTTTTCTGAGGTGTTTACTGCAAAAAATGTTGAGCCACATGGTTACTCATATTAACAGAACTTGTAAAATCATCTCGATCACTAGATGTCTTAACAGAATCACGAGCTTAGAGAGTAATCATTTCATCACCTACACGAAGTATTAATTCATCTGTACCAACATCAATAATAGTTCTAGCAGTTGCTAAAAAGGGCTGACTAGAACCAAAGGTACATCACTATCCTCATCCATGTCTAAAACAACAAAATCAACTGGGAATATGAATTTATCAATTTTTACAAGAACATCTTCAATAATACCCCTAAGAAATCTAATGGTTCTATCTGCTAATTGAATACTCATCCTAGTTTGTTTGGGTTTCCCAAGACCTAATTGCTTAAACATTTTATAGGGTATGACATTAATACTAGCCCCTAAATCAGCCAAAGCATTATTAATATTCAAACTACCAATTAAACAAGGAATAGTAAAACTCCCTGGATCTTTCAATTTGTTGGGTAGTTTATTTTGCAATATGGCCGAGCAAACTGCATTTAGTTCCACATGCGATGAATTATCTAACTTCTGTTTGTTTACCAAAAGCTCATTTAGAAATTTAACGGAATTGGGCATCTGCGAAAGAGCTTCAATAAACAGTAAGTTAATATGTATTTTTTTTAAAAGTTTAAGAAATTTACCAATTTGTTCATTTGTGTGGTCTTTCTTCGTCGCATTCAGATATGGAACTCGAGGTTTATATACTTTACTAACTGGTTTTTGCTCATTCTGGCTTACCTCAACTTTACCGTTACTAACCACACTTTCTTACCTCGGTTCTGATTTAGATTCAACTAACCCTTTTTCGTCTTGCACAGTAATTGCATGAAGCTGCTCCCTAGGGTTAGTTTCGGTATTGCTGGGCAAACTACCTTGTGGTATTTTCGAAATCAGTTTAGCAAGTTGATTGATTTGGTTCTCGGCCCCTTGAATTGATGCTTGTTGATTTTTAAGCGCTGCTTCAGTGTTTTGAAAATGGGTTTCTGACACCAAGATAAACTTTGTCAACATCTCCTCAAGGTTCGGCTTCTTCTCTTACTGGTAAGGTTGTTGTTGGAAGCCCGAAAGGGCTTGTACTCTCTAATTTCCTTGACCACCCCAAGAGAAATTTGGATGGTTCCTCCAACCTGCGTTATAGTAATTACTATAAGGGTTATTTTGAGGCCTAGAATTATTACCCATATAATTGATTTGTTCGTTCTCTGTGCTAGGAGTAAAGGGTAAACATTTTGGATTGTTCATTCCACCTCTATTTGTATCGCATTGCATCACCGGATGTACCTGCGTAGAAACATAAAAATTATCAATTTCCTTATTTAAAAGTTCTACCTAATTTGATAACATGGTGACCGCATCTAAGATAAAAACACCAGCTACTTTCATCGGCTTTGTCCTCATGACTTGAAACTGATAATTATTCAGTGCCATCTCCTCTATAAACTCAAAAGCCGCTTCGGGTGTTTTATTGTTCAGAGTACCACTGACTGCAGCATCGATCAACTGCCTAGTTGAGGGGTTCAAATCGTTATAAAAGGTTTGAACCTATAGCCATAGAGGTAACCCATGGTGAGGGAACCGTCTCAATAAGTCCTTATACCTCTCCCATGCATCATATAGGGTCTCTAAGTCAATCTAAACGAAGGAAGATATATCATTCCTCAGCTTAGCTATCTTAGCCGGTAGGAAGTACTTCAGTAGGAATTTCTGGGTCATTTGATCCCATGTAGTGATAGAGCCTCATGGTAAAGAATTCAACCATTGTTTAGTTTTGTTCCTCAACGAGAAAGGGAATAACCGTAGGCGAATGGCGTCGTCAGAAATGCCATTTATCTTGAAAGTGTCACAGACTTCTAGAAAATTAGCCAAATGAGTATTTGGATCTTCGTCTTGCAAACCATCGAACTGAACAAATTGTTGTACCATCTGAATAGTGTTCAGCTTCAATTCAAAATTATTTGCAGCAATGGTGGGTCTCACAATACTCGATTCAGCCCCAGTTAGAGTGGGCTTGGCATAATCGTACATAGTACAAGGAGCAGGATCTGGATTTGCAGCAACTGCAGGAGGTAGTTGATTATTCTGATTATCACCCATCTCCTCAATAATAATAACGTCCTCTTGCTCGTCTACTATACTCTGTCGACTCTGCCTTGCTTCTCTACGATTTTTGCGAGTTGTACTTTCAATCTCACTGTCAAATAATAATGGTCCCGACGGGTTTCTTCTAGTCATAAACTAAAAGAACTTGTCAGAAGAAAATAAAAGAAAAATTAGAAAATTAAAATTAAAATAAAAAAATAAAATGTAATAAAAATAAATGGCTAAATTAATAAAAATCAAGTGTTCCTAATATTTTAGTCCCCGGCAACGACGCCAAAAACTTGATGGTCACTAAACTAACTATAAATACGACTAAGGCAAGTGCACCTATCGAACAATAGTATAGTTATGGTGAGTAGGGAACATCGTATCTGTAACATCCTGAACTTCGGGATTTTATGCTTTGCCTTATACCTCGCGATAGGCTAGTTTAGAATGTTAATTGTGTATGTTTAGGGGTCCTAACAAGGTTTGGGGTTAAGTTGGGCCTTAGTAAAATTTTTGTGTTTAAGCACTTGAAGTAGAGAAGGTAAGTGGCATCATGACTTAAGGAAATAAGTTTGTATTTTGCTAGCATAAGATGAGCTAGTAATAGAGTGGTGTGGCGTCACATGAAGATGCTTAAGGGGTGGAGTTCGAATCCCACCTTTTGCAAAATTTTTGGGTTATTTTTGTGCTCCTATTCCAAAGTGTCGGCCATGGTTCTAAATATGGTAAGCGAGACTTTTTATTGATGGAAAGATGACTAAGGAATATGGTAAGGAGGAAGACAAGGGAAAAAGAAGGAAAGAAATCAAAGAAAGGGATAAGGGAGGGGGGACATATTGGCCGAATATTAGGAATTGCCTAAGGAAAGAGTTTTGGTCAACACTCATCTTTTTTGGTAAAGATGATACACGGTTTTGGTAGGGGGATTTTGGGAGCCAATTTGTTATAGCCTTTTTGCAAAATTGTGCATGAGAGGTAGTTTCTTTTTGAACATTTTTTTGGTGTCTCTTTTCTAATTTTTTTCCCTTGGCCGAAACACTCAAATTATTTTGGTTCTTTTTCCTTTGTTTTGCCGAATTACTCAAGACAATTTGGTTATCTTCTCCTTGGTGATTAGCCGAAACCCCCTAACACTATTTTTCCATCTTTCTTTCTTTTTCTCACCATTTCTTCAACCTCTCTTTTCTTCTTCTTAGTTGACAACTTTGATTGGCCGAATCTTCCTTGCCCTTTTCTCTTCAATAGCCAAATCTTTAACATCTTCTCTCTTCTCCATTCTTCCGTGTTGGACATTTCTCCTTGGTTGAATCGGGTAAGGGTTTCATTTCTACTTCTTCCATTTTGTTTTCTTCCTAGCCGAATGTGTGTCCATCACTATTTGGTTGTTCTACTTTGTTTCTAAATCGAAACATCACTCTCTCCTACACTCTCATATTGTGATCAATTTTTTTTCGTAGTGTTATAGTGGGTGGCCGAATACCACATCATTGCCGATTCATCTCTAGTCATAAGTCCAATCGGTGGGAATCGGGTTCATCATCGATTAAGGTAAGGAGTCTCTTCATAGTCCATTCGATATCGCTACTCGGTTATTGTGTTAATCAAATTGAAAGTTTGACTAATCGATTATTATAGGGACTAGATCGTTCGTTCTTATCTACTCGTTGACCCTTCTAAGTAGTGGTGTCGAAACCTTTTCCTTAGACAATCGTTTTCAATCATCGTAATATCGTTACGACTAAGACTTTTCCAATGGAGGCAAGTGGTAGCGATTTGAAAAGAAAATTGATAGGAGAGCAAAAAGGGAGTGGATTTCTGATTCCTACTCCTAAGTTCAAGCGTAGGGCGGTATCGGCGGTTCGGGATTTTCCACCGGGTTGTGGACCATCATCTGGTGAGAATAGGCAAATCGTGGTCGTTCACGATACTAAGGGTAAGCATTTTAGATCGTCTGATTTAGTTTTGGATTAATAAAATCTCGTTTGTTGGTTAATCGAGTGTAATGGTGATTTAGGTGCCGACGATCAAGAAGGGTTAATCCTCACCGTAATCAGGTGTGTAATCTCACACCAAAATTTCGTAGATTCGTGATTCACTACAATGATTGTATGAATAGATCGTTAAAAAAATGTAAAATAGCATAAAACGAGTAATTGGCTTAAACGACGTTAATTCTAAGATCTGTCAAAATCGGTGTTAATCAGTACAATTTACCAAAATGCCCCTATGGGCCGATTTACAAAAATGCCCCTACAGGCCAATTTGCTAGAATGCCTTAGTGGGCTGAATTTCCAAAGAACTATAATGTGTCGATTCACCTTAATAAATTACTTGATTAATGGTGGATTTTTATATGTGGATGTTTTATGTTATATTATTATGTACGTAGCATTTTTACATATTGCATGGGATGGGAAAATTGTATGGAGAGCAGTGTAGCCTGGTGGCATTGCCACAATTTGTATATTATTGTGCTTGACTATGATTTCGGTGGCTTGACCACAAAATACTATATGATAGCAGTTTGACTGCAAATTTTGGTGTGAGCGGCGGGGTGGGTTGACTTGATCCCTACAGGTGTGATTGGCTGGTCGGGGGTGTCATGGATGGATGGGTTGGGTTGCATACATATACTTCATTTTAATTATTACTATGTAAATGGGCTTAGGCCCAAGATTATGCTATGCGGGTTCAGGCCCAGTGGATGACGGTAAGGGGATTATACACTGAGTTCTTGTGACTCACCCCCCTTCTTTCTTAACCCTTGCAGGTAATGCTCCGTAATGAGGACTTGGGCCCATGGATGACTCGGTGGAGGCCATACTTTGGAAATAATATTTTCAAATATTAGTAAACTACTTTCCCACTTTATTTCACTATTTTTACTATTTTGGGTTTTAAGTTGTAATAAGGCCTCTGGAATATTTTTATTTTGCTTTATGTTTAGTCGTACTTATTATCTTGCTTGAATTGTTTCAAAATGGGGATTTTTCTAAAATCATAAATAACGGTTTCCAAAATTGATTAACAAATGGTTTTCATAATAAATATGCACTAATAATTTAACTCGGATTCTATTTCAAATTATCAACGTCATTTCTCAAAAGTCACGGTTTTAAAGTTCACTAGTTTGATTTTCGATTCATCAATCAACCTCTCGAAATTGGTAGTGTTTTTATCAAATATTTATAACCAAACTTGTTTTATTGACCATGACCAAATAACGCCTATTTTAGTAAGAATCACATGTTCTTTATATGTTTTCTTCATGTGACATGTCAGATCCGGTCATACCACATGGGCCGGGTTTGGGGTGTTACATCTTATGGTATCAGAGCCAATTGCAAAACTCGGCCGTGGTTTGGGTTCAAAAATGTTTTCTAAAACTGCTTGAAATTCGATTTATAAATACATGTTTCAAAGGAAGTATGGCACCACGGGTATCAGCTTTGTCGAGAAGTTTTGTTTTCATTTTATGATTATTGTGGTATGACTGTAGTAAAAAAACTTCACAAAATAGAGATACTCTAGAATTTTTAGCTTTAGGAGCTGAAACCATAGAGATTGAGACTTTAGGATATGTTTTGCGAAAATAACTTTACTTCCTATACTCCATAAAACATTGTTTAATAAACATTGAATAGTATACTGATTCATAAGACTTTTAATCAGATTAAATCGACTTAGCAAACATGAGCGCTAGATGATGTGGACGCGGTAGACGTGGCCGTGGTAGAGGCCGAGGTGCTAGAGTTGTATCTAAAGCATCGGGACATATGCCGGAAATGGACGTACCTGCGTCACCTGTGACTGAAGCTGGGTCACACGATCGAATGAGAGAGGACGACGCTCTGTCCCAAGCGATGTTGTGGGTACTTGAAAGGGTCGCTAGGGCGAGAACTGGGTCGACAGCTCGTGGGTCGATATCGGAGCGACTCAGATCGAATGGGGCCAAAGTCTTTAGGGGTATTTCGGGTGTAGCCCCAAGTGTAGTAGAGTACTGGCTTGAGGCGGTGGAGCGGATTATGGACGATCTGGATTGCACAAACGAGCGGCAAACCGAAAGGGGTTGTGTCATTCTTTGAGAGATGAGGCGTATCGCTGGTGGCTCACCGTTCGAAGGCACTCGGTGATCGTATTACAGGATTTCTTTAAGACAATATTCCGGGAAAATATGTCGGGAGCTAGTTATGTGGATGCCAGAAGGAAAGAATTCCTGAATCCGGTACAAGGTGGTAGGTCTGTGGCAGCTTACGAGGCAGAGTTTCTGCGTCTGAGTCGGTATGCCCGGGGTATAGTGCCGACCGATCATGAACGTTGTGTGCGTTTTGAGGATGGATTGCGTGATGAGTTGCGTACCGATAGCCCCACGTAGGAGAGAGAATTTTGCCACACCGGTGGAAAAAGCTAAGATTCTTTGAAGAAGTAAAGCATTGAACGGCAAAATCGAGACAAGGATAGGGGCGAGGAACAAGAGAGACTCGGGTATTCGTGTCCCGCCAGAGGATTTCGAAAAGGCCCAGAATGTGGAGCCACTGAGTGAGAGTTCCAAAATACTACCAATCGATTCTGACCTTGCGTGGATTGTGGGAAACATCACTCGAGTGAATGTTGGAAGAGAATTGGTGGTTGTTTCAGATGTGGATCCAAGGACCATCGGTTTAGGGATTGCCCTCGAAAGCCGGATCAAACTCAGGCAGTTCATAACAGATTTGTACAGTCGGCTGGAGGCACTCAGCAGCCGCCGAGAGGCCATGGGCCAAATCGAGGTGGTAATGGTGTAGGACGAGGTCAAGGTGCACCGGGTAGAGGTACCGGTAACAGGGGTAACACGAAGGCGAGACAGCCAGGGTTGGTCTATGCGGTTAGGCGTCGAGAGGATGGCAATGCACTGGACGTCATAACCGGTACGTTCTTCATATCTGATGTAGCTATTACCGCTTTGATAGACATTGGATCCACCCATTCGTATGTTGCATGTGCTGTGTCTGGAACTCTGAATATTAAATCTGAGATTACTGCTAGAGAAATAAGCGTAATTAGCCTTTTAGAACGATCGGTGGTAGTAAATAAGTTGTTTAGGGATGTGCCTTTAGAGGTTGGGGGTAGTATTTCAAGGATTTGATGGAACTGCCGTTCGGGGAGTTCGATCTTATTTTGGGCATGGACTGGCTGGTTAAACATTGTGCGAACTTGGACTGTGCTGCAAAGCAGATGGTACTAAGAACTTCAGAGGATAAGGAAGTGATGATGATAGGTGAAAGAAGAAATTATCTATCTAATGTGGTATCTGCTTTAAAGGCAGAAAGGTTGATTCGAAAGAGGTGTGGAGCGTTCATAGCCTTTATCAGTGCTTTGGATGCCAAAGAGTTATCGGTAGAGAGTGTTAGAACGGTGAAAGAGTTTTCAGATGTCTTTTCCGAGGAGCTTCCAGGATTGCCTCCAGATCGGGAGGTAGAATTTGGTGTTGAGCTGTTGCCAGGAACGGCTCCGGTGTCCATTGCTCCTTACAGAATGGCACCGAAGGAGCTCGTGGAACTTAAAGCTCAAATTCAGGAGTTGTTGGATCGTGGATTTATTCGACCAAGTGTGTCACCGTGGGGAGCGCCAGTTTTGTTCGTTAAGAAAAAGGATAGATCGATGCGTATGTGCATCGATTATAGACAATTGAATAAGTTGACGATCAAGAACAAGTATCCGTTACCGAGGATCAATGATCTATTCGATCAACTGCGAGGAGCTTCAGTTTTCTCAAAGATAGACTTGAGATTGGGGTATCACCAGCTTAGGGTCAAGGAGACGGATATTCACAAGATTGCGTTCCAAACCCGATATGGGCATTACGAGTTCTTAGTGATGCCGTTCGGGTTGACTAATGCACCAGCTGCATTTATGGACATGATGAACCGAGTTTTCCAACCTTACCTAGACCGATTTGTGGTTGTGTTCATAGATGACATCCTGGTGTACTCAAAGACTGAGGAAGAGCATGATTCGCATCTACGGGTAGTATTGCAGATTTTGAGGGAGAAACAGCTGTATGCCAAATTCAGTAAGTGTGAATTTTGGTTGAAGGAGGTGACCTTTTTGGGGCATGTTGTGTCTGCCGAAGGAATTAGAGTTGATCCTCGGAAGGTCGAGGCTGTGTTGGATTGGAAGCCACCGAAGTCAGTTGCAGAAATTTGGAGTTTTCTAGGTTTGGCTGGGTATTACAGGTGATTCGTTGGGGGGTTTTCGTTGATTGCTGCACCCCTAACTAAGCTATTGCGTAAAGGAGTACCGTTTGTGTGGTCAGATAAGCAGCAAGAGAGCTTTGAGAAACTAAAGAAGATTCTGACAGAAGTGCCAATATTGATTCAACCTGAGGCTGGTAAAGAGTTTATTGTGTATTGTGATGCGTCACACACGGGCTTAGGATGTGTGTTGATGCAAGGGGGAAAAGTGGTAGCTTATGCATCTCATCAATTAAGGTCGCATGAGGTAAACTATCCCACTCATGATTTGGAGTTAGCTGCAGTGGTGTTTGCTCTGAAGATTTGGAGACACTATCTGTACGGAGAAGTCGATTATCTACACGGATCATAAGAGTCTGAAGTACCTCCTTACCCAAAAGGAGTTGAACTTAAGACAGCGGAGGTGGATAGAATTGTTGAAGGATTATGACTTCTCAATCAAGTATCACCCAGGTAAAGCTAACGTAGTGGCAGATGTGTTGAGTCGTAAGGTGATATCAGATTTGAGAGCGATGTTCGCTCATCTCAACCTTTATGGAGATGGTAGTCTGTTAGCCAAACTTCAAGTGAAGCCGGCATGGGTAAGCCAGATTAAGGAAAAGCAGTTGTTAGATGAAAGGTTGGGTTCTCGACTTCAGCAAGTGGAAAGTGGTGAGATAGGGGATTTTCGATTAAATAGTGATGGAGTATTGTGTTTCCGTGGAAGAGTTTGTATGCCCGAGGATTGAGTGAGACAAATGATTCTGCGAGGCGCGCATAGTAGCCCATATGCTATGCACCCCGGAGGAAATAAGATGTACCGAGACCCCGTGAGCGTGTGGTGGCGGGGTTGAAACGAGAGGTTACTGACTTCGTGAGCAAGTGCTTGACATGTCAGCAGGTGAAGGCGGAGCATCAACTGCCTTCAGGGTTATTGAAACCGATGAAAATTCCACTATGGAAATGGGAAAGGATAACGATGGATTTTGTTAGTGGGTTACTCTTAACGCCTACTAAGAAAGATTCAGTATGGGTGATAGTGGATCGGTTAACGAAGTCTGCCCATTTCCTACCTGTTCTTACGAATTATACATTGCAGAAGTTGGCCAAGATGTATATAGCAGAAGTCGTGAGGTTGCATGGGGTAACAGTGTCGATTATATCGGACAGGGATCTTAGGTTTACATCACGGTTCTGGAAGGCTCTACATGAAGCTTTGGGTACAAGGCTAAATTTCATTACGGCGTTTCATTCGCAGACTGATGGTCAGTCGGAGAGAGTAATCCAGATTCTAGAAGACATGTTAAGAGGCTGTGTGATCGACTTCAGGGGTAGTTGGGAAGATTTTCTACCGTTGGCAGAGTTTGCATACAACAATAGCTATCAATCCAGCATCCAGATGGCACCCTACGAGGCGTTGTATGGTCGTAGGTGTCGTACTCCTACTTGTTGGACTGAGTTGGGAGAGCGACAATTATTGGGTCTAGAGTTGATCTCGGAGACGGAGGAAAAAATTAAGGTAATTCGGGCATGGTTAAAAGAAGTTTCGGACAGACAGAAATCGTACGCGAATCTGAAGCGGAAGGAGATAGAGTTCTCTGTGGGTGATCAGGTCTTTTTGAAGGTTTCACCTTGGAAGAAGATCTTAAGATTTGGGTGGAAAGGCAAGTTGAGCCCTAGGTTCATCGGACCTTACCGTGTATTGAAGCGTGTTGGGCCAATGGCTTATCAGCTTGAGTTACCTCCGGAGTTAGGTCAGATACATAGTGTATTCCATGTCTCTATGTTAAGGCGTTATCGTTCCAGATCCGTCTCATGTTGTTCCAATGGAGGAAGTTGAGATAAGACCGACTTATCTTTTGAAGAAGAACCAGTCTGCATTTTAGATCGGGATATTAAGGTCTTTGAGAAGGAAGTCGATTCAGTTAGTAAAAGTATTATGGCGTAATCACGGACAGAGGAAGCTACATGGGAGCGGAGGACACAATACGGCAGCAATATCCTCATCTCTTTTAATCGAGTAAATTTCGAGGCGAAATTTTCTTTAAGAGGTAGAACTGTAACATCCTGAACTTCGGATTTTATGTTTTGCCTTATACCTCGCGATAGCCTAGTTTAGAATGTTAATTGTGTATGTTTAGGGGTCCTAAGAAGGTTTGGGGTTAATTTGGGCCTTAGTAAAATTTTTGTGTTTAAGCACTTTAAGTAGAGAAGGTAAGTGGCATCATGACTTAAGGAAATAAGTGTGTATTTTGCTAGCATAAGATGAGCTAGTAGTAGAGTGGTGTGGCATCACATGAAAAGGCTTAAGGGGTGGAGTTCGAATCCCACCTTTTGCAAATTTTTTGGATTATTTTTGTGCTCCTATTCCAAAGTGTCTGCCATGGTTCTAAATATGGTAAGGGAGACTTTTTATTGATGGAAAGATGACTAAGGAATATGGTAAGGCGGAAGACAAGGGAAAAAGAAGGAAAGAAATCAAAGAAAGGGATAAGGGAGGGGGATATGTTGGCCGAATATTAGGAATTGCCTAAGGAAAGAGTTTTGGTCAACACTCATCTTTTTTGGTAAAGATGATACAAGGTTTTGGTAGGGGGATTTTGGGAGCCAATTTGCTATAGCCTTTTTGCAAAATTGTGCATGAGAGGTAGTTTCTTTTTGAACATTTTTTTGGTGTCTCTTTTCCAATTTTTTTCCTTTGGCCGAAACACTCAAATTATTTTGGTTCTTTTTCCTTTGTTTTGCCGAATTACTCAAGACAATTTGGTCATCTTCTCCTTGGTGATTAGCCGAAACCCCCTAACACTATTTTTCCATCTTTCTTTCTTTTTCTCACCATTTCTTCAACCTCTCTTTTCTTCTTCTTAGTTGACAACTTTGATTGGCCGAATCTTCCTTGCCCTTTTCTCTTCAATAGCCAAATCTTTAGCATCTTCTCTCTTCTCCATTCTTGCGTGTTGGACATTTCTCCTTGGTTGAATCGGGTAAGGGTTTCATTTCTACTTCTTCCATTTTGTTTTCTTCCTAGCCGAATGTGTGTCCATCACTATTTGGTTGTTCTACTTTGTTTCTAAATCGAAACATCACTCTCTCCTACACTCTCATATTGTGATCAATTCTTTTTCGTAGTGTTATAGTGGGTGGCCGAATACCACATCATTGTCGATTCATCTCTAGTCATAAGTCCAATCGGTGGGAATCGGGTTCATTATCGATTAAGGTAAGGAGTCTCTTCATAGTCCATTCGATATCGCTACTCGGTTATTGTGTTAATCAAATTGAAAGTTTGACTAATCGATTATTATAGGGACTAGATCGTTCGTTCTTATCTACTCGTTGACCCTTCGGAAGTAGTGGTAAGCCGAAACCTTTTCCTTAGACAATCGTTTTCAATCATCGTAATATCGTTCTGACTAAGGCTTTTCCAATGGAGGCAAGTGGTAGCGATTTGAAAAGAAAATCGATAGGAGAGCAAAAAGGGAGTGGATTTGCAATTCCTACTCCTAAGTTCAAGCGTAGGGTGGTATCGGCGGTTCGGGATTTTCCACCGGGTTGTGGACCATCATCTGGTGAGAATAGGAAAATCGTGGTCGTTCACGATACTAAGGGTAAGCATTTTAGATCGTCTGATTTAGTTTTGGATTAATAGACTCTCGTTTGTTGGTTAATCGAATGTAATGGTGATTTAGGTACCGACGATCAAGAAGGGTTAGTCCTCACCGTAATCAGGTGTGTAATCTCACACCGAAATTCCGTAGATTCGTGATTCACTACAATGATTGTATGAATAGATCGTTAAAAAAAACGTAAAATAGCATAAAACGAGTAATTGGCTTAAACGACGTTAATTCTAAGATCTGTCAAAATCGGTGTTAATCAGTACAATTTACCAAAATGCCCCTATGGGCCGATTTACCAAAATGCCCCTACGGGCCGATTTGCTAGAATGCCTTAGTGGGCCGAATTTCCAAAGAACTATAATGTGTCGATTCACCTTAATAAATTACTTGATTAATGGTTGATTTTTATATGTGGATGTTTTATGTTATATTATTATGTACGTAGCATTTTTACATATTGCATGGGATGGGAAAATTGTATGGAGAGCAGTGTAGCCTGGTGGCATTGCCACAATTTGTATATTATTGTGCTTGAATATGATTTCGGTGGCTTGACCACAAAATACTATATGATAGCGCTTTGATACAAAATTTTGGTGTGAGCGCGGGGTGGGTTGACTTGATCCCCACAGTGTGATTGGTGGGTCGGGGTGTGATGGATGGATGGGTGGGTTGCATTCATATACTTCATTTTAATTATTACTATGTAAATGGGCTTAGGCCCAAGATTATGCTATGCGGGTTCAGGCCCAGTGGATGACGGCAAGGGGATTATACACTGAGTTCTTATAACTCACCCCCCTTCTTTCTTAACCCTTGCAGGTAATGCTCCGTAATGAGGACTTGGGCCCATGGATGACTCGATGGAGGCCATACTTTGGAAATAATATTTTCAAATATTAGTAAACTACTTTCTCGCTTTATTTTACTATTTTTACTATTTTGGGTTTTAAGTTGTAATAAGGCCTCTGGAATATTTTTATTTTGCTTTATGTTTAGTCGTACTTATTATCTTGCTTGAATTGTTTTAAAATGGGGATTTTTCTAAAATCATAAATAACGGTTTCCAAAATTGATTAACAAATGGTTTTCATAATAAATATGCACTAATAATTTAACTTGGATTCTATTTCAAATTATCAACGTCATTTCTCAAAAGTCACGGTTTTAAAGTTCACTAGTTCGATTTTCGATTTATCAATCAACCTCTCGAAATTGGTAGTGTTTTTATCAAATATTTATAACCAAACTTGTTTTCTTGACCATGACCAAATAACGCCTATTTTAGTAAGAATCACATGTTCTTTATATGTTTTCTTCATGTGACATGTCAGATCCGGTCATACCGAATGGGCCGGGTTTGGGGTGTTACAGTATCCACAAGGACTAAAAGTACTAGTAATTACCGTTTTTCTATTATTTAGCTAACAAATTGGGGTGACTGTTTTTAATCTAAAATTACTAAACTAATCTAATTAAGAACGCAACAGAGAATGAAATAGGAAATTAATCGAAGATAACCAATGAGATAGACAATACTCAGGAAAGAATCCACCTAGACTTCACCTATTATTATGAATCTGAATTAAACGATTTATTCACTTGTGTCTTGGTCCGTAGAAATCCCTAAATTATGTTAATATCTCTTTCGAAAGTAAGAACAACTGACTATAGGTTGATTAACTGAAATCTCTTTCTAATTAAAACTCCTATTGTCGCATTAACTCGATCTATGGATTCCCCTATTAGATTTGACTCTAATCTGGTAGATTTATGTCGTCCTATTTCTAGGATTGCATGCAACTATACTCAATTATGCTAGATCTACTCTTAAACAGAGACTTTTGCTCCACTGAAATAAGCACATTAAACTTGAATTAATATATCAGAAATATTAAAACAAGAAATAAGCATACATAATTGAGAACAAGAATCAAGTATTTATCGTGTAAATCAAAAATCAAATAATAAGATTCATCATAGGTTTCATCTTCCCTAGGTATCTAGGGAATTTAGTTCATAATCTTGAATAGAAACATATCAAAGTTAGGATAACAACAAGACATAAAGAAACTCAATAAAACTTCAAAAGAAATTAAATGGAGATCTTCAATCTTGAAGGAGATCCGCTTTCGAGTTGATTTCGATGGCGACTTCGAGTGCTCTCTTCAATCTTATCTAAGTGCCCTCTTAGGTCTTCTTCTAATTTGTATTTATAGAATTTAGAATGCTTAGAAAGCCTAAAAATTGGGTTTTTTCGCGTATTTGGGAAGTAGGGTGCGATATCGACACGGGCTGGCACATGGGCGTGTGGCTAGCCCGTGTGGAAATGCCTAGGCAGTGTGGATATTGGAAACAACTCTATTTGTCCAATTTTGACTCACTTTTCGCTCCTTTCGCTCCCAAATGCTCTCCAAAGTATAAAAACATGAATTTAAAGGATTAGGAGCATCAAATTCACTAATTTACATAATTAATCATCCAAAAATGCATTAAGAATGGGATTAAAATATGTTACTTTTACAACTTATTAGTTTAATGTTAGTTAGGATGCTAGAATGGATGAATTGATTGGTTGATAAATGTTGATTAAATGTGGTGTCAGTGATGGCATATTGGTTAGTCACCTAAGGTGGATGATTTGGGAATGTTTTAATGTGTTTTGAATAGGTGAAAGTGATTGTAAATGGTTTGGCTTGGTACCTAATAAATGAATGATGTTTTGCCTTATTTTGGAAGCAATTTTAGGTGCACACGGCTTGGGACACGGGTTGTCACACGGCCATGTGCCACACACAGTCACACCACACGAACATGTGGCCTATTAAATTTTTGTGTGTAGGTTTGTCACACACGGTCACAGGTTATTACGCGGCTTGGAGACACAGTCGTGTGACCTTATTTCAAATCGCACACAGTTTGTGACATGACCGTGTGACCCTATTTCGATTTGCACACGGTCGAGCGCACGGTCTAGTGACACAACTGTGTGACCCTATTTTTGAATTGTACACGGTTTGGCCACACGACCATGTACCTGAGCCACACGGCCTAGGCTCTGTCACACGACCTGGCTACATGGCCGTGTGACCCCTGTTTTCTGTTTTTCCTAAATTTTTTTGATTTATTTCAAATTAGTCACTGATTGTTTCTAAAATGATTTTTAGGTTCCATAAGGTCGATATAAGGGTCATAATTGTATATATGCTATGGATGAGGATTGGTTTTGAATATTTGATATTTAAATTATTAATTGAATGGTTTAATGTTGTTATTTGATTTGTTATGTGTCATAACATTCTGTAACCTTAATTGGCGACAGAGTCGGGTTAGGGGTGTTACATAAATAATATCCTTTCACTGGCATTGCATGGTTGATGAAAAGTAAACGTGGCCACGAGTCGTTTGTCTTTTTGATGAATGACTTGATTACTAGTTAATAATAATTGACTTTTCATGAAGGAAGATGTAATGGTTACCATGAGACCAAATAGGATCATATTGGGAGAGAAGATATTATCTCAAAGAGATTAATGATATCCTATGATGGTAACACACTTATGACAAGGTCATTGGATGAGTATTGAGTAGTTACTTTCATAATGGTATGTCATTAGGGAGAGCTCAGTCATGATACTATAGTGGAATGACTTTGTGACTAAATGAGTTTATAATTAATAGGCGAAAGGCTGAAACTTAATTATAAATCATTTGAGCCCTAATTACATATGTCCAATTGGTCCCTCCGCTAGCTCGTTGAAACTAGAAATGAATTGCATGTTTGAATCGAAATGAACGAAATGAATAGAAATAGAGAAATGAGAAACATTCAGGAATGATTATGGTTTTCTCTGAAATAGAAAAATGGAATCATTTGGAAATGAATGTAGGTTTCTCAAAATGGAAATGGAAATAAAAATGAGAAATGATACATTTGCAAATGTAAATGGATTACTAAAAAATGATCGAAAGAATGAATTTATGTTTTTAAGCTGTTTTAAAGCTCGAAAATGAAAATAAATCATTCGGTCATAGTGAATAAGTTGAGTTGTGAAATATTAAATATATTTTTTCAAAAATTTTACTAGAGGTAAAATCATCACAATTTTACTAGGGTAAAATTGGGATGAAAAAAATTATTTAATTGAATATAAATATTAAAGTTCATTTTGGGAAATAGAAAAACAGAATCAGGTTGTATCACATTACAGAGTATTGAGTTAATAGGCCTAGGAAGTACTCGTAATTGGACCCGATATGAAAGAGCCCCAAAATCCCCTCATGTAACATGAAGGGGGTAGCAACCTTAGTAAGAATATTAGGGTGTGCCATCCACCCTACTTCTACTCTAAGTAGAAAGTTGTTGTTCTGTTTGAAATAAACCACTATAACTCAACAAGGGTTCTACCTTCTCTTCTTATAAATAGATGATACAGGTAGGGCATTAGACACACCTTTGATAGATTTTTACTTTGCCAAAAAATAGAGAGAATTTATTCTTAACTATTAAACATATTTTTCCAGAATAACAGGTCTACCGATTTCTATTAAAGAAGAGAGAACTTTCGTTTTCACCCCAAAAAGAAAAGAAAACTTTTTTTAGTTTTGTGTTTTGATTCAATTGGTTCGAGCCCACATTCAAAGAAATTCTTGGTACGAGAATAGCAGGGAAGATCGTTTGGTCGAAAGCTGGAAAACATCAAGGATCCACTTATCCAAAAACACAGGTACAATTTTGGTATAAGGTTTATTGCTATAGATATCACAAACCGGGTCGATTTTCAAAGTTTTAATTTTTTGCTGTGCAAGGAAACCGTTTTAAACCGGATTTTTTCCCAACATAGTGCAAAAATAAATCTAAAAAATAACAAAAGCCTATTTAAATAATTAATCTGGAATTTGAAACTAGTGCATCAACTCCTTTTCGTGAAAATCAAACTTTGGCATTTAATATTTTGTAGATATGAGTGAAATATTGTAAAATTAGATGCTATTTTTTAAATCAAACTCATGGTCGAATTGGTCATATCATCGGTTTATCAATACGACCAATTCGAGTAAAAAACTGACATGATAATTTACCTTCCATAAAATTTGATTCCATTTGCTTCTCTACTAATATTCATAAGTATCTTCCATAATGGACAATTCCATAATACAAAATTTTACCATTTCACAAGCCTATGGTGTAGGCAAAACCAATGTCCCCAAACTTAATACAAAGTAGCTACCATACTAATAATAATAATTAAAAAAAAAGAATAAGTCGCCTACAGCCAAAATGAAGAGAACGAAATAAAAGCAAGGCCACAAATACTCAACCAAATTAGAACCAAATTAAAAGAAACCATAACAAATTCGAAACCCCAAAAACTAAAAATGAAAAAACCCACAACAATTGATGAACAAACAAGAAATAATCATGAAAATTCCAGAAAAGGATATATTATTCTCAATTAGTGAATAGGAAAGATGCGAATGGTTTTTTAAGTTAAGAGACGGGTGAAGGACGACCAAACATGAGAGGGATTTCAGAAACTAGTGAAGAAGAAGGATGGTTTAACTGGAGACGGGTGAGGAACGGCTGGATGGAAGAGGGATTTCAAAAACTGATGAAGAAGAAGGATGATTTAGGGATTTTCTAGAGGATTTTGATTTAGGGGTAAAGGGTGGGGCAAACGCGATGGGGGGGAGTAAAAGGGTTTGGGGGTAAAAATGTAAAATACCTAGACTAAATAACAATATAAATTTAAAATAATACAATTTGATATTTAATTTTTTTGAATTATTCTAAAAATTGTCTCAAACTCAAAATTATAAAAAAAATTCGAGTTGATTCGATCAACTCAATTTGAATAATTCGAAATTTGAATTTTGTTTTCAAATTTTTCGAGTCGAATCGAATTTTGTTCACCCCTGCTCCTTTCTACACAAAAAATCCACCGTTCCTTTCGACGCTTACTGTAACATCCCCATAATTAGGAATTTGAAACAGTGATAAACAATGGTGAATCGGTTATAACCTGAAAAAGTCAAAAGTGTGAAATTATCAGTGTTATGAGACAGTGAAGACAAATGTAGGCATTTGGAAAAGTCTGTGTATTGAGAGAAATTAATCTGAGGTATTGATTAGATTGTAAGACAGTGAAAAGTGTTAGGGCCAAAGTGATAAAATTGAGAGCTAGAGTGATTAAATTGAATTGAGGGAAAAAGGAGAAGGGACTAGAGGTGTAATGTAACACCCTAGTATAGTGTGTCATATTACTTTTCTGAAGCAACTATGGACAATTTACAACTAACTTGTAAAATTTAACATGACTAAAACAACCAAATAAGCCTTCTTTAATCATACTTAACTTAGTTCGCATACGTTAGTAACATCTTAACATGTTTAAATTTGTTGTCCTGCTAAATGAAAATACAACTATAGATCCTTAGATTAAAAAAATCGTAACAGGCGAACTTATGAAAAATTAAAAATAATAGCTTTAATATTTTAAATCATTTTTCCTTCATTGTAAATAAAATACTATAGTTCATACTTACTCACAAGAGAATTCTGACCCTAAGGCTCAGCCTCTAGATTACCCCATTATATTCATGTTAATGCTAAGAACACAAGTTTGCCCAAGCTTGCACGAATTCGGGCTTAATCCCCCTTTAACTCCTTATATAAACCATTATACCTAGAAAACATATCAAAACTAAGTAAGTTCGAATGAAATTAGTGAGTTACTAATAAAACATACCATTTATGAATTTATAAGTTAGAATTTCTTAGGTTTGATCTCCTGTTTGACATCACTTGCACAAGCATACTCTTGTCATCCCTGGCGTACTTTTGTCATCCCTTGCGTTGGCTCAACTGGAAAATTTGCACTCTTTCTACATTGTCACAATCCTCCATTTTTATCGCTCGTGCTATAGGCTACAGTGCGAAAGGATTTGCTTACCCATTTTTAATGATTTCATACAAGACGAATTATTGCCTCTTTTATCAATAGAACATATGCAAATTACCTTAGTAATTATTATCATTGCAGATTAGTGTACAATTGATTTATTCCAGAAAAACTTAGGCATAGAGATTCACACTTGGAAGATTTTTACATGCATATTTACACATTAAATATAAAGCCTTGCATAAGCAAACTCGAACTTGGTGAATTCATATTTGCAGACCATACTTGAGAACCTTTATATTTGGAATCATAATCATGGATTCATATATACAGGTTCATACTCATGAACTCATTCATAAATGATAATCACTACCAAACTCTCGTTTAGCGGATAGTCACTGCAGACTCTTGATTTTAAAGTAATCCTTGGCGGACTCCTACATGAAAGAAGTTCCCTGCAGATTTTGGCTTGAGGAAATAAATTAATACGAACTTTCGTAGCTTGAGCATAAGGAAAAGCCTATGCGATTTCTTGCTTTAATAATAGTCCATGCTAACGATTGTGAAAGATAGTCTCTTGAACTCTTAATATCTGAAATATGAATATAAAATCAACAGATTGTCATAGCTTGAAGCATAAAGATAATCCCAGCGGACTGTCATACATACAGATTTATATAGAATATTCATGGATACGAACTCATATATGGCGGACTCATACATGTGGATACATAGATGAATACTTACATATAGATTCATATTTATATATGCAGACCATTCAGTGGACTTCGCCTAGTGGAATTCCATGCATAACTTTTTCATGAAGTTTAGAGAACTAGTCTAGCGGACTGTCATAATCTTGAATCATGAGATAAGTCTCGCGAACCACCTTAACTTGTGTGTGCCCATGGCCATGGGGCTTGCTTAAATACATGAGGCTTAAAGCCTTAGGCTTCGCAGAGTCTCTTACTTACGTAGAACCCTTGTAGGGTTTTCATATACTTGTGCAATCCAACTGAACATCCACAAAGCCAAATATCTTGCATATACATTCTTCGTACAATTCGCCCGAACCCTCGCAAAGCTAGAAAACATGTGGCACAGAGTGCACAAAATACATTTCTTCATATTTCATCCGCCAGTATATCCTTCCATACTCTGAATATCATTCATTCTCACAACTGACATATAACAAGCATTTAACTAAACATGTTGTTTAATAGCGCAAACAGATCATGCCAAACATATCACCTAATTGATCGATCAACAATAACATATTCAATAAGGCTCTACCAGTAGCAACTCATCAAAACAACCAGCTTATACTTACAACCAAACATGTATTAACAATACAAGTTACCTCCCGAAATAGAACAACCCCCATCATCAGCAGAACGTGAAGTAAAACATACCCAAACAATACAATGTTGAAACAAATAAAATAACCAATGAGAATTTGAGTTCAGGAACTCACCAGCAATGTAACTGAAAGCTGATATCGACTACATATAACACTCCCATACCCGACCCGGTCACCGGGTACCTCTGGGATGTCACATTCGTTGCCGAAGCAGCTACAGAAATTTCAGAGGGATTTATCATATTATTTGATTATTGGAGATCATTTTACTCATTTTAGTAATAAATGAATTTATGGAAGAACTATTTATGAGTTAAAGGTTCTCATTAAAACATGATGTTCAATCAAAGATAAAGTTGATAATATTAACACGATTATTAAAGTTTTACAAATAAGTCCATTGGAGGACTTGCACTTTCTAAAGTAGTTTACCCACTTCATGTATATTTTGTATTTATTTCTAAATTGTGCCAATTAATTTAATTATTCATAAAATTTTAGCCAAGATTCCAAAATCATATCAATTAACAATTCTTCACTTATTATTTTATAAATTCGTTTAAACATTCTCACATGTATTAGTTATTCCATCATTTATAACCATTTCCTAACATTTCAAATTCATCTACTATTTTTTTCTCTCCTCCTCTCCATTCCAGATCCTTTATTTGTGTATATATATATATATATTAGAATCTTTATCTTTTACTATGACATGCTTATATGTAACATTAACTATAATTGTACTATTTACTTATGTTTTCATATCAAAGTTGTCCACTTGTGTCATAGTCACTAAATTATTTATATCTTGAGCTACAAAATTCAGAATTAAGATATGTTTGATGTTTTTTAAACTAGACTCAAACATATTTTTACCATTATAATTTAAGAATTTCTGCTTTATCCAATCAATACAGTAAATTCTTCAAAATTTCCCTTGTCCTGTTGCTTGACAGCTTCGACCTTTCTTTACTAAAAATTAATTATCTCTTAGTACGGGGTTTAGATGGTATTTCCATTTGATTGTATTGAAAATAGACTCATTAAGAATTTAAAAAGTATAAATTTTGTTCCCTAATAAGTTTTTTAAATTTCTTTATAATTTTCCAAAGTCAAAACAGGGGAACTCGAATCCATTCTGACATTGTCCCACAAAAACTAATATATCTAAAAATATACAATTTCATTGCTTACACCGTTTTTTTTCATACAAAACTATACTCAATAAGATTTAATTTAATATTTGATACACCCTCTAATGTGTTTCCTATTATGTTTGGTGAATTTTCAAAGTAGAGTCATTGCTGCTGTCCAAAACTATTTTTAGTAAATTTGTCTACTTTTTTTTCATGGTTCTTTACATTGCTTTCATTTAATCATACATAGTCATTATACCTTTAATTTATATTCAATTTAATCACTCATATTTATGTGTAAACAACATAATCATTTCTTAATCTTAATGCTTTTTACAACACACATCATATTATCTTTTACTTGAAAGCTTTGTATTTCAAGTTTCTACATGTCATGCTTCATTAGATACTTTCTATTTCAAGAATTTAGATTAAAATACACATTTCATATATTTTATTCACAACATATTTAATTAAATTTATTGAATACAAGTATGGTTTGTATGAAAACTTGCGTTTTTTTTTCAAGAGTTTCTTCCCTTTTTCCTCACTTCCATTTCTTTCTCATCTTCCTTACTATCCTTCTCTTTTCTTCTATTTTTCTTCACTTTCATCTGCCAATTTCTTACTTCTAAATTGATGAATATATTATCTAGGATCTCTACTTCATCTTTCCTCTTTGGTGTCTATGAAAATTTCAAAGAATTTTGGGTGAAGTAGTGAGATTTCTTGGCAAGGGACTAAAATTGTAAAGAAATCAAAATTTCTCTCTTCCTCTATTCTTCCTCACATTGGAAAGATAAAGAAAAATCTTCATTTTTCTTCCCTTTTATATCAATATTTTTATAATTAAATTATTAATAAATATCTAATTAAATTATATTAATAAAATATTTTATTAAAAAAATCACAAAATATCACCAACATAATCATTACATTCTAGAACTATCTCTCTTGCTAATTGACCATTTTACCCTTTATGATCTTTCAAACTTCCATCCTTAAATCATCACTTAATTAGGTAAAATTATGATTTAGTCTCTCGTATTTTTTTCACTTACTCAATTTGGTCTTTATTAATCCATTTTCCTTATTTTCTAAACCCTTAAATATATTTGCACTATTGGCTCTACAACTTTTCCATATTTATACTTTAACCCCTCACATGTTAAATATTTGCGCTTAGACCATATAACTTTTCATATATTTATGATTTCGTCCTTAGCTCAAATTAATATTTCACAACATACTTCTTATTTCATTTTTCTCTAACACCCTTTATCCTTTACTTTATATCTTATTTCACTAAAAATATATCTCATATTATTTTTGACCAAGGGGTTTTGGGGATTTTACATTACATCTGCTTAATTTTTCCCTTATCATTTGAGCTTGCTCTTTCTCAGTTAGCTAAACATAATAACCATATTAGAATCAAAACGAAGGCATACTACATTCACTATTAACCGAAACCTTCGACATAGAAAACTTTAAATTCGAGTATCTCAGCCTACGCTTAATCTTTTCGCACGAAATGAATTCCGTTCTTATACATAGTCATCTATAACTAATTCCCAACCTTTAAACTACACAAAACTACATGTTTCAAGGTACCGACAATTTTCAACAAGTTTTGGCCATTATGACGAAAATTCATTAAAACTTGAGAATTCCTTAACGAAACTTCAAAGTAACTTTAGAAAGAATTCCTTAACGAAACTTCAAAGTAACTTTAGAAACCTTCTAATTATTTTAAAAAAAGTTGAAAAATACTTTAAAACCGATTTTTAATCCACCAACCCGAAATCCACCATTAATGACCAAAATTTCGGCTTTTATCTAAAACATGCATTTTAATGGCTAGAAATTCGATTTAAAAGTCTAGATAACATTTAAAACTAATATGAAGATGATTGGTTAGCTTGAATGCAAGAAAAACGAACTTTGGCGAAATTCTAGAAAATCCACTCTTGAAGAAGATGATGAAATTAATGAAGTTTTTGGGTGTTTTCTTGGTTTCAGTGGAGATTTATAGTTCAAGAGATGTTGGAAATTAAGAAGGATTAAGAATTGGAGATCAAAAGCAATTGGAAGAACAAGAGGAGAGCAAGGGACGACACACTAGCAAAAAGGGAGAACTATCTTGAAATAAAACTGGGAATGAGGGTTCATTAGGTTCAATTTTAAAATTCTACGCAAATTGCTTCATAAAAACTCTCGATTTTGAGTCTTTTACAAATTAGTCCTATTTTCAAAATTAGAGATATTTAAAACTCATTAATATAAATTGGTTTAATATCCTAATAGCCTTTGTCGAAAACATTATCGGTTACCAAACTTACGAAATTCTGAGCACATCTAGGCTAAAATTCCTAAAATACCCTCAAAACTTCTAGGCCCTATTTTGGGGTGTAACAACTTCCCCCCACTAAAAAGAATTTTGTCCTCGAAATTTACCTAAGCTAAGCAAGTAAGGATATTGGCTTCTCATCGCTTCCTCAGTTTCCCAAATAGCCTCTTTCGTTTTGTAGTTGCGGCACAAAACCTTAACTAACGGAACTCTCTTATTCCGCAAAACCTTTTTTTCACGAGCTAGAATCTCAACCGGTTCTTCCTCATAAGTAAGATTAGGTCGAACCTCGATCTCCTCCACTGGCACAACATGTGAAGAATCTGAATGATACTTCCAAAACATAGACACATGGAAAGCATCATGGGTTCGCTCAAGTTCCTGCAACAACTGGAGTTGATAAATTACCGGTCCAATCCTCTCAACAAATTCATACGGTCCAACATACCTAGGACTCAACTTACCCTTCCTTCCAAACATCAAAACCTTCTTCCAAGGAGAAACCTTCAAGAACACCTTATCGCCAACTTGAAACTTGATGCCTCGACGTTTCAAATCCGCATAAGATTTATGCCTATTTGTCGTTGCTTTCAACCTCTCGCATATCACATTCACTTTCTCTTTGGTCTCTCAAACTAAATCCAGTCCAACAACTCATTTTTCATCCAACCCTATCCAACACAAAAGAGTCCTACACTTCCTACCATACAAAGCCTCAAACGATGCCATGCGAATACTCGCTTAGAAACTATTATTGTAAGCAAACTCTGCCAAAGGCAGATACCGTTCCCAACTACCACTGAACTCGATCCCACAACTTCGTAACATATCTTCTAACACTTGAATTACTCTCTCGGATTGACCATCAGTTTGGGGATGATGAGTCGTATTGAAAGTAAGCTTCGACCCCAAAGCCTCTTACAAAATTTTCCAAAACCTCGAAGTAAATCGTGGATCTCTATCAGAAATAATAGAAACTGGAACCCTATGAAGAAGAAAAATCTTAGCAATATACAACTCTGCCAACTTCTGCAACGAATAATTAGTACGCATAGCTAAGAAATGTGCACTCTTTGAAAACCAATCAACTATAACCCATACTGAATCCTTTCTTGATGGAGTCACAGGCGAACCTGAAACAAAATCCATAATAATCCTTTCCCACTTCCATTCAGGAATCAAAATAGGTTGCAACAACCCTGAAGGAAATTGATGTTCAGTTTTCACCTTTTGACAAACCAAACATCGAGTCACAAAATCCATAACATCACTCTTTAACCAAGGCTACCAATAAATCGCAAAAAGTTCATGATACATTTTACCACTATTGGGATGCATAGCGTAAGGGCTACTGTATGCCTCAGTGAGAATCGCTTGTCTTAAATCCACATCTTGCGGCTCACACAATCTACCACAGAATTTCAAGATACCTTCTGCATCAATATCAAAGTCCCCCCTAACACCTTGTTCAACTTGATGAATTCTCTTCAACAAATCTCCATCGAACGGTTGCTTTTCCTTAATTTGCTGAGACAAAGTCGGTCTTACTTGAAGTCCAACCAACAAACCACCATCATTAACCAAACTCAAGTGTACAAACATAGGTCTCAACTCCGTCATCGACTTCCTACTCAATGTGTTAGCAACAACATTCGCCTTGCCAGGATGATACTCGATCACACAGTCATATTCTTTTAAAAACTGAATCCAACGGCTTTGCCTTAAATTCAACTCCTTTTGGGAGAGGAGGTACTTAAGGCTTTTGTGGCTAGTGTAAATCACACACTTCTCTCCATACGGATAATGGCGCCAAATCTTAAGCGCAAACACCGCAGCAGCTAACTCCAAATCATGAGTTAGGTAGTTCTGCTCATGCGTCTTCAACTGTCTTGAAACATAAGCCACAACTTTATCTTCTTACATTAACACACAACCGCATCATGTATAAGAAGTATCATTATAAACTACAAAATCTTTTCCTAGTTCAGGTTGAATTAATAAAGGTGTCTTCGTCAACACTGGCTTTAGCTGTTCAAAACTTTTCTATCTTTCATCAATCCATTCAAACACCACAATCTTCTAAAGTAGTTTCGTTCAGGGTGCAACAATAAGGGAAAGCCCTTCAATGAACCTACGATAGTAACCAACAAAACCTAAGAAACTCCGAACTTCTGTAACACTCCTAGGCGGCTTCCACTCTAAAATTGCCTCAATCTTCTTATGATCCACTCGAATCCCTTCTACCTAAACCACATGTCCGAAAATGTCACTTCCTTAAGCTAAAATTCACATTTAACTTCCCATATAGTTGATTATCCATCTAAATCTGCAAGACAACCCTTTAATGCTCGTCGTGATCCTTTTCAGAACGAGAATACACCAAAATGTTTTCTATGAAGACGACTACAAATTGATCTGAGTACGAATGAAATACTTGGTTCATCAAATCCATGAACGAGGTAGGGTCATTAGTTAAACCAAACAGCATCACCAAAAACTCATAATGCCCATATCGATTCCTAAAAGCAGTTTTCAACATATCAGATTCATTTTCCTTCAACTAATAATACCCAGATCTTAAGTCAATCTTCGAGAACACCATCGCACCTCAAAATTGATCAAACAAGTCATCAATTTGAAGCAAAGGATACATATTCTTAATAATTAACTTATTCAATTGCCTATAATCAATATACATCCTAATTGTACAATTCTTCTTCTTTACAAGCCAAATCAGTGTGCCCCATGGGGACACTCGGTCGAAGAAACCCTCTATCAAGTAACTCTTGCAACTGAATTTTTAACTCTTTGAACTCCTTTGGTGCCATGTGATAGGGCACAATAGACACCGGTGTAGCACCAGGATAGAGCTCAATTCCAAACTCCACTTCTCGTTTTGGCGGTAAAGCAGGAAACTTTTCAGGAAACACGTCTGGAAAATCCCTAACAGTGTGAACATCTTTAACTCTCAACTCATTACAAATCGAATTCATCACATAGGCTAAGTAAGCCTCACAACCTTTTCCCATAATCTTTTCAGCCTTCAAAGACAAAACCATATTAGACAAAACCTGGTCTTTTACCAACCCCAACGATTTCCAACCCATCACTATTCCTTAAGGTAATTTGTTTTGTCTCAAACTCTACCTTAGCTATAACACCCCCTAACCCATATCCGTTGTCGGAACAGGGTTACAGAGTATTACCGGAGTTTACAAAACAAATACAATTAATTTATGTCATTTACTATTTATATATGCTATTAGACATACTCAATCATATTGTCCCTTAAATGGACCCTCGAGACCCAATTTATGAGTTATAAACAAGTCGGGACTAAATCAAGAACTCAGAATTTTTTTTGCGAAATTTCAGAAATTTTCCTAGATGCAGGGGACATACGCCCGTGTGACTCACACGGTTAATTGACACACCCGTGCCTCAGGCCATGTGGGCATTCGATATGAGGCACACGGCCGTGTCCTAGCCCGTGTCCATACCCGTGTAACTCTCTGACTTATGTCATATGGCCAGCCACACGCTCGAGTGCTAGGCCATGTAGGCAATTTAATTTTTAAAAATTAAGTGCAGGTTTCACACGGACAAGACACACACCGGTGTGTTGGGCCGTGTGTTTCACACGGTTGAGACACACGCCCCTGTCTCTGCCCGTGTGACCATTTCTGTGCATTCTGTTTCTAAATTTTTAAGATGCAAGGGACACACGACCAAACCACACGCCCGTGTGCATGGCCGTGTGTTACACACGGCTGTGACACACACCCATGTGTCTACCAGTGTGGACAAAAATAGGCCATTTTCAAGGCCACTTTTCTCACTCAATTGGTCTTCCACTTACAACCACATTTAAGCACATTCACCACCCAATCCAAGACATTTAAACCAAGCCAAAACCAAATTCTTATGCATGATATATTATGACATTGCTTCAAAAATCCAACTTACTCAATTGAACATACCCTTACTTAAGCATATTTAAAACTATAATACCAATCATGCACACTTACATATCAAATATAGTATAACTTCATACATATACATTAACCTTAATATCACTAGCCATTCCAATACCAAAACATTTCATCATTTAATCTAACTTAGTCTATACATGCCATTATATCAAAAGTAGTTGCTAATTATACCAAATTGAGATAAAGGATAGTGTGATCTTGCTTTGACATGTTCTAACCTTTACGAGCTTCCGAGTACTATAAAACAGAGGAAAATAAACAGGGTAAGCATATAATGCTTAGTAAGTTCGTATAACAAGAATTTAACTTACCAATCATATTCATTTAAAGTAAGCATACAAACATGCATCCAAAACATTGCGGCCAATTGCAAAACACATTCTCTCATGAAACAAGTTAGTCATGAAATTTACATGAATATCAAGGAAACAGAGATGAGCTCATCATACAACCATTTTCAGGTATTTCAGGGATATTCAAGACATAATTTATTTAATTATCATATTTTCTCACATCAGGAGTTTTGTCCATTGAATCTTTGAAATATCGATGGATACTCGGGTAGTACACACAAGGTATACTTATCACTGATCCGTCAATTCATATACAGGGGTGCTCATTAGAGCACATAATCGGGAAGCACACTCTCGAGCCTTATAACGAAAAGCTCACAAAGATCCTATTAGGAAGCTTATCCGGGCTATATAACAGGAAGATCACACATAGCCATAATCAGAAAGTTCACATAGAACTTTTAATCAGGAAGCTCACGAAGAGCCTTTAAACGTAAAGCTCACGAAGAGCCATTAATCAAGAGCTCTAGATAGCCATATATCGGGAAGTTCAAGTGAGCCATATGAGTACGCTCACAAAGAGCTGCGTTTGTGTTCGTAATATATGAAAGATCACAATCGATCATATAACAGGACGCTCACAAAGAGTTGTGGTAGTCTGCAACACATGCAAGATCACCACAGATCAGGATGCTCGTAGGAACCATATAACGGGAAGCTCGAGAGAGCTTATAATAGGATGCTCGTGAGAGCTATGGTGTGTCCACAACAAATGCAGAACCACAACCAATACGGGAAATCTTGTATCCATCGAATTTCATTTATCCAAACGGGACTCATTATTTATCGAGCATAATCGAACATGTGATCAATTTCATACATAAGGCATTCATGGAATTCATATATACAACATTTAATTCAAGCATATAAATATACTCAGTTTAGTTACACGAACTTACCTTGTCACTTGTTCGTATAAGGAAATCTACTAATCCGACACTTTTTCTTTTCCTCGATCTAACTTTGTATTTGAGTTATCCGGATCTATATAAATAAATTTAACATTAATTTAATAAAATTCACATTCAATTCCATTTAATTTACATCTTAGGCAAAATGACTATTTTGCCCTTATACTTTTAATTTATTCCAATTTCATCCCTAGGCTCGGAAAATTAAATTCATGCAATTTAATCCTTATTCCAAGCCTAGCCAAATTTTTCATATAACATTTACAGCCCATGTATTTCACAAAATTCAGAAATTTTCCATGAATTTTACATCTTTTTAATTTAGTCCTAAAATCACAATTTCATTAAAATTTCCTTTACAAAAGTTGTTTATCTATCAACAACCTTTCATTTTCTACCATAAATTTCAAAATTTCAGCATATTCATCCATGGCAAAATTTTAATACTTTAATAACTTTGCAAATTAATCCCTAAAATAGTTAGATTAGGTTATTCTGATCTCACAAATATAAAAATTACTAAAAACGAGACAAGATTACTTACCGAACTAGGCTTGCTTGATTTTCTTTCTCTTTCCTAGGGTTTCCATAGAAAATATTTGGGAAAGATGATGAAATAAGATGATATTAAGTTATTTTCATCTTTATTTATTTCTATTTCCAATTTAGTCCTTTTCTTTTTCTAAATTTCCATGGATGAATTATCAAAAATATCTACTAACTTCTATTAATGGTCTAATTACCATATAAGAGCCTCAAATTTTGAATTCCATAGCCATTTAATACTTATAGCTACTAGAACTCAACTTTTGCATTTTATGCAATTTGGTCCTTTCTATAATTAAACATGAAATCTGTAAAATTTTCTTATCAAAATTTTCATACGTCTTTCCTATCATAATGCAGACCATGTAATAATATTAAAATAATTTTTCTTTCCGACTCGAATTTGTGGTCCCGAAACCACTATTTCGATCTCACTAAAAACGGGCTGTTACATTAGCCTTATGATTAGTCAACCAGTTCATACCCAAAATAACATAAAATCCATAAAATGGTAGTTCCATGAGATCAACAGAGAAAACGTGCCTTTGTATCATAAAAGGACACCTACGATAAACCTTATTCACAATAACACTATCTCTAAAAGAACTAATTACAGTCATACCCAAATCAATAGTCTCTACAGGAATCCCTAACTTACAAGCTAATTCACTCAGAGTATATGAATGTGTAGAACCAACATCAACCAAGGAAAATAATGGAATAGATTGCAAAGTGAAAGTATTTGCAATAACATTAGTCGGATCTTGATCCTCAGGTTCCCTAACAACATAAACCAGAGTTGGACCTCCACACTCAACTTGGAAAGCAACAGTGTGAGCAGCAATTTGTTGTTCAACCGGTCTCCCATTACCTCTACCATGACCTCGGTCCCTAGCAAGCACAAAAATATGTGCCAAACTTTGAGTCTATGAAACCTCAACTCTGTTCGGGCGATCCCTCATCAAACAACTTAGCATTTTAGGCCACCAAGTAAACCCGAATCTCTTGATGCAGCCTAAAATGGAACCTTTTACAACGATCCTTCTTAGTCAATAACATCTCAGGTGCATATTAACTGAGGCGTATAGCCTCTGCCTCATAGTCAGCCACAGACAAACCTCATTGCACAAGGTCTAAAAATTCCCGCTTACGAGCTTCCATATACTGCTCACCCATGAACTTCCTCTTAAATACCTCAAGGAAGTAATCCCAAGTCAAGCGATCAGTAGTTGTACCTCTCTTGACAGTATTCCACCAATGATGAGCTTCACCGTCGAGTAAGGACACTATGCAACCTAATTTCTCTTCGTTAGAACATGACATCTGCTCGAGGATCCTTTCAACTTCTTCCAACCAGTAGTCAGCTATGATCGGATTGATACCTTTAACTCTAGAAAACGCTTTACCACCCAACGCCTAAAGATGTTCAAGCGGCAACTCACGATTCTCAGGTGCAGGATTGGTAGGTGTAGGAGCAGGGTTAGCACCACCAATCCATTGAAACACTCCAATTATCGCTTCAATAAGAGGGCTTACACCCTCATCAGGTATGTTCACTCTATGCGACAACATAGGAGGTGTAGAGGATGTACCATCCTCTTGAGCACTAGCTCTCGCATTCACAGGTCTATGAGGAATATATAATTATCTAGCATACACACATAAACAAATAAACATTGTGAGTGGCGAGGAAATGATCCAAGTCTCGTTCCTGTAAGAAATTTTTGGAATTAAAGGAAATGTGTTCCCATTCGTACCCCACATGCATCATAAACAAGAGATATCTCATACGATTCAAAATATCAAAACAACTTAATCACTTGGGTTGTGAAAACCCAATCAACTCATTAAAAATAATCATCTAGGTCCGAGTGTTATTTAACCTGGCTCTAATACCACCAAATGTAACACCCTATACTCGGCCCGGTCGTCGAGCCCTAATACTAGGACGCTACACCACCATCTCGCATCATGATCATATCAAATTGTCACGTTATTACGCATGCATCTTTTCTTCTTATTTACTAACATAACATTCACATGAATTGCAAGTCATACATTTACTTTTTATCAATAAAACATGTCAAGCATTCATTAAATAAACATAAAATAAGTACTAAACTTGCATTTGGACTAGTTGGCTAAATTTCCTAAAACTGTTACGTAGGTATCGATACTGAAGAGGAGGTATCGATAATTCTCCCAAGTGGTATCGATACAGCTTGGAAAATCGATACCAAACTAGTTTAACACCTATATCCCAACTCCATTATCGGATTAGGGATCGGAGTGGTACATAACCAAACAAAACAATTTATCTTAATTCTATAATAAATATTCAATTAATTTATAGACATATATCATAACATAGAATAATTATGCACATGGGCCTTTGTTCGAGTTTACGGAGCCGTAAAATTGCATTAGAAACAATCAGGGATCAAATTGAGACAAATCAAATTTTTTTGAGAAAAATATGGAAATTTGAGATGCAGGGGTCACACGGCCGTAAGACATAGCCGAGACCGTGTGGGCATTCAAAGTTGGGACACACGGCCGTGTCCCAGCTCGTGTCTCTACCCGTGTATATCATTGACTTAGACCACACGGCCGTGTCGTAGGTCGTGTGTCAGGCCGTGTAACTCACTGACTTGATACATACGGTCGTGTCACAGGCCGTGTCTTAGACCGTGCGTAACAGCTCGGTTTAGACCCTATTTGGAACGGTGGTTTCGGGAACATAAATTCGAGTCAGAAAGATATTTAAACATTACTTTCTATGTTCATTATGTGTGTGAAATTTTCGTATAAAAATTTGATCGTTTTGGTGCTTAATTGTGAAAAAGGGCTTGATTGCATAAAAAAGAAAATTTGGTGGTTAAATGTGTAAGTACCGAATTGATGATGGTTTTATAAATTGAAGTGTTGATAGTGCAATTTAGACATAAGTTAATATAGTGGTTGGTTTTGGTATGCATGTAATAGTAATTAGATTATTAAATTATTTTAGTAATGGCAATTTTGTAATTTTGTTAACTTATAATAATATAATAATAATAAAACATAAACAAAAGTGGATGTTCATTTTTTTATTCATTTTCATTCTTCTACTACTAAAATGAGAGAAGGAAGAAATGGTTTTAGCTTTTGAAACTTTCGGCCCTTGCATGCTCGATTAAGGTATGTAATTGAGTTCGGTTTTTAATAATTTTTACGTTTTTGAGATCGTTGCATTAAATACTAGCTAACCCAAGCTTGAATTTTTGAATTTGGTGATATATTCATGAAATTCCATTGTTGATATCTTGATGAAATTGGTGCTTAGTGATGGAAAATAAATATAGGTTGTTAGATTTTTAAATTTAATTAAGGTATTTTTGGTAAAAATGCCTAAATAGGATTAAATTGCAAAATTTATAAATTGAGGGGTCAAAATGTGAGATAAATGAAAGAAATGGGCTTCTAGAGACCTTAGTGAAATTCGGCCAAGCTAGGGTGAAGTCAAATTTTGAAAATTTTGTGTTTTATGCTATTTGGACTAAATTGTGATAAATGTTAAATATCAGGGGTAAAATGGTAATTTTCCCATTTATGTGTTGTTGGATTAAATTGAATGAAATTGTGGATTAAATTGAATGAAATTGTGTTTAAATGAGGTTAATTTGAAATTATATAGATCAAGAACAAAAGAAATCGGACTTGGATCGGGGAAAAGCAAAAATAGTCGAATAGCCGATTTATAAAGTCCGTCGATATCCGAGGTAAGTCTTTAAGCAATTAAACATCGTTAATTTTGAATGTAACTTAGTAATATGCTGATTTGGAATTTGTGGAATTATTGTTGAGTTAGCTGAATGTGAATAAGCATAGAAATATGTGTTTGAGTTTAATTCGATTGAGCTATAATGTTTGAAAGTCCGTATAAACTATATGGAATATCTGAAATGTTTGATGTATTAAATTTTTTTTATGAGTCAGCTCTATAATAATGATATTCGGGCTTTGAGCCTAGCAAGCCTTGTGCTGGTGAATTAAATCGGGCTTTATGCCTAGCAGGCTTATTGCCGGTGTATAAAATCAGACTTTAAGTCTAGCAGGCTTTGTGTCGGTGTGTGATACAGGCTTAGGCCTAGCAGGCTTTATGCCGGTGATTACGTATAAGCTTATGCCTAAAAGATTTCATGCTGATGTGGTATTTGAGTATGTTAATCAATCTAAATGGCCAGGTATGAATTAACTTCTTACCAATTTAAAATAAGGTAAGCAAGTAACTCAGTTATTTATTACAAATTGTATGTGATACAAAAGAAGTTTATATATATGATTATAATATGTGTTCTCGGTTTTATAAATGAATGATATGAATATTGTGGTTTTGGTCTTTTAATATGTGTATACAAGACTAGGTATATTCGGCTACATGGATAGTTTGTGTATGTGATGCTATATTATAATAATTGAGCTTGAGTATATGAATGTTTATACATTTGGTTATATAACGACATTTTGATTTTGGAAGGTTGGATTATGAGTTTATATTGTGATTATATAAGCATTCGGTTAAAGATAAATTGTTCTATGAATTTATATGTTATATAGGTACGGAATTGAAAGCTTGAAATTAAATGTGATTACAAATGTACAAGTTGAATTATTTGATTTAAATGATTTAATATTGAAATGATGTTAAGTATTAATTGCTTAAATTGCTTAAGGCTTACTAAGCTAAAGTAGCTTACTTTGTGTGTTATGTTTATTCTGTTTTATAGATTTTTGAACTCAAGTTACAGGCTCGGGGATCGTCAGCAAAGTTCACTACACTATCGACTGTTTCGGTACTTTTATAAATTGAAATCGGACTTATGGCATGTATAGTCTAGCCTTGGAATTAGATTATTTTGAAAGTGTTTGTATATAAAGCCATACGAAAATGGCGTAACATATTAGTTTGAATTTGGTTTTGTTTAGTTGAGTTTGAGTATGTTTGATTATGATGTTTTGTGCTATGGATAAATGATGTTTATGTTAGGTATATATATATATTTGAATATGGTGAATGAGTATAGATTAAAATGAGTATGGTTCGGCTATCATATGTCAAGGAAAGTATAAATGCGAATTTGAGTAATATTGTTATATGTTAAGTTACGGATAAGTTGTGGTTTATGAAATAGACTTGAGATGTTTTAACTTGAATTGATTAAAGTATAACAAAAGTTGACATTAAATAGAGTATAATTATTAAGCTTATTTAATATTAAGTTTAAGTTTATGAAATGACCACATGAATAGTGATTTTTATTTTAATAAATAAAATAGTTAGATATGAGTTAGCTTGTGACTTTGTTAATGTGTTTTAATTATTAAATAGTCTTTATATTATATTTGATGTTTATTATAGGAGTATCAAATAGTAATTTCGGGTTATTTTAATATTTGATGTTTTTTGAATGATTTAATTTCTATATATATGTTCATAAATATCCAGAAGTTGTGTTTTGTTCGGTAATACTCCGTAACCCCATGCTGGCGACGGATACGGGTTAGGGGTGTTACACCGTGTATGGCACACAGCCGTGTGGCAGCCCGTGTCCCAAGCCGTGTGCATCAAAATGAACCTTAAACATCAAGTTTACCAAATCATGCTTATTTAGACACTAAACAACCGAATCACTAGCCATTTAACCTATTCAAAACACAATTAAACATGCTCAAAACAACCATCTTAAGTGCCTAACCAATGTACCCTTATCAGTACTATATTATATTTTCCAATACATTAACAAAGCATCCAACATTCATGAATCACATTCATACCAAATTTTGCTATATTTGAACAAGTATTTAGCTATTTAAACAACAATACTTTAAGCTAAAATATATACCAAAACATTTAGATAGGCTAACATACCAAACATAGTCTAAAAAACAATCAAAAGACCTCCCTACATATGTCATTGCAAAATAAGGCATCACACCACAACTCTAAACCACATCATTCAACAACTGCACATCAAGGTATTCATCTATGCATTATATATGTAACACCCCAAACTCGGCCCATACACCACGACTGAATTTAGAATGCCACTGCGGAAAACGTTTGAAAAGATTTTGACTTAAAGATAAAAACTTTAAAATTTATTGTCGTTTGTAGAATATTGTATGTTCAAAATTCTGAGTAAAACTTTGATGTTACCAATTATCCGGAATTAAAACTTTAATATAAATATTTTTAAGATATAAGTTGCTAAAAATGAAATCATCTCCAAATAGTAAATTAATCATCCATCCAACTAAAACATAACAAAAAACTTCAAATACTTTAAGTGGCCCTTATTACATCAAATAATTATTCAAAAATACTTAATATTAAACTGCATAAAATAAATAAAACATCCTCTGCATGGCCACCTCGTATCCTCTCCAACCCGGTCCAAGCATCACGTATCACCTGCGATGTTTGATAAAAATTTGGGTGAGTCTAACAGAGTCAGTGTGCAATTAGTCCACTGAATTCCACCCACATATCACATATCAACCCACATAACAGATAACAAGGCAATTTATTCACATAATATCACAATTTGGGCTTGGCCCATATCCATACCACATATCAGATCATAATGTAATTAACCACATGATTCCACATATTGGGCTTGGCCCATTTCCACACTGTTCCACATTCACATATTGGGCTTGGCCCATAACCACATCAATAACCACAATGCCACACATAATCATGCAAAGTGCACCCAACCCAACCTAGGGTCCATCCTCTACACACCCCCGTATCCAGCCACCACACACCAGGGGATTTCTAAATCACCCTCCAACCGCTACACACCATTTCGGAAATTAATGCCGTCCACGATGTAGCTCGTAGCTAACATCAAACCATGATGAGGCACATAGCCACTCATCAACCACGATATGGCACACAACCGATATCAACCACGATGAGGCACAGAGCCACTCATCAATCCACGTGAACTTAATCACAAGTAATCCACAACGCGACCTCAGCCAGCGCCAATCCACGATGTAGCTCATGGCTAACATCAAACCACGTACTCGAAGTACACCCGTACCTTCTTTCATATTCATAACCCATCCCATGCACATGCAACATATAATAATGTCATGATAAATAATGCATGTACATGTTATCCAAGCATTCAATCGTATTCACATTCATAATCCACATTTCATCAGATTTGGTACTAACCTTATTTTTAAGTACCCCCTTTAAGGGCATCCATTTCATAATTGCCACTGCACTTATTAGCACATATATAACACATATACAACACATGCAAGTATCACATAAATCCCGAAAAATGGTAGGCTAACTACACACCTGATAACTTGAAGCACTACGCTCTCAATCCCGATGCTATCACTAAGCGAAACTACCGCTATCTGCCTACTCTCTTGCTCTGCTGCTGGCCCACACCCTGGTGGCCAATCTCGTACCGCGGAGACGGATCTCTTCTTAAACTTAGGGATAGGAACTACCCCTTTTCCTTCTTGACTGGTTCCCACATCCATCGAATACGCTTAATCAGAAAATCCCGATTAATACAAGATTTTAAACAAATAAAAACTACTACTAAACATCCTTACCCAAATCGATCTTGAATCCCGAAGGCTCCTGCTCACTCCTTCTGTCGAAATCCTACCTACACATCATAGTTAGAATCGGCCTTACTTAATAACCAATATGGCCTATGGCCGAATATCACAATCCTCCTCACCTTACTAATCTAAAACCCGAATCACCACTTGTCTATGAAGTTGACGAAATCCCTGCATGCTAGATGTTAGGTTCGGCTTCAACACATGAATACCTATGGATACATCCCTTGGCCGAAACTACATTACTTACCAAAACCCGAAACAGCACTTGCTCTTGAAACTGTAGAAATCCCTATATGCCACATGTTAGAATCGGCTTTAAGCATAAATCCATAGAAAATAGCCCTTGGCCGAATACCTCATATCACTTACCTTGATGGATCAAATCCCGAGAGAATCCTTAGTGCTTCCTTCCTTTGGCTACATACAAAAGAAACACTAGATAAAAGCCCTATAAACACTCGGCCATCCCTAAGGCCTAACTACATGATTTCGGCACACTAATAGAAGGAGTACCCAATCCGATTGATAATGAAAGAACACTCACCACTACACGTTTAAAGAGAGAGTGAGATCACAAGCAAGTAGTCGACAGCACCTTCAATAGGGATTCGGCTATGGCTTCAAAGATCTGCAAAATAGGAGGGAGAATGAGAGGCTGAAAGATTCGGCAAGGACTCCTAAATGGAGTTGGAATATTCGGCAATGGTGACTAATGGTGGAGAGGTTTCGGCCTTTGTCAAAAAGATGGAGGGAGTGTGAATCTTAATAGAATTCGGCAATGGCAAGGTTTAAGAGTGATTTCGGCTCAAGCAGAAAGAAAAGAAAAGATGTGAAAGAAGAAAGAAAATAGATGCACAAAAGGTTCTAACTTTCGGTTTTTGCCAAAGGGAAATAGGGTGTAAAAATTCGGCAAAACACAAAGATGAAAAAGAAAGAATTTAGCACACACAAAGACTAAATTTCGGCACACACTACCACCCCTTCAAAACCGAAAATAATCACCAAGAGATTCCCTTGGCCGGCCACTTCTCATCCCCCTCTCAAATCCTATAATTTTCTCCTATATTTTCTTTTCAACACTCATTCAAACAACTTTGAATGAGTCCACATCTATCCTTCCCTTCTAGCCGAAATTCAAAATAAAAAAAACAAGCTTCATCCTCATCCATTTGAAAGTCCAATAGCCGCCCAACTCCTTTCCTCTTTGACGCAAAAATAAAAGCTCCCACTGCTTCCCACGCTGCTCGAACCTCCTCTCCCTTGACACTCCATGTGACGCCACCCTCTCCCCTTGTACCTAGGCGCTCCATTGCCACTTTACTACTTCCCTTTTTGTGACATAAACTCCACCACTTATTCCTTTAAGACCTCACTCCTTTGGCTCCCCTTCCCAAGCTTGAAATCCAATATTTTTTTTCTAAGCCACGTTCCTACATCCTAGGGTTCTCAAAACCCCTAAAACACCTCCAAACACACTCAAAGCCTACTAGCTTATGAGTTATGCATTAAATGCATAACCCCTAAATCTCGGATGTTACAATATATATATACTTGTTCCATCAGTACAAAATATACTATAAGAAAACCACAAATCTCGCTCATTAACTACATCTATCAAAATTCATAAAACTCCTATATTCAACTATATATACATGCCACTACCCAAAAATAAGATGCAAAAACTATCGACTTAGATAGATAGTGTGAGCTGGTTGATTGATCCTTCCAAAAAGTCAGCAATGATTATCTACAAAACAACCCAAGGAAACCCGTAAGCTTACTTAGCTTAGTAAGGACATAGTATAAAATTTACTCTAAATATAACTAAACTTGGTTCACATATTAAGTAATTACTTAAAGTTTCGAGAGCATAAATGGTGAAATACTGAGACATTATAATGCATTCAGGGGTACCGAAGTACAAACAGGGGCACGCATATGCATTTAATAAGCACTTCATCATTTCCATAATCACAATCCAATTAACTTCATTCATAAAAAGACTTGACACAATTCAAATAACACTTTTATAATATTTTCTTCAATTCTTACCTATCTATTTAACATTTTGCAACATTCATAGAAGTATATAAACATATGTTTTCCAATTACTCAACTAAAAATAATACAGCAACATAAATTACATGATAATTGCAATAAGAACAAGTCACTACAAACTTACCTACGTTTCACTTCCAGTTAACACGCAGGGACTACTCCACAATTTTTCCTTTTCCTTGGTTATTATCTTTTTTATTCAAGTCTTGATCAATACAATAATTAAATACAATCTATTAAATTCACTTACATTTCATACTTAATTTAAGGCATATGACCCTTAACTTTTCATTAATTACACATGTTCCCTAAACTTTTACATTTATCACAATTTAGTCCCTAATCTTAAAATTCCCAAACATTCCAAGCTAGCCGAATTTTATTCAAAACTAGTATAATCCTTAATTATTCAAAATTCACAAGAATTTCTTGTAACTTTTAATATTTAATCAAATTAATATTTTACTCAAGAACTAAAAATTTATTTAATAAACTAGTTTTTAATCAACAACTAACACTCCAATTCCATCATTTAACATCCAAAATAACAAGGACTCACCAAGGACAACATCTAAAATCTTTGACAGTTTCAAAAACGAATGTACGGGTTAGCTGGACCTAGTTGCAATGATCTCAAAAACATAAAAATTACAAGAAATGGATTGGAAAATACTTACACGCAAGTAATGAACATAGCCGAACCTCAAGCTTGATAAAAATGGTGTTTTAACACCCTAATTTTCGGTTGCTCCCTTGTGGAAGATGATGATACTAATTTTAATTAGTTTTCTTTAGTTTCGTTTTATTATATTACCATTTTACCCTTAGAATTAAACTTTTAAATTAACAACTAAAAAGGCCCTTAACAGTCTATCCAAAATCTTATGGACTAATTACTTCATAAGTCCTCTTTTATTTGATAGTCAAGCTATCAAATCATTATAATTCAATTATGTCTAGATTTTAAACCTTTTACAACTTAGTCCTTTTTCTTAATTTAGCTAAGTAAACATTAAAATTTCTTCACTAAAACTTAATACGACCCTAATGTAATTCCATAAATGTTGACTAAACCATAGAACACGACTTCACATATCAGAATTTGTGGTCCCGAAACCATTGTTCCATTACCGGTGAAAAGTGGGATATTACACTTACTGTTTCTCGTTTTTAAAATCCAATAATCAAAAAATATCGGTACTATAGAAAAGTATCGATAATTTTACCCCGAGTATCGATGCTCGTGATAAAATATCGATACCAATTTACAAAATTGTATACTGCACTTTCAAAAATTGTAGAGGTATCATTTTTAAGACCCGAATATTGATACCTCTATTCCAGACCTTAAAAACATAGCATATATCAACATATAAATCATACCAAAATAGTTCCAAACGTCATGCATCAATTACCTCATAAAATAAACACCAAAATGTTCCAAATAACAGTCCCAAACATCATATTTTAAGTCCACAAATCACCAAGCTTAATTGGTATGCAATCAACTAAAAACCATAATAAAACCAAGATAAAATCCGCCGCATTGCCTTAAAGTCCCATATTAAAAATAAACCAATTACACCTACTATAGCAACTAAAAGAATGCCTTGGATCAATCCCTCGAAGGCCACACTGTTCACACTGGGAATGCAACTACTCTGCAAAGTTTAAAATGGAATGGGTGAGCTTAACAAGCTCAGTGAATGCTCAGAACCACCACTACGCAAACAAGTCATTATGCACCAACAAAGCAGACATACAACATAATCATAACATCTTCTACTTCTATGTCATGTTTTACACATTTAATCATCTTTCATGAATATTTGCACATTAATCACATGAATATTTTAGCATATATTACAACACATTTAGTCACTTTTAGTCACGTTTTATGATAGTTTGGCTCTTGAGAATATGAAACATAATGTGGACTCTATCACCACACATCGGATACACAGATCTCCAACACACCAATAATGACTCATAGAGTCATACATGTCCCATAGGTGAAGTGTATAGCTAACACTCTCCAACACATCAAACACACATATCCCGATGAATGGAGCTTAGCTCATATTCCCTTATCTATCCGAAAACTGTCCCTAGGCCTCAACGCCCCATAAACCACATCACAAAGGTGGGTACTCACAATCCTATGGCATGCCAACTATATCCAATGGTCTCATAATAACACAAGGCCAAAATATCCACATTATTATCACATATTTACTTACCGATTCTCCGCACATATGCACTGCATATTCAAATCATTAGCACATTATAAACATTATCATATGGCATGAATAACATACCCACATATTTACTGTCACATGGCATGAACAACACACCCTCATATTCACTTTCACATTAGTCATCATAAGCGTATAGTATATGTTATAGTATCTCATATATTTTCATAATTTCACAATTTCACAAGCATACACATATCATATTTAATCATAGGAGTGAGAACACTTACTCTCAGAATTTAGAGTAGGAATTTAGGCTACCTCTAAATTCCCAATTACACAATGAATCATCTACGAGCAGTGATTCCAAACACTCACCAGAAATATGCTTTCGCCGAAAAGCCGAAAGCTTAGACAAGCTTTTCTTTACCTTTGTCTCTACTCGTTGAAGGTCCTATTGACTTCGACACTTTAACAAGAAAAACCACACAAACACACAATCAACAACCAGTCATCGAATCACCTTAAACAACAAAAAATAATAGCCTACGTTCACTATTAACCGAAATCTTCGACATAGAAAGCTTTATATTTGAATGTCTCAACCTACGCTTAATCTTTTCACACGAAATGAATTCCGTTCATCTACATAGTCATCTAAGACTAATTCCCAACCTTTAAACTACACAAAACTACACGTTTCAAGGTATCGACATTTTTCGACAAGTTTTGGCCATTATGATGAAAATTCATTAAAACTCGAGAATTCCTTAATGGAACTTCGAAGTAATTTAGAAAATTTCTAATTACGTTAAAAAATAGATGAAAAACACTTTAAAACTGAGTTTTAATCCACCAACCTGAAATCCACCATTAATGACCAAAATTTCAACTTTTATCTAAAACATGCATTTTAATGGGTAGAAATTTGATTTAAAAGTCTAGATAACATTTAAAACTAATAGGAAGATGATTGGTTACCTTGAATGCAAGAAAAATGAACTTTGGTGAAATTCCGGAAAATCCACTCTTGAAGAAGATGATGAAATTAATGAAGTTTTTGGGTGTTTTCTTGGTTTCAATGGAGATTTATAGTTCTAGGGGTGTTGGAAATCAAGAAGGATTAGGAATTGGAGATCAAAAGCAATTGGAAGAATAAGAGGAGAGCAAGGGACGACACACTAGCAAAGAGAGAGAGCTATCGTGAAATAAAATCGGGAATGGGGTTCAATTTTAAAATTTTGGGCAAATTGCTTAATAAAACTCTCAGTTTCGACTCTTTTACAAATTAGTCCTATTTTCAAAATTAGATATATTTAAAACTCATTTCCAGAAATTGGTTTAATATCCTAATAGCCTTTATCGAAAACATTATCGGTTACCAAACTTATGAAATTCCGAGCACATATAGGCTAAAATTCCTAAAATATCCTCGAAACTTTTAGGCTCTATTTTGGGGTGTGACAAGAAACCAATGACTCTTTCTTCCCCAAGTATTATAAGATAACTTAGCATATTATAGCCTCCTCATCCTTTCTTCTACTTCCTTCCCCTTCTCTCTTAGTTCCTTGCACTGTACTCTAATTTTCTGCTTGTCACAGGTGAATCGATTTCCTTGTAAGCACCACCTTCTCCCCCTTGTCTCCTGCTTGATGATACCCTATATCAACAGGTTTTTTTATAGAATATATTATTATAGGATTTGAAATGCATGCCTGTAACACCCTTAACCCGTACCAGACGATCGGTACAGATGAGAGATGTCAACGAAGCATGTACAAGTAAGTAATTTTGGATTTTTTTAAGAATTAAAAGTTTAAAATATTTTTAAAAACTAATTAAAATATGTTTTAGAAAAAATGAAAGTTTTAAAAATAATTTAAAATTTATTCAGATTTGACCGGAGGTGATTGGAACCTAAAACGGGTCTTGAAAGGTCAAAACAACTTGAAATAGTGCAGGGCTGTAATAGTGGCGCAACATTGCGACGAAGAACTTATGACGTTGCGGCGTGACTAAGTTGATGAGGTTGCGATAAGGAGAAATACGAAGTCACGATGTTGCAACTTCATAGTCGCAACGTGATTCACTAAGTTCATCCAAAAACACTTCAAATGTTTTTGCAAAGTCCATTTATTCATGGTATGCATATAACATGCTTAAAAGACCTCTCAAATATATACAAAAACTATTATAAAACACTTTAAAATTAAAATTAGTACACTCGAAAGTAAATTAACTAGGCATACCCTTGATTAATCAAAAGAACAATAGTATAGTGATATACCAAGAAGAGTTTCCAAGTTCAAATTTGAATAACATTCAACATAAAGACCAAATAATATGAAATTAAGATATTTAAACGTAGACACCCAAGTACATGCCACAAACTAAATATGCAACTTTCATGATCTTGGAGGTCTCAATGATAGTTTGATGTAATGACCCAAAATTTACGGGCATCGAAAAAGTGCAGTATCGGGCCTCCGTTCTAGTAAACCGAATTAGTAAATATTTATTAGGAATATTCATGAGTCTAGCAGTGTGCTTAATTAGGTTTTTACTAAGTAAATTTAGCTTAATTTAGAGTAATTAGGAAAAAGGACTAAATTGAATAAAGGGTAAAAGTTTAATTATAGATTAAAAGAAAATAATAAGGACCAAATGGGCAATTAAGCCACATTTGGAGGTTGAGGCGGCATAAGATTGTAAAAATCTTAGATTTTTACATGATTTAATTATATAAATATATAAATTAATTATAAAGTATATTATTAAATTAATTATATTATAAATATTATATTAAGAAATAAATTAAATAAAGATAAATGTATGGTGATGATTTAATACAAGTGTATTAATAAAAATACATACATTTGTAATACTTATATTTAATTATTAAATAGATATTTATTAAATTATTATATTAAATTATTATTATTATTATTATTATTATTATCAAATAAATTAAATTATGATAAATGTAGGGCAATGATAAAACACATGTGTAATAATATATATGTGTACAATTGTAATACATGTATTTGATATTAAATAGATATTTATTTTAATTATTATTATATTAAATTAATTAATTTAATAAACAAATAAAAGAAAACGAAATCAAATAAAAGAGAAACAAAGTAAGGAAAGAACAGAACCATTTCGAAACAGAGCAGGGGAAAGGAGAAAAAGAAAAATAAAAGGAAAAACTAGAGTTTGAATGTTTAAAGCTTTAATAGGTAAGTCAATTAAGTTCTTTTCTCTTAATTTTGATGTTTTAGAAGCTTTAGAACAATGTTTTGTTGAATTTAAGTTGAAGTTTTAAAAGTTCTTAGGTTTTTGAATATAGTTTATGTTGAACAAAATGATGAATTAGGGGTTTAATTGATAGAATTTCTAATTAGAATTGATTGAGGGATTAAATTATAAAAGAAGCTATAAGTTTTGTGTTAGAGGGATTAAATTGAAACAAATTTGAAATTAGGGTTTTTATATGAACATTGAGTAGTTAAGTTGAATTTGGTAGGAATTGAGTAAAAATAAGGTATGAATTGAGATAGAAAAGTAAGTGAATTTAGTTAGGACTAAATTGAAATTAAGATAGAAATTGAATAAAAATCAATTATTTAATATAAATTGGTGCTGTATTAATAATGAAAAATTATTATTATTTTCGTAGCTAACAAAGAATCCGAGGCATCGGCACACAAAGGAAAGGAGAAGGCTATCGAGGACTAAAACGAGAAATTCACGGTTTGTATTACTATAATTCAAACTACTATTTATTAAATGTTATATTTAAATTTATGTGTATGGTAAGTAAAATTTTAAGGTAGGTATCAATATTGAAATGAATGAAATTGAGATGAAGTATGATTATGTATGAATATTTGATAGTATATTGTTGGAAAGTGGAAAATTGTATCGAATTGAATTGTACATTGAAATTGAAATTGAAATTGAGAAAGTGATTTGAATACCCTATTAACTATTCGAGCTTAATCGGATATAGTTGGCATGCCACAGGACTGGAAGAGTACGGGAATTTATCGGCTTTGCCGATCAGGCACTATATGTGTCGTATTAGGCACCATGTGTGTCGTTTCAGGCACTTTATGTGTCGTATACTGCTTCTGATATATTGATCAGGTACTGAGTACCGTTTTAGGCACAATGTGCCGTACTGGTGTGTTTGGTTGGAATCCGTGTATCCGCCAAGGTCCGGGTTTGTTAATAGGGTGAATAATTGAAATGTGAGAATTGAATAAATTTGATTGATCGTATGACTGAAAGTATAAGAAAGAAATTGTTAGTCGAATTGTGAGATTTGAAAGCATGAACCTAAGGTTCATGAATTGATCAAGTTCAAGTTATTAAGATATGATATTGTTGATGAATTATTATATATGAAATATGAAATTGAATGTAAATTAGTTCTTATGAGTTATAAATTTTACATGTTTAATGTTATATGATTAATATTTTTAATTCATTAGAGTTATATAGTTTGAATTATGGTAATATCATTGAGTATGAAATACTCAGCGTACGGTTGTTTCCGTGCGCAGATCAGTAGAAATCAAAGGTTCCGGTTCAGCATCCAGATCAATCCCGACTTCAGCACAACTTTGGTGATGTATTTTCTTTTCCTTTTGGTAAATGTGGCATGTACCTAGGTCATATATATATATATATATATGTCGTATGATTTTGGTTATAAAGTATGGATGGTTTGTAATGTTTGAACTTAGTTTTAAGTGAAATTGTAAAGAGTATATTATAAAATTTGATATTAAATTTGAATGGAAAATAAATGAAGTTATTAGTCAATTTGATTGATATTATGAATGTTTAATTATTGAATTACTATGTTAATGAATTGGTTATGATATAAGTGTATTTGAGTATAAATTGTTTTTGGTTGCGGTTTGAAAATTTCAGGGAAGGTTAGATGTTTATAAAGGGGATTATATTGAGTTTTTTTTTAAATAATAATAATATTTACGAAAAATTTCTAGAGTACTCAAACAAGTCTCGTTCCACTTCTAATACGTATTTTGGGCCTCGAAAGTCCATGAAAGGGACTAAATCATTAAATTATAATATGTATGTTATTTATTTGTGGATTTAATCGTAAATTATCTGATATGTTTGGTAATGCCTCGTAACCCTGTTCCGGTGACATTATGGGGTTAAGGGGCATTACATTTGATGTCCCATATTTAGCTTGGCTTTACGAATCCATGAATCTACAATCTATGTGCAAAAACAACAACACGTAAGCATAATTGCTTAGTAAGTTACATAGAAATTACCATACTTATCTTACCTCATTGAAGGAGTTAGCTAAGTTAATAGTTACCTATTGGACAAAGGTAAACATAATATGAAACAAGAAACGTTAAGATAATTTTCGAAAATAAAAGTGACAAGTAACGTTATATAAGCACAATTCATAAGGAAATGGATAACAACAATCATCATATAAACAATAGTGTTAAGCATTTTTTAATTCCATTCAATTAATATCTCATGATTTTATTCTCTTCTTCACGATTACAAATGTACATTCTTGAATTCACTGTAATACCCTTAACCCGTATTTGTCACCAAAATATGGTTACGAGAATGCTACAGCAAGTTAACAGAAATAAACAGGTAGAATCATAATCATTTCAATATAATTTCTCAAATACCACAAAGTAATGAAATTGCAATTGTAAGAGCCCAATTTTGACCGGGCTGAAATAAACCAGAATAAGAAAGAAATAAATAATGTCCAGTCCACAATACAAGCCCAATCGACCCACTAGCCCAGTACCTAAAAATAACAAACCCAACACTAGACCCAGACACCAAAAACCTGTGACCCATTAACCCAGATCTAAACAAACTGGCCCAAACTAGCACGGCCCAAGTGGGCCCAAAGATTACAGATTCTAGACCTAGGGTTTCCCCAGAAACCCTAGGCGCCGCAGCATGTACCCAGCCCCTTCGCGCTGCAGGAGCTATCCCAATCGTCACGCCGCAATATCTAGAGCCCAATCGTCGCAGCTGGAGCCCAATCGTCGCGCCACGATCAGCTCCTCGCACCGCCTCAGTCCACAAGCCGCGCCGCCATCAACGCACCTTGTCTTCGCGTCTCACCTGCAAAAAAGGAAAGCACCAAAGTAGAAAAAGAAAAAAGGCAGTAGCAAATCACAGCAAATATGGAAAGAAATATTTCTTTCCGTTTCTTGTTTCATTCTTCGGGTTATAAAAACCCACAGCAATTTGTAATAGTGGACGAAGACTGTCACGAAAATACAGAGAGAAATACACCAATACACGAATACACAAAAAGCACAGATTTGCACAAAGTCAGTGGGCACAAAAATATTATCAGAAAGTTCGAAGGAATAAAAATAGAGGTTTTGCAGAGGTGATTCTTCTTTCATTCTGTTGTTTGTTTTATTTTTATTTTTTATTTTTTATTATATATATATATATTTGCGCATATAACCATTGTTAAAAAAAAAGAGTAAAAAAGGATTACCTTTCGGAGAAGACGAAATCGGAAGTTTTAGGCCTCCCGCCACCGGACACGGAGGCGCGTGTGGCGCGTGGCCCAGAGACCAGCGATCGGAGCTCAGGCGAGGGACAAAGCTTTCAGAGGATTTCAGAGTTTTTTTTTTTAAAAAAATCAGATTTAAAATGAATTTTTTTTTATTAAAACTAACCTTTATAGACGAAACGGAACGGCGTCGTTTTTGTCTAGTAGGATTCGCGCGCCGACCCGAAGACCCGACAAAGATCCGCGCGTTTTATTAAAAAGGAAAAATTATTCTTTCAGTCCCTCCACTATTTTATTAAATTTAATTTCGTCCTATTAAATGTTTTATATTTTAAAAATTTGCCTTAGAAATCTATTTATGTTTCAATTTAATCCTTTTTTTAAAAAAAAATTATTCATATATATATATATATTATTAAATTGGAAATAAATTAAATTATGTTAAATATTTTGTATTTTCTTTAATAGTTATCTGTATCAATTCATTAATATTTTTTATTACATATTATTTTAGGATTTATATATATTAGATATTATATTATTTTTTTAAAAAAATCTACACATTATATAATATTATATTATATCATATATTTAACTAAAATTATTTATAATATATTCTATTTTCAATATTTTTTTTAATTTAAAATCATTATATACTATTTATTTTATTGTATTGTTTATATCGTTTGGGTCATATGTATGTATTTTTTATCTATTATTTAAATTTGCATGAAATATGTTCATAGTTGGTTTTATTGTTTATTGTATTTGTCTATACTTCATCATGTATTTGTAATTGCTTTAGTATATGAATTATTATTTGTCGTATTTCATATTATTATTGCCTATCTTAAATGTTAGTATATTATAATTGTTTTTTTTATATATTTATGTTCGATAATGTATGAATGCGATATTGTCACATGGATTATTGTTTAAAATGAAAATATACATTTTTGCAAAATTAATACTTTATCTAAAGGTTTTTTTTTTAAAAAATAAGGCAATGTTTTGGTATTTAGAAATTCGGGAAATAGTGCCCAATCATGCTGGGTTTCGATTTCCCGTTTGGCTAAATAACTAAATATCCTTTTAACAAGTTTTGTAAATTGTGAGATGATCTTAGTTATGAGGGTTTAAAAATATCGTGTCCAATCGTGCTGGATGTGATGTTTATATTCTTTCGGATCGAAGAACTCTCAAATTTTAAATCAAATTGCTTGAAGTTTTTTTTATCTAAAGGTTTTTTTTTTAAAATAAGGCAATGTTTTGATATTTAGAAATTCGGGAAATAGTGCCCAATCGTGCTGGGTTTCGATTTCCCGTTTGGCTAAATAACTAAATATCATTTTAACAAGTTTTGTAAATCATGAGATGATCTTAGTTACGAGGGTTTAAAAATATCGTGTCCAATCGTGCTGGATGTGATGTTTATATTCTTTCGGATCGAAGAACTCTCAAATTTTAAATCAAAGTTTTTTAGAAATTATATTTTTAAATACTTTTTAGTTTCAAACATTTGGACATGATTTTATAGATTAGGTACCAATTTTTGGGCGTTATGAGGGTGCTAACCCTTCCTCATACATGTATCGACTCCAGAACTGTTTTTCGTTTTTCAGTAGACCAAAATTAAATGTTTTAAATAAAACATTTTACAATGTGATCCAATCACACCTAAGTAAAAAGGGATTGGTGGCGACTCCCATTTTGTTTTTAAAATCGACCCCGTTTTCTAAAACCTTTTAAAATGGTTTCGACAGCTTGGCGACTCCACTGGGGACCAATAAGAGAGTCAAGCCGTAAAATTGATAATTTCATGTCCTTTTGTTCGAGTTTAAAATTCTGATTTTAAAAATATGATCCTTTTATTGCATGTGATTTTAAAAATATATCTCTTTGCATTGCAATTGCATGACCGTCGTGGTCACACCCTTAAGTGGGAGCGAAGCTATGCCTTCGTGAGGTTTTCACCTCCGCATGGGCTAGTGGATCGCTTCCGAATACATCTGTACCTATGTCTTCATGAAGTTTTCACTTCCGCATGGCCATAGGGAAATGTATTCCCCTGAACCGAACTCGGTCCAAATGAACCTATAATGGGTGAGGATCGAGGAATCTGCTGGTTTGGGTACCTCAACTTTAGAGCTGAACCACATATAGAAAACCTAGGGACTTACCCTAAGTAGAGCTATGTCAAACTTTAGTAGTTACCCAGATAGGGGTGCGTTTATTTCACATGCTTTATATTTTATTCTGTGGTACTAATTTGTTGTGTTTTATTCTTTTGTGCATATCATTTCAAACTTTAAGAGGTATCGATTCACGGTCAGTTTCTAATTTAGAAAGCTGGTTATGGAGAACGAATTCCTTGATAAAGTGGAAGACAATGCAGCCGTTAGTATATGGTCAGAGCAAAGGCAATTAGAGAAAGAAGGGTATGGATTCGTTTGAGTAAGAGGGAAATAAGACAGCGCTAGGATCCCTGTTACCTGTGCCTCCTGATGTTGTTCTGATCAAAGTAGAATCGGATGCGAAGAAGATTGTATGACACCCTATGGCAAGGCGTGGTGTTGGAACTAAAGGGCAGAAGGTAACTATACTCACCAATGACTTCAAAGTAAGCGTGGGAAGTACGGATGGACACTTCTACCATTACAGTGCTTCTCTTTCATATGGAAAACAGTCGTCTTGTGGATGGTAAGGGTGTTGGAAGAAAAGTGATTGACAGAGTGCATGAGACCTACAAAAATGATTTGGATGGAAAGAATTTTTCCTATGATGGTAAAAGGTTTATTTATTATAGGCTCCTCGTTGTGATCCAAACAACATTGCAAGGGATTTGATTCGTTGTGGAGAAATGAAAGGAATTCGTATTGATCCCCCATTTGATATATTCAAAGAGATAAATCAGAATAGATGCCTTTCACCTGTGGTTAGAATTGGAAAAATGTTTGAACAGATACAATCTAAACTTCTTGGAGCTCAACAGTTCCTTCTTTGTCCGCACCCTGATAGGAAAAACTCTGATCTTTATTGGCCATGGAAGCGGAAGAATCTCTCTGAGTATGGCACTAGCTAGGGTGAATGATCAATGCTTTTTCGAAGATTGATACTAAGCTTCTTCATCACCACCGAAGCCATAATTCTGTGATCGAGTTAAAGTCAAGTCTAAACAAGATCGAGGAAATGAAGGGTAAGATCAAAGAGTTAGAATCGGCATTGCATAGCTGTGAACTCCAGATCGAGCTGCTTGAAACGAGAGAAGGGCGTTGGAAGGAAGAGCTTCACCATTCTCAAGATTAAGTTAGAAGTCGAGATTACCTCATGGGTGAAACAATAGTTTAGATTCAAGAGGTGGTTGATCATCTACAGGCTTTAGCATCACAGGCTGATACGTTGAGCATGAAGTATGATCTATAGTCTAATCGTAGTCAAGAGCTAGCTTCCTTGCTTGGGAAAATAAAGACTTTAGGACTTAGGGCGAAAGCATATAGTAGTCCATTTTATGTAAAGGATTTTATTTTCTAATAAAGTTTTCTAAAATGAAGTTGAATCGGAATCGATGTCTCCTCTTTGTATTCATGCATTTGCATTACATTGCATCATTTGTATTAGAATTTTACAAAAGGATCCTAATTAGGTAAAATATTTCAGTTAACCTGGAAAACATGGAACAAAGGTGGGAGAGAATAGAGCAAATGCAAATGCAGATGCAGGGGCAATTGACCGAGATTCAACAAGAAATGCGGGAATTCCAAGAGAATGTGATTAGCCAGTTAACCCAGTTACTAGCCGAAGCTCTTGGAAAAAGGAGTGGCCCAGTGGTCAACTGTGTGGATGATGAGGACATTGTTTATTCCCCAATAGGGGTACCGACTCAACCAGGAGTGCATTTGCATGGATTACCTGTCATTATTGGACCCCAATATAATACTGATACTTCGGCCCTATTGAACTTCTCGAGAGGTTCAGGTGTTAACCCAGATGATGATCGAGCCAAACCGGTGGTACTGGCAGAAACAAAAGGAAAATGAGAGGGTACTTTAAAAGCCCTGAAGGAAAAGGAAAATAAAGCGGAGGGCTATTTAGAGCCGATTACAGTAAGCCAGCCAAGGATTGTAATTACCAGACATCGGGTCTCCCCAAAGCAAGAACTCAATTCAAGACCGAACTCAGAGAAACCTCAGTTCGCACCTATTCCAGTCACGTACAGGGAATTGTACCGAGTTCTGTTTGACGCACATGTCATATCCCATTTTTATATAGAACCAATACAGCCCCCGTACCCTAAATGGTACAACGTAAATGGTCAATGCGAATACCATGGGGGAATCACAGGGCATTCGATCGAAAATTGCGTCACTTTTAAAAAGATGATCGAAAGACTCATCAAATTGGGTGTCGTAAAATTCGATGATCCCTCCGTGCATGAAAATTTCGTTACACAACCTTTCTATTAAATGGGTAAACATTGTGAGCTCCATGATAGATAGGGGCAGGAGATCCAAGAATGCATCGAGCTCAGGACCCTAGTGCATGGTTTGATTGAGGAGATCAAGGACCCGATGGGAATGTTGGGGAGTCTAAGCATTAACGGCATGTTTGAATCGAGGAATAAAAGTTTCCAAGTCCTTACATACTTGGGAAGATTTTAAATAATGGAAATGTGGAAAGGATCATTGTATTTTTAGAGTGGATTTAGAGTAATATTTGAAACACGCTTGTTGCCTTAAGCCTAGAGGCAATAAGAACCCTTTTGTGAAATAGGCTTGTGTTCTGAAATTTTATTTCTATAAAATGCATCTTTTTGAGTACATATTCTTTTATTCTTTCTATTTCATACTGTACATTCTTTTATTTTTTTTAAATATTCTTTCATTCTTTGTTTATGACCATACCATACAAATAATCATCCTTAGAATCATTTATTCTTTGGATTTCTTGCCTTCGTACCTAGGTACCCAAATATCAACGACATGAGCAACGTTGTTACTGACTCCCTTTTTGAATGAGATATGGGTCTAGGGGATCTCAAGACTTTGAAGATGATAGAGATTGTAACCCATCTTCTTATTTGCAAAGAATGATGAAAAACAGACCTTACTCTACAAAGGGTCAGTCGATATTATGAGCCTAGAAAAGAGGTAAAGATTGTAGCCCAGCTCATCACAGAACTAAGGTGAGACATCATTGAGTTATTTTCAAGAATTCAAAGATGTTTTCACACGATCATATCGGGACATGCTTGGGCTAGTAAGACGCGGGCTAAAGAGGATTGGGCACTGTTGGTCTACCATGGAAGGGGATTGCATCAATCATACCGCAAATATTGAATTGAAGAAGACAAGATTCACGTGCCTTCTCCATTTCTTCACAAATTTTCCATATGTGGGGGCATGGATATTATGGGGCCAATCTCACCAAACGCTTCTAGTTGACATCAATTTGCCGTCATGGTCGTCGTCTACTTCACTAAGAGGGTGGAAGTAGCTTCATATGCTAACATTGCAAAGTCGACAGTCATCAAATTTCAAAAAAAAGGGCAAAGAATGCCATAAAGGATCACGCATAACTGTACAAAGTCAAAGTTTACAGTTTGCCCAAAGATCAGGTAGCATATTACAGTACAGCAAAAGTTGCAAAAAAAAACTATGAAAGGTGACTTAGACTTGTAAGGATTGGCATAAGAAGCTACCGTTACCTTCTGTCTTATTGAACGTCGGCCAGAACCTTCGCTGGGGGCAATATCTTACCCATTGTTTTATGGAATTGAAGTGTTTTGCTAATTAAACCTAATTGAAGAAAAGGTTAAAAGCTATTCGTCACGGCCAGATGATGCGAGCTTACGTTGAAGAAGTTCATCTTAGGGAATTCCACGAGGGAACCTGATGTTGAAAAATACCTTTCTTCTATAAAACGATTTTAGAAGAAAGCATATGCCAAACTGGGAAGGACTTATGTAGTGCCTGTTCTAGAGGAGCATTGATATTGACCGAGACGGATAGTGAAGATTTGCCCAATCCGGTGACCTCAGGTTCAGCCAAGAGGTATTTTACCTGAAAGAGGAAAGACTAAGGTAAAAACCCACAAAGGGCGCCTTGAGAATATTTTCAAAAAAAAAAAAAAGAAAAAAAGAAAAAAAAGAAGGAGAGGCCAAGGCGAAAACCCGCAAAGGGCGCTTTGAGACCAAAGGGGATTTGAGTTGAAAACCCGAAAAGGGCGGCTCAAATTTTGATCAAAAGAGGGGCATACAGTAGTCTTGCTACGCTTAAATTGACAATGAAGAAGTACGTTACATCTTGGGGCATTGACAAAGTACTCCGGATCCCCTAAACACATATTGAGTTTAAAATGGTCCTCAAGAAGTTTGAACAGAGAAGCTCAGGTTGCGATATCTGGGGCACTTAGCTTCTATCTTACTCATTTTTGAATTTGTTATCTTTGATTGCTTTATTCTTTTCAAGATACACCGAGATCAATTTTCTTTTATTGCCTTGGTGATCTTTGATTAACTTATTTGTTTCGAGCCATGCTCCTGACTAATTTCTTTCTCGTCAATTTTTGTGACCTTTTTCAAGCATTTTATATTGAAATAACGATTAATGGACTAATAACACTTTCATAAAATGAGTTTCGCATATTACTCTAGAAGCCTCTAAATAATATGAGGAATCTAAAACATGACTATTGTTCAAAACTCACCAAGCCTAAGGGCTGGAAATATTGAAAAATGATTATCTCTTCGGATTATTATTGGATAAGGCAATTTCGTTGGTGATACCATATCGGCAAGTGACAAACAAGGTCAATCCAAGTATAAAAGGGGATCATTGTCGGGATACCTTGCATTCATGTAAATTTTAGACACCTAAGGAATGGTGTAATAGATCAAATTGATGGAGAATAATACAAGTTCTATACTTCTGAGTGGTAATAGATTGGATGGAAAAAACCAAATGTTATTCTCCTGAAGTTGCAGTGGGAGGTACAAACTTTATGTCCCAAGGTTCAAGTGTAGCGGACTCAGAATTACCATAGGGCAAATTATTTGAGCAGAATATGATTGATACTTCGTAAGGGACGAAGAAGAAACCTTGACGGATAAATGAGTGATGATACTTTAAATAGGAATCATTCTCATGACATTTTGCATAAACACATTCAATTAGGAGCATTTGATTTATTCCGATCATAATATCCTAATCATCTTGCATAAGCATATACCCATTCTACAGGTTAAGTCCCTTAGGGGGCAATGAAGTAGGGTAGATTAAAGATTTCAGTCTGGCATTCCTGAGTTTGCAGGAAGCAGATTGAAAATAGCAGATCTGGCATTTCTGAGTTTGCAGGAAGCAGATTGAAAATAGTAGGTCTGGCGTTCCTGAGTTTGCAGGAAGCAGATTGAAGATAGCCAATCTGACATTCCTGAGTTTGCAGGGAGTAGATTAAAGATAGTAGATCGGGCATTCCTGAAGTTGCAGGAAGTAGATCGAAGATACCAATCTAGCATCCACGAGTTTGCGGGGAGCGATTGAAGATACCACCTGGCGTTCTGAGTTTGCGAGAAGCGATTGAAGATAGTAGATCGGCATTCACGAAGTTGCGAGAAGCGGTCGAAGATACCATCGGGCATTCTGAGTTTGCGAAGCGATTGAAGATAGTAGATCGGCATTCCCGAAGTTGCACGCAAGTAGATCGAAGATACCAATCGGCATCCCCGAGTTTGCGGGGAGCAGATTGAAGATACCAATATGGTGTTCCCGAGTTTGCGGGGCCGATTGAAGATAGTAGATCCGGCATTCCTAAAGTTGCAAGAAGTAGATCGAAGATACCAATCTGGCATCCACGAGTTTGCGGGAGCGATTGAAGATACGATCACAGCGTTCTGAGTTTGCGGAGGCGATTGAAGATAGTAGATCGGCATTCCCGAAGTTGCGGGAGCGGATCAAAGACATTAGTTTGGCATCCACGAGGTTGCAAGAAGCGATTAAAATAGCGATTTGGCATTCCCGAGGTTGCAGAAAGCGGTCGAAGACATTAGTCCGGCAATCCACGAAGTTGCGGGAAGCGATTAAAATAGCGAATTGGCATTCCCGAGGTTGCGAAGCGGATCGAAGACATTAGTCCGGCAATCCACGAAGTTGCGGGGAGCGATTAAAATAGCAGATTGGCATTCCACGAAGTTGCGAGAGTAGATCGAAGACATCAGTCTAGCGTCCCTGAAGTTGCATGGGCAGATTGAAGATAGCAGATCTGGTATTCCTGAAGTTGCAGGAGCAGATCGAAGATACCAGTCTGGCATTCCTGAAGTTGTAGGAGCGGATTAAAGATAGCAGATCTGGCATTCCTGAAGTTGCAGGAGCAGATCGAAGATATCAATTTGGCATCCCTGAGGTTGCAGGGAGCAGATTGAAAATAGCAGATCTGGCATTCCTGAAGTTGCAGGAGCAGATCGAAGACATCAGTCTAGCGTTCCTGAAGTTGCAGGAGTGGATTGAAGATAGCAGATCTGGCATTCCTGAAGTTGCAGGAGTAGATCGAAGATATCAGTCTGGCATCCCTGAGGTTGCAGGGAGCAGATTGAAAATAGCAGATTTGGCATTCTTGAAGTTGCAAGAAGAAGATACTAATCTGGCATTCCTGAAGTTGCAGGAGGCAGATCAAAGACGTTAGACTTGGCTCTCTGAGTTTGCAGTGGAGCAAGCTAAAAGATAACAGATCTTGTTCTTCCTGAGTTTGCAGCGAAGCGGATCAAAGATATTAGTCTGACCTCCCTGAGTTTGTCAGTGGAGCAGATTAAAGATAGTGGATATTGTATTCCTGAAGTTGCAGGGAAGCAGATTGAAGCTATCAAACTCACTGAAATCAAGATGAAGTTCCAATACCGTTAAAGTTGCAGTGGAGTTGGAGCCATTTGAAGAAGACAAGGATCAAGAAGTCGAGGCTTGGCCAAGACCGGTCAAAATTGGTCCTTTTATAGTCTTTGCTCTATTCTCGTTACACGACAATGATCAAAGAGGGGCAGCTGTAAGAGCCCAATTTTGACCGGGCTGAAATAAACTAGAATAATAAAGAAATAAATAATGTCCAGTCCACAATACAAGCCCAATCGACCCACTAGCCCAGTACCTAAAAACAACAAACCCAACACCAGACCTAGACACCTAAAACCCATGACCCATTAACCTGCATCTAAACAAAGCGACCCAAACTAGCACCGGCCCAAGTGGGCCCAAAGATTAAACAGATTCGGACCTAGGGTTTCCCGAAACCCCATGCGCCGCAAAGATGTACCCAGCCCCCTTCGCGCTGCGCAGAGCTATCCCAATCGCCACGCCGCAATATCTGAGCCCAATCGTCGCAGTGAGTCCAATCGTCGCGCCACGATCAGCTCTCTCGCACCGCCTCGATCCACAAGCCGCGCGCCATCAACGCACCTTGTCTTCGCGTCTCACCTGCAAAAAAGGAAAGCACCAAAGCAGAAAAAGAAAAAAGGCAGTAGCAGATCACAGGAAATATGGAAAGAAATATTTCTTTCCTTTTCTTGTTTCATTCTTCGAGTTATAAAAACCCACAGCAATTTGTAATAGTGGACGAAGACTGTCACGAAAATACAGAGATAAATACACCAATACATGAATACACAAAAAGCACAGATTTGCACAAAGTCAGTGGGCACAAAAATATTGTCAGAAAGTTCGAAGGAATAAAAACAGAGGTTTTGCAGAGGTGATTCTTCTTTCATTCTGTTGTTTGTTTTATTTTTATTTTTTATTTTATATATATATATATATATATATTTGCGCATATAACCATTGTTAAAAAAAAGAGTAAAAAAGGATTACCTTTCGGAGAAGACGAAATCGGAAGTTTTAGCCCTCCGGCCACCAGACACGGAGGCGCGTGTGGCGCGTGGCCCAGAGACCAACGATCGGAGCTCAGGCGAGGGACGAAGCTTTCAGAGGATTTCAGAGTTTTTTTTTTTTAAAAATCAGATTTAAAATGAATTTTTTTATTATTAAAACTAACCTTTATAGACGAAACGGAACGGCGTCAATTTTTTCTAGTAGGATCCGCGCACCGACCCGAAGACCCGACAAAGATCCGTGCGTTTTATTAAAAAGGAAAAATTATTCTTTCAGTCCCTCCACTATTTTATTAAATTTAATTTCGTCCTATTAAATGTTTTATATTTTAAAAATTTGCCTTAGAAATCTATTTATGTTTCAATTTAATCCTTTTTTTAAAAAAAATTATTCATATATACATATATTATTAAATTGGAAATAAATTAAATTATGTTAAATATTTTGTATTTTATTTAATAGTTATCTGTATCAATTCATTAATATTTTTTATTACATATTATTTTAGGATTTATATATATTAGATATTATATTATTTTTTTAAAAAAAATCTACACATTATATAATATTATATTATATCATATATTTAACTAAATTTATTTATAATATATTCTATTTTCAATATTTTTTTTTAAAATCATTATATACTATTTATTTTATTGTATTGTTTATATCGTTTGGGTCATATGTATGTATTTTTTATCTATTATTTAAATTTGCATGAAATATGTTCATAGTTGGTTTTATTGTTTATTGTATTTGTCTATACTTCATCATGTATTTGTAATTGCTTTAGTATATGAATTATTATTTGTCGTATTTCATATTATTATTGCCTATCTTAAATGTTAGTATGTTATAATTGTTTTTTTTATATATTTATGTTCGATAATGTATGAATGCGATATTGTCACATGGATTATTGTTTAAAATGAAAATATACATTTTTGCAAAATTAATACTTTATCTAAAGGTTTTTTTTAAAAAAATAAGGCAATGTTTTGGTATTTAGAAATTCGGGAAATAGTGCCCAATCGTGTTTTGGGTTTCGATTTCCCGTTTGGCTAAATAACTAAATATCCTTTTAACAAGTTTTGTAAATTGTGAGATGATCTTAGTTATGAGGGTTTAAAAATATCGTGTCCAATCGTGCTGGATGTGATGTTTATATTCTTTCGGATCGAAGAACTCTCAAATTTTAAATCAAATTGCTTGAAGTTTTTTTTATCTAAAGGTTTTTTTTTTTTTTTTTAAGGCAATGTTTTGATATTTAGAAATTCGGAAATAGTGCCCAATCGTGCTTTGGTTTCGATTTCCGTTTGGCTAAATAACTAAATATCCTTTTAACAAGTTTTGTAAATCATGAGATGATCTTAGTTACGAGGGTTTAAAAATATCGTGTCCAATCGTCTTTGGATGTGATGTTTATATTCTTTCGGATCGAAGAACTCTCAAATTTTAAATCAAATTGCTTGAAGTTTTTTTTATCTAAAGGTTTTTTTTTTAAAAATAAGGCAATGTTTTGGTATTTAGAAATTCGAGAAATAGTGCCCAATCGTGCTGGGTTTCGATTCCCCATTTGGCTAAATAACTAAATATCCTTTTAACAAGTTTTGTAAATCATGAGATGATCTTAGTTACGAGGGTTTAAAAATATCGTATCCAATCGTGCTGGATGTGATGTTTATATTCTTTCGGATCGAAAAACTCTCAAATTTTAAATCAAAGTTTTTTAGAAATCATATTTTTAAATACTTTTAAGTTTCAAACATTTGGACATGATTTTATCGATTAGGTACCAATTTTTGGGCGTTATGAGGGTGCTAACCCTTCCTCATACGTAACCGACTCCCGAACCTGTTTTCTGGTTTTTCGTAGACCAAAATTAAATGTTTTAACTAAAACATTTTACAAGGTGATCCAATCACACCTAAGTAAAAAGGAATTGGTGGCGACTCCCATTTTTATTTTTAAAAATCGACCCCGTTTTCTAAAACCTTTTAAAATGGTTTCGACAGCAATAATAACTTACATTTATGAGGCTTTAATCGAGTTTAAAAGGACTAAAGAAATAATCTTAAAACCCTTAGAGACTAATTTGAAACAAATCAGGAAATTTTAGGAAAAATATGAAAAATTTTAAAAACAGGGGACACACGGCCGTGTGACATAACCCAGGTCGTGTGAGTATTCGAAGTTGGGACACACGACCGTGTCCCAGCCCGTGTCTCAAACCGTGTAACTCACTGACTTAATACACAGGGCCGTGTTATAGACCGTGTGCCAAACCGTATGACTCACTGGCTTGATACAAACGGTCGTGTCTCAGACCGTGTATGGCACATGGCCATGTGCCAACTCATGTCCCAGGCCGTGTACGCCAAAATGAACCTTAAAACTTAAGTTTACCATTTCAAGATTTCTTGGACACTGAGCACTCCAAACACTAGCCCTTAGACCTATTCAAATTACCATTAAACCTACTCAAATCATACCAAATCAACCATTTTAAGTGCCTAACCAATGTACCCTCATTGGTACCACAGTTATACATACATGTACAATGATATAAATAATCAACCATTCAACTATTCAAACATACATACTTATCCCATTTGAGCCAATTATCTAACCTCCTAATTTACCAAGTTAAAAACAAACATATATCAATTGTTATTCTTAGCTAAGCTTACCAAAACCAAACGACAAACTACATTTAACAAACTTATGTTCATCACCATACTTAGTAACCATATAATACCTTCACATTATGAAACAAACATAAATCCAAAGATCAACTAGGCACATGATTATATATACATTTATCAAACGAGGTCGTTGATGTAACAACATATTACATGCCATATAATCCAAAATAAACATTCAAAAACTACCGAAATCAGATGGATAGTGTGACTCGAGTGCTGATCCGATATTCCGTCCCACAAAAAGATATCTACAAGAAAATAAAAATCACACAAGTAAGCTTATTGAAGCTTAGTAAGTTCGACGAACAGAAACAATGAATCTTACCAAAATAAATATAACAATTTAACCAAATATAATTCCACAACTAATGTTTCCTGTCATCCACAATTTCAAACCAGTGAATTTCATAGCTCAATTCAATTCTCAAATGATAATTTTTGGAAAGCATACATGTCCAGAACGAAATTACTTCAAGATATCAAGTACATGTCATGCCATTCAAAGTCATTAAACAAGTTATAATACAATAATTTACGACCTGATGAACGGCTTATAGATACGAGTACACAAGTAGTCCAATCGAAAACGCCAAACGCTCATAAGAGCTAATCCAACCAATAGCACGCCAAACGCTCCTGAAAGCTAATCCAACCAATAACACGCCTCGGCACTAAGTGCCTAGCCCGTAGGCTATACATCTGCCCCCATAACACGCCAGAATATGATAGTATAACACGAGGGTTCGCAAAAAATGCAGAACCTCAGTATACTCGGGAAAAATATATAAAGCACGCCACATCAATCTCCACTCCAACCCCACATAACACGCCATCATTCAGTTGTACTCTATCTCGCGTTCATTCGGCCCAAGTACCGAAATTCAATAACATTTTCCAAACAACTTTACATCATCAATAGAACAAATAATATCCACTATTTCATATCATATCATCATACAATTCATATAGATATTAAATTACAAACCAAACAAACTTACCTGGACTGAATTGTAATAGTTGTAGAAGTTTAGGGACTATTCCATAATTTTCCCTTTTCCACGTAATCAACAGGGTCTTGAACTAAAACGTAAAATTTCTCAATTATTAGCTTACAATTCATATTCCAATTTATTCTACAATTTATACCCCTTTATTTTTGAAATTTACACAATTGCCCCTAACTTTTACAACTTTTACAATTTAGTCCCTGAACCTAAAAATCATAAAATTAACCATTTTCAACGAATCAAATTATAGCTGAATGTTCAAGGCTTCTAAAAAGTCCAAAAAACACCTCTTATTCACCAATTAACCATGTGATTTTAACATTTTAACAATTTAATACTTAAATAAAAAACTAATAAAAATTACTTCACAAAACAACCAAATACCACAATCAAAGCTTTAAACACATAATTATCATAAAAAAAAACCAATATTCATCAATGGAAACTTCTAAAATTTTTAAAAGATTCAAAAACGGAGCTACAGGTTAATTGGACCTAGTTGTAACGATTTTAAAAACATAAAATTCACTAAAAATGGGGCTCTAAAACTTACTCATGAAAAGGAGTGAGCTACCCGAACCTCCAAGCTTATCCTTTCGTGGTGTTTTCGACAAAACCATGGAAAAATGAAGAAGATGGTGAAATTTTCTTTTAATTATGCTTTGTTTAATTTTGATTTAATTACAAAATTGCCATTTTAACACATTTCACTCAATTTTAACTTCAATTGCCGTCCACTATCTATTAATAAGGGTTTAATTACTTCATTGGCCCTCCCACATTTATTAGTTAAGCTATTAAATTATCTAAATGCAATAATTACTAAGTTTTACACCTTTTACAATTTAGTCCTTTTTCTTTAATTAGCTATCTAAACATTAAAATTTCTTAACCAAATATTAAAACAACTTTAATGACTCAGTAAATATTCTATAAATAATATTTACGGGCTGACACGACAGAAATTTATGGTTCCAAAACCACTGTTTCATCACCATTGAAAAACGGGCTGTTACATTCACTCATCCTTCTGGGCCCTTTATAACCTTAGTAAAACGAGATTCGAGCACTCGAGAATTCCATCCCACACAACCATGTATGTATATAATCATTGCAGAAATGTACATTCCAACCCACACAACCAAGGTTCTCAAAGAGAACATTCCTTTAGCCCATATCGAATGTCAAGCCAAGGTAACAACACCAATCTCGAAGTCTCCACATAACTCATACGTGCGCTAATAATCCTTTTTGGTGTGCCAACCGTGTCCTAAACCTACCAAGTTTACAAGGGCATTACTCAATCAACATATTAATGTAATGTTTCAAGAGCTTTAAAAGTCTCTAAATATATTAAAAACATGTTCACGCCATTAAATCTCATACCATTAATTCAACAAAGAACACCTTTAACTTTCACCATTCTTATCTTATCATTTACATTACACAAATTTCATATATCATCATCAATCACATATGTAATCACATTTCCATATATACACATCTACCTACATTTATGTTTCATGTATAAATCCATATTTCCATTAATCAATAACCATTCAAGTAACCTTCTCCCAAGTCACCCACACACAAGTTTCACATAATTCTTAATTTATCTTTTAATTCATTAATTAACATATTATTAAGTTAAATGAATCCTATAACAAAGTAATTATGATAAGTCCCATAAGAACTTATCCAAAATCAACAAAATGATGGAAAGCTTCCCACTTTCCACTTCAATCGACAATCTTTTCCTTACCTTTGTTGAGAGCTTCTTTCTCTAATAAAATTTTATCACAAAATAAATCAGCATGTTGTGAGCACCATGGGCGGAGCCACATGCATGAGACCCCATTAAGAAAAAGTAAAAATAAATTTCACTCATAAATTTTTTTTAGAAAATTTATATAATTGATGAATTGACCTTGTAAAAAATTTCAAAATATTCACCAAAATTTTTGAAAGAAAATTATTTTATAAAAAAAATCTTTTATATAAAAATAAATGAATATGTGTATCCACTAAAATTTAAAAATCCCTAATATTTTTATTTTCTTTTAACACAAATTACTTTTCTCTCAAAGTTCTCTTTTTCTCTCACACACACTCTCTAGTATTTTTATAAGAAAGGTGATCAATCTTTCAATACTTCAAGTGGGTCTTTGTAACAATTCTTCTTTTCTTTTCAAGCTTTATTGATCAACCTCTAGAAAATTAGAGTTTTAACTTTTCTTGTGATAGATTTTGTGCAAGATTTAACTTTTTATTGATTGAATGATTTTGGAATATTGGTTTTGTTTGAGATTCCTAACATCTTGAGTATGTAATGATTTTTTAGAGGCTAACTAATACAAATCTATGAAGAAATTAGGATTTATTGTATTTATAACCTTGAATTTTTTGAATATTAATTAGAAATGTAGTATTTTTATTTAGAAATTGTTATTACTAGTGTGATTATCGTGAATCTTATGTTTGAAAATTGATATATTGCATCTTGTGTTTCAATTTTGATATATTACATTCTCATGACACCAAAAAGTACTTAAGTGATTTTTATTTATGTGAAACAAAATTTCTAATTGTAATGTTGGCTTCATGAAAACTTTTGTGTTTAAAGCTTAATTTTTTTTTTTAAAAGTCTACTAGTGAAATAGAAAAAAAATAACAACAAAAATAATGAATAGCCAAAGTAAAATACAAACCAATATAAAAAAAAAAGTCAAACGAGTCAAGTTTAGCCTTTAAAGCATTTTGGCTGTTCAAGAATTGAGAGCTAAGATTACAAATTTTGAATGATAGAGATAATATAATAACATATTAGTAAAAAAATACTTTGTAAACCTCCCAAAAAATGTTGGGAGAGTGGATCTAAAATTTTCAACTTCTTCGTATACTTATATCTACATATATTATATATTATTTTATCAATGATTAATATTGTATATTAGTTTATGCGACTTTTATATTTTTTTTTATTTTTCAAAATTTGACTGCACAATTTAAAATTTTTTTACTTCGCCCTTGGTGAAAATTCATAAACAATTCATAATAACAACATTAAATAGCCATTCAAATGACTCAACTAACATAACGATACTCATAAAAATGAGATGGAGTATCAAAATGATGTAAAATCACAAATATTCACCTTAATCTTCTCTTTCTTGTACTAACCCATTTATGTTTCATGGAAGCTCAAAAACTCTAAATATGGGTGATGAAAATGATGATTAAATGAAGAAAAAGTGTTGAGATTTGGAGGAGAAAAGCTTGTGAAAGAAGAACAAAATTTCTTCTCTTTTGCCCAACAATGGCGGACCAAAAGGGCTGTTAAGTGTATTATTTTAGCAATTTAAAATATCAACTTTTGGGTCAAACGTCAAAGCTTTTTTGGTACATGTGGTCAATATTTATTTTTATGACTAAAATGATTTTAATAGCTTACAGATCATCTCACCACCACACACAATCTTAAACATTAATATTTAATTATAATTATACCTCAATTGGAGAAAAAATTGTCATTTATATTTTTACTTGATTGAATTCGAAACTTTTAAAACATCTCAAATTGCTTTTCAATGGTCTCTCAATTGTCCAAAATGAAATAATAAAATTGAATTTCTTATCTAGGATGAAGTTACCAAAAAATCTCGTATAGTTAATCGGAAAATTTAGAGCGTTACAATACTCGTGGTGGGTGGTCAATTTGCTGCACACCAAAACACCCAACCTTTAAAGGGTTTGTTCCCATTAATCCTTCAAATCATCTAAACCAAGTGGTTCGATAGGGGAGGGGGAAATAGTGGCAGTTGTAGCGGGAGAAGTGGAGGAAAAAGTAAACTTTCTAATAACTTATATATATATATTTAAAAAATACTATAAAAATATTTATATATTTTTAAATTTTTTTAGAATTAAGATTAAATTGAAATAACTTGTAAAGTGGAAGTTAATTTTTTAAAATCATAATCAAATTAAAACAATAGATAAATATTTAAAGCTAAATTTATTATTGTATTATTATTTTTAAACTGCGAGCCCCACTATTCGTCACGCTCTTAAGGGAAATGGACAGAAAAAGAAAAATAATAATAAAGGAGTGACCAAAACAGAAAGTGAAGCATAATTGCTGATCTGCAGTGTAATTTACCAAACTTTTAATGGGCAAAAGCTTCCCCTATGCTTGCCATATAACTCCCCTTAAGCGGTAGTTTAGTCGTCTCTTTCTCTGGGCAGCTGATTCGGTGATTCCAAAGATTCAGCCCGAGTCATAAACTCGGAGCTCGAACTCAATCACAGAGAGAGAAAGAGAGTCGATTTCCTTTTCACAAAACAATTAAAAGAAGAAATCTTTTATTTTCTGTGAATTTCTCTTTCGGCACTCTCTGCAACTGCAATCATGACCTCAATTGTGCAAGTAATTTTCTTTTATTGTTCAAATTGAAGAATCGACTATGGCTTTCTTTTTAATTTTGATTTGCGACAATTAATCATCGTTCTTTTTTTCTTTTGAAAAGGGCTTTTCCAAGTCTTTGGCCATGACTGTGCTATCGGAGATCGGCGACAAGACGTTCTTCGCTGCCGCGGTTAGTCAAATCTTATATATTGAGTTTCTTCTTTGGTTGGTTAATCATATTTATTAAATTGGTGTTTCACTAATATGTATTGAATATGGTTCTGAAAAGGACTTGAAACTAAAACTAAGTTGTTCATGTTGTCAATAATGAACAGTCAACTTACTTTTACGACCTTTTGGGCTTTTTTTTAAACACCTTTTGTATTGTTTTAATATTGTTGCTCTTTCCTATTTCTTCTTCTTTTTTTTTCTTTTTTTTCAATTTATCATGTTCTAAGTATTTTATTCTCCTTTGTGCGTGTAAAACAAAGCAAGAGGCTAAAAAACCTGCTTATCAGACATTTGATTGGATTATAAAGTTTTGAAGGACTGCTCACTCCTAAAAGGAAAAGGAATGTTGTGGGTTTAAATTACTTAAAAATTGATTGTGAATGAGTTCTGAATGGAAAAAGAAAACCAGTTGCTTCATTAGGTGCATTCCAGATCGGTCACGTGGACATGAATAAATTCACCTTTGTTTAATATTGCACTGTTTCTTGGTCTTAGTTTCCTCACAAAATTTACTTGGCCGGTTAGTATCTGTTGGCTTCACATGAGTTACCCTAGAAGTCACCTGTGCCAGCTAAATCCATCCTTAGAAAAAAATAAGGTGCCAATTTACTCTTTCGTTGGCTAGTATCTTTGAAATGCGGAAACTTTAACAATCATTGTTTGTCAAAACTTATGTGGCCGGTTAGTATCTGTTTTTTTCACATGACTTACCCCAGAAGTCACCTGTGCCAGCTAAATCCATCCTTAGAAAAAAATAAGGTGCCAATTTACTCTTTCGTTGGCTAGTATCTTTGAAATGCGGAAACTTTAACAATCATTGTTTGTCAAAACTTATGTGGCCGGTTAGTATCTGTTTGTTTCACATGAGTTACTCCCGAAGTCACCTGTGCCAGTTAAATCCATCCTTCAACAACAGTCTTTGTATTTCTTGTTATCTCTTAAGAGGATTAATTTCAAATGCCCCCTCCCTCTGGGATTTCCTCATATGTAGGAAAAAGAAAGAATCAGATTGCAGACCTTTAAAGTAATATATTTCCTTTTCATCTATGTAAACTGTAACTTTTCAGGTTACCCACACTCTGAATTGTTATCCGTCGGCCAGCGTGAGAATGACATACTTGTTTACACTCAAGGGAATGAACTGTTCTAAGAGACAATAGTAACGATAGCTGAATATTTTGTAGTAAAATGTTTTTCTTGTGTAAGTGTTGAATTTCTGGTTTTTAGTAATCAAGTGGTTTTACTGGAATTAACTTGTGCATAAATTTCTTAAAACGCAGTACATCATCATTTTCATTCATGAGGTTAATAATTTTAATGTTTGTTCGTTTAGTTTTTCTTTGGTGATAATGTGTATTTATCACTGTGACTCGAAGTTGCCGTTTTAACCTAAGCAAGCCTTGTTTATGAATGAAGAAATGGAGCGTAGATTGTTTAGAGTACTAAAAACTTGGAACATGGTTTTAAGCTTAAAAAACTAATGTCTTTTTCTGGTTCTTGGAGAGGGTAGGTATTTAGTTCCAAACTTCCAACGCATGATGGATAAGAGTATTAACTTTGTCAGTGACACAGGTTTTATTTAGAGACGAATATGATATATACTTAAATGTCAGAAAGCACTTCCTATGTTTTGCATCTTTAATTGCGTTGTTGTGATTTCCATGTTTTCACTTAAATATTGTATTAAATCCTATAGTATTGTGCTTGGCCCAAAATCACAAAATTTACTGCATTTTATCTTGAAATAGCTCGATTATTGGATTTTTAAAATCACGTATTTTATTGTTTCCAGATCTTGGCAATGCGCCATCCCAGGAAACTTGTCTTGTTAGGATGCCTGGCAGCTTTAATTGTAAGTGTTTTTCTCTTTCCCTTTCTCCATGCATCATTTTCATTCAGATTCACTCTGTTAACTTTTTTTAGTTGAGCATCAAGTTATTTGAAACGTTTAACCTGTAGGTGATGACTATTCTTTCTGCTGTTGTTGGCTGGGCTGCTCCAAATCTTGTAAGTGGTTTGATTGCTGTTTAAAAAAAGGCTTCTTTTACCTGTGGATCAATTTTAATTTCTTTTAAAAGACCTGAACAACCACATTAAAGGCCTTTTTTTGAGCAACTCCTAGCAACATTTAGTGAACTAAGTAATTCTTGGTCATTTTTGCCTGGAAAATATGAATATCTGTGTCAGGATGAGAACTGAATTGAAGTCAATTTGATTGATCCCTGTTCTTTAAAGTTACAGGTTACAAAATGCACTGGATGTACTTCAGTGTGGCTATAGGTTTACCCACTTAAAGCTATATGCTATATTTAATATTGGGGATGCTGCTATTGGTGATAAAATATTGTCCTCCAAACTTAGATCTCAATCTCTTGTGGAACTAAAATCTTAAGAGTGTTCTTTACAAACATGGATTAAATCTTTTCAGATGTAAATTATGTTTGAACAGTTGGATACAAAGTGAAGCCTGTAATAGCCACTTATTGTGTAGTTCTATCAGTAACTGTGGTACTGTTGAACTCTAGTGTGTAAAAGTGTGGTGTCCTTCATTATGAACTATACAACAAACCTTAGTCTGCTTGGGTGGTTAATTTAATCAAATTTAATTATGTACCATGCACTCCTGTACATATAACAATTATGAACTTGTAGGGGAAATGCTCTCATTCTCTTCTTGTATTTTTTTATTATGCAGATCTCTAGGAAATGGACACATCACATTACGACTCTGCTTTTCTTTGGATTTGGCCTGTGGTCTTTATGGGATGCATTTATGGAGAATGGGTAATGCTTTTTATTACCTCTTTAGACTCTTTCAATAGTCCTATATCATTTTCTTGGGTTTGGCTTCTATAATCAACCCTCTTTATAATAGTCTCATTTATCTACCAAGACGTGGCTGTTATAATATAACAACATTTGGATGTTACAGCGAGATAGTTGTTGTAAACCTATTTTTTTCACCTTATAGAAAATAAAAATATATTTAAGTTGCAATTTGCAGTTTGCAGTTTTCAATTATATTTATATTTTATTTAATAAATTAAACGAAACACTTTAAACACCAACAATTATATTTATATTTTATTAATAAACTATTTAAAGAAGTTTTTAATGGAAATTTGTTTGGTAGATTCCATTCTATTGGTGGCAATATAATGCTTATATTGGTGAAGAATTCATTAGTTAATCATGAGTTACTAAGTTAAGTAATCAATTTATAAGTTTATGATGTTTCAGATTCATAATAGAGTACTTAATTAGAGAACTTAATGGTTACTGAATTGATATATTTAATTCTACTTATTAAATATTATTTTGATTTAATGAAATATGATTATTATATTTTTATGTGAAAACATTTTATTAAAATAATATCTTAACTAAGATAATTTTTATTTAATAAAATATAATTAATAGGTTTGCTTATATGAAATAGCTATAACTTTACTTAAAGTTTGAGACAATAAGCTGATGTAGAGAACTAATTAATAAAAAATATACTTCATAATTATGGCTGTTGATGTTCTTAGTGAAAAGCTGTTATTGAGGATTAAAATAAAACATAAAAAACTGATTCTGTTAGAAACTCGACTCTTATAACGAAATGCTGTTATAAAGGGTGGTTGTCATAGAGATGGCTGACTGAATTTGTCATTGGTCATTAGGTAAAACTTTGTTTTACCATAAGTTAATCATGTTATGATTTGACTATATTTCTGTAATAGGGAGGCTGAAGAATTGGCTGAAGTTGAAGCAAAACTGGTTGGTTATTTTAATGAATTTCCTGATGTTTAAGTAGAATTTTTCGCTGTTTGGGGAAAAATGAAAGTGTTTAAATGTTACTTTACTGGTGTGACTAGGATGCTGACTGGAAGGCAAACCCAGGAACAGTCAAGGGGGGCAATAAGGTACAGAAACAACAGTATATTTCTCAAAAGGGAAAAGTGGTATATACCGACAACATGTTTTCTTTCAGTGTTGAACTTATTTGATTAGAACTTTAATGCTCCGTTTGGGAATATGGATCTCGAAATTTGGATTTGTATTTCTTTTATTATATAAATGGTAAGAATGGGATGCATATATTTTGAGCAAATTAGTTGAGATTCAATACAATATATGTTAGAGAAGGATAAAACATGGATTTGTCAAATCCAAAAATATTTTAAGAATTTCAAATTCATTACTAGATAAGCATCTAACAAATCCATGGATTTGAGAAATCATGAATGTTACATTTCTAAATAGTTTACTACTCAATTTACCCTATTTCTGAAATCCAAATTCAAATTGTAAAATCTTAGCTCCCAAGCCCTACCTAAGGGGTGAATTAAATAAAATTGTATAGGAGCTTATTTAGGATATTTGGAAAAGGAAAGGGCTTTTTAGTATTTAGCCTTTTTAATAACATTTTAAGATTATGAAGACATTTAACTGTTCCCTATGCTATCAGGCTGATGATGATTCAAAAAAGGAGAGGCGGCCATTTCTCACACAGTTCTTCTCTCCCATATTTCTGAAGGTCATAAGTTATATAATCTATTTAGTTGAATCTTGATAAGCTTGCATTTTGTCAATTAATATGAAAGTGCCTATTCTGCAGGCATTTTCCATCACATTCTTCGGTGAATGGGGCGACAAGAGCCAGGTAAACTTTATAACATGAATGTCATATTTCTGTCTTTTCTTTAACAGGACTATTGCATGTTTATCATGTTGGACTGAGTATTTCACTGTCTTTTCAGCTTGCTACCATTGGTTTGGCTGCAGATGAGAATCCATTCGGTGTGGTTCTTGGTGGAATTTTGTAAGTTCTACTACCATTAGAGATATCTATTCATATTTACTGAAGCATCTATTTCCTTCATATTTTGAAACCTCTCTGTATGTATACAGTGCTGTTTCCATTTTATATGTTTATATATCTTCACTCTGTATATGCTGCTGATTAGTGATTAGTAAGGTTTCATCATTTTTTTCCCTTTTTCTCAGGGGACAAGCAGTGTGCACCACTGCTGCTGTACTAGGAGGAAAGAGTCTGGCATCTCAGATATCTGAGAAAATTGTAATCCAGATCCATACTTTTCCTTTTCATCCTTATGCGACAGTTATGGTTTGCATTTAATTTGGTGAGCAACTAGTAAAACCAAGTTTATATCTATTTTGATGCAGGTTGCACTCTCGGGTGGAGTTCTTTTCATTGTTTTTGGAATCCAATCCCTCCTCTCAACAGAGTCTTGACGACTTACTAATGGTTAGTTCTGATTTTTCCATCAAGAAAATTGTTCACTAGGGTTGGGGTACGCCGTTGGGCACTTAGGGGGATGGTTGCTATGAACTCTTTAATGTTTCACATAAAGCCGGTGAAGATCCTGAAATCCAAATTGACCCGCTGTTTTGTTATTACATTTATAATTATTCATACCTGTCTGTCATCTTCTCAGTCCAGGCACAATGTTGTCTTACACTCATTAGATTGGCATGTGAGGCCGTTGAAATGAATAATTTGTTTTGGAATAAGTGTTTTTGCCTGCAGCAAAAGTACTACTGCGCGGTCAAATACATGGACGTGCTGTTGCTTGGTGCTGTATATAGTCTGTAATGGATATTTTTGCTTTCTGTTTATTTCATCAGGGATCACTGTAGAGGGTTCTTTTGGTTGAGTAGACGTTACAAATTAGTAAAATGGAGTGTCGTGGATAAATGGTGGGGAGGAAGTCGGAACAGACTCTAAAAAACAAGTATGGTGGCAAATAGTTGTGATGAGCTGAGAAAGATTAAAGCTACGTGGTTGTAATTGTAAAAAAAAAAAAAAAAAAAAAAAAGTTGCACAGAATTTTTATAGAAATTAAAAATGGAACTTTGCTTTAAATAAATTATTAAAAATGGTTATAATGGATAGTGGAAGTGAGAGAAGTTATTTTAACTTGGATAAAGGAAAGTAAGTTATAGTAACGATTATAAGGATCAATACATGAAAATTACATCTACTTAAAATATTTTAGTTAGAAAGATTGAAGTGCAAATACATTGTTTGTTTAATGAAAAAATAAGGAGGAAGTATTTGTATTCTAAAAAAACGGTTAAGAAGTTCATCATCTCTATTTAAGCTTCCAAGTCATATCATCTCTATTTAAGCTTCCAAGTCATACTCTCTAACACATTCTAAAAGTGGAACAACCTAAGAATCTTGTTAACCTTGCCATGTGTGCATGCGAGTTTGATTCATAGCAAGTGATATGTGAGCAAGTGTACTTTCTTTGGTGAAAAGTGTGCCACACGATAAAGAAAGAACATAAAATCACAATTAAAAGTGAGAACATAAAATCACAATTAAAAGTGATTATTTGAGCAAATAAATAACAACAAAAACCAATTCATGGAACGTAGCGTGATTTCGCTGTTGTTGATAATAATTTTGTTTGATTTATTTTTTAATTATAAATAAATGAAATATATAGATCAATCTAATTTTACAAAAATAAATTATAAATACTCTTTAGTCTAATGTCATAGAAATGTTTGAATCGAATTTAACTGTAGCTAGATGCAAAGCTAGCGAGAAGTGAAACTAGCTAAAATTATATAAACTTTATCAAAATTAGAACTTTGTTTCAAAATTAAAATAAAGCGTAAAATTATATAAACGATGTGAACGTCGAACTTTTCTCACAAACAATAGTGAAATAACTCTCTTCGCAATTCAGCTCTTTATACATACACACATACATATGTATACACATTTCTAATCATGGGTTAATATAAGCCATTGTTTAGCTATGTGAATTTGTGGAGTATTAAGTATATCTCTATAGTGATGTAAGAATTTTATCATCTAGCAAGATACAATCCCACAAGGTAGAATGAATATTAGTGGGAGTGATTTGCAGTAATTCGATGTAGCAGATTAAACTAGTTTTCACACTTAAAGGAGCCTGAACACAAGCATTTTCATTACATTTTAGTTAAGTTTCTTTAGTTTTACTTACATTCAATAAAATGTGTAAATTGAGTCTTTTATTGATCTTAAGGGCTGAATGAGGCCTAAGGGAGAGCTAATATACTTTGCAATCGTGCAAGAGACCATTAGAAGACATTTTAGGTTGATACTGGACGCTATGTTGCAACACGAGAGGTCTGATGTCGCAACATAGGGAACATAATGAAGAATACTCAAGTCTACCTTCAATGTTGCGACATACCCTTACAGATGGCTACAGAGGAGCATACTAGTTGCTATGTCGCGACACAGGTCCTGGTGTATTGCGACATCGACTCTGGGACATCGACTTTGGGACAGAAATTAAGCACGAAGCAGGGGCATTTTGGTCCACATAATTGAACATAAAGCTAGGAACGTCAACTGACTTAGGGTTAACAACGACGACCACCTAAAGGCTATAAATAGGCTCATTTGGCAAATGTTAAGGACCCCATTCCTTTAACCTAAATTCTCTTTGTAAAATTTACTTTGCTTTTCTTTCGTTTTTAGGTTTTAGATTTCTTTCATTTGTTCTTGTTGATTTCAAGAGATCTGAATTGTGGAAGCATTCAAACTTTGTAGATTCACAATTAATATCAATACAATCAGGCTCTTTCATTTACTTTATCTTGTCGATTTAATTAGCATGCTTTCTCTTTATATCGATTTCATATTGTTTATGAAAGCCATTAGGAACTAATCCCTCTATGGGGAATTAGTGAGTAGAGGTATGATATATTAACTATTTTATAGGGTTACTCAATGGATCAACTGTTTGGGAAAGGAAGAATGTGAAACAAACCCTAGGCCTGACAACCCCGAGAAGTCGTCAAGGTGGGAATTAACCCAAAATTGGTATTACCTATTCGTGAACACCTTCACCCTAAACCAGCTTAGACTGTGAGGTCGGAAGATAAGTAGTTCTTGCTGACTCGTTATGTTAGTGGAATATCGGAAGATCCTGCTAGGGTATCGACTAGTTGATTGGCGAGGAACTCAAAACAACAGTTGATGGAGATTACCGAAGCGAGCTAATCACCCATAATCAAGATTTGATTTATTCTTCCTTTATATCTCTTGAAGTCTATTTCCTTTATGTTATTTTGTCTTTATTATTATAAAAACCCTAAAAATCCTTTATTTATGTTCATTTGTAATATAGTTTACTTAAAGTACTAATTAGATCTATTGGCATTTAGGTTAGAATTAATTTAGTACTAGCCTCCCTTGGGTACGATCCTCAGAATACTTACTAAGTGTTTTGTTGTAAACAAACTATATTACAACCTGACCCGTATACTTACGGACACCACCTCAAATATAATATATTTTGTAGTAGTATTCATACTCTGGACGTTAGTACGTCCAGAGGCGGTCAAGTTGTTGGCGCCGTTGCCGAGAGTCAACGTTACTAAGTTGATTTTAATTTTTGCGTTTAATAGAATAATTAGGAAAATTTTTGAACTATAGATACGATTTGTATTTTTAATTTTATTCATCTAGTTAACTGACTTCTTTATTTCTCTTTGTTAATCTCAGGATATGCCTCAGAAGAGAGGAACACATGTTTAGTCAGTCTCTGATCCATAAAGATAATCTTACAAAATCATTCACACATGAATGAAATTGACTACATGTGGTTTAATGATGAGATGTTCTTGGATGACGAAGTATACGAGGAGGGAGTATATGAAGAATGGGAGATCATGAAGAATAAAAAATTGTTCATGATCGAGATGAGCCAACGAGGGAACAAAACATCAACGTACCAGTGGAGTGATGATCGAGGTGCTGATATAGTCAAACATCCACAAGAGTTTATTGGTAATTCGTATGAGGCACTTGAAGAAGATCATGACATGCGCGAATGTTCAGATGAGCCTCCCTGTGATTCGTATAGAATGCATTCATGTGAAACCAGCAAGACGACCAACTCTGAGGTATTATCAAACATGTCAGATATGAAGGTGCAAATGATTAAAATGATGCAAGAAATATCCGAAGGGTGCCTTCCAAGAAAGAGGACATGTCTGACGCTCACAACTTGGATAAAAAAAAAAAACCCTTGTATTATCGATGACCATGATGAGAATTATGGTGAGATTCAACTTGAGCTTGTAATTGAAGACCATGAGAAGGAGTTGAACATAGTTGAAATGGTCTCTGATCCAACTGACATAGTAACATATATAACTGTAAAATTAGAAGTGACAGATGAACTAACCACTAACATGGAGCTTAAACCGATAGTGAATGGAAGTGTAGAAGAGCTAATACACTTTCTGGCCATCGTGGAGAAGGTGCCAACCGAAGAAGTCGGGGAGTTTCATTCATTCTCATTCGACAACGGTAACAAAGCTCGAGTGACCAAAACTTCATATGACATGGAGAGAAGGAAGCTTGAGGCAATAATACCTCAGAAAATGATTTGGGGTTGGCTCGGATTTGGTACTAAGTGGCTCGCAATGTGGATGTCGCGTCGGTAAAAAAAATAAGGCAACATCATTGGAAGTGAAAAAAGGGGCTGGTTCATATACATCGATAAAGGAACAAACGACAGATCAAAGTGTTGAGAACCAGTTAGAAGTTCTTTTATGGTGGCGACATGGATCGTCCTAGTTTTTGAAGAACTTATATTTCTTATTTTAAATTTTGTTTTGTCTTTATTTTTTTTTTATTTTTTTATTCGCTTATTTTATTTTATTAATCTTAGTATGACACCCCAAACTCGACCGAAACAGACCGACTCGAATCCGAAGTGACACATTAGCCACCGAAGTGACTCTCCAGCACAAAACCACCCCAAAACACACCCCGACCTTATAACACCTTAATTATAACTAATAACTGTCTAATCTTATTGCGGAAGCGATTTGTGAACCATTTTAAAACTAATTTTAAGGATTTAACCCTAAGGGTATTTTAGTCATTTTACCAATTAAAACTAAATGATCCCAATTTTAATTTTAAATGATTGCCAACTTCATTTTAATTAATTTTGGGAAACCCCTAAAGTTCATTTTAATTAACCATTTTTCCTTAATCCATTTACTAATTAAGGCTATATTAGCTAAGTTTTATTACTTTAATCATATATGTACAATTTTAATTAATCTAATTATAACTAATAAACAACATGTATTCATAATTTAAACATTCAAAATCATGCTTAACAAACAACAATTAAATCATATAATGGACTTACCTTAGCCACAAAGGCTTCCACTCCTTGACAAGCTATAATTAAAATGTATTAGTGAAAAATTCATGCTTCAATCACCATGTTTTCAATCACCATGATATCAGTTAGCAACGTATCATAATCCACACAACATTTAACCATAAAATCAATCATTAAAAAAACAAGTATAACATCTCAAAATTAAAATCCAAATAAAAGTCTCAAATATCCATTATAAGTATATCAAATTATCCCAATTGAGTGCCGCAATGCCCTTTAATGTTTTTAAAGAAGAGTCCTTAATCTATACTACCAAATAGCCTTAGACTTGGACCAACCTTGCCCTTTCTCCTCAACTCCCCAAAGCCGGAAAAAAAAAAAACCTCTGCACAAAGTTGTGACGGTGTGAGCTGAAAAAGCTTAGTGAGTGGCCATAAATTCAATAAGTAAATCACACCAAAAACATACTTAAACCAAGACAATTCATGTATCAAATTTCGAGTATATGAATCATAGTTTCAATTATATTTTCATGCTCAATTATAGCATTCAATTGACTGAAATTTCCAGCAACAATGCAACATCATAACATTATAATTCCATATGTTATTCCATGAGTAAAAATCACATTTATTATGGCATATGGAAACATAATTTAATTAACAAACAAACACTTATATTGGAAAATGACATCCATGGCAAAATATAAACATATGATCATGCATTGGATAAACGGATCTCCAATCTCTCAAATACCGAATACAATACTCCGGTTGAGTGGGGTGTAGCCACACCCTCCTTTATATCGCCTCGAAACCGCCAATAATTGAGTGGAGAAAAAGGCTCAACACTCCCTTATCCACTCCAACAAAATCAATACTACTAGAGCCATATGCTCACAAATAACACATATAGTGGTTAGTATTCACTAATCCTATGATATGCCATCTATATCCAATGGATCCACCTTGCAGTTTTGCCAATATAACCAATCATACAGGACATAAAAACTGATATTTAAGCACTTAATTCATGATATAAAAATTCAATTTAAATCATGTCACTTAGCAATTTTAGTACCAACATAGATCAACACAATAAGTGTCTTTGTCCATGGATCTAAAACCAATCATAAAACCATCATCAAGTGCTCTAATATACAGTAATCCATGCTCCAATTATTATTCAATACAATCCAAATCAATCATACCAAACAAACAATTCACAATTTTCATAAATCATTTACAAATATGCTTATATAAAATTAAAATCAATTTTAATAATCTAAACCATTTGAGATACAATTGAACCATTAGAAACACAATTCAAAACCTCAATTTAGAATGTAAATAGACATGTTTAACAATTGCCTTTAAAAACCACCCACCTTCACACTTTGCTTCTCAAGCCAAAGTGTATCAAATAATTGTGTTTGGACCTCGATTCTGATTAAAAATGGCCTCTCCTCATTGTGGAGCTTAAACAAAGATAAAATACATGTTACAAGCTATCATTAACAATAAGAAAATCGAAAAAATCATGAACTACACAGATCTAAAACGCCTCTCCAATCTACCTTACCGAAAACTCATGGTATAGCCGAAACACAAATTTCAGCCCCTAAATGACCTTTTCTACACCAAAACCCATTTCTAAACATCATTTCTAATCTATCAACACAAAACCTAAGCATCAATTTCATCAAACAAACCGTTTCATAATTTTCCGGAAAATCAACTCATGTTCTATGTTAAAAACGATTTTGTCAAAATTGATTAATCAAATGAGTTTAATCTTTTGTAATCTGATATAAAAAACTTTTTAATAAACATGATTTGAGCTTATATATCCATTTAAACTTGGATTCCAACTCAAAACCATGAATTCACCGTTGATGAATTTCATGTTCAAGAGAGAAGAGATCAAGATTTGAAAAACCATTTTAATCGATTTAAATCAAAAATACTGATTAAAAACAACTTTAAAATGAATTTAGAGTTGATAAATTACCTTTAATCGATCTAGAATCATCAATATTGAAGATTGGACCAAGATCTTTGAAGAACTCGGATGAGTTTTTTCCCAACTTTGAAAATCTTTTCTAGAGAATATTGAGAGAATTTGGAGAAAATAAAAGATGAGATCTAATATTTGATATGTAGACTTCGAAAATGAAAAAGAAAAATGAGAGAAAACGCTTAGAAATCAGGTGAAAATTGTGTGTGAAGTGAGGGGGTTGCAGTGTTTTTGAGCTAAAGAACCCTCACCCGATTTTAAAAAATTGGGAAAATTGCTATTAGGCCACTCCACAGTTCCCTTGTTTTACAAAGTAATCCTTTCCCTCCAAAATTTCAAAAATATGGGAAATTTGCCATAAAACCACTCAAACATTTCCCTTGTTTTGCAAAATGGTCCTATATAATTAGTATTTTAAATTATCTTAATTAAACCCCCATTTTAATTTATTTTTCAATTCTAATTTGACCCAAAATATTTATTTTACCTAAAAACTACTTAAAACTATAAAATTAATATTTCTAAAAATATTTTTATTTTTCGGAATATTATTTCCCGATTTTTTAAATGAATTTAAGCTAACTAAACTAAGAGAAAAATTACTAATAACCCCGAATAACTCCTAATTTTTCACTTGGAACCCGATAAACTTACCTGAAATTACTAGACCTATTTTTAGGGCCTTACACTTAGTGTGTTTAGTTTTTTCCCCACAATAGGTGTAGATACCATGGAATGACAGAACTAAAAAAAAAGAGAGAAATCAAATAAGCTAGAAACTGGGCTCGATGTCACGATATCGCAGCCTAATGTCGCAACATTCTAGACATAACATAACCTCGCAACATTAAAGGGCCAAGTTCATATGAGACGTTTTGTCATCCATTATCGGCACTTATTATGTTTCCTCTTATTTTTATTTGTTATTTTATTACATTATATTTCACATATTTTTTGTCGTAGTATTTTTTTTATGTACTCTTTCATCCACTTGGAGCACACATAACCTGAGATCATCATAGCAACAAGGATTTGACCGATTCAGGGAAATTTTCTTGTTTTTGCACCTTAATTATTTTACACTATGGGCAATGTATGTTCTAAAGTGTGGGGGAAAGTACATAGGATTAGTTTGTGTATGGTTTCGTTTGTGTGTTTTCTTTGATTATTTATTAAAAAATTATTATTGTTGTATGGTGCTTGGATTATATTAACACTGTGAATAGTGGTTGAAAATAATGAAGCATGTAATGATTTTTTCAAGCATGAAATTTTTTATTAGTATGAGATAATTTGATTATTTTTAAGGGGAATTGATTAGGTTACTTAATTAAATTGCAGAATAGATTAGAAGTACCTAAGTAAGAATGTCTGATGATGCCATATGAGATATAAGTTTTTTAAATAGTCGTAGAGACATGAATGCTTGGATTGATTATTATTCATTTGGTTTAATTCGAAGTATGAAAGAAATTGTGTATGGTGGGATGCTTATGGATGACCTAAAGCATTGTTTGAATAGCCAATTCTCAAATGACTATACATTAATGCTATGAATCCCTAGTCTCCTTATTTGAGCCTAGTAACTCATTTTTGATGTACCTACAAAAATTGAAACCCAAAGACCATACATAAATTGAAAATTTGAACTCTTTCTTATCTTTGGTCCCTTAATACATTAGGAAATAGATGTCAGGCCATAGAGATTGAGGGTTTAGGTAGATACATTATGGTGGTTTAAAAAAACAAAAAATAAAATAAGAGAAAGAGAGCGAAAAAGGAAGAAAAAATATGATACAGTAATTAAAATAAATTCAAAAATGGAAAATAAACTATTTTTTAACTTAGTGGACAGTTTAGGTGGCTTAATAGGTAAAATAATGTTAAAATTTCCATTATATAATATATGTTCATAATTTATAAATTTTTAAACATAGAAAGAAAGAGAAAACAATTCTCATTTCTTCTCCATGCACCGAAACTCCATTTTTGAAGGACAGAATCGACCTTTGATCTCTAAACTTTAACCCCTCAATTAGTGAATTCAATTTAGTTCATTTCTTATAATTTTTATGTTTTTGAGGTCTCGAGAATTTGATTTAGCCAACCTGTGGATCAATTTTTGAAACTGTTAAAGTTTCTAAATGTTATCATTGATGAATGCATGATGAAATTGGTGTTATCTGGTTAGATTTGATGCTTAGATATGAAAAAGGACTAGTTTGTAAAATGAAAATTGTTAGTTTTGAACTTAGGGATTAATGTGTAAATATTTCAAAATTGACTTGAAATTTCTATAATTATAGATAATAGAGGGTTATATAAGAATGAAATTGAAATCAGATTAAAAAAAAAGCTTAAATGTGAAAGTTATAATTGTTTCGGTTTTAGGGACTAAATTGAATAAAATACAAAACTTGAGAAAATATATGATAGCTGAAATTGAATTGTTACATAACTATAGTAGGTTGTTAATTGATGTTTGGAATTGATAATTTAATTGATTATGATATAGATCGAGATTTAAACTAGTCGGAGGATAATTATAGAAAAAGGGAAATTTGTGAATTAGTCCCTAACACCTTATTGGTTTTTTTTCCTCAAGTAATTTCATAGCGTGTGTTGAGTCTAAATTATATTGCCTTTAATGTTGTGAATATATTTATGTTTAATTAAAATTTGAATTATTTACGTTTTGGTACAAAAGGTGAGATTTGGACTAAAATGTATAGAAATGAATATAGGCTTATATGTTAGATTACTCTGATGAACTTAGTTTAGGTCTCGTACCCATGGATAAGGAAGATTACCAGTGATTTTCAAAATCCAACATTTGTTGCAGACTCGAAGATACATGTGACACTAGTTTAGCTCGGACGAGTAACCTGATGTTGTTTTATAGGTTTAGCTCGAACGAGTAACCTTACACATATGTTTATAGCTTTGGCCAAGCTATTTGATGTGTCGATAAATGTTTATCTCGGTTGGGTAACCTAACATTAATATATGTTCAGCTTGTACGAGCAACCTGAGGTCGTTTAAAGGTTCAACCCGGATGGTAACCTAACTTGTACATTACAACTTTGGCTAAGTTATTTGATGTGTTGATAAAGGTTAGCCCGGACGGGTAACCTGACACGATTATATGTTTAGCTTGGATGAGCAATTGATATATTAGAGATACTTGAGACACAACTTTAGCTCAGACAAGTAATCTGATGTCGTTTAAAAGGTTTATCCTAGATGGGTAACCTGACGTATATTCGTATATTCATTCAGCTCAAATAACTGGGGTAACAGGATAATTTTGCATTATATGAATTTGATATCTTAAAAATGTTGAATTGATTATGTATAAGGTATTGAAAATTTTATAATGGATTGAATTGAACTGTCTAAAATACATTGTTTGGAATGTGTTTGAACATGTTTCATGTAAGTTTGGAAGTGTACAAATGCACTAAAGGTGCAAACGATTGGAAAGAGTGATTACAAACTTAGTTAATATGTTTATAAAATGTATATGAGGGAAATACATGAAAATAATTAGTATGGTGGTATGTGTTTGTGATTTGAATACTTTGATCTTATTATACCAATGTACTAACTTGTGGTTGTTTTGTGAATTGGCACAATAATGCTTAAGGATCTCAAAGAAATGTCATGTTATGCATCTTTGTATTTCTATTGATTAAATTGATATAAAATTTAAGTAAGTTAAGTGAAATCTCGTATGAACTTACTAAGCATTCTGAAATGCATACCCCGTTGCTTTTCTTTTCCTGTAGATTTTGACTTGTGGATCGTATCAATCGGATTCTCAAGGATCTCACGCTATCCATCTCCTAATTCGGTAGTTCTTTGATCATTTGAACTCGGTTATATGTGACATGTACTTAGGGCTTTTCATGTTACCTTGTAATGATAAGTTTCATTTGGAACTATATTTGATATTGAACTTATATTGTAAATGACAAATGGTATATATGCACAAGTTGAGTAATATGCTATAATATGAATGTTTGATATCTCTAGTTGCATGCTTGATCATGAATTGAATTGAAGATATAAATGGATAAGTGTTATGAAATGGTATAAATAGGTTGAATGGCTTGTACTGATTCATGTATCCTTGTTGTGAATTGGTGCCAAATGTGGCATATTGGTTTCTTGGATTGATTAGATGATTATATGTTATGTTTTGGCATGGAATTGGCATGTTTTGAACAGGTTTAAATGATCTTAAGTGTATTCTTATGACCTATTTGAAAGGTTGGTTTGTAGCAAGTACCAAATGACCAAATTTTACCAAAAACAAGTTCCTAGACCCAACATCAATATTCCCTCGTCGCAATGTCGGCCAACAGTTTGTGACTTCCTGAGGTCAAGTGGTTTGACATTGTGATGTGACATACTGTTTAACGACATCACAACATGGAGAAAATCTCGTCACAACGTCGGCCTTGTACTTTTCAAACTTTGCAATTTGGTCTCTATTCGATCCTGGGTTGACTTTAGAGCTTATTTAAGTTTGTATAAGCTTGGGAAAGGTTTTAAATTTGTTCTGAATGATTTATAAAAGGGTAGATAATGATTTTCGACTCGAATTATCCATTAAAGGTCTGTAACTATTCTATTTTGTACTGTAGCATTCTGTAGCTCAATCCCAACGATCGGGACGAGCTATGGGTGTTACAACTAATTCGTAACTTGATAGACTAGTAATTTTTTTCGGATAATTGGGTTAGTAATAGTTTTCACCAACCTAGTAATCCTTTAGTTACGATCCTTAGAATACTTACATGTTTTGTTGTAAATAAAAACTATATTTCAATTTTGACCTATTCGCTTGCATATACCACACTTTAATTCCATATTCAATTACATATTTCTAAGCCTCGGTGCGCGCACGCTGAGGTGTGGTCAATTCTCCAAATGTACTCTATACCCATCAAACATCCCCTATATACAAACTTTTACTAGCTCATTCTAATGTGCATCATGTATATCCAACACTCTTTCCCTAAAGCATTCGATATAATTTATAAGACCTCCCTCAAAATCTAGTGTTCCATCCCCAGATCAATCAATGTAACCTTCTCTTGGGTAGAAAAAATATTCTCCCTAAACATCCTGCACATTTTCCCTATGACTCTACAAAACCAGGAGTAAGGTTGACATACCAGGTGTATGCCTTCTCTATTAAGGACTTTGAAAATTCCTTCAGCTTTAAGTTATCATCCAGTCCATCAACTCCTAGTGTCTTGGAGAATTTCATTACATTTTTACAAGTATCACTTGAGTTTGTATTATATGACTTATATTAGGGTTGGTGTAGTCTTGGAGGTATGGTTTAGCAACTACCCTAACAGGGAATGGTAGTTTGAGGTCAAACTCAAAGAAACTAAGACTTTTGTTTTTTTTTCTTCTAACAAACTTTGTATTCCCTCTTTAGTAACAAAATTGCGGGTTTCAGTGGTTTGTGCTACCAAGGAGGATGCTCTACGCTAAGAGTTTGTGGTGACATGGTTTCTCATGGAAGTAACAAATGTGAGAGTGGCAAGTGTGTTGGTGTTCACAGTGTTGGTTGCATCGGTTTTTATGGGAAGCACAAGAGTAGAAGCATCAGATGTATTTTCTCTATTTTCATTTTGGATAGGGGTAGGTCTAGTAGAAGTGTTTCTTACAGGCTGGAGGTGAGAATGGGTGGTGTTGGAAGAGAGTGTGGGTGAGGATATAGTTTCCATTATCTTTTTGTTATTCTCATCTAACATTTGCATCATTTCTTTGTTTTTTTTTCATCATGTTCATCAAGCCTTGAATATATGAAGGGATTGGATTATTTGAATTTCCAGAATCCTCCATAATTTTCGGTGGAAGTTGAAAAATAATGCAGTTGGTGTTTTACTGAATGTAAGCGCTCCTCCCTAGTAGAGTCAAAAAAATGTAGAAGTTTCTTTTAGTTAAGTGAAGAAACATTACAAGTCAGTAAAATGAAATTTCATAGAGAGATAACAGAGAGAAAGATTGGAGCAGGCTCTAGAAAGCAAGTGCAATTGTAGGTAGTGGTGATGGAAACAATAAAGCGCTAAGAAAGGTTAGAGCTATGGTGGCTGTTGCATTTGTAAAATGAAAGCTGTATAGACAAGTTTTAAAGAACTCAAGTTTACCAAACCATCAAAAAAAAGTTTTCAAATGAAACTTTTAAGCCTTTATTTATAGGCCTTAAAGAAATTATTAAATGAAAATTACAATAAGAACAAAGAGGAATGATCGTGCTAAAATAAGAGATAGTGGAAGTAAGAGAAGTTACTCATGTCACGAGTCACAGATTAAAGTTTGTGACCATTGCGCCTAAAACGTCCCATGGAGGTTAATTCATTGAATGAGGCTCATTTAACCCGCTTGAATTGGCCCGACTCGTGGAACATATAAAGAAGCACATCTGCTTGAAGCATTAGTAGCCTAATGAAACATTCCAGTAAAACTAAATTTACTAGGGTAATTAATGTAAATCCTAAAAGATAATGATGTATAGAGTTTAAATCCCTTAGGACCCTCATCTTGTAGATTGGCATTGATCTTAGCCGTTAATGTAATTCGATCTGTATCGTTGAATCTGGAGGAGCTCAACTATAAATAGATGTCTTCCCCCTCATTTGTAATCACTCGGTTGTAATAGAATACTTTTGAGAGCATTTACCCAAACACTTGATGTATGATATTTTTATTTGTGGCTTTTATGTTCTTCATTACTTCTTTATCTCTTTAGTTTGCTTTCACTTTGCTTTTGTGCCTTAGAGAATTTCTTAAAGAATTCTCATTTCCTGAGAGTAGGTTGACTTGAGCAAGATTTGAACCTAAGAAATCGCCTAAGGCCGTGCGGTTTTCCAAACTAAAGTTCTATCCCCATAAAAATTGGTATCAAAGCCAATGTTTGAAGGCACTGATTGAGATGATGAAAGGAGGAGACGAGCAAAATGTCTCGATGGAGATTCGTGAGAGGTCTAGGAAAAATAACAGATCGAGGGATATGCTGTCAGCCTTGGAAGGTAAGGTGACCAATCTCGAGGAATCTATGTGTAACATCCTAGATTAGGGGTTATGCGTTCGTGTGTAATTCATGAGATAGTGGGCTCAGTGGGTGTGTTGGATGTGTTCTGAGGAGTTCTAGGAACCCTAAGGTGCATGGAAATGTATGGAAATGTAAGGCAATGTATGGAAATGTAAGGAAATGTAAGGAAATGCTTTGGAAACGTTAAGTTTAAAAGAGGAAAGTGAACATTTTTGGAAACTAGGGGATGTAAGGAAATGATGTGGAAATGATTCAAAAGAGGAAAGTAAACATTTCTGAAACTTGGAAATGTAAGGAAATGTCAAGTTTAAAGAGCCAAACGAAAATTTTTGGAAACTTGGAAATGTAAAGAAATGTCAAGTTTTAAGGCTTAAAAGAGAAAACTAAGGCAAGGTGGCCTTAAGAAAAATAATATGAGGAATTTGACACACAAACAGGCTTGGAAAAGTGGCACGGAGATGCCACTTAGGGCCTCTGGAAATGGCGCCACATGCAAGGTGTTGGGCCTGAGTTCGAAATCACATGGGAAGCAAATAAAAGAAATTTTATTTTGCTTCCGGAGAAGAAAGTGAGGTGGACGGCACATGGCTATAAATTAGGAGCTTTTACTCTTTTATTTTTAAGAGATAAAGGGTGGATAAATAAGGGATAAATAATGGATTTATTTTAGATTATTTTCAAGAGATAAATGTGGATATTATTTCTTTTATTTTGATAGATAAGGAAGAGATAAAAGAGGATTATTATTAGTATTATTTTTATTAAGAGATAAGAGATAATTATTGGATTAAGTTTTATTAAAGTGATAAATCAAGGGATAAAGCTGTCAAAATAGAAGAGTGGTGGCCAAGTAAAGGACTCTAGCTAGTAATTTTGGCTATAAAAGGAAGAGTAAGGCTATTCTTCATTCATTCTTTTCTTTTCAAGAAAACCTCTGCACAAATTCTCTAAAGTTTCTCCTCTTCTCTCTGCCGAATTTTCTCTGCCATTATTCTCTTTTTCTCTTTTCTTTTCTTCTTCTATTACAAACACAATCAAAAGCCGAAGATACCAATAGCCCTAGTCGATTTCTCACTAAGCCTCAAGAGCCGAAATTGTTATCCACATCAAAGCCATAGCCGAATCTTTGCTAAGGGTTCAAGCAAGAGTTCCATCAAATTCTTGATGAGGGGTAAGATTAGGTTAGATTCTCATTCTATTTCTTTTAAGGTCATTATCGAAATTAAGATTCTAATACCCTTAATATCTCATTGTCAAGAGATCTTTCGGGATTTACTAAGTGTCGACTACAAGGAAGGAGAAGTTCTTTTCCAAGGTACACCATAAGCCGCGTGTTCCCTAGTTATTCGGTGAATTTCGGGATTTAAGAATCTAAGGTAAGTCATATTTAACATACGGCTAAGGGTTATTTGTTGTGAATAAATGTTAGAAATTGATCTAACATGTAGTTATAGGGATTTCACAGAGGGGGATACAAGGATTTTGGGATTTGAGAATTTCAAGGTAAGTTTTAAGAATACTAATCCTACTAGGATTTGGATTTATGGCGAATGGCTTTTTATTAAATTAGTAAGTGATTAATCAAATGTAGGAATTTGAGATCTAAGGTGTAGATCGATTTCGGATTTCAAGGAATTCGTTAAGCAAATCAGTGTGTGTACCCTACCCTAAGTTTTGATAGGTTCATGGCTATGTTTAAATTAAATGTATTATTAAGAATGTGTGTACCCATACTAATCTTCAATAAATTGTATGGAAATTATTAATTATATGAATATGCATAAGAATGTGAATGTGGTCAAGTACCACAAATGAAAGAGTACTCAGGTACGTTTCCTACTTCTGATAGGATTATGAATATGTTATATTTTGAACATGTGAATAGTAACATGAATGAGAAATATGTATGTTATATATGTTATAAAATTCATGGGGCATTCGGGATCTATGTGAAAGGGGAAGAAGGTGTTGACTTCGGTCTCACCAACGGAATATGGTGACTACGGTCACAAAATTTGAATATGGTAACTTCGGTTACATTATCTGAATTTGGTAACTTCGGTTACATTATTTGAATATGGTGTCTAATGACACAAATTATATGGGCGATGAGCACGTCGACTGCAGCGACTGCCTTCGATGGTGTGTAGCGGATGGAGGGTTGACTTAGTAGTCCCACGGTGTGACCGGCGTACGGGTGGTGTGTAGCGGATGGTTAATTAGGTTTGGGTTTGGGAATGCATCATTAATTGTATTCTATGATTTGAATGTGTATCATTTGCATGCCTGATTCTATTATGACTTAGTGTTGTGTACACATTGAGTCTGTTGACTCACCCCGTTTGGGGAATATTTTTCGGTGATGAGCGATAATGGACCGGGTCGCAGGAGCTTAAAGGTGGCCATGCATAGCAAGAAATTTATGATTTGGACTTTCAATTTATTTTAAGTATTTTAAGTTTTACTTTGGGATCATTGATATAATAAGGCCATTGTATAAGGCCATTGTGGTTTACTTTATTTTTCTTTTATTTATTATGTTTATGGATTTTTATCAATTAAAGTTTAAGTAAATTCCTTTTTAAAATTAACTCTAAATGTTTTGTCACCTTAAATAAATGGGTTTTAACATAAGATAAATTTGTTTTCAACTCAAGCCCAACCCAAACAATATTTTTTAAAAATCATACAAGTTTTTCCTAAGTAACAAAAGAATTTTGAACCGGTTTACTTGAGGAACATACCAAATCTGGTCAAAGCTCGTGGGCCGGGTTTGGGGTGTTTCACTCTGGATGGTGTGAAGGAAACACCCGAGGTAGTTAAGGGACGCACCGATAAGTTGGACATGATAAAAGTGTAACAGCCTGATTTAGGGGCTAGTCGGAACAGTGATCTCGGAATCACTAATTCGAGGTTAGAGAAAATTATTTTCATGATATGTTATGTGATATAACATGTTTATAAGGATGCATGGAAATTTTGGTGCCTTAATTTTAGCGAATTCTAGCTAAATTGTGAAAAAGGACTAAATCGCATAAAGTGCGAAAGTTCTATTTTAATTGCTAGAGGTGCCAAATAGTCATAGAATATTAATTGGAGGTCCCAAATGTGCAATTTGGCCTTTTTAAATGTGTTGGCCGGCCATAGAAAGTTAAGGGGACAAGAGCATTAAATTTTGGTCAAAAGTTGGTGATATTTGTTGACAAATGAATAAAAAAAAGATGAAATAAGCAAAAGCTATCATCTTTTTTATTTCTTCTCTTCTTCCACCGAAAATAGCAGCCATGGGAGGGGTTTTTTGAAGCTTAAAATTTCAGCAAGAAATTCTCCTCACAAGTAAGTGATTTTGATGATCTTTCTTGATAAAAATTGTACTTTTGGAGTCCCCAAAGCTTAAGCTTTCTAAAGAGGGGACTAGTTTGCAAAATGGTTGAAAGTCTAGGGACTTGCCATGATAGATTTCATGTTGTTTGATGAGTTTTATGGAAGAAAATGAATGATATAATGATGAGAAACAACTTTTGTGAAAGATGTTTTCATGAAAACACCTATTTGAGACTAAAATGCAAAAGTTGTAAATTGTTCATAAAGGCATGAAATAGATGGAATTGTGGATAGTTGTAAGAGGATAAAATGTTCAGCTAGACTTTTTTAACAAGAAAATGTGATAAAAATTTATTTACGAGCCTAGGGGCAAAATGGTAGTTTTGCCAAAGTGTAGGGGCAAAATAGTCATTTTTGCCTAAAGTTTAGATTATGGTATATCATGATTTATAAGAGATTAAATCAGTAAATTTCATTGTTCTAGATCAAAGAAAATGAGTTTCAGACCTAGAACGGATGAAAAGAGAAATGTGGGCAAAAAGTCCTTTTCGGCTCTTTCGACATCGAGGTAAGTTCATGTGCGAATGTTGCAATTACGTATAAGCTTATTTAGCATTCCAATGTTGAATGGAATGTATATTATTATATGAATGTATGAAATGTCTCTTGATGAGATGTAAATGGAATTGAATTTAGAGTAATGGGAAATGTGTATAGCATGATAGGACGATGGTTAAAGTCTCGAGTAAGACCATATTGGAATATGGCCTCGGGGTAAGAATTAGTAAAAGACCATGTCAGGGACATGACATCGATATGTTAATGTATGTAAGACCCAATTGGGGTATGATGACGATGAGAACTATGTGCATGAGACTCAAGAGAGTTATTTAACAATTCGCATGATTCAATGTATGTGGTTGTACCATGAGTAACACAAGTATGTGTAGAACTGAATTGAGATGAATTCATTATATGATGAACCCCTAGTGGTGTTTGTGTTGTTGATGCACTGTGTGAATGAGAACGAGTATCGTAGAAAGTTAAGTAAGAATAGAAACATGTGAGAATGTTCTCGAATGAACATTTGAAATAGAGATATACTTGTGGATTATTATCCATGAATGTAAATAACGGTGAGCTATGTGCGATATCACCTTATTGATGGTGGTCATGGGCTGTGTGTGATACCATCAACTGTATTATTTATTGGTGGGCTGTGTGCGTTACCACCTGATTGATTATTAATTGATGGGCTATGTGCGATACCATCGCTTATAAATGACTGGTGAGCTAAGTGCCAAATCACCATAGATATAAATGATTGGTGAGCTAAGTGCGAAATCACCTTAGGTATAAATGATTGGTGGGCTGTGTGCGATACCACCCTGTAAGAGATTCAATGGTGGGCTAAGTGCATAACCACCGAGATATTAGCAGTACAAGCGACTTATTGAAAATGCTTGATGTGTTGTTTTATATGATCATGTGGTGATCAATGCAGGAATGTATGCTAATTAAACGAGAAATTGGCTTGTGACATGGTAAGAATGTGGTAAGAGGTTGAATGAGTAAGTTTCAAGAATATTTGAGTAAGTAACCATGAGTTTATGAGAGAAACTCTTCATGATACTATGTAACTAAGTATATAATGAATATCAATGTTGACACTTATTGCAGATGAGCTTACTAAGCCTATTGCTTACTCCTTTACTTTTCTCATCTCTTATAGGTTATATTAACTAGCTCGGGTTGGAGACCGCCGGAGATGCTTTCACACTATCGAACAGACACTTGGTATGAGGTATCAAGTCCTTATGAGTCATGGCATGTATAGGGATTATTTTAAGGTTGATTAAGTCCTAATTGATGTAGCCAAATTGTATTGGCCTAAGAGAACCTAGAGTTGGTTGTAAATGTATTTGATAAAGTTCTCCCTAGTGTATGGGATGAAAACCTTAACTCTTTAAGGATTAAATGTATTAATTCATGTGTTCTAATGGATGATTGAGAATGTCTTGAAGTAGTATATGAATGTATGCAAACAAGAGTAGTAAAAAGCTTGGTAAGAAAGCTTCTAAGTGCCCACACGGATAGACACACGGGCGTATGTCTAGGCCGTGTGCACCCTGCACCTTAGTACCTTAAGTCAGAATAGACCACGGGCTGATCACACTACCGTTTGTTCAAGTCGTGCGACGCACGCGACCCAGCACATGGGCGTGTGCCTGGGCCGTGTTGAATAAGTCAGTATATCAAGGTATAGCACACGGTTTAGGCCCACGGGCATGTCAAGACCGTGTGTGATTAGTCAGTGTCGACCATGGGTTGAAGGCACGGACATGTAATAGAGTACACGGGCGTGTTCCCAAACCGCATGGGCGTGTGCCTTAACCGTGGGGCATTTGGCAGAATGCTTGGGTTTTTAAGCACGGTTGTTGAACATGGGCGTGTGTGTCTACACACGGGCGTGTCTCGTTCTACACGGGCATGTGAGCCCTGTATTTGAAGAGAAAAATTTTAAGAATCGTAAAAGTTCCGGATTAGTCTCGAGAGCCCTCGTGTGTATGAGTGAGGCCTCATAAGTCGAGAATGAGGTGATTGAGGAGACTAAAGAGAGTAGTCACGATTAGCCTAAGTGGCGTTCGTGAAGTTTTAGTACGGTAACGTCTCGAGCCCAGTTCCGGCGTAGAACCCGGGTAAGGGGTGTTACAAAAAGAGCAACTTAGGGACTATGTGACGGAGGCCCTTAGTGCCAATCGAGATGTGATGAAAGAAGCTTTCAATGTCGCTGTAATAGCCCATTTTTAGTGGTGTCAAAAACAATAGTTTTGGGACCACAATTCTGAATAGTGAGTTAGTGTGTAAATATTTATTTAATGTTTAGGAATATTTATTAAGGTCATACTAAAATTTGGTTAGGAAATTTTAAGGTTTAAATAGTTAATTAAGTAAAAAGGACTAATTTGTAAAAGATGTAAAATTTAGTTTCTATTAGTTAAAAGGGTCAAATGGCTATGAAATTTTAAGTTAATGGGTTTAGTGGGTAAATATGCCATATTACATGTTAGTGGACAGTTATGGACAAGGTTTAATGGTAATTTTTAATTATTAGTAAGGGTAAAATGGTAAAATAGTAAATAAAAACATAATCAAAACAAACAAAACATTCATCTTCTTCATTTTAATCAGCTTGACCGAAATTTCACCATTAGAGAACCTTAAAGGATTTGGCCAAGCTCTTATTTTGCATATCAAGAATTGAATCAACCGGACTTGAATCGAGGAAAAGCTAAGGTGTCAGATTAATCATTGACTCTACTTTTACCACCGTATTAGTCGAGGTAAGTTCGTATTTCATTTTAAAGTATTACATTTGAATTTATAAGATTAATTGATATCTTTATTTATGTATATATGAATTGGTGTTTGGGATTGTCTTGATTTGGGAAAAGGAAAAGACCGTGATTGAAATACATCATTGTAACACCCCATACCCGAGTCCGAGGCTTAGACCGGATACGAGAAGTTACTATGCTTGAACTTGCTTAATCAAGTACTTACGGCTATAAAATTTTGTTCCGAATTAAGAACTTATCTTTCTTAATCAACTTGTACTTTTCCTGGGCCTACGAGGCCTTAAACTCATGTCCGTAAACTTTCGGAACTCAATTGAAAACTTTTCATTGAAACAGGGGTCACACGCCCATGTGAGTTGGGACACGCCCGTGTAACCCTGAGACACGCCCATGTCTCCTAACCGTGCTTAAAACTCGAGCTTACTGCCAAACTTCACACGGCCATGGCACGCCCGTGGTCCTAGCCCGTGTGAAAAACCTTAGCATTCTTACTTATAACACACGGCCATGGCACGCCCGTGGACTTAGACCGTGTACTACAACTTGATATTCTGACTTAAGGTGCAATGGTGCAGGTACACGGCTTAGACACACGCGCCGTGTGTCCGGCCGATGTGGGCACTTAGAGGCTATTTACCAAGCCAATTGCCACCCTGAAATCAAGAGCAAATTCATACTATCTCAACAACTCAAATCACTACAACTTTAATGAACAATATAACATGCTCCATTGATATCAATAACATACATACTTAGTCAATCTTGGCCAATCATTTAGCCATTTACAAAAGAATAATAATAAACTTGATAGCCCATGCTTTTACCTTTTCTAAGACATATACTCAAAATGAAATGTTTCCTATACATGCCATACTTAAATAAACAACTTGGCTATACCAAAATAGCGGTTGATAGTGTGATTCGAGCTCCGACTTCAACGATCCACAAGTTAGCTTGGCGGAACTACATAGAAAGAAATAATAAAAGACGTAAGCATTTAGCTTAGTAAGTTTGCATAATGCACATAGCAACGTACTTGCTTAATATAAACCATTTGAAATGAACAACGGCATCGTAAATTTCAGCTATAAAGCTTACTTACTCATACTTGATAGGCAAACAAAGTACCTGTATCACTAGATCACACTGATCAGCATACTTGAACATAATACTCATAATTTCTAATTCATCATTCATAACATGAATAATATTCTTTATCACTTGATAATAACCTTACTTACTTAGCTTTCTTGTTATCTCTTTGGAGCTTAACTCGTTGCCCGATGAATTTATATGAATAACCGAGGATACTAAATCTCATCTAAATTTCGAGGCCATGACTTAACATGGACTTATACGAAGTCTTTCTTGTTCTCACCAATGCCATGCCTTAACTTGGACTTATATGGGATCTCTTTCCCTTAATAACTTTTCAATGCCAAGCTTGCCTTGGTCTTACATGATAACTTGTTCAATGCCAAGCTTGCCTTGGACTTACATGATAACTTACTCAATGCCAAGCTTGCCTTGGACTTACATGATAACTTACTCAATGCCAAGCTTTCCTTGGACTTACATGATATCTTGCTTGCTTGCCGATGCCATGCCTCGGCTTGGTCTTATACGGACTTTCTTGTTTCATGTGGTAGATCGAGTATCCTAAGTTATTCAACTTCAATCAGGGCTTTCTCATGCTTGATCTCATTAATTTCTTTGTTTAACATAACATTAAACGTTTTTCATAATAACATTGTACATTATACTAAGCAATTCAATGACATAAATCATAAAGCTTAGAAATCATACAAACTTACCTCAATATACAAAATGTATGTAGATATGCAATTTAGTCCTCGATATTGTCCTTGCCTCGGTTTCGATCCGGGCTTCGTTTTTCTTGATCTATAGTCATAAATAGATCATTTGATATTCACATTGACTAAATTGACCCTTTACTCATACTTGGAAAAAATTACTATTTTGCCCCTATACTTTCTCATATTTGCACTTTTGCCCCAAGGCTCGTAAAATAATTTTCATTCAACTTTCTTAGACTACATGCTTAGCTGATTCATTTTCTCTACTATAGCCATTATCAATTCTCATTATTTCTAATAGGTATGACTAATTTTAAAACTTTTACAAACTAGTCCCTATGCTCATTTTTCATGAAATTCACTTAGAAAAAGATGTTTATCTAACATCAAACTCTCATAAACTTCCATAAAACATCATTTAGCATGCATGTCATTCATGGGTAGATTTTTGAACATGCATCTTAGCTCATCTTATAGCTAAAAATAGCTAATTCATAATACGAGGACTTCAAAAACACGAAGAATATTAAAAACGGGGCTAAGATGAACTTACTAGCAAGCTTGAAAAAAATGAAGAACCCTAGCTATGGAGTCTTCAAATTTTCGGCAATGGAAGGAAGAAGATGAATGAAATTTTATCATCTTTTTCCTATTTTAATCACTTATTAGATAAATGACCAAAATGCCCTTCTCTTTAAAAAATTCTATTTTACTAACTCATGTCCATTTTTATCCAAAATTTATAATTTGGGAAAATTGCTATTTAAGGACTCATAATTAATATTCTAAAGCTATTTCATACAAAATGCTTCTAGAAACTCACATTTTACAACTTTTGCAATTTGGTCCTTTTTTACCATTCAACTTCATTTTAGCAAAATTGCTTCATGAAACTTTCACACTAACATGAAAACATGGCATGAACCTTAAAAAATCATAAATTCACCTCGGATTCGTGGTCTCGCACCACTATTCTGACTAGGCCCTAAATCGGGCTGTTACAATTCTCCCCCTTATGGATTTTCGTCCTTGAAAATCTTACCAGTGAAAAGGTTTGGGTACTGGTTTCTCATACTCTCTTCTGGTTCCCATGTGGCTTCTTCTATTCCATGCCTTTGCCACAATACTTTCACTAAGGCAATACTTTTCTTTCTTAGTCGCTTCACTTCCCGAGCTAATATCTTGACTGTTCTTCACCATAAGTCATGTCGGGATGAATCTCTACCTCTGACTGAGAATTACATGCGAAGGGTCCGATCGGTAGCGTCTTAACATTGACACGTGAAACACATCATGTATCTTTTCTAACTCGATGGCAAGCCAAATGTAGGGCTACAGCCCAACTTTCTCGATAATCTCATACGGTTCAATAAAACGTGGTCTCAACTTGCCTTTTCGGCCAAATCTGAGAACTTTTCTCCAAGGTGACACTTTCAAGAAAACTTTATCTCCAACTTGATACTCTATCTCTTTTCTTTTTAAATCCGAGTAGGAATTCTGTCTGCATGCAAGCGACTTTTAAGCACTCTCGTATCACTCTTACTTTCTCTTGACTTCTCTAACCAAATCAACCCGTGAATTTGGTTTTCTTTGAGTTCATCCAAACTAAAGGCGTTCTGCACTTACGCCCATATAAAGCCTCATAAGGCGCCATCTTTAAACTCGACTGAAAACTATTATTGTAGGCAAACTCTACTAATGGGAGAAACTTTTCCCAACTGCCTCGGAACTCTAGAATACAACATCTGAGCATATCCTCGAGCACTTGAATTAACCTCTCTGATTGACCGTCAGTTTGAGGATGAAAAGCGGTACTAAGGTTTAACTTTGTACCCAAGGCCTCTTGTAACTTCTTCCAAAACCTGGATGTGAATCTCAGATCCCTATCCGATATGATTGACAAGGGAACTCCATGAAGTCTTACTATTTCTGAAACATACAAGTTTGCCAACTTGTCTAGTGAGTAATCAACTCAAATGCAGTATAAAATGGGCTGACTTCGTAAGTCTATCAACCACAACCCATACAAAGATCTTTCTTGCTCAGAGACAACGATAAACCCGTTACAAAATCCATAGTAATGCGGTCCATTTCCACTCCGGAACTAAAATGGGTTGAAGCAAGCCTGAAGCTACTTGGTGTTCAGCTTTTACTTGCTGACAAATCATACATTTGGAAACAAATTCCGAAATGTCTTTCTTCATTTTCGGCCACCAATACTGTTGCTTCAAATCATTATACATTTTAGTACTACCCGGGTGTACAGACAAACACCCATTATGTGCCTCATGCAAAATTCTCCGAATAAGCTCCTCTTTTCTCGGTACACAAATTCTACCTTTAAACATCAAATATCCTTCAGAACTAATCCGAAAGTCGGATTCAACATCTGACTCGCACTGAGCTCTTTTGATTTGTAATTCGCTATCTTCTTTCTGAGCCTCAGAAATCTCTTAGAGGAATACTGGTCTAGCTCTCAACTCAGCTATAATGGAACCATAATCAAATAAAATTATCCGTGAATTCATTGCTCTTAATGCAAATAAGGACTTTCTACTTAAAGCATCGGCGACAACATTCGCCTTTCCTAGATGGTAGTCAATGACTAACTCATAGTTTTTTATCAACTCTAACCATCTCCTTTGCCTTAAATTCAACTCTTTCTGCGTCATCAAGTACTTCAGACTTTTGTGATCGGTGAAGATCCGACATCTCTCACCATATAGATGATGTCTCCCTATCTTCAATGCGAAGACTATGACAGCTAACTCTAGGTCGTGCGTCGGATAATTCTTCTCATGAGGCTTTAACTGTCTTGAGGCATAAGCAATCACTTTGCCTTCTTGCATAAGTACACAACCTAATCCATTTAAGGATGCATCGCTGTAAACTATGAACTCTTTCCCCGTCTCAGGTTGTACTAAAACTGGAGCTTCTGTCAATAATGCTTTCAATTTTTCGAAACTTTGTTGGCATATATCTGTCAACTCTAACTTCACATTTTTCTGTAACAACTTCGTCATCGGGGTTGCAATCATGGAAAACCCCTTGACAAATCATCTATAATAGCCTACTAGGCCTAGGAAACTTCTAACCTCAGAGATATTTCTCGGTGGTTTCTAATCCGTAATAGCCGAGATCTTACTTGGGTCTACTCGAACCCCTTCTCCTGAGACAATATGCCCTAGAAATCCTACTTCATTGAGCCAAAACCCACTTTTACTAAACTTAGCATACAACTGATTTTCTCGAAGAATCTGTAAAACCATCCGTAGGTGCTCAGCATGCTCATTCCCATCTCGGGAATAAATCAGTATGTCGTCAATAAAAACGACTACAAACTTGTCGAGGTATGGTCTGAAGATGCGGTTCATTAAGTCCATGAATACCGCAGAGAGCATTGGTCAAACCAAAAGGCATGACTAAAAATTCATAATGCCCATACCTTTTTGGCGATCTTGGATACATCGGACTCCTTTACTCTTAACTGGTAATACCCGATCTCAAGTCTATCTTAGAGAACACGGTGGCTCCTTTCAATTGATCGAACAAATCATCGATCCTTGGCAATGGGTACTTGTTCTTTCTCACACTTTATTAAGCGATCGACGGTAATCTATGCACAATCTCATAGTGCCATCCTTCTTTTCACAAATAAAACCGGAGCACCCGGGAGAACAACTTGACCTTGCAAAGCCTTTGTCTGTTAACTCTTGCAACTGTATCTTCAACTCTTTCAACTCCGTTGGAGCCATTCTGTAAGGAGTAATAGATATTGGTATAGTACCGGGAGCTAGCTTAATGCTGAACTCAACTTCTCTGATTGGAGGTAATCCCGGTAATTCTTCTGGAAAAACATCCATGTGCTCACATACTATCGGTACAAACTCAATCTTTAACTCTGTTTCTTTATCATTCATCACAAAGGCCAAATATGCCTCATACCCTTTTCTCATGTATTTCTGTGCCGCCATATGGGAAATCACAACCGGCAACCTACTCTGTTCATCTGATTCTATGTGAAGGGTGTCCCCATTCTCACATATCATCTCAATGTATTTCTTCCTACAATTAACTATTACATTATGGGCAGTCAACCAGTCCATACCGAGAATGAGGTCAAACTCATCAAATGGTAACAACATAAGGTTTGCTTTAAAACAATGACCTCTAATCATTAATGGACAATCTTTACATACTTCATCAACTAACACACTCTTGCCTAAAGGATTAGACACCTTAATCATAAATTCTGTAGAGTCTATAGGCATACTCAAATCCGATACTAATTTCATGCAAATGTAAGAGTGTGTAGATCCGGGATCTATTAAAGCAATAACTTTAACATCATGAAGAGAAAAGGTACCCATGATAACATCATGGGAAGATGCCTCTTCGCGAGCGCAAATGGCATAAGTCCGTGCAGGCGCCCTACCCTCGGGTCTCGCGACCTGCTCTCTAGGGTTACCTCTTCCTCTTGCCCCACTTCCTGGGTTTCTCTGCGGTCTCCCTCTAACCATACTCCCGGATCTCGGGTTCTGAGCTCTCTCTTCTTTCATTGTCTCTGGACAATCCTTTATGTAGTGGTCTTGAGAACCACATCTAAAACATGCATTTTTGTGCGCTCGGTATTCTCCAAGATGACGTCTGCCACACTGTGGGCATTCGGGTCTTTCAGATTGAAAGTTCCCCACACTAGCGACTGAAGTAGTCTGTGCTTTATTTCCCGAATACTGTTTACTCTTGTCTTTCTTTGAAAACCCAATGGAAGTAGCCGATCGGGTGGGTAAATCTCTTGACTTCTTGGATGAGGATTGGGATGACTTATTCCACTGTCTCTTTCTAGAGTCACGAGACTCAATTTCAGACTTTTTCTTCTCTTTTACTAGCTCTTTGGCTTTACAAGCTCTCTCCACTAGCACAACAAATTCTTTCAATTCTAGTACAGCAACAAACAGTTTGATGTCCTCATTTAGCCCATCTTCAAATCTTTTGCTCATGATGGCCTCGGTGGACACGCATTCTCGAGCGTATTTACTGAGTCGCACAAACTCACGCTCATAATCGGTCACCCACATCTTGCCTTACTTTAACTCTAAAAATTCTTTTCTTTTCTGATCTACGAATCTTTGACTGATATACTTTTTCTTGAACTCTTCTTGGAAGAATTCCCATGTGATCTTCTCCCTTGGTACCATCGATACAAGGGTGTTCCACCATTGATAGGCGAATCTCTTAAAAGGAGACTACACACTTCATGCTTTCTCAGTGTGCATGATAGCTCATTAAATACCCCGATGGTATTTTCTAACCAAAACTTCGGCTTTTTCTCGGATCATCTTCTCTTTTTGCCCGGAATTCTTACGCGCCCCATGTTTCTGATCCTATCAACTGGAGGTTTGTCTCCTCTTACCACCTCTACTACTTGAGGGGCTCTTGGAATAGGTTGTGGAACATGTGGGGTGGAGGGGTTGTACAATTGGGTTCATACGAATGAACTCGAATACCACGTATTCATCATGTGGAGGAAGGCTTCTCTAGCCCCTTCTCCTCCTTCTTGACTCACCGTAGTGGGTCTATTCTCATTCTCGTTCGAACCAAGACCGTCCCTTCAGGGAGCGGCGCATTACTTTCTATGTCATCCGCCATATCTCTTTCAGATCCATTTACTATATATATAAACATAATTTAAGTCGTCGAGAGTCGTCACACTATCATTATAAAAACATTCTTACGTATGGCATGTATAGCTAGACTGCGTGCTCATGCTACGTTAGTCCTAGAACCGACTAAACCGTAGCTCGATACCCCCTAAATGTAACACCCCATACCCGAGTCCGAGGCTTAGACCGGATACGAGAAGTTACTAAGCTTGAACTTGCTTAATCAAGTACTTACGGCTATAAAATTTTGTTCCGAATTAAGAACTTATCTTTCTTAATCAACTCAGTACTTTCACAGGCCTCTGAGGCCTTAAACTCATGTCCGTAAACTTTCTAACTCAATCAAAAACTTTTCATTGAAACAGGGGTCACACGCCCATGTGAGTTGGGACACGCCCGTGTAACCCTGAGACACGCCCATGTCTCCTAACCGTGCTTAAAACTCGAGCTTACTGCCAAACTTCACACGACCATGGCACGCCCGTGGTCTTGGCCCGTGTGAAAAACCTTAGCATTCTGACTTATAACACACGGCCATGGCACGCCCATGGACTTAGACCGTGTACTACAACTTGATATTCTGACTTAAGGTGCAATGGTGCAGGGTACACACGGCTTAGACACACGCCCGTGTGTCCGACCGTGTGGGCACTTAGAGGCTATTTACCAAGCCAATTGCCACCTTGAAATCAAGAGCAAATTCATACTATCTCAACAACTCAAATCACTACAACTTTAATGAACAATATAACATACTCCATTGATATCAATAACAAACATACTTAGTCAATCTTGGCCAATCATTTAGCCATTTACAAAAGAATAATAATAAACTTGATAGCCCATGATTTTCCCTTTTCTAAGACATATACTCAAAATGAAATGTTTCCTATACATGCCATACTTAAATAAACAACTTGGCTATACCAAAATAGCGGTTGATAGTGTGATTCGAGCTCCGACTTCAACGATCCACAAGTTAGCTTGGCGGAACTACATAGAAAGAAATAATAAAAGACGTAAGCATTTAGCTTAGTAAGTTTGCATAATGCACATAGCAACGTACTTGCTTAATATAAACCATTTGACATGAACAATGGCATCGTAAATTTCAGCTATAAAGCTTACTTACTCATACTTAATAGGCAAACAAAGTACCTATATCACTAGATCACATTGATCAGCGTACTTGAACATAATACTCATAATTTCTAATTCATCATTCATAACATGAATAATATTCTTTATCACTTGATAATAACCTTACTTACTTAGCTTTCTTGTTATCTCTTTGGATCTTAACTCGTTGCCCGATGAATTTATATGAATAACCGAGGATACTAAATCTCATCTAAATTTCGAGGCCATGACTTAACATGGACTTATACGAAGTCTTTCTTGTCCTCACCAATGCCATGCCTTAACTTGGACTTATATGGGATCTCTTTCCCTTGATAACTTTTCAATGCCAAGCTTGCCTTGGTCTTACATGATAACTTGTTCAATGCCAAGCTTGCCTTGGACTTACATGATAACTTACTCAATGCCAAGCTTGCCTTGGACTTACATGATAACTTACTCAATTCCAAGCTTGCCTTGGACTTACATGATATCTTGCTTGCTTGCCGATGCCATGCCTCGGCTTGGTCTTATACGGACTTTCTTGTTTCATGTGGTAGATCGAGTATCCTAAGTTATTCAACTTCAATCAGGGCTTTCTCATGCTTGATCTCATTAATTTCTTTGTTTAACATAACATTAAACGTTTTTCATAATAACATTGTACATTATACTAAGCAATTCAATGACATAAATCATAAATCTTAGAAATCATACAAACTTACCTCAATATACAAAATGTATGTTGATATGCAATTTAGTCCTCGATTTTATCCTTGCCTCGGTTTTGATCCGGGCTTCATTTTTCTTAATCTATAGTCATAAATAGATCATTTAATATTCACATTGACTAAATTGACCCTCTACTCATACTTGGGAAAAATTACTATTTTGCCCCTATACTTTCTCATATTTGCACTTTTGCCCCAAGGCTCGTAAAATAATTTTCATTCAACTTTCTTAGACTACATGCTTAGCTGATTCATTTTCTCTGCTATAGCCATTATCAATTCTCATTATTTCTAATAGGTATGACTAATTTCAAAACTTTTACAAACTAGTCCCTATGCTCATTTTTCATGAAATTCACTTAGAAAAAGATGTTTATCTAACATCAAACTCTCATAAACTTCCATAAAACATCATTTAGCATGCATGCCATTCATGGGTAGATTTTTGAACATGCATCTTAGCTCATCTTATAGCTAAAAATAGCTAATTCATAATACGAGGACTTCAAAAACACGAAGAATATTAAAAACGGGGCTAAGATGAACTTACTTGCAAGCTTGAAAAAAATGAAGAACCCTAGCTATGGAGTCTTCAAATTTTCGGCAATGGAAGGAAGAAGATGAATGAAATTTTATCATCTTTTTCCTATTTTAATCACTTATTAGACAAATGACCAAAATGCCCTTCTCTTTAAAAAATTCTATTTTACTAACTCATGTCCATTTTTGTCCAAAATTTATAATTTGGGAAAATTGCTATTTAAGGACTCATAATTAATATTCTAAAGCTATTTCATACAAAATGCTTCTAGAAACTCACATTTTACAACTTTTGCAATTTGGTCCTTTTTTACCATTCAACTTCATTTTAGCAAAATTGCTTCATGAAACTATCACACTAACATGCAAACATGGCATGAACCTTAAAAACTCATAAATTCACCTCAGATTCGTGGTCTCGCACCACTATTCCGACTAGGCCCTAAATCGGGCTGTTACAATCATGGTATTATGCTCGAAAAGGAAAAGACCATGGTTGAAAGATACCTGTCGAAACCATTTTTAAAAGGTTTGAAAAAAAACGGGGAATCGACTTTTAAAAACAGAAATGGAGTCGCCACCAATCCCTTTTTACTTAGGTGTGATTGGATCACCTTGTAAAACGTTTTATTTTAAAAACATTCAATTTTGGTCCACAAAAAAACAAGAAAACGGGTTCGGGAGTCGGTTACGTATGAGGAAGGGTTAGCACCCTCATAACACCCAAAAATTGGTACCTAATCGATATAATCATGTCCTAATGTTTTAAACTTGAAAAATTTTAAAATAAGATCATTTTATTAGAAGAAAAACCAAGACTTACCTATCTCAAAGAAATAAAATACTATACCCAGTAAGTTCGGATATAACATCTTATGACTTCGAAACTAGGCACATCTTTATTTTAGAAAATTCCTATCTCGAGACACAAAACATCATATCCAGTAAGTTATGATACAACGTTTTGAATTCTCAAGAATGAGTTTTCGATTCGAAATTTGTAAGTTTCGGTTTTAAAAGAGAAGAGATATTTAATACCTTAAGTTCCATGAGAAAAATCGAAACCCAGTGAGTTAGGGCACAATTCTTCTCGAAGTCCCCAAATATCATATATCACCTTATTTTTTTTAAAAATGCATCAAAAAAGGATTTTTATAAAACAATGGTTTGAGTATACAACCTACATATTTAATAGCAATTCTACATAATTACAAATTATACTAACAATGAATAATAAAAGAATAATATAACATAAATATATAATGAACTATGCTAAACAATAATAAACGATCTAAAGAATATAAATAAATAAACATGTAATATAAAGTAAATAGCAATAATTGAAATTTTCACGAAATAACAAAATTAAATGAAAAAAGGAATAACATATTTGAACATAGAATAAAAAAGAATGTGATGATTTTTTAAAATGATTTAATATATGTATATATATATAAAAGTAAAAGTAAAAAAAATGCTTATAATAAATATTAAAAAAATACTTATAATAAATATATATAATTTAATAATTTAATACATGTATAAATAACTATATATAATAAAAAAATTAATAAATAGTATATAATAATTTTATATAAAAACATATATAGAATATATTAATCATAAAATTACATATACAACATAAATTAAATATTTTATATAATATAATATTATATTTTATAAATAAGAAAAATAGAAGTAATATACATAATACAACATAATACTATAAAATATAAAAATTTAAAAATATATATATTTATATAATATAATAAATAATATACTAATCATAAAAATTATATGTAATAAATAATAAAATGGATTATATAATATAATAAACTTTATACAAACAACAATTTAAAAAAAAAAAAAATATAATATAATACTATATAATATACAAATTAAAATATAATATAATAAATAATATATAAATTATAAAATAATATATAAATTATTAAAACAAGTAAAATAATATATAATAATAATTAAATATACATAAAAATAATACATATAAAATATATATATGTGAATTTCGTAATATTAATAAATTAATAAATATAGGAAAATAATTAGAATATTTAATATGATAAATAATTAAATACCATGTAAAATAATAAAATAAAATAAAAGGATAAAAATAAAATAAAACAAAGAAAACAGGGGTTAAATAGCAATCAAAACAGATATAAAAGGACTAAATTAAAACGCGCGTTAAATCACAGAGGTTAAAATGGCAATTAGGCCAAATTTAAAAAACTACGACGTTTTGATCCCAGCCTTTAAAGAGCTCGAGGGACTAAATTGGAAGGTAATTAAACTTTTAGGGCCAAATTAAAAATAAAAAAATGAAATTAAACGAAATTAAAAAAAATAAAAAATGCGGAAGGACTAAAATGGTAATTAGACCATTAATAAAAAATGCGCGGATCCTACCCGGGTTTTCGGGTCAACGCGCGGATCATAGGTGAAACGACGTTGTTTTGGGCTATAGTAACCAGCCCCAAAACGGCGCCGTTTCAGGTGTCTATATAAACAAAAAAAATTTTAAAAAATTCATTATTCTCTTCAGCAAAGAAAAAAAAACAGAGAGGTGCTCCCCAGGGCGATTTTCGGCCAGGCCCTCCGGCGAGGCTCCGGCGTCGTCGCCACCGTCGTCGGCCACCGTCGCCGCCGTCGTCGGCCATCGTCGGCAGTGGCCGAAATTCCAAAGGCCAGTTTTTTTTAGTTTATTTAAATATATATATGTATGGTAAAAAAAATAAAAATAAAAATTAAAACTTTAAACGATTCGAAAAAGAAATAAAATAAAAATAAAAATATGAACCTATGTTTATTTCTCTGTATCTATTTGCATGTATTTTCGTGTCCCATTTACAGATTCTTGTAGGCTTTTTATAGCCTTTGAAAAGAAAATAAAAAGGAAATAAAAAAATGCTGCCATGTTTGCTGGGTTTCCTTTTCTGTGCAGGTAAAAGGCGAAGATTCTGGCGACGAGGGGCCTCCGCGCGTTGATGGTGGCGTGGTTCACGCTATGCTGCTTGCGGCGCGAAGAGGGGGCTGTTGACTCCTGCAGCGCCTAGGTATTGGGCCATTTTGGGCCCTATATGTCTTGGGTCTGTTGGGTCGATTTAGAATTGGGTATTAAGGGTGTAATTGGGTTTTGGCATTCTGGGTAGCATGCGATTAGGCTTGTATTCGGGTAGTGGGTCAGGGTGTAATTTGTTTTGATATTTGGGCTGGGGTATGACAAGTTTTAAATGGACTTAAAAAAAATCTGGACTTTGATTTTATTTATTTATTTATGTTTTGGTTTGTTTCATGGGCCCGGGCAAAATGGGCCTCTTACAGCTGCCCCTCTTTGCTCATTGTTGTGAAACAATAATAGAGCAAAGACAATAGAAGGTCCAATTTTTCCCGGTCTTTGCCGAGCCTTGACTTCTTGGTCCTCGTCTTCTTCAAAGGGCTTCCAACTCCACTGCGACTTCAGGGAGATAAAGCTTGAAAGTGTCTTTGATCTGCTTCTTGCAACTTCAAGAATGCCAAATCTGCTATCTTCGATCTGCTCCCTGCAAACTCAGGGATGCCAGATTGGTATCTTCGATCTGCTTCCTGCAAACTCAGGAATGCCAGATCTACAATCTCCAGTCTGCCCCACTTTATCTTGAGAGGACAAAATCTGAACTTTTCATTTTTCTTCCTTACTATCTCAGGAAGACTTCAATCTTAAGTCTGCTCCACTATCATCTCTAGAGAACAAAATCTGAACTTTTAAATTTGCTTCCTTACTATCTTCAGGAAGACTTCAATCTTCAGCCTGCTCCACTATCATCTCTAGGGACCAAAATCTAAACTTTTCAATTTGCTTCCTTACTATCTTCAGGAAGACTTCAATCTTCAGCCTGCTCCACAATCATCTCTAGGGAACAAAATCTGAACTTTTCAATTTGCTTCCTTACTATCTTCAGGAAGACTTCAATCTTCAGCCTGCTCCACTATCATCTCTAGGGAACAAAATCTGAACTTTTCAATTTGCTTCCTTACTATCTTCAGGAAGACTTCAATCTTTAGTTTGTTCCACTACCATCTCGAGGGAACAAAATCTGAAATTTCCAATTTGCTTCCTTACTATCTTCAGGAAGACTTCAATCTTCAGTTTGCTCCACTACCATCTCGAGGGAACAAAATCTGAACTTTTCAATTTGCTTCCTTACTATCTTCAGGAAGACTTCAATCTTCAACCTGCTCCACTATCATCTCTAGGGAACAAAATCTGAACTTTTCAATTTGCTTCCTTACTATCTTCAGGAAGAGTTCAATCTTTAGCCTACTCCACTATCATCTCTAGGGAACAAAATCTAAACTTTTTAATTTACTTCCTTACTATCTTCAGGAAGACTTCAATCTTCAGTTTGCTCCACTACCATCTCGAGAGAACAAAATCTAAACTTTCCTATTTGCTTCCTTACTATCTTCAGGAAGACTTCAATCTTCAGTTTGCTCCACTACCATCTCGAGGGAACAAAATCTGAACTTTTCAATTTGCTTCCTTACTATCTCAGGAAGACTTCAATCTTCAGTTTGCTCCACTACCATCACGAGGGAAAAAAATCTGAACTTTTCGGTTTTGCTACACCGTCCTCTGAGGGACAGGTCCTGTAGACTTGAATGTATTATGGATGACATTTGCATGAATGCAAAATGTCATGAGAATGATCCCAAAATGTACAATGATTAGGATGCAATGATCGGAATGAATCTAATGCTCCTAACTGAATGTGTTATGCAAAAATGTCATGAGAATGATTCCTATTTAAAGTGTCATCACTCCTTAGGGTTTCATTTTTGTTCCTCTCGAAGTATCTATCATACTCTACTCAAATAATTTGCCCCATGGTAATTTCAGGGCCCACTCCACTTGAACCTTGGGACACAAGGCTTGTTCCTTCTTCAAACCATCCCACCATGATTTATAGAAATTGAAACTTTTTAATCCATTCCTATTTCCATTTAGGGGTACAGGATCTGTTTCAACTTCAATCCATTCCAATGTAATTCAAGGGTTTTGAATCCTCACCCATCAATTTGGTCCGTCATACCATCGAATGTTATGACCTAATGAAAATGCTTTGCAAAATGATCCTCTTTTAGGATTGATATTTCTCAACTCATTATTTTGTCCAATCACCATTTGGATAGAAAATTCAAAGAAATAGTCCCAATCTAGACTTTTCTCAAGTATTTCCAATCCTTACACATGGAAAATTTTAAATAATTGTCATGTTTCAGTCTCTTGTATTATCTAGAAGCTTCTAGAATAATATACGAAACTCCTTTTATGAAAGTATTATTAGTCCATTAATCTTTATTTCAATATAAAATGCTTGAAAAAGATCACAACAATGGACGAGAAAGAAATTAATCAAGAGCATAGCTCGAAATAAATAGGTTAATCAAAGATAGCCAAAACAATAAAAGAAAATTGATTTGGTTGTATCTTGAAAAGAATAAAATAATCAAAGCTAACAAATAAAAAAAATGGGTAAGATAAAAGTTAGGTGCCCCAGATATCGCAGCCTGAGCTTCTCTGTTCGAACTTCTTGAGGACCATTTTAAACTCAATACGTGTTTAGAGGATCCGGAGTACTTTGTCAATGCCTCAAGATGCAACATACTTCCTCATTGTTAATTCAGGAATAGTAAGACTACCACATGCCCTATCTTTGATCAAAATTTGAGCCGCCCTTTTCGGGTTTTCAGCTCAAAAACCCCTTTGGTCTCAAAGTGCCCTTTGCGTGTTTTCGCCTTGGCCTCTCCTTCTTTTTTTTTTTTTGAATTTGAACTCAAGGCGCCCTTTGCGGGTTTTTCACCTTGGTCTTTCCTTTTTCAGGTAAAATCCTTCTTGATTGACCCTGAATTCACCGGATTGGGCGAGTCTTTAGCATCCATCTCGGTCAATATCAATGCTCCTCCAAAAAAGGCCTTCTTTTCAACATAAGGTCTTTCCCAGTTTGGCATATGCTTTTCTCTAAAATCTTCAATATCAGGTGCCCATCATGAAATTTCTTTGGGTGGACCATTTCCGTCATAAATCAGCATCATCAATTTTAGTACATTTGACCATGATGAATACTTTCAAACCCTTTTCTTCATCCAAGTTCACTGGAGACATTCTTCTTCATCCAATTCCTGACTCAATCAAAACTTGAAGCAAAGGAATCTCGATTTTCATGGGCAAAACCACTTCATAAACCAATGGGAAAAGTGTTGCCCCAACGAAAGTCCTGGTCGACATTTGAGAAGCATAGAGAGTAAGTGGTAGCTTCTTATGCCAATCTTTACAAGTCTTAGTCACCTTTCCTATTTTTTGTTGTTTTTTCTTTTTTTTTTGTTTGGCAACCTTTGCTGCACTGTGATATGCTGCCTGATCTTTAAACAAACTGTAAACTTTGACCTTGAACAGTTATGCATTATTAAACGTGATCCTTTCTGGCATTCTTTGCTGGCATCTGATCCTTTTTTTTTGAAATTTGATGACTGTCGACTTTGCAATATTAGCATATGAAGATACTTCCACCCTCTTAGTGAAGTAACCGACGACCACGATGATGAATCGATATTGACTAAAAACTTTTGACGAGATTGGCCCCATCACATCCATGCCTCACATATGGAAAGTTTGTGAAGAAATGGAGAAGGCACATGAATCTTGTCTCCTTAAATACTGCATAGCTGGTGACATCCCCTTCTATGTAGATTAACAGTACCCAAACCTCATGATTGGCCTGGCTATTGTAGAACCATTATCACGTTCTCTAAGCACCTTTATGGATATTTTCCCAGGCATGTCTTGATATGATCGTGCAAAAACATATTTGAATTCTTGAAAATAACTCAATGATGTCTCGCACTATTTCTATGGTGAGCTGGGCTTCGATCTTCACCCATTTTCTAGGCTCGCAATATCCATTAACCCTATGTAAGGTAGGATCTGTTTTTCCTCTTGTTCTACCATTCTTTAATAAATCAGAAGATAATCTCTGTCATCTTCAAAGTCCTGAGATCCCCTAGACCCATATTTCATTCAAAAAGGGAATCCGTAACAACGTCGCTCATGTCATTGATATCTGAAGACCTAGTGTAGGTTCCAGGGAAGATTTCCAAAGAATAAATAATTCAAAGAATGATTATTTATATGGTAATGAATAAAAGAATATTTGAAAGAAAAATAAAAGAATCTATACATGGAAAGAATGAAAGGATATTTGTTCAGAAAGATGCATTTTATTGAAATAAGAATTTAGGACACAAGCCTATTTCACAAAAGGGTTCTTATTGCCTCTAGGCTTAAGGCAACAAGCATGTTTTGAATATTACTCTAGATTAGCTCTAAAAATACAAAGATCTTTTCCACAATCCCATTATTCAAAACACTCCCAAGTATATAAGGGCTTGGAAACTTCATTCCCCGATTCCCTCTTCGCTTTTGATTTCTTCAAGGGGTCGCAACTTTCTTGTCTCCTCCTTCAATTATCGCATTTACTGCCTCGTCAAAGTGATCAGGTTTTGATGAATCGTCGAACTTCACAATTCCCATTTTAATGAACCTTTCAACCAACTTTTTAAACGTAGTACAGTTTTCAATTGAGTGACCCTTTATTCCCGCATGGTACTCGCATTGGGCATTCTCATTATACCATTTTGGGAATGGAGGTTGCAACGATTTCAAATAAAATGGGGACACCATGTGTGCATCAAACAAAATTTGATATAGCTCTTTATACGTTATTGGGATTGGCGTAAATTAGAGCTTTTCAGAGTTTTACCTTGTGCCCGACTCCTGTCTCACCGACCCTTGTTGCCCAGCAGTGATTACCTTTGGCTGGTTAACAGTAATTGCTCTTGAGTACCCTTTGTTGTATGTACTCGTATTATTCACCTCGTCATCCTTTTTTCTAGGAGCAGACCTTTTAGTAGTTTCCCTTGCTTCAATCTTGCCACCTCTTATAGCATTTTCAATAATCTCTCCTGCCATCACTATATCCGCAAAGCTCTTGGTGGTGCTTCCTATCATATGAGTGATGAAGGGAGCCTTCAAAGTGTTGATGAAGAGCATTGTAGTCTCCTTTTCTAGGAAAGGTGGCTGAACTTGCATGACGACCTCTCTCCATCTTTGTGCATACTGCCTGAAGCTTTCATTTGACTTTTTCTCCATGTTTTGCAAAGTAATTCTGTCAGGTGTCATGTCTATAACATGATTGTACTACTTCATGAAGGCTTGGGCCAAGTCTCTCCAGGAGCTAATATTAGCACGGCTAAGCTGATTGTACCACTTAGATGCTACCCCTACTAAACTGTCTTGGAAACAATGAATCAAAAGTTGATCATTGTTCACATAGCCCGTCATGCGTCTACAGAACATAGTGATGTGGGCTTCAGGGCAACTAGTCCCATTGTACTTCTCAAATTCTGGCATTTTGAATTTATGAGGAAGCACCAGATCTGGGACCAGACTCAAATCCTTTGCGTCAATACCATAGTGATGGTCGGAATTTTCCAAAGCCTTGAATTTTTCCTCTAACCATCTACAGCGATCCTTTAACTGCCTCGAGGATTCAGTTCTTATCCCTTCCCTTTCTGCTATATCCAAATCAGGGATAACGGGGTTAGCAGGGTTATCTCCTGGGTTGGATCCTGAACCCATTCAGAAGTTCATGGGCGGTCTGGTATCAGTTTGCCCCTGTTGAGGCCTAATCGTGACAGACGGTCTTTGGGGATATTCTTCATGCTGTGCTGGCGCATGTGGTGGGGTAAAACCCGGAGGAATGCCTTCGCTCTCTTCTCCTGTAATTGTCATGGGACCTTTTCCTTTGTCCATTGCCCCACTTAGCATTTCGGCCATTTGAACCATCATGTTCCTTTGAGCCTCCAACATTTGGTCCCTCATCTCTTGTTGGAATTCCGCCATTTGCTCTTGCATCTGGTCTTGCATATCCCTCTGAAATTGTTCAAGTCTTTGATCCATTTTCCTTGTCTTGGCACGCGTACCGTAGTGATGTTCAGTTTCCAGATTTTTCCTTCCTCTTTCTCTTTTCTCTCTCTGTTATAATTTCAACTAATTAGACTCTCTCTATAGACTTAAATGCATATGATGTGATGTAATGCTAATGCATGAAATGAATGCAAAGAAAGAGAGGCGTTGATTCTGAATTCAGTTACATTAGAACAACTTTTCTAGAAAACAAATTTCTTTACATAAAATGGATTACATGTGCGGCCTTGCCCTCATAATCCAAGCAAAACATCAATCCCCTTCTTCGCAAAGGTCAAATCTTGCAAACTTCTAATAGATGCCTCCACTAGCTCCTTTTTGCTTGGGCCGCAACTCATTACTCACTTGTCCTCGCAATGCTCGTTAGCCTCTTCCAGAAAGTCGAGACGTGGTGATTCTCGAATAGTCTTTGTCATCTTGAATCCTTAGGGAATAAAGTCTTGTATTCCTTCACGGACTCAGTCTTCTCTCGTTTACTTGGACTATATTCGGACGACCGTATTATAATCCACTTTATCAAAAAATCCATTTTCTTATGACAAACTATTCTATTTAGCAATCGAATTTGAATCAACACCTCTTTTCTATGATGTGAACGCAATGCAACCAAAACAAAAGAGAACACGTTAGTACAAGAGAAACAAAATAGGGCACCTATCTAAATGACCTCTAGGGTTCAATATAGCTCTATCTAGGGTTGGCTCTTAAGGATCACTATATGTGGCTTAGTTCTAAAGGGAGGGTACCTGAACCAGCAGATTCCTCAATCCTCACCCATTATAGGCTCATATGGATCGAGTTCAGTTCAGGGGAATACATTTTCCTATGGCCATGCGGAGGTGAAAACCTCACGAAGACATAGGTACGGATGTATCCCGAAAGCAATCCACTAGCCCATGCGGAGGTGAAAACCTCACGAAGGCATAGTTTTTCACTCCCACTTAAAAGGTATGACCACAACGGTCGCGTAATATGATCGCTAGGGTTAGGCGTAATTCTTCCTAGGGTAAGCTCTTAGGGCTTTCTACATGCGGTTTGGTTCTAAAACAGAGTACACGAACCGCGATTCCTCGATCCTCACCCATTATAGGCTCATACAGACTCGAGTTCGATTCGAATACATTTCCCTATGGCTGCACGGAGATGAAAATCTCACGAAGACATAGGTACGGATGTATCCCGAAAGCGATTCACTATCCTGCACGGAGGTGAAAACCTCACGAAGGAGTAGCTTCTTGCTTCCACTTAAGGGTACGACCACAACGGTCATGCAATGCAATGCAGAGATATTTTATAAAAATAGAACCACATGCAACAAAAAGGATCATAATTTTAAAACTAGATTTTTAAATTCAGACATAAGGACATGAAATTATCGATTTTACGGCTTGACTCTCTTATTGGTCCCCAGCGGAGTCGCCAAGCTGTCGAAACCATTTTTAAAAGGTTTGAAAAAAAATGGGGAATCGACTTTCAAAAACGGAAATGGAGTCGCCACCAATCCCTTTTTACTTAGGTGTGATTGGATCACCTTGTAAAATGTTTTATTTTAAAAACATTCAATCTTGATCCACAAAAAACAAGAAAACGGGTTCGGGAGTCGGTTACGTATGAGGAAGGGGTAGCACCCTCATAACACCCAAAAATTGGTACCTAATCGATAAAATCATGTCCTAATGCTTTAAACTTGAAAAATTTTAAAATAAGATCCTTTTATTAGAAGAAAAACCAAGACTTACCTATCTCAAAGAAATAAAATACTATACCCAGTAAGTTAGGATATAACATCTTATGACTTCGAAACTAGGCACATCTTTATTTTAGAAAATTCCTATCTCGAGACACAAAACATCATATCAAGTAAGTTAGGATACAACGTTTTGAATTCTCAAGAATGATTTTTCGATTCGAAATTTGTAAGTTTCGGTTTTAAAAGAGAAGGGATATTTAATACCTTAAGTTCCATGAGAAAAATCGAAACCCAATGAGTTAGGGCACAATTCTTCTCGAAGTCCCCAAATATCATATATCATCGTATTTTTTTAAAAAATGCATCAAAAAAGGATTTTTATAAAACAATGGTTTGAGTATACAACCTACATATTTAATAGCAATTCTACATAATTACAAATTATACTAACAATAAATAATAAAAAAATAATATAACATAGATATATAAATGAACTATGCTAAACAATAATAAACGATCTAAAGAATATAAATAAATAAACATGTAATATAAAGTAAATAGCAATAATTGAAATTTTCACGAAATAACAAAATTAAATGAAAAAATGAATAACATATTTGAACATTGAATAAAAAAGAATGTGATGATTTTTAAAATAATTTAATATATGTATATATATATATAAAATTAAAAGTAAAAAAATACTTATAATAAATATATATAATTTAATAATTTAATACATGTATAAATAACTATATATAAAAAAAGTAATAAATAGTATATAATAATTTTATATAAAAACATATATATAATATATTAATCATAAAATTACATATACAACATAAATTAAATATTTTATATAATATAATATAATATTTTATAAATAAGAAAAATTAGAAGTAATATACATAATACAACATAATACTATATAATATAAAAATTAAATATATATATAATATAATAAATAATATACTAATCATAAAAATTTATATGTAATAAATAATAAAATGGATTATATAATATAATAAACTTTATACAAACAACAATTTTAAAAAAATAATATATAATATAATATAATACTATATAATATACAAATTAAAATATAATATAATAAATAATATATAAATTATAAAATAATATATAAATTATTAAACCAAGTAAAATAATATATAATAATAATTAAATATATATAAAAATAATACATATAATATATATATATGTGAATTTCGTAATATTAATAAATTAATAAATATAGCAAAATAATATAGAATATTTAATATTCTGGAGCCGTTTAGGTATTGGGCCATTTTGGGCCCTGTATGTCTTGGGTCTGTTGGGTCGGTTTAGAATTGGGTATTAAGGGTGTAATTGGGTTTTGGCATTCTGGGTAGCATGCGATTAGGATTGTATTCGGGTAGTGGGTCAGGGTGTAATTTGTTTTGATATTTGGGCTGGGGTATGACAAGTTGTAAATGGACTTAAAAAAAATCTGGACTTTGATTTTTTTTTTTATGTTTTGGTTTGTTTCATGGGCCCAGGCAAAATGGGCCTCTTACAATACCATGACATTATATTCGGTATTCCCAAATCAATGAAAATGTTGAAAATGATATCAAATATTCGGTATTCCCAAATCAATGAAAATGTTGAAAATGATATCAAATGAAAAGGATGATACTTGAAAAGGGTATCATTAGAATGAATTATTAAGTAAAGGTTTGTTATGTGAAATGGAATTGTTATGTTCATTTGAAATGAAAAGGATGATGATTGAATATGTGATTGATAATTTAAGTATTGAAATATTATTCATGATATCTTATATGTTTTTATGATTAATATTGTAACACCCCTTACCCGGATTCTATGCCGGGAACCGGGCCCGAGGTGTTACCAAACTCAAACCACTTGATCGCCATATAGGCTCAACGTAATTACTCTCTATACCCTCCGCCTCGACTTACGAGACCTCACTCATACATACGAAGGCTCTCGAGACTAATCCGGAACTTTTTCCAACCTTAAAATTTTTCTCTTCCAGACAGGTCTTACACGCCCGTGCAAGATTTGACACGCCCGTGCATTGGCACACACGCCCATGTCCCCAGACCGTGCCTAAAAACCCAGTATTCTGCCAATTTTCCCACGGTTAAGGCACACGCCCATGCATTTTGGGAACACGCCCGTGTACCCTATCACACGTCCGTGCCTTTCACCCGTGGTCGACACTGACTAATCACACACGGTTTTAACACGCCCGTGGGCCTAAACCGTGTGCCATACCTTAGTATTCTGACTTATTCAGCACGGCCTCAACACGCCCGTGTGCTTTAACCGTGTGACCATTCAAATTCTAATTTCAAGGTGCAGACTCCACACGGCCAGGGCACACGCCCATGGCTTGATCGTGTGTCTCACACGGCCTAGACACTCCCGTGTGTCTACCCGTGTGGACCAGAATAAGGTCGTTTGCTAAGCTCTTTGCACTCCTATAGCTTACACAACTTATACTCATCCATCCCATTCATAATTACTCAAGTTAAAATGCCATCCCACATAGGTAAATACATCTTTTCATAAAACATAATAACCAACAACTATGGCATTATACAATTATCCCATAACTCATTTTGGCCAACACATTTGGCACAATAACAATGACTTAATCAACCTTAAATTCTATCCCTATACATGCCATGACTCATAAGGACTTGATACCTCATACCAAGTGTCTACTCGATAGTGTGAATACATCTCCGGCGGCCTCCAACTCGAGCTAGTTAAAAATAACCTATACGAGATGGGAAAAGAAAGGGAGTAAGCAATAATGCTTAGTAAGTTCATCTGCATAAACTAATAATTTCTGATATTCATTGAGTAAACATAACCACGAAGTATTATAAAGAGTTTCTCTCACAAACCCTTGGTTACTTACTCAACCATTGTTGGAACTTACCCATTCAATCTCTTACCACATTCTTACCATGTCACAAGCCAACTGCTCGCGCTGAATAACATTCATTCTTGCACTGATCACTATTTAATCACATGAAACAACATATCGACCACTCTAGATAAATCGCTCATAATCTCTCAGTGGTTTCGCACTTAGTCGATGATTGAATCTCTAATAGGGTGGTATCGCACACAGCCCACCAGTTAGTTATACTCATGGTGTTTTCGCACTTAGCACACCAATCATTTATAAGCGATGGTATCGTACATAGCCTATCGATTATTAGTTAATCCGGTGGTAACGCACACAGCCCACCGATAATAATATAGTAGATAGTATCGCACACAGCCCATCATTACCATCAATAAGACATCCACCCAGCCACTTTCCTCAATATCGCAACCACATAGTCGATTCACACAGCTATTTCACACATAGTTAGTCTACATAGTCAATACTAACTCACACAGTCAATATCTCGGTGGTTTCGCACTTAGCATACCACTATCGATTAACGAGATGTTATCGCACTTAGCTTACCATCTAGCATTATCACAACACATGCACAACTCTACCACGTTTACTCTACTTGAACCACATAGGTTCTCAATCAATATCTATCATACATCCAATATCAAATTTTACTACATTCATCCCCCTCAGGAGTTTATCATATATTGAATTCATCTCAATACAGTTCTAAGCCATACTTGTTTTTCTCGTAGTACAACCCTATACATTAAACATATCCATTGAATCATTCAAATTATTAAATAACTCTCTTGAGTCTCATACACATAATTCTCATTGACATCTTACCCTAATAGGGTCTTACATACATTAATATGTCGATTCCATGTCCTTGACATGGTCTTATACGAATTCTTACACCGAGGCCATATTCCAATACGGTCTTACTGGAGACTTTAACCATCGTCATACCATGCTATATACTTTTACCATTACTCTAAATTCAATTCCATTGACATCTCACCAAAAATATTTCATACATTCATTGTAACATCCTGAATAATTGGGTCTGTGCATTTTATGTGTTTGGATGCTTAAAATATTAATTTGAGAATTTGAGGTACAATTGGGGCTCAAATTGTGCTGAGGCCTTGTTTTAAATATTTTGCTTAGACACTCTAAGGGTTTAAATTGAAGTTGTAGTAGTTTAATTGACATATTGGGCTCGTGGCCCAGCAGCTAGGGGCACAATAAGGTGAGCTATAAGTGGCGTCACTAGTGCATGAGGAAGGCCCAAATTTTTGGTTGCTTGAAGCCCAAGTTATAGGGCTAGATTTCGGCACTTAATTGAGTAAGGGGGACGGCACAAGGCTATTTTTTTTTTGGGAATCATATTATATTTATTTCATGTGGATAATAAGCAGATAAAGGCTATTATTTAGGGATTTAGTCTTTAAGGATAATAAGCAGATAAAGGCTATTTTTGAGGAGATAATGATTAAGATAAGGGAAAAGGGATAGGAGCTATCATGTGTGGCAGTGTTGGCGAAAAATCAATCTTTGCTAAAGGAGGAATCGGTTTTCTATATAAAGAGGGGGTGTGCTGAAATTTTGAAGCCTCTCTTTTATTTTCTTTTCTCATCTTCTTCCTCTCAAAAGCCGAAAACCACCATCTTCTTCACCATTTCTTCCTCTCTAAAATTTCCTGGTTGGCCGAATCTTTTAACCTCTATTGTTATTCTTCTTTTAATCCCTAAAAGCCGAAATCACATCTCTATTATTCTATTCTTCTCCTTAATATTCATTGGCCGAATCTCTCTTAGCCATCTCTTCAATTCGTACATCTTCTAAAAGCCGAAATTCTTAGATCTCACTTCCTGAAGTTGCCGAATTCTCTTCAAAGGAGTTTGCTTGTGCCGAATCTTGAAGGAAACAATAGGTAAGTATTGATTTCGGGATTTCAATGTTCTTCTGGCTTTTCAAAAGTCCTTAGTCGAATGGCTATTAGAAACTAATCTCTTATTTCACTCTTCTTTTCGGCATTCCGGTATTTGAAGAATGAGGCCAATCGCATAGATCTCTAAGTTATAGAATCGTGCTACTTTCGGGATTTCAAGGTAAGAGGATTTGTTTATTTATATATATAAAATCGGGTAGAATACTAACCATGGCCGAATATAGGAGAGGCCTATTTTCGCAATTGTTCCGGCTTTTAAGCAAGGCTATAGATTGAGGATAATAGATCCAGATAGCAAGGACATCGACTAAGAATATTGGATTTTGCAATATCAGGTGTGTAATTCTCCACACCATCTAGATCTGTTTGATTAGTATATAATTATAAGTCTTATATGTTTTGTTAAATGCCGAAATCCCGGCATAATGACGAAAACCCAAAGAGGGTAAAAGCAAATCACCAGGTTAGTGAATGCTCTGATTAAATGATTTAAGAATATTGATTATATGTGATTGCATGGGTTGGGTTGATGAAAGGAGGAAGTTATATGTTATAGCGATTTTTACCGTGATCTGTTGTAGCGGTTCCTTCGTGATCTGTTGTAGCGGCTTACGTCGTGATCATTGTAGTGGCTACGGCCATGATCGATGATGAGCGACACGATCGCCATCAATGCGTGTAGCGGTGTGGGTTGATTGTAGAAATCCCAAATGGTGTGAATGGTGATGCGGGCGTGTAGCGGATGGACACCTAGGATATGGGTTGGGCTTTGCATATTATTTTTGTTACTTATATTTTGATTATTCTATTTTATGGGGCTAAAGCCCAAATATAATGGTGCATGAGGGTTGCACACTGAGTCTCGCGACTCACCCTTTAATTTTAACCATCTCAGGTGACACTTAAGGCATCGGACCGGGCTGGAGAGGAGAGCAAGGTGGCCATGCGACAAAGCTTTGAGAATTCAGCAAAAAGACTTAGTCTAATTTTTTTTTATTTTCATTTAATTAATGTGTTCAAATTTCCTTGTAATAAGGCCATGGGCCACTAGACTATTATTTATGTTTTTGGGTTTAAGTTGGGTTTAATTCTTAGACATTTTTATTTTTATGATTAAAATTAAGCTAAGACATGTACAAGGTTTCTTTTTTTTTTTTGGATTTTAATTAAAATTCATCAAGGCAATTTATAGCTTTATATCTTATATGACTTAATAAATTATTAAGTTTTCGGTATTAATGATTAAACCCAGAGATCGTTTTCCAAAATGCAACATGTTTTGCAAAATCACTCAAGTGACATACCAAATCCGGTTGTAGTGTTTGGGCCGGGTTTGGGGCGTTACAAATTGGTACAGAGCCCGGTTCAAAACTCGGCTCTGGGGGTTTTTTTTTGGGCTCAAAACGTTTTCTAAAGTTGGGTTTTCGAAACATGCATGTTTATACAGGTCTGTTAGCTCAGCGTGGCACCTGCGTCTCCGGGCCAAGTCCGCCAGGTAAGTATTCTGAACCATTGTGTGATATAATTTATGTGGGCTTGATGGGCTTTATGGGACGTAGATTAGTTAGATTAGAACTTGATGGACTTTAGGCCTAGCTGAAACAACTCTTAAAATCTCATAAGACTTAACTTCACTAAACAAACCCGTGAGCGAGCCATAAGGCTGAGGTGTGGTAACAGCATACGCATGTCTAGGATTGGATTCGGAAGAGCACGGTATTTAAGCGATCCTAGTGACTCACCTCCTCTTCACATGGAATCCTACAGTGCGTAGTGACTGTTCACCTTAGCCAAGTTAGGGTGTGGCAATGGGCATACGCATGTCTAGGAGTGGATTCGGGAGAGCTTGGTACTTAAGCAGTCCTAGCGACTCACCTCCTCTTCACTAGAATCCTACCTGTGCGTGGTGACTATTCACCCTAGTTACGAGGACTTGTTGATGGGCTAAACCTTATAATTAAAACCCAAAAGGGACTAGCCACCCTAGTTTGAAAAAAAAGAAAGAAAATTTCTCAAGTTTTGCAAAATTTTCAAAATACGTTTGATTTGTGAAAACTACCAACCAAACCATGAATTTGTAAAATACCTATGTTTTGAAAATTTACAGAAAATCTCATGTTTATAAGAGTAACCCTGGACCATGAAACTAGATTTTTCCCAAAGGACCTGTTTGAAAAAAAAAACAACAACAACATCGAAATATCCCTGGTTAGAAAAAATTCCCAACCTACCCTCGTTTTGTCAAATGACCAAAATACCCCTGGTTTGTACAATTACCAAATTACCCTTGATTTGCAAAATTACTAAATTGCCCGAATTTCAAAATTACCGAAATACCCCCAGATTTCAAAATTACCAAAATACCCCCGAATTGTAAAATTACTAGAATACCCTCACTTCACGAAATCAACAAGGAACTTTATTATGAAAAATTATGAAAATACCCACAGTAGGATGAAATTACTTAAAATACCATCTGGGTAGTGAATCAACAAAAACACCTTTACGTGAAGAATGTAAGTGCTTGGATGATTTTTGTATGATGTATGTGTTTTATTTTAGTTAGAGGTTACAAACTTGAGACAGTATTGTGAATGCGAATTCGAAAGAACCACTCTTAAAACTATTATTCATAAGACTGTTAGTGGTTAACTAGTGAAAGAAAACTAATAATCCATAAAATTCTTAATCGATAAACGCCAATCGGAGGAATGAGTTCAAGGGGTCGAGGCGTCCGCCGCGTGGGCGCGCGGTAGGGGTAGAATGATCGCGCCCGAGCCGTGGGAGTCAGCCACGTCGAAAGCGAGATGCCGAATCCGATCAGTAGAAGGAGAATTTCGGGATGAGGCGCCCGAAGATGATGCTATGTCTCGAGCGATGTTGAGGGTTTTAGAGAGGGTTGCTGGAGTAGGCATGGGCACGGGAGCCCGAAATCATGCATCGAGCGGCTTAAGGCCAATGGGGCGAAGTGTTTAGGGAGTTTACGGTGTAGCCCCTAACACGCTTGAGTATTGGATGGAAGCGATCGAGCGCATAATGGATGACTTAGACTTCACGGTAGAGGAAAAGTTGAAAGGGTCGTGTCTCTTCTTCGAGAAGAGGCCTATCGATGGTGGCTCACGGTGAAAGAGAGGCATCGTCGCAGATCGTATTGGTCGGGATTTCTTTAAGGAATCATTTCAAGGGAAGTATGTTGGGGCCATTACTACGTGGATGCACAGAGGAAGGCATTCCAGAATGCAGTGCGAGGAAGTAAGTCCGTGGGTGAGTGCGAGGCGAGTTTCTACGCTTGAGCCGCTACGCTCGGGAATGGTAGCAACGGAGTATGAACGTTGTGTACGGTTCGAGGATGGGTTGCGGAATGAGTTAAGGGTTCTAATAGCACCACAACGGGAGAGAGTTTTTGCTGTTTTGGTAGATAAGGTTAAAATAGCTGAGGAAGTGAAACGGGTCGAGAGACAAGAAAGGGATAAGGATAGGAGTAAGAGTAAGAGAAGTTTTGAGCGATCGGGGAGCATCCGGGAATTATCGAAAAAGACCTAGGGTCGATGGGCGGCTCGTGCTCGACGGGTCGAGAATCGAGCATGTCCTACATGTGGGAGGATGCATTATGGGGAGTGCAGAATGAAAACTGGTGGATGCTTTAGGTGTGGATCCACAGGACATATGATTAATGAATAATTGGGTCTGTGCATTTTATGTGTTTGGATGCTTAAAATATTAATTTGAGAATTTGAGGTACAATTGGGGCTCAAATTGGGCTGAGGCCTTGTTTTAAATATTTTGCTTAGACACTCTAAGGGCTTAAATTGAAGTTGTAGTAGTTTAATTGACATATTGGGCTCGTGGCCCAGTGAGCTAGAGGGCACAGATGGGGTGAGCTATAAGTGGCGTCACTAGTGCATGAGGAAGGCCCAAATTTTTGGTTGCTTGAAGCCCAAGTTATAGGGTTAGATTTCGGCACTTAATTGAGTAAGGGGGGGACGGCACAAGGCTATTTTTTTTGGGAATCTTATTATATTTATTTCATGTGGATAATAAGTAGATAAAGGCTATTATTTAGGGATTTAGTCTTTAAGAATAATAAGCAGATAAAGGCTATTTTTGAGGAGATAACAGATTAAGATAAAGGAAAAGGGATAGGAGCTATCATGTGTGGCAGTGTTGGCCGAAAATCAATCTCTGCTAAAGGGAGGAATCGGTTTTCTATATAAAGAGGGGGTGTGCTGAAATTTTGAAGCCTCTCTTTTATTTTCTTTTCTCATCTTCTTCCTCTCAAAAGCCGAAAACCACCATATTCTTCACCCTTTCTTCCTCTCTAAAATTTCCTGGTTGGTCGAATCTTTTAACCTCTATTTTTATTCTTCTTTTAATCCCTAAAAGCCGAAATCACATCTCTATTATTCTATTCTTCTCCTTAATATTCATTGGCCGAATCTCTCTTAGCCATCTCTTCAATTCGTACATCTTCTAAAAGCCAAATTCTTAGATCTCACTTCACGAAGTTGCCGAATTCTCTTCAAAGGAGTTTGCTTGTGCCGAATCTTGAAGGAAACAATAGGTAAGTATTGATTTCGGGATTTCAATGTTCTTCCGGCTTTTCAAAAGTCCTTAGTCGAATGGCTATTAGAAACTAATCTCTTATTTCACTCTTCTTTCTGGCATTCCGGGTTTGAAGAAGGAGGCCAATCGCATAGATCTCTAAGTTATAGAATCGTGTTACTTTAGATTTCAAGGTAAGAGGATTTGTTTATTTATATATATAAAATCGGGTAGAATACTAACCATGGCCGAATATAGGAGAGGCCTATTTTCGCAATTGTTCCGGCTTTTAAGCAAGGCTATAGATTGAGGATAATAGATCCAGATAGCAAGGACATCGACTAAGAATATTAGATTTCGCAATGTCGGTGTGTAATTCTCCACACCATCTAGATCTGTTTGATTAGTATATAATTATAAGTCTTGTATGTTTTGTTAAATGCCAAAATCCGGCATAATGACGAAACTCAAAGAGGGTAAAAGCAAATCACCAAAGTTAGTGAATGCTCTGATTAAATTATTTAAGAATATTGATTATATGTGATTGCATGGGTTGGGTTGATGAAAGGAGGAAGTTATATGTTGTAGCGGTTTTTACCGTGATCTGTTGTATGCGGTTCCTTCACCGTGATCTGTTGTAGCGACTTGCCGTGATCATGTGAGTGTGGGTTGATTGTAGAAATCCCCAATGGTGTGAATGGTGATGTGCGGGGCGTGTAGCGGATGGACACCTAGGATATGGGTTGGGCTTTGCATATTATTTTTGTTACTTATATTTTGATTATTCTATTTTATGGGGCTAAAGCCCAAATCTAATGGTGCATGAGGGTTGCACACTGAGTCTCGTGACTCACCCTTTAATTTTAACCATCTCAGGTGACACTTAGGGCATCGGATCGGGCTGGAGAGGAGAGCAAGGTGGCCATGCGACAGAGCTTTGAGAATTCAGCAAAAAGACTTAGTCTAATTTTTTTTTATTTTCATTTAATTAATGGGTTCAAATTTCCTTGTAATAAGGCCATGGGCCACTAGACTATTATTTATGTTTTTGGGTTTAAGTTGGGTTTAATTCTTAGACATTTTTATTTTTATGATTAAAATTAAGCTAAGACATGTACAAGGTTTCTTTTTTTTTGGATTTTAATTAAAATTCATCAAGGAAATTTATAACTTTATATCTTATATGACTTAATAAATTATTAAGTTTTCGGTATTAATGATTAAACCCAGAGATCGTTTTCCAAAATGCAACATGTTTTGCAAAATCACTCAAGTGACATACCAGATCCGGTTGTAGTGTTTGGGTCTGGTTTGGGGTGTTACATTCATATAGTAAACCTACATTCCATTCAACATTGGAATATTAAATTAACTTATACGTAATTGCAACATGAACTTACCTCGATGTCGAAAGAGCCGAAAAGGACTATTTGCCCACATCTCTCTTTTCATCCGTTCTAGGTCTGAAACTCATTTTCTTTGATCTAGAACAATGAAATATACTGATATATTCATTTATAAATCATAATATACCATAATACACCCTTTAGGCAAAAATGACTATTTTGCCCCTACACTTTGGCAAAATTATGATTTTGCCCCTAGGCTCGAAAATAAATTTTTATCACATTTTCTTGTTAATCAAGCCTAGCTGAACATTTAATCCTCTTATAATAATCTACAATTCCAACTATTTCATGCCTTAATGAACAATTTACAACTTTTGCATTTTAGCCCAAATTAGGTGTTTTCATGACAACACCTTTCACAAAAGTTGTTTATCAACATCCTAACATTCATTTTCTTCCATAAAAACTCAGCTAACAACTTAAAATCTCTCATGGAAAATCTCTAAACTTTTTACCATAATGCAAACTAGTCCCCTCTTTAGAAAGCTTAAGCTTTGGGGATCACAAAAGTACAATTTTCTTCAAGAAATACCATCAAAATCACTTACTTGAGGAGGAGAAGTGTTGCTGAAATTTTGAGCTTCAAACACCCCTTGTTTGCTGCAACTTTCGGTGGAGAAGAAGAGAGAAAAAGATGATATCTTTTTCCTTTCTTTATTTTATTATAAAACACCCTTTCAACCCACCAACTTTGACCAAAATTAAAAACTCTTGTCCCCTCTTGTCTACATGGCCGGCCATCATATCCAAGATGGTCTAATTACCCTTTAAAATCCTCCAATTAATGTTTCATGGCTATTTGGTACCTTTAGCCTATAGAATGGAACTTTTGCACTTTATGCAATTTAGTCCTTTTTCACAATTTAGCTAGAAATTGCTAAAATTAAGGCACCAAAATTTTCATGCATCCTTATAAATATGTTATAACACATAACATATCACGAAAATAATTTTCTCTAACCTCGATTTAGTGATTCCGAGATCACTGTTCCGACTAGCCCCTAAATCGGGCCATTACAATTCTCTCCCCTTAGGGATTTTCGTCCTCGAAAATCTTATTAGAAGGAGTTATCACCAACATTCTAAAAATGTTTCCATCAACTCTTCAAAATCACAAATCCATTTATCCTCAAGTTTCTCTTACCAATAACTCTTTAGCTGTGATACATAAAGTCGAAACGTATCTTGAGACCTAGGTCATTCTTCCTCCGGGGTATATACTCAGTAATCCACTAATTTGGAATTCTTTATATGTCCAAATAATCGTTCGGATCCTTACTGGTTGATTCACTACAATTTGAATGACATTTCCCTTTCTTGGGAATTTGTCAAATCAAATCTGAAATTTATAAGGTTTCATCACACTTTCTCATTAAAGCATTTACCGGCTATAGAAATCTTGACTTGTACGTTTTGGAAACTCAGCTTTTTTTAGTGGTAACTACCTCTGACCATAAACTCAATCATGTCTTGAAATGTACCTTATTGTAAAAAAAACATTTATGCACATAACTACATGTCCTTATTCTTGCATTAGTAGATATGCTACTACTAAATCTCATACTAAAACTTCTGCATACGTTCTGAATTCATCATCATTTCAATTCTATCTCACTTCTGAACCCTTTTGTTCCGAAAGGAAGACTCATTCTAGTCATTAACCTTGCCGAAACTAGGATATTACTAGCTACGATCAACCGAGTAACTAACTCGCATTGTCTAACATGGATCATTTGTTCAGACATCTGTACTATGTCTACTGTCCGAAAGTATTACAATAACCATACTTGTCATCGTATTAGCTCTAGCCGTTTCACTATTTCATTCTCAAAATCTTCTGTAGCATATGATACTCTTTCATCATTAGAAATTCAGAAAATACACATCGACGATCCCATGGATCAATACATAATACCTAACTCATAACACAGACACAAAAGTGTTCGTCTCTAGATCACCAACCTGCCAACTCTTCCTCTCGATTCAAATCGAACTCGATGCTTAACTTTCAATTAGTAGTTCCCTTTATAACTTTCAACTCAACCATCACGGTTTGAACCTTTCTATGAGCATATCTTTGTATCTTGCTCTCTACTCACGAACACACAGAAATTTATTCTCTTTATTGGTTCATGCGTGAATATACATAGAACTCGAATCATATCTCAATACATTAATCTATTCTTTTCTCCACACTGAAAACATCTTTCCAGCACACTCTCATCTGAGTTTCTCCTGCTATGCTAATCTAAAACCTTTACTATTGTTATATCTCACGATAGCAGGGACATCTCTGTCGGATTCATTAACTCTATTCGGCTTGCCGAAAACTCATCACACAGCGTGAAACTCATGCTTTCACTCCTTATACCTGAATCGTCACTAACTTCCTCCTCAAGTACCCGAATAAGGTTACGAGGAGTTAAAGGAATGTCAATTTCAATTAACTAAATCGACAACCGTTTTTTCTGATTACACAATCAGCTAACATTCTCACACGATCTCGATTCGTGAGATAAACAACTACATCGCCCCTAAAAGGCAAAAGATATTAACACGTAACACTTAGAGAGAGATCATTAAGACCCATACAACTATGGTTATCATAATCGAACACTCTCACAATTTAAACGTTGTTTCTTTAACCATTTCCATCCTCAAAACTCCTTAACAATTCCTTTTATTAATGAACATCAATTTAAGAAGATCTTGATAATTATAAACCTTAGGCTTCCTACTCATTTGAGTCAAATAGCCTAGGCTAACTTTTTCTTTGCTCTTAACATTGTATAATCAATACAATCGTTAAAGCATTCAGACATACTTTCTTACAATTGCTTTTATTAAGCACATACCGTGCCACACTCTATACTCATCTATTTGACCCATTGATTACTAAGGATAGTCAAAGACGCATAGTCATCGTCATTCACGTAGGTACGAAACCAATGCTACATCCCTGAGGTGGTCTTATATGGACTTCTACATCAAGTATCGATGCCATATTCTGAACATGGTCTTACACGATTCTCATATTCATTACCGATGCCATATTACAAATATGGTTTTATACGGAACTTCAACTCGGTACCGAGGCCATGCCTCGAACATGGTCTCATACGGGACCTTATCTATTTCATATCTCATTGATAGCCTTTTCATTATAGTCCCCTAGGACTTCAACCTCATGTTCAACAACGATTACTCTATCTAATAGAGTATCATGTATCAATGTGATACAAAACATTCTTAAAGTGCTAACATAAATACTGCATTAATCACATGTAAACTTACTCAATTTAACTCTACTTTCTCTTACAATCACTTATCAATTAATGAATGTTGTACGGGTTTGAGTACGTCGTCTACCCGATTGTCATAGTCCAACTATGGTCTTACTCGTATCACGATAGCATAGTCTAGCTACTTCTTTATATGTCATCACGATGCCATAGCCTCGCTATGGTCTTACATGAAATCTCATACCAATTCCAATGCCATATCCCTGATACGGTCTTACATGGAACGCATGTCAATGTCGATTCCATATCCCAGATATGGTCTTATACCAGCTCTTGTCTTAATGTCGATGCCATGTTCCAAACATGGTCTTACACTGGCACTCATAATACAGTCGATGCCATGTTCCAAACATGGTCTTACATCGACCCTCATAATACTGTCGATGCCATGTTCAAAACATGGTCTTACATCGACCTCATAATACGGTCGATGCCATGTTCCAAACATGGTCTTACACCGACCTTCTCATTGCCATGGTCCAACCATGGTCTTATTCATCTTTTTATCGTTGAACGACCGTACTCATATCCTGCATTCTACTAAATCAAACTTTTCAGTTTTTAATCATGTGAACATATTTATCATAAATAATGGCATCACAAATCGCAAGTGCTTACTTACTCTTACTGCTTTTCACATACATCATTCCACTTACTAGTCTCATGCTTGTAAGGTAAACAAAGTACCTGTAACACTTGATCACATAGATCAGTATGCTTTACTATAATAAACATAATCTCAGCATCATCATTCATAACATGAATTATACTTGTTAATCAGCCTTAACTAGCATGACATAATATCAACTTTACTACTAACTTTCTTGCCATCTCATTTAAGCTTTACTCTTTTGCCCAATGAATTATTATGAATAACCGAGGATACTAAATCTCGTTCCACATAACTTGATGCCAAAGCCATATCCTAGATAAGGTCTTACATGGAATATCTCTTCTTGAATCAATGCCAAGCTTACCTTGGACTTACATGATAACTTGCTCAATTTTCGATGCCATGCCCTGGCTTGGTTTTATACGGACTTTCTTCTCTCAAGTGGTAGATTGAGTATCCTAGAAAATTCATCTTCAAATCGAAACTTACTAATACTTAATCTCATTGATTTCTTTGTTTATCAGATCATTGAACATTTTCATAGAAATAATGTACACATAGCAACATCACAAGCCGTTCAACGAAATATTCATTAAACTTGAAAATCATACAAACTTACTGAAATTAGCTCGGTTGGGAATCGTCTCTATCTTAACAAAACAATTTCGTTAGAGCCGGGAGATATCACACTATCACGGTCCACATATGGCATGTATAGCTAGACTCTTACTCATGCTAGGTTAGTCCTAGAACCGACTAAATCGTCGCTCTGATACCATTAAATGTAACACCCCTTACTCGGATTCTATGCCGAGAACCAGGCCCGAGGTGTTACCGAACTCAAACCACTTGATCGCCACATAGGCTCAACGTAATTACTCTCTATACCATCCGCCTCGACTTACGAGACCTCACTCATACATACGAAGGCTCTCGAGACTAATCCGGAACTTTTTCCAACCTTAAAATTTTTCTCTTCCAGACAGGTCTTACACGCCCGTGCAAGATTTGACACGCCCGTGCATTGGCACACACGCCCATGTCCCCAGACCGTGCCTAAAAACCCAGTATTCTACCAATTTGCCCACGGTTAAGGCACACGCCCATGCATTTTGGGAACACGCCCGTGTACCCTATCACACGTCCGTGCCTTTCACCCGTGGTCGACACTGACTAATCACACATGATTTTAACACGCCCGTGGGCCTAAACCGTGTGCCATACCTTAGTATTCTGACTTATTCAAAGACGGCGGCAAAGACGCGCCGCGTGTGCTTTAACCGTGTGACCATTCAAATTCTAATTTCAAGGTGCAGACTCCACACGGCCAGGGCACACGCCTATGGCTTGATCGTGTGTCTCACACGGCCTAGACACACGTTCGTGTGTCTACCCGTGTGGACCAGAACAAGGCCGTTTGCCAAGATCTTTGCACTCATATAGCTTACACAACTTATACTCATCCATCCCATTCATAATTACTCACGTTAAAATGCCATCCCACATAGATAAATACATCTTTTCATAAAACATAATAACCAACAACTATGGCATTATACAATTATCCCATAACTCATTTTGGCCAACACATTTGGCACAATAACAATGACTTAATCAACCTTAAATTCTAGCCCTATACATGCCATGACTCATAAGGACTTGATACCTCATACCAAGTGTCTGCTCGATAGTGTGAAAAAATCTCCGGCGGCCTCCAACTTGAGCTAGTTAAAAATAACCTATACGAGATGGGAAAAGAAAGGGAATAAGCAATAATGCTTAGTAAGTTCATCTGCATAAACTAATAATTTCTGATATTCATTGAGTAAACATAACCACGAAGTATTATAAAGAGTTTCTCTCAAAAACCCTTGGTTACTTACTCAACCATTGTTGGAACTTACCCATTCAATCTCTTACCACATTCTTACCATGTCACAAGCCAACTGCTCGCGCTGAATAACATTCATTCTTTCACTGATCACTATTTAATCACATGAAACAACATATCGACCACTCTAGATAAATCGCTCATAATCTCTCAGTGGTTTCGCACTTAGCCCATGATTGAATCTCTAATATGGTGGTATCGCACACAGCCCACCAGTTAGTTATACTCATAGTGTTTTCGCACTTAGCACACCAATCATTTATAAGCGATGGTATCGCACATAGCCCATCGATTATTAGTTAACCCGATGGTAACGCACACAGCCCACCGATAATAATATAGTAGACAGTATCGCACACAGCCCATCATTACCATCAATAAGACATCCACCCAGCCACTTTCCTCAATACCGCAACCACATAGTCGATTCACACAAATTATTTCACACATAGTTAGTCCATACAACAATACTAACTCACACACGCGATCAATATCTCGTGGGTTTCGCACTTAGCATACCACTATCGATTAACGAGATGTTATCGCACTTAGCTTACCATCTAGCATTATCACAACACATGCACAACTCTACCACGTTTACTCTACTTGAACCACATAGGTTCTCAATCAATATCTATCATACATCCAATATCAAATTCTACTACATTCATCCCCCTCAGGAGTTTATCATATATTGAATTCATCTCAATACAGTTCTAACCCATACTTGTTTTTCTCGTAGTACAACCCCATACATTAAACATATCCATTGAATCATTCAAATTATTAAATAACTCTCTTGAGTCTCATACACATAATTCTCATTGACATCTTACCCTAATAGAGTCTTACATACATTAATATGTCGATGCCATGTCCTTGATATGGTCTTATACGAATTCTTACACCGAGGCCATATTCCAATATGGTCTTACTGGAGACTTTAACCATCGTCATACCATGCTATATACTTTTACCATTACTCTAAATTCAATTCCATTGACATCTCACCAAAAATATTTCATACATTCATATAGTAAACCTACATTCCATTCAACATTGGAATATTAAATTAACTCATACGTAATTGCAACATTCGCACATGAACTTACCTCGATGTCGAAAGAGCCGAAAAAGACTATTTGCCCACATCTCTCTTTTCATCCGTTCTAGGTCCGAAACTCATTTTCTTTGATCTAGAACAATGAAATATACTGATTTATTCATTTATAAATCATAATATACCATAATACACCCTTTAGGAAAAAATGACTATTTTGCCCCTACACTTTGGCAAAATCTGGCAAAATTACGATTTTGCCCCTAGGCTCGTAAATAAATTTTTATCACATTTTCTTGTTAATCAAGCCTAGCTAAACATTTAATCCTCTTATAACAATCCACAATTTCAACTATTTCATGCCTTAATGAACAATTTACAACTTTTGCATTTTAGCCCAAATTAGGTGTTTTCATGACAACACCTTTCACAAAAGTTGTTTATCAACATCCTAACATTCATTTTCTTCCATAAAAACTCAGCTAACAACTTAAAATCTCTCATGGCAAATCTCTAAACTTTTTACCATAATGCAAACTAGTCCCCTTTTTAGAAAGCTTAAGCTTTAGGGATTACAAAAGTACAATTTTCTTCAAGAAATACCATCAAAATCACTTACTTGAGGAGGAGAAGTGTTTCTGAAATTTTGAGCTTCAAACACCCCTTGTTTGCTGCACTGGAGAAGAAGAGAGAAAAAGATGATATCTTTTTCCTTTCTTTATTTTATTATAAAACACCCTTTCAACCCACCAACTTTGACCAAAATTAAAAACTCTTGTCCCCTCTTGTCTACATGGCCGGCCATCATATCCAAGATGGTTTAATTGCCCTTTAAAATCCTCCAATTAATGTTTCATGGCTATTTGGTACCTTTAGCCTATAGAATGGAACTTTTGCACTTTATGCGATTTAGTCCTTTTTCACAATTTAGCTAGAAATTGCTAAAATTAAGGCACCAAAATTTTCATGCATCCTTATAAATATGTTATAACACATAACATATCACGAAAATAATTTTCTCTAACCTCGATTTAGTGATTCCGAGATCACTGTTCCGACTAGCCCCTAAATCGGGCCGTTACAAATATGTTCTTACATATATATATATAATTACAAACTTGTGAAGTGGTGTGATTAGAAAGAAATGTGTATATATGGTAATGAGCAATGTTTGAATGGTTTAATTATGTATTTATTTATTCATTTGGTAAGTTTAAGTTTCCTTTATATGAGCTTACTAATCATTAGTTGTTTATATAGTTGCTTTCTTTGTCTTGTAGATCGTCAAAAAGCTCAATAGGTTGGAATCACGTCGGAGCACGATCACACTATCCAGACGTCATTTTGGTAGTTTTTAGTTGTTTTGGCAAGTGTTTATAAATGACATGTATAGGGTTTAAGTGTAAAAGGGCTTGATGTTAATGTGTCCATTTGGTATGTTTTGAGATATGCTAAGCTTAAGTATGCTTTAATGTTCTTACTTGAAAGTTGTAAATAATGGTGTAAATAGTTGTGTTATTGAACACTTATGCATGTCATATGACTATAGGCAAATCATGGTTGAATCATATATACATATATGTGAAATGATTTTGGTATATTTGTTTATGTTTAAAGAAAGAACTTGAGTTGTTGGTATGATAGATTTTGGTGTATGTGTGTGGTGCCTTTTGATGACATATTGGGTAGACATAGGATGGATGAATATTTGGCATGTTTTCGGTGTTTTGAATGTCCTTTTAACCATGTGAAATAGGCTAGATATGGTGTGTTTGGTGTGCAAGAATTTAGGCTTGATTTGGCTTGTATGAGGGGCAACTTGTGCAGCACAAAGCCTGAGACAGGGGCTGTCACACGGTCGTGTGCCACACGCAACCACCCTACACAGTCGTGTGTCATTATTATTTTAGGTGCATGTTTTACACGGTCTGAGACACGACCGTATGTCTCAAGTCCATATGTGATACGACCTCACACACAACCTGCGACACGGTCGCGTGGCCATATTTCGAATGCACACATGACTTGGCACACGGTCTGCGACACGGCTATGTGGCTCTATTTCGAATACCCACACGGGCTGGGACACAGTCGTGTGTCCATATTTTGAATGTCCATACAATCTGGGCTATCTCACACGGCCTAGACACAAGGTCGTGTGACCCCCTGTTTCCAAAATTTTCAAGTTTTTCCAAAACTTTCTATTTTATTTCAAATTGATCCATGAATGTTCCCAACCCATAATTAGGGCCCCGTAGGCTCGATTTACCCTTGGACATAGATCCAATTTTTCAATTTTTTTGATTCCTTAGAGTTCGTTTTGCCCGTTCCTAGTGGTATCAAGATGCCACTATGATGAGATATCTTATCTCTTTCTCCGAGAAAATAGATATTACCCGAAAAAAAATTCAGTTCAATCCTTTTTTTTTTCTCTCTAGTCGGACCAATCTGCCCATTTGGCTTCTTGTATTTAAAGTGGTTTGGGTATCTACTCCAATGATACTATTGTTCCGTACCATTATGGAAGAAGATTCAGATAAAATATACACTTCCTTGGGAATGAAAAGAATCAATCTACTTTCATTTGGTCTTTTGGCTTAACCTTTTTAACTCCTCGATACTCAATCACATCCTCCCTTTTGACGATTGAATGCGCCCCTAGAGTCCCATATTTAGTAATTCCTGAACTTTTTCTTCTGTATCGAGGATCGTAAAAAAAAGAAGCAATAATACTTTTTCTATGGAAAATACCATTTATGGGTGTTTCCATCAAGATACCGGAATGGGAATGCAACATTAGTTCTTTCTCTTGGTCTTGAATAAATTGAAATGGAATAATAAATCTATTTCTTCGTCTCTTTACCAATAAATCAACATTCTCATTGAGAATAGCAGAATATATGAAATCACAATGCCCAATAACTATTATTCGATTCAATTCTGAATAACCGTAAATCCTATCTTCCTTTTTATCTGAAAAATCCGAACTAAATAAGTTATGTCTCACTTGATCATTATTCGCTGAGAATCTAGAAATATATCTTCGTTCGGCAAAAAGATAATGAATGTTTATTTGATCTTGATCCTTGTGGAGCGAACTACATTGAATTTGTACAAACCCCCTGATAATATCCAAAAATGGCTAGTTTTTGGTAAGAGATGGACATTACTATATGTAAATTTGGGTGAATGGTACACATCGGTACTCCAGTGCATTTTCCCTTGGAACAGAATAAATATGTTTTCGAACCCTCTCCTTCAAATTTAAAGTGTATGTTCCCGCGCGAATCTCAGCAATCACTTGTTCTGATTTTACAAATTGATCGTTTTGAACTAAAAGAAAACTTTTTGGTGGAATAGTCACCTTATTTATAATATCTTCGATCTAAATAATTACATACAAGTCCAGATAACATAAAAAAGCAGGATGTTAGTGACGTGTGCGTATAGGATGAACCAAATCTTCATTGAATTTGATTTTTTCATTAAAAGGGAAACTATCTCTCCAAGGATTGTGAAAGATGTTCCACTAGAAATATTCTTGTTATTGCTTCGAATCATATTCCCCAAATAGTGGATCCCACTCTAATTGCCCCGAATAAATTAAATACACGTATTAAGATACGAAGGCTTCTTATTCCACAACAACGAAAGCACTTTTTCACTCTTTCATAATTTTTGCTATATTTAAACTAAGTTATCAAATGTTAGTATTTAATTCATATGATTGTTTCTAATTTGAAGTTAAATGTTCTGTTTTGTGCAGTAATGCTCTGTAACCCTAATCCAGTGACGAGATGGGTTAGGGGGTTACAGCCACCAAGGGTGATCAAACAAAGAATAATGATTCTCTCGAAGCTATGGTCGTGGCTTTGAAGGAGAAAACTGAGGTCATGACGATAAAAATTGAAGAGCTTAAGGGAGAGCTTGTTGTGTGCAGAGTTGTTGTGGGAAATGGGATGTTGTCTTCAGTTCCTAAGCAACCTAGAATGAATGTCCCTAAGCTAGAAGATTTTAATGGGATGAGGTCCACAAAATATGTGGACAATTTTCTCTGGGGGATGGAACAATACTTCCATACGATGGGCATCGAGGATGATGCCACTAAGGTAAACACTGTTATAATTTATTTTATTCATGTCATTCTCTTATGGTGGAGTCGTAAGTCCACAGATGAGAAACGATGTGGGACTGCAATTGGATCTTAAGAGGAGTTCCAAAAGAAACTGAATAAGCAATTTTACCCACAGTATTCCGAGAAGGAGGCTTGGGCGAAGTTGCATCAGTTTACGCAACAAGTGTAACACCCCTAACCCCTCTCCATCGTCAAATTAGGGTCGCAGGCATTACTAACCAATCAGAACATTTAATTACATCATAAGCAGTAGTATAAGCTAACTAATATCGTCATAATATATAGGGGCATACCATGTCCATCCAATACTTGCACAGTAGTGTCTTATATAATCAAATAGTGCATCATGCTATGCAATGCTAAACTTGGTCTTCCACTGTCTACACTCTTATCACTATTTATCCTTTCTTGAATGCTAGAAGTTAGATACATAACAAGACTATTCTAATTATTAGCATCAGAGTATTGGTCCATACACCAACAATTATTACCTTCGATGATGTTAGTAGAATGCACTGAATTTAGGTTTACTAATTCATTCCAATTCAGAGTAAAAATTACTCTTACAGCCCCTATTTCGAGTCTACGGGACCCTAAAAATAGTTTAAAAATATGTAAGGACTAATTTGGAACAATTCTAAAAGTTTAAGGTCATTTTCAAAAATTCCTAAAAATAGGGGATACACGGCCGTGTGAAATGCCTCAAACCGTGTGACTCTCGAAGTTGGGACACACGACCGTGTCTCAGCCCGTGTAACTCATTGTCTTGGGTCACACGTCCGTGTCTTAGCCCGTGTGAAAACTACACATATACTATTTTTCAACACACCCGTGTGTGGCACATGGCCGTGTGGCTGACCCTGTGCACCTAAATGTACCTTAAAACTCAAGTTTACCATTTCATATTTACTTGGACACTAAGCAACTCAATTACCAGCCATCTAACCTATTCAAAACATGATTAAGCATGCTTAAAATGAGCCAAAACAATCCATTTTAAGTGCCTAACCAATGTACCCTTATTGGTACCACATTTTATATCATCAATACACTAGCAAAGCAATCAACCGTTCGAGCTTTCCTTCATACCAATTTTCCCATAATTGAACTAATATTTAGCTACTTTGGCTACCAAAATTTTAAGCTAAACACATACCAATCTATAAGCTAGGCTAACATACCAACATAGCCTCACCACAACCATATATACAATTAATCATCATTTTACTAGCAAACCAAAATATCAACATTTTATAAACAACATCAACAAAAGACTCCCTAGGTACATGCCATTAGAAAATAAGATATCACCACACTTGAGCTTGGGATTTTTTGTTTGATGTTGAGTCAGCGATTAGTCGAAAAGTACCTAGCCTGGGCATGGAAAACAAAACCGCACGCTGAGTATAACTCAATGGTATTTCTATAATTCAAACAATTTAAGCTTGATATGAATAGATAAGATATAATGATGCAATAAGTAATGTTGTAAAACATATGTATCAAATCAATAATGTCAATTTACTCCTTCTTTATTCACATTCAATAGAGTTCACAAATTTTGGCAGATGGCAATAATATTTCATATGTTCAAGCACATACCAATGGTATTCCATATATATATAGCATTTGGTAATCCAACTCATGCAATGGCATGATTCATGTTTTTGATCAATACTTGAATTCATTTCAAGATTCACATATCATTTCATCATTTCATATTTCATTTCTCATCTCATATTCATCTCTCAACTTTGCCATCACAATATCAAACATATAAATTTATCGTTTAATTTCCCCTATTAACATGACTCATACTCGAACGGGTACACAAATCCAACCAACACACTAGTTTGGCACCCAGTGCTTCATCGGATAAATTCGAAGTAATAATTGCACCCAGCGCTATATAAATTGACACCTAGTGTCTTATCAGTTAAACCGAAGCAAATTGGCACCCAGTGCCTCATCGACTCGAGGTCGAAGAAATCCCTGAGCTCTTCCTATCCTATGGCATGCCATCTATATTTGACTCAGCCCGATACAGTTAATAGGGTTTCATTTCACTTTTCAATACAACCAATGTCTCAATTTCACATATATACACATTATCACATATAGTCAATTCAATATTCATATAATCAACATATTTCATAATACACAAAATCAATCCCTTTCAAATCCACTATGAATCCAATTCAATCCCAAAGTAACAAAGTACTCACCTCAAATGCTTACCATATGCAAACAATTAAATATGCACCAATCTACTATTTAATTCGGATTATAGAAACACATACCGTGAATTCCGAGCTATTCTACGTCAATTTTATCCTTCCTCTTTTTACTCAAGGATTCCGGTATGACGTTAGCTACGGAATAAAACAATTAAAATACATTAATATTACACAACTCAATTTTACATTAAATTTCAAATTTTACACTATATTTGCTTAAACTTTAATTTAGTCCCTAAACCGGACTAGTTTTTAACCTTTACATTTAACTCTATATTTTTATAGTAATTTCACTCTAAACTAAATTTAGCTCCCTCTTTACCAATTTGACCCCTTAATTTTGATTTTTCTCAATTTAGTCCCTATTGCTCAAAATCAACAATTAATTTCACAATTTAGTCCTTTTTTTATTTCTAACTTAAAAATCTATCTATTTAATCTCTAATACTTAAACTATTCAACAATAGCAACATCTAAAATCTTAAAAAATACTAAAAATTACAACATGGGTTGGGTAGCCCTAAGTAACAGGATTCCAAAAATATGAAAATTACAAGAAAATGACTAAATTGCATTAACTAATTTGAGTTTGAACCCTAAGGTCCCTAGGCCGTGCGTTTTCATTTTTCTTTCTTTCTTTCTTTTTGCTTGCTATCATCTCTTTCAACTTTCTTATTATTCTTTTATTATTATTATTATTATTATTATTATTATTATTATTATTATTATTATTATTATAACTTAATACATAACATATATATATAATATACACATGCACATTCATTTAACCCATGGCCGGCCACCTATACACAACCATTTATTAAATGGTATAATTGCTACTTTAGCCCTTTTAGTTTATTTCAATCTATAATTCAATTTTTAACTCTTACACGATTTAGTCCCTGTACCTTAACAACTCTTAATTTCACGAAAATTACTTATCCAAAATTTAATTAACTATACAACTATAAAAATATTTACGAGTCTGATTTACGAGAACGGAGTCCCGAAAATACACTTTTCGACACCCTTGACTATCGAGTCGTTACAACAAGACTCTGTTCGAGAGTATGTCAGGACTTCAGTGAAAAGATTCTTCAAATCTCTTACTTGAGTGAGAAAGAAGCTTTCTACTAGTTTGAAAATGGGTTGAAACCTTGGGCGAAGCAAGAGTTGCGTCGACAAGGTATCACTAAGCTTATTATAGCCATGGCCGAGATGAAATCCTTTGTCGAACTTGGTCCGAGGAAAGACAAGTTCGAGTCTTTCAAGCTGAAAGAGACGGCTAATGATGGAGGAGACCATGATAAAAATGGTAATAATGGGAGACCACATAACAGGCAGTGGAAACCTAACAACAAACAAAATGGGCCAATAAAATGCTTCATTTGTGATGGTCTATATATAGTGAGGGACTGCCCAAAGAAATCTGCGTTTTCTGCCATCAAAGGAGATGATGAACCAGACAGAGCATCAATGAGGCTTGGTTCGATTGTGCCTTCTATCGAAGCCAAGAGGGTCAGAGAGAATGAGAAGAAGCTAGTGAAGTGCTTCTTATGTTGTGGTTCACATAGAATGCGAGAATGTCCAGAGCGATCCAAGATATCCACGTTCAAAAAAGAGGAACTGGAGCCAGAGAGTTGAGGCATTAAAACTTGGGTCAATGATACTCAATTCTACGAAAGCAAAGAAGAATCGCAAGTACAAAGGGTTGATGTTTGTGGACATCAACATCACAGGCTGAAGGAGAAGTGCTCTTGTCGATACGAGGGCATCTGATTTGTTCATATTAGAGAAAGTCGTGGGTAAACTTGGCCTTTCAGTTAGCAAATAAGTTAAGAAGATCAAGGCGATTAATTCCAAAGAGGTTCCAACAGTGGAAATAGCACATGAAGTTGAGCTACAAATCGGTCAATGGAAAGACAATGAAGGCTTAAAGGTAATTCATTTAAATGATTACGACTATGTTCTTGGCTTGAACTTCCTTGATCGGGTTAATGTTGTCTTGGTTCCTTTTGCTAATTGCGTTTATATCTTGGATTATCAAAAACCACGATGTTATTTTTTGGAAAAGACCCAGTTTGAAAACGATTTTCTTGCACAACGAAAAGTTAAAATTTTAAAAATTGACCCGATTTATGATTGTTTATAGCAATAAACCTTAACCGAATTCGTACCTGTGTTTTTGGATAAGTGGATCATTGATGTTTTTCGGCTTTCAACCAAATGATATTCTCCGCTATTCTTGTACCATGAACTGCTTTGAGTATGGGCTCAAACCAATTGAATCAAAACACAGGACTAGAAAAAGTTTTCCTTTTGGGGTGAAAACGAAAATTCTCTCTTCTTTTATAGAACTGGTAAAATTGTTATTCTATAAAGTATGTTTATAAGTTGAGAATAACTTCTCTCTATTTTTTGGCAAAATAACAATCTCTCAAAAGTTTTCTCAATGGCTATATCATTGCCATCTATTTATAGGAAGAGAAGGTAGAACCCTTGTAGAGTTGTAGAAGTTTATTTCTACTAGAAAAACAATATCCTAATTTGTCTAGGATATAAGGGGAAGCAACCCTAGTTAATCATACTAGGGTTTTCTCATCCCACCTCCTTACATGAGGGGTTTTGGGCCTTTCTCACATCGGGTCCAATTACAAGTACTTCCTAGGCCTTTTTGACCCAGTACTTTGTAATATGATCCAACTCGATTCAGTTTTTCTATTTCCCAAAATAAAATTTAATATCTACATATTAAATAATTTTCTCACCTCGATTTTACCCTAGTAAAATTTTGACAATTTTACCCCCGATAAAATTTTGACGATTTTACCCCTAGTAAAATTTCGAGAAAATTCGTTCAATATGTCACAACTCAACATGTTCACTATGACCGAATGATTTATTTTTATTTTCGGGCTTCAAAACAATCCAAAAACATAAACTCATTCTTCCATCATTTTTTAGGTAATCCTATATAGGATTGCAAGTTTCCATTTTCATTTCAATTCCCATTTTTGGAAACCTACATTCATTTTCAAATGATTCTATTTCTCCATTTTTGAAATAACCATAATCATTCCTAAATGTTTCTCATTTCTCTTTTTTTATTCATTTCGTTCCTTTTTATTCAAACATGTAATTCATTTTTGGTTTCAACGAGCTAGAGGAGGGATCGATTGGACATACGTAGTTGAGGCTCAAATGATTTATAATTAAGATCCAGTTTTTCACATATTAATTATAAAATCATTTAGTCACGAAGTCATTCCACTATAGTATCGTGAATGAGCTCTCCCCAACGATATACCATTATGAAAGTAACTACTTAGTGTTCGTTTAATGACTTTATCATTAGTGTGTTACCCTCATAAGATATCCTTGATCTCTTTGGGATAATATCCGTTCTCCCAATATGATCCTATTTTATCTCTTGGTAATCATTACATCTTTCTTCGTGAAAAGTTAATCACTACCAAATAGTGATCAAGTCATCAGTCACAAAGACAGACAACCCGTGGCCACATTTTTTTTTCATCAACCATGTAATTTCAATGAGAGGATATCATTTACCCATGTTTTAGTCTATTAATTCCACTATTGTGAATGATGCTACATATTAAAGAAGTCATACACCCAACGCACCAGCTTTCGATTCCTTATCTATTTAAACTCAGGCTTTTACTTACATCAAAGTGTACGAGTGATGAATACATAGTCTGACATCTACTTAGTATTTACGTATGCTACACTATGAATGTCATCTATGTTAGTTACATCTATGTCTTTATCTTCTGGCAGTCATCCGCTCTGATGCCCAAGACAAGGCATCTCCCCAATTGGACTTGATAGACGACATATTAGTCTTTCAACCAGTTTGCTCATTTTCGATTAGACTAAGGACATGTTTAGGTTCATCTACTAATACAAGCTATCTTTCTGTATTATGATCCACATAATACCGCTTAGTATTAGTTAAACATTAGACAACCAGTGAGCAATATTTGCTTCCATTTTGCTTTACGTGTAAAATCCATGTGAGGAAAATATACAAAGTATTAATGTAATTCATGAATAATTTTATTAACCAATCTGTTTGAAAAAAATTACAAGTGTACTTAGATGAAAATACTACACTTAGAGCATCAGATCCAATATTGTTGTGTGTGTAAGTTGAGACATGAGGGTTGGAACCAAGGTACTGTTGGCAATCCAACTAGCCAAAGATGTTCATTGTGGGAATAACATTATCTTGGTAGTTCGGAGGAGTGCTACAAATACCCCTTTGGAAATGCTAGAGGTGTGGCAAACTGATATGAAGCTTGTTGAGTCATCAGTGTGGCTACCACCTATGAGAGAGGTGGGTTGTGCATCAAACTTTGGGAGAAAAGTTGTGATGCAAACTGGGTAGTTGAAACAATTAAATGCAACGAGCGATGTATATCTCAAACACTTATCTATTATTTTCCATTTTGACTTATCGTTGGCTTGGCAAAGACATAGGGGCCCTTTTAGAGTTCTAAAGAGGGTAAGCTTAGGGGCTCACAAAAAAGAGTTGGCGAGAATATTCAAGGTCAATCTGGTGCTCAATGTGAGTATGTCGAGGCTTATTTATGAGGATCAAGAGGATCCCGATCAGGGCAAGTCACAATGGAGGCAAGTAAGAGCGGTGACCTCTTACGATCGAGATGTATAAGAGATAAATGCAGTTCGAGGTAGGCAACGATGGAGACAGAAGTTGAGCCAAATTTTTCAAGGAGCAAAACTACCCGATAAAAAAACTAGTTGGGAATCAGCCGAGGTATCGAGGCCGTTCCGGGACGAGTCAAACCAGTGTCATTCCGAGGACGGAATGAGGGCATTGTGAGAATGGGTGGGAGAGAATGTCACGAGCCGCAGATCAAAGCCTATGACCATTGCGCATAAAACGTCTCATGGAGGTCAATTGATTAAATAGGGCTCATTTGACCCACTTGAACTTACCCAACTCGTGGACGATATGAAGAAACCTATCCGCTTGAAGTTTTAGTAGCCTAGTGAAACACTCTATTAAAACTAGAGTTACTAGGGTAATTCATGTAAATCCTAAGGGATAAAGATGTATAGAATTTAAATCCTTTAAGACTCTTGTAGATAGACATTGATATTAGTTGTTAATGTAATTCGATCTGTACCATTGACTCTAGGGGAGCGCAACTATAAATAGAGGTATTCCCCCTCATTTGTAATCATTTAGTTGTAAACCTTCAAAGTAATAGAATAATTTTGAGAGCATTTACTCAAGCACTTAATGTGCACTATTTTTCTCTGTGGCTTTTTTGTTTTTCATTGCTTCTTTCTCTTTGAGTTTGCTTCCGATTTGCTTTGGTGCTTTATATAATTTATGAAAGAATTCTCATTTCCCGAGAGTAGGCTGACTTAAGTAGGATTTGAATCCAAGAAATCGCCTAAGCCATGCGGTTTGCCAGAGTAAAGTTCTAGCCCCATGACACTTGAACGTGGATAATGGAAGGTAAGTTATATGAATAATGGGTACAAGGATGAATACATGAAAGTTACACCCACTTAAAATATTTTAGTAAGAAAGGTTTTTAATGCAAATGCATTGTCTATTCAATGAAGAAATAAGAAGGAAGCCTTTGTATTCCAAATAAAAGTTAAGAAGTTCAATATCCATATCTAAGCCTCCAAGTCATGCATTCTAGGACATTCCAAAAGTGGAACAATCCAAAAATCATACCAACCTTTCATTATTCCCTAAGGGAGTTGATCCCAAAAGTGCTCTTGTAGAGAGCAATATTTCCTACAACTACTATTAATAGAACAATTAACCGAAAACAAGCATCTACAATCACAAACTTTACATGTTTGACCTGAGTAAATCAAAAGTGAAATATAATCCGTTAATAATATATTCAAAATGTGAAAGCATCACCATTGGTAATGCCAATGTTGGGCGTTCTGTTTTGATTCATGATTACATTCTTTTTTTTCTTAACAAAATTTGGGTTTACAGTTCAGCAGTGAAAATTGAAACGCAACAATTAAAGGAAAAGCAGTCAGGTTAATGCCATTGGCTCATACAATGTCCTTATTATCAAGCATATGGTTTATTAGGTTTACGCTTTTTGAAGATTAAATTGACCTTTTTTTCCATCTTTAGTGTTATCCCAACAAAGTAAATATTCTTCTTTTTCATTCTTTATATTCAGCCTCTCAATTTTTTTTTAAAATATTTTCCTAGACGCAACCGACCTTAGGCCATTTGTGGACATTAATTAAAACGTGAAAACAACAATGAGAATAAAGCTATCGGTCCCTTCCTTGGTTTGGAATAATGTGAGACGTGTTCATTTGGTCGTTCTTCAGGTTCATTTTTGTTCTTTTTTCCCCTTGATATTTTAAGGTGTCACTTATCCCAAATTGTTTAGCAAATGCAAAGACAGAGACATCAATGGAGCCAACTTTACTCACAATTAGTACCTAACATCCATCCTCTTGTCTATAATTTGACCATACAAAATGTCCAGGTCCAGGGATCATACAACACTGCATCACCACTCAGATATACAGCATTTAAAGCTCTAAAAGGGGTATGTATATACATTAACAGAGGTAAAGCCAAATGGATCTACTCTTCAGCAACCACCACTTGCTGGTCCAATTGAACTCAGAAGCCCATTCCCCCTTAGCTGCATGCAGTGTTCTTCAGCATCAGCCTGTGCACAAATAATCACCACTGCCAACCCATTGTAGTCTGCTTCTTGCATTATATTAACTGCATTGTCTAGGGTCATCCCCGGGATCACTTTCATCAATACTTGGACAACATATTCCCGTTTATTGTAGTTGTCGTTGTGCAGCATGACCCGATAAGGTGGGGCTATTTTTCTTGACTTCCTGAGCAAGTTAAAACCATAAATGTTAAAAGAAGGTTCTATGAAGAAAGCAATATTAGATAACAGATATAGCATGTGCATGCGTGCCAATACATGAATAGTTAAGGACACCGATTTAACATCACAAGTAACGAGTGTGGACACAAAATAGATACAGGGTGTGAAAGTGGAAATCTCCCCTGTTTGCAGTTGGTTTCTGGATTGTGAAATCATTTTTATAGGGAGAGCAATTTTGTTTTGAATGACCAACTAAAAAAAGGAGGGTAACCAGCAAATTTACGATAAGAATGCTCGTAACAAAACAATATCAATGATGAGTATTTCACGTCAACATATTAAAAGGTACAAGAATACATTTGAATTTGGGGACGCACCTCAGATCAAACTCAGATTCACGACCAGGAGTGGTTCTCTCTATAACTGGCTTCTCCAAGATTCCTCCTCCTTTACTTGGTCCTGTGGTCAATATAGCCATGAGAACGCAACGATTGATGCATGGTCCTCTGCACAGTGATCGTTTCTCTCCTGTTTTGCATAGTTTCAATTTAACACACATTTATAGAAAGCATGGAACCATTAGTATTAAGCGCTCTACTGATGCCAATCTAATTTTGACGACCAACAAGGAATGGAGGGCAGTTTTTGGATATTGAAACAGAACACCGCAATTATAGCTTTTGAAAAGATTAATAGTTAATATCATTCATTTCATTAGCTCAAGAGGCTCAAAGCAATGTAGGTTCACCATATCTGGTCAATAAAATAATTGGTAATTGGAAATCAAGACTCAAGAGACTCACTAAATTACTGTCTGTAGGAAAGCAAATGTGATTAGCAAACAACGCAAGATTAGCATAACTAATATTCAATTTTCCGGTCATCAATAAGGAAAATGTACTATTCTCAGGTGTTCAATATATTTTGCAACAAGTCAACAACTAAGATTCAAACGACCATTTTCAGATTTCAGAGCTATTCTCGATAGATCTAAAGATGGCAAACTTTCTCCTTTTCTTCTCACATTTTCTTGGATGAAGAAGTAAGTAGCTATATAAATGGATCCAATCATCTATAACCAAATTCATACCCTCAAAACTATACAACAAAAAAAGTCTCTGGCTTTTTGTCAAAAAAAAAAAAAGTCTTTGGCTAATGATGAGTGAGCTAAAAGGCAGAGAATCTAGATCTCTTTCCCACTAACAACTAGCAAAAAACTAAGCTGACCATACATCAATAATGTTACCCTTTTAGGACAAAAACAAAACATCCTCAATAACTTGGATGAAACTGAGTTATTTTATAACAGTTGCCATCTTCATTCCTAAACCAGTAACTGCCAGCAAAGCTCTAGCCCTCTAAAAAGTACAAGGTCAAATCTCAAAGATTTTCAAATAATACCAGCAAAAGGAACTTTGTAATTAAAATATGTATGTTTGTATATATTTCTTATTCCTAAGCATTCTTCACAAACCACAGTCTCAACGTAATAAAAACTTTCTGAAAGAGAGTAGCCATCCCAGAAAATGAATCCGCATAAAGCTCCATCCTTTTTAATCCGCATAGTTAATAAAAGCACTTCTGTATCTATCACCTGGATTATTGGATGAATAATTTGGAGGAACTAAGCAGAACATAAGCGATAATAGCCAACTAAACAAAGTGGCTGCGATACCCAGAAGCGTTTTATGGTTTATTCAGTAATAAATCAAGAAAATTTACAAACTTCACTTATAACCCCAAATTAAAAACCCAAAAAAGAAGAAAGTGAAGAGAAGGAAGAACCTGGTTTAGGATTAAAGACGATGTTTGGTGAGAGAGATAATCTACCACGTATGGCAGTCTCCATGCCTCTCTGACTCTATATTTCCACACACAGTCTCTCCTCCCTTCCGTCTAAACGAAAATGGTTTTTAAAGACGATGTTTGGTGAGAGAGATAATCTACCACGTATGGCAGTCTCCATGCCTCTCTGACTCTATATTTCCACACACAGTCTCTCCTCCCTTCCGTCTAAACGAAAATGGTTTTCAACCACTTTTTCCTTTTTGAGTTTTCGATTTTTTTCGATTTTTTTTTAATTTTCGATATTTTTTTAGCGGCTAAACAATCCAAAATCTGAAAGTTAAAAAAACATTAGATATTTCGAGTTGATTAAGTTTATGAGTGTTTTTTATTTATTTAATTTTATTCGAATTTTTTCGAAAGGAATATAACTTTTTTTTAAAATATAAATTTTGAAATTTTTATAAATATTTTAGATTTTAAAAATTATTTAAAATTTTTAAAAATTATTTTGATTTTTTTTTTTGTAATTTTTGTTGAGAGATAAATTTATTTATTTTTAAAATTGACAGAGAACAAAGACATATTTATACAAATCTGTTATTTGAATTATTCGAGTTATTTGAATTGTAAAATTTAACTCGATCAGAACTCGAAACTCGATTCAATTAACTTGAAATTTAATTTTTTTCGATTTTTCTAAATCGAACTTTAATTTAGTTATTTGTATCTACCTAACTTTTTTAATTTTTAATTTTCATTTTTCATATATATTTTTCCATAAAAATTTAGTCATTTGTATATAATTGGTAGATAAAATTATTATTGGACTTAACAACGAGTACTTTTAAACTTTAATTTCTATCACTTTAATACCCCAACAATAAAAGTAAAATTACTAATGTGATATTGACGACTAATAGCACTGAAGACACGTGCTAGCCCAATATTTGATAAGTGATAAAAATTAAAAACTAAAAAAATTATTTAAAAATCATAAAAATTATATTTTTTTACAATTAAAAGAATGAACTTGAACAAATAGTTATCTAGATTTATCCAAACATTTTTAAAGTAATTTATATATTTTTAATTTTTAATAAAATATTATATTTTTATATTATTATGAAATTCAAAATATATAAAATTTATTATTTCGCAGCCTATTTTATAAAATATAAAATATAGATTTGTATAAATATATAAAATATGATTTATAATAAAATATATAAAATCTACATAGATTTTATAAAATATCAAATTTTATGTATTTTAAATTTAATAATGTTATAAAATTATGATAATTTATGAAAAATTAAAAATATATAAAATTACTAAAAGAACATGTTTGGAAAGAATTTGGATAAATTGTTGTTCAAGTTCCAATGTACTTGGATAATTATTTGTCCATATTCATTCCTTATGTGTAAAAAGTTATATATATTTTTTTATTTTTTTAAATTTCTTCCACATGTCAAAATGTGGGGTTACCACGTGTTATTATTGCTATTGGTCATCAATACTATGTTAGTTTATTTTAATTGTGTTATTGCGAATTAAAGCTTAGGTACCAATTAAGTGCAAAAAATTTATATAGGTGCTAGTTAGGTACAAATGGTCGATCTCATAAGTATCATACCAAATCCCATCAGTCGAATCATTTTTTCGAGAAATACGATACATCTAAGTCATACAAGTAAAAAGATCTATCCATTGATAAGAAAAAGAAAAAATGTGAGCGGTGATTGGATTGATGATAAAATAGAATCTTGGGTCGCGAACAGTGATTCGATTGATGATAAAGAAAGAGAATTCTTGGTTCAGTTCTCCACCTTAACGACAAAAAAAAAAGGATTGATCAAATTCTATTGAGTCTGATTCATAGTGATCATTTATCAAAGAATGACTCTAGTTATCAAATGATTGAACAACCGGGACCAATTTACTTACGATACTTAGTTGACATTCATAAAAAGTATCTAATGAATTATGAGTTCAATACATCCTATTTAGCAGAAAGGCGGATATTCCTTGCTCATTATCAGACAATCACTTATTCATAAACTTCGTGTGGGGCTAATAGTTTTCATTTCTCATCTAGTGGAAAACCCTTTTCGCTCTGCTTAGCCCTATCTCCCTCTAGGGGTATTTTAGTGATAGGTTCTATAGGAACCAAACGATCCTATTTGTTCAAATACCTTGCAGCAAAATGCTATATTCCTTTCATTACAGTATTTTTAAACAAGTTCCTGGATAACAAGCTTAAAGGTTTTCTTATTGATGATGTCGATATTGATGCTAGTGACGATATTGATGATAGTGACGCTATTGATCGTGACCTTGATAGGGAGCTGGAGCTTCTAACTATGATGAATGCGTTAACTATGGATATAATGTCAGAAATAGACCGATTTTATATCATCCTTCAATTCGAACTAGCAAAAACAATGTCTCCTTGCATAATATGGATTCCAAACATTCATGATCTGGATGTGAATGAGGCGAATTACTTATCCCTCGGCCTATTAGTGAACTATCTCTCCAAGGATTGTGAAAGATGTTCCACTAGAAATATTATTGTTATTGCTTCGACTCATATTCCCCAAAAAGTGGATCCCACTCTAATAGCCCCGACTAAATTAAATACATGTATTAAGATATGAAGGCTTCTTATTCCACAACAACGAAAGCAGTTTTTTACTCTTTCATATACTAAGGGATTTCACTTGGAAAAGAAAATGTTCCATACTAATAGATTCGGGTCCATAACCGTGGGTTCCAATGCACGAGATCTTGTAACACTTACCAATGAGGCCCTATCGATTAGTATTACAAAGAATGAATCAATTATAGACACTAATTCAATCAGATCTGCTCTTCATAGACAAACTTGGGATTTGTGATCCCAAGTAAGATCGGTTCAAGATCATGGGATCTTTTTCTATCAGTTAGGAAGGGTTGTTGTACAAAATGTACTAAATAATTGCCGCTTAGATCCTATATCTATCTATATGAAGAAGAAATCATGTAACAAAGGGGATTCTTATTTGTACAAATGGTACTTCGAGCTTGGAACGAGCATGAAGAAATTAAAGTACAAGAGAAAAATATATATTAATCCACGCTTTTATTATAAAAAAGTTAAAATGTGCTATTAATTCCTACATTATTATAGAATTTGAGATTTAGCCACCATACTTTAAAAGTTAAAAATATACTCTTCTTATTTTTTTTTCAATTTAAAAATCATAGCCCAATGATTATTGTTGTTGATAGGTTGTCAAAATTTATCAATTTAACATGTTTATTTTTTGTTAATCATATGTCATGTCATGTAAGGATAACCTGATTAAAATTTCAAGTTAACAAGTTTTGACAGAAAATACTTACGACTTCAATGATTGAACTGAGAGTTTTAAATAAAAAAAATAAGACTTAATTTTTAACTTTTTAAGTACAAGAATTAAATAATACTTTTTTTTCAAATTATAAGAATTAACAACATATCTCAACCAAAAAAACAATTTTGATGTTTTTTTATAAAAAAAATCTCAATTTTAAATATAAAATGCTTTTGTCCCTAGACGCCTTATCTCATGTGGTATTATTCTACTAGTGAATTTATCCACTCCATCAAAAGGACAACTCCATCAAGAGAGAAATGAGAGGTAAAGAGTCTGTCGCAGCTTTTAAAATTGATATGAGAAAAACCTTTGACAAGATCAATGAGGATTTCATCCTTATTGTCATGAAGCATATGGGATTTGAACGTGAATGGATCAATTTAATTCATCAGTGTATCTCCACTATCTCTTACTAGGTCTTTATTAATGGCTCTCTTTTGAAAGACTTCACTCTTTTCAAGGTTTGCGCTAAGGGGATCCTTTTTCCCTTATTTTTTTTTTGTTTTGTGCATGAACATCCTCTCACTCATGCTTCATAAAGCTGAAGTGAATGGATCCATTCATGGAATTAAGATTTTTAAGAATGCCTTCTATTAATCATTTTCTCTTTGCGAATGATTGCTACATCTTTTTTAATGCTTTTATGCAGACATGCAGATCTTTCAAGGTTATGAAATTTTGCTCTCTTTCTGGTCTCCAAATTAATTTTACTAAGTCTAAGCTTTTTTTAGTCTTTCTAGTAAGCAACATGCAAAGAGATGGTTTATTGCCATTTTAATGCCAAAAGAGTTTACCTTCCTGGCAAGAATTCGAGGTTTGAACTGGGGAAATTGCAAAAGAAGAAATAGTTGTTTAATAACTTATTAGACAAGGTTAACAACAAACTTGCTCCCTGGAAGACAAAATGTTTGTTGCCGGGTGGAAGACTCACTCTTATTAAATCCACTTTGACTTCGCTTCCCCTCTATTTTCTTTCAGCTTTCAAAGGCCCCACGAACATTTGTGATGAAATTGATAAAGTAATTAGTGCCTTCTGATGGGGCCATAACACAAACACTAGGAAATTTCATCATTGTCAATGAGATAAACTCTGTGCTCCCATCTCACGAGGGGGATTGGGAATTCGTAAGACTAAACTCTTCAATGAAACGCTCCTATCGAAAGTCACCTGGTGAATAATGACAGACCAAAACTGCATGCTCTCAAAAGTCTTAAGAGCTAGGTATTGCAATACCCCCTTTGAATCTGTTAACCCAAAACCTTCCAAATTTTGGGTCTAGAAAGGCATTCTTGTTGGTAGGGATATTTGCAAAAGATGGAAGGATGTTCAACTTTGGGGTGGAAGAAACAGCTGGATTTGCACTAACTCTAACCAACCCTTTATTGACATTGTTGAACTATATGCTTCCAACTTTCAAGTTCAAACTTACCTCTATCCTCATCTCAATAATTGGGATCAAAATAAGTCCATTAGATCTTTTGATATCAACAGAGCTTCAGATCTCCTTAGTAGAACACTTTCCATATAGGGAGGAGATGAAAAAATAGTCTGGAAAGCCAATCACAATGTGGTTTTTACAGTTAAAAATGTTTATTCCCTCATTTTCCAAAAGATCCCCTCTACCACTCTTTGTTGAAGATGATCATCCATGTAGCTGATTGTTTTTTGGTGTTTTCATGTAACTGTCATAGTTTGCACACATGTATGCAGCACGTGTGTATGCTGCTTAGTTTTTAGTTTCATTACTAGTTCTTTTGTTATGGTGTTTAGTTGTAAATGAACTAAGTTGGTAAATTACTTCTTGTGTTTAGGTACTGATTTAGACAAATCAACATGTATAGAAGTTATGTTTCACTTGTTACTAGGCAGATTAGTGGGGTTAAGTGTGTTTGATGAAAACAAATGACTTATATTGTAACCTTTTGATGAATGAAAAATTGAGAGATAGAACAGGTAGTGCAGATTAGTTTGCAAATTTTGTTAAGTTGCATTCTTTGGCTCATTTTCGTTTTTGCTCTCTTCTTTCTTTGCTTAAGCATCAAAATCATTGTAGCCACTTTGAATATATTGTTTTGTTGATTGACTTGATTCTTTTGCTATTTGAATCGATTGTTCATTATTTGAATCGATTCATTATTGTTTGAATCAATTATTTGTTGTTTAACTTGATTCAAAACCCAACAGTGGTATCAAGAGCCATTAATATTTGAGGGTTATTTTCCTTGTTGTTTCTGTCAAAATATCTTCAACTAGTTTTTCACCTCCTCCACCACCTGTTTTCAATGGTTAAAAATATTGTAGCTGGGTGGTTAAAATGAAGACTTACAGTCAAGCTTTTGACTTGTGGGAAGTTATGAATGCTGATATTGAACCACCACCATTGAGGGCCAATCCAACTATAGCACAGATCAGACAACATAGTGATGATTGTGCCAAAAAGTACAAGGCAATGTGTTGCCTGCAGAATGGAGTTTTTGATGTGATATTGTTGAAATATGTATTTATTTTAAATTTATTTAGTTAGATAAATCTTATTTAGGTAGATAAGTTTTATTCATATTCTAGGAATATTTTATTTTATCTTTTAGTAGTTTATTAGAATAAGGGAACTATTTTCCCTCATGTTTTAGTAGTTTATTAGAATAAGGGAATTATTTTCCCAATTAGGATTATGACTCTTTTCTCTATTTAAGTTCAGTTCTTTAGTTAATAAAAATAGAACAGTTTTATTAAATACTCTCTTGAAAACTTTTGTGGCATCTGAGCTAGGTTATCTCTAGTAGCATCATGATTAAAACAACCTTCATTGGAGATAAGAGATCCAGCAATCAAACAGAGGAAGAAAGTTTTACCGTTGAAACAACTAATGAAAATTATGAGGGCCAAAGTTCTCTAGAAGGGTCTCCATTCACTAAGGAACAACTAGAACATCTACACAAGCTTTTTCAATCACCACAATTTCGGATGAATTCTTATCTACCTAACTCATCCAATAATTCTTCTTCCTCCTTTGCCCAATCAGGTACTGATTTTTCTGTTTTTTTCAGTGCCAAGCCTTGTAAAACAAACACGTGGATCGTTGATTCTGGAGCTAGTGATCACATGACTAGTAGTCATTTTCTTTTTTCAACTTACACACCTTGTGCAGGAAACAAAAAAATCAAAGTAGCAGATGGGTCGTTCTCGGCAATAGCCGGGAAAGGCACTATTAAAATTTTGCCTTACTTGGTTTTACATGATGTTTTACATGTGCCAAATCTAGCTTGTAATCTCATATCGGTCAGTAAATTATCCCAGTCCTCGAATTGTCATGTTATATTTGACTCCTCTATGTGTAAATTTCAGGATATAGTCTCGGGGAGGATGATTGGCAATGCTAAAGAATCTGGTGGAATTTACCTTCTTGACGACGATCATCTAAGTCAACCAACAACTAATTTATGTTAAAATTCTGCCTCTAGTTTTGATAAGGTTATGATTTGGCATTATAGGCTTGGACATCCTAATTTTTACTATTTAAGATATTTGTTACATGATCTATTTAAAAATAAAAGTCATTCTTCATATCACTGTGAATTTTGTGAATTGGCTAAACATCATCGGTCATTCTTCCCACCTAAAAAATATAAAGCTTCCAAACCTTTTTCTTTAATTCATAGTGATGTTTGGGGACCTTCGATAGTCCTAACTTTTCAGGAAAACGTCTGTTTGTCACATTTATTGATGATCATACTCACATTTGTTGGGTGTTTTTATTAAAAGATAAGTCTGAAGTTAAAAATGTGTTTCAGTCTTTTTATGCTATGGTAAAAACACAATTTGATGTGAGAATAGAAGTACTTCGGAGTGACAATGATGGGGAATTTTTTAGTGACCAATTAGGTGTTTTCTTAACCAAACATGGTATAGTCCACCAAAGCTCTTGTACAAATACACCACAACAAAATGGGGTTGCAGAAAGAAAAAACTGACATCTTTTGGAAGTAACTAGAGCCTTGATGTTCACTAGTCAGGTACCACATTATCTTTTGGGCGAAGCCTTGTTAACAGCTAATATCTTATTAATACAATGCCTAGTAAAACTCTAAACTATAGAACTCCTTTCAGTCTCTTTAAAGATAACTTTCCTAACTCTAAATTGATCACAGATTTATCCCTCTGAGTTTTTGGGTGTAGTTTTTTTGTTCATCTTCACAACCAAGGTAAACTAGATCCTAGAGCAAAAAAATGCGTCTTTGTTGGCTATGCTTCTAATAAAAAGGGTTACAAATGTTATGATCCAATTGATAGGAAGATTATTGTTACCATGGATGTCACATTTGTTGAAACGCAATCTAACTTTGATTCTAATCTTCAGGGAGGGAATTATAGTAAGGAAGATTCTATAATTGATCAAGAAAACACTAGGAATATACAACATAGGGATTCTAATTATGGGGAAGGCGAATTTATGATTAACACAGATGTTTTTAATGAAAATGAGTATGAAGGTGTAGAGTCTAATCATGAGAATAAAGAACAAACAAAGGAATTAATTGTCTACTCAAGAAGAAATCGAAATCAAGAAAGTGGAATCCACCAGATTCATCACCAAGAATCCAACCCGCAAGATCTTGTCAAAAGTCCAGGTAAAGCTCATAATCCAACCAATGAATTTTCTAATTTAGATATTCCAATTGCTAAAAGAAAAGGTGTTAGAAATGTTGTCAAATATCCCATGTCTAACTTTGTGTCGTATAAAGCCTTGTCTTCGACATTCTCAACCTTTGTTTTGTGTCTCGATACTGTGAAAATACCCAAAAATGTGAAAGATGCTTTACAAGTTCCTGAGGGGAAGAAGGCTATTTTAGAGGAGATGCGCGCTCTTGAAAAAACAAGTACATGGGAAACAGTGGAATTACCTGTAGGGAAAAAAACTGTAGGCTATAAATGGGTGTTCACAACCAAATTCAAACCGGATGGATCTTTAGATAGATACAAAGCCCGATTAGTGGCTAAAGGGTACACTCAAACATACGGGATAGATTATCTTGAAACATTTGCTCTAGTAGCCAAATTAAATTCTGTTAGAGTTATTTTATCAATTGCTGTTAATCTTGATTGGTCCTTACAACAGCTAGATGTGAAGAATGCTTTTCTAAATGGGAAACTTGAAGAAGAAGTTTACATGGATCCTCATCCAGGTTTTGAAGAAAAATTTGGAACTCGAGTATGTAAGCTCATGAAATCTTTGTATGGTCTAAAGCAGTCTCCTCGAGCTTGGTTTGAACGGTTCACTCAAGTTGTTAAAAAATAAGGTTACCCACAAGGGCAAGCTGATTACACAATGTTCTATCGACACTCACAAAGAGGTAGAATAGCAGTTATTATAGTTTATGTCGATGATATCATTCTTACAGGAGATGATGTGGATGAAATAAGGCGTCTTAAGGAGCATCTAGCATTGGAGTTTGAGATCAAAGACTTGGGTCCTTTGAAATACTTTCTTGGAATGGAAGTTGCTTGATCAAAGAAAGGTCTTGTGGTCTCTCAGAAAAATATGTGATTGATCTTTTAAAAGAGGCTGGGATGAGTGGTTGCCGCCCAGCTGACACACCAATTGATCCAAATGTAAAATTCGGAAATAAAGAAGGTCGATTAGTTGATAAAGGGGCAGTACCAAAGATTAGTTGGTAAGTTAATTTACTTATCACATACAAGGCCAGACATAGCTTTTGCAGTAAGCTTAGTGAGTCAATTTATGCACTTCTTAATGGAGGAACATGAAGAAGCAGTGTTTCGAATTCTAAGATACTTGAAGAGTTCACCTGGAAAGGGGTTATTCTTTAATAAATCCGAACAAAGAGGAATTGAAGCTTATACAGATGCAGATTGGGCAGGCTCAATAACAAATAGAAGATCTACATCAGTATACTATAAATTTGTTTGGGGAAACCTTGTGACTTGGCGAAGCAAAAAACAAAGTGTTGTAGTAAGAAGTAGTGCAGAGGCTAAGTTTAGATCAATGGCTCAAGGAATTTGTGAAATGATGTGGTTAAAAAGAATTATGGAAGAGCTGAGGAAACCAATAACTTCACCAATGAAGTTGTACTGTGATAGCAAAGCTGCCATTAGTATTGCTCACAGCCCAGTCCAACATGACAGAACTAAACATGTTGAGATTGATAGACACTTTATCAAGGAGAAGATTGAAGAAGGCCAAGTGTGCATGTCGTTTGTTCCTTCAAAACAACAAATTGCTGACATACTCACCAAAGGGCTCTCTAGGACAAGCTTTGATTTTCTTGTAAGCAAGTTGGGCATGATTGATATATATGCACCAACTTGAGGGAGGGTGTTGAAATATGTATATATTTTAAATTTATTTAGTTAGATAAATCTTACTTAGGTAGATAAGTTTTATTCATATTCTAGGAATATTTTATTTTATCTTTTAGTAGTTTATTAGAATAAGGGGACTATTTTCCCTCATGTTTTAGTAGTTTATTAGAATAAGGGAATTATTTTCCCAATTAGGATTAGGACTTTTTTCTCTATTTAAGTTCAGTTCTTTGGTTAATAAAAATAGAACAGTTTTATTAAATACTCTCTTGAAAACTTTTAGATATTGACAAGAATCATGGCCTGTGAGACTCCAAAACAAGCTTGGGATAAGCTAAAGGAGGAGTTTCAAGAGTCAGGCAAGACCAGACAGCAACAACTCATTAATCTCATGAGAGATTTTGAAAAATTGAAGATGAGAGAGGCTAAAATAATGAAACAATATGCAGATAAGACCATGGCAATGGTCAATAGCATCAAGCTACTTAGAGATCAATTTAGTGATAGAATGGTGGTTGAAAGGTCATAAACACACTTCCTGAGAGGTGTGAGTCAAAAATTTCCTCTCTTTGAGACTCGAGGGACCTATCAACAATCTCCCTTTCAGAGTTGATTAATGCTTTGTATGCTCAAGAGCAGGTAAGGACAAGTAAGCAAGAGGAGCACACTGAAGGAGCCTTTCAGGCCAAAAACAGAGAAGGTTGAAGCTCTTCAAGCAATGAAGAAAAGAAATACTGGACAAAGAAGAAAGAGAAGAGTTGGAGATATAGTGGAAAAGAGAAAAATCCACCATGCTCTCGCTACAAGAAGACTAATCAACTAGAGAGTTATTGCTGGTTCAGATCTAATATTCAATGTAGAAGTTGCAAACAATTTAGACACATGGAAAATGTGTGCAAAAATAAAGGGCAGTAACAACAGAACCATGTTCAATCTCAGGCTGCTGATGGAAACCAAGCTCAGGAGGAGCATCTGTTCATTGCCTCTTGTTTTGTTTCAAGCAGCAAAGTCAATAAGAGTTGGTTAATTGACAGTGGCTGTACAAACTACATGACCTCTGATGAGAGCATTTTCAGGAAGATTAACACTAGTTTTGCTTCCAAAGTCAGAATTGGAAATGGCTAGTTTATTGAGGCTAAAGGAAAAGGTGTTGTGCTAATCAGCACTCCAATAGGTGCTAAATTAATCCAGACGTGTTTTTAGTGCCTGAGTTAGATCATAATCTCCTTAGCATTGCTCAATTGCTTGAGAAGAAATACTCTGTTATTGTTAAAGATAGATGTTGCATTATATTTGATTCATTGCGATAGGAAGTTATGATAGTCTAAATGAATAATAGAAGCTTTGTGTTGGATTGGAACTTTGTGGCATTGAGGGCCTATACCAGTTCAGTGAATGAATCACATATCAGTCAGATGTTCAATTCAAATTTGATTGAGGATATGACTAAAGTTGAAGATGAAGCTGAATATGAAGACTTTAATGACCTTCCTGTTAAAGGCATCAGGCCTATTGTTGAAACTTATAACAGATGCGACTTAGTAGTGTTGCAGCCTACAATTTTTAAAAAAGTTGCACAAGAAAACAACATTGGTGCTTGCTGTAAAATGGTCAAGAAGGAGTGTTACAAGTTGGCCAATCATGCAGTGCAAAGCAACGAGGTGAAGTGCGAGCTCACCAAAATGCAAGTTTTGAACTCAAAGAAAGTGCGAGTTGAAAAATGTGCGAACTGTGTAAAGTGAAAGCTGCAAGTTGAATGAAATGCGAGCTAGCTACAAAGTGCGAGCTCACCAAAATACGAGCTCATCAAAGTGTAAGCTTGCGAGCTGGCCAAGATGCAAACTGGCTGATATACTAAACAAGCCAATGAGGAGTGTTGAAGATGACCATCCATGCAAATGGTTGTTTTTTTGGTGTTTGCATGTAATCATCATAGTTTGCACACATGCATGTAGCACGTGTGTATCTTTGCTTAGCTTTTAGTTTCATTACTAGTTCTTTTGTTATGTTATTTAGTTGTAAATGAGCTAAGTTGGTAAATTACTTGGTGTTTATGTTAAAACAAAGGCATTATAACAACACAAAACAAACACAAATGTGCTTAAGAAAAAGAAAACCGAGAGCAATAAGAACACAAAGAACTTGAGCTTAAAAATTGAATGAAAAATTAGTCATTTTTCATTGAATAATAATGGAAATATATACAAGAGTTACAAGGTCAAAATGACCATTACCTAACAAACAACTACTCCCACTAATGTTAAACTAATACAAACTTAACTTGTACACAAAAGCAAGTGACATATCAACTTCTACATCAATTTCAAATCAAATTCTAATCCTACTAACTTTGTGAACACATTACAAAGTAACTAAACAAAGTTACATAAGAACAAAATGAATCGAACTAGTCTGCTACACTTGGTTCTCGCTCCAATCTTTATTCGCTTTCAAAGTCTGCTCTTGGTCCAATGTTGCATTGCAGGCCAATGCTTGACACTCCTCCTTGGTCTGTATGCAACAAACACCAATTAAACTTCTTAAAGCCTCGAATCTTTCTGTACCAAGTGACTTGGTCAAAATGTCTGCCAATTGGTCTTGTAAGCTGCAATGAATGAGACTGACTTCTTTGAACTGCTCAACCTCTCGAACACAGTGAAATTTAATCTTAAAGTGCTTTGTCTTGCCATGAAAAATTGGATTCTTGGCTATGGCAACTGCTGATTGATTTTCAACCAAGATTTCAGTAGGATCTAGTTGCTCTTCATTTAAATTGGATAGCAACTTTCTAAGCCAAATGGCTTGATTGACTGCTGCTACTATGTATTCAGCTTTAGCTGTAGATTGTGCAATGGTTTGTTGTTTCTTTGAGCTCCAGCAAAACACACCTGAGCCAAGGGTAAAGAAGTAGCCCAAGGTGCTCTTCATATCATCAACAGAGCCAGCCCAGTCACTATCTGAGTAACCAACCAGCCTAAGCTCCTTTCCTTTCTCAAACTTGACCCCATAGTTCAATGTTCCTTTAATGTATCTAAGCACCCTCTTAGCAGCCTTGAAATGCATCACATTACAACAATGCATAAACCTCGATAGCAAACTAACAGCATACATAATGTCTGGTCTACTAGTTGTTAAATAAAGAAGACATCCAACAAGGCTTTGATATTCCCTTTCATCAACTCTCTTATGATCCCCAATGCTTGTCAATTTCTCACATTGAGCTAAAGGTGTGCTCACTGTTTTGCGGTTTGCCATGCAAAATTTGTTAAGTATCTTCAAAGCAAAGGCATACTGACTGATAAAAATGCCTTGATCTGTCTGGTTCACTTCCATACCAAGGAAGTAAGTCATAATCCCCAAATCTGTCATATCAAACACATCTTGCATTTGTGTTTTGAACTCTTGGATTAAATCATCCTTGCTTCCAGTCACCAGCAAATCATCTACATAAATTAAAATGATCAGCAAGGTTTCATCATTGGATCTTTTTACATAAAGTGTTGGCTCACTCAGGCTTTTCTCAAATCCAAGCCTAGACAGGTAAGCATCAACCCTGTCATACCAGGCTCTAGGTGCCTGCTTCAGGCCATAAAGTGCTTTCTTTAGCCGATAGACCTTGTCTTCTTCTCCTTGGACTTTGAAACCATCTGGCTGCTCTATGTAAATCTCCTCCTTAAGGAAACCACTTAAAAAGGCCGATTTAACATCAAGTTGATGAATTCTCCATTGTTTCTGTGCAGCCAAGGCAAATAGGAGTTTGATAGTGTCCAGCCTTACTACTAGAGCAAATGTCTCCATAAAGTCAATGCCATACTGCTGGCTATACCCTTTCACCACAAGCCTTACCTTGTGTTTGTTCAATGAGCCATCAGCATTGAATTTGGCTCTAAAAACCCATTTAACACCTATGACCTTTTTCTTGTTCGGTCTTTCAACCAAGTCCCAAGTCTAATTCTTATGAATCATGTCAAGTTCAGCTTTCATGGCTCTCTTCCAGTGCTTGTCTCTGACAGCTTCTTCAAAGCTTGAAGGTTCTACTATAGCCACATTGCATCTTTGGTAAATATCAGCAATGGACCTGGTGCCTCTCACAGGAGGATCATCCACATTTGCATTGCTAAGCTCATTTTCTGCAGGTTTTAGGCTGCTATCAACCAAATCCTCTTCAAACTGACTTGCATTAGAACCATCCCAGCTCCAAGTCTTCTCTTCATCAAATTTAACATCCCTGCTTACCAAAATTTTCTTGGTTGAGGGATCAAATACCCTGTACCCCTTTTTGTTGTTGCTATAGCCAACAAATATGCCTGAAACTGACCTATTCTCAAGCTTGGTTCTTCTTTCAGCTGGAATGAGGGTATAACACACACATCCAAACACTTTCAAATGAGAAACTGGTGGCTTGTGTCCAAGCCATGCCTCAAAAGGTGTTTTGTCCTTCACAGCTTGTGTTGAAAGCCTGTTGAGCAGGTATACTGAGGTGTTAACAGTCTCAGCCCAAAATGTGCTTGGAAGTTTGCTTTGAAATAGCAAACACCTAGCCATGTCCATCACTGTCCTATTCTTCCTCTCACATACTCTATTTTGTTTAGGAGTATACACTGTGGTTAGCTGATGATGGATCCCAGCTTGCTCATACAACATTTGAAATCTCTCAGATAAATATTCAGAGCCATTATCTGTCCTCAAGGCCTTGATCTTACACCCTGTTTGATTCTCAGCTAGTGCTTTGAATTTTCCAAAAGCTTCAAATACCTCAGACTTCTGTTTCATGAAGTAAACCCAACAGAATCTGGTCGTATCATCAATAAAAAGCACAAAGTACTTACTGCCATTCAGCGAAGGGGTCTTCATTGGTCTACAAACATCCGAGTGAACTAGCTCAAGCCTCTCTTGAGCTCTCCATGCCTTGTTGACTGGGAAAGGCAGTCTAGCCTGTTTGCCAAGTTGACAAACTTCACAAACACTATCCCTGGCCTCAACCTTGGTCATGTCATCTACCAAATTCAGCTTGTGAAACAAATTGAGTGACCTGAAGTTAGCATGGCCTAGTCGTCTATGCCATAGGCCAACATTGTCAGCTAGGCTTGTATAAGCCTTCTTCTTAAGCTGACTTACATCAAACATAAAACATTTGTCTGCCATAGGTACTGTGGCAATTTCCTGGGCATGACAATCTTCAATAACACAGAACCATCTCTAGAAACCAGTGAATAGCCTTTTTCAACCAACTGACCAACAATAAGTAAGTTTTGATCTATATCAGGCACATAAAGCACATCTGAAATCAACTTGTTACCTGATCCTGAGTTGATTACAACATCACCTCTGCCTTTGGCTTCAATCAAGCTCCCATTGCCAATTCTGATACTTGAGGTGAAGCTTCTGTCAAGCTCCTTGAACAGACTCTCATCAGCTGCCATGTGATGTGAGCAGCCACTATCCACAAGCCAACTGCATTTGACTTTGCTTGTAGTTGTAAAGCATGAAGCAGTGAAGACATGCTTCTCCTGAGCTTGAAGGTCCTCGTGAGCACATTGTGCTCGCTTTTTCTTTGCTTTGCTTTGGTGCCTTCCCCTTGTTCTTGCAGACTTTCTCTACATGTCCAAACTGCTTGCAAATCCTACATTGAATGTCTGGTCTGTACCAGCAATACTTCTCCAAATGTGTGGTCTTTTGGCAGTGATTGCATGGTGGAAACCTCCTATTGCCTGCATCCCTCCTTGGCTTGTTTTTCTTATCGAGCCAAGGCTTTTTTACTTTCTGACTTGAGCCTTCTCTGGCCTTTGCTTGGAAAGCTCCCTCAGGATGCTCTTCCTGCCTGTTGGCCCTTCTTTGCTCAAGTGCATAAAGTGAGTTCACCAGCTCAGACAAAGAAATGGTTGTGAGATCTCTTGAGTCCTCTAATGAGGAGATTTTTTGCTCAAACCTCTCAGGGAGAGTGGTGATCACCTTCTCAACAACCCTGCTTTCATTAAAAGTCTTCACCAAGTAGCCTTATGCTATTGACAGTGGCCATTATCCTGTCTGAGTATTGCTTGATGGTCTCTGCTTCTTTCATCTTAAGATTTTCAAAATCTCTCCTCAAGTTGATTAGCTGTTGTTGCCTTGTCTTTTCAGACCCAATAAACTCCTCCTTCAGCCTTTCCCATGCTTGCTTAGGTGAGTCACAAGCCATAATTCGAGTGAAGATTACATCTGACACTCCATTCTGCAGGCAGGCCATGGCCTTATGCTTCTTAGCTCGCTCCTCACTATGCTGTCTAATCTGAGCAATGGTGGGATTGGCTCTCAATGGAGGTGGCTCAGCATCATTCTCAACTGCACTCCACAAGTCTTGTGCCTGAAGGTAAGTCTTCATTTTTACCACCCAAATGTGGTAGTTTTCACCAGTGAACACAGGTGGTGGAGGTGGTGTGAAGCTCATCCTGTTGCAACAAGTTCAATAGCCTCGATTTCTTCTTTCTTAAGCTTGCTTACACAAAACAACAACCAACAATAGAGGCCATCAAAGATGACAGGCTCTGATTACCATTTGTTAAAACAAAGGCAGCATAACAACACAAAACAAACACAAAGGTGCTTAAGAAAAAGAAAACCGAGAGCAATAAGAACACAAAGAACTTGAGCTTAAAAATTGAATGAAAAATTAGTCATTTTTCATTGAGTAATAATGGAAATATATACAAGAGTTACAAGGTCAAAATGACCATTACCTAACAGCTTAACTACTCCCACTAATGTTAAACTAATACAAACTTAACTTGTACACAAAAGCAAGCTGACATATCAGCTTCTACATCAATTTCAAATCAAATTCTAATCCTACTAACTTTGTGAACACATTACAAAGTAACTAAACAAAGTTACATAAGAACAAAATGAACTGAACTAGCTGCTACACTTGGTTCTGCTCCAATGCTGCTTCTGCTTTCAAAGCTGCTGCTGGTCCAATGTTGCATTGCAAGCCAATGCTTGACAGTTTAGGTACTGATTTAGATAAATCAACATGTCTACAAGTTATGTTTCACTTGTTACTAGGCAGATTAGTGGGGTTAGGTGTGTTTAGGGAAAACAATCGACTTATATTGTAATCTTTTTATGACTAAAAAATTGAGAGACAAAGTAGATAGTGCAGATCAGTTTGCAGATTTCTTAAGTTGCATTCTTTGGCTCATTTTCGTTTTTGCTCTCTTCTTTCTTTGTTTAAGAAGCAAAAGCATTGTAGCCACTTTGAATAGATTGTTTTGTTGATTGACTCAGATTCTTTTGTTGTTTGAATCGACATTATTATTTAAATAATTGTTGTTTGATTCATTGGGATAGGAAGTTATGATAGTCTCAATGAATAATAGAAGCTTTGTGTTGGATTGGAACTTTGTGGCATTGAGGGCCTATACCAGTTCAGTGGATGAATCACATATCAGTCAGATGTTCACGTCAAATTTGATTGAGGATTTGACTAAAGTTGAAGATGAAGCTGAATATGAAGACTTTAATGACCTTCCTGTTAAAGGCATCAGGCCTATTGTTGAAACTTATCACAGATGTGACTTAGTAGTGTTGCAGCCTGCAATTTTTAAAAAAGTTGCACAAGAAAACAACATTGGTGCTTGCTGTAAAATGGTCAAGAAGGAGTGTTGCAAGTTGGCCAATCATGCAGTAGCAAGCAACAGGGTGAAGTGCGAGCTCACCAAAATGCAAGTTTTGAACTCAGCAAAAGTGCGAGTTGAAAAATGTGCGAACTGTGTAAAGTGAAAGCTGCAAGTTGAATGAAATGCGAGCTACAAAAGTGCGAGCTCATCAAAGTGTAAGCTTGCGAGCTGGCCAAGATGCAAACTGGCTGATATACTAACCAAGCCAATGAGGAGTGTTGAAGATGACCATCCATGCAGCTGGTTGTTTTTTTGGTGTTTGCATGTAACTGTCATAGTTTGCACACATGCATGTAGCACGTGTGTATGCTGCTTAGCTTTTAGTTTCATTACTAGTTCTTTTGTTATGTTATTTAGTTGTAAATGAGCTAAGTTGGTAAATTACTTCAGGTGTTTAGGTACTGATTTAGATAAATCAGCATGTCTACAAGTTATGTTTCACTTGTTACTAGGCAGATTAGTGGGGTTAGGTGTGTTTAGGGAAAACAAATGACTTATATAGTAATCTTTTTATGACTAAAAAATTGAGAGACAAAGTAGATAGTGCAGATCAGTTTGCAGATTTCTTAAGTTGCATTCTTTGGCTCATTTTCGTTTTTGCTCTCTTCTTTCTTTGTTTAAGAAGCAAAAGCATTGTAGCCACTTTGAATAGATTGTTTTGTTGATTGACTCAGATTCTTTTGTTGTTTGAATCGACATTATTATTTAAATAATTCTTTGTTGTTTAACTCGATTCAAAACCCAACACTCTCTCAATCTCAGCAAGTTGCCTGAGTTAATCAATTCCTTTCAAAATCATCATTTTTCTATGGAAGATTTGAAATAATTGCCTCCCCACTAAAGAATCGAGAAAACTCTCTACTAATGATAATCTCTATCTTCTCCACAAAGAAGATAGGGAAACCCCCTGTGCATCCCTTCTTAAATTGTAGTTTTGCAAGGGCCGTTTAGTTTGGTTCCCCTCTTGCACTCCACTTCGACTCTCTTACCAACTCATTCATCTCCAGCTGGATCCTACTGGCTCTAGAGAAATTGTATCAACTCTCTGGATTCAAGAAACTTCTACATTGCTACGGTCTATACCCTTTGGATTATATGAAAATTGAGAAATGAACTCATCTTCTAGGGATCTAGTCCCTGTCCTATAGGTGCTATTAAAAGAATTTTTTATCTCTACCATTCGATGCTCAACTCCTTTCCTGCTAATATTTCTCAGACTATTCAATTAAGGACTCAACCTTCTCTTAGACTTGGTAAACACTTCTCCCAATGGTTCTTATCGTTAAGCATTATTAAAAATCGACAAAATGATATGACTGGAAGAGCGGCCATCGTTCAAAACTCAAATGGATTCCAACTGTTGTCCATTCATAGCTTCAAATTTGCTACCAAACTTCAGGCTAGAATTTTTATCCTCTACGCTATTCTTTTGTCCCTTAAGTCTCACAATATTTCTTCTTGTAGGTTGCTGGACAGAGACAAAAAATGAACCAACATTATTCTTGGATGCACCAAAACAGGGTGGAAACTTGAACCAGCATTCAAATATGTCCAAAATCTCTTCCAATTTGTCACCATTAGTCAGCAACTAGAGGGCAACCACATACTTAGAAGAGAAACAGTGAAATGGGCAACATGTGCTTTGAGAGCTTTCATTAGTTTCTCCTTGCCATAAATGTTCTTCCTTGATAATGCACCAAAAAAATAAACTAAAACTAAAAGCTAGCCAATGATAAGTTGAAGTCTTAGTGAGCGTGTGTATACGAATGTTGCAAAGTCTCAGCCAGGATTTTGATGAATGGTAAATGATCAGTCCTTTTCTTCAATCAATTTCTTTGTTTACATTCAAATGAAAAAAATAAATTAGGTAAACTGTCTTTGGATTTATAAGTTTTAACCACTTTATGCTATATATATATAAAACTTGCTCAATTTATATATAATCACTAGGACATTGAGTGGCTTGAAGGTAAAGCAAGTATTTGATCAGTGGATTCACATTAATATATCCATCTGAAACAAGATACAATGCTCATTCATTCATGTATAAAAACTGTATGTTGAAGCATCTGCTATGATATTCCTTAAACCTCCAATTGTTGATGCCATCATAATGAACACTCCTACAAATATGCACCCCTGAAATATATTTACATATAGAAGAAAACACCCATTATTATCAGCAAATTTACCTATATGTATTTATATATATATATGAAAAATCCATTACCCAATTGATGAACCAATTGAGGCTGAACCTTTTTGGTTTCTTGATCACCAACCACATTATGCTGGGAAGCTGTAAGCCAAAAATTTTGATGACAGATATAGATTTAAGTGAGTTGCAGATAGCAATACTGAATTGAAATCAGTCATATATGTTCATGTGTGTGTGTGTGTGTGTGTGTGTGTGTTGCTTACAAAATATGAAGTGGGAGCAAAGCCAAATCCACCAAAGAAACCCAGAAGATCTCCAAAGAAAGGGAAAGTGACTCCTATGAACAGGGTAAATGCTGCAAACATCCAATATCCATTGTTCTTATAATTAACTAAAATATCTAACTCATTTTATAACTTACGGACGGTCGTGTAAGTAAAGTTGGTTTGAATAGAGGAAACCTCACCTACATAAGTAGATCGAGTTATGAGCCTGAGAGCAATCCCTGGTGGGAAGTTGAGCCTTTTGATCATCATGTTCTCCAGCAGGTCAAACACAGGCATAGCATAAACCTGGTAGCTTCCAATGACATGAACAACCACCATCAAGTTAGCAGAGGCTATGAGCCATGCAGGTTTCTTGAGTGCCATAAGTACATTATCATCGACATCTTGACCAAATGCCCAGTATCCTATCATGGCTACCGGGAAGTAGCATATAGCATTTATGAAATAGGCTCCAAGTGCACCTTTCCACATCGGTATTTTCGAAGGCCTTTCTGGGGTTGATGGAATTGTGGCCTGAATTTCAAGGGCAACTGCATGACCTGCAAATGCAAATGAAATTTGGCCTAGTGCATTGAACACTCGAAACATGAAGTCAGTCGGACTTGTGCTCTTATACTCATAGCTCACACCATCGATCTGACCGTGACTCAAGGAACCTGCCCAGGTTATGGTTGAATAACTCAGAGACATAACTGCTGCAGCTAATGAAACAGCAGCAACTGAATTGAAATTGGGAAGCTGAGACAGGAAGAAATGGGTGCCACCAAAAATCAAGATCCAGTAGGACTGCCTGAGCTGTGTGCAGCTGGTGCAGGCAATCTCCATGAACTTTTTGAGGCACTTCCCTCCTGTAACCATGTACACAATGTCACATCCAACTTGAACAATCAGCTGCTGAGGCAACACTACCCATCCTCCGAGTTTCGGTCCAAAAGCATATCGCCCGAGGTCAATGTATCGATCGAATCGAGTTCCAGGGACACACTCATGCAGTTGTATCATCTGCCACATTGTATTCAAGGTCATGCACCATGATAATACCAGAACCATTGTTCCTGGACCCCTAAGATCAGAAAACAGAAGGTTAGTAAAAAATTTCCCAACTTGTCTCAACTAAGCCTTTTTGTTGAATTGAGTTTTAAGTTCCAGCATTGCATACCATCCTAGATAGGCCATGGCATAGGGCAAACTCAGGACACCTGCACCTATCATGGCCGTGACAGTGTGAAAAGTGGAGTACCACCATTTGGCTCTGCGAGTAGGATCGCCTTCTGCCCATTTCCCGACGGATTGAACTTCCTGTTAGAATCAAAATGGAAAAATAGTCAATTAGTGTTGGCCATTGGCCAGGTAATACAAGCTAACTCATCATGTTCTCACCTTTGGAGGAGATGTTGAAACCATTTTTTGCAAAAAGTATTGAATTGGAAGATTGAGATATCTCCTGAATGTAAGGAGTTGGGTCATCGTCACCATGTGTTTAAGTAGAGGACTTGGGACTTGTTAGTGGTACTTGATTTACTTTGCTTCATGGAATAAAGTTAAGAAAATGACATCCCATTTACTTTGGTTAGCTCTTTTTCTCTTTTTGTGATATTTCTTCTACCATTTCCTTCAAAACCTTTTATCCCAACTTGTTAAAACAGCATCTTAATCTTATAACAAAGTAACGCAATTGTTTACTTTATTTAACCCTTTTCCTTTTAAAAAAACGAATATCTTTTTCCATCTCTCAAGACCCTCTCCTACATGCCCTTAAAAACCCCTAATAAAATTGAAGGAAAAACCGATGCATACAATTTATGTGTATTTAGCACTCTCCAAAAATAATTAATTAGTTGGGAAAATATGAATGGGAAACTAACAGGATCCTTGGTTTTACTGGAGTCACAATTTATCAAATGATTATAATAGAATGATATGATTCATATGCAAGTTCCAGAGTCATATAATACCAAATAAATTCTATTTTGATAATAAGCAAGTGGCTCTAGCATTTTGTTATTGGAAAGAAATTTTCAAACTCTGATTCTTAATTTCTTTTGTTTTCAAAAGTATGTATATGTTGATATAATATGTGATGTTGGAGGTTGGAAGCGGTTCATATAGTGTGTAGATAGTTGCTAGCAATGGTTCCGGAGAGTTTGGAAGAAAATGGAAGGTTCTGATAAGATTTTGACACAATATTAGTATGTGAAGTAGAGTATTAAAGACTTATGAGGATGTGGATCCTTGAACACGTCCTACTACTTGGGGTTGGTGATAGTGTCATAGATATGATAAAATGTAATTTCACCACATCGTGGAGAGTTGATAATAAAATTATGACGGAGGTAATAAAAAGTTTGGTTTGCGTAGTAAGCATATAATAAATTACATCAGATGGGGAGTTTTTTTTATCCGATCAAAGTGGTTAACTTAACAAGGTATCTCATAACAAAAACAAATAAGGTTAGAGATCCTAAGGAATGAGAAGTGACAGCTTTGGACTTATGGCGACAGAGACTGAAATGTTCTACTCCACCATGATGGAAGTTAAGGAATAAAAGGACTTTTTAATGGCTGGCAAGTAGCAACACGAAGCCCTACTAGAAACTTCCTATACTTTAGCAAAAGGACATTGTTGGCTTTTCTGCATTTTTTACGAGCTTTTGGACCCTAAGCCAATGACGGGAAGTTTTATTGGTTGGTGCTTTGGATCAATCCCAAAATCATTATACTTTCTTTCTCTGTAGCTTTATGGTAGAAATTAAGGCCATAGGTTCTGAAATAATGATTAAAGCAAGGAGGCTGCTTGTTTATGGGAAAGTTTGGTACGGGTCACTGTCTTTATTTTGAGGTGTCCCCACTCGCCCCCTTCTTCTTCCATTGGAGGCCGAAAGCTGAATGCAAACAAAATTACAAAGATAACATAAATATTCACTAATCTTTCATTCAACACTGTCGTCATTTTGACATCATAGTGATCCAAATGAATCTAGACTAGATCTTTTCTAATGGTTCAATCTACAGGGAAGTTACTTTTTGTTCATATAGGCTGGTCTGATCCCTTGCAGTAACTTTCCAACAATTTTGTATTGTATGTGTAGTTTAAGCTTTCTGGCTTCTTATTCAGTGTCTACCTCAGTGGACATTGACCTTTTGTTTTTCCCCACCTTGTGTGGAGGGGGCTTTTAAACTTTAAACATTAATATAGAGAGACAAAAGGTATGTTGTTTCAATTCTGTTCTCTTCTCAGAGGATGGGATAAAGCTTTCAGTGATGTGCGGTTGTGATTACAAATTCTTGAATGCTATGGTTTTTTTACCACTTTTATGTTCAAGGTGTGGCAAGAGTAAACATCAATCAGTCTTAGAGACTTGAGCATGGATTGATGCTAAGCATTTCCACTATAATCCATGAAAGTTGGTATTCCAAAATCCATCATCAAAACAACTTATGGCTTAGTTACTGCATGACATTCGAAATCGGATCCTATACAAAATGAATTAATGTAGCCTAGCCTTATATTATTAACTAGTTCACACAGGTTTGTATGATAAGATGAAGAGGAATTAACTTTTATATCGAAATTCAGTACCAGTAAATCTCTTTGAAATACAAGCAATGAAATTCATCAGCAAAACCCTTGCTTCCTCCCACCTCATTAGTTACTCTAGAAACATGAATGATGGCACATTATGAATGTACCATGTTAGACGTTATCATCAGTACATAAAAAAATTACTTCATCCCAGATGATACTACATGACTTTCTCCTCATGCTTAGCCACTAAAGTCACTGATAAAGACTAGTTATTTCTAATTAGGCCAGTCGATTCCAAGGTGTTGCTGATTTAACTCATAAATCCCCCTCCTGGCATATTAGGTGGGGCCTGTGATGAAACTTGCCCCTGAGAAACTAATTGTGATCGTCCTGGACCTTGAACGTAAGCAGGACCCATTCCTGAACCAACCATTTGTTGTTGCTGAGAAAGTTGCTGTTGCTGCATCTGAGGGTGTTGTGACTGTTGCTGCAGTTGCTGCTGCTGCTGCTGCTGTTGTTGCTGCTGCAGCTGGGAAAGCTGCTGCTGTTGCAGCTGTGGTAGCTGCTGCTGCTGCTGTTGTTGTAGCTGAGGGAGTTGTTGCTGCTGCAAGTGCGGAAGCTGCTGTTGTTGCAGTTGTGGATTCTGCTGCTGTTGCAGTTGTGAATTCTGCTGTTGCTGCTGCTGTAACTGGGGCTGCATCTGCTGCTGCAATTGCAGCTGTTGTTGGCTGGACATTTGTGGTTTAAAGACAACCATATCCTGACTCCATAAAGAGCTTAGTTCAAATAAATCTAAAGCAATAAGATAATGAAAGAACAAAATTAAGAGTCCATGTCATTGCTGATTTCACTATTTTCTATTCAATCTTGGAGCAAAAAGCAAGTAATATTTTTGGATGAGTGGAATTGTTCCCTTTTTTTGGAAAACTAAAAAGTACTACTTTCATATAAAATAGATATGTTACGACCAGTATAGCATTTCAGTGATTACATGTTAATCAAATTTCATTTTGCATTGTAAGCAAAAGCAAGAAGTAAATGGAGGCTACAGAAAATTCATATAAAGCTACAGGCTACTCATCTAGTTTGCAGCTTTTACCATTTCGTTTAATTTTTTTGGTTTGTCTAGAGAGGGGTGGAGGCCTGGTGGCGTGTTGGAACTGTGTAGCTGGGAATAAGTACAGGTTATTGTTATTCAGATTAGAAAAGGCACCAGAATATAACAATAATAATCCACACATGACAAACTAAAGCTTGGACTCAAAGTTAAAACATTCTCACCCCAGGGAAAAGCATTCCTATCAAGCGGCAGGCTTTGTCAGAAACTGAAAGCAGTAATGTCTGTTGTGGCAACTGAATTACAGCACACTGCAGGAATGAGAAGTGGGAAATTAGGTCAGAATAATCCGCAATTTCAAATTAAAAATGATTGATAGGATAATTTAGAGAAATTCAAAGCTTGACATGGCTCCTAGAAACACTCCAGGAGATACAGATACAATTACAAAGTCTCAAGCTTCAGCTGTAAGCATCAACAAGAATCTGAGCAGTAAGTTTGCTTATTTGGTGGTCTACATGAGTCCTGGAAGACATTCAAATTGAAATTCAGCATTGCTTCAAATGTAAAATTATCCTCAACCACTTACAAGCTTCTTCTCTTGTAGCTGTCCAAGAAATCCATGCTGATTCATTGCCCTGAAAACTAAAAAATCTGCCTTCCCAACATATTGCCTGATGTTGAATAAAACAAAATTATTAAGAAAATTGAAAGATAAAGAACAATGTTTTCACAAACTAGAACTTACTTGTTATTCATGTGATCCTGAGATATAAGACGAACTATTTGCATGGTTTGTGGCCAATGTGCTGCAAGTCTGAAGCAACAAAAACCAGAATCCTCACGTTCTATTAACCTAGATTGGCTTTAAATATATATAAAAATAATAGTCATCAAAGAACCTAAAATCCTGTAAGAAAAATGAAAGCCACGTCTAAAAGAAACAGAATGAGTATTTTTATCATTATATTATCCCCACTAGGGGCTGAAAAAGAGAAAAAGAAGTTACACATTAACCATTGACTTACGTCTCAGAAGCTGAGGCACTCCGATAACCCTGCAACAAATAGCTCCAAAGTCAAAAGCATGGTTGAAGCAGATTACGCAAGGCATTAAAAAGAATAAATAAAAAAATAAAAAAAAAGAACAAAGAAAAAAAGGAAGTGTGCTGTATTTGAAGTAACATCATCAACAGATGTTGGGCAAACATACTTCCAATCTGGTGATAAAGACCGGCTGCCCTTGTCTCTGGCCAGATAAATTTCCCTGAATTTATTGATCATTCAAGAGAATTAGACATCCCACAAGAAAATATACAACAAATAAAGAGGCAAATAATACAAAAAGATTTATTATACACATACAAATCACCAACAATATTTCAAGGAATTAACGAGAAAAGAAAGTTATACAAGGAGAAAACTGAAGCCAGAAGCATTACAGGTTTTATTATCTTGCTCACCTTCTCAGGCACTACTTTTTCGGAACCAACAAAACCTCTATTTTTATTACTAATTTAGGTGAAGGCAGTGTTTATGGAGGAGACAACAAAGGTGCACAGGGCCCCTCAAGTAAATTGCAAAGCATGGAATGATTTCACAGAAGCATCAACATTCCAATTCCTCTTCCTTCAACAAGAAATTATACTCGTCATGAATGAGAGTACCCCCAGTTGATCCAAGAAGGGACCAGAAGATTATAGGGAAAATAAGTGATATAACGGCATACTTTCAAGCAAGACTGTTCCTAAGAGATTGTACACAGCATGTCTCCCCCAAGCAAAAGAATAGCTCTCAGGAAATATGGTTTATTGGGAGATCTATAATCACACAAGAATGAAAGATCCGAAAGTATTAAAGTACCTTCTACCATGATATACGTATAAAAATAATTAAAAAATGAACTGCCACTAAAGTTTAGAAGGAATTCACCCAGAAGTTTCTACATTTACTCAATGCAAGGAGGTTCATATATTTATCATCACTATCGTCTAAAATCATGCACTAGATTACCTCCCAGACTTTAACATATTTGGATTGTGCTGATTGCAAAGCACTTGCCGTCTGTTGTGATAGTGGCATACTAGCAGCTGAACTGTTGCTCACTCCAAGTGTCTGCATTCCAGACTGTACTTGTTGAGACATGCCTGGAGTAGGAATCATTGTGCCATTTCCAGAAGAGACAGCTGATTGACCAAGGGCACTCATGTTCTGGCTCATGCCAACTCCACTTTGCATCATTTGGGTACCTGAATGGTTTCCTTGGCTCATGCCAGGTACTGATTGGCCTATATTCACTGCTCCTTGAACATTGCCCATTGGTTGTGAAATTCCAATGTTTGAATTCCCAGCCACATTTGAAGTTGCAGAAGAAAATGAACTAAGACCTGAGTTTGGTGGGACCTGTGCAGTCCCCGTAAGAGCTCCTGAGCCAGTTAATGAAGTCATAGTCGGTTGCCCAGATGATAATACAGTATGAGCTGGAGGCACAGAGGATGCCATTCCACTAGATATCATATTGGACATATGCATGGCCACTGGTGTTTGACCCATTGATTGAAGTCCTATAGAAGTTCCTCCAGTGAGAGCAGCAGAGCTCATAACCCGTGCTTGAGAAAGATTGTTTAGTATGTTCACATTTGCAGCAGCTGGAGGCACAGGACGTGAAGGTTGTGTCATGCCACTTACAGAAGGTTTTAGTTCTTGCATGTTGTCACCACTTGTCATCCCCTCCTGTGTATTTGTCAATGGCGAAGAGGTTTGCAAGGTCGGGATTGCTTGAGAAGGCGCACGTGGAACAGAGGGAACATGTGAAAAAGCAGGTCCAGTTGCCATGGATGTTATCGTTGTGGGCTCCTGAATAATAAAATATGCTTAAGTATCCAAATAACACAGAAACAACTTTTCATTAACTAAAGTAAATGAGACTTACAACTTTTACAGTAGCAGTGGCAACATTTCCAATAGAAACAGGTAGCCTGCCCACCATAGATCCATTCACTAAAAAAGCGATAAAAAGAAAGTCTTACGCAAGAATTGGTCACAGCATAAACAACAACTTCACAGCAAGTCAAATCTGTTTATTTCTCTAATGCTCAATTTTTATTTTTCCAAGTGGTGTGTGAATCTGTATCTACTGTACTATCTACAGACTAAAATTAATAAATGAATGAGGTGCACATCAAGTTAACAGATGCAGAACAGGTCTTTTGTTTCCATTATTAAATTCTGCAGTGGAAAGGGATATGTCTAGGCTGTTTAGATAATTGTTCTTTTACTTTTTTGATGCTGAAGAAGAAACATATCAATCAATAAGAGGCAAAGAGCTTATGTTACAAGGTAATCACTAAGAAGCCTTCTTTAGTGATGAAAACTGAAAAGACGATCTCGAGAATCTAGCATAATGAAGTCAGACCTGACAGAACTAAGATATGAAAATCAAGGTTACAAGTGGAAAGGCTTAGCATCCAGCATAATGTACATTAGTTCCCTGCTTTTCTATTTGCTAATGTGCTTAATAGAGCAGAGCCATGAATATGAATAAGCACACTGTTAGAATCCCTAAGATTAAGGACAAGAATACTTACCTTAGTCCTAGGAATTACCTTGTATAGTAGGATCTAATATTAATCTCTAATTCTTACGAAATTACTGATTTCTAGGGATTGATTCCTTATTTGTACTTAGTTCTACCTATAAATATCTGTAACCTAATTAAAATAAAATAACAATCTTCTCTCAAAAGTTTGTTCATGGTATCAGAAGCCTTTGGAATTTTTTCCGACTTCTCTAATCTCTCGTTCCAAACGTCCCCTCTCTTCAATCTCTCTTGTCTCTTGTTTTATTCCTTCCCATGAGTGACACTATCGAAACTACATCTGAGATTGAAACCTCACAAATGATTCCAAACACCAATCAAGGAACTCCTCAAGGGGACCTTAATTCTTCTCTTATAATCACTAACCATCGGCTAGATGGGAAAAATTTCCTACAGTGGTCCCAATCGGTCATTATGGTGATCCGTGGTCGTGGAAAACTAGGGTATATTAATGGAGACTTCCGACGACCAGCCACAATGCACTCCAACTTATAGCACACAGGAACTCAACAACTCGATTGTAACGGCTTGGTTAATCAATTCAATGGAAGGCCATATTAGTCGCACCTACCTCTTCTTCAAAACTGCAAAAGATATGTGGGATGCAATCAAAGAAAATTACTCGGATCTTGGAAATGCCTCCCAAGTATTTGAGATCAAACTGAAATTGAAGGATATCCGACAAGGAACACTTGAAGTAACTCGATTACTACAAATAACCTGAAAATTTTGTGGCGGGAACTGGACATGTACTATGAGAGCGCGGTCGGGGAGAAGGCAAGGAACACACCAAGTTTATGACTCACCTCAACAAGGAACGTCTCTATGAGTTTCTGGCGGGATCAACCGAGAACTTGATGAGGTTCGTGGTCGAACTCGCGTAACCTCTCTACCAACCATTGGTGAAGCATTTACGAAGTTAGAAGAGAAGAAAAGCGTCAACTTGTCATGTTGGGGATTTAAAAGAATCTAAACTGTGACAAGCTGCTGGTCACCGTCCCATCAAAACTCGGCCTTTATCTCCAGAGGCCCACAACCACAAAAGCCATGTCTTTGGGAATGATTCGAGCTCAACCAGGCCATGGTGCAACCATTGTAACCGTGTAGGACATACAAAGGAAAGATGCTTCAAACTACATGGTTATCCAAAAAAATCAAAAGGACAATAAGGCTGCACTAGTATCCTCTAACACCTCCATCACTGCGCAGATGAAACTCTTGATGTTTGTCTAACCAAAAATCAACTTGAGGCTCTCCATAAGATACTAGGCACTACCACTTTGCTCAAGGATCCCTAGCCACTCAAGGTATTGCCTCAACGATGCTTTTGAACCTAACAATCAATCTTCTTGGATACTCGATTACGTGCCTCCGATCACATGACAATTAACTCCACCTTGTTTCACACCTATACACCTGTCATAATCAGTCCCGAATCCGCATTCTTGATGGCTCTTACTCACCATGTATGGTGGTGTTGGAAAAATACAATTAACAAAGAATATTTCTCTTGATGAAGTGTTACATGTTCCAAACTTATCCTACAATTTACTTTCAATCGAGTAAACTAACTAAGGATGAAAGTGTCCTTGCTGAATTTTCTCAGAATCGGTTGTGTGGTACAGAACAGAATCGGGGGAGGATGATTGGCACCGCTAAAGTTGATGATGGTCTCTATATTTGGAATAAAGACAGGGGACAAGAAGGGTTGGCTCTATCTATCTCCAAGGAAGATACAATTATGTTATGGCACCGTAGACTAGGACATCCGAACTTCTTGTACTTGAAGAAACACCTTCCATTTATTATTTAGAAATAAAAATGTTGATTCCTTGAAATGTGAAATCGCCAATTATCCAAACACACCCGTGTACCATACCCATTGAAACCCTATAACCGGTCCCAACCATTCTCTTTAATTCATAGTGACTTATGGGGAGCGGTAGAGAGTGAAAAATATTAAAGGGGCGGTGGTTCATAACTTTCATTGATGACCATACTAGGATTTGTTGGGTTTACCTTCTCAAAGAAAAATCAAACACCTAAAGTTTTCCAAAACTTTCATTCAATGATTCGAACCCAGTTTAACTCTACCATACATACTCTCCGTACTGACAATGGGAGAGAATATTTTAATTCTATCCTGAGTCCTTATCTTGCGGAACAAGGCATCATACATCAAAGTTCTTGTCCTGACACCCCTCAACAAAATGGGATTTCCGAGAGAAAAAATCGTCATCTCCTTGCTATGGCTCGTGCACTAATGTTCACCATGGGGTCCCAAAATACACATGGGGAGAAGGCATCCCTAACACCCGCTATCTCATAAACCGACTACCATCAAAAGTTCTAAATTTCCAAACACCTATAAATATCCTTCAAAAGGCTTTTCCCTTATTTCGCGTTCCCAATCTTCCACCCAAAATCTTCGGTTGCAAAGCTTTTGTCCATAATCACCAACCAAATCAATCCAAACTTGATCCTCGAGCCCATACTTGTGCTTTCATTGGCTATTCTCCAACACAAAAAGGCTATAAGTGTTATTCACCTACCTTTCGTCCAGGCGGCTTGGTGTAGCATGGGCCCTTCCCCTAAAAGGTAAAATTGCTATTTAGGCCCTTGAATTTTTTTTAAAATTTTAAATTAGTAAAGGTAAAATTGCACTTTGGCCCCCTAAAATTATAAAAATTCGATTTAATCCTTTACAAATTAGAAAGATATAAACTATAAAAATTAAAATTTCATCCGCCCCCCTAAAAATTGTCACAGCTTACCCCTGCTTTCGTCATTGTTTATCTCTCGGGATGTCACTTTTTTTTAGAATGAACCATACTTTACAAAGACTCATCTTCGTGGGGAGACTCTCAATGAAGATGAGACTCTTAACACCCTCTTCATTATACCTTCCGATCCTACCACCATTACCAAGCCTACAAATCGGGGTGTTATTGTAGTTCCAGATTTAGACAAGTGGTTCCCCAATGCGTGAAGAAATAGAAATAGGCGACCACGATCCAGAGAAGCGCAAGAAACAGGGCTCCAGAACTACAATTTTATTCTCGACGGCGAGCGTCCTCCTGAAGTCGAGACAAGCGGTGCAAGTTCATCCTCAACCGAGGACTGTTCCGAAATAGAAGTCTCACCTCTATCGCCATCCATCTACCTTCCAATTGTTGTTCGAAAAGGGCACAAGAAGCACACTCAACACCCTATTTCCCGGTTTGTGTCCTATGGAAACTTATCTAAGTCTTATAGAGCTTTTGTATCTAATGTTGATTCTGTAGAAACACCAAAAAATATAGAAGAGGCTCTTGAGTCTGCTGAGTGGAGGAAAGCTGTGATGGAAGAAATGAGGGCTCTCAAGGCAAATGAAACTTGGGAAGTCTCGGATCTACCTAGTGGGAAGAAGATTGTAAGATGCAAATGGATCTTCACCACAAAGTTTAAACCTGATGGCAGCATTGATCGACACAAAGCTCGGCTCGTTGCTAAAGGTTTCACCCAAACCTATGGCCTAGACTACAATGAGACGTTCGCACCGGTTGCCAAACTAAACACCATTCGAGTTCTTCTATCCCTAGCTGTCAACATGGACTGGTCTTTGACTCAATTGGATGTAAAAAATGCATTCCTCAATGGAGAGTTAAATGAGGAAGTGTACATGGATTTCCCACCCGGGTTTGAAGAAAGCAAGGGCCAAGTATGCAAGTTGAAGAAATCCTTATATGGGCTGAAACAGTCTCCAAGGGCGTGGTTTAGCCGCTTTGCCAAGGCTATGATCGATAGGAGCTACACCCGAGCGAGCGGATCATACCATGTTTTACAAGCATTCGAAAGGTGGGAAATGCTGCATCCTTATTGTTTATGTGGATGATATAATATTAATCGGGATGATTCAAGCGAAATTGAAAGTCTAAAAGAATTTCTTAGTCTTTGGTCGAACTTAAGGACTTAGAGAACCTTAAGTACTTCCTTGGAATGGAAGTAGCAAGGTCTAAAACAGGATTTCCATCTCTCAAAGAAAGTATATCCTTGATCTATTATCTCGAGGTTAGGATGTTGGGGTGTAAACCACCCAAAACTCCCATGGAATTCAATCTTAAATTGGGAACTGATAAAGATGGAGAAGAAGTCGACGGGGAGATATCAACGATCGGTAGGTAAACTCATCTACCTATCTCACACCCATCTAGACATAACCTTTGGTGTGAGTGTTATCGACCAATATATGCATGCTCCAAGAGAAAAGCACTTGGAAGCTACTTACAGAAATTTTAAGATATCTAAAGGGACCCACAGTAAAGGCTTACACTTCAAGAAAACGCGGCCAAGTGTGGAAATTTACACCGATGCAGATCGCGAAGTGCATCAATGACAGACGTTCTACAAGTGGTTATTGTAGCTATGTGTGGGGCAATCTTGTGACATGGAGAAGCAAAAAAGCAGCTGTTGTAGCACGCAGATGCGCGAAGCCAGTATCGAGCACTATCCCATGGCATATGCGAAGGAATCTGGATACAACGACTAATGGGAGAACTAAAAGTGCTCTACACTAGACCTATAAAGATGTATTGTGACAACCAAGCAACTGTCAACATAGCTCATAACCCTGTTCACCACGACCGCACCAAACATGTAGAGATAGATCGCCACTTCATCAAGGAAAAAATTGACTCAAGAGAAGTGTGCATCACCTACCTACCTACCAGGCAACAAGTTGCAGACATGCTAACTAAAAGCTTGAACAGGAACATGTTCAAGGAACTCATTAGCAAGCTGGGTTTGATAAATATTTACACTCGAGCTTGAGGGGGAGTGTTAGAATCCCTAAGATTGAGGACAAGAATACTTACCTTAGTCCTAGGAATTACCTTGTATAGTAGGATCTGTCAGATTACAGTTTCCTAATAAGGAATATTGAGTGTATCAGATAGGATCCTGTAAATATTTTATTGATTGCTATCCCTAACTTTAAGGTCAGTGTTTTAAGGGACAACATCCCTAGAATTAGTTTGCTTCCTAGTATAGAGTTTCCTAAGTTAGGCTCACTATGTATATAAATATTAGTGTAATTCCTTGTGAGATAATATAATAAAAAAGCCTATTTCTAACATGGTATCGATTAGATCGAATTAGAATTTTTCTTTTGTCAGTAATTTTTTACTCCCACTCAACCTCAAGCCTACCTATTTTGTTCAAAAGAAATATGTCCGAAATTGTCCAAACCAATACCAATGGGGATAGTTCGAAGTCTCTATGAACAACTCCAACCAACAAGTGAGTTGCGTAGAACATTCAAATGGCCTACAGTTAAATGGGAAGAATTACAGAGTGGTCTCACCGGTTCGCACGTTCTTGAAGGGAAGAGGAAAGGCGAGTCACTTACTCTGAACAGGACCTAAAGAAGGAGATCCTAAGTTTGATGCTTGGGATGAACAAGACTCTATGGTAATGTCTTGGTTATGGAATTCTATGATGCCGTAAATCGTGACACATGCATGTTTCTTAACTCATCCAAAGAAATATGGGAGGTCATGAAGCGCACTTATTCTAAAGTTCGAGATGTTTGCTCAAATCTATGAAATCAAGACTAAGATTTCATCTACCAAGCAAGGAAGTCGTTCAATCACGGAGTATTCTAATCATTTGCAAAGCTTATGGCAAGAGATGGATCATTACCAGTGCATTCAGATGAAGTGCGGTCACGTATGCAACACTCTCGAAAAGGTTCGTTGAAAAGATCGAATTTATGATTTTCTTGCTTTGGGCTAAATGTTGAATTTGATGCGATAAGAGTCCAAATACTTGGAAAGGAGGAGCTACCATCACTAAATGAGACAATCGCGATTGTTCGTGCTAAAGAAAGAAGAAGAAGAGTTATGCTTGAGAACAGTCAAGTGGATAGTTCTCGCCTTAGCTACAAAGGTCATCGGTGAGAGGAGATTTGCCATGGAACGACCAACTAGCAACGATATTAAGCGCATGAACTTACAAGGCCTATTAAAAGGAGTCTGTATGGTGCACCTCTTTGTAAAAATCTCGTCACACTAAGGAAAATCTGCTTTGAAGCTCCATGGGAAGCCACAGACAATTAAAAAGAACTTTTCAGAGACCAGTGGACAACCAAAGGAACAAGGGCGAGCAAATATAGCAAGACAACTGGATGGAGAAAAGAATTCTCAAGAATCACCTGGTGTTTTTAATAAAGACGAAATTGAGAAGTTAAAGACTTTGCTGGGATCATTGGAAAAGTCTTCTTCAACAGGTACTTGTAGTTTGGCGCTTTCAGGTATACCCTCTTCTCAAAATTCTAATGTCTCGGACACAGTCACCAACAAGTCTTGGGTCATTGACTCAGGAGCTACAGACCATATGACCCACTCCTCACAAAAATTTGTTTCATATACACATTGTCCTAGTAATAGAAAGATAACAATAGCCGATGGTTCTGTGATCACAATGGCTGGTCAAGGTGATATTGTTATAGACAAGACCCTTACTCTTAAAAATGTCCTTCACGTTCCTTAACTGTTTACCAATCTTCTCTCCATCAAAAAAATTACCAAAGACTCTAATTGTAGTGTGGTTTTTATCCCAATCGATGTTTTTTTCAGAATGTAATCACGAAGAGGATGATTGGACATGCTAAGGAAGTAAATGGCCTATACTATCTTGAAGAATCTAGTGGAGAAGTTAGTGCTCTGAATTCCTCACCATTATCTTTCATATCCAAGTCTGTTCAAGCCAATAAAGACCAAATTTGGCTCCATCACCTCTGCCTTGGTCATCTTTCATTTCGAGTCCTTAAAATTATGTTTCCTTCATTGTTCAAAGGGATAACTGTTGAAAAATTCCATTGTGATGTTTGTAAACTTGCCAAACATAAACCTCTTTTCCAGTAAGCAATAAAAGAACATCCGCTCCTTTTACTCTTATTCATAGTGATATTTGGGGACCATCAACTATTTCAAACATCTCTGGGGCTCGGTGGTTTGTATCCTTTATTGATGATTGTACCCGGGTGTCTTGGATATTTCTTTTAAAACAAAAATCTGATGTAAGGTCTGTATTTTCAACCTTTTACAACATGATCAAAACACAATTTGGGGCTGACATAAAACGGTTTAGGTCAGACAATGCTAAGGACTATTTCAATCAATTTCTCTCCCCATATTTTCAAGAAAAAGGCATTATACATGAGTCCTCTTGTGTTAGCACACCCCAACAAAATGGTGTTGCCGAAAAAAAGAATGGTCACATTTTAGCTATTACTAGAGCTCTATTGTTTCAAAAAAATGTTCCTAAACAATACTGGGGGGAGGCTGTTTTAACTGCTACTCATATGATAAATAGGTTACCTACAAAGGTCCTTGAATCTCAAAGTCCTATGCAAGTTCTAGCGAAATACTTTCCTGATTTCAATATCTTAAACCTTACTCCCAAAATATTTGGATGTGTTGTCTTTGTACATGTACATTCTCAAAATAGGAAAAACTCGATCCACGAGTCATCAAATGTGTCTTTCTGCTATTCCTCCACACAAAAAGGGTACAAATGCTATAATCCAACCACCAAAAATTTTATGTTTTTCAATGGATGTTACTTTTGCGAAGAAGAGAATTTCTTTACTCGTCCTTATATTCGGGGGAGAACTTATTCACGTAAGATAAGGACAGAGAATTCTTTCTTCTTGATTTTCCAACTCTCATCCAGTCCGACCCAAACACTCACCATTGCCTACCAACCACCTGCCTAACTTAATTTTCTAGCTCCTATTCAAAGACCAAACACTCGGTCCTTACCTACCAACCACTGCTGCCTAACTTGAACCTCTATAACCCGAGGTAATTACGAACCTACTTTGAATACTACTGAAAATTCAGATCGAAAAGACTATGATTTTCCTATTGCTATTAGAAAAGGAACTAGAGCTCAGCACAAAACATACCTTGTACTTATTCATGTCTTACAAAAATTTGTCCCATAACCACAAAGCCTTTCTTACTAGCCTAAATTCTATCTCCATTCCCAAAATCAGATCCGAGGCATTAGATGATGAGAATTGGAAAAATGCCATGAAGGTTGAAATGGAAGCCCTTGAAAAAAATAAGACATGGGATTTGGTAAAATTACCGAAAGGAAAGAAACCGGTTGGATGTCGTTGGGTGTACACAGTGAAATATAAGTCGGATGGTTCTTTGGAGAGGTACAAAGCAAGATTAGTTGCTAAAGGGTACACTCAAATGTATGGAATAGACTACCTTGAGACATTTGCCCCGGTTGCAAAGATGAACACTATGAGAGTGTTGTTGTCACTCGCTGCCAACAGAGGCTGAAAATTACAGCAATTTGACATCAAAAATGCCTTTTTACATGGTGATCTTGAGGAGGAAGTCTATATGGATGTTCCACCAGGGTTCGGTCCAAATACAGATGTAGTTTGCAAACTAAAAAGGCTTTGTACGGACTAAAATAGTCCCGAGAGCTTGGTTTGGAAGATTTACCAAAGTAATGCTCAAGTGGGTATATAAACAGAGTCAAGGAGATCACACTCTGTTTGTAAAGCACTCATCTTCAAGGGAATGATCGCTTTATTAGTGTATGTAGATGACATTATAGTGATCGGTGATGATCCGGAAGGAATGGAAAATTTAAAGAAATGCCTAGTAAAAGAATTTGAGGTCAAAGAGCTTGGTAAATTAAAATATTTCCTTGGTATTGAAGTAGCACACTCTCGGAAGGAATCTTCATATCTGAGCAAAAATACATAATTGATTTGTTGACAGAGATGGGCAAGTTGGGATGTAAACCAAACAGAGACACCCATAGAGGTGAACCACAAACTTGGAGATGCACTAGAAGATGCATGAGTTGATAAAGGTTCATATCAAAGACTCGTAGGGAAGCTCATTTACTTGTCACATACTAGACCGATATTGCCTATGCAGCTTGGTTGGTGTTGTAAGTCGGTTCATGCACAATCCTAAAGAATCACATCTTCGAGAGTCAGATATCGATTCTACAAGATTTAAAAGGCACTCTGGGCAAAGGAATCCTATTTAAGGAAAGGGGAATTTAACCCTTGAAGCCTATCTTGATCGATGCAGATTATGCAGATCTATGGTTGATAGAAGATCAACCTCGGCTATTGCACTTTTCTAGGAGGCAACCTTGTAACTTGGAGGAGTAAAAATGTAATGTTGTGGCTAGATCTAGTTCGTGAGTGAATTTAGGGCGATGGCTCTTGGAATTTGTGAATTATTATGGTGAAAATTATTTTGGAAGATTTGAAGATCAAGTGGGAAGGTCCAATGAAGTTGTATTGTGATAATAAGTCCTGCTATCAATATTGCACATAATCCAAAGCAACATGATCATACGAAGCACAATGAGGTTGACAGACATTTCATCAAGGAGAAACTTGACAAAGGCTTAATCACACTCCATATGTGTCCACCGATAGTCAATCGCAAATATCCTTACCAAAGGATTATCCGGGAAGACCTTTCGAAACTAGTAAGCAAGTCGAGAATGGATGATATCCACTTCCCGACTTTGAGAGGGGAGTGTCGGTTACATAGCTTCCTAATAAGGAATATTGAGTGTATCGGATAGGATCCTGTAAATATTTTATTGATTGCTATCCCTAACTTTAAGGTCAGTGTTTTAAGGGACAAAGATCCCTAGAATTAGTTTGCTTCCTAGTATAGAGTTTCCTAAAGTTAGGCTCACTATGTATATAAATATTAGTGTAATTCCTTGTGAGATAATATAATAAAAAAAGCCTATTTCTAACAGGATCTAATATTAACCTCTAATTCTTAGGAAATTACTGATTTCTAGGGATTGATTCCTTATTTGTACTTAGTTCTACCTATAAATATCTGTAACCTAATTAAAATAAAATAACAACCTTCTCTCAAAAGTTTGTTCACGCACAAATTAGTCAGTCAAATGCAACGATCAGTATCCAGTTAAAAGCAGCATTCTACAGAAGAGATCAACAGATTCTGCATAAACCACCTGATGATGGAGGTGGTCCTGTAACTGAAGTGACAGAAGCCATGTCCATTTTCACAGGACTCTGATTGGTTGCCAAACTTGGAACTCCAGAGCGACTTAAAGCAGCACGGCCCTCCATAAAGTTCTCTGAAATCAGAATAAGAAACTGAGAGTTTTTAACATTATCAACTGGTGGATCTGCTGCTCGGGGGTTCCGCTTTCCCTGTATTTGTGAAAATGCAGTCAGAATACTTAGCTTTTAGCAAGCAGAGAATATTAGTGGCTAAGCAAAGAAAACAGAATCTAGGATAAACTATAGCAAAAATCTACTAATTAAATAGCTTTCCAGATGTTTATTCTTCCAAAGCTCATCCTTTCTTTAGATAGTGCATCATACTTATAAGGAACAAATTCCATAAAGTGCGATGGAACCATCACCATCAGCAAGCAGGTTACATAGCAGACATCCCTTAAAAATACTTTTACCAAATGTTCAAGAAAGGAGACTAGTAGGTGTTGCAAGACATAGCCAGTACATCTAATGCTAGAGAGAAAACACCCAAACGAGTCGCAAGAGAAACGGAATTAGAAATGTTATAGTTATAATCCTTACAGCACTGTAGATTGCTTTTAGCTTTGCAAGCTGCTTCGGACATATCACAGATAAAGAAACAGAACACTGCAATGAAAACTCAAGGTCAGTTAACCTCCTCCTAAAAAGGTAAACTGGAAGTAGTGGACAAGAGAAGCAAAATGGTGTTGACCTACCTGAGCAAATGATCTAGCTACTGTTTGAAAGATCGACATGCACGACTCTGCATGCGGGCTTCAGAATGTTCGACTTGCTCCAAATTTTGAATTTGCGGTCTATAGACTGGTGTAGGCAAGGGATAGGGATTACTGGCAGCAACAAGAATGCAATGTCTTTGCCCATCCACATTTTGTGGTGTTTGGTTTCCATTTGAAGCAATAGGAAACATCTGAGCAGCACATCAGATGAAAAAGAATAAATGTCATGTGAAATGTACTAAGATATCAGCCATACATAGACAAAATTTGCCGATTTTAATTGATTAAACAGATAGAAGGACCATATTGATAGCATTTTTAATAAAATTGAGGATTCAATTGAAACAATATAAAAGTTAGATAATTTAACCCACTTAATAGGTTAAGGATGCTTGATGCAATTTACCCAAATAGTTTCTACTTCTACTTGCCATCTCTTCTAGTCTATGTTTTGAAAAGCAAATGCATTTCACTTATCATAAAGCAATGCATAAAAACCTAAAATTTTAAATCACGGACTTCTGAAATACATTAAACTGGCGTATCATGGTTCCGTGACAGGATAATATTATGCAACATCCACCATGCATTTTCTTCCCTCTTTGCTGTTGAAATGGAGACAGTAATGAGGGGTTTATGGCCTATATCTCCTAAAAATTTGAAGGTATTTGTAACAATATGCGAGTTATAGAGAATCCTTACAGTAAAATAATATCTTCAAGCAAAACGACTTTTGGGTCAAATTTAAATCTTGAGAAAATCAATGAGGTATAACGTGCCTAACTTGTTAGAAGAAGCATCTAATTTAAGGAGACAAATCATAAATGAACCAAAAAAGAAGACTTGTAAAGTAGTTATCAATCGGAAAGCATAAAACAAATGCAGTTAAAATATTTAAAATCACATTACTCTCCATACCATCAGTGCTTCAGACAGCCCTTCGGCAATTGCAGCATCATTGAAACCACCACCAGAAAAAGGTATAGCCGACAGCCATTGTAAGAAAATATCAACATCTTTTGTCCACCCACTACGCTGTACTAGGCAAGCTGCATATAGCATCACAGTTTCCAAATAATTTAGTTTCGCTACTAATAACCCACTTGAGGTTGAAAAAAATAGAGCAAACAGCATACCACAATATGATCCATGAGTGTTGAATGTGACCAATGAAAACTCAACATTAGATGTAGAGTTCTTCTGTATTTAAACAAGTCAACAGAATTAATGTATTTACATATAGAATCACTATTAAGTAAACCAGATATCTTAAACTGACTGGAGAAGAAAATTGGAATTTAAATGGCTCCTTAAATTCACACAAATGAAAACTAATTCCCTCAGGTGAATTCAGAGGCCTTCACTGGATTGCCCATAATCATTGTCTAACAATCCTTTAGTTGTTAATACAATGGTCAAAATTGATAGTCTTTTGCTAGATTATATACAATAAATATTCAACTTGTCATCTTATATCATGTACCAAGTAGTAACAGACTGAAACCTCAACAGCATAGTAACAGTTAATGCTGTAAAACCCAATGGTGACCATAGATTTAGAGAAGTAGCTCATCAGAATGGAAGAAAGATTGAGGAGAAAAGCCCTTTTACCTGCCCCGTCAACTCACTACTACAGAAACACCTGCAGGATTACCACAATCTATAAGAGATGGCAAACATACATAAAATATATATTCATACAAATAGTTAACAAAGGTTAACAGCCATAAACACAATGCAGGGTAAAGAGAAACAGAGCCTGGTTCTCCCCTATGAACCAAAACACTCAATTGAAACTGAAGCTGAAGCAAACATTCTCATTCAAGCACACAAGCAAAACACAACAATTAAATTTTATGATGTACATTTATAAAACGAGGAAATTCCATTAAATTCACAGCAGATTAAAAGAACAGTGTAACTCAAAGCAGAAAGAAACATTATACAACAAACACTATTACCCAACGGGAAAAACAGCTCAATGATGATATATATATAATAATAATAAAAACTACTCTCTAGATTGTAAGCGAGTTTTCCGCAAATGTGGCCATAAAAAGAAAACGAAAATGCGAAGCGCATAACATAAATAAGAAAAAGGGTCATCTTTAAATTTAGACAAGATTTTTCCGCAAAGACTAACAAATATATTGACATACAATAACGGAAGTTCAAAAAATATTTCTTTTTCTATCAAAATTTGCAACATTCCCATCGATTGTAACAATAGAATTAAACTAAAAAACCAAATCGAGTAATGGAAATGGTAAATTTAAGGAAAGAGGTCGAGACCTGATGATCTTGTCGAGGTAATCAGAGAGGACGATATGCCAGTAGGGACCCATGGCCGCAGTGCCTTCAACGGCCACGATTAGCTGCTTCTCCGCCATATTCTCCTTTGGGTGTCAGGTTTTTACAATCTTCATGGCGATGGAAAAATACCAAATGAGTAAAGAGAGAAGAAAAATAACTGGGAGCAAAAGAAAACAATAACTTGAAACTTTGATTTTTTTCTGTTATGTACAAAAATGAAAAATAAATTAAATGAAATTTTTTGTTTAATGTTTAGGGTCAAATTTTTCTCTTAGTCCCTCTACTATGTATAAGCTAAGGATTTAAGTCCTACACTTTAATTTGATATTTTTTTCACAATAAGTTGATATTTTTAGTTTTATACTTTTCAAAGTTCAAAATTTCAATATTGATCAAATGTTAGTAATTAATTTCATTAAAGTAAGTTTTTCTATTTTCAAAATTTTAGATAAAAAAATATATTATAACATGTTATTTCCAAATTATTAACAAAATTTAGTTAATGGATTTAATGATTGTTGTTTTGTGTTAAAATTGAAATTTCAAAATTTGTAAAGCATAGAGATTAAAATTGATCAAATAAAAGAATATTAATTAATTTACAACTTTATTTATAGTATAGAACTAATAGCAGAACTTAACAAAATGGAATTAATTGCTATTTTAAATTCGAAAAGTACAAAAAGTAAATTTGAACTAATTCAAAAAATATAAAAATTAAATTTACAATTTATACATATTACAAGGCCTAGGAACAAAATTTTACCTAAAATAAACTAACTTGGCACGACACTTCAACATGTCATAGCGGTCTATGTAGAATTATAATAGGAAAAGCGATTTTCTCTTTGATAGAATAGGAAAAGCGACCTTTATTAATTAGAAAAATGAGTAAAATGGATTGAGCTTCGACAATCAGATATACATTTGTTTGTTTATTTTTAATTTTTTTTTTTGAAAAAGAAAAAAAGAAGCAACTAATTAACTGATTTATCCAAAAAGACCCATTTCAAATATTATTTACGGAAAATAGTCAATTTTGGCAAAACGCGCCTATGTAACCGCGTTTAAGGGGGGAAATTTCCAACAAAGCGCTTCCCAGGGGTGCGCTTTGCTGGCACCAACGGCTACTTTTTTTTTACCGTTGGGGGGTCCAACGGTCAAAAACAAAGTATAAAAATCCCCCTTCTTGTATTTCACACTTAATTCCTTCAAAATTTAGCCAAAAATCTCTATAATTTCTCCCTAAAGCTCTCAAATTTCTCATTAAATTTCTCAAAGCTCTTTATAATTAGTTATTTACTTTATTTTTTTCTAAATTAATATAATTTTTTTTATAATTTCAAAAATATTTGATCTTGTTAGCAATGGCCGGGGAATTAATTCTTCTCGATCATAAACATATCTCCGTCGAACAAATGAAAATGGTAACGGTTTATTTTAAATTTTGAATATTATTTAATATTTTTTCATTTATGTAATTTTAATTAATTTTAATTTTTGAATATTTTTAATATTTTTTCATTTATGTAATTTTAATTAATTTGTATTTTATATTTTTATAACGATGCAGTAGATTGGGTGTTACAATGTTATATTCGTAATATGTCCAGTCCGCCATCACCGCTTGATAGAAAATTACTTGAGGGAAGCGGGTTTTTGGCAAAGCGGCCACTATAGGCAGTGTGCAAGTTGGACCGAAACTCATCGGGTAGCGTTAATAGAGAGGTGGAGACCCGAGACGCACACATTCCATCTTCCATGCGGAGAGTGTACTATCACTTTGGAGGACGTCCAGTTACAATTAGGATTGCCGGTGGATGGGTCCACACTCACCGGGTCCGTTCAATCTGCTGATTGGGGAGCCATATGTTACGATCTTTTGGGTGCGATTCCGGATAATATTTACGGAGGTCGGATTGAGATGGGCTGGTTACGAGACACTTTTTCGGAGCCGGGGAATGATTCGACTGAAGTTGAAAGAATATGATATGCTCGGGCATACATCCTTGAGATGATTGAAGGTTATCTGATGCCGGACTTGTCACGAAACCTCGTACATCTGAGGTGGCTGCTGAAACTCGTTGATTTTAGAGCAGCTGACGAACTTAGTTGGGGGTCTATCGTGTTGGCAACATTGTACCGGGAGATGTGCGGGGCGACGCGTCCAAATAAAGCCAAAATCGGAGGTTGCCTATCACTACTACAATCATGGGCTCGGTTTCGCTTTCCATTTTTACATCCTCGAGTGAACCACCCATATACATTCCACTCATAACGAGGTAAAATTTTTATTTGATTTTACAATTATTCCATAGATTTAAAATAAAATTGTATGCTGAAAATTTATTTAATTAGGTGGAACCATCCAGCGAGTTATATTGGAATACCTACTGCTCTTGAAGATATACGGCTTCTATTAAACCAACGGTCGGAAGCGCAAGTAAGTATTAAATAAAATATATATACATAAAATAGTCGTTTCATATTTAGTACTTAGTATTTAGTATTTAGTATTATGTATATAACTAATATTTTTATCCCGTTCATATAGTTTCAATGGACACCATACGAGGATCCGGCAATACGGGTAGTAATTCCGGAAGAATTCGTTCAAAATCCGAACATTTGGCATGTTAAGGTCCCATTGGTAAACTATTCTATTGTCGAGATGCACCAGACGGATAGCGTGTTGCGACAATTTGGAATCCGACGACCAATTCCTGAGGAACCTGAGATGCTCGATGAGCAGCACAAAATCGACTTACGGCTAACGAATACGAATTGGTCGTTATTCTGGTCGGAATATATTGAAATTTGGGAAAACCGATATGATCATATACCTGATCGCGAACCGATCATCGTCCCAGAGTTAGCATGCACCCCGGATTACATGCCATGATTTAGGATCCATGGTAAGCCATATTTGCTTTCGGAAGAGCAGAGGCGTCAGCAAATCCGTGTAGAAATGGAACAACGGGGCCCTTTAAATCCAAGGAGAAGGGATGATGGGACGGGCCCATCAACAACGCCCACACAATCACCGGGCCTATCAATAGCCCCCACACAATCACCGGGCCCATCAACAGTACCCACACAATCACCTGGCCCAATGCCTCAATCGGCGACACCCATATCACAGCCCTTTCAGATTATGCCAGGTGCGTATTCTAGCCCTTATATGTATCCTAACCCTTATATGTTTCCTTTTCCCAGTCCTATGGCAGGTTGGAATGCATGGCCAGTGCATCTCCTTTCCCGATGACTCCGATGACTCAACCGATGATATATAGGCCATCGTCATCGAAGGGATCGCACGAGGCACCGTCGGCGAGCTCATCTCATTACCGTTCCCCATCGCCTTATGGGATTCAAACACCTCCGCCGTGGGTGATGCAAACACCTCCACATTCTTTATTCTACCAAGGTGGGTCATCCTCCCAACACCCACAACCAGAGCAACCACAACCCCCGCCGGAGCAACTAAGGAGGAATCCAGCGCGTAATCGTCGTCCACCCCCATGTGGCACTGATTCCGACCGGCATATACATTGATTTTTTTAATATATTTGTAGACGCTGTTTCTATATTGTTTTATTTAATAAAAAAGAAGTTGTTTTGAATATTTTAATTATAAATTAATTTTATATTTTTAATAAAATATAAGTTCTTTTGAATAAGGTGGAATAGAAATAATGAAACATCGTTTCATTACAGCAATTATCAACTATTTTGGTTTGGACATGATCGAATTGTATGACTTGGGTTCCTACACCATCCACACAAATTCTGTTGGTTCGTTCTTTCCCGGATATCCATATTATTACGTATTCTATTCGACCAAGGTTGACCTTTCGATTTGCAACGCAATTCTCTATCCAGTAACAGCTTAAACGGAGCAAGTGATGCAGACGGCCACTTACGTTCATCTGGGACAGGTGGGAATACATGTCTCCACACATTGTACATGTTTTCTATTTTGTACACTTCGTCGACATATCTCATGGGATCCAAACGGAGATTCTGAAAAGCTGCAATTACATGAGCGCATGGATAACGAAGTGCGTCAAACGTCCCACAGTCGCAAGTCCTATTTATCAGGTGTACACGATATTGCCCGTCGGTAATACATTGGCTTGGTTTGTCAAACTCCGTCACACGAAACCATAAGTTGTCGCGATCGTGACACACTGTGTGCATGGTGTTGGCCCGCGCCTTCGCCTTGTTAATTTCTTGCAATACCTTCCGGGACCATACATGGCCTCCCTGCATTTGGCCTTTATAACTCGCTGCTCACTTTGGAAATAGTTCCGCCAAACGAAAATATGTCTCTCGTACAATCGAGGTTATCGGCATATGACGCATTCTTTTTAGAACAGAATTTATGCATTCAGCCAGGTTTGTGGTCATATGACCATATCGTAGGCCGCCGTCGTATACTTGTGTCCACTGTTCGAAAGGTATGTTACAGAGGTAGTCTGCGCCTTGATCGTTAACTGAACGCAAAATCCCCAACATCTCATGAAAACGGTCCTTATTGATCTCGTACCCTACCAATATAAGTTGATAGCGAAAATTACATACCAATATCTCATTCAGATTAAATTGAATATTACAACCGAAAGTATATTATAGAGATTAAATACCCATGTTGGTCACTTACTTTCGTTAAGTCGTAGACCGATATTGCCCGTAGTAGTTGGACGCAATGTGCCTTAGACAATACCAATGGTGTGTGCGATCCCATAGGCTTCCATGCTGCTTAATTGCGGCTAGTATTCCAGTGCCCCGATCCGATATAATGCAGATATCAGGTTGGGGGCATACATGCCTCCTTAACATAGAAAGATAGAAATCCCAGTCATTAGCTGACTCCCCCGGTGTTATTGCAAACGCAGTTGGAAGGATTCTCCCACCGTCATCCTGTGCCACAGCTAGCAATATCCAATGGGTATATCTACCATACATAAATGTACGTTCAATTTGTAACAATGGCTTGCAGTACACAAATGCATCTCGACATTGTTTAAAGCTCCAGAACAAACGTTTGAACACTTGGCATCCACAGAGCAATCGGTCGTTGTAGTACGCAGGGACCGTTTCAAGGTCTGTTATGCAACCTGGGATGTACCTCTCCAGCACCTGACACCACTGCCAAACCTAATTATATGAAGCGTCCCACCCACTATGCATCTTTTCCAACGCCTTTTGCTTAGCTATCCAAGCCTTGTGGTAAGAGGGCGTGTACCTCAATTGGCTACGAATACTGGCAATTATGCATGACATAGAAGTTCTGGGATCCGCCTTCAACATCAGTAGTATTAAGGTAGCTATCATGCCTGAATCCATCTTGGGATGTTCTTGTGAAACACCTGTCAACGAAGTACGTTAAATAATGCAACATTAAGTAATAACATTATTATTCAAAACCTTAAACACCTAGTGATACTGTACCGACAACATAGGTATGTAGATCTTTGTATTTTTTTATCTCCCACAAGTGTAACACCCCTTACCCACATCCGACACCGAAACAGAGTACAAGGAATTACCAGACTATAACATACACATTCATGCAATACCACGTCTAGATTTCATATTTCACCCTCATAAGACTTGTTATTTTGATGACCACTTTTACCATTATAATATGGTTACCAACTTATCCATCAAGCACTCATGTCATATTACTAACCATGCATGGCAAACAAACATAATCACATTATAAACATTAAGATATGACATGAATAACTCGGCTTACAAGCCATAATCAATATAAGCCACATCTCATGGCCATATGCATATAACTTAATATAAACCTACACATTTGGCCAAAGCAAAATAATGCATGTCAATCAACTAAATCCCTATACATGCCACTCACTTGAAATTTCTAATATATGCTTCATTATACCAAAGGTAGCGACTTGATAGTGTGATGCTGCCTCCGACGATCTCCAACCCCGAGCTAACCTGAAAACACCAAAGGAAAGGAAGGGAGGGAGTAAGCTTTATAGCTTAGTAAGACCGTATGAAGATAAAAAAAACAATTTATCACCTTGTTTCTCATGGTAATACAACCCAATTTGCATCTTTACTCATATTCCCGTTAAGTTATTTTCTCGAGTCACAGTCACTAAATTATTTATATCTGGAGCTACGGAACTCAAAATCAAGCTCCGCTAATTTTCCTTGAAAATAAACTCGTATATATTCTTACCATAAAATTTTCAGAATTTTTGGTTTGGCTAATTAGTACAGTTTATTCATTAAATTCTCCCCTGTTACACTGTCCAATGGTTCTGGCCTCTCTTCACTAAAAATCAATTATCTCATTGTACAGTTTTTATATGTCGTTCCCACTTGTTTCTAATGAAAATAGACTCATTTAATATTTCAAGAATATAAATTATATCTCATAATTATTTTTGTACAATTTTTAATGATTTTCCAAAGTTGAAACAGGGGATTTCGAAACTCATTCTGACATTGTCCCACTAAAATTCAAATATTTCAGAATATAAAATTCCTTTTCTTACACTGTTTCTTTCATATGAAAATAGACACAATAAGATTTAATTCTATATCTTATTCAATTTCTTATTCCATTTCTCCTATTTTTGGTGATTTTTCAAATTCACATAATCAAGTCTTTATCTAAACTGCTTTAATGCTAATTTCACTCTTTCATGTTTTCTTTGCATTCACTTCTATTTAAACATACATAACACCAAAGACTTAAGCTTGTAATTAGCATAACAATGATTTCATGAGTATCACTAACATTTTATGTTTTCACAAATATCCAAAGCATCATAAAGCAAATATACTAAACATCTTATCTCTCAATTTGATATGGCTCAAAAGCCTAATACATGATTCTCAACCAAATGCATATATCATCAACATAATTACTTATTCCTAAGATTCACTCAAGGTCACTTTTATAATGATAATAACTCATAATATCATAAGACCAACACTTATAAAATTTACGTACATACTGTACCATTTGTACATATAATTTAATGCTTACATGCATACCGCATTATTACTTATATATACAATTACATGCTTTCTCATCTTATGTATCATCAATTTACACGTTGAACCATTTGGAATACTAAAGGATACATGCAAATCTTGCACATAAGTGCCACACTCGATATGTAGCCGGCTACCACTTTTATGTAGCCGGCTACCACTAAAATGTAGCCGGTTACCATCGATATGTAGCCAAGCTACCACTTATCGATAGAAAGTATTCCTAAGGTTCAACCGGATTTCACTTATTTGTTCAGTATCACTTATACATACAATTTCATTTCTCAAATCAATACACATTTCACATACTAATTTTGCAACTATCAAATATTCGTAATGACAATCATAATATTACATGTATAACCATTTAACAATACATAAATTTATTTAAACATAATAGTGCATTATTTACACATAAATGTTATTTACGCTTGACATCACTTTCTCATATACAATATCATCAACATAAATTTTAATACAATCATGGCAAGATAGATTCTCAAGTATAATAACAATGACATCAATATCATTCTCATTTAATCACACGGACTTACCTCAAATGCCGAAACGACTAATTTTCCCGACTTAGCTCACAACTTCGTTCTTCCCCAATCTTAGTCCAAATTTCATGTTTTCTTGATCATGGAGCTTGGAAAGCTTGAAAACCCTATCCATGGCTTCCCCCATGTTAAATTTGGCCTAAGCTTGAAGATGAACTAATTTGGCATTTAAATTTTGTTTTTAATTCATTTAATTCACTAAATTACCAAAATGCCCCTAAAAAATCTTTTGAAACATACCCATCCATGTCCATTTTTGTCCACCAACTTAACCAATGGTCTAATTATCATTTAAGGACCTTCAATGTAAAATTTCATAACAATTGAACACCTCTAACATGTAGAACTCAACTTTTGCACTTTTTACAATTTAGTCCTTTTGACTAAATTGAATGCTCAAACGTCGAAATTTTTGAACGAAATTTTTACGAAATCTTTCCGTTTAACTGTAAACCATAAAAATATAATAAAAATATAATTTTCCTCATCAGATTTGTGGTCTCGAAACCACTGTTCCGACTAGACCCAAATTTGGGTTGTTACAACTCTCCCCCCTTTAGGATTTTCGTCCCCGAAAATCTTACCGGAATGAAGTTTAATATCTCTGTCACGATTTCCAACATCACTAAATAACCCTTTTCAAGACGATACTTTCGAAACACTCACATCGATCTAAATCCCAATATAACTCGATCAATTCACACAAATAAAGAATCGATACATACCAAATAATTATGCTAATTCCACAAACGCTCGAAACAATCTACTAGCATTTCTCTTGATCTGAAGATTGAGGAAAATCCGATTCGAATTTCACAATAGTCCTGTCTCATTATCATTTTAATATTATCACTACATTACTAATCTTGAATACACTTAACATTCAACTTAATCCTGTCGACAAATCAACATCTGAATACAGAGTTAGAAGTAACAGGTTCATATTCGTATGCTCAAAACATTTGCTTCAAATCACTGTACTTATTTATTACTCCTTGAATGGATAAACCAAATATTACTACTATAAATTCTAAACAGAATTCTCTGCATAAATCCGGAGTTCCACAGTACATGAAGTCCACCTCAGAATAATAATAATAATAATAATAATAATAATAATAATAATAATCAAGTCCAACTTAAAGTTCAGAATCAAAAGTTGATCCTCATTGTACTTATTTAGTTGATCACCCACTAACACATCCTGAGTTTCTCAAATTTGCAAGTATATATCACTTTAGCTTTTTACTTAACTAAAATTAAACTATCATTTAATATGATCCATCTGAAAACATGTACCATTACTTTACTTTCTAGCAGATAAACACATTCTAGTCCATTCACTAGTGTGTCACTGAGAAATCATAATTCCATTGCTCAATTCAAACTAAACTCAGAACTAAAGCTTCAGTTAATCATACCTTCAACTGCTTCAACTTTGCTAGCATGCCCAAATTGTTCAAACTTTCACAATTGGAATAACTTTATCAACAGAACAACTTTAATTTAGAATAACATCACCTATTTAAGATAAATCCAATAGGTATTAACTCAGACGAAATGTAACATCTTACTTGAGCTCATTTAAAAATATCATAATTACCCGAGGAAACAAAATCATTATATCATTTGAATTTGACTGTCACAATTCACACTTTTTTCGATCTCGATTCAATGATAAATCACACTTAATAAGTTAAACAATAAGGATGGAAAGGAAAACCAAGATAATAAAATCCAAGATACAAGACCATACTGAATGTCCGAGAACACCATTCATACGAAAATAATAGAAATCCCGACGATTACTCAGAAAGAAAACCGTAAGAGAAAAAACACGGTTCATATGTCCTGAAATCGATTGTATCGTAAATAAGATATATTCCATACACATATAAATAGAACAATAGCCGTAAGAAATGAAGATCAATTTCATGTAAGCTCACTATCAACTTTTATCTCACTCTTAACTTGAATTGAATTCCAATAGAAGATAGTGGAATGTCGATCATATATAAATCAGACTAACGATACTTTCATCATAAAACAAACAATCATAATTGTCTCTGCGAATATATGAACACATACAATACCCAGAAGAGATAGTCATAAATTGCTCAGCTGTGACTGTCATACTTAAACATCTTCACATTTCAACATCATTCTTTTGCCTAATTCTGCCCTCACTAATTTCCACATTATTCCTTTCACTAAAGAAAATCAGTTCAGAAAAATTTTAATTAATACATCCTTTCGGTATCGTATCCGAATAAATCGATTTATCAAAGTTAACTTCTTTACTAATTATGATATTGTATAAACCGAATAATTCTTGGGTCAATCTAATATCTTTCTAACTCTGTCCTTCACTTGTCAACCATTTTCAGTCTCTGATCATATCTATAGTTATTCTATCACTGAACTCTTTGATTCCACACTTAGGAACTTAATCAACATGATTCTCATGAATTTCCGTTATAAACACCTTATCGGTAAGGTGAGGTCGTCTGACCTCTAACTCGATTCTCACATATTTATACATATGACACATCTTTCATTATCAACATATGTCATTATAATTATACTATCAACTTCAAGCAATTTATCATTCATATTTGTCTCACACAAAATTTCCAATCATCTCGTTCAAACAAGTGCACTCATTCATATATTCTATGAAATTTAAATAACTTTACTTATCACATTCACTAATCAGTTTTAGTCAACATGCAACAGCATATGAAGGCCAAACAAATATGAATAAGCATATCACTATATAAACTTTCATTTCACACATTATCACATATGCACATTACGAATTCTTATTCATACCTTTCCGAGTTTAACTCATCATAACTACACTTTATTCAAATACTTCAGTAGCACTATCAAGTGCTCGGATATAGCTCGGTTGGAGAGTACTTTTGTTTTAACAAGATGGTCCTCAATCGCGTCGGAAAACATCACACTATCACATATTGGTGGCATGTATAACTAGACTCTCACACTTGCTATGTTAGTCCAAGAACCAACTAAACCATAGCTATGATACCACTAAATGTAACACCCCTTACCCACATCCGACACCGAAACAGAGTACGAGACATTACCAGACTATAACATACACATTCATGCAATACCACGTCTAGATTTCATATTTCACCCTCATAAGACTTGTTATTTTGATGACCACTTTTACCATTATAATATGGTTACCAACTTATCCATCAAGCACTCATGTCATATTACTAACCATGCATGGAAAACATACATAATCACATTATAAACATTAAGATATGACATGAATAACTCGTCTTACAAGCCATAATCAATATAAGCCACATCTCATGGCCATATGCATATAACTTAATATAAACCTACACATTTGGCCAAAGCAAAATAATGCATGTCAATCAACTAAATCCCTATACATGCCACTCACTTGAAATTTCTAATATATGCTTCATTATACCAAAGGTAGCGACTTGATAGTGTGATGCTGCCTCCGACGATCTCCAACCCCGAGCTAACATGAAAACACTAAAGGAAAGGAAGGGAGGGAGTAAGCTTTATAGCTTAGTAAGACCGTATGAAGATAAAAAAAACAATTTATCCCCTTGTTTCTCATGGTAATACAACCCAATTTGCATCTTTACTCATATTCCAGTCAAGCTATTTTCTCGAGTCACAGTCACTAAATTATTTATATCTAGAGTTACGAAACTCCAAATTAAGTTCCGCTAATTTTCCTTGAAACTAGACTCATATATATTCTTACCATAAAATTTTCAGAATTTTTGGTTTGGCTAATTAGTACAGTTTATTCATTAAATTCTCCCCTGTTACACTGTCCGACGGTTCTGGCCTCTCTTCACTAAAAATCAATTATCTCATTGTACAGTTTTTATATGCCGTTCCCACTTGTTTCTAATGAAAATAGACTCATTTAATATTTCAATAATATACATTATATCTCATAATAATTTTTGTACAATTTTTAATGATTTTCCAAAGTTGAAACAGGGGATTCCGAAACTCATTCTGACATTGTCTCACTAAAATTCAAATATTTTAGAATATAAAATTCATTTTCTTACACTATTTCTTCATATGAAAATAGACACAATAAGATTTAATTCTATATCTTATTCACTTTCTTATTTCATTTCTCCTATTTTTGGTGATTTTTCAAATTCACATAATCATTTGTCTCTAAACTGCTTTAATGCTAATTTCACTCTTTCATGTTTTCTTTGCATTCACTTCTATTTAAACATACATAACACCAAAGACTTAAGCTTGTAATTAGCATAACAATGATTTCATGAGTATCACTAACATTTTATGTTTTCACAAATATCCAAAGCATCATAAAACAAATATACTAAACATCTTATCTCTCAATTTGATATGGCTCAAAAGCCTAATACATGATTCTCAACCAAATGCATATATCATCAACATAATTACTTATTCCTAAGATTCACCTAAGGTCACTTTTATAATGATAATAACTCATAATATCATAAGACCAACACTTATAAAATTTACGTACACACCTGTACCATTTGTACATATAATTTCATGCTTACATGCATACCTGCACATTACTTATATATACAATTACATGCTTTCTCATCTTATGTATCATTAATTTACCCGTTGAACCATTTGGAATACTAAAGGATACATGAAATCTTGCACATAAGTGCCACAATCGATATGTAGCCGAAGCTACAACTTTTATGTAGCCGGTTACCCTCGAAATGTAGCCGGCTACCACTGAAATGTAGCCGGCTACCACTCGATATGTAGCCGAGCTACCATCGATATGTAACCTGAGCTACCACATCGATATGTAGCCGGAGCTACCACTTATCACTAAAGTATTCCTAAGGTTCAACCGTGATTTCACTTATTTGTTCAGTATCACTTATACATACAATTTCATTTCTCAAATCAATACACATTTCACATACTAATTTTGCAACTATCAATTATTCGTAATGACAATCATAATATCACATTTATAACCATTTAACAATACATAAATTTATTTAAACATAATAGTGCATTATTTACACATAAATGTTATTTACGCTTGACATCACTTTCTTATATACAATATTATCAACATAAACTTTAATACAATTATGGCAAGATAGATTCTCAAGTATAATAACAATGACATAAATATCATTCTCATTTAATCACACGGACTTACCTCAAATGCCGAAACAACTAATTTTCCCGACTTAGCTCACAACTTCGTTCTTCCCAAATCTTAGTCCAAATTTCATGTTTTCTTGATCATGAAGCTTGGAAAGCTTGAAAACCCTATCCATGGCTTCCCCCATGTTAAATTCGGCCTAAGCTTGAAGATGGACAAATCTGGCATTTAAATTTTGTTTGTAATTCATTTAATTCACTAAATTACCAAAATGCCCCTAAAAAAATCTTTTGAAACATACCCATCCATGTCCATTTTTGTCCACCAACTTAACCAATGGTCTAATTATCATTTAAGGACCTTCAATTTAAAATTTCATAACAATTGAACACCTCTAACATGTAGAACTCAACTTTTGCACTTTTTATAATTTAGTCCTTTGACTAAATTGAGTGCTCAAACGTCGAAATTTTTGAACGAAATTTTTACGAAATCTTTCCGTAAAATTGTAAACCATAAAAATATAATAAAAATATAATTTTCCTCATCGGATTTGTGGTCTCGAAACCACTGTTCCGACTAGACCCAAATTTGAGCTGTTACAACAAGCCTGTCTTTTTCCTAAGAGAAGCCATGATTTTCCATGAACATGTACCATCTTGCACTGCATATTTGGCCTCAAACTTCTCGGATTTGGATTTAACCACCTTGTAGTTAACCCCATGATTGATGCTATATTGTTTCAAAGCACTAAGAAAACTATCCTTACTGGAAAACTCCTTACCAACTTCTAAATCACCCGAATCGAATTACGAACTTGTACGGTCACGGGTTCTGTATGGTAGCTCTGGAAAATCCAACGCATCATCTGCTGATATGTCGACATTATGCATGTGGGCTGAAGGTGAGTACTCCCTGAATCGCGAATCTTCTTATTCTTCATCTGAACCCCCTTTAACGTCTTCAAGTTTGGATGGAACAGGTTCCAGTTCAGAAAATAATGCAATTTCTGCACCATCAGGACCGGGCTCTCGAGGTGGATCCACATCGGACTCATCTTCCAACCCACCATGATCTGCAACGTACGAGGTCCCCTCACCGATGGACGTCGCAGGGAGTACATCATCCCTTCTTGTGGACGTTTTGTAACGTTCCCAATCAGATGTGGATTACCAACTACTAGAAGTTGATGTCTTTCCCCAATACGTATTTCCAGCATCGAACATCGACCCACCGATGTGCATGTCCCATCCACTAACCGAGTGTCGTGCAGGAGTTGTGTTTTCCATACTGCTACCAAACACGGGCGCTTCCGTGTTCTGCCTCCCACTAACGGAGTGTCAGCTAGGGGTCGTGTATTCCTCTCAAACAGCAGTTGATGTTGAAGTCGCAAATGTTTCATTTGGCGATGAAAATTGAACATATAACTTAAGATAGGGTGATCCACTAGCGAGATGAGTCTACACCATCGCCTCAAAGCTACGAACACCTTTGATATCAAATGCATCATATGTCATGGGATCAATCGAAGCACAAAATTGATACTTAATAGAAGAAACCCTACTTGGCGTCATTCCGAAGATTTTGCGCCTAATTCTTTTACGAAATTCTGTAAAATCTATACTCTGGTTAGAAACCATTTGCGTCGTGTTCTCCGATAAAAATCAACACATTTTTGGTGTCAGGACCTCACCATCATAGTAAATAACAGCACTAATACGTTCACTCATACGGTCAAAAAAAAGTAGCCGCTGGTGCCAGCAAAGTGCGCCCCTGGGGAGCACTTTGTGCCACATCAGCAAAACGTGTCCACGTAGGCGCGATTTTCTGACATGGCACAAAGCACTCCCTCAGGGGCACGCTTTGCTGGAAATTTCCCCCTTAAACGCGGCCACTTAGGCGCGTTTTGCCAAATTTGGCCCTTATCCGTAAATAATGTTTTAATTGGCCCATTTACGTAATTTTTTTTTAGAAATGGGCCTTTTTGAGTAAATCGGTCCAACTAATTAATCTAAAATAAATGGATTATTTGTAAACAATTGCAATTCTTCTCTTTATTAAAAGCTATTTTAGTCATTCGATTTGCTTTTACGTTTTCTTCACTAGGGAAGTATTCCAATACCCAGCTTTCGACATTTTTCAAGAGGTGGTGAATGTGCCTGATTATCGTCAGTATAGAGGTCGTTGATTCCGAAACTTGGATAACTTCAATAGCTTTCAAACTATATGCTTGTATCAACACTTCCTTACTTTACTTTTCCTGCACCAGCGACAGAACATCCAAAATACCCCATAATTCAGCATCAAGCATTGAGCATTTTCCCAATTGTTGGCAAAAGCCAATGATCCACTCCCCATGATTGTCTCTCAATATCCCCCTGCAGCAGCATAACCTGATTTTAATTTAACTGAACCATCAGTTCTGAGTCTCATCCATTTATCTGTCCAGTTAAGCTCTACCCTCATCTTTTGTCTCATATTAGAGTTAACCTTGGGAAGAGACGCGTACAATTTTGCCCAACTGTACGAATCTTTGATGATTTCTTCTACACTCCATGGCACTTCCTAAAAAAATAAGAAAATTCTTGTTCTTCCAAATACGCCACATGACAAGCCCAAAGAGAGTTGGCCAATCAATCTCTCCGAAGGTGAATTTTTTACTATTTAACAAATTAAACGTAAGCCACTCATGCAGATTCCTGGAAAAAAACCAAGCTAGCTTCTCTACCGGAATAAGCTGCGACCAAACCTCTTTTGCTAAACTACAATCTCTGATAGTATGATTGACATCTTTTGGAACTGCTCCATAGATCACACAATGATCATTGTTCACAATATCACACTTTAGTCTCTCCACTTGCATAAGTAATCGTTTCTTGAAGACTAACCAAATGAACATCCAAACCCTCTAAGGCCCTTAATTCTTCCATGATATTTTCCAAGTTTCATCTCTCAAGTTCCACAAGTTTTCCTTGATCGTCTTGTAAGCACTCTTGATAGAGAAAGAACCTGTTGATGTACCCATCCAAGAAACTCTATCCACTCCAACAGAAAGGTGTGCGGGAGGAATACTAACAATACGATTTAAGACCTCATCCAGAAGCCAAACATGAAATAAATCTCAAAGGAGACAGTCTTCATCAAGGTTGTTTTGTGCTGGAATATGATTCAATAAAGGGCCAACCCCAAGAATCCAACTGTTCTTCCAACATCTTATGATGTCATTACCTCTGTCCAAATAATATTTTCTCAAAGGAGGGGCTAGATCTTTGAAAGAGCTCTCCAAAGAAAAGAACATTTCCCTCGCTTAATATTAGCAGGTAAGCTTTCCTCTACCTTATACTTCGACCTGAGAACACGAACCCATAGGGAGTCAGTATTCATCAAAATGTTAAACCCCAATTTTAACATGAAAGAAATGTTTTGGTCTTTCAACTGCCGAATCCCCAATCCTCTAGATACCTTGGGTTGACAAATAGACTGCCAATTAACAAGGGTCATCTTTCTGCTACCCCCAGAATACCCCCAAATGAATTGTCTGACAATATGTTTAATCTCCTCACATATACCTTGTGGAATCATCATGGTCTGCATAAAATAGTTGGGAATTGTGAGGAGAACCGACTAAGCTAAAGTAACTCTGCCAGCGACAGACAACTTCCTTGCATCTCATTGTTGTAGTCTAGCCTTAACCTTTTCAACCAAAAACCTCAAAGAACTATTGGTGATCCTCTCATGAAAAAGTGGGACACCGAGATAGGATTTAAGATTTTGGACCTTTCAGAATTTTAGAGTCTCACATAAACGTCTCTCATAATCTTCATCAACTCCTTTCGAAAAATAGATTGTTGTCTTATTCGCATTAATCCAATGCCCAAAGAAACCACAGAAATTTTCCAGAATCTTCTTGATCAATATCACCTGTTTCATGTCAGCTTTGCCAAAAATAACCAGGTCATTTGCAAAAAACAAATGTGAAAGTGCAGGTCATGTCCTAAACAAATGAATGAGACTCTATTTACTTGTATTTGATGGAAGAATGAATGCACTGACCAACCCATTCCATGCAAAGGACAAATAGATATGGTGATAAAGGAAAACCTTGTCTAATACCCCTTACTGGGTTTAACTTCTGAGTTGAGACTCCATTCCACAAGATCTGCATAGATGTATTCGTGATAGCTGTCATAATAACCTTCATAAAGAATTCAAGAATACCAACCGTCTGAATTGAGGCTTTAATAAAATCCCAACGCACTCTATCATATGCCTTCTCCAAATCTATCTTGATTGCCATTGACCTCTTACTATTATGTTTGCTCTTCATGGAATGTATCACTTTTTGAGCCAAAATGATGTCATTCGTGATATTCCTTTCAGCGATGAATCTAGCTTGCTCATGTCCAATAATTCTAGGAAAAACTAGTTTAAAACGGTTAGCAATAACTTTTATGACTAGTTTATAAAAGATCGAACATAAGCTAATAGGATGAAATTGCACAAAATTTTTTGGATTTGGGATCTTAGGGACAAAAATGATCAAGGTATTATTGAGTTCTTGGTCTATAGGTTGAACATAAAAGACTTTTCAAACCCAATAGCAAATGTCTTCCCCAATCTAATCCTATTGACTCTGGAAAAAGAGGGCGTGAAAACAGTCACTCCTTGGTGCTTTCAAAGGAGCCATGTCGAAAGGACAACCTTAATCTTTTTAGTTGAAACCTCTCTTCTCAATAATAGGTTATCACTCTGATCAAGAATTGAAAAGGAACTAGGAGGTAACTTCATCAAATTAACTTGTTGATAACCATACAAATTCTGGAACAAATTGAACGCCTCATATTGAAGTTCCTCCTCATCATAAATCCATTCACCTCTATAATTCTTCAAAGTAGAAACTTGGTTATGTTTCATCCTCTAATCGTGCGAGAATGGAAAATTTTAGTATTACGGTCCCTGTAACAGCCCGTTTTTAGTCAAATCGGAACAGTGGTTTCGAGACCACAAATCTGAAGTCAAAATAATTATTTTATTATTATTTTAATGTCTACAGCATGATAATATGTTTGTGTGAAAATTTTGTTAAGAAATTTTATCATTTGATTGGTCAATTTGATAAAAAAGGCTAAATTGCGTAAAGTGCAAAATTGATGTTCTAATAGTTTAAGGTATTAAATAGCTAAGGAGTCATAAATTAGAGGTCCTTATGTTGTAATTAGACCATGATTAGTGTGAGTGGACAAAGATGGACATGATTAAATGAATTTTAATGAATTTTAATAAAGGGTAAATTGGTAATTTAGTTAATAAAGACAAAATTAAATAAAAATAACATGACTATCATCTTTTATTCTTCATCTCCACCAATTTTTAAAGAGAAGAAAGGCCATTATTTTAGGGTTCATTCGGACAAGCTATTTTTGATCAATTAAGGTACGATTTTTGTCCCGTTTTTAATGATTTCTATGTTTTTGAGATCGTTGCAACTAGGTCTAGCTAGCCCAGGGACTAATTTGCAAAACTGTTAAAGATTTTGAATGTTGCCATTGATGAATAAGCATGTATTTTGAAGTTTCTTGATATATTATGAATGCTTTGTTGATTGATATACAAGTTTTGTTATGTGATTTTTAATGAAAATGCAAATTAGGGGCTAAATTGTGGAATGTGTAAATTTAGTAGTTAAAATGTGTAATAAATGAAAATTTTGGGCTGCTATAAGCATGATAAATATTTAGCTAGGCTTGGGTTGTGATGAAATTGAATGAATTTTGTTTTACGATCCTAGGGACTAAATTGTAAAAATGTTGAAATATTAGGGGCAAAAGTGTAAATGTGCTTTAATGAGTGTTTTGGATTAAATTGAATAGAGAGATAATTCAATAAGCTGAATTTGATATTATATAGATCAATAAAAGCGAAATACGAACTTAGATCGGGGAAAGAACAAAGTGTCGGATTAGTTGACCCGTGTTGTCATTTTTACGTTCGAGGTAAGTTCGTATGTTATAAGTTTCATTAAAAATATATTTTATATGCTTTGATATTGCATAAACTGTGAATACGAGATTATGGATATGTTCGATAGTGGTTCGACAACAATTCGACATTCGAAATCCCGGTTGAACCTTAGGAATAGATTAGGATACTAGTGACATGTCATTAGGGGATACACTGATTTGGCTTCGGGCCATGATATCGGTATTTCGGGTGCGAGATATATTGAGTTGGCTTCGGGCCATGATATTGGCACTTAGTGTGCGAGACTCCTGAATATCCGACTTTTATTCTGAATGGTTCAACGGGTACATTGAATGTATGAATCAGTGAGAAATAGATAAATAAAGGTACAGGTATGTACTGAAAACCATACGAGCATTGAATCAATGGAAGTTGTGAGTTTATGATCAAGTATGTAGTTAAGTTCATGTGAGTTTGGGATTAATGCATTGTTTTATGTTATGTCATTTAATTTGAATGGTAACTGAGTGGTAAAGCTTGCTTATTATTTTCATATGAGCTTACTAAGCTATAAAGCTTACTTTGTTTATTTTTCCATGTTTTATAGTGAATTCAAAGCTAGTTCGGATTCGGGGACCGTCGGAGACTCCATCATACCATCCATCTATCAATTTGGTACTTTTGAGTTTATGTTTTGAGTATATGGCATATATTGGGACTTTGGTCATTTTGGTTCTTGAATTGATGACGAATGTAGCCATTTGAGTTGGCTTGTAAATGTTCTAATTTTGGTTTGGTATATTGCCATATAAGTTGGCTTATTTTGGCATGATTGAATCATGTATATAAATATATGTATGTGGCTTGTGTAATGTTTTGAATGTTGGATAGATAATACTTGTGGATAATTAGTATTATGAATAGCAAATGATTGGGTTATGAACATTGGTATACTAGTGCATTTTAGGCATTGATGCACATTTGAATTGGGTATGAATTTGTATGGCATATTGTGGTATTTATGTTTTGTATTGGTTGACGTTGGAAATGGTATAGAATATGCATGATTTAGGCTTGAATTGGTTGGTTTAAATGCCAAATTATGTTATGTTTTGGGTGTAAATTTGGTTTGGTATAGGTTTGTGCAAGTTGGGTGGCAAAATGGCTTGGTAAATAGCCTATTTTTGTCCACACAGGAAGAGACACGGCGTGTGTCTTAGCCATGCGTGACACACGATTATGTACATGGCCGTGTGTCCCCTGATGTTGAAATTAAAACCAAGTCTGTATGCTCCACACAGCCTCACACACGGGCATGTGACTTGGCCGTGTGGCATAAGTCAGTATATCCTACAGGTTTGACACAGCCTAGCACACGACCTGGCACACGGGCATGTATGGCCATTTGTAGGACACACGGGCTAGCCACACAGATGTGTGTGTTGGCCGTGTGACCCAAGTCAAAGAGTTACACGGGGTCGAACACGGGATGGGACACTACCATGTGCTCCCATTCCGAATGTCCACACGGCCTGTGACACAGGCGTGTCTGTTGGCCGTGTGAGACACACGGCCGGCCCACACGAACGTATGTTCCCTGTTTTTGAGAAAATTTTTCTAAATGTTTAAAAAGTTTCCAAAGTTATCGGTTAAGTCCCGAACCACTCCTAATGCATGTTTAGGGCCTCGTAGCTCGTATTAGGGACAATATGAATGTGTTGATTGTTATTTGAATGAAATTTAGAAATGTTTGAGTAAATGTATGTGTAATTGTGTTATAAGTTCGGTAATGCTCCAAAACCCTATTCCAGCGTTGAATACGGGTGAAGGGTGTTACAGTCCCCAAGTTACATTCAATCACAACAAGCTTTTTGTTTCCAAAGTAGCTCTTCATGATATAGTATATTTTCCTACTCTTCCCTAACCTTCAATTCCAACTGGCTTAAGGCATTGGATCCCGACCTGTCCATTTCCTTTTGAATCCTAACTAGTTTCTGCATCAAAAACCTTTAACGGGTGCCAATAAGACCATAAATAGCCTTATTCCAATATTTAATACTCAAAGTAAACTGATGAAAAGACTTTTCCATGTTACCATTAAAAGCCCAATTATCTTTGACAAAATTTGAAAAGTTTGGATGTTCCACCCAACCTTCCAGAAATCTAAAGGGGCACCCACTAAGTAAATTAACCACAGACTTGAGAGAAAGGAGCAACGGTCTATGGTTAGATTTAAGCCTAGGGAGATGCATGACGGAGCAACTGGGGAAAGCTCTAACCCAATTTTCATTGCCAATCTCCCTATCAAGCCTCTCAAAAATTCCCCCTCGATGCCATGTGAATGCTGGTCCCCTAAAGCCTGAATCTTGCAAATTATTCAATTTAAGAAATTCTCCAAATAAAGGACACCATATTCCAACTCTTCTACCTCCTTTTTTATCGCTGGATGAAAGTAAGGCATTAAAATCACTGATAGTGGCCCAAGGAACACCTCTAGATGGAATGATCGTACTAATTCCCTCCCAGAGACTCCTCATTTCCTGTCTGTCTGGACTCCCATAAACAAAAAAAAAATAGCCTGGGATTGAGCCCTCTTAAAGACCTGGAAAACAATAAATTAGGGGTGATTACGAATAACCTCAACTGAAACAGTCTCTTTCAAGCCAAGCCAAACACCCCCCGAATAACCAACAGCCTCTACTTTATGCGAATGCTGAAAACGCAAACTGGCAATGATTTTATCTGCTTTGTATCCACTTTTTGTCTTTAGAAGACTAACAATATCGGGTTTATAATCCCTATTATATTCACAAAAATATGAGAAAATTTGTTGATGGCACAACTCTGATGATCTGTCGTGATTCGGTGTAGCAAATTAAACTAGTTTTCGTACTTGAGGAGCTTGAATACAAGCATTTTTATTATGTTTTAGTAAGTTTTTATTGTAACACCCCTAACCCCTCTCCTTCTTCAGATTAGGGTCACGGGCATTAGTAACAAATCAAAACAATTAATAAATCATAATTAAAAATGCAAGCTAACTATTAACATTATAGTATACAGGGTCAGGTCACAACTGTAACAGCCCTTACCCGTATTCAACGCCAGAACAGGGCTCAAGGCATTACCGAACTTATATCACAAGCATTCACACAATTCCGAGTCATAAATTTGCGTCAAACTTATAACCATTCATATTCAATCATGAAGTCTTTTATACGAGCCTACGAGGCCCAAAACATGCTTTGGAGGTGGTTCGGGACTAAATCGAGAACTTTAGAAAATTTTTCTTGTTACAGGGGTCACACACCTGTGTGGTTCAAGGGACAGGCCTGTGTGACCTTGAGACACGCCCGTGCTACAGGCCGTGTCCAATTTAGGGTGCTCTCTGACTTGTGCCACACGCCCGTGTGCTAGGCCGTGTGGTCAATTTGATTTTCATAATTTTTCATAAAATAGGTGAAGACTTCACACGGCTGGGGCACATACCCGTGTAGCACACACGGCCAAGACACACGCCCATGTCTCTGCTCGTGTGCTCAATTCTGGACATTCTGTTTTGCAACAATTAAGGTGCAGGGGACACACGGCTGAACTACATGCACGTGGGGCAGACCGTGTGTCACACACGGCCTAGACACACGCCCATGTGTCTGCTCGTGTGGACAAAATATGGCTGTTTACCAAGCCATTTGCCACCCCTTTAATGCACACACCTACATAATGTTGGAACGCCGGCACCCCTTGGAGCAGCAAAATAAAATTAATTCCGGCAATCCAAACCATGAATCCATGTGTGAGGAACGAATCGAGGTGAAATAAAGGTTTCAAAATTACCGAAACTTCAATCTGAATAGACAGCGACGCCTCGGCAACAAGAATTTTGATCTACTGTCGAACCAAGCCGCAACCTTTTCCGATGTCGGCCTCTACGTAATCCACTCGGTTTGACTATGAACGGAAGAAATCTCCAAAACTGCTTTGAGGTTTATTTGCTTGACTACCGCTAGACCTCACAAGCAATCTCTTAGGGTTTATATTAGGCTCTGTATCTTTTATTACCTTTTATAATTGGTATATCTTTAATGACTCATAAAATTAAATAAATACAATAAAGTTTTTAACCGAAAATTATAATTACATTAATTATATCTAAAAATTATAATTACATTAATTATAACAAGGATTTCGGTAAACTATATTTATTTAAATTTATATACGAACCAAATTCATATATTAATAGAACTATGTTGTCATTATGTGTACAACATCCTTGTACATATAATATGTTCAATATTTGATTGCCCAATTAAATTAATTCTTTAATTAATTTAATTCATGTGACAACCAAACACAATACCAACTATGTTTTATTTCGTTCATTTCAACCATAAGGTGTGACCCTGTAGGTTCTTGTAACGTTAGCAGTAATACTAGAACGATTCTAATGTCACAAACAATGAGTGGCATCTAGAAATGCGTCATTGCTACCTAAGTTACAAGAAGTCATGATTCGACATAACCTTTTGTGATTAACCTTTCATGCATTAATCCATAAGTCCTTTATCTCTGGAATGGACACAAGTCATGGAATAGTCACACTTGCATAGTCCATCCCATGTTTCTTGATATCTTGAGTAGACTATGATATACAAATTAGTATGACATCTCATATCAACTTATTTGAGCATGGCCATGCATTTCTAGTCTCTCTCAATCATGTGGCCTAAGATATTACTCCTATTATGTAGGAGGGACTTATCCTATATTGATCAACCATATCCCTCTACACATGTTGTGGTATATCCAACATCAGCCTTTATAGAACAACCTGTTATGGTGTACATTTGACTGTATCAAAATATACAACTCACGATGTTGGGATAATGATGATCTCAAGTCTGAGGATCATATACATATTAATCACTATGAGTAATGTTGTGACAATTACATAACAATCCAAGAAACATACTCATAGCGGGTCAGTCCAATATGTTGTTCTCTAGCACGCATATTCATGCATTGATTTTGACACTCCATATCAATGACAACTCTTTATCATCAATCAACTACATGTTAGTCTTAATGCATTATTGTTGTCCTAGTCAACAATAATACTTGACTAAGGATCTTTTAAGAATAATCATATTATTCTCAGGACATTATTATAAAACAGTTTATTTGTACACACAGAAAGAAAAACTGAAATAATAATGACAACGCTTTATATTAATAAACATGGTAAATCAAGTATGTTATTACAACCATCTCATGATTGATCTTTGGGCATACTCTTACAATCTCCCACTAGCACTAAGACCAACCTGTAACAACCCAAACCCGGCCCAAACACTACGACCGAATTTGATTTGTTACGAAGTAAAAACTTGTGAACACCACTTCGAGAAACATTTAATTTCCATTGAAAACTCCCCAATTTTGGTTGTCTTGTCAAAGCTACACTGAGATTTAATTTGAAAATTTTAATTAAGTCCGTTTGTTATACCAGTTTCATGTGTGTGCCCGATGGCACGAATAAACCTTTTCGTTTTAAAAAAAAAACATGTGATTTAATTCAATTTAATAGTATAGTCTTGAGTAAATATCCAACATAAAAAAAAAAGTAAAGATTATGGAGGCCTTATTACAACCCAAAATGAAATTAAACAAATTTAAAGTTCTATAAATTTAAATCCACTGCATGGCCACCTCGAGTCCAACCGGCTCCTCCACCGCCATCTACGAGTCACCAAAAATGTTAAAGGAGAAGGTGAGTCACCAAGACTCGATATGTAACCCTTCCCCGGTTAATACAACGGTTCATACACAACATATAACAGATTAATTAAGCGAGTATCGTGTACCCAACCTAGCCAACCAAACACCTTTGTCTACCCCATGTGGTACCAAACCACCGGTGACCGTAGTCACGATGTGTTACCAAAACACCGGTGGTGCCAAACCACCGGTGACATATAGTCACAATGTGCTACCAAAGCACCGGTGTCCGTAGACACAAATCGGGTGATGGGGCCAACCCATCGTGTGATACCAAATCACCGCGCATTTATCCCATATCTCAAGTGGGGCCAACCCACGGTGGTGTTAACCACGGGGGACAAGTCGCTATGAGGTACCAAACCTCTGGAGGTACCAAACCTCCGTGACATATAGTCACGATGTGCTACCAAAGCACGGTGCTCGTCAAGACGATATCACGCCCCTCCTCTCATCAACCCATGTCAAATGGGATTAACAACAAGACATACATATATCACATGTATCAAATAATCCATACTTCCCAAAAGCATTATTATCAATCTCATACAAATAGAGACTTACCAGGGATCCTTGCTTGTACCATTAAGGTACTATTGCCACATCTACATAGAGCGATTCACACATAACATACACTTAATACAATCAGTATTAACTATTATAAGTGTGTATGTACACACTGTCACCACCGAATCGTCTAAATCCGAAAAGAGACGTTGGCCACCCTAGATCTCACTGTACCTATATTCGGCCAACCATGGGATTAGTCTTAGGCCTATTCGGCCAAATCAAATTATTAGAAGGGATTCCTTATGAACCCGAACCCTACCTATCACCCTTGAGCACTCACTTGGTGCTTGGTATGCGATTCCTCCTCCACCCCTACATTCGGCCATCACTAGAGTTATTAGCCTTTGGCTTAAACGAGTAGTAAACTAAAGGAAATCTCTTACCACCACTTACCAAAGCCGAATGCTAGAGATTAGGAGTTTGGGTCGACTTCTTCACAACTTGGGGTACCTAGGAGAGATCGTTTACCAACGCTTAGAAGCCTTGTTAGCCTTTGCCGAAATCGGCACCTACCCCCTAGTAGAAATCGAAAGAAACAGAGAGGGAATCCAAGGAGTTTCGGCATACTCTTACCTTCACCAAATCGGTTGACCACGAGGATCCAACGAGATCTATATCCCTTCCAAACTTCGGCCAAATGCACTAGAAAAGAAGAAGAGAATTTTCGGCAAACCACTAGAGCATAATCGGCCAAGGGAGGAAGAAAATAATTAGGGAGAAAGGTGGTAGTAGTTTCGGCTTGAAGGGATTTGAAAGAACAAATGAAAAAAACACAAAGGGAGGGGTTAGGGTTTTTCGGCAACTAGCAAAATTGAAGAAAAGAAAAGAATGGTGCTAGGTTGCCCCCTTTATAGACATTCGGCACCCCCTCTAATAGCATTGCCGTCCACACTACTCCACCAAGGAGTTTGAAATTCGGCCAACACCTTATTTTGCTCCAAGCCACCCATTTAATTTAATTCAAACTTAATTGAATTAATCCCCTCTTAATCCAAAAATAATCCAATTAATATCTTCTCATTATTACTATAATTAAACAAATAAAACTCTTCTATTATCCCTAAATAATTACACCTAATAAAAGAGTTTGAAGGGAGAAAAACTCTCCCCCCTTGTGCCGTCCAAATAAAGAAAAAAAAAAGGGGATTTCCGTGACTCGAACACAAGCTCTCCCTTGCTCCTTGGTGGCGTCACATGTAGCTCTTAAGTGGGCTTCTTTTTGCCACTTTACCAAGGGCTTTTTAGTGTTAAAAATACCCACATTTATTCTTATAACACCACTTACCAAGGCTCCCTTCTTTTAAAATTAAAAAAACGAAATTTCCCAACAAACTGGCACACTCAAAGCCTTAAATTAAGCTCTATTATTCCATTATTAACATCGCAGCAGTTCATAACAAGAAAATAGTCAACTTCCAAATAACCCCATACTTGGGATGTTACAGTTCTACCCCCCTTAGAATAAATTTCGTCCTCGAAATTCCTTGATCAAAAGAGATGGGGGTATTGCTTTGCCGCATCACCTCCTCGGGCTCCCACGTAGCTTCTTCCACTCCGTGGTTCCGCCATAACACTTTTACTAAAGGCACCGCCTTCCTTCGTAGAATTTTCACATCTCGATCTACAATCTGAACTGGTTCTTCCTCAAAAGATAAATCCGTGTTCACCTCAATCTCTCTTCGCACAACGTGCGAAGGATCTCGACCGATACTGCCTCAAAGATTGATACATGGAATACGCCATGAATCGACTCGATTCTGCGGCGGCTTTAGTGATAAGCCACTGGTCCTACTTCGCTTCACAACAAGATATGGCCCAATGAACCTTGGGCTCGACTTCCCTTTTCGCCCAAATCTCAACACCTTTTTCCAAGGCGACACTTTCGTAAAGACTTTGTCTCCCACAAAGATACTCCACTTCCTTGCGTTTGAGATCGGCATAAGACTTCGCCTATCCGATGCTTCCTTGAGGCGAGTCCGAATCACCTTGACTTTGTCTTCCGTCTTGGTTACGCCTCTGACCCGAACTTGTCTTTCTCCCAACTCCGTCCCAACATGTAGAGTACGACACTTTCGTCCATGAGGGCCTCGTATGGAGCCATTTGAATACTCGCTTGATAACCGTTGTTATAGGCGACTCGCTAATGGTAGGTACTCCTCCCAACTACCACTAAAATCCAAGACACACGACCTCTTAACATGTCTTCTAAAACTCAGTATCACCCTTTCCCGATCGTCCGTCGATTTGTGGATGGAAAGTCGATGAAAATCTAACCGTACCCAAAGCTTGATGCAACGCTTTCAAAACCTTGACGTGAATCGGGATCCCTATCCGAGATAATCGACACTTTGCACGCCATGCAACCTCACTATTTCACCCACATATAGCTTCGCTTAGCTTCGGAGTGAGTAATCCACTCTCACCTAGCATGAAGTGAGCTGATTTAGTTAGGCGATCCACAATTACCCAAATCGCATCCTTCTTGGTGGGCGTAAGGGTAGCCCACTAACAAAATCCATGGTGATCCTCTCCCATTTCCATTGAGGATCTTTATCGGTTGAAGTAGTCCCGATGGTGACCGATGTTCACCCTTAACTTTCACGACACGTCCGGACACTTCCCTACGAACTCCGTTATCTCACGCTTCAACCCCGGCCACTGTAATCTGTTTTATGAAATCTCCATACATCTTGCTTCCCCCAGGATGCATAGCGTATGGGCTGCTATGTGCATCTTGGAGAATTTTCCGCCTTAATTCTGTATCCTTTGGCATACATACTCGTCCTTGAAAACAAAGCACTCCTTCACTAGACAGACTGTACCCTTCCAAACCACCGTCTTGAACTTGTACCCTCTTAGAGCTCAAGCCTTCATCCACTAACTGCTTTTCTTTAATCTCCTCAATCCAAGTCGGCTTTACTTGAAGTTCTGCCAAAAGACTCCCATCATCATACAGACTTAACCGAGCGAACATTGCTCTTAAGTCCGTCACCACCTTCCGGCTCAATGCGTCAGCTACCACATTAGCCTTTCCCGGATGGTACTCGATTGAACAATCATAGTCCTTTAGTAGTTCAATCCACCGTACATTGCCTCGTATTTAGATCCTTCCGAGTCGGAGATACCTCAAGCTTTTGTGATCCGTGTAGACCATCGACTTCTCTCCATACGGTAATGTCTCCATATCTTCGGGGCAAAGACGACATTGCTAACTCCAAGTCGTGCGTTGGGTAGTTAACCTCATGCGATCTTAATCGACGGGATGCATAGGCTACTACCTTCCCATCCTCGCATCAACACACATCCCAAACCGGTGTGAGATGCATCACAATAAACTGTGAATAACTTTCTGCTTGTGTGTACCAAAACCGAGCTTCCACAAAATCTTCCTTAACTTATCAAAGCTTTCTTGCGCTTCTCCGTCCATACAAACGGGACACCTTTCCTTAGCAACTTAGTTAATCGGCACGCTGCTATTAGAGAGAATCCTTCCACGAATCTCCGATAGTATCCTGCTAAACCCGAAAAACTTCTCGTATTTCACCCACCGTCCTAGGTGGTTTCCACTCCAATCTTGCTTCAATCTTGCGAGGGTCTACCCTAATTCCTTCAAATTTGACACTACATGACCTAAGAAAGCCACTTCTCCTAAGCCAAAATTCACACTTACCGAATTTGGCATATAATTGCTTCCCCTCAATACTTGCGTAACTATCCGTAAATGCTTGTCATGCTCTTTCTTCTCGTCTTTGAGTAAACCAATATGTCGTCTATGAACACCACGACGAACTGGTCCAAGCATCGCCGAATACTCTATTCATCAAGTCCATGAATGCCGCCGGTGCATTAGTCAACCCGAATGGCATCACCAAGAACTCGAAATGCCCATACCGAGTTCGGAATGCCGCTTTGTGAACATCGACCTCCTTCACCCTTAATTGGTGATAACCCGACCTAAGGTCTATCTTTGAAAACACCGAGGCACCCTTCAGCTTGATCAAACAAGTCGTCAATCCGAGGCAACGGATACTTGTTCTTGATCGTTAACTTATTTAATCGACGGTGATCGATGCACATCCGCATAGAACCGCCCTTCTTCTTGACAAACAACACAGTGCTCCCCACTGAGATATACTTGGTCGTATAAACCCTCTATCCAAGAGCTCCTGAATTTGAGCCTTTAGCTCCACCAATTCCTTTGGTGCCATTCGGTATGGTGCTATGGACACAAAAGTGCCGTTCGGTGTAGCAAGTCTATACCGACTTCGACTTCTCGATCCGAGAGGCAAACCCTAAGTTCTTCCGGGAACACATCGAGAAATTCCCCAACCGTTTCGGACCTTTTCAATTACTAACCCCGTAGCTTCCAAAGCACGATTTGAACCAAATACGCCTCACAACCCTTCTTGACCATCTTTTCAGCCTTTAAGGCGGTCACTACGTTGGATAGGTAATTCCTCCTATCTCCTATCATACACACTTCATCACCTTCCGCCGTCTTAAGAACCATGCGCTTGGCGCGCAATCCAAACTCGCTTGGTACTTAACCAACCAATCCATACCAAGGATCAAATCGAACTCCCCAAACGGTAGTTCCATTAGATCGACTACAAAATACTACCCCTTGGAGTTCTGGGGTACGCCTCTATAAAGTCTATTTACGACTACGGAGTGACCTAAGGGGGCTAACTACAGTCATCTCCCTAAAAGCGGTTTCGAGTTTAGGTCCATTGTTCCTACCACACTACTAGCAATGTACGCAGTGTGTCGAGCCCACATCAATCAATGCAACATAAGGAAAACCGAAAAATTAAAAACGCATCGGTTATAACATCCGGTGCGTCCACCTTCCTCGCGACACCTTGCTTTGCGTAAACTAAGCCAGCCGCTAGCCTCTGTTGCTGCTGCACCTCGCCTTGAGTTCCACGACCTCGGTTAGGACCGTTGTTTCCTCTACCATTACCACGACCCTCCGTGGTCCTACATTTCTATCCCGAGCACGGTTCGACCCTCCGTCGCTTCTTAGCTAGTTTTGGGGACAATCTCGACGCGATGCTCCAAAGACCCACACTCAAAACATCCTTTATCGCCGGTCCAACAACCTCCCCAATGGGTCTTTCCACAACGATTGCACCGAGTCGGCCTTTGATTAGCGATTGTGGGCCTTGTTGCTGATTGGGCCCACTTGGCCTAACCTTTTTCCGAGCACTTCCACTTGACCCAAATGACCCAAAACTTCTCTTACGATTGTTCTTACTATAGTTCGCCTCACGACCTCCTTGATTCCTTCGCTACCTTAGCCTTCTCCACTAGAGATGAGAACTCACGAACTCTTTGTGGGGCAATCAAGAACCTTAAATCGTCTCTGAGTCCGTCCTCAAAGCGGACACGCTCATGTTCGATGAGCCACGATGCCTCTCGCATATCTACTCAAATTTCTTAGAAATTCCGCCTCATATTCCGACACGGACTTAGTTCCTTGAACTAATCCCGAAAAAGCCTTTCTCTCTGCAGCGTCGAGTAGCTAATGCCCACATACTTTTTCTCGATAGGCGGTTCGAAATACTCCCAAGTCAAATCATCTGTCAGAGCCCCATCTCGAACCGTTAGCCACCACCGATACGCTTCATCCTTTAGAAGCGACACCGCCTTTCTTTTCTTCTCTTCCTCGGTCGGTCAAGGTCATCCATAATTCTTTCAGATTGATTCTAGCCGATGATTCCGCACAGACTTTGGTGCCACTCCCGACACACCTCGGAATACCTCCGCTCCGTTAGATCGGAGTCGCTCGGGACGATTTCCGAGCTCCAACATTTCCACCAGCCCGACCACCATCTCCAAGACTCGCAACACGACTTGCGATACCGACTCGCCACCGGCCCGCTCGGCTCCTCACTCTAAAAGTAGGAGGTGGTGGTGGCGATGGTACCTCATTTTCCGAACCTTGTCCCGACTGACGGGTTCGGATAGCACCGTCATCCTACCCCTACCACGCCCACGGCGTCCCACGTCCTCTAGAACTCATTCTATCTACCGCGCTTTTAATCTGATTAAGAAAAATTTTATGCGTTAGCATTTGTTTCACTTTATTACTCGCGAAGAAATTTTATGGATAAGGTTTAATCAGAGATTCTTTCGAGCAAACAATGTTTCAGTTTCCTATCCTAGTTCACACAAAGAAGTCCATGCATCCATTCCTTAATACTTTCCATACCTATTCACTCATCGGACATTTCTGCCCATTTCTAACCCAGGGGTATTTTCGTCTTTTTCCTACAGGGGTATTTTCGTAATTTTCCAGAACCAAAATATTTTGCTGATGATTTCCAAAGCTAAGTTATTGAATATTTGTAAAATAGCTAAATTTTTGGGCAAAACCGTCGAATCAATATTTTATGGATCAGGGGCATTTTGGTAATTTTACTCCTAAGGGTATTTCTGTAATTTTCCACAAGTCAAGTTTTCCGAGAAAAACATTGTATACTAAGTGTTCTAGGGTTTGAGAGGGTTATTGGATAAGTTTTGAAAACATTAGGGTCATTTATTCATTCCTTTCAAAAACAAGGCTAATTCCCTTCTCGGGTTTTAATCATTGTTTTTAGCCTATGACCGAGCCTTCCCGGGTCGTGGTGAACCAAAGCTACGCACCAGCGCGTAATTCAAGTGAAGAGGAGGTGGGTCACGCGGACCGCTTAAATACCAAGCTCTCACCAACCTTTCTAGACATGCGCACGAGAGGTTACCACACCACCGAGCCCTTCCGAGTTAGGGTGAACCGGCTACGCACTGCAGGATACTGCGAAGAGGAGGTGAGTCACGAGGACCGCTTAAATACCAAGCTCTTCCGGATCCAATCCTAGACATGCGTCATGGGGTTACCACACCCTAGCTCATTGACTAAGTCATAGGTTGGTTTAGTTCTTTAAGTCTTATGCTTCGTTGTGTTTGAGTAATCTAGCCTTAGGGTCCAAGTCCTATAAGTCTATCTACGTTCCATGCTTCCTACCCTTCTACAGAATACAATTCACGAAAGGTTTAGATGTACTTACAGGCGGATCGGTCTTGAGACTCGGGCCATGCCGCTTAAAACCCAAAACAATTCAAAAGGCCTACCAAAACATTTTGGGCCTTGGGCCCCACACCACGAGCTTTGAACTGGCTCGATACCAGTCTGTAACAACCCAAACCCTACCCAAACACTACGAATCGAATTTGATTTGTTACTGAAGTAAAAACTTGTGAACACCACTTCGAGAAACATTTAATTTCCATTGAAAACTCCCCAATTTTGGTTGTCTTGTCAAAGCTACACTCGAGATTTAATTTGAAAATTTTAATTAAGTCCGTTTGTTATACTGGGCTTTCATGTGTGCCCGATGGCACGAATAAACCTTTTCGTGTTAACAAAAAAAACATGTGATTTAATTCAATTTAATAGTATAGTCTTGAGTAAATATCCAACATAAAAAAAGTAAAGATTATGGAGGCCTTATTACAACCCAAAATGAAATTAAACAAATTTAAAGTTCTATAAATTTAAATCCACCGCATGGCCACCTCGAGTCCAACTGGCTCCTCCACCGCCATCTACGAGTCACCAAAAATGTTAAAGGAGAAGGTGAGTCACCAAGACTCAGTATGTAACCCTTCCCCTGTTAATACAACGGTTCATACACAACATATAACAGTTAATTAAGCAGAGTATCGTGTACCCAACCTAGCCAACCAAACACCTTTGTCTACCCCATGTGGTACCAAACCACTGGTGACCGTAGTCACGATGTGTTACCAAAACACTGGTGGTGCCAAACCACCGGTGACATATAGTCACAATGTGCTACCAAAGCACCGGTGTCCGTAGACACAAATCGGGTGATGGGGCCAACCCATCGTGTGATACCAAATCACCGCGACGATCCCATATCTCAAGTGGGGCCAACCCACGGTGGTGTTAACCACGGGGACAAGTCGCTATGAGGTACCAAACCTCCGAGGTACCAAACCTCCGGTGACATATAGTCACAGTGTGCTACCAAAGCACCGCTGCTCGTCGACCGCGATATCACCGCCCCCTCCTCTCATCAACCCATGTCAAACGGTTAACAACGGTACATACATATATCACATGTATCAAATAATCCATACTTCCCAAAAGCATTATTATCAATCTCATACAAATAGAGACTTACCAGATCCTTGCTTGTACCATTAAGGTACTATTGCCACATCTACATAGAGCGATTCACACATAACATACACTTAATACACTCAGTATTAACTATTATAAGTGTGTATGTACACACTGTCACCACCGAATCGTCTAAATCCAGAAAGAGACGTTGGCCACCCTAGATCTCACTGTACCTATATTCGGCCAACCATGGATTAGTCTTAGGGCCTATTCGGCCAAATCAAATTATTAGAAGGGATTCCTTATGAACCCGAACCCTACCTATCACCCTTTGAGCACTCACTTCTGGTGCTTGGTATGCGATTCCTCCTCCACCCCTACATTCGGCCATCACTAGAGTTATTAGCCTTTGGCTTAAACGAGTAGTAAACTAAAGGAAATCTCTTACCACCACTTACCAAAGCCGAATGCTAGAGATTAGGAGTTTGGGTCGACTTCTTCACAACTTGGGGTACCTAGGAGAGATCGTTTACCAACGTTTAGAAGCCTTGTTAGCCTTTGCCGAAATCGGCACCTACCCCCTAGTAGAAATCGAAAGGAACAGAGAGGGGAATCCAAGGAGTTTCGGCATACTCTTACCTTCACCAAATCGCTTGACCACGAGGATCCAACGAGATCTATATCCCTTCCAAACTTCGGCCAAATGCACTAGAAAAGAAGAAGAGAATTTTCTACAAACCACTAGAGCATAATCGGCCAAGGAGGAAGAAAATAATTAGGGAGAAAGGTGGTAGTAGTTTCGGCTTGAAGGGATTTGAAAGAACAAATGAAAAAAACACAAAGGGAGAGGGGTTAGGGTTTTTCAAGAACTAGCAAAATTGAAGAAAAGAAAAGAATGGTGCTAGGTTGCCCCCTTTTATAGACATTCGGCACCCCCCCTCTAATAGCATTGCCGTCCACACTACTCCACCAAGGAGTTTGAAATTCGGCCAACACCTTATTTTGCTCCAAGCCACCCATTTAATTTAATTCAAACTTAATTGAATTAATCCCTCTTAATCCAAAAATAATCCAATTAATATCTTCTCATTATTACTATAATTAAACAAATAAAACTCTTCTATTATCCCTAAATAATTACACCTAATAAAAGAGTTTGAAGGAGAAAACTCTCCCCTTGTGCCGTCCAAATAAAGAAAAAAAAGGGGATTTCCGTGACTCGAACACAAGCTCTCCCTTGCTCCTTGGTGGCGTCACATGTAGCTCTTAAGTGGGCTTCTTTTTGCCACTTTACCAAGGGCTTTTTAGTGTTAAAAATACCCACATTTATTCTTATAACACCACTTACCAAGGCTCCCTTCTTTTAAAATTAAAAAAAACGAAATTTCCCAACAAACTGGCACACTCAAAGCCTTAAATTAAGCTCTATTATTCCATTATTAACATCGCAGCAGTTCATAACAAGAAAATAGTCAACTTCCAAATAACCCCATACTTGGGATGTTACACAACCACTCATATATCTAATACCAAGTGACTTAGTGTGACGATCATGCTTCTGCTGTGTCAGAGGCTTGGTCAGGGAATCAGCAATGTTATCATCTGTAGGTACTCTGCATATCTCTACATCCCCTCGATCGATAATCTTTCGAATAAGATGGTAGCGCCTAAGTATATGTTTGGATTGCTGGTGAGATCTGGGTTCTTTAGCTTGTGCAATAGCTCCATTGTTATCACATCGGAGTTCTATAGCATCTGATATGCTAGGCACAACCCCTAGTCCAGTAATGAACTTCTTGATCCAAACCACTTCTTTTGCTGCCTCACTAGCTGCAATATACTCGGCCTCTGTTATAGAATCGGCTACTGTACTTTGCTTTGAACTCTTCCAGCTCACAGCACCACCATTAAGGCAAAACACAAAACCTGATTGCGATAAAAAATCGTCCTTGTCGGTTTAGAAGCTGGCATCAGTGTAACCTTTTACACTTAACTCTTCCTCACGTCCATATATTAAGAACGTATCCTTAGTTCTTCTTAAGTACTTAAGGATATTCTTGACTGTGGTCCAGTGACCTTCACCGGGATCTACTTGGTACCTACTCGTCATACTTAAGGCATATGAGACATCTGGACGGGTACATAACATGGCATACATGATAGATCCAATAGCGGAAGCATATGGAATTTTACTCATGCGTTCTCTCTCTTGTGGAGTTGAAAGATACATTTCCTTCGAGAGTGAAATACCATGTCTCATAGGTAGGAATCCTCTTTTAGATTCTTCCATACTGAACCTTTTCAGTACTTTATCTATGTATGTACTTTGACCTAGTAGTCGTCTTGATCTATCTCTATAGATCTTGACTCCTAAGATGTAAGTGGCTTCGCCCAAGTCCTTCACAGAAAAACAACTTCCTAACCAAGTCTTAATAGACTGCAAGGTGGGTATGTCATTTCCCATGATAAGTATGTCATCCACATACAGTACCAAGAATGTGATAGTGCTCCCACTAACTTTCTTGTAAATACATGGTTCATCTTCATTTTTGATAAAACCAAACTCTTTGATTGCATCGTTAAAACGAAGATTCCAACTTCGAGAAGCTTGCTTTAATCCATAAATGGATCTTTGTAGCTTACATATCTTTCTAGCATCCATTGGATTGACAAAACCTTCAGGTTGTGTCATGTAGACATCCTCTTCAAGTTTCCCGTTAAGGAAAGCTGTTTTGACGTCCATCTGCCAGATTTCATAATCATGAAATGCAGCTATGGCGAGCAAGATCCTGATGGATTTAAACATAGTTATAGGAGAAAAGGTTTCATCATAGTCAACACCATGAATTTGGCGAAAACCTTTAGCGACTAATCGCCCTTTGTATGTTTGTACATTACCATCCATGTCGGTTTTCTTTTTGAAAACCCACTTGCACCCTATAGGTTTAACCCCTTCGGGTGGGTCAATCAAAGTCCATGCTTGGTTTTCATACATGGAATCCATCTCAGATCTCATGGCCTCAAGCCATTTCTCAGAGTATGGGCTCGTCACCGCTTCTTGATAAGTCCTAGGCTCATCTTGATCTATAAGAAGAACGTCACCATGCGTTGTAATGAGAAATCCATATCTCTCAGGTGCATGGCGTTGTCTTAAAGATCTGCGCAGTGGTTGTGTTTCTACAGCAGTTGCTTGTTCCTCAATTTCTTGTGGAATTTGCTGTTGTTCTATCTTTGGTTCAGTGGTATCTTGTGATTCTTGAATTTTTTCAAGTTTAATCTTTCTCCCACTTCCTTTTCTAGAAGTAAATTCTCTCTCTAGGAAGACACCAGTCCGAGCAACAAACGTTTTGTTCTCAGTGGGACTAAAGAAATAATATCCTTTGGTTTCTTTCGGATACCCCATAAAAATACACCTTTCAGATTTGGGTTCAAGCTTAGTAGACGTCTGACATTTAACATAAGCTTCACAACCCCAAATTTTCATAAAAGACATACTGAGACGTTTCCCAATCCACATCTCATATGGTGTCTTTTGAACCGATTTAGATGGAACACGATTTAGTGTGAAAGCAGTTGTCTCAAGTGTATGTCCCTAAAAGGAAGCCCGTAGATCAGTATGACTCATCATAGATCGAACCATGTCTAACAGAGTTCGATTTCTTCTCTTAGATACTCCATTCTATTGAGGAGTACCAGGAGGAGTAAGTTGTGAGACAATCCCACATTCCTTCAAAAGATCATCAAACTCTAGGCTCAAATACTCTCCACCTCGATCAGATCGAAGTGACTTGATAGTTTTGCCTAGTTGATTTTGTACTTCATTTTGAATTCCTTAAACTTTTCAAGGGACTCGGACTTATGGCGCATGAGATAAACATACCCATATCTACCGAAATCATCGGTGAAAGTAATAAAGTAGTGAAATCCACCTCGGCTCATGTATTTATTGGTCCACATACATCGAATGTATTAGGCCCAATAAATCACTAGCTCATTCACTTTTACCAGTAAAAGGAGATTTACTCATTTTTCCCAATAAGCAAGATTCACATACTTCAAATTGTTCAAAAACAAATGAATTCAAGAGACCATCTTTATGGAGTTTGGATATGTGTTTCTCACTTATGTGGCCCAAACGACAATGCCAAAGATAAGTTTGATTTGAGTCATTTATTTTAGATCTTTTAGTATTTATGTTGTAAATGGGATTCATTTGATCTAAAATATAGAGGCCATTAATCAATTGTGCCGAACCATAGAAAACATTATTGAGATAAAAGGAACAACAATTATTCTTAATAATTATCTCAAAACCAATTTTGTCTAAACAAGAAATTGAAATAATGTTTTTAGTCAAACTGGGCACAAAATAACAATCCTCTAAACATAAATCAAGTCCACTAGGCAAAGATAAAGTATATGTTCCCACAGCTAATGCAGCAACTTTTGCTCCATTTCCAACTCGCAGGTCCACATCTCCTCTAGCCAAAGTCCTACTCCTTTGTAGCCCCTGTACAGAAGTATAAATATGAGAACCACAACCAGTATCTAATACCCAAGAAGTAGTAGTTGATAAATTAATATCAATAACATAAATAACTGAAGCAAACGTTCCGCTTGTTTTGGCCTTCTTGACTTTCTCAAGATAGATAGGGCGCTTCTGCTTCCAATGTCCAAATACACCATAATGAAAGCGGTTCTTCTTCCTTAGACACCTCACCTTTAGGTTTCGGTCTGCACCTTTCCTTTTCCAAGTTTGGGCTTACCTTTGCCCTTGGGCTTTGTCTAAACTTTGGCCTTTCCCTTGCCCTTATTATTACGGACCATCAGTATGGGCTTGGGTCCAACCTTTTTCATGTTGCCTTGAAAGAGCTCGTAATATCTTGAGCAATCGTGGCGAGTCTTGTCAATTTCATTCATATTGAAATTGAGGACAAATCCGTCAGTAGCTATCCGCAACGATTGCGAGAATAACATCGATGGCCAACTCTTGGCTCAATGGAAACCCAAGCTTAGACATGCTTTCAATATAGCCAATCATCTTAAGGACATGAGGTCCTCACTGGCTTCCCTTCACCCACTTACATTGGAATAGGGCCTTAGAGATATCGAACCTCTCTTGCCGTGCTTGCCCCGATAAAGTTCTTTCAGTGTGCTCGATCATATCATAAGCAACCATGTCCTCATGTTGCTTACAAGCTCGAGGATTCATAGTGGCAAGCATAAGACATCCAACATACGCCATGTCATCGAGATACTTCTTGTAAGCATCTCTATCAATCCTCGAGGCATTAGCGGGTGGTTCATTATGAAGTGGTTGTTCAATGACATATAATTTCCGTTCTTGTTTGAGGACAATCCTCAAGTTACGGGAACCATCAAGAAAATTCAAACCATTCAATTTGTCCTTCTCAAGGACCGATCACAATGAGAGTGTGCTAGTGTTTGCAGCCATAATATATCTACAACAATTAAATATGCGTGTGAGTAAATTTACCAAGTTTATATCAATCATTAAAAAGACTTTATTAAATGATGTCCCCACTATTTTATTTCAAAATTAATAACCCTCATATATTAATTTCGGAAAGACTTTCTCAAAAGTATTTCTAGTGGGTTAAGGATCCATATTTCACCTCCTCTTAAGTCAACTTTGGCTTTACTCTCAAGACTATGGTTATTTAGGTAAGCAACATTTGCTAATTACATCATATGTAACTTCTAGTATTTGGTGAACAACTCTTGTTCTAATCATCTTATGATTTATCCAATTTACTTGCCTCTAGGTTTCTAATCCTATTAGAGTAACCTAGTTAAGTCATTAACCAATTTTTAACCAGCGAATATCACTTGTTTATTCTTCGCGTTTAACCAAGATAAATACTAGTACTTCCCTTTGGCAGAACCTATATAGTATTGATCGAGGCCTTAACGAGGGCAAAATTGGAAGGCCATGTTGACTTAATATTTTAATAGAGGGATTTTATTAAGGTTGTTGCATCTCACCAATTATGGTCTACTTTAGTCCATTTAATCTTTTAATTGATCTCATCAATTAATGGGGTTTATTATTATCAAATTTTAATATATTTAAAATTGGCATGCTTTAGACATCCATAGCATCTCATACATGAATAAATAAAGCAATAAATAAATGCAATAGTTATAGCCCATAAACTAAGGTGGCTCAACCCAAGCCAATGGGAGAACCAAAAGGAAACCTAAAGGTGTAAGCCGTTTCATAAGCTATCGGTCCACACTAGTTGTCCCATCTTCCTTCTCGTCTAGCCCACAAAGAACTCTTGCAAATTACAATATCACGAAACTCGTTTTACATACGAGGGAGTAAGATGAGAAGAGAAATACAAGAGAATAGTAGTAAGGCACGACACGCAGGCCGTATTTATATAAAAAAATACCTTTTATCAAATGGGTCATTGGGCTATAACTATGCATTTCAAACACCGTGCATGTAAAAAATAGCATACATAATTCAACGTTTTTGCTAAAGTGAATTATAAAATATCCTTTCGTTTCGCCCCCGCGGTACGAACTGCATACCCCAGTCAAATGAAACCTCACGATTTGATAACTTTTATCAATAGAATCGTGTTTTCAGGATTTTAATCCTTGAGGTTTCATATCGAACAACCCTTGTTCCACTAGCGATTAACTCTTCTTTGAAATCAGTAAATACCACCGTCGCATCATTACAGATTTGTTAATAGTTAACAGTAATAACTTAAACCGAATAGGCTACAACACCATGATTAACATTTAATCGATTATTGAAAGGAACCGTTATCAGGTTATGCTTAAACGATTTAAATAGTCAAAAACGTAATAAAATTAAAGCATGCATCTCATACAATTGCATCACCCAAGTATTTAAACCCGAGTCCGTATCACACAAGTGGCTCTGATACCACTGTTGGAATGCCGGCACCCCTTGGCGCAGCAAAATAAAATTAATTTCGGCGATCCAAACCATGAATCCATGTGTGAAGAACGAATCGGGGTGAAATAAAGGTTTCAAAATTACCAAAACTTTAATCTGAGTAGACAGCGACGCCTCGGTAACAAGAATTTTGATCTACTGTCGAACCAAGCCGCAACCTTTTCCGATGTCGGCCTCTACATAATCCACCCTGGTTTGACTATGAATCTAAGAAATCTCCAAAACTGTTTTGAGGTTTATTTGCTTGACTACCGCTAGACCTCACAAGCAATCTCTTAGGGTTTATATTAAGCTCTGTATCTTTTATTACCTTTTATAATTGGTATATCTTTAATTACTCATAAAATTAAATAAATACAATAAAGTTTTTAACCGAAAATTATAATTACATTAATTATATCCGAAAAGTATAATTACATTAATTATAACAAGGATTTCGGTAAACCATATTTATTTAAATTTATATACGAACCAAATTCATATATTAATAGAACTATGTTGTCATTATGTGTACAACATCCTTGTACATATAATATGTTCAATATTTGATTGCCCAATTAAATTAATTCTTTAATTAATTTAATTCATGTGACAACCAAACACAATACCAACTATGTTTTATTTCGTTCATTTCAACCATAGGGTGTGACCCTGTAGGTTCTTGTAACGTTAGTAGTAACACTAGAACGATTCTAATGTCACAAACAATGAGTGGCATCTAGCAATGCATCATTGCTACCTAAGTTACAAGAAGTCATGATTCGACAAAACCTTTTGTGATTAACCTTTCATGCATTAATCCTTAAGTCCTTTATCTCTGGAACGGACACAAGTCATGGAATAGTCACACTTGTATAGTCCATCCCATGTTTCTTGATATCTTGAGTAGACTATGATATATAAATTAGTATGACATCTCATATCAACTTATTTGAGCATGGCCATGCATTTCTAGTCTCACTCAATCAAGTGGCCTAAGATATTACTCCTATTATGTAGGAGGGACTTATCCTATATTGATCAACCATATCCTCTACATAGGTTGTGGTATATCCAACATCGACCTTTATAGAACAACTTTTACGGTGTACATTTGATCAGTATCAAAATATACAACTCACGATGTTGGGATAATGATGATCTCAAGTCCGAGGATCATATGCATATTAATCACTATGAGTAATGTTGTGACAATTACATAACAATCCAAGAAACATACTCATAGCGGTCACCCAATATGTTGTTCTCTAACACACATATTCATGCATTGATTTTGACACTCCATATCAATGACAACTCTTTATCATCAATCAACTACATGTTAGTCTTAATGCATTATTGTTGTCCTAGTCAACAATAATACTTGACTAAGGATCTTTTAAGAATAATCATATTATTCTCAGGACATTATTATAAAATAGTTTATTTGTACACACAGAAAGAAAAACTGAAATAATAATGACAACACTTTATATTAATAAACATGGTAAATCAAGTATGTTATTACAACCATCTCATGATTGATCTTTGGGCATACTCTTACACATAACATAACATAGCACCAATTCAAGCTTATACATACAATCAAATCATCCATAACCAAGACATCAACACATCATTCACATGCTAACATCTAACATACATAAACATCACATAACTTATCAACTCAAATCATGCAAGTTTTCTCATTCATGAAAGGCATCATCATATGAATGTACTTACACCAATATTAGCCAATTTCAAATGGCCTTATACAAAGTGAACTTCTAACCAACATAAGCCAACACATTTGGCCAAAACAATTATGACACATAACAAAGTGACCAAGTCCCCTATACATGCCATAATTCAAAATGTTGAATTCATTGATACCAAAATAATGGTTGATAGTGTGAATGGATCTTCGACGATCTCCAATCCAGAGCTAGCTTGGTGACACTATAAGATAAAGGAAAGAAAGGGGAGTAAGCTATACAGCTTAGTAAGTTCATATGCAAATAATAAACAACATTAATTATACATTTATCATATGCATGACATAACATGAATAAACATAAATGTCATTAAAACTTCATGAACATAACATACTCAATCATATTATTACCAATAGATCATCATATACTAACTTATAACGTAATCACATACTTTCTCATCTTTAACATACCCGTTGAACCACTTGGAATACTATCGGATACACAGAAATCTTTGCACATAAGTGCCACTTATGTAGCCAATGCTACCACAAATCTCATAACACATACAAGCTCACTCTCGAGCTATCCTTGGGCCTGCTCACACAAGCTGTCAGTCGAGACGTAGCTACGCGATGTTGCTCACACAAGCTATCAGGTATCCGCAACATATGCCAGTTTACCCAGCCACTGGTAGGACATACAGGACTAGCACCCGGGACACATAAATCACATAATTACATGGGTTCCTAGTGACATGTCACTCGTATCCTATTCTATTCCTAAGGTTCAACCGAGATTTCTCGTTTGTCAAAAATTTGTCGAATACGTCCAAAGAGTAAATCACAATTCATACAACATGAAAGCATTTAAAAACATAATTATAACAATGCATTATTTACATACGAACTTACCTCGGTACAAAAATAGTGAAAATGGACCTAATCGTCAAACAATTTATTTTTCCCCCGATCTAGGTCCGAACCTCATTTTTCTTGATCTATAATAGCAAATTTAACTCATTTAATAATCTCATTATTCAATTTAGTCCAAAAATCACATTATTTCAAAATTACATTTTTGCCCCTAACTTTTCAACTTTTTACATTTTAGTCCCTAGGCTCGTAAAATGATTTTCATTCGATTTCTTCATTACCCAAGCCTAGCCAAATTTTTTTCATGCTCATAGCAGCCCACATTTTTCATTTATTCACATTTTTACTACATATTTTACAACTTTTACAAATAGATCCTTTTAGGCATTTTCATCAAAAATTACTTAGTAAAAGTTGTTTATCTAACATCAAACATACATAATCTACCATTAGACATCAAAATAAACAAATATCTAACATGGGTGACTTTGATTTTCTTTCAAATCAGTCCTTGAAATAGCTAGATTAGGTTGCACAAAAACATAAAAATCATGAAAAACGGGGCAAGAACGGACTTACAATCAAGCTTGGAAGATGAACAAACCCCAACTATGGACTCCTCTTGTGAATTTAAGCCAAGGGACTAATTTGATGAAGATGGACATTTAGTTAATTTTGTCTTTATTTACCATTTTACCAAAATGCCCTTAATGCCAAACTTTAAAATTTCACCTAACCATGTCCATTTTTGTACATACTAAAGTATAATGGTCTAATTACCATTTAAGGACCTCCAATTTAAAATTTCATAGCAATTAGACACCTCTATCTTCTAGAACACACATTTTGCACCTTTTGCAATTTAGTCCTTTTAACTAAATTGAGTGCCCAAACGTCAAAATTTTCGAATGAAATTTTTACAAAATCATTCCATAAAATTGTAGACCATAAAAATATAATAAAAATGAATTTTAATGCGTCAGATTTGTGGTCCCGAAACCACTATTCCGACTAGACCCAAAATCGGGCTGTTACAACAACAATCTAATACTTTCATACAAGAGTCTTATACAATCGAATAACGAATCATGCTATGCAATGCTAAACTTGGTCTTCCACTGTCTACACTCTTATCACTATTTATTGTAACAGCCCGTTTTTAGTCAAACCGGATTAGTGGTTTCAGGACCACAAATTCGAGGTCAAAATAATGATTTTATTATTATTTTAATATCTACAGCATGATAGAAAGGTTGTTTGAAAGATTCGTTTAAAATTTTTATCGTTTGAATGGTTAATTTGATAAAAAAAGACTAAATCGCGTAAAATATAAAACTAATGTTCTATTAGCTAAAATTATTAAATAGCTATGGAACATTAAAGTAAGAGTCCTTAAGTGGTAATTAGACCATTTCAATTGTGGGTGGACATTTTTAGGCATAAAATGGATGTTAAATATGGTTTAATAATAAGGTTAATTTAGTAAATGACAAATAAACTAAATTAAAGTATGAAAAACAAAATTATAATCTTGTCATCTTCATTTGTCCATCGAAAATAAGAAAGGAGAAACTCAATTGTTGTGTTTTAGGGTTCGACAATTGCAAGGTTAAATTGGTAAGTGATTTTGACTCAGTTTTTAATGATTTCTATGTTTTTGTGATCGTTGCAATTAGTACTAGCTAGCCCAGGGACTATTTTGCAAAATTGTTAAAGATTTTGAAAGTTTCCATTGATGAAAATATGTGTTCTTTGATGTTTGATGATGAAATATGAAATCTTGTTGTTAGATTTACATATTTTGTAAAGTGATTTTGAGTAAAAATGCAAAGTAGGGAATTATTTGAGAAATGTTGAAACTTTGTGGTTAAAATGTGAAATAAATGAAAAATATGGGCTGCTAGGGGCATAATGGTAATTCAGCTAGCATGGGTTTATTTGAAATTTTGTGATTTTGTGATTTTGTGAAATAATGACTAAATTGTGAAAAATGTGAAAGTTTAGGGCTAATGTGTAAAATAGCTCAAATGTATATTTTGGATTGAATTGAATAAATAGATGATTAAATAAGTTAATTTTGAATATATTTAGATCAAGAAAGGAGAAATACGGACTTAGATCGGGGAAAGAACAAAGTTACAGAATAGTTGACCCGTTTCACCGTTTTAGCAACTGAGGTAAGTTCGTATGTGATAAATTTCATTATAAATGTTTTGATATATTACAAATTGTGAATACGAGACTTGGGATAAGTTCGATATTGACTAGACAATAATTCGGCATTTGGAATCCCGGTTGAACCTTAGGAATAGTTTAGGATACTAGTGACATGCCATTAGGAGATACTTTGAGTTGGCTTCGGGACATGATAGTAGCACTTCGGGTGCGAGTTAAATCGATTTGGCTTCGGGCCATGCATATCGGCTGATTTGGATTCGGGCCATGATATCAGTACTTCGGAGATAAGTTACCTTGATTTGGCTTCAGGCCATGGTATAGGTACTTATCGTATGAGACTTTTGAGTATCCGACTTCTATTCTAAATGGTTCAACGGGTAAACGAAAGAGGTGGATGAGTTTGAGATTGATATTAAATTATACAGGTACGTACATGAATTATATAAGATTCAAATCGAAGAGATTTGTGAAGGTAGTGTATAATCTCTCAATTGAGTATTTGAAAGGTTTGTTAGCTAATGTAAGCTACATATTAGTGTATTCAAGTTATTGAATTATGTTTATGTGATTGCATTAAGTTTATTGTATACAAACTTACTAAGCTTTATAGCTTACTTTGTTTATTTTTCCAGTGTTTTATAGTGTCATCAAGCTAGCTTGGATTCAGGGATCGTCGGAGATCGCCTCACACTATCCACCTATCACTCGGTACCTATGAGCTTTGGTATTTTGAGTATATGGCATGTATAGGAACTTTGGTAATTTTGGTTATGTTTTTGGTAATGATTTTGGCCAATGGATTTGGCTTGTAAATGTACATGTTTTGGTTTGTATATAATAGCCATGAGAGTTGGCTTATTTTGGGTAAATTTGCTTGTGTATATGTGTATGTGCATATAGTTCATAATATGTAAATTGGGGTTGGTTTTGATGATGCTTATTAGTAGTTGGTATTATAGAAGTGAATGTTGATATTTGGAATGTTATTTGTTTGTGAATCAAGGTAAAGAATGCATGTTTTGGAGTAGCTATATTGATGAACTAAGTTTATGAGATTTTAGGTATAAATGGATTGGTCTATATTGCAACTTGTGTGTATTGAAAAATGTGGTATTGAATATGCATGAGTTAGGTTTGAATTGGTTGGTTTAAATGCCTATTTATGCCATGGAATGGTGCAAATTGATGTGTTGTAGGTACATTCAAATTTGGGTGGCAAATTGGCTTGGTAAATAGCCTATTTTTGTCCACACGGGCAGAGATACGGGCGTGTGTCTCAGCCTTGTGTGACACACGGTCATGTTACACGATCGTGTGTCCCCTAGTGTTGAAATTGAAATCAAGTCAGTATGCTCCACACGGCCTCACAGACGGGCGTGTGACTTGGCCGTGTGGTATAAGTCAGTATACCCTACAGGCTTGGCACGACCTGGCACACGGGCATGTATGGCCATTTTTAGGGCACACGGGCTAGCCACTCGGGCGTGTGTGTTGGCGGTGTGACCCAAGTCAGAGAGTTACACGAGGTTAGACACGGGCTGGGACACGACCATGTGCTCCCATTTCGAATGTCCACACGGCCTGTAACACGGGCGTGTCTGGTGGCCGTGTGAGACACACGGCCTGGCCACACGGGTGTGTGTCCCTTATTTTTAGAAAAAATTTCTAAGTGTTCTAAATGCTTTAAAAGTTATCGGTTTAGTCCCGAATCACTCCCAATGTATGTTTAGGGCCTCGTAGGCTCGTTTTAGGGACAAATTGATTGAGATTGAATGATGATTGCATGAATTGATTAAATGTATGTGAAAAAGTATGTATAAATGTGTTGTAAGTTCGGTAATGCTCCGTAACCCTATTTCAGCATTGAATACGGGTGAGGGTGTTACATTTATTAGTATCAGAGCTACGGTTTAGTCGATTCTAGGACTAACGTAGCATATGTGAGAGTCTAGCTATACATGCTGTCGAAACCATTTTTTAGGGTTTTGGAAAACGGGGTCGACTTTAAAAATGAAAATGGAGTCGCCACCAATCCTTTTTTGCTTAGTTGTGATCGGATCACCTTTTAAAACATTTTATTTCAAAAACTTTGTTTTTGGCCTACGAAATTTAAGAAAACCGGTTCGGGAATCAATTACGTACGAGGAAGGATTAGCACCCTCGTAACGCCCAAAATTGGTACCGGATTGATTAGTTATTGTCCTAATGTCGAAAATTCGAAAAGATTTGAAAACATGATTTCTTAAAAAAACTTGAACAATTTGAGTTAAATTTTGAGATTTCTTTGTTCCGAAAGAATACAAACATCACATCCAGCACGTTAGGACATGATATTTTAAACTCTCGTAACGAAAATCATCTCATTATTTACAAAATTTATTAAAAGGATATTTAGTTATTTAGTCAAATAGAGAATCGAAACCCAGCACGTTAGGGCACTATTCCACGAATTTCTCAATACAAAACATTGCCTTAATTTTTTTTAAAAAAACTTTTGGATAAGATATAGTAATTTTGCAAAATGTATTTTTATTTTAAACGATGATCCAAATAAGAATATCACATTAATACATCAAGAAGCATAAATACTAAAAGCAATTAATAAGATTACATGATATACTAACATTTCATATTAATATAGACAATTAAAAGGAAAGCAACATAACATAGTAAGTGATACATGTAATAAAAGAACTATGCTAAAGCAATAATAAACCAATAAAAGAACATATATGAATAAATACAAGATATAAATAATCAGCAGTAGTTAAAAAATCTATATGAAAGATAAAATTTAAAAAATGAACATTAAACTCCATAAACAAGATCAAACATAAAAGTAAATAAGTGAATGATATAATTAAACACTGAATAAATATTATACAAAAGAAATAAAAAAGAATATGACAATTTCTAAAACAATTTGAAATATATATATATAAACAATATTTTAAATAAATGATATAAAAAACTTAGAATATGAAAAATGTCAAGGATAACTTATAATAAATGTATAATTTAATAATTTAGTATATAAAAATATAAATAATAATATGTGATAAAAACAGTTTTAAGTAAATAACATATATAACTTTAAATAAAAATACAATAATCATAAAAACTACATATTTAATATAAACAATATAAACAATATATGTTATATAATATACAAATTTTTTTATATAATATAAAGGATAAAATAATTTAAAATATACATATAATATAATAACATATAATATACAATTTTTTTAAAAATGTATAATATAATAATTAATATATAAATTATAAAATAATATGTAATATATAATATTAGACTAAATTAAATACCCTAATATAAATAATAAATAGTAAAAATAGTACTTATTTAAAATTAACAACACATAAAAACTTTATACTATTAATAGATTAATATACAAATATTAAAAAAATATAGAATTTTTTATATCATGAAATAATTTAATATAAAGTTAAAATAATTAAAAATAAAATAAAAAAATATAAAAACGATTTAAAAAAATAAACAAAGAAATAGGGATTAAACAGAAATAAAAAGTAAATGTAGAAGGACTAAATCAAAACACGCGTCACACTGTAGGGACCCATTAGGCAATTACGCCTTATCTCCTAAACGACGCCGTTCTGATATTGGCCTTTAAGTGCTTGAGGGGTCGAATCGAAATAGAAACAAACTTTCGAGGCTGAATTAAAAATAATGAAAAAATTAATTTGAATAAAATGAAATTGCGGAGGGATTAAAGAGGCAATTAGACCCTTTTATAAAAAAGCGCGGATCCTCCCTGGGTCGGGTCAATGCGCGGATCCTGGCCCTTCAAACGACGTCGTTTTAACGCTTATTGGCTTAAGCAAAAACGGCGTCATTTTTATGCTGCTATATAAGTCAGTTTTCAGAAAAAAAAAATCATTTGCACCCCGTTTTAAAAAAAAATTTTCGAGAATTCTCTCTTTCCTTTGGCCTTTGACCAGGACTCCGGTTCGATCTGCCACCGCTCGTCACCGCACGCGCCTCCGCACGCGCCACCGTATATGGTGGCCAGAGGCCAGCAACTTCCTTTTAAACGCGAATCAAAAGGTAAAACCCCTCTATTTATTTTATTACTCGTATATTTAATATTTGCATGAATAAAAAATAAAAATAAAAGAACTAAACAAGATAAGATAACCACAAAAAATCACCTTCTGTTTTTTTATTAATCCCTGTGTATATTTTCGAGTCTGTGTGTGTATTCTCCTCCGTTTTTACAGATTTCTTTGGGGTTTATATAGCCCCGAAAATAAAAAAGAAAATACAAAGTTTTTGTCCCATTTGTTTCTTACCATATCTGATGCTTTTTCTTTCCTTTTTGCAGGTGAAAGTCGAGGAATCCGGCGGTGATGTGGAGCGTTGTCCGCACTGATTGCGGCTGGATGAGGGAAAAGCTGGGCGCTTGCGGCGCGAGGGTTTCCCAGAAACCCTAAGCCTCTGTTTCTGTTTAGGTTTTGGGCCCTCTCGGGACGAGTGAGTTTGGGTCTATTTTGGGTGTAATTGGGCCACGGGTAATGGGTTAGTATTGGGCTTGTATTTGGACTGCAACATAAAATGGACTTTTGGTATTTTTGGTTTTATTATTATTATTTATTTATTTTTTGTTTTTGAATGATATGGGCCCGGGCAAATTGGGCCAATTACAGCTGCCCCTCTTGCTCATTGTCGTGTAACGAGAATGAAGCAAAGACTATAAAGGACCAATTTTGCCCGATCTTGTCGACTCTTGACTTCTTGGTCCTCATCTTCTCCAAATGGCTTCCAATCCCAACTGCAACTTCAGGGGTATTGGAACTGCAACTTTAGAAGTATTGAACTATAAGTCTGATGGCTTCAATCTGCTTCACTGCAACTTCAGGAAGGCAGTATCTGCTATCTTTAATCTGTTCTGCTGCAAACTCAGGGATGCCAGACGGGTGTTTTCAATCTGCTTCAATGCAAACTCAGGAAGGCGAGATTGATGTCTTCGATCTGCTTCACTGCAACTTCAGGAATGCCAGATCTGCTATCTTTAGTCTACTCCATTGCAACTTCAGGGAGACAAGACTGATGTCTTCGATCTTCTTTACTGCAATCTTAGGAAGGCAAGATCTGTTGTCTTTTAGCCTGCTCCACTGCAAACTCAGGGAGATAAGACTATATCTTCAACCTGCTCCCTTGCTACCTCAGGGAGATAAGGCTGGTGGCTAAAATATGCTCTCCTGCTACCTCGGGAAGATAAGATTCGCCTTCGATTTGCTCCACTGCTATCTCAGGGAAACAAAATCTACAATCTTTAGTCTGCTTCCTTGCTACCTCAGGAATATAAGACTACAAACTTCAGCCTGCTCCCTTGCTACCTTAGGAAGATAAGGCTAGTGGCTAAAATTTGCTCCCCTGCTACCTCGGGAAGATAAGATTCGCCGTCTTCGATTTGCTCCACTACTATCTCAGGGAAACAAAATCTACAATCTTTAGTCTGCTTCCTTGCTACCTCAGGAAGATAAGACTACAAACTTCAGCCTGCTCCCTTGCTACCTCAAGAAGATAAGGCTAGTGGCTAAAATCTGCTCCCCTACTACCTCGGGAAGATAAGATTCACCGTCTTCGATTTGCTCCACTACTATCTCAGGGAAACAAAATCTACAATCTTTTGTCTGCTTCCTTGCTACCTCAGGAAGATAAGACTACAAACTTCAGCCTGCTCCCTTGCTACCTCAGGAAGATAAGGCTAGTGGCTAAAATCTACTTCCTTGCTATATCAGGAAGATAAGATTCGCCATCTTCGATCTGCCCCACTGCTATCTCGAGGAGACAAGATCTACAATTTTTAGTCTGCTCCCTTGCTACATCAGGAATATAAGACTATAATCTTCAACCCACTCCCTTGCTACCTCAGGGAGATAAGGTTGGTGGCTAAAATCTGCTCCCCTGCTACCTCGGGAAGATAAGATTCGCCGTCTTTGATTTGCTCCACTGCTATCTCAGGGAAAAAAATCTACAATCTTTAGTCTGCTCCCTTGCTACATCATGAAGATAAGACTATAATCTTTAACCTGCTCCCTTGCTACCTCAGGGAGATAAGGCTGGTGGCTAAAATCTGCTCCCCTTCTACCTCGGGAAGATAAGATTCGCCGTCTTCGATTTGCTCCACTGCTATCTCAGGGAACAAAATCTACAATCTTTAGTCTGCTTCCTTGCTACCTCAGGAAGATAAGACTACAAACTTCAGCCTGCTCCCTTGCTACCTCAGGAAGATAAGGCTAGTGGCTAAAATTTGTTCCCCTGCTACCTCGGGAAGATAAGATTCGCCGTCTTCGATTTGCTCCACTACTATCTCAGGGAAACAAAATCTATAATCTTTAGTCTTCTTCCTTGCTACCTCAGGAAGATGAGACTACAAACTTCATCCTGCTCCCTTGCTACCTCAGGAAGATAAAGCTAGTGGCTAAAATCTACTTCCTTGCTACATCAGGAAGATAAGATTCGCCATCTTCGACCTACCCCACTGCTATCTTGAAGAGACAAGATCTACAATTTTTAGTTTGCTCCCTTGCTACATCAGGAAGATAAGACTATAATCTTCAGCCTGCTCCCTTGCTACCACAGAGAGATAAGGCTGGTGGCTAAAAGCTGCTCCCCTGCTACCTCGGGAAGATAAGATTCACCGTCTTTGATTTGCTCCACTGCTATCTCAGGGAAACAAAATCCACAATCTTTAGTCTGCTCCCTTGCTACATCAGGAAGATAAAACTTGTAACTTCAACCCGCTCCATTGCATCTTCTGGGAGATAAGGTTGGTGGCTTCAATCTGCTTCACTGCAACTTCAGGAAGATAAGATTTGCCATTCGATCTTGTTCCACTACTGCTTAGGGTGACAAAATCTACAATCTTTAGTCTGCTCCCTTGCTACATCAGGAAGATAAGACTTGTAACTTCAACCTGCTCCACTGCATCTTCTGGGAGATAAGGTTGGTGGCTTCAATCTGCTTCACTGCAACTTCAGGAAGATAAGATTTATCGTTCGATCTTGTTCCACTACTTCTTAGGGTGACAAGATCTATAATCTTCGACCTATTCCACTACTGATCAGGGAGATAGGACTGGTGAATTCACCGATGTTGCTACACCGTCCTCTGGGGACATATCCTGTAGACTCGGTTTTATATGCTTATGTTTATGCCAAATGATTAGGATGCTATAATCGGAATGAATTTAATGCTCCTAACTAAATGTATTATGGACGACATTTGCATGAATGCAGAATGTCATGAGAATGATCCCATCTGTATGATGATTATGATGCAATGATCGGAATGAATCTAATGCTCCTAACTAAATGATATTAAGGATGACATTTGCATGAATGCAGAATGTCATGAGAATGATCTCCTTCTCTCTCTTTTTTTTAATGTACAACGATTAGGATACAATGATCAGAATGAATCAAATGCTCCTAATTGGAAGTGTATGAATGATATATAAATGCATGAGAATGATCCCTTTTTAATGTTTGGGTTGTCATTGCTCATAGTTCATCAAGGTTCTACCACTGATGTGTTACCATGCTTTCTCGTTCAGCTGGTATCTTTGACAGAAAACCCAAAGAAACAATCATATTCTCGCTCAAAGAAGCTTGCCCATTGTAATTTCAGAGTCCCTTCCACTGTACCTTTTGGGACATAAAGTTTGTACCTCCCACTGCAACTTCAGGGGAATAATATTTGATTTCTTCCATCCATCCTGTTACCACTCAGAGGTCTGGAATTTGTATCATCTTCAATCAATTTGATCTGTTACACCATTCCCTAGGTGTAATGACCAGATGTATGAATGTAGTCTAGCTATACATGCTGTCGAAACCATTTTTTAGGGTTTTGGAAAATGGGGTCCACTTTAAAAACGAAAATGGAGTCGCCACCAATCCTCTTTTGCTTAGGTGTGATCGGATCACCTTTTAAAACATTTTATTTCAAAAACATTGATTTTGGCCTACGAAATTTAAGAAAACGGGTTCGGGAATCGATTACGTACGAGGAAGGATTAGCACCCTCGTAATGCCCAAAATTGGTGCCGGATTGATTAGTTATTGTCCTAATATCGAAAATTTGAAAAGATTTAAAACATGATTTCTTAAAAAAAACTTGAACAATTTGAGTTAAATTTTGAGATTTCTTTGTTCCGAAAGAATACAAACATCACATCCAGCACGTTAGGACATGATATTTTAAACTCTCGTAACGAAAATCATCTCATTATTTACAAAATTTATTAAAAGGATATTTAGTTATTTAGTCAAACGGAGAATCGAAACCCAGCACGTTAGGGCACTATTCCACGAATTTCTCAATACAAAACATTGCCTTATTTCTTAAAAAAAAAAACTTTTGGATAAGATATAGTAATTTTGCAAAATGTATTTTTATTTTAAACGATGATCCAAGTAAGAATATCACATTAATACATCATCAAGCATAAATACTAAAAGCAATTAATAAGATTACATGATATACTAACATTTCATATTAATATAGACAATTAAAAGGAAAGCAACATAACATAGTAAGTGATACATGTAATAAAAGAACTATGCTAAAGCAATAATAAACCAATAAAAGAACATATATGAATAAATACAAGATATAAATAATCAACATTAATTAAAAAATCTATATGAAAGATAAAATTTAAAAAATGAACATTAAACTCCATAAACAAGATCAAACATAAAAGTAAATAAGTGAATGATATAATTAAACACTGAATAAATATTATACAAAAGAAATAAAAAAGAATATGACAATTTCTAAAACAATTTAATATATATATAAACAATATTTTAAATAAATGATATAAAAAACTTAGAATATGAAAAATGTCAAGGATAACTTATAATAAATGTATAATTTAATAATTTAGTATATAAAAATATAAATAATAATATGTGATAAAAACAGTTTTAAGTAAATAACATATATAACTTTAAATAAAAATACAATAATCATAAAAAACTACATATTTAATATAAACAATATATGTTATATAATATACAAAAATTTTTATATAATATAAAGGATAAAATAATTTAAAATATACATATAATATAATAACATATAATATACAAATTTTTAAAAAATGTATAATATAATAATTAATATATAAATTATAAAATAATATGTAATATATAATATTAGATTAAATTAAATACCCTAATATGAATAATAAATAGTAAAAATAGTACTTATTTAAAATTAACAACACATAAAAACTTTATACTATTAATAGATTAATATACAAATATTAAAAAAATATAGAATTTTTTATATCATGAAATAATTTAATATAAAGTTAAAATAATTAAAAATAAAATAAAAAAATATAAAAAGGATTTAAAAAAATAAACAAAGAAATATGGACTAAACAGAAATAAAAAGTAAATGTAGAAGGACTAAATCAAAACACGCGTCACACTGTAGGAACCCATTAGGCAATTACGCCTTATCTCTTAAACGACGCCGTTCTGATATTGGCCTTTAAGTGCTTGAGGGGTCGAATCGAAACAGAAACAAACTTTCGAGGCTGAATTAAAAATAATGAAAAAATTAATTTGAATAAAATGAAATTGCGGAGGGATTAAAGAGGCAATTAGACCATTCTATAAAAAAGCGCGGATCCTCTCCGGGTCGGGTCAATGCGCGGATCCTGGCCCTTTAAACGACGTCGTTTTAACGCTTATTGGCTTAAGCAAAAACGGCGTCGTTTTTATGCTGCTATATAAGTCAGTTTTCGGAAAAAAATTCATTTGCACCCCATTTTAAAAAAAAAATTTCGAGAATTCTCTCTTTCCTTTGGCCTTCGGCCAGGACTCCGGTTCGATCTGCCACCGCTCGTCACCGCATGCGCCTCCGCACGCGCCACCGTGTATGGCGGCCGAAGGCCAGCAACTTCCTTTTAAACGCGAATCGAAAGGTAAAACCCCCTCTATTTATTTTATTACTCGTATATTTAATATTTGCATGAATAAAAAATAAAAATAAAATAACTAAACGAGATAAGATAACCATAAAAAATCACCTTCTGTTTTTTTATTAATCCATGTGTATATTTTCGAGTCTGTGTGTGTATTCTCCTCCGTTTTTACAGATTTCTTTGGGGTTTATATAGCCTCGAAAATAAAAAAGAAAATACAAAGTTTTTGTCCCATTTGTTTCTTGCCATATCTGATGCTTTTTCTTTCCTTTTTGCAGGTGAAAGTCGAGGAATCCGGCGGCGATGTGGAGCGTTGTCCGCACTGATTGCGGCTGGACGAGGGAAAAGTTGGGCGCTTGCAGCGCGAGGGTTTCCTAGAAACCCTAAGCCTCTGTTTCTGTTTAGGTTTTGGGCCCTCTCGGGCCGAGTGAGTTTGGGTCTGTTTTGGGTGTAATTGGGCCACGGGTAATGGGTTAGTATTGGGCTTGTATTTGGATTGTAACATAAAATGGACTTTTGGTATTTTTGGTTTATTATTATTATTATTATTTATTTTTTTTTGAATGATATGGGCCCGGGCAAATTGGGCCAATTACACATGCCATATATAAACTGTGATAGTGTGATGACTCCTGGCATTTTAAAATGTGTTTTCATATAGTAAATGGATCCCAATCGAGCTATTGCTGATAAAGTTGAAAGTAATGCGCCAGCTCCCGCTCAAGGGACAGCGCCTTCTGAATCTAGACTTGTATCGGGTAGCCAGGGAGGAGAGGCTAAAGAAGCCTTTTTTCAATTGATGAACGAATGGTTCACACAATATATCTGAACAAACCTGGCTGCTCAACAACCTCAACCCCCTCCTAATCCCCAACCGGTTCCTGTAGCTCCTCAAGGTGTCGAGCTTTTAAGATTGAATAAGCCTCCAGTTGATAAGATCCGTAAACACGAGGCTGAAGAGTTCAGAGCTAATGTTGATGATGATCCTAAGAGAGCTGAGTTTTGGCTTGTAAATACGATTCGAGTGTTTGATGAGCTTTCTTGTACACCGACTGAATGTTTAAAATGTGCTATATCACTTCTGAGGGACACCGCATACCAGTGGTGGAATACGTTAGTATCAATGGTGCCGAGAGAGAGAGTCACCTGGGAGTTCTTTCAGATAGAGTTTCGGAAGAAATACATAAGCCAACGGTTTCTAGATCAAAAGCACAAAGAGTTTTTAGAATTGAAACAAGTTCGTATGTCCGTAACCGAGTACGAGAGAGAATTTGTGCGGTTGAGTAAATATGCTCGAGAGTATGTTTGTACCGAAGAGATCACGTGTAAGTGGTTTGTTGACGGGTTGAATGAAGACATTAAACTTCTGGTTGGAATTTTAGAGTTGAAAGAATTTGTTATGTTAGTTGGCCGGGCTTGTAAAGCTAAAGACTTTATCCGAGAAAAGAGGAAAGCTGATTCAGAGGCTAGATATTCGAAGAAAAGACAGATGAATAAACCTTATCATTCTTCATCAAAGAAATCCCGAGATTTGTATAGTTGATCGAATGCATCAGTGGGATACCAGAATAGAGATCGTAGAAATCAACACGTGAATCCTAAAGCTCAAGCTACTTCTGTCTCGAGTGTTGGCAGTGTGAGAAATAAAAAACCCGAGTGCTAACAGTGTGGGAGATGACATTTTGGAGACTGCTGGAATAAGAGTAGTAAAGCTTGTTTCAAATTTGGCTCGCCAGATCACTTTATTTGAGATTGCCCAGAGTTATCCGAAAAAGATAAATTTCAGAATGCAAGATCGAGCAATACTATTGCGAGAGGGAGACCATTGAGAACTACGGGAATGTATCCAGTGGTAGAGGTGTGACTAGGGACTCAGCTGTGAGATCCGAGGTTAGAGCACCTGCTAGAGCCTACGCTATTCGCGCTCGCAAAAAGGCGTCATCCCTAGATGTTTTTACCAGTACATTCTCTCTTTACGACACTAATGTGATTGCTTTAATTGATCCTGGATTGACACATTCGTATGTTTGTGAGAATTTAGTGTCTAGTAAGAAATTGCCTATTGAGTCTACAGAATTTGTAATTAAAGTATCAAACCCCTTAGGCAAGTATGTTTTAGTTGACAAAGTATGCAAGAACTATCCTTTAATGACTTGGGGTTACTGTTTTCCGGCTGACTTGATGCTTTTACCATTTGATGAGTTCGATGTGATTCTGGGTATGGATTGGTTGACTATACATGATGCCGTTGTGAACTGTAGACGAAAGATTATAGAATTGAAGTGTTAGAATAATGAAATTCTTTGGATTGAATCTGATGAGTCGGGTGGATTGCCTATAGTGATTTTATCGATGTCGGCTCAGAGATATGTGAGAAAAGGTTGTGAAGTGTACCTAGCATACATTTTGGATACCAAAGTGTCTGAGAAAAAGATTGAATTGGTGCCTGTAGTTTGTGAATATTCGGATGTATTTCCAGAAAAATTGCCTGGGTTGCCACCAGTCAGAGAGGTTGAGTTTTCTATTGAATTAGTACCTGGGACTTCACCGATATCTATAACTCTGTATAGAATGGCTCCGAAAGAGTTGAAAGCTCAGTTACAAGAGTTGAAAGATAGAGGTTTTGCACGACCGAGTTTTTCACCTTGGGGTGCGCCAGTATTATTTGTTAAAAAGAAAGACGGGTCCATGAGAATGTGTATTGACTATCGTCAGCTCAACAAGGTTACGATAAAGAATAAGTATCCGTTGCCGAGAATAGACAATTTTTTCGATCAGTTGAAAGGTGCAACAGTGTTTTCAAAGATTGATTTGAGATCTGGCTATTATCAGTTGCGAGTTAAAGACTCAGATGTGCCAAAAACTGCATTCAGAACGAGGTACAAACACTATGAATTCCTTGTTATGCCTTTTTGACTAACTAATGCTCCTTCCATTTTTATGGATTCGATGAATCAAATCTTTAGACCGTATTTAGACAGATTTGTTGTTGTTTTTATTGATGACATTCTGATCTATTCACGAGATAAGTCTGAACATGCCAAGCATTTGAGGATTGTGTTGCAAACCTTGAGAGATAAGCAACTGTATCCTAAATTCATTAAGTGTGAGTTTTGGCTCCGATAAGTCAGATTTTTGGGACATATTATCTCGGCGGATGGCATTCGAGCTGATCCGAGCAAGATTTCTGCAATTATTGACTGGAAACCACCAAGAAATGTATTCGAGGTTAGAAGCTTTCTGAGATTGGCTGATTATTATCTACATTTCGTTAAAGGGTTCTCGATGATTGCTACACCGATGACTAGGCTACTACAGAAAGATGTAAAGTTTGAATGGTCCGAGAAATGTCAGCTGAGTTTCGATTAATTGAAAGCATTGTTAACTTAGGCACCAATGTTGGTTCAACCTGAGTCGGGTAAAGAATTTGTGACTTACAGCAACACGTCAGTGAACGGTTTGGGTTGCGTGTTGATGCAAGAGGGAAAAATGATAGGTTATGCCTCCAGACAGTTGAAACCACATGAAAAGAACTACCCGACGCACGATTTAGAATTGGCCGCTATAGTTTTTGCATTGAAAATTTGGCGTCATCATTTGTACGGTGAAAAATGCCACATATTTACTGATCATAAAAGTTTAAAATATATTATGACTCAGAAAGATTTGAATTTACGACAACGGAGATGGCTCGAGTTATTGAAAGTGTAACACCCTGGTTCTAGGGGTTAGGCGTTTGGTGCTTAGCTCGGGTGTTGGCACACTCTAGGGTGTGGATGGGTAAGTTTTAGGGGTCCTGAGAACCCTAGGTAGTGGTGGAATGATTTGGAAAATTTTTAGTTTTAGGGGCTAAAAGGGAGAGCTTGGATAGAGGGGGTCTTAAGAGAAGTTTTGGTGGAAGTAAGGCACTAAGATTGGTGTGGCAAAGTGGCAAGGAGGCGCCACATAAGGCATGGGAAGTGACGCCTCAAGGGGGGAGCTGGAAGGGTCTCATGTTCGATTCGCAAGAGCAGCAGATGGGCATTGTTTTTGCGTCATCTTGGTGGGGTGGTGGACGGTTTTTGGATGCTAAAAAGGTGGATGAAGACTTGGTCTTCTTTTTTTGAATTTGGCTAGATAGGTTTGACTTTTTCAAAGCTTTTTGAATGGATGGAAGGGAGGTATTTTAGGAGAGATTTGAGGGATTTTTGTGGGAGGTTGGAGCTTGGCCGAATGTTATAAATAGGGGGGGAGGTGCTCATTTCTTTGCATTCACCATTTTGGCTTTCTCTCCCTTGCCGAATTTTAGCCTTTCCTTTTAGCCTCCATTTTCATTTCCTCCTCATACCTCAACCACACCAAAACGCCTCTCTCTCTCACTTATTCATCTGAGCCGAAACTTCAAGTCCCTTTCTCCTTCCATTTTTCTTATCCATTTCACTCGTTGCTAGACCATAAACTCTCCTCACTTCTCGATTGCCGCAACACCTTTTGAAGTACCCTAGCAGCACCCACTTCTTTGTCTTCTAGTTTTGCAAAGCCAACCTACACCTTACCTCTGTGCCAAAATCCCTTTCTATTATTTAAACTTAACGTTGCCAAATATTGGAAGTAGATCTCTTCGGACCTTGGTGTGCAATCGGTTAGTGAAGGCACTTTGGGGATTTGTAGTATTCAATCAAGCTTCCGCAACCGAACTCGGTAAGGAGGAGGTGGTGTTTCGGAGAGAGAGTTAGTCAAGCGAAAGACTTCGGGATTGGATCGTTTGTGCTATTAAGGTGCGTAACCATCGCACTATTTCTCGGTTTGCTTGCTAGCTATTAAACATATGTGTTATGCGTGGAAGCCGATTATAATGGCTTGAGTGATGTGAACCGATGATGGTAAGATTGGTTGTGATATTTGTATATTTTATATATGTTTGATGTGGTATTGATAAATAATAAATACTCACTCTATATGATATTCTTGCATGATTTATTGACACATGGGCATGGGATTGGATTGAAGAAGGAGGAAGTGTACACAAGTTGTACGTGGTCTAATGATAGCTCCGGCTACATTAGCGCTTGAGGGTTAGCTGTGTGCTACCTCAAGGGAGGTGTGGCTCGGTGCCCATCTCGGCGGTTGATGGCTATGTGCGTCAACCGTAGACGTTTATTGATGTTGAGATCATTTTGGTTGATCGGTGGCTCACCACGGCCTTGTGCAGCGAATTGCCAAGGTAAGGGTATGGATCACGATGTGATCAGTGGTGGTTTATCCACGGCCTTAGGCAGGGAGTCTGCTAAGGTTGGCGTACGGTTGGATTGTGGGTTGGGCTGAGATGCATATTTGCATGACTTGCTATGAGAAAAGTATGGTTATGGGCCAAGCCCATACGTGTGGGAAATATGTGTTATGGTTATGCACTGAGTCTGTGACTCACCCAATTATTTTCCAAACATTTCAGGTGATTCATGAGATGGACCGAGGTCGGAGAGGACACATGGTGGCCCATGACGAAGGCGTTGTTTTTAGTTTTATTAAATATTAAGTATTTCTTTTAAATAATGGTTGTAATAAGGATTTATTTTATTATTTTTGGTATTATTTTATTATCAACTCTATGATGGTTTGTTCAAATGGAAACACTATGTGACGATGGATATAATTTTATAACTTACTTATTCAATTATGGAATTATTAAACATGTGGCTATAATTTCAAAAGAACATGGTTTCCAAGAGCAAATAAATTTTTACTATTTTATTCTAAGTCTAAAATATTTTCACTAACATAACCAGATTCGGTCGTAGTGAATAGGCCGGGTTTGGGGATGTTACATTTAATATCGAGCCCTGTTCAAAACTCGACTTTGAGGTTTTGGGCGCCCAAACATTTTAAAATGGGTTTTTGAAATGTGGGCTTTTATAAAAAGGTTTTCAGGTTATTCTGGCATGGCACCTGTACCTCCGGCCCGAAGTCCACCAGGTAAGTACTTCGGACTTTCTTGAAGTGATTTGTCTATATGAATTATTATGGGCTTAGTTTGGGCTCGTAGATTAGAATACTAGGATCTGTTGGACCCTAGGAATAGTCTACTCAAACATATGCATAAAACTTAAGGCTACTAAACAAACCTGTGAAGTTAGTCGTCGAGTTAAGGTGTGGCAACCATCATGCATGTCTAGGAATGGTATTCAATGAGCTTGGTATTTAAGCGATCCTAGCGACTCACCTCCTCTTTACTTGAATCCTACAGTGCGTAGCTACGGTTCACCTTAACCAAGAGGACTTGTTCATAGGCTAAACCGATTATTAAAACCCGAAAGGGATTTGGCCTGATTGTTTTAAAATCCCTGTTTTAAAATTATCAATTTTACCCTTTTGGTCTATAAATCCTAAATCTAATTTTGAAGGACGTTTTTTTGATTTATAAAATTACCAAAATGCCCACGATTTCCAAAATTACAAAAATAACCCTAATTTCTGAAATTTGTGCGATACCTCTGGTTTGAAAAACAAAATTTTCAAGATGACCCCTGTGATTTTGTAAATTTTGAAATATCTTTAAGTTGGAAAACTATTTTTCAAAATTGACCCTGAGTTATTACCGATATACCTCTTATAGGAAAATGACGAAATTACCCCTGGGTAGGGAAGGAAACTTGATTGCTCGAAAGAACTACTCTCGGAAACTTCATTGCATAAAATTTCTCGTGGATAAAACAGTGAAACAAGAATTTCTAATGTATAAAACTTTCTAAACAGACTAAATCGAGGTGCTAGATATGAGTTCTAGGGGGCGTGGTCGCAATACTCGTGGACGTGGTAGAGGCAGGATGTCAGTATCGGAACCGGTTGGGTCACGCCATGGGTCGAGAGCGATGTGCGCCACCACCGTTGAGGTGGAAACAGCAGGATCGGGATCGGAGGAGACGACGCAAAGATCGCAGCTATCTTTGCGGGTGCTTGAGCGAGTGGCGAGGAGCCAATGGGGGCGATGGGACTCGGAAGTCGATGCAAAAGGCTTAGGCGAATGGAGCCGAGGTCTTCGTGAGGAGTGTGCGGGGTAGCTCCGAACGTGGCGGCGTAATCGGCTTGAGGCGATGGGAAAGGATTATGGACGACTTAGACTTAATCTGAGAGAGAAGCTTAAGGGTGTTGTTTCGTTCTTTGAGATGAGGCCTACCAGTGGTGGCTCACGGTTAAGAAAGTACCCCGCAGATCGAGCGGATCGGGTTATTTTAAGATCAAGTTCGAGGGGAAGTATGTCGGAGCGAGCTATGTGGATGCTCGGAGGAAGGCGTTCCTCAATCTGGTGCAAGGTAGCAAATCGATAGCGGAGTACGGTCGAGTTTCGCGTTTGAGCCGGTATGCTCGGGAATCGTGGCAACCGATTATGAGAGATGCGTCGATTTGAAGATGGGCTACGGGATGAGTCATGGGGTTTTGATTGCGCCGCAACGAAAGAGACTTCGCCGTATTAGTGGAGAAAGCTCGGATAGCCGAGGAGGTCAAAAAGGCCGAGAGGCGTAATGCACAGAAAGGAACCGTGATAAGAGAAGTGTTGGACCGTCGGCGTGGTTGAGAGGGTTCGAAAAGACCGAGGGTTGAGACTCTCGGTCATATTGCTAAGCCACCACGGAATCCAGATCGTCCGTGTGCTCAATGTGGAAGGTACCATATTGGCGAGTCTTTGGAATCGTGTTCGAGAATGTTTTAGATGCAAGTCCAAGACTCATCCGATTAAGGATTGTCCCCAGAACCCGAATAGGACTCAGACAGAAGGTCAAGGTTATGTGCAGCCAGGCAGAGGTGGTCAACAAGCGACGAGAGGTCGTGGTTCGAACCATAGAGGAAATGGTTTCGGCCGAGGTCGTGTGGCAGTAGACCGCAGTAATGGTGGCACTGAGGCAAGGCGACCCAGTGTCCGTTTTATGCGATCACAATCGGAGAGAGGATAATGATGTGCCTGATGGGTCAACTGGTAAGTTCCTTAAGTCTGGAATACTCTTTGTTGTTTTGTTCGCTTTGGTGATTGTTTGATCTGTTGCTCGTAAAGTAGTTGGAACCTTGAGTATGAACTTAGAAACGGTGCCTAGAAGGTGTGTTAGCTCTTTAAGATCAGATTGCAACTATAGCGTAGTGGGAGGAATTGGATCATTAGTTTAGACAAGTAATTTGAGGACGAAATTATTTTAAGGAGGGTAGAATTGTAACACCCTGGTTCTAGGGGTTAGGCGTTTGGTGCTTAGCTCGGGTGTTGGCACACTCTAGGGTGTGGATGGGTAAGTTTTAGGGGTCCTGAGAACCCTAGGTAGTGGTGGAATGATTTGGAAAATTTTTAGTTTTAGGGGCTAAAAGGGAGAGCTTGGATAGAGGGGGTCTTAAGAGAAGTTTTGGTGGAAGTAAGGCACTAAGATTGGTGTGGCAAAGTGGCAAGGAGGCGCCACATAAGGCATGGGAAGTGACGCCTCAAGGGGGAGCTGAAGGGTCTCATGTTTGATTCGCAAGAGCAAAGAGATGGGCATTGTTTTTGCGTCATCTTGGTGGGGTGGTGGTGGCGGTTTTGGATGCTAAAAGGTGGATGAAGACTTGGTCTTCTTTTTTTGAATTTGGCTAGATAGGTTTGACTTTTTCAAAGCTTTTTGAATGGATGGAAGGGAGGTATTTTAGGAGAGATTTGAGGGATTTTTGTGGGAGGTTGGAGCTTGGCCGAATGTTATAAATAGGGGGGGAGGTGCTCATTTCTTTGCATTCACCATTTTGGCTTTCTCTCCCTTGCCGAATTTTAGCCTTTCCTTTTAGCCTCCATTTTCATTTCCTCCTCATACCTCAACCACACCAAAACGCCTCTCTCTCTCACTTATTCATCTGAGCCGAAACTTCAAGTCCCTTTCTCCTTCCATTTTTCTTATCCATTTCACTCGTTGCTAGACCATAAACTCTCCTCACTTCTCTGATTGCCGCAACACCTTTTGAAGCACCCTAGCACCCACTTCTTTGTCTTCTAGTTTTGCAAAGCCGAACCTACACCTTACCTCTGTGCCAAAATCCCTTTCTATTATTTAAACTTAACGTTGCCAAATATTGGAAGTAGATCTCTTCGGGCCTTGGTGTGCAATCGGTTAGTGAAGGCACTTTGGGGATTTGTAGTATTCAATCAAGCTTCCGCAACCGAACTTCGGTAAGGAGGAGGTGGTGTTTCGCAGAGAGTTAGTCAAGCAAAGACTTCGGGATTGGATCGTTTGTGCTATTAAGGTGCGTAACCATCGCACTATTTCTCGGTTTGCTTGCTAGCTATTAAACATATGTGTTATGCGTGGAAGCCGATTATAATGGCTTGAGTGATGTGAACCGATGATGGTAAGATTGGTTGTGATATTTGTATATTTTATATATGTTTGATGTGGTATTGATAAATAATAAATACTCACTCTATATGATATTCTTGCATGATTTATTGACACATGGGCATGGGATTGGATTGAAGAAGGAGGAAGTGTACACAAGTTGTAATGCGTGGTCTAATGATAGCTCGGCTACATTAGCGCTTGAGGGTTAGCTGTGTGCTACCTCAAGGAGGTGTGGCTCGGTGCCCATCTCGCGGGTTGATGGCTATGTGCGTCACCGTGAGACGATTATTGATGTTGAGATCATTTTGGTTGATCGGTGGCTCACCCACGGCCTTGTGCAAATGAATTGCCAAGGTAAGGGTATGGATCACGATGTGATCGGTGGTGGTTTATCCACGGCCTTAGCGTGAGTCCGCTAAGGTTGGCGTCTGGTTGGATTGTGGGTTGGTGAGATGCATATTTGCATGACTTGCTATGAGAAAAGTATGGTTATGGGCCAAGCCCATACGTGTGGGAAAATATGTGTTATGGTTATGCATCGAGTCCGTGACTCACCCAATTATTTTCCAAACATTTCGGGTGATTCATGAGATGGACCGGGATCGGAGAGGACACATGGTGGCCCATGCCAAGGCGTTGTTTTTAGTTTTATTAAATATTAAGTATTTCTTTTAAATAATGGTTGTAATAAGGATTTATTTTATTATTTTTGGTATTATTTTATTATCAACTCTATGATGGTTTGTTCAAATGGAAACACTATGTGACGATGGATATAATTTTATAACTTACTTATTCAATTATGGAATTATTAAACATGTGGCTATAATTTCAAAAGAACATGGTTTCCAAGAGCAAATAAATTTTTACTATTTTATTCTAAGTCTAAAATATTTTCACTAACATAACCAGATTCGGTCGTAGTGAATAGGCCGGGTTTGGGGATGTTACAGAAAGATTACGAGTTAGTGATTGATTGTTACCCTGGGAAAGCGAATGTGGTTGCGGATGCTTTGAGTAGAAAATCGTTGTTTGCCTTGAGAGCCATGAATACACAATTGACATTATCTGATGATGATTCGATTTTAACTGAGTTAAAAGCTAAACCAGTATTTCTTCAGCAAATTTGCTAAGCTCAGAAATGTGACAGTGAATTGCAAGCTAAAAGAGTGCAATGCGAGTCGACTAGTGATTCAAAGTACCAAATCGGATCCGATGATTGTTTGATGTTCCGAGATAGAATCTGCGTACCGAAAAATCCAGAGTTGATTCAGAAAATTCTACACGAGGCACATAATGGTTGTTTATCCGTTCATCCTGAAAGTACTAAAATGTACAATGATTTGAAACAACTGTATTGGTGGTCGGGTATGAAACGAGACATTTTTGAATTTGTAGCGAGATGTTTAGTGTGTCAGCAAGTTAAAGCTGAACATCAAGTGCCTTCTGGTTTGCTTCAGCCTGTGATGATACCGGAGTGGAAATGGGACAGAGTTACAATGGATTTCGTATCGGGATTACCTTTGTCTTCAAAAAAGAAAGATGTTATTTGGGTTGTCGTTGATCGACTAACGAAATCATCACATTTCATTCCGGTACGTACTGACTATTCACTCGATAGATTAGCTGAGTTGTACATTGCTGAGATAGTTAGATTGCACGGGGTGCCAATTTCGATTATTTTGGATAGAGATCCGAGGTTTACGTCACGATTTTGGAAGAAATTGTAAAAAGATCTGGGTACGAAATTGAATTTCAGTACATCTTTTCATCCGCAAACTGACGGTCAGTCTGAGAGAGTAATTCAAATTCTCGAAGATATGCTCTGATGTTGTGTTTTAGAGTTTGAAGGCAAATGGGAGAAATATTTGCCGCTGGTTGAATTTGCATATAATAACAGTTTTCAATCGAGCATAAAGATGGAGCCGTATGAAGCATTATATGGTCGCAAATGCCGAACTCTATTGTACTGGTCTGAACTTAGCGAGAAACAGATTCACGGGGTTGATTTGATTAAAGAAACCGAAGAGAAACTGAAAGTAATTCGCGGTTGTTTGAAAGCAACTTCAGATCGTCAGAAATCATACGCGGATTTGAAATGAAAAGATATTGAATTTCAGATAGGTGATAAAGTATTTCTGAAAGTGTCTCCGTGGAAGAAAATAATTTGTTTTAGTCGCAAAGGCAAATTGAGTCCATGTTTTATCGGGTTGTATGAGATAATTGAAAGAATAGGTCCAATGGCATACCGGTTAGCTTTACCGACTGAGTTAGAAAAGATCTACAATGTATTTCATGTGTCTATGTTGCGTCGATATAGATCGGATCCTTCACATATAATTTCTTCGGTAGAGATTGAAATTCAACCCGATATGGCGTACAACGAAGAATCGATCAGAAAGAGCTGAGAAATAAATGCATAGCTTTAGTGAAAGTATTGTGGCAACATCACAGGGTTGAAGAGGCTACGTGTGAACCTGAAGAAGCTATAAGAAAACAATACCCTAACTTATTCACTGGTAAGATTTTCGGGGACGAAAATCCCTAAGGGGGGAGAGTTGTAACAACCCATTTTTAGTCAAATCAGAATAGTGGTTTTGGGACCACAAATTCGAGGTCGAAATAATGATTTTATTATTATTTTAATATTTACAGCATGATAGAAAGGTTGTGTGAAAGTTTCATTTAAAAATTTTATCGTTTGAATGGTTAATTTGATAAAAATGACTAAATCGCGTAAAATGTAAAACTAATGTTCTTTTAGCTAAAAGTATTAAATAGCTATGGAACATTAAAGTAAGAGTCCTTAAGTGGTAATTAGACAAGTTCAATTGTGGGTGGACATTTTTAGGCATAAAATGGATGTTAAATATGGTTTAATAATAAGGTTAATTTAGTAAATGACAAATAAACTAAATTAAAGTATGAAAAACAAAATTATAATCTTGTCATCTTCATTTGTCCACCGAAAATAAGAAAGGAGAAACTCCATTGTTGTGTTTTAGGGTTCGGCAATTGCAAGGTTAAATTGGTAAGTTATTTTGACTCGATTTTTAATGATTTCTATGGTTTTGTGATCGTTGCAACTAGTACTAGCTATCCCAGGGACTATTTTGCAAAACTGTTAAATATTTTGAAAGTTTCCATTGATGAAAATATGTGTTCTTTGATGTTTGACGATGAAATATGAAATCTTGTTGTTAGAGTTACATATTTTGTAAAGTGATTTTGAGTAAAAATGCAAAGTAGGGAATTATTTGAGAAATGTTGAAACTTTGTGGTTAAAATGTGAAATAAATGAAAAATATGGGCTGCTAGGGGCATAATAGTAATTCGGCTAGAATGGGTTTATTTGAAATTTTGTGAATTTGTGATTTTGTGAAATAAGGACTAAATTGTGAAAAATGTGAAAGTTTAGGGCTAATGTGTAAAATAGCTCAAATGTATATTTTGGATTGAATTGAATAAATAGATGATTAAATAAGTTAATTTTGAATATATTTAGATCAAGAAAGGAGAAATGATACAGGTACGTACATGAATTATATAAGATTCAAATCGAAGAGATTTGTGAAGGTAGTGTATAATCTCCCAATTGAGTATTTGAAAGGTTTGTTAGCTAATGTAAGCTACATATTAGTTTATTCAAGTTATTGAATTATGTTTATGTGATTGCATTAAGTTTATTGTATACAAAATTACTAAGCTTTATAGCTTACTTTTTTTTATTTTTCTCGTGTTTTATAGTGTTACCAAGCTAGCTCGGATTCGGGGATCGTCGGAGATCGCCTCACACTATCCACCTATCACTCGGTACCTATGAACTTTGGTATTTTTAGTATATGGCATGTATAGGAACTTTGGTCATTTTGGTTATGTTTTTGGTAATGATTTTGGCCAATGGATTTGGCTTGTAAATGTACATGTTTTGGTTTGTATATAATAGCCATGAGAGTTGGCTTATTTTGAGTAAATTTGCTTATGTATATGTGAATGTGCATATAGTTCATAATATGTAAATTGGAGTTGGTTTTGATGATGCTTATTAGTAGTTGGTATTATAGAAGTGAATGTTGATATTTGGAATGTTATTTTTTTGTGAATCAAGGTAAAGAATGCATGTTTTGGAGTAGCTATATTGATGAACTAAGTTTATGAGATTTTAGGTATAAATGGATTGGTCTATTTTGCAACTTGTGTGTATTGAAAAATGTGGTATTGAATATGCATGAGTTAGGTTTGAATTGGTTGGTTTAAATGCCTATTTATGCCATGGAATGGTGCAAATTGATGTGTTGCAGGTACATTCAAACTTGGGTGGCAAATTGGCTTGGTAAATAGCCTATTTTTGTCCACATGGGCAGAGACACGGGCGTGTGTCTCAGCCATGTGTGACACACGGTCATGTTACACGGTAGTGTGTCCCCTAGTGTTGAAATTGAAATCAATTCAGTATGCTCCACACGGCCTCACACACGGGTGTGTAACTTGGCCGTGTGGTATAAGTCAGTATACCCTATAGGCTTGGCACGGCCTAGCACACGGGCGTGTATGGCCATTTTTAGGGCACACGGGCTAGCCACACGGGCGTGTGTATTGGCGGTGTGACCCAAGTCAGAGAGTTACACGGGGTCGGACACGGGCTGGGACACGACCATGTGCTCCCATTTCAAATGTCCACACGGCCTGTGACACAGGCGTGTCTGGTGGCTGTGTGAGACACACGGCCTGGCCACACGGGCGCGTGTCCCCTGTTTTGAGAAATTTTTTCTAAGTGTTCCAAATGCTTTAAAATTTATCGGTTTAGTCCCAAACCACTCCCAATGTATGTTTAGGGCCTCGTAGGCTCGTTTTAGGGACAAATTGATTGAGATTGAATGATGATTGTATGAATTGATTAAATGTATGTGAAAAAGTATGTATAAATGTCTTGTAAGTCTGGTAATGCTCCGTAACCCTATTTCGGCGTTGAATACGGGTGAGGGGTGTTACATTATCCCTTTTTGAAAGCTAGAAGTTGGATGCATAAAAAGGATATTCCAATTATTAGCATCAGAGTATTGAATCATACTACGGCTACTACTACCTTCGATGATATTAGTAGAATGACCTACTTTACCTAATTCAGGTTTGCTAATTTATTCAAAATCAGAGTAAAAATACTCTTATAGTCCTTAATACAAATCTGCAGATCCATAAAAATAGCCTATGAACAAATAGGGACTAATTTGGAACAACTCTAAAAGTTTTAGGGAAATCTCAAAAATACCTAGAAACAGGGGACACACGGCCATGTGGCCAAGCCATGTGAAACGCCTCCATACTGTGTAACTTTCAAAGTTGGGTCACACAGCCGTGTCCTAGCTCGTGTCTCTACCCATGTAACTCACTGACTTGGGTCACACGACCATGTCGCAGACCGTGTGGCTACCCGTGTGGACAACTACACCTATACTGTTTTACAACACGTCCAGGGCACACGCCCGTATGAGTGTCCGTGTGTGACACAGAACTGTGTGACACACTGCGTCTCAGGCCGTGTGCACCTAAATGTAACTTGAAACTCAAGTTTACCAAATCATGCTTAGTTGGACACTAAGCAACTCAATTACCAACCATTTAACCTATTCAAAACACCATTAAACATGCTCAAAACAAGCCAAAACCACCATCTTAAGTGCCCAACCAATGTACCCTCATTGGTATCACATTTTATGTCTTCAAACATATCAACAACACATCAACCATTCAAAAACTTTTGTTCATACCAAATTAGCCAAAATTGAACTAAAATTTAGCTACTTAGGCTACCAAGCTTTAAGCTAAAACACATATCAACACATTAACTAGACTACATACCAAAACATAGCTTCAACCACAACCATATATACAAGTAACCATCATTTCACTTTAAACCAAAATAACATCACATTAACAAACCAACTATGAACCAAAGACTTCCTAGGTACATGCCATTACAATTTAGAAAATCACCACACTTGAGTCCGGGATTTGTTATTGGATGCTGAATCGGCAATAGTTTGAAAAGTACCTAACTTGCGCACGGAAAATAAAACCGTTCGTGGAGTATAACTCAATGCTATTTCTATAATCTGAACAATTTAAACTTGATATAGTAATTAAAATGTAAGAATGCAATAAGTAATGTTATGAACATATGTTTCAATTAAATAATATAAATTTGCTCATTCTTTATTCACATCCACTAGATTCCACATGTTCTAGTACATGACAATGGCATTTCATATAGCATTTGATAAATTTCAACTCATGTATTGGCATGATTCATCTCTTTGTTCAATACATGAATTCATTTCAATATTCATATCCCATTTCATCATTTCATATTCCATTTCCCATATCATATCAATTTCTCATCCTTGTTATCTCAATATCAACACATAAATTTTATCATTTAATTTCCCCTATTAACACGACTCAGACTCGGACGGATACACCAATCCAACCAACACACCAATTTGGCACCCAGTGCCTCATTGGATAAATCCGAAGTAATAAATGTGCCCAGCGCTATATAAGTTGACACCCAGTGTCTCATCGGTTAAACCAAAGCAAATTGGCATCTAGTGCCTCATCGACTCGAGGTCGAAGAAATCCCTGAACTCTTCCTATCCTATGCCATCTATATCCGACTTAGCCCAAAACAGTTAATAAGGTTTCATTTCACTTTTCAATGCAACCCATGTTCCAATTTTCATATATGTACATAAATACACATATAAGCATTTATTAAATTTGATAGCAACCATAATTTCTCAATACACATATTTTTCAATTATGTAACATTTGCTTTCATAAACAACTATCGATTCTAATATTCCAATTGAATAACAATCTCACCTTAATGCTTACCATGACAAATTTATCAATATGCAATAATTTTTAGTTTAGTTCGAATAATAGAAATACAAACCGTATATTCCGAGCTACTCAACGTCGACCTTATCTTTCCCCTTCTTACTCAAGGATTTCGGAATGACGTTTGCTATAGAATAAAATAATTAAAATAGATTAATAATACACAACTAAATTTTCATTTAATTTCAAATTTTACACCACATTTTGCTTAATCCTCAATTTTAGTGCTTAAACCGAGACTAATTTTAATCCCCATATTTAGCTTCAAATTTTTATACTAATTTCACTCTAAGCTAAATTTAGCTCCCTATTTTTAATTCTACCCCTTAATTTAAAAATTTTCACAATTTAGTCCTTATTGCTCAAAATCAATAATTAACTTCACTATTTAGTCCTTTTTCACTTCTAACTTTAAAATCTATCAAATTAATCCCTAATACTTAAACTACTCAACAATGACAACATCTAAAATATTAAAAAATACTAAAAATTATGACATGGGTCAGGTAGCCCTAAGTACCTGGATTTCAAAAACGTAAAATTTACAAGAAAAGAGGATTAAATTGACTAACCAATTGAAATTGGAAGGTTAAAACCCCTAAGTGTTGTGCGTTCTTTCTCTTCTTCTTTTCTTTCTTTCTTTTCTTTCACTTTTGCATGAATAATTCTCTCTCCCTCCACTTGCATTCTTATTTCATTTATTTGTTTTCATTTTAATTTATTATTATATAATATATATATACATTTCATTTTATTTATTTATTATAACATATATATATATATATTAATTTATCATATATATATATATAACACATATCACTAATGTCATCCACTACTATTAATTAAATGCATATTTACTATTTTAGCCCCTTTAATTTATTTCAATCTATAATTCAACTTTTAACCCTTACGCGATATAGTCCCTGTTCCTTAATAGCTCCTAATTCATGCAAATTAGCTATCCAAAATTTAATTTGTCTCTAATATAAATCCGTAAATATTTACCAAAAATATTTATGGGTTCGGTTCATAGGAACAGAGTCCCGAAAAAATACGTTTTTCGACACCCTTGTCTATCGGGTCGTTACAATTCTCCCCCTAAATAAATTTCGTCCCCGAAATTTACCTAAAAAGAGGTAGGGATATTGAGATCTCATCATCTTTTCTAGCTCCCAAGTTGCTTCCTCGGCGGTATGACTACGCCATAGAACTTTTATTAACAGAACACGTTTATTACGCAACTCTTTCACCTTGCAGGCTAAAATTTCGACCGGTTCTTCTTCATAAGACAAGTCAGGTCAAATTTTAATTTCTTCCGTCGAAATAATGTGAGACGGATCTGAACGATACCTCCTAAGCATCGAAACATGGAAAACGTTGTGTATTTTCTGCAATTCTATAAGTAATGCCAATCGATACGCGACTGGTCCCACTCTTTCAATGATTTCATACGGTCCAATAAAACGAGGACTCAGCTTCCCTTTTTGGTCAAATCTCAAAACTTTCTTCCAGGGTGAAACTTTAAGAAACACATTGTCACCTATAGCAAACTCAATTTCCCGCCATTTTAAATCTGCGTACAATTTCTATCTACCAAAGGTTGTTTTCAATCTATCTCAGATTATTTTGACGATATCTTCTGTTTCTTGAATCAATTCCAGCCCAACTTTTCTTTCATACAATTTCATCCAACAAACAGGTGTTCGACACCTACAACCATATAAGGCTTCGTACGGAGCCATTTGAATAACCAATTGGAAACTATTATTGTACACAAATTCAACCAAAGGTAAATAGCGTTCCCAACCTAATTCAAAATCGATTACACAAGTGCGAAACATATCTTCCAAAATCTGGATAACACATTCGAATTGTCCGTCTGTCTGCGGGTAAAAGGCTGTGCTAAAATTGAGTCTCGTACCAAGAGATTCATGCAACTGTTTCCAAAATCTTGAAGTGAATTGCGAATCTCGATCAAAGATAATCGACATAGGAACGCCGTACAATCTAACAATTTCCTGAATGTAAACTTCAACAAGCTTTTGAAGTGGCAATTCGGTTCTGAATGCAATGAAATAAGCCGATTTCATAATTCGATCAACGATCACCCACACAACATTTTTCTTACTTGAAGATAAAGGTAACCCCATTACAAAATCCATCGTTATGCGTTCCCATTTCCACTCAGGAATTGAAATAGGCTGAAGTAATCCTGTGGGAATCTGATGTTTTGCCCTAACTTGCTAATAAGTTAAACATTTAGATATGTATTCAACTATTTCTCTTTTCATTCCTGGCCACCAATAAAATTCTCACAGTGTAACATCCCAAATATGGGGTTATTTGGAATTTGACTATTTTTCTTGTTATGAACTGCTGCGATGTTATTAATGGAATAATAGAGCTTAATTTAAGGCTTTGAGTGTGCCGGTTTGTTTGGGAAATTTCGTTTTTTTTAATTTTAAAGGAAGGGAGCCTTGGTAAGTGGTGTTATAAGAATAAATGTGGGTATTTTTAACACTAAAAAGCCCTTGGTAAAGTGGCAAAAAGAAGCCCACTTAAGAGCTACATGTGACGCCATCAAGGAGCAAGGGAGAGCCTTGGTTCGAGTCACAAAATCCTCTTGTTTTTGTTTTTATTTGGACGGCACAAGGGGGAGAGTTTTCTCCCTTCAAACTCTTTTATTAGGTGTAATTATTTAGGGATAATAGAAGAGTTTTATTTGTCTAATTATAGTAATAATGAGAAGATATTCAAGGATATTGGTTGGATTATTATTTGATAAAAGGTGAATTAATTCAAATTAGTTTGAATTAATTTAAATGAGTGGCCAAGAGGAAAATTAGGAGTTGGCTAGGAGTTGAACTCCTTGTTGCCTAGGTTGGACGGCAAGCTTGAAGAGGGGGGGGCCGAATGCTTATAAAAACCCCACCCTAGCTCATTGTTTTGGTTTTTCCATTCTTGCTAAGTTGCCGAAAAACCCTAACCCCTCTCCTTGTGTTCTTTTATTTTCTTTGTTCTCTCAAACCCTTGGCCGAAACACTCTCTACTTCTCTTTGCCGAATTCCCATCATCAATCCCTCCTCTCTTATATTTTCTTTGTTGGCCGAACATCCACTCCTTTAGCCAACACTCTTATCACCCTCTCTTGCCATTTATTTCCTTCATAAAACCGATACACCCATATTGAAGTGCCGGAATTCTCTTTTTCTTTTTGGTAGCACCTTGGCCGAATAGTAGAAGCAGTATAGATCTCTTTGGGTTTTCGTGATCAATCGCTTTGGTGAAGGTAAGTTGTGCCGAAACTTCATGGGTTCCCTTCACTATTCTTTGTCGACTCTTATTTAGGGGTAAGTGCCGATTTCGGCAGTGGCTAGCAAGACTTCTAAATGTTTTAGTAATCGATCTCTTCTAGGTACCCCAAGATCGTGAAGCAAGCGACCCAAGCCCTAATCTCTAACGTTCGGTTTTGGTAAGTTTGGGTAAGGTCTATGTTGGTTTTCAAAAGCCGAAAAGCTTTGGTTATGAGTAATGTTCATTAATCGATTATTTGGTAAAGCGGTTGTTTGTGAATCAAGTGCGGTGGATAGTAGCAAAGAGTTAAAGGTAAGGTTTTGGGATCAAAAGACAAACCCCTAGGATTGTTTGGGTTGGCCGAATAGGCCATGGTACTAACCCATGTGTTTGGCCGAATATAGGGACCAGAGAGATCTAGGGGCCCGACATCTCTTTTCGGGATTTAGGCGATTCGGTGGTGACAGTGTGTACATACACACTTATAATAGTTAATAAAGTGTATTAAGTGTATGTTATATGTAAATCGCTTCTATGTAGATATGGCAATAGTACCTTAATGGTACAAGCAAGGATCCGGTAAGTCTCTATTTGTATGAGATTGATAATAATGCTTTTGGGAAGCATGGATTATTTGATACATGTGATATATGTATGTCTTGTTGTTAATCGCTTGACATGGGTTGATGAGAGGAGGAGGCGGTGATATCGTCTTCGACGAGCACCGGTGCTTTGGTAGCACACTTGTGACTATATGTCACGGAGGTTTGGTACCTCGGAGGTTTGGTACCTCATAGCGACTTGTCCTCGTGGTTAACACCACCGTGGGTTGGCCCCACTTGAGATATGGGATCGTCTGCACGGTGATTTGGTATCACACGATGGGTTGGCCCCATCACCCGATTTGTGTCTCACGGACACCATGCTTTGTAGCACATTGTGACTATATGTCACCAGTGGTTTAGCACCACCAGTGTTTTGGTAACACATCGTGACTACGGTCACCAAAGTGGTTTGGTACCACATGGGGTAGACAAAGGTGTTTGGTTGGCTAGGTTGGGTACACGATACTCTGCATAATTAACTGTTATATGTTGTGTATGAAACATGGTATTAACCGGGGGAAGGGTTACATACTGAGTCTTGGTGACTCACCTTCTCCTTTAACATTTTTCAGGTGACTCGTAGATGGCGGTGGAGGAGCCAGGTTGGACTCGAGGTGGCCATGCGATGGATTTAAATTTATAGAACTTTAAATTTGTTTAATTTTATTTTGGGTTGTAATAAGGCCTCCATAAACTATAGTTGTGTTTTTTTTTATGTTGGATATTTACTTAAAACTATATCATTAAATTGAATTCAATCACTTGTTTTCTTAAGTTAACACGAAAAAGTTTATTCGTGCCATCGGGTACACTTGAAACCGTATAACAATTGGACTTAATTAAAATTTCAAATTAAATCTAAGGGTAGCTTTGACAAGACAACCGAAAACGAGGAGTTTTCAATGGAAATTAAATGTTTTTTTGAAATGGTGTTCACAAGGTTTTACTCGGTAACAAATCAAATTCGGTCGTAGTGTTTGGGCGGGTTTGGGTTGTTTCTGAGGTGGTATCGAGCCAGTTCAAAGCTCGTGTGGGGGGGCCAAGGCCCAAAAATGTTTTAGTAGGCCTTTCAATTGTTTTTGGGTTTTAAGCGGCATGGCCCGAGTCTCCAAACCGATCCGCCCGTAAGTACATCTAAACCTTTACGTGAATTATATCTGTAGAAGGGTAGGAAGCATGGAACGTAGATAGACTTATAGGACTTGGACCCTAAGGTTAGATTACTCAAACACACAAACAGAGCATAAGACTTAAAGAACTAAACCAACCTATGACTTAGTCAATGAGCTAGGGTGTGGTAACCCCTGTACGCATGTCTAGGATTGGATCCGGAAGAGCCTGGTATTTAAGCAGTCCTCGTGACTCACCTCCTCTTCGCAGGTATCCTACCTGGTCGTAGCTTCCGTTCCACCCTAACTCAGAAGGCTCAGTGGTGTGGTAACCTCTGTGCGCATGTCTAGAAAGGTTCAGTGAGAGCTTGGTATTTAAGCGGTCCGCGTGACCCACCTCCTCTTCACTCAGTGCTGCAGTGCGTAGCTTTGGTTCACCCTGACCAGGAAGGCTCGGTCATAGGCTAAAAACAATGATTAAAACCCGAGAAGGGAATTAGCCTTGTTTTTTTTTCTTTCGAAATGGAATGAATAACAAGCCCTAATGTTTTCAAAACTTATCCAATAACCCTCTTAAACCCTAGAACACTACGTATACAATGTTTTTCTCGGAAAACTTGACTTGTGAAAAATTACAGAAATACCCTTAGGAGTAAAATTACCAAAATGCCCCTGACCCATAAAATATTAACTCAATGGTTTTGCCCCAAAATTCCAATGATTTTATAAAACATTCAATAACTTAGCTTTGGAAATCATCAAGAAAATATTTTGGGTTATGGAAAATTACGAAAATACCCACAGGGTAGGAAAAGACGAAAATACCCACTGGGTTAGAAATGGGTAAATGTCCGATGAGTGAATAGGTATGGAAAGTATTAAGGAATGGATGCATGAACTTCTTTGTGTGAACTAGGATAGGAAATCAAACATTGTTTGCTCGAAAGAATCTCTCTCGATTAAACCTCATCCATAAAACTTCTTCGCGAGTAATAAAGTGAAACAAATGCTAACGCATAAAATTTTTCTTAATCAGTTAAAAGCGCGGTAGATAGAATGAGTTCTAGAGGACGTGGACGCCGTGGGCGTGGTAGGGGTAGGATGATGGTGTCCGAACCCGTCAGTCGGGACAAGGTTCGGAAAATGAGGTACCATCGCCACCACCACCTCCTACTTTTAGAGCCGAGAGGAGCCGGAGCGGCACCGGTGGCGAGTCGGTATCGCAAGTCGTGTTGCGAGTCTTGGAGATGGTGGCTGGGCCGGTGGAAATGTGGGAGCTCGGAAATCCGTCCCGAGCGACTCCGATCTAACGGAGCGGAGGTATTCCGAGGTGTGTCGAGTGGCACCCAGTCTGCGTGAATATTGGTGAGTCAACCAAAGAATCATGGATGACCTTGACTTTGACCGAGGAAGAGAAGTCGAAAGGGCGCGTGTCGCTTCTAAAGGATGAAGCGTGCTCGATGGTGGCTTACGGTTCGAGATGGGGCTACTGACCAGATGATTTGACTTGGGAGTATTTGAACCGCCTATCGTAAAAAAGTATGTGGGCATTAGCTACACCGACGCCAGAGAAAGGCTTTTCCGGATTAGTTCAAGGAACTAGGTCCGTGTCGGAATATGAGGCGGAATTTCTAAGAAATTGAGTAGATATGCGAGAGGCATCGTGGCTCTGAACATGAGCGCCGTAATCCGCTTTGAGGACGGACTCAGAGATGATTTAAGGTTCTTGATTGCCCCACAGCGGGTTCGTGAGTTCTCATCTCTAGTGGAGAAGGCTAAGGTAGCCAGAAGGAATCAAGGAGGCCGTGAGGCGTAACTATAGTAAGAACAATCGGAAGAGAAGTTTTGGGTCACCGGGTCAAGCGGAAGTGCTCGAGAAAAGGCTAGGCCAAGTGGGCCCAATCAGGCAGCAAGGCCCACGACTGCTAATCAAAGGCCGACTCGGTGCAATCACTGTGGAAAGACCCATTGGGGAGGTTGTTGGACCGGTGATAAAGGATGTTTTGAGTGTGGGTCTTTGGAGCATCGCGTCGAGATTGCCCCGTAAAACTAGCTAAGAAGCGACGGAGGCCGAACCGTGCTCGGGATAGAAATGTAGGACCACGGAGGGTCGTGGTAATGGTAGAGGAAACAACGGTCCCAACCGAGGTCGTGGAACTCAAGGCGAGGGTTCGGGCAACAGAGGCTAGGCGGCTGGCTTAGTTTACGCAATGAGGTGTCGCGAAGAAGGTGACGCACCGGATGTCATAACCGATGCGTTTCTAATTTTCGGTTTTCCTTATGTTGCATTGATTGATGTGGGCTCGGCGCACTCGTGCATTGCTTGTAGTGTGGTAGGAACTATGGACCTAAACTCAAAGCGCTTCTAGGGAGATGACCAGAGTTAGCCCCTTAGGTCACTCCGTAGTCGTAGACAAACTCTATAGAGGCGTACCCCTAGAACTTCAAGGGGTAGTATTTGTAGTGATCTAATGGAACTACCGCTTGGGGAGTTCGATTTGATCCTTGGTATGGATTGGTTGGTTAAGTACCAAGCGAGTTTGGATTGGCGCGGCTAAGCGCATGGTCCTTAAAACAGTAGAAGGTGATGAAGTGGTTATGATAGGAGATCGAAGGAATTATCTATCCAATGTAGTGATCGCCTTGAAGAGGTGAAAAGATGGTCAAAAAGGGTTGTGAGGCGTATTTGGTTCAAATCAGTGCTTTGGAAGCTAAGGGTTAGTAATTGAAAAGGTCCGAGCAGTTGGGAATTTGTCGATGTATTCCCGGAAGAACTTCCGGTTTGCCTCCGGATCGAGAAGTCGAATCGGTATAGACTTGCTACAGAACGGCACTTTGTCCATAGCACCATACCGAATGGCACCAAAGGAATTGGTGGAGCTAAAGGGTCAAATTCGGGAGCTCTTGGATAGAGGGTTTATACGACCAAGTATATCTCCGTGAGCACACCGTGTTGTTTGTCAAGAAGAAGGGCGGTTCTATGCGGATGTGCATCGACTACCGTCGATTGAACAAGTTAACGATCAAGAACAAGTATCCGCTGCCTCGGATTGACGACTTGTTTGATCAACTGAAGGGTGCCTCGGTGTTTTGAAGATAGACCTAAGGTCGAGGATATCATCAACTTAAGGTAAAGGAGGTGACGTTCACAAAAACGGCATTCCGAACTCGGTATGGGCATTTCGAGTTCTTGGTGATGCCATTCGGGTTGACCAATGCACCGTGGCATTTATGGACTTGATGAGCAGTATTCCAGCGATGCTTGGACCATTTCGTCGTGGTGTTCATAGACGACATATTGGTTTATTCAAAGACGTAAGAGGAGCATGACAAGCATTTACGGATAGTCCCGCAAGTATTGAGGGGAAGCGATTATATGCCAAATTCGATAAGTGTGAATTTTGGCTTAGGAGGTGGCTTTCTTAGGTCATGTAGTGTCACCAAGGAATTAGGGTAGACCCTCATAAGATTGAAGCGATATTGGAGTGAAAACCACCTAGGGCGGTGGTTGAAATACGAAGTTTTTGGGTTTAGCAGATACTATCGGAGATTCGTGGAAGGATTCTCTCTAATAGCAGCGCCCGTTGACTAAGTTGCTAAGGAAAGGTGTCCCGTTTGTATGGACGGAGAAGCGACAAGAAAGCTTTGATAAGTTAAGGAAGATTTTGACTAAGCTCGGTTTTGGTACGACTGAAGCGGAAAAGTTATTCACGATTTATTGTGATGCATCTCACACCGGTTTGGGATGTGTGTTGATGCGAGGATGGGAAGGTAGTAGCCTATGCATCCCGTCGCTTAAGATCGCATGAGGTTAACTACCCAACTCACGACTTAGAGTTAGCGGCCGTCGTCTTCGCTCACGAAGATATGGAGACATTACCCGTATGGAGAGAAGTCGATGGTCTACACGGATCACAAAAGCTTGAGGTATCTTCCACTCGGAAGGATTTGAATCGAGACAGCGTCGATGGATTGAACTACTAAAGGACTATGATTGTTCAATCGAGTACCATCCGGGAAAGGCTAATGTGGTAGCTGACGCATTGAGCCGGAAGGTTGTAACGGACTTAAGAGCGATGTTCGCTCGGTTAAGTCTATATGACGATGGGAGTCTTTTGGCAGAACTTCAAGTTAAGCCGACATGGATTGAGGAGATTAAGGAAAAGCGATTAGTGGATGAAGGCTTGAGTTCAAGAGGTACAAGTTCAAGGCGGTGGTTTGGAAGAGTACAGTCTGACTAGTGAAGGAGCGCTTTGTTTTCAAGGACGAGTATGTATGCCAAAAGATACAGAATTAAGACAGAAAATTCTCCAAGATGCACATAGCAGCCCATACGCTATGCATCCTGGAGGAAGCAAAATGTATGGAGACTTGCGGAAACAGATTACGGTGGCACAGGTTGAAGCGTGAGATAACGGAGTTCGTAGGGAAGTGTCGGCGTGTCGGCGAGGTTAAGGCTGAACATCGGTCACCATCGGGACTACTTCAACCGATAAAGATCCTCAATGGAAATGGGAGAGGATCACCATGGATTTTGTTAGTGGGCTACCCCTTACGCCCACCAAGAAGGATGCGATTTGGGTAATTGTGGATCGCCTAACTAAATCGGCTCACTTCATGCCGGTGAGAATGGATTACTCACTCCGAGAAGTTAGCGAAGCGTATGTGGGTGAAATAGTGAGGTTGCATGGCGTGCGATGTCGATTATCTCGGATAGGGACCCCAGATTTACGTCAAGGTTTTGGAAAGCGTTGCATCAAGCTTTAGGTACACGGTTAGATTTCGATGACGGCTTTCCATCCACGATCGACTGACCGATCGGAAGGGTGATCTGATTTTAGAGGACATGTTAAGAGGTCATGTCTTGGATTTTAGTGGTAGTTGGGAGGAGTACCTACCATTAGCGGAATCGCCTATAACAATAGTTATCAAGCGAGTATTCAAATGGCTCCATCACGAGGCCCTATATGGACGAAAGTGTCGTACTCCTACATGTTGGACGGAGTTGGGAGAAAGACAAGTTCGGGGTCGAGAATGGTAACAAGAGACGGAAGACAAAGTCAAGGTGATTCGGTCTCGTCTCAAGGAAGCATCGGATAGGCGTAAGTCTTATGCCGATCTCAAACGCAAGGAAGTGGAGTATCTTGTGGGAGACAAAGTCTTTCCGAAAGTGTCGCCTTGGAAAAAGGTGTTGAGATTTGGACGGAAAGGAAGTTAAGCCCAAGGTTCATCGGGCCATATCTTTGTTGTGAAGCGAGTAGGACCGGTGGCTTATCGGCTAAAGCTCGCCGTGGAATCGAGTCGATTCATGACGTCTTTCATGTATCAATCTTTGAGACGGTATTGGTCGGATCCTTCGCACGTTGTGCGATGCGAGAGATTGAGGTGAACACGGATTTATCTTTTGAGGAAGAACCAGTTTCATTGTAGACCGAGATGTGAAAGTCCTACGTAGGAAGGCGGTGCCTTTAGTAAAAGTGTTATGGCGGAACCACGGAGTGGAAGAAGCTACGTGGGAGCCCGAGGAGGTGATGCGGCAGCAATACCTCATCTCTTACGATCAAGGAATTTCGAGGACGAAATTTATTTTAAAGAGGTAGAATCAGAACATCCCAAATATGGGGTTATTTGGAATTTGACTATTTTTCTTGTTATGAAGCTAACTGCGATGTTATTAATGGAATAATAGAGCTTAATTTAAGGCTTTGAGTGTGCCGGTTTGTTTGGGAAATTTCGTTTTTAATTTTAAAGGAAGGAGCCTTGGTAAGTGGTGTTATAAGAATAAATGTGGGTATTTTTAACACTAAAAAGCCCTTGGTAAAGTGGCAAAAGAAGCCCACTTAAGAGCTACATGTGACGCCATCAAGGAGCAAGGGAGAGCCTTGGTTGAGTCACAAAATCCTCTTGTTTTTGTTTTTATTTGGGCGGCACAAGGGGGAGAGTTTTTCTCCCTTCAAACTCTTTTATTAGGTGTAATTATTTAGGGATAATAGAAGAGTTTTATTTGTCTAATTATAGTAATAATGAGAAGATATTCAAGGATATTGGTTGGATTATTATTTGATAAAGGTGAATTAATTCAAATTAGTTTGAATTAATTTAAATGAGTGGCCAAGAGGAAAATTAGGAGTTGGCTAGGAGTTGAACTCCTTGTTGCCTAGGTTGGACTGGCAAGCTTGAAGAGGGGGGGCCGAATGCTTATAAAACCCCACCCTAGCTCATTGTTTTGGTTTTTTCCATTCTTGCTAAGTTGCTTAGAAAAACCCTAACCCCTCTCCCTTGTGTTCTTTTATTTTCTTTGTTCTCTCAAACCCTTGGCCGAAACACTCTCTACTTCTCTTTGCGAATTCCCATCATCAATCCCTCCTCTCTTATATTTTCTTTGTTGGCCGAACATCCACTCCTTTAGCCAACACTCTTATCACCCTCTCTTGCCATTTATTTCCTTCATAAAACCGATACACCCATATTGAAGTGCCTAATTTCTCTTTTCTTTTGGTAGCACCTTGGCCGAATAGTAGAAGCGATATAGATCTCTTTGGGTTTTCGTGATCAATCGCTTTGGTGAAGGTAAGTTGTGCTGAAACTTCATGGGTTCCCTTCACTATTCTTTGTCGACTCTTATTTAGGGGTAAGTGCCGATTTCGGCAGTGGCTAGCAAGACTTCTAAATGTTTTAGTAATCGATCTCTTCTAGGTACCCCAAGATCGTGAAACAAGCGACCCAAGCCCTAATCTCTAACGTTCGGTTTGGTAAGTTTGGGTAAGGTCTATGTTGGTTTTCAAAAGCCGAAAGCTTTGGTTATGAGTAATGTTCATTAATCGATTATTTGGTAAAGCGATTTGTGAATCAAGTGCGGTGGATAGTAGCAAAGAGTTAAAGGTAAGGTTTTGGGATCAAAAGACAAACCCTAGGATTGTTTGGGTTGGCGAATAGGCCATGGTACTAACCCATGTGTTTGGCCGAATATAGGGACCAGATGGATCTAGGGGCCGACATCTCTTTTCGGGATTTAGACGATTCGGTGGTGACAGTGTGTACATACACACTTATAATAGTTAATAAAGTGTATTAAGTGTATGTTATATGTAAATCGCTCTATGTAGATATGGCAATAGTACCTTAATGGTACAAGCAAGGATCCGGTAAGTCTCTATTTGTATGAGATTGATAATAATGCTTTTGGGAAGCATGGATTATTTGATACATGTGATATATGTATGTCTTGTTGTTAATCGCTTGACATGGGTTGATGAGAGGAGGGGGCGTGATATCGTCTTGTGAGCACCGGTGCTTTGGTAGCACACCGTGACTATATGTCACCGAGGGTTTGGTACCTCCGGAGGTTTGGTACCTCATAGCGACTTGTCCCCGTGGTTAACACCACCGTGGGTTGGCCCCACTTGAGATATGGGATCGTGCGCGGTGATTTGGTATCACCACGATGGGTTGGCCCCATCACCCGATTTGTGTCTCACGGACACCGTGCTTTGGTAGCACATTGTGACTATATGTCACCAAAGTGGTTTGGCACCACCGGTGTTTTGGTAACACATCGTGACTACGGTCACCGTGGTTTGGTACCACATGGGGTAGACAAAGGTGTTTGGTTGGCTAGGTTGGGTACACGATACTCTGCATAATTAAGCGTTATATGTTGTGTATGAAACGTGGTATTAACAGGGAAGGGTTACATCTTGAGTCTTGGTGACTCACCTTCTCCTTTAACATTTTTCGTGTGACTCGTAGATGGCGGTGGAGGAGCCGGTTGGACTCGAGGTGGCCATGCAGTGGATTTAAATTTATAGAACTTTAAATTTGTTTAATTTTATTTTGGGTTGTAATAAGGCCTCCATAAACTATAGTTGTGTTTTTTTTTATGTTGGATATTTACTTAAAACTATATCATTAAATTGAATTCAATCACTTGTTTTCTTAAGTTAACACGAAAAAGTTTATTCGTGCCATCGGGTACACTTGAAACTGGTATAACAATTGGACTTAATTAAAATTTCAAATTAAATCTAAGGGTAGCTTTGACAAGACAACCGAAAACGAGGAGTTTTCAATGGAAATTAAATGTTTTTTTGAAATGGTGTTCACAAGGTTTTACTCGGTAACAAATCAAATTCGGTCGTAGTGTTTGGGCCGGGTTTGGGTTGTTACACACAGGTTGCGATACATTTTCATTCTTTCAGGATGTAAGGCAAAAGGGCTATCGTGAGCTTCGCGAAGTACCAACTCTTTTAATTCTATAACATCAGGAACACAGATTTGATTCTGAAACCTTAAACAATCACAATTATCAATGCTGAAAATTTCTATTAAGTCCTTTTGAACCATTTCTCTTTTCTTCATTAACTTGACATCATCTAACTATGCTACTTTGATCTGATCAAACAACACTTGTTTGATTTGCAACTCAGCTGTCAAGCTTCCATCATTATTGATACTAAGTTGAGCAAACATTGCTCATAATTCAATTTCTACCTTTCTACTCAACACGTCAGCTACGACGTTTGCTTTACAAGGATGATAATCAGTAACACAATCATAATCTTTTAGAAGTTCCACCCAATGACACTGTCTCAAATTTAACTCCTTTTGGGTTAAGAGGTATTTAAGATTCTTGTGATCGGTATAAATGTGACATTTTTTGCCGTCTAGATAGTGTCTCTAGATCTTTAGAGCAAAAACCACAGCAGCTAGCTCTAAATCGTGCGTCGAATAATTATGCTCATACGTTTTTAGTTGACGACACGTATATGTGATAACTTTCCCGTCTTGTATCAAAACAAAACCGAGACTGCTCAAAGAAGCATCACTAGAAACCATAAAATCCTTTCCCGATTTCGGTAAGGTTAAAACTAGCGCTTCAATCAACATCTGTTTCAATTTTTCAAAACTTTCTTGGCATTCAATGCTCCAAACGAACTGAACGTTCTTATGCAACAACTTTTTCATCGACAAAGCTATCTTTGAAAATCCATTTACGAATTTTCGGTAATAACCAGCTAAACCAAGAAAATTACGAACCTCTGACACATTCCTCGGTGCTTTTAACTAAACAATAACCTCAATATTTCTCGAATCAACTCTAACTCCATCTACTGAGATAACATGCCCCAGAAACACAACCTTTGATAACCAAAATTCACATTTGCTAAGCTTCCCATATAACTGTTTCTCTCGCAACGATTAAAGAACTATTCTAAGGTGTTGCTCATGCTCGGACTCAGATTTCAAGTAGATCAAAATGTTGTCAATGAAAACTACCACAATTTGTTCCAAGTACGGTTGGAAGATACGGTTCATGAGATCCATGAATGCCGTAGGAGCGTTAGTCAACCCAAAAGGCATCACCAAGAATTCATAATGGCCGTAACGCGTACGAAACACCGTCTTAGGTATGTCACTATCATTTACTTTCAACTAATAGTAACCAGATCTTAAATCGATCTTAGAAAAGGCAAAAGCTCATTTTAGTTGATCAAACAAGTCATCGATATGAGGTAGGGGGTAACGATTCTTAATCGTCAACTTATTCAATTGTCGGTAGTCTATACAGAGTCGCATTTAGCCATCTTTCTTTTTAACGAACAACACTAGAGCTCCCTAAGGTGATATACTAAGGCGTATAAAGCTGCGATCCAGTAAATCTTGCAATTGCACCTACAATTTTTTCAGCTCTGTTGGTACCATATGATACTGAGACATTGATCGCTGTAAATCAGAGTTTTAAAATTTATAAAAGAATGATCAAACCTGGAAACTAACTCTGACAACGATTAAAGGCAAGTGCACCTATCGAACAGTAGTATAGTTTAGGCAAGACTGGATTGTCGAACCCAAAGGAACTAAAAGTACTAATACTAACTTTATTTTTATTATTTAGCCTAAAATAAGTGAAGTTGTTTATTAATCTAAATTAATTAACTACTAAACTAAAGACTCTAAGACAAAGAAGAATGAATTTGGAAAATAACTTGGGAAAAACTCAGTTGATTTAGATGATACCCTAGGAAGAATCCACCTAGACTTCACTTGTTATTTAACCTTGAACCATATGATTTATTTACTTAGTTTGATCCGTAAGACTCCCTAACGTATATTAAACCCTCTCTCGAGGCGAATAACGTCTAACCCTAGGTTAATTAGTGGAACTCTCGTTCTCTTATAATAACCCTCTAGAATAGCAGTAAATCGATCTATGGATTCCCATATTAGGTTTCACCCTAATCCGACAAAATCTCGTCACCCTATCTCTAGGCGTGCGATCAACTCCGCTTAATTATGTTGGATCTACTCTTAGGCAGGGTCTATTCCTCCTCCACCTAAGTACATTAAATTTGGATTAAGCTCACATAATTAAGAACAAACTAAGTATTTATCATATAATTCATATAATCAAATAACAAGATTCATCATAGGTTTCATCCCCTTCGGAAGGGTTTAGTTCATAACAATAAAGGAAAACATCTCAAGAGAAAAGATAAAACAAAACATAAGAAATCCCTAAAACCCCTTGAAGGAATTGAAGGAGAGATTCTCCGTCTTGAGTAGAATTCCGGCTTCTTGAGATGGATCAACTGGCTATCCCTGAGTGAATCCCCACGAATCTGCCTTTTTTCGCCTAGCACGACGCCCCTAGACGATAGCTTTGGGCTCCCCTCGACAGAGGGTTTCTGTCGAACTCCCCTGACAAGTTGCCCCCTTGGGTGTTTATATAGACTTTGAGATGCCTTACTTGGCCCCAAAGTATCCTAATTCAAGTAGAGTTCCTACTAGGGTGTTTGAATAGGCTTTGGAATGCCTTTCTTTGTCTCCAAGTATCCAAATCAGAGTAAAATTCCTCTTTCTCATGGCGGGACACGGCCATGGCACACGCCCGTGTGAATGAATCGTCTTCAGCCGTGTTTGGATGAGTGTTGAATGAGGCACGCCATGTAAGTCGTGGTAAGGCCGTGTTCTAGTAGGAATGGTGGCACGGCCGTGGCTTGAAGTCCGTGCCGTCTTGATTTCGTGGCTTGGCCCAATTTGGTTCGTTTTAAGCCCGTTTCTCGTTCTTTTCGTCATCGGGTGCTTTCACGAGTATAAGACATGAAAAGAAAGGATTAAGAGCACCTTTTTACATAAATTGGGGCTTAAATCATCCAAAAGCATATTAAATGTAGGCTTAAAATATGTTACTTTTACGGTTTATCAAATACCCCCACACTTAAGCTTTTGCTTGCCCTCAAGCAAAATTCTCATCTTACGATTAAAACGAACTTTCTATAATTCATAATAGTCATTGATAGTGTTTCATCATAATTCAGAGATAATTCATACATGGATAATTCGACTCAAAGAGTCCTAAAGATTCAAACATTATAAGTCTTATATTTTGTAGCACAAAACATAGGTGTTTCCCTTCATCTAAATAATTACCTCTGATTTGAAATCGACAAGGATTGGCATCCTCACAAAAGATTCACTCAAATCACTCAAAGTGTTTAAGGTTCAAAATTTAGGCACTCAAAAATTCAAACATGAAGAGTTAATCCCATAGGCTTGCATGAAAATCAAATCTCCACCACTGAAATATGAGATGAAACACAAATCAAAAGGTCTTTGTTAGGGTTGTAACGGGGCTAGGGTTAAGGTGTGGAATAAGGCTGAATTAGAGGGTTAGAATCGAGATTGAATTGACAAATTACCTAACTAAGAACTAATGAACTAATAATAATAAATACATCAATTGAAAACTAATAATACTAACACTACGAGCTTCTTTTTTCGATATTTGGATTTTAAATGTATAAGCTCGTTTAATCACATAACTAATAATGAATATACTTGGTCTCTTTTTTTTTCTTTTTTTTAAGAACAAACTAAATACATAATAAGGGATAAATTACTAAAATTCATAATTAGGAAACTAATCAAATCAAATCTGGATATAAGGGTAGTCAAAAGGAATGGTGATAACAAAAACAAAGGGGTTCTGGGTTAATATTAGTGGTTATGTCAATAAAAAGGGTTGTTAGGATTAAAAGGGGTTCACTAGGGGTTAATTTGTGAAGGTAGGCTTTTAATGGAGTAAGTGGGTTAGATCCTAGGTGCCTTTATCATCTCTGTGTATCAAATCAAAAAATGTGGTATCGACATGTATAATCGATGCAAGTTCTAGAATAACAAATCAGTGTTGACATACTCATAATCAATAAAGTGAGCAAGAAAAAGAACATATGCTCTATAAGGCTCAAAAACTCACAAAAATTATGGGTATTTTGATGTCAATCTCGTAAAATTCAAACTTCAAAGTAATATTTAAACTCAGTTCGACATCCTAAAAAATTTTTAATTCTTGAAAAATAGACTTATCATGCCTGATTCTCTAGTATTCTTAGAATTTAATTATCAATGCACAATTATCAATGACTTAATCTAAAACATATCAATAAAAATCATAAATCATCAGAAATTTCATTCTAATCATAATATGAGAAACTTACTTTAAGACAAGGCATAATTCAGGGATTTTCAAATAATACTATAGTTAACCCCCCACACTTAAGATGTACATTGTCCTCAATGTACATAGGTAGATAATATCATAAAATCGTAAGATGGGGAGAGAAGGGAAACTTCCTGAATTTTGGATGAAGCCAATGAAAAGAAACCGGATAGGATTGGAGGTGAGCGTAGGGAAGCGTCTCGAACTGGTTGAGTCTTCAAAGCAGCCATCCTAATTTCTTTTGTATCCTAAGCTAAATCTAAATGGAATGAATAACAAGAAGAAAATAATAAAGAAAATAAAATAAAGGAAATAAAAATAAAAATAAAAATAAAAATGAAAATAAAAATGGAAATAAAAATGAAAATAAAAATAGAAATAAAAGTAAATATTTAAATAGTGATATGGTCCACGCCCTTGTTCGAGTTTAATCAGTCCGTGTTTTTCGTGATTTTGAATTTTGGGAGCGTTTAGGTGTTTTACCATGGTCGTGGGTCTCGTAGCACGCCCGTGTATTCTTCACATGGTCATTTAGAACGGGCGTGTTTAACCCGTGCTCGTCAAGTCAGTAACCTCGCACGGGCAGTCGGCACGGGCGTGGCTTTTTATCGCAGCCCGTGTTGGGAAAAGAAATCATTCTTTGTCATGCACGATTCTTCGCACGTCCGTGTTTTGTCCTTCCGCTTCCACATCGCCAGCCACCACGCCGTGTGCAAGGCCGTGTGAGCATGGAAATCTGTACTTTGGTTAGTTTATGGTTAGGTGCTAAAATGAAAAATAAAAGTAAAATAAAAAATGTAAAAATTAATAGGGTTAGTGCTCGGGTTGCCTCCCGAGAAGCGCTCGTTTATAGTCTTAAGCTAAACTTTACCTCTCATTCGTATGGTCAAGGTGGTTTGAGGAGGTGAAAATCCTTTCTCATGCAATCAATTTGGTTGTGGATATAAAGTTTAAGTCGAGTAATGTTTACCTCAAAAGTGTTGAATTTAGGATTGTTTACCTCGACTGTGTCGTATAGGAAGACATTAATTACCTCAAAAGTGATTTCTTCGTTTGTCTTGAGGTCTGAATTGGTGATTTGAGGGTCTTCCTTATACAACAATACCTGATCCCCTATTTTGAAGTGATTTGTTGTTCCTATCAACTCGTCTGGGGTTTCCTTCGGTTTCACTTTGTGTATTCCTAGTTTCTCTTTAAAGTGTGTTTTCCACTCATCTAGTTCATCGACCTGAAGCCTTAGTTCTTCATGAATTATTTCTTTATGGGTACGAGGTCTAAGATCTAGCTCAGCTAGGTGATTTCGTGATGCTTCCTGTAAAGAAGGTTGAACCAAATGGTTATCAATATAATTAACGTTCGTACCTTTATTACTCGATGTCCTAGCTGAGTCAAGAGCTTGAAGAGTGATTGTTTCATTGTCTACACGAAGTGTGAGTTCACTGACTTCTTCCTCTGTGTGGTCTTTCTTTATTGCATTGGGATATGGCACACGAGGTTGGTACTCTGTAATTACCGGTTTTGGTATATCATGGCACACCTCAACCTTACCTTCACTTACCACAGGTTCTTCCCTTGAGTTTGGTTCGTCTAACCCTTCACTATCGTAAATGGCTTGATTTTGCTCACTCGGGTTAGTTTCAGTATTGCTTGGCAAGCTTCCTTGTGATAGTTCTGAGATCAGCTTAGCAAGTTGTATAACTGACTTAGTAAGTTCCCCAACTGACTTAGTAAGTTCCCCAACTTGGCTCTCGATCCCTTTGATTGATGCCTCTTGATCTTCGAGTGCTATTTCGGTGTTTTGGAGACGAGTTTTTGTGGCTGTCATAAATTTTGTCAGCATCTCTTCAATGTTCGACTCATCTTCCTGTTGGTGAGGTGGTTGTTGAAAATCTGGAGGAAGTTCCGATCCTTGGCTATTTTGATCATCCCATGAGAAATTGGGATGGTACCTCTAACCTGCATTATAAGTGTCATTATAAAAATTATTTTGTGGTCTAGAATAGTTACCCGTATAATGAGCTTGCTCGTTTTCCATGCCATATCCGTAGGGTGGGTACTCAGGATTCGCCACGCCTCCTAAATTCGAGCCATATTGCATTTCTGGGTGTACCTGCGAGAGACTATACAAACCATCCATCTTTTCATTCATCATCTCTAGCTGGTTAGATAACCTGGTGACCACGTCGAGGTTGAAGACACTGGCGGCTTTTGTTGGCGTTGTCCTCATAACTCGCCACTGGTAGTTATTTAGTGCCATCTTCTCTATAAACTAAAATTATCAGACAAAAACAAATAAAAGAAAAATTAGCAAAGTAAAAATTTAAACTAAAAATAAAAGTAAATTGCGAAAAATAAAAAGAATGGCTAAAGTAATAAAAATAGAGCTTTCTTAATATTTTAGTTCCCAAACAACGGCGCCTTAAAAACTTGATCATTGTAAATCGAGTTTTAAAATTTATAAAAGAATGATCGAACACGGAAACTAACTCGACAACGATTAAAGGCAAGTGCACCTATCGAACAGTAGTATAGTTTAGGCAAGACTGGATTGTCGAACCCAAAGGAACTAAAAGTACTAATACTAACTTTTTTATTATTATTTAGCCTAAAATAAGTGAAGTTGTTTATTAATCTAAATTAATTAACTACTAAACTAAAGACTCTAAGACAAAGAAGAATGAATTTGGAAAATAACTTGGGAAAAACTCAGTTGATTTAGACGATACCCTAGGAAGAATCCACCTAGACTTCACTTGTTATCTAACCTTGACAATACGATTTATTTACTTAGTTTGATCCGTAAGACTCCCTAACGTATATTAAACCCTCTCTCGAGGCGAATAACGTCTAACCCTAGGTTAATTAGTGGAACTCTCGTTCTCTTATAATAACCCCCTAGAATAGCAGTAAATTGATCTATGGATTCCCATATTAGGTTTCACCCTAATCCGGCAAAATCTCGTCACCCTATCTCTAGGCGTGCGATCAACTCCGCTTAATTATGTTGGATCTACTCTTAGGCAGGGTGTAACATCCCAAAATTTGAGTATTATTTATGTTGGCTCGGGTATGAATTTTTGTGTGTTGGCATAGTCTTGTGAAGGCTTGATTCTATTTAGGAAGATAGAATAATTTTTAGTATGGTTTATTTAATGAAGTGGATTAAGTGAGCTTAGCACTTAAGTTAATTTAAGTGTTAATTAAGCACATGAGGAGTTAGTGGCATAGTGGATAAGGAGCTTGGATAGTTGCTTGAGGTTAGAGGTTCGAGTAGCATGTTTAGCTTTTTGAGGACTTTATTTTTGAATCCTAGCATTTATGGACGGTCAACCTATGTTTATGATAGGTTGGACTTTCATCTTTTGGTAAGTTGAATGTTGGTTTAAGGAAAGCATGAAATTGGGGATAAGAATCTTAAAGTTATGGAAGGTTGGGGAGACATAAGGCTTGGTTTTAGGAGGATGTTTTGGAAAGTATTCCTAGGCCTTTAGAGCATGTATGTGGACGGCATGTAAGGCTAGGGGGTGGCCAAATTTTGATAGGTAGCTTGGGGGGAATAATTGGCCAACTTTTCTTTTTGTGCATCTTATTGCATTTTGTTTTTCCTCTCCAAAAACTCCCACCTTTGGCCGAATGTCTATGGTACTTTTGGTGCAAAATTGCTTTTGGTTTTAGCCTCATTATGTTTGAAACAAATACCACTTTCTTTCTTTCATTTGTCCTTTTAAACCAAAACTACATTTTTGTAATTTGTGCACTTTTGTTTTTGGCAAACAAGGAGTTGGTCGAATCTCTCAACCCCATTTTCTCTCTTATTCTTTTTCTTCCTTTTGGCCGAATCTCTCTCTCTTCTCCAAACTCATTTTTCTTTCTTCCATTGTTGCTAAAAATCGAATTCTCTCTCTTTTTCTTCTCTTCTACTTTCGTATTTCATATCCTATTAGACTCAAATCAATTGTTTTCTTCTCTCATAAGCAAATAGCCGAATCTTCTACTTCCTTTTAGTTTTAGTTTGGCCGAATATTCAAGGGTAGACTCTCTTTGGTTTCTTCAATCGATTTTGGTTAATAAGTAAGTATTCTTGGCCGATTTTCCTATTATTTCTTTTCTCCTCTCTATGTTATTTTCTTGTGGACAAGGGCCGAACCTATGGGCATTTGTTGCAAGGTTTTAACCATTTTAGGAATCGATTTCTTTTAGGCTCCTCGGGATGTTGGAAGCAATCAATCTAAGCCTCGTATCTTTATCGATCGTTTTGGGTAAGCCTTTAGGTAAGATTGGTATTTCAAGGATAACTCTTTGGGATTTTGATGTTGGCGAATGGCCTTTGTTCATAATCTTAGTATTGACCGATTATAGGACAAGGTGATCTAGTGCGGTAGATCGGATTTTTGAAGTTAGTTCTTGCGTTGGTGAAAGGTGTGTACCTTACACACTTTATAACTTCGGTTTTGTATATGTACTTATAATATTATTAATTTCTCGATCATATTAACAAAGTGGGAAATACGATGAGATCTTGATATGATACCATGATGGTATGAATTAGGATTCTGGTAAGTCCGTTTCTATATGTGTTGTTGATATATGTGGATTGAAATCATGATCTACGATTTATGATATTTTCATTATGTGATTTATATCAAAGTATATTGACATGATTTGTCTATCTATTGCATTGGTATGGGCAATATGAGAGGAGGAGAAGATTGATATTCGTGTCTTCGGACACGGAGGTTTGGCACCTCCGGTGATTTGGTATCACATTTGTGTCTTTGGGACACGGAGGTTTGGCACCTCATAGCGACTTCGTCCTGTGGTTAACACCACCGTGGGTTGGCCCCATTTTTGAGATATGGGATCGTCGCCGGTGATTTGGTATCACACGTGGGTTGGCCCCACAGGTGGATTATTAGTGACATTGAGTCACCAGTGATTTGGTATCACATTCGTGTCTTCGGACACGAGAGGTTTGGCACCTCATAGCGTCTCGTCCCTGTGGTTTAACACCACCGTGGGTTGGCCCCACTTTTGAGATATGGGATCGTTGCCGTGATTTGGTATCACACGTGGGTTGGCCCCACACTTGATTATTCGTGACTTTGGTCACCAAAGTGATTTGGTATCACATTTGTGTCTTCTGACACCGGTGGTTTGGCACCACCAAAGTGGTTTGGTACCACACGGGGTAGAAAAAGGAGTTCTGAGATGGCTAGGTTGGGTGCATCATATTTATACATTGCTTGGTTATAATTTGTGTAAGTATGTGGCATTTACCCGGGAGAGGGAATATGCACTCGAGTCTTGGTGACTCACCTTCTCCCTTATCTTTTCAGTGATTCGTGAGATCGCGGATGTGGAGCCTGGATGAACTCGAGGAGGCCATGCAATAAAATTTGATTTTTCAAGAACTTCCATTTGGGTACCTTATTATATTTTAATTTGGGTTTTCATATTTTATGGATTTGTAATAAGGCCTCTTTAATTATGGTTTTGGATTATTTATATGCTTTGGGATTTATTCTAAACATGTTTAAGTATGTCACTTGATTAATTTAATAATTGAGCTAAAGTTTTTCTAAACTATAAAAATGCTATGGTATTTTATCTTACCATTAGGTAATCTAAATTGTTGATAATAAAATTATAAATTAAGTGTTTTCTACAACTTAAATGATTTCCAAAATTTTAAGTTTCTACATTCAAATGCAAACGGTTTCAAAGTATTAATTCGAGTTTTCTTAAAATGAAACAAATGTTTTCTAACCTATGATTTATCCACTTAGTTTAAAAGTTTTATTTATGGAATTTCAAAGTAAATTCCCAGTTTTTAACTTATTAAACATCTGATTTCTACAAATATAGAATTACAAAGAATTTTTCACTAAAAATTTAATCGCTAACTCGTTTTTCCTCAAAACGTTTTCCCCTGTGACATACCAAATTCGGTCGTGGCGTATTGACTGGGTTTGGGGTGTTACAAATTGATACCAGAGCTAAGTTCAAAAGGTCAGCTGTGGGCCCGAGGCCCAACATGTTTTAAAGTATGGTTTTAAAATGTTTTTTTGAAAATTTTATGGTTGGAAAGGCATGGCCTCGAGTCTCCGACATCAATCCGCTACTGGTAAGTACATCAAATCGTTGATTTTGATGATATGATATGATGATGTTGGCATGATCAGATAGTAGTAGGAACTACTCTAGAGACCCAAACTATAGGTTGAATGTACTCGCGAAACAACTTCTTATTAAAATTATTCATAAAACTGTGTTTTTAAAGAAAGTGGAATAATGACTAATGCATAACGCTTTTAAATCAGATAAGTCGAGACTTTAGACATGAGTACTCGTGGTCGAGGTCGTATTACTCGTGGACGTGGTCGGGATAGGATAGCTCCGAAGGAATTAGGGGAATTGAAGGCTCAAATTCAAGAGTTGTTGGATCGAGGTTTTATCCGACCAAGTGTTTCACTTTGGGAGCACCGGTACTTTTGTCAAGAAGAAGGATGGATCGATGCGGATGTGTATAGACTATCGCCGATTGAATAAGTCGACGATAAAAACAAGTATCCTTTGCCGAGGATAGATGACTTGTTTGATCACCTTAAGAGCGGCGGTTTCTCCAAGATTGATTTAAGGTCCGGATATCATCACCAAAGGTGAAAGAGGTGATATCCATAAGACGGCATTTCGCACTCGGTATGGGCACTACGAGTTTACGGTAATGCCGTTTGGGTTGACTAACGCTTAGGCGGCATTCATGGACAAGATGAATCGGGTATTCCAACAGTTTTTGGACCAGTTTGTTGTGGTATTTAGAGACGATATTTTGGTATACTCCAAGTCAGAGGAGGAGTATGATGCGCATTTGCGAGTAGTGTTGCAGATTTTGAGGGAAAAGCAACTGTACGCCAAATTTAGTAAGTGCGAGTTTTGGCTTAGGGAGGTGACTTTCTTGGGTCACGTAGTATCAGCTGAGGGGATTAGAGTGGATCCCCGGAAGATTGAGGCAGTGTTGGATTGGAAGCCGCCTAAGTCAGTGGATGAGATTCAGAGTTTTCTAGGTCTGGCGGGGTATTACCGAAGATTTGTGGAAGGATTTTCTATGATCGCCGCGCCTATGACCAAGTTATTAAGGAAAGGAGTTCCATTTGTGTGGACCGAGAAGCAGCAAGGAAGTTTCGACAAGTTGAAGAAGATTACATCAAGCTCCGATTTTGATTCAACTTTGAGGCGAGCAAGGAATTCACTGTTTCTTGTGATGCATCACATACTGGTTTGGGATGTGTGTTGATGCAGGAAGGGAAGGTAGTGGCTTATGCATCTCGACAGTTGAGACCACATGAGGTTAATTATCCGACGCATGACTTGGAATTAGCTACTGTGGTTTTTGCTTTGAAGATATTTAGACACTATTTGTACGGAGAGAAGTCGATAGTCTTCACAGATCACAAGAGTCTTAAGTATCTTTTGACTCAGAAGGATTTGAACTTAAGGCAGCGTAGATGGATTGAGTTGTTGAAGGACTACGACTGTTCGATTGAGTACCATCCGGGTAAGGCTAACGTAGTGGCAGACGCGTTGAGCCGTAAGGTGGTGTCTGACTTAAGATTGATGTTTGCTCGTCTTAGCTTATATGATGATGGGAGTCTTTTGGCTGAACTGCAAGTCAAGCCAACTTGGTTAGAGCAAATCAAGGAGAAGCAGTTAGAGGATGATGGTTTAAATGATCGGAGGTTGCGGGTTCAGAACGGAGGTTTAGAGGAATATAGTTTGTCCAGCGATGGAGTACTTTGTTTTAAAGGGAGAGCTTGTATGCCGAAGGATGTTGAGTTGAGGCAAAGGATTCTTCGGGATGCACATAACAGCCCATATGCTATGTATCCTGGAGGTAGCAAGATGTATCGGGATTTAAGAGAGCAGTTTTGGTGGCCAGGTCTGAAGCGTGAGGTAACTGAGTTTGTGGGTAAATGTCTGACGTGTCAGAGGTCAAGGCGAAACATCAGCTACCGTCTGGGTTACTTCAGCCGGTGAAGATTCCACAGTGGAAGTGGGAAAGGATCACTATGGACTTTGTCAGTGGATTACCTCTTACGCCTAGTAAGAAGGATTTAGTTTGGGTGATTGTGGATCGTCGACTAAGTCGACTTATTTCATTCCTGTAAGGATGGATTATTAAGCTTCGCAGGTTAGCTAAGTTGTATGTAGCGGAGATAGTGAGGTTGCACGTTGTGCGGTGTCGATCATCTCGGATAGAGATCCTAGATTTACATCGAGGTTTTGGAGAGCGTTACATCGGGCTTTGGGTGCGCGGTTGGATTTCGATCTCGCATTTCATCCACGATCCGGCGGCGCAATGAAAGGGTTATTCAGATTTTAGATGATATGTTGAGAGGATGTGTTTTGGACTTGAGGCGGTAGGAAGAGTTTTTACCATTAGCTGAGTTCGCATACAACAATAGTTACCAGACAAGCATTAAGATGGCACCATATGAGGCGTTGTATGGTAGGAGGTGTCGCACACCTACATGCTTTGGACTGAGTTGGGTGGCGTCGGATGTTAGGACCAGAGTTGGTTGCGAGGATCAAGATAAGGTTAATGCGATTCGAGCTCGTCCAAAGAAGCTTCGGATAGGCGTAAGTCATATCTGAGATCTCAAGCGGAGGGATATAGAGTTTCTTTGTGGGTGACAAAGTTTTTACGAAGGTCTCGCCATGGAAGAAAGTGTTAAGATTTGGGAGAAAAGGCAAGTTAAGTCCAAGGTTCATTGGACCGTATAAGGTGTTGAGACGAGTGGGACCAGTAGCCTATCAGCTCGAGTTGCCATCAGAGCTGAGTCAGATTCACGATGTGTTCATTGTCTCCATGCTTAGACGCTATCGTTCTGATCCATCGCATGTTGTGGCAGTAGAGGAAATAGAGGTGAGTCCAGATCTGACGGTAGAAGAAGAACCTGTGCAGATTCTAGATCGAGATGTGAAAGTTTTGCGTAGGAAGTCCATTCCTTTAGTGAAGGTTTTATGGAGGAATCATGGCGTAGAAGAAGCTACGTGGGAACCGGAGGATACGATGAGGCAGCAGTTTTCTCAACTCTTTTGAGCAGGTAATTTCGAGGACGAAAATTTTTTTAAGGAGGGTAGAATTGTAACATCCCAAAATTTGAGTATTATTTGTGTTGGCTCGGGTATGAATTTTTGTGTGTTGGCATAGTCTTGTGAAGGCTTGATTCTATTTAGGAAGATAGAATAATTCTTAGTATGGTTTATTTAATGAAGTGGATTAAGTGAGCTTAGCACTTAAGTTAATTTAAGTGTTAATTAAGCACATGAGAAGTTAGTGGCATAGTGGATAAGGAGCTTGGATAGTAGCTTGAGGTTAGAGGTTCGAGTAGCATGTTTAGCTTTTTGAGGACTTTATTTTTGAATCCTAGCATTTATGGACGGTCAACCTATGTTTATGATAGGTTGGACTTTCATCTTTTGGTAAGTTGAATGTTGGTTTAAGGAAAGCATGAAATTGGGGATAAGAATCTTAAAGTTATGGAAGGTTGGGGAGACATAAGGCTTAGTTTTAGGAGGATGTTTTGGAAAGTATTCCTAGGCCTTTAGAGCATGTATGTGGACGGCATGTAAGGCTAGGGGGGTGGCCGAATTTTGATAGGTAGCTTGGGGGGGGGAATAATTGGCCAACTTTTCTTTTTGTGCATCTTATTGCATTTTGTTTTTCCTCTCCAAAAACTCCCACCTTTGGCCGAATGTCTATGGTACTTTTGGTGCAAAATTGCTTTTGGTTTTAACCTCATTATGTTTGAAACAAATACCACTTTCTTTCTTTCATTTGTCCTTTTGAACCAAAACTACATTTTTGTAATTTGTGCACTTTTGTTTTTGGCAAACAAGGAGTTGGCCGAATCTCTCAACCCCATTTTCTCTCTTATTCTTTTTCTTCCTTTTGGCCGAATCTCTCTCTCTTCTCCAAACTCATTTTTCTTTCTTCCATTGTTGCTAAAAATTGAATTCTCTCTCTTTTTCTTCTCTTCTACTTTCGTATTTCAAATCCTATTAGACTCAAATCAATTGTTTTCTTCTCTCATAAGCAAATAGCCGAATCTTCTACTTCCTTTTAGTTTTAGTTTGGCCGAATATTCAAGGGTAGACTCTCTTTGGTTTCTTCAATCGATTTTGGTTAATAAGTAAGTATTCTTGGCCGATTTTCCTATTATTTCTTTTCTCCTCTCTATGTTATTTTCTTGTGGACAAGGGCCGAACCTATGGGCATTTGTTGCAAGGTTTTAACCATTTTAGGAATCGATTTCTTTTAGGCTCCTCGACGTTGGAAGCAATCAATCTAAGCCTCGTATCTTTATCGATCGTTTTGGGTAAGCCTTTAGGTAAGATTGGTATTTCGAAGGATAACTCTGTGGGATTTTGATGTTGGCCGAATAGCCTTTGTTCATAATCTTAGTATTGACCGATTGTAGGACAAGGTGATCTAGTGCGGTAGATCGGATTTTTCGAAGTTAGTTCTTGCGTTGGTGAAAGGTGTGTACCTTACACACTTTATAACTCGGTTTTTTATATGTACTTATAATATTATTAATTTACTGATCATATTAACAAAGTGGGAAATACGATGAGATCTTGATATGATACCATGATGGTATGAATGAGGATTCGGGTAAGTCCGTTTCTATATGTGTTGTTGATATATGTGGATTGAAATCATGATCTACGATTTATGATATTTTCATTATGTGATTTATATCAAAGTATATTGACATGATTTGTCTATCTATTGCATTGGTATGGGAAATATGAGAGGAGGGGGAAGTTTGATATTCGTGTCTTCGGACACCAGAGGTTTGGCACCTCTAGTGATTTGGTATCACATTTGTGTCTTTGGGACACCAGAGGTTTGGCACCTCATAGCGACTCGTCCCTGTGGTTAACACCACCGTGGGTTGGCCCCACTTTTGAGATATGGGATCGTCGCCAGTGATTTGGTATCACACGTGGGTTGGCCCCACAGATGGATTATTAGTGACTTTGAGTCACCAGTGATTTGGTATCACATTCGTGTCTTCGGACACCAGAGGTTTGGCACCTCATAGCGTCTCGTCCCTGTGGTTTAACACCACCGTGGGTTGGCCCCACTTTTGAGATATGGGATCGTCGCCAGTGATTTGGTATCACACGTGGGTTGGCCCCACACTTGATTATTCGTGACTTTGGTCACCAAAGTGATTTGGTATCACATTTGTGTCTTCTGGACACCGGTGGTTTAGCACCACCAAAGTGGTTTGGTACCACACGGGTAGAAAAAGGAGTTACGGATGGCTAGGTTGGGTGCATCATATTTATACATTGCTTGGTTATAATTTGTGTAAGTATGTGGCATTTACCCGGGAGAGGGAATATGCACTGAGTCTTGGTGACTCACCTTCTCCCTTATCTTTTCAGGTGATTCGTGAGATCGCGGATGTGGAGCCGGATGAACTCAAGGAGGCCATGCAATAAAATTTGATTTTTCAAGAACTTCCATTTGGGTACCTTATTATATTTTAATTTGGGTTTTCATATTTTATGGATTTGTAATAAGGCCTCTTTAATTATGGTTTTGGATTATTTATATGCTTTGGGATTTATTCTAAACATGTTTAAGTATGTCACTTGATTAATTTAATAATTGAGCTAAAGTTTTTCTAAACTATAAAAACGCTATGGTATTTTATCTTACCATTAGGTAATCTAAATTGTTGATAATAAAATTATAAATTAAGTGTTTTCTACAACTTAAATGATTTCCAAAATTTTAAGTTTCTACATTCAAATGCAAACGGTTTCAAAGTATTAATTCGAGTTTTCTTAAAATGAAACAAATGTTTTCTAACCTATGATTTATCCACTTAGTTTAAAAGTTTTATTTATGGAATTTCAAAGTAAATTCCCAGTTTTTAACTTATTAAACATCTGATTTCTACAAATATAGAATTACAAAGAATTTTTCACTAAAATTTAATCGCTAACTCGTTTTTCCTCAAAACGTTTTCCCCTGTGACATACCAAATTCGGTCATGGCGTATTGACCGGGTTTGGGGTGTTACACAGGGTCTATTCCTCCTCCACCTAAGCACATTATATTTGGATTAAGCTCACATTATTAAGAACAAACTAAGTATTTATCATATAATTCAAATAATCAAATAACAAGATTCATCATAGGTTTCATCCCCTTCGGAAGGGTTTAGTTCATAACAATAAAGGAAAACATCTCAAGAGAAAAGATAAAACAAAACATAAGAAATCCCTAAAACCCCTTGAAGGAATTGAAGGAGAGATCCTCCGTCTTGAGTAGAATTCCGGCTTCTTGAGATGGATCAACTGGCTATCCCTGAGTGAATCCCCACGAATCTGCCTTCTCTGGCCTAGCACGACGCCCCTAGACGATAGCTTTGGGCTTCCCTCGACAGAGGGTTTCTGTCGAACTCCCCTGACAAGTTGCCCCCTTGGGTGTTTATATAGACTTTGAGATGCCTTACTTGGCCCCAAAGTATCCTAATTCAAGTAGAGTTCCTACTAGGGTGTTTAAATAGGCTTTGGAATGCCTTTCTTTGTCTCCAAGTATCCAAATCCGAGTAAAATTCCTCTTTCCCGCGGTAGGGACACGGCCATGGCACATGCCCGTGTGAATCGTCTTCAGGCCGTGTTCGACACTGTTGAATGAGGCACGGCCGTGTAAGTCGTGGTAAGGTCGTGTTCTAGTAGGAATGGTGGCACAATCGTGTGGCTTGAAGTCTAGGCCGTGCTGATTTCGTGGCTTGGCCCAATTTGGTTCGTTTTAAGCCCGTTTCTCGTTCTTTTCGTCATCGGGTGCTTTCCTGAGTATAAGACATGAAAAGAAAGGATTAAGAGCACCTTTTTACATAAATTGGGGCTTAAATCATCCAAAAGCATATTAAATGTGGGCTTAAAATATGTTACTTTTACGATTTACCAGACATTGACACCAGAGCCATACCAGGAAACACTTCAATTGTGAACTCAACCACCTGATCTGGTGGTAATACTAGTAATTCCTCGGGAAACACATTAGGGAATTCACAAATAGTACGATTCTTACTCCTCTGACTATCACCAGAATTCGAGTTGATAACATAGGCTAGAAAAGCTTCACAGCATTGATTGAGAAGTTTATTAACTCAAATTACTAAAATGATACGAGTTGAACCACTCGTTCGAACACTAGTCACCTTAATCAAGTTACCATCTACTCTCTGAACCTCGAACTTCTTTTTACGGCAGTCTAAAATCACTCCGTGTTTAGTAAGTCAATCCATTCCCAAAATTAGATCAAAGTAGCTAAATGGCATTATCAACAAATCAAAAGGGAAAATTATATTCTGTATTTCTAACGGACATCGCCTACACACATGATCCACTAATACGGACTGCCCCAAAGGACTTGACACAACTATCGATACCCTAGATGTCTCAAATTATAAACTTTCAGATTTAACTAACTCAGCATTAACATACGAGTGTGAAGATCCCATATCTATAAAGCATAAACAGGTTCTGAATGCATTAAAAAGATACCTGCCACAACGTCAGTAGCATCACCATCCTCATGTGTCCACACAACATAAGCTCGGGCTGGCGCTTTGGCCTCTGACTGGTGAGTAACAACATAACTTCCCTTTCTAGCACCACCTCTGACAAAAGAACCACCATGACTTGTTCCACCACCCCTAGATGCAGGTACAGACCTCTGAGAATAAACAGGGGTAACATTCTCATTTCTCGGACACTCACGAGCAAAATGCTCCATAGATCCATAGCAAAAACAAGCTTGAGTTAGCTTCCAACATTCACCATGATGAAGAGCCACCACGACTTGTTCCACCACCCCTAGGTGCAGGTACAGACCTCTGAGAATAAACAGGGGTAACATTCTCATTTCTCGGACACTCACGAGCAAAATGCTCCATAGATCCATAGCAAAAACAAGCTTGAGTTAGCTTCCAACATTCACCATGATGCCTTTTCCCACAGTGCTGATAATTTGGAATGTTAATATCTCTGAATGGACCTTGCTTGCTCATAGATACAGTCGATTATCGATTACAATTTCTATCGGGTCAGTCAGACTTAAAAGTCAATTTCCAACCACCACAAAATTCTTTAGTTCGCTTAGGTTATGGATGTGAACTAGCAGCCCCAAACCGTTTTCTAGCAGTGCGAGTAACCTCTACCTTTCTATCAAGACCTAAGGACTGTTCCACCATCTTTGCCCATTCCACTAGATATGCAAATTCTATTATTCGATGCGATACCAACTGTACCCGAAGCTCATCACATAGTCCACGCAGAAATCATTTGCAACTTTTGACTTCGGATGGCACAAATTCAATAGCGTACTTACTGAGTCGTAAAAACTCTCGTTCATAATCAACCACTGACATCCCACTCTACTTTAACGATAAAAAATCTTGTTTCTTATCTTCGAGATACAATTCTTTGATGTATTTCTTTTGAAATTCCTTTTGGAAGAACTCCCAATTGGCCCGTTCGATAGGTACGTGGCGTGTTACTGACTGGCACCAAGTATACGCTTCTCCTTGCAGTAGAGAAACAACACAAATTACACTTTTGTGAGGGTCGCATTCAATTTGTTGTAAGACATGTTTAATAGATTCAATCCAAACTTCAGTTGCTAAGGGATCAACCCCTTTCAACCCCAAAAACTCAGTGGCACCATATCTCCGTAATTCTTTTATTAGAGCCCGTCGAATGGTAGGTGCAGGTACTGTAGTAGAAGTAGTTCTTGCAACACGCTGAAGAGCGTCAGCGATAGCTCAAAGTAAAATTTGACTATGGCAATGTCACGATCAATCGGGTTGCTTCGTTCCTTATATACTCAAGGGTTGCACATTAGGGACAATGTGCTATCTAAAGTATTGGGTAAGATAAGAAATTTTATTTTTATGCTTTCTCTTTTATTTTTGTTGTCAAAAGTGTGCTTGAGCTTGTAGAAATACAAGCGATTTTTTAGGAGCATGTATATAGGATTAATTGCATTTACTATAAATTTGGCATGATAGTAAGAAATTTTAAATTTTCAATTATTAGACTACTAATTTCTATATATTAGACTGTAAATAGGCATTAAGTAATTAAGTATACCAAATGACAGAGAGAATATAGGGAAACAAGCATTCTAGTATGAATGATAAATGATTAGAATTGTGATTGCTTGATTGATTAAATTTGTGAATATTGAGATACGTAGGGATGACTTGAGGCAGTGTTTGGTATAACCTAGAGCCAAAAATCCAACCTTATTCATCAATCTTTAGTACCCATATTTGAGCCAAAAAACTCTTCTTGATGAACCTTCATATAAAGCCCGAAACTAAAACATAAATTCGTACTTACCCTTTTTCTTTAGTCCCTGAATTGCACGAACTTAGACATCAGGCCATATGTATTGAGGGATAGGTAGATACATAATGGTGGTTTTGAAAAATCAAAGTGAAATAGGAAGAAACAGTGTGATATAGTGATTATAGGTCTAGCTAAAATCTGCAAAACAAAAGAAAAATCCAAAAAAAGTCAAAACGAGTAGAAAGAGTACTTGAATAATGAAAAAACATTGTGAGTGAGAAATTTTGAAAAACTCAAAAGTGACTCGGAAAAGAAGTATAAAAAATTAGAAAACTCGAGCATTAATGCACAAAAACTTGTAAGCTAACCATAGTTACTTTATCATTTTGTGACTTCCTACATTGAGAAATAAGGAAGGCGAGAGATGGAGAAATAAGGCGGTGAGCGAGAAAGGGTCACTGACGTTTGTGAATATGACGTGCAAATTGTGCAAGTATACACGTCGGATCAAGTAATAAAGTGATAAGTGAGATCGTCTCCACAGGGATCGAATGTGTATAAAATGGTAGTTATTATAGTAAAGTGAGATTAATGCTAAGGAAAAAATAGTAATAATAATGCAGTGGCAATTAGGAGAATAATGTTGTATAAAATGTGCAAAACAAACAAGTAAATAATTAGGGATGCGAAAATAGAGATGCTATGGAAAAGCTTAAAGAATCTACGATGTTGACTTAGAAGGTTGGGATTTCTGAGAATCTACCCTTGTTAACCAAATATGCCTTGGCAAAATCAATCTTATTCTACTTCTTGAAAGAGATCTAAAGTGGTTTGCTTCTTTCGAGAGCAAGACCTTAAGTTACCATGCCTAAAGTGATATATGTCTATAGGCCTTTAGCACAGTAACCAGCATTGTTTTATTTTCTTTTCATATGGAACGCTGCTTTATGTCTAGAGGCTGCTACAAGTATTCGATCGAATACTTGCTCATATCATTCACTTTCAATCTAACTAACCTAACCTTGTCAGGATTAGATTAATTTCATAAACATGCTGCACATTTGTAACACCCCTTACCCGTATTCGACGTCGAAATAGGGTACGACGCATTACCGGACTTAAAGAAAAACAAACACACAATTCTGAGTCATAAAATTTACGTCCAAATAAAAACCATCCACATTCAATCATAAAGTCCCTTATACGAGCCTACGAGGCCCAAAACATGTATTGGAAGCGGTTCGGGACTAAACCGAGAACTTTAGAAATTTTTACAAAGCTTAGAAAATTTCTCATGATACAGGGCTCACACGCCCGTGTGACCCTTAGACACGCCCGTGCTACAAGCCGTGTTCGATTTAGGGGTGCTCTCTGACTTGTGCCACACGGCCGTGCCACACGCCCATGTGCTAGACTGTGTAGCACACACAACTAAGACACACACCCGTGTCTCTGCCAGTGTGCTCAATTCTGGACATTCTGTTTTGCAACAATTAAGGTGTAGGGGACACACGGCCGGAACACATGCCCGTGGGGCAGACTGTATGTCACACACGGCCTAGACACATGCCCGTGTGTCTACCCGTGTGGACAAAAACAAGGCTATTTACCAAGCCATTTTGCCACCCTCACTTGCACACATCTATACATCTCATGGCACAAAATCAAGCATGAGAGAGCAACCAAATAACCACAACCAAGACAATAACATGTCATTCTCATGCCATTATTTATCGAGCTTAGAACTTCAACCTTTCCACACCAATTCATGTAAGATTCCACATTCATGGTTAAAACATATCAACTTTACAACTTTGCCTAACATATTCACTAAATTTATTAAGCCCTAAATCAAACATATAAATTCCACATTCATTAGGCATACCATAATCATATCACCATAGACATTGACACATATATGAATATACTTAGGCTTACAATCATGTTAGCCAATATGAGCCAACTTACATGGCCAAATAGCAAAACAAATCTTTGACAATCACAATGACACATTTAACAATTGACTAAGTCCCTATACATGCCATAGACTTAAAATACTTGAATTCATTTATACCCAAAATGACAGCTTGGTTGTGTGATAGGATCTCCGGCGAACTCCAACCCGAGCTAGCTTAATAACCCTAAAAGACATGGGAAAGGAAGGGGGTAAGCTATAGAGCTTAGTAAGTTCATATGCAAATAATACAAAACATTATTCATACACTTGACATACAAATAACTTAACAAATATTAACATAAATGTCATTAAAAATTTATAAACACAACTTACTCAATCCCAATCTTACCAATAGCTCATCATATAAATATAATGACATATTTCAACATGAATGTCATTAAACTTCATGAGTATAATTTACTCAATCACATTCTTACCTATAGCTCATCATATGAACAACATAACATATACCAATATAAATTTCATTAAACTTCATAAATGTCAACATAAATGTCATTTAATATCAACATAACACATATCAACATAATTTTCATATGCTAATAGCTCATCATATGAACCACATAACACGTTTCAACATAAATGTCATTTAGGCTTCATAAGCACAACTTACTCAATCACAATCTTACCACTTGTTCATCATATACTGAGCTCATTTTCTTTGAGTTTTATGTACATACCTGTACCATCACATAATATATTCACATGCCTTCTCATCTTTGACATACCCGTTGAACCACTTGGAATACTAAAGGATACTCAGGGATCTCGTACACACAGTACTGTACCAATGCCATATCCCAGATATGGTCTTACATGTAATCTCGTATCGATGCCAATAGCCAAACTATGGTCTTACACGAAGTCTCACATCGATGCCATATCCCAGATATGGTCTTACATGAAGTCTCATATCGATGCCATATCCCAGATATAGTCTTACACGTAATCATAGTGACCCTAATGTCATGACATTTGTATCTTATCTATTCCTAAGGTTCAACCGGGATTTCTCGCTTGTTGAAACTTTGACGAATACTTACATAGAGTCAATCATAATTCATACAACTTTAAAGCATTTAAAACATAAATATGACAATGCATTATTTACATAACATCCTTATTATGGGCCTACGAGGCCCTGAACATACATACGGAAAGTTTAGGAATTAAACCGGAAACTTTTGCGCACTTAAATTTTTTTTGCCTAAACAGGGCCACACACCCGTGTGAAATGAAACACGCCCGTGTGGGTAGCCCATGTGGTCACACACGCCCATGTTCCTAGCCCGTGTGGAATTTATTTTTCATTTCAAACCTACAGGGGTTTTCACACGGCTGGACACATGCCCGTGTCTGTGGCCCGTGTCTCTCACACGGCTTAGACACGCCCGTGTCCTCACCCGTGTTTGAAAAACCTAGGTATTCTATGTAACGCCCCGAATTTGGGCCTAGAAGAATTGGGCTTTGGGCTTTGGATCTCAGAAATTTTTTTTTTAAGTGAGCGAGAAAATGAAAATTGGTATGTGGGCTCTGAGGGTTAATGAATTTGGAGTGTCTAGGGGTGTTGGAGAAGTCCTGAGATCAGGTAAAGGTACAGGAAAAATTTTGGTTTTAGCCCCAAGGGAACTGTGACTTCAGTCAGTAGGCCTCTTAAGTAGGTTAAGAGAAAATAGGACAAAAATGGGCTTGTGGTCCAGTGGAAAGTGGCGTCACTTGGGAGTTATGAGGTGGCGTGTGTGAAAGCTGAGGATGTCCAAGGTTCGAGTAGGAGGAGTGCATTTTGGAGTGTTTTATTTTGCATAGGTGGACGACCAGAGTTGTGTGGATTTTGAACTCTTACCGTGGAGAGTTTGAAGGAAGCAGGACTGATGGATGTGGAGGAGATTTCGGATAAGATGAAGGTATTATCAGAGAGAAAAGATAGGAGATGAGGAGGGTGAAGTGTTGGGGCCGAATAGGACTGTGGGGGGAAGGAAGTTCGGCTTTGGCTATAAAAGGGGGGTGCCGAAATCCTTAAAAGGGGTTCTTGGAGTTTCCATCTTTCTTTCTCTTTTTTTCCCCTCATTCTTATTTTCTTCCATTGCCGAATACCACCACCCCTGTTTGCCGAAATCTCTGTTTACCAAAATCTCTGTTTGCCGAAACCCCTGTTTATGCAGATTCTTTGTTGTTTGTTCCTCCACCTCAATCGATTATTATATACTCTTAGTCACGTTTGGAAGCCGAATCTTGTTCAAGTAGATATCTAAGCCGCTGGATCAAAAGAGAATTTCGGTAAGTGCTTAGTTAAACTTTTTAGTGTGTTTTGTTAAAAGCCAAAAGGGCTATCTAACCCAATCCTTGTCGTTAACCTGTATTAATAAGGGTAGGGCTCAACAATCGCAAGCGTGGTAAGTAAGGATTGCTAACAAGGTGGTAAGTGTTCTCGACTCAGTCATGGTTTAGTAAATGGCCAAATCTATTGTGGCTCATAGGGGTGACTTATGATCAATATGGGTCACTTGGTTTTGACGATATAGGTGTTTGGGTGCAGATCTAGAGGTTAATCGCCAATAGTAGCAAAGGAAGGGCTACTAGAACGTGAGGCACACGGTAAGGGTACGGTGAGGTTTCGGTTTTTGGTTAGTATGTGTTAACGTTTTGGTTAATCGCTAGTAATGTCAATTGTAGGTTCGTGAATAAGGGGTTTACAGCACGCGAGGTTACCAGGTGTGTACAAACACTACACACACGATATCGGTAATGCCAAAAAGCCGAAAAGCCGAAAGTGGCTAAATGGGCCGGGTGGGCCCTGAGGCTAAGTTTGATAAAATGGTTTGGTTGATTATACGAATTAATTTAGCTATGCTTGATACATGATCTGGATATGTTTTGGGCCTAATAGGCCATATGATGAGATTTGGGCCTAACGGGCCGTAAGGACATGAGATGGGCTTATGGGGGCGTAGACAAGTATGTTAGGGTTAATAGACTTTAGGCCTAGTTCTGAACAACTCTTAAATCACATAAGACTTAATCTAATAATCAAACACGTCTGTGGACAAGTCGATTAGTTAGAGTGTGGTATCCAACATATGCATGTCTAGGATTAGATCTAGTGAGAGCTTAGTACTTAAGCGGTCCGAGTGACCCACCTCCTCTTTCTTGAGATCCTACCTGGTGCATAGTATTTGTTCACTTTAACCGCGAGGACTTGTTTATGGGCCAAAGTTTATAACTAAAACCCGAGAGGGACTAAAATACCCTTATATTGGAAAAATTACTAAAATACCCTTATATTGAAAAAATTACTAAAATACCCTTATGTTGGAAAATTACTAAAATACCCTTATATTGTAAAATTACTAAAATACCCCTGTTTGTAAAATTACCAAGATACCCCTAATTTGCCAAATTACCAAAATACCCCCAGTAGGGTAGAATTACTGAAAATACCCTGGGTAGTGAAATGACTAAATAACCCTATGTGATGAATATGGGTTTGTGGATGTTACTTTTGTGTTTGATGCATTCATATGATATTCTGCTTAGGATGCATATGGGTGGGAATTATGGTACGGAGGAAGATTTGAGGATCGCATGGCCGTATGGTATGGATCCGGATCGCATAGCCGTATGGTATGGATCCACCACAGGCTTTTTAGCCACCGAAGCGACCATCTTTTGCCGATAATGTTACCGAGGGCTGTGTGCCATTAATATGGGCTTCGTGCCGTAATTATGGGCTTTGTGCCAATACCGAAGGCTTTGTGCCAATCATATTTACCGTGGCTATGTGCCTAACATATATATATTGATGACTCTGTGTCAATATTTGAGGATCGCATGGCCGTATGGTATGGATCCAGGATCGCATGGCCGTATGGTATGGATCCAGGATCGCATGGCCGTATGGTATGGATCCACCGGTGGCTTTAAGCCCAATATATGATTAGCGACTTTGTTGCAACGTTTGGTAGTCACATAACCGGCTACCCTTGGTGTGTAGCGGAGGGTGGGTTGAGCTAGAATTCCCCACGGGAGTCATAAGTTTGGAAGGGAAATGGTGTGTTTAGCGGATGGATTTTTGGGGTGGGTTTTGCATTATCTGTTTATAAATGATACGATATGATATGATATGAGGTCATTGTGGGCTAAGGCCCAAGACCACCGATTTTGTTAGGGCTTAGGCCCAATGTGAATATTTGTATGTGATTTGATTGCCAAGGGTTGTACACACCGAGTTTGAAACTCACACCCTTAATTTTAAATGTTTGAGTAATCCTGAATAGGCGCTCGACGAGGGAGAGGACTCGGAGATGGCCACACTACAAGTTATTCAAATGTTTTAATTTATTCAAATGATTCTGTTTAAATACTTTGTTTTTTCCATTGGATTGTAATAAGGCCATGTAACTCCTATTTGAATTTGAATTTTGGGTTTATTATTATTATTGTTTCAACAGCCCACTTAAGAAATTTCATAAAATTATTAAAGTGTTAATATGGTTTTCGAAATAATCTTTTGTTTGGGCTTTTGGAACTTAAATGGTTAACTAGTAAATTGTTTTGAAGTGCGCCTTTAATGTGACATTCCAGATTCGGGCCTAACTTCTAGGCCGGGTTTGGGGTGTTACATTCTGTTTATGACATCAGCAAGTTTTTAAGGGCACACGGCCTCAGCACACGCCCGTGTGCTGGCCCGTGTGGCAAATCGAATCGTAAATTTGACGCAGGGGACACACGGGCTATCAGCACACCCATGGGGCTGACTGTGTGTCACACACGGCCTATCAGCACACCCATGGGGCTGACCGTGTGTCACACACGGCCTAGACACATGCCCGTGTGTCTACCCGTGTGAACAATAAAAAGGCTATTTCCCAAGCCAATTGCCACCCTGAAACAAATGCACTTATGCCAACACAAGCAACACATAACATGGCAATAATACACTATGAAGAAGAACTAACCTTCATTCATACACTTCACATTTTACTCCATCAATTGCATGAACTTTCACTTCATAAAACTCATCATCATTAAGATATAAAACTTGACGAATATCGGCCAATTCCTAATGGCCATTTACAAAATGAGTGTATAACATTAATAGCCAACACTTTGGCTTTCAAATATGACATAACACAAGATGACCAAGTTCCTATACATGCCATATCCAAAATAAATCAACTTTACTACACCAAAAGAATGATTGATAGTGTGATCCGAGCTCCGACGTTCTATAATCCCCGAGCTAACTTGGCGATACTACAATGAAAAGGGAAAAGAAAGGGGTAAGCATATAGCTTAGTAAGTTTGCATGAATTAAAATAACAACATAAGTACTCATGGTAAAATCCATTCATCTCATAGAACAATAACAACACAAGTTCTCAAGTACTTTGACATATTTACTCATACTTACGCTTACCCATCACATATCACATTACGGTTTCATAACTCATGTTTTACTCATGGTACCTGTGTCACTTCATCACATAATTTAGCACTTATGCTATCTTGAACATAAACTTAATCATTATCATCCTTAACTTAAAATGTAACTCTTTGTCATCTTTGTATAGCTTAGCTCTTTGTCATTTTTGCATACTTAGCTCTTTTTCCCGTTGAACAACTCGGAATGTCAGAGGATACTCAATCTCATCATACATGTATCACGATGCCAATGCCATATCCCAGATATGGTCTTACATGGGATCACCTCTTGATGCCGATGTCATATCCCAGATATGGTCTTACACGGGATCCCTTAACTCGATGTCGATGCCATGTCCCAGACATGGTCTTATACGAGATCGTACATAGATGTCGATGCCATGTCTCAGACATGGTCTTATATGAGATCTTCCTTTGGTACCGAGGCCATGTTCTAGACATGGTCTTACACGGGACCTTCCTTATTCGATGCCGATGCCATGTCCCAGACATGGTTTTATACAGGACCTACATTCGGTGCCGATGCCATGTCCCAGACATGGGCTTATACGGGACCTTCCTTATCTCATGTCATGACATAGGTATCCTCGTTATTCCGAATCTTCAACCGAGACTTCAACTTAATACATTCTCATCGTTTTCTCATCAAGGCTTCATTAGTCGATTTTTATGAAATGATATTCATTATCATAAGATCAAGCAATTTAAAATATAAAAACACTATGAAACTTTAATTTTACGCAAACTTACCTCAGTACTCAAAATGTCTGTAGATGTTCGATTTAGTCCAACACTTTGTTCTTGCCTCGGTTTTGGTCTGGGCTTCGTGTTTCTTGATTATCAAGCTTGGAAGTTGAAGAAACCCTAGCTATGTCTCCTTGCAAATTTCGGCACTTCGAGGAAGAAGATGGACAAGATTTTGACTTGTTTTTCCCTTTTTAATTCATTAATTAACCAAATGACTAAAATGCCCTTAAGGCCCTTTCTTGAGATTTTTCCTTCCCATGTCTATTTTTGTCCATCTTGACATTTAATGGTCTAATTGCTAAATATGGACTTCTAGTAATTTTTATAATTCTATTTCATATTTAAATCTTCTAGAATCTCATATATTCTAATCTTTGCGATTTAGTCCTAATGGACAAATTGATCACTAATAAATAAAATTTCCTTATGAAATTTTCACACAATCATGCAACCACATCATAAGCCTCATAAAAATCATAAAACACATATTTCTACTTTGAATTTATGGTCTCGCAACCATTATTCTAACTAGGCCCTAAATTGGGCTATTATAATTCTCCTCCTTAGGGATTTTCGTCCCTGAAAATCTTACCGGTAAAAAGGTTTGGGTAATGGTTTCTCATAGCCTCCTCGGGCTCCCATGTAGCCTCTTCTACCCCATGTCTTTGCCATAATACTTTTACGAGAGCTATACTTTTATTCCTTAGCTGTTTAACTTCCCGTGCTAGAATCTTAACCGGTTCTTCGCCATATGCCATGTCGGGTTAAATTTCAACCTCTGTCGGTGTAATCACATGCGAAGGATCTGATCGGTAACATCGCAACATAGACATGTGGAACACACCATGTATATTTTCCAAATCAGATGGCAAAGCCAATCGATAAGCTACCGGCCCTATCCTCTCGGTAATCTCATATGGTCCGATAAAACGCGGACTCAATTTGCCTTTTCGGCCAAATCTGAGAACTTTCTTCCATGGTGATACTTTCAAAAATACCTTATCACCAACTTGAAACTCAATCTCTTTTCGTTTCAAGTCCGAGTAGGATTTTTGTCTATCAGAAGCAGCTTTTAAACAATCACGGATTATTTTTACCTTCTCTTCGGTTTCTCTAACCAGATCGACCCCGTGAATCTGATTTTCCTTGAGTTCAGTCCAATACAAAGGCTTTCGGTACTTATGCCCATACAAAGCCTCATAAGGCGCCATTTTCAAGCTCGACTGAAAACTATTATTGTATGCAAACTCTACCAACAGTAAATACTTTTCCCAGCTGCCCTGAAACTCAATAGCACAACACCAGAGCATATCCTCAAGTATCTATATTAATCTCTCCGACTGTCCGTCAGTTTGTGGGTGAAAAGCCGTACTAAAACTAAGCTTTGTGCCCAAAGCTTCTTGCAACTTTTTCCAAAATCAGGATGTGAATATCGGATCCCTTTCCGATATAATCGACAAAGGCACTACATGAAGCCTTACAATCTCAGAAACATACAAGTCTGCCAACTTATCAAGCGAATAATCAACACGTACAAGTATGAAGTGGGCCGACTTCGTAAGTCTATCTACCACCACCCATACGGCATCTTTCTTGCTCAAGGTCAACGGCAAACCCGTTACAAAGTCCATAGTAATACAGTCCCATTTCCACTCGGGAACCATAATAGGTTGAAGCAAACCCGAAGGCACTTGGTGTTCAGCCTTCACTTGCTGACAAATCAAGCATTTTGATACAAACTCAGAAATATCTTTCTTTATACTCGGCCACCAATACCATTTCTTCAAATCATTATACATTTTTGTACTGCTCAGATGTACAGATAGACATCTACTATGTGCATCGTGTAAAATCTTCCGAATAAGCTCATCATTCCTCGGTACGTAGACTCTGTCTCTGAACATCAAACATCCATCAGAATTAATCCGAAAGTCAGACTCAACACCCGACTCACACTGAACTCTTTTGGCTTGTAAGTCACTGTCATCTTTCTGAGCCTCATAAATCTCTTGAAGGAACATCGGTAGCCCTCAACTCAGCTAGAATGGAACCATCGTCTGACAAAGTCACCCATGTATTCATAGCCTTCAATGCAAATAGGGATTTTCTACTCAAAGCATCGGCGACTACATTCGCCTTTCCTGGGTGGTAGTCAATGACTAGCTCATAATCCTTTATCAGCTCTAACCATCTTCGCTGCCTTAAATTCAATTCCTTCTGAGTCATCAAGTACTTTAGGCTCTTATGATCGGTGAATATCTGACATTTTTCACCATAAAAATGGTGTCTCCATATCTTTAATGCAAACAAAATGGCAACCAACTCTAAATCATGTGTCGGGTAGTTCTTCTTATGTGGCTTTAACTGTCTAGAGGCATATGCTATCACCTTGCCCTCTTGCGTAAGCACACAGCCCAATCCATTCAAAGACGCATCACTATAAATCACAAATTCTTTTCCTAGTTCAGGTTGTACTAGAATTGGAGCCTCAGTCAACACTGCCTTTAATTTCTCGAAACTCTGTTGGCACTTCTCTGTCCATTTGAATTTTACATCTTTCTGTAACAACTTCGTCATCGGTGTAGCTATCATTGAAAATCCCTTGACGAACCGTCTGTAATAGCCAGCTAGGCCTAGAAAACTTCTAATCTCAGATACGTTTCTCAGTGGCTTCCACTCAACAATAGCTGAAATCTTACTTGGGTCTACTCAGATTCCATCTCCCGAGACAATGTGCCCCAAAAATCCAACCTCTTTGAGCCAAAATTCACTTTTGCTAAACTTGGCATACAACTGATTATCTCGTAAAATTTGCAAAACCGTCCTCAAGTGCCCAGCATGCTCATGCTCATCACGTGAATATATCAATATGTCATCAATAAAAACCACAACAAACTTATCCAAGTATGGTCGAAATATACGGTTCATTAAATCCATAAACACAGCAGGGGCATTTGCTAAGCCAAAAGGCATGACTAAAAATTCATAGTGGCCATACCTTGTTTGAAATGCAGTTTTCGGCACATCTGAGTCTTTTACCCTCAACTGGTAATAATCGGACCTCAAGTCTATTTTGGAGAACACAGTGGCTCCTTTCAATTGATCAAATAAATCATCGATCCTTGGCAATGGGTACTTATTCTTCACAGTAACCTTATTAAGCTGCCGGTAATCTATCCATAATCTCATGGAACCATCCTTCTTTTTCACAAATAACACTGGAGCACCCCACGGAGAATAACTCGGTCTAGCAAAACCTTTGTCCATCAACTCTTGCAACCGTAACTTCAATTCCTTCAACTCAGTTGGGGCCACCCTGTATGGAGCAATCGATATAGGTGCAATACTAGGAGCTAACTCAATGCCAAATTTAACGTCTCTAACCGGAGGCAACCCTGGCAATTCTTCTGGGAATACATCTGGATACTCACATACTGTCGGTACTGATTCAATTCTTCACTCAGTTTCTTTAGCATTCATCACAAAGGCAAGATATGCTTCGTATCCCTTTCTTACATATTTCTGGGCAAACATATAAGAGATCACTACAGGCAGCCTGTCCTGTTCATCTGGTTCAACACGAAGAGTGTCCCCATTTTCACATCTCAATTCAATTTATTTCTTTCCACAATTTACTGTCACATCATGAGCGGTTAACCAGTCCATGCCAAGAATTATATCGAATTCATCAAATGGCAATAGCATGAGATTGGCTTTAAAATAATGACCTCTAATCATCAATGGGCAATCCTTGCATACCTTATCAACTAATACACTTTTGCCTAAAGGATTGGACACTTTTATCACAAACTCTGTAGACTTTACAGGCATGCTCATACTAGATACTAATTTCATGCAAATATATGAGTGGGTAGATCCCGGATCAATTAAAGCAACAACATTAGTATCATGGAGAGAAAACATACCCATAATTACATCAGGGGATGATGCCTCTTCGCGAGCGCGAATGGCATAAGTCCTCGCAGGCGCTCTACTCTCAGATCTTGCAGCCTGCTCTCTAGGTGTACTCTTACTACTCGTTCCACTTCCCGAGTTTCTTTGTTGTCTCCCTCTAGTAGTGCTTCCCGATCTGGCACTCTGAATTTTCTCTTTTTCAACCATCTCAGGGCATTCTCTAATAAAATGATTTTGGGAACCACACTTAAAACAGGCTCTCTCATGGGCTCAACACTTGCCGGGATGACATCTGCCACACTGTGGACATTCCGGTCTATTAGGTCGAGTGTTCCCAACACTAGCAACTGAGGTAGTTTGAGCTTTAATCCCCGAGTACTGTTTACTCTTACTTCAGTTTGAAAACCCGGCTGAAGTAGTTGATCGGGTAGGGAAGTCTCTTGACTTCTTGGATGAAGATTGAAACAACTTGTTCATTTGTCTCTTTCTTAAGTCACGAGACTCCATCTCAGCTTTTCTTTTCTCTTTAACCAACTCCTCGGCTTTACAAGCCCTGTCCACTAGCACAACAAATTCCTTCAATTCTAGGACACCAACAAATAATCAAATATCTTCATTTAATCCGTCCTCAAACCTCTTACACATGATGGATTCAGAGGACACACACTCCCGAGCGTACTTGCTGAGCCTTACAAATTCACGCTCATATTCAGTTACTATCATTCTACCTTGTTTCAGTTCAAGGAATTCATTTCTTTTCTGATTAATAAATCTTTGGCTAATGTACTTCTTTCGAAATTCTTCTTGGAAAAACTCCCATGTGATCTTTTCCCTCGGTACAACTGACACAAGGGTCTTCCACCACTGATAAGTGGAATCTCTTAAGAGAGACACCACACATTTCATGCACTCTTCAGGTGTGCAAGATAATTCATCAAATACCATGATGGTATTTTCAAGCCAAAATTCTGCTCTTTCCGGATCATCATCTTTACTAGCTCAAAATTCCTCGGCTCCTTGTTTCCGAATTCTATCGACCGGAGGCTTTTCTCTTCTTACCACTTCCACCACTTAGGGAGCTACAGGGGTAGGCTGAGGAATAGGTGGGGGTGGAGGGGGTTGCGCATTCGGGTTCGTGCGAACAAAGTCCGTATACCATGCATTCGTCATGTGGAGGAAGGCTTCCCTAGCCTCTTCTCCTCCTCTCTGACTTACAGTCGTTGGTCTATTCTCATTTTCATTCGGCACCGTCCCTTCAGCGGGAGCCAGCGCGTTACTTTCTACATCATCTGCCATAGCTCTATCGGGATCCATTTACTATATAAAAACACAATTTAAATCGTCAGGAGTTGTCACACTATCATAATGTAAATACTCATGTGTATGGCATGTATAGCTAGACACATGCTTACGCTACGTTAGTCTGAGAACTGACTAAACCGTAGCTCTGATACCACTAAAATACAAACATAGCATAAACCTCAAAACTCATACATATACCTCGGATTTGTGGTCTCGCACCACTATTCTGACTAGGCCCTAAATCGGGATGTTACAACTCTCCCCCCTTTAGAGATTTTTGCCCTCAAAAATCTTACCAGTAAAGAGGTTTGGATGTTGCTTTCTCATGCTTTCTTCCAGTTCCCACGTAGCCTCTTCCACACCGTGTTTCTGCCATAACACTTTCACTAGGGCTATGCTCTTATTCCTCAACTATTTCACTTCTCGAACCAAGATCTTAATCGGCTCCTTTTCATAAGACATATCCGGTCTTATCTCAATTTTCGTTGAAGGAATCACATGTGAAGGATCGGAGCGATACCGTCGCAACATCGACACATGGAACACATTATGGATCTTGTCCAATTCTACTGGCAAAGCCAACCGGTATGCTACTGGCCCAACTCTATATGTAATCTCATACAGCCCTATGAATCTCGAACTCAATTTCCCTTTTTGTCTGAATCTCATGATTTTCTTCCACGGGCACACTTTTAAAAACACTTTGTCACCCACCTCAAACTCAATTTCTTTTCTTTTCAAATCCGCGTACGACTTCTGTCGGTCCGAAGTAACTTTCAGACTATTACGGATTACTTTCACCTTCTTCTCAGTCTCTTTTACTAGATCGACCCCATGGATCCGCTTCTCACTAAGCTTAGTCCAATACAGAGGAGTCCGACACTTACGACCATACAAAGCTTCATACGGTGCCATCTGTATACTCGACTGATAACTGTTGTTGTAGGCAAACTCGACCAAAGGTAGATACCTCTCCCAACTACCTTCGAATTCTAACACACAGCATCGAAGCATATCTTCGAGAACTTGAATCACTCTTTCAGACTGACCATCTGTTTGTGGATAGAATGCGGTACTAAAGTTCAACTTTGTACCCAAAGCCTCTTGCAACTTCTTCTAAAACCTCGAAGTAAATCTCGGATCTCTATCCAATATTATAGACACAGGCACACCATGTAACTTTACTATCTCTGTAACATACAATTCGGCTAACTTGTCCAGTGAATAATCAACACGCACCGAAATAAAATGAGCCGACTTTGTCAATCTATCCACAACAACCCACACAACATCTCTCTTTTTCGGAGTTATAGGCAACCCCGTCACAAAATCCATGGTAATTCGATCCCATTTCCATTCGGAAACCATCACTGGCTGAAGCAATCCTGAAGGCACTTGATGCTCAGCTTTCACTTGTTGACAAATCAAACACCTTGCCACATACTCAGAGATGTCTCTTTTCATACCCGGCCACCAATAAAACTTCCTCAAGTTGTTGTACATTTTCGTACTGCCCGGGTGTACTGACAAATAACCACTATGTGCCTCATGCAAAACCTTTCGGATAAACTCTTCATTTCTAGGTATACAAATTCCGTCACGGTACATCAAACAACCATTCGAGCCCACTCGAAAATCAGAACCACTTTCTGATCCATTCTTAGCTCTCTTAGCTTGTATCTCACTGTCATTTCTCTGAGCCTCACATATCTGTTGAACAAATAGTGGCTTAGCTCTCAACTCTGCCAAAATAGCACCATCATCAGACAATGCTAAATTCGTGCTCAAAACTCTTAGAGCATACAAGGATTTCCTACTCAGGGCATCCGCAACCACATTCGCTTTTCCCGGGTGGTAATCAATGACTAACTCATAGCCTTTCAATAACTCGAGCCACCGCCTCTGTCGTAAATTCAAATCCTTTTGATCCATCAAATGCTTCAAACTTTTGTGATCCGTAAAGATTCGACACTTCTCACCATATAAATAATGTCGCCAAATCTTTAACGCAAAAACAATCGTAGCCAACTCCAAATCATGAGTCAGATAATTCTTCTCATGCGGTTTTAACTGCCTCGAGGCGTAAGCGACTACCTTACCCTCTTGCATCAACACGCACCCGAGACCATTAAATGACACGTCACTGAAAACCACAAACTCTTTCACTAATTTTGGTTGAACCAAAACCGGTGCCTTAGTCAAGAATGTTTTCAATCTCTCAAAACTCTGTTGACATGTCTCAGTCCAATCAAACTTGACATCCTTATGCAACAATTTCGTCATCGGGGTAGCAATTACAGAGAACCCCTTTACGAAACGTCTCTAATATCCTGCCAATCCCAAGAAGCTTCTGAATTCTAAAATGTTCCTCGGCGGTTTCCAATCCACAACAGCCGATATCTTACCCGGGTCAATTCTGACACCATCACCCGACACAATGTGTCCTAGGAATCCGACCTCTCGGAGCCAAAATTCACTCTTGCTAAACTTAGCATATAACTACTTATCCCTTAAAGTTTGCAAGACAATTCTCAAATGCTCCTCATGATCATTCTCATCCCGAGAATAGATCAATATGTCGTCAATGAAGACAACTACAAACTTATCCACATACGGTCGAAAGACACGGTTCATCAAATCCATAAAAAGCGCATGTGCATTCGTTAAACCAAACGGCATGACTAAAAACTCATAATGGCCATACCTTGTTGAAATGCGATTTTCAACACATCTTGCTCCTTCACTCTCTCTCGGTAATAACCGGACCTCGTGTCGATCTTGGAGAACATCTGTAGCTCCTTTCGTTTGATCAAAAGATCATCAATCCTTGGTAAAGGATACTTATTCTTCACCGTCACTTTGTTAAGTTGCCTATAGTCTATACACAACCTCATAGACCCATCTTTCTTTTTCACAAATAGTACCAGAGCACCCCACGGTGAGTAGCTCGATCTTGGAAAACCCTTATCTATCAACTCTTGCAACTGAACCTTCAGTTCTTTCAACTCCAAAGGTGCCATCCTATACGGAGCAATTGAAATAGGTACCGTTCCCGGAACTAACTCAATCCTAAACTCGACCTCTCTCACTGGCGGTAATTCGGGTAACTCTTTCGGGAATACATCCGGATACTCACATACCACCGGCACTGTTTCAAACTTTACTCCAACCACTTGAGTATTCAATACAAAAGCGAGATAGGACTCACACCCTTTTCTCAAACATTTCTCTACCACTAGGGAAGAAATCATCACTGGTAGACTATCCAATCCACCTGATTCAACCCGAATAACATCTCTGCTCTCACACTTCAATTCAATAAACTTACTACCACAGTTCACTAAGACACTATAGGTAGTCAACCAATCCATGCCAAGGATTAAGCCAAACTCATCAAACGGCAACAACATAAGGTTTGCTGGAAAGTAATGACTCTTAATCATCAAAGGACAATTCTTACACACCTTGTCCACTAACACATGTTTTCCTAACGGGTTTGACACCTTAACCACAATATCCGTAAACTCAACGGTCATACTCAAAATAGATGCCAATCTCATGCAAATATAAGAATAAGTAGACCCTGGATCTATTAAAGCAATAACAAAGGTGTCAAAGAGAGAAAAAGTACCCGTTATTACTTCTAGGGAGGATGCCTCTTCGCAAGCGCGAATGGCATACGTTCTCGCAGGTTCCCTACCCTCCGGTCTCACAGCAGAGTCTTTGGACGCACCTCTACCACTAGCCCCACCTCTCGGGTTCCTTGGTGGTCTACCCCTTGCAGACACATTGCTAGGTCTTGTCTCTTGCTTCTCTTTCTTGTCATCCCTCTCGGGGCAATTTCGGATAAAATGGTCGGGGGAACCACACTTATAACAACTTTGGTTGTTTCCCCAACACTCTCTGGTATGATACCTACCACAACTTGGACACTCCGGTTTGTTCTTCGGATTGCCTACACTTTCTATCGAGGTGGCTTGGACTCTTGAACCCGAACGAGTGTTGTCCAAGTCTCGATGTGAATATCCTACTGGTGTTGTCGTCCGAGGATTCACTTTCTTGGATCTTTTTGACTGGGCTTGATATGATTTTCCCATCGGTCGTTTTCTCGGATCTCGGGCTTCACTCACAGCCCTTCTCTTTTCTTTACTCAATTCCTCGGCCTTACTTGCCCTTTCAACCAACACAACAAACTCTTTCAACTCCAAAATACCAACTAGGAGTTTGATATCCTCATTCAGTCTGTCTTCAAACCTTTTACACAAAACGGTCTCCGTTGACACACATTCTTGCGCGTACTTGCTAAGCCTAACAAATTCGCGCTCATATTCTGCTACTGACATTCTTTCTTGCTTCAACTCAAGGAATTCTTTCCATTTCCGATCAGTAAATCGCTGGCTTATATACTTCTTCCGAAACTCTTCCAGAAAGAAGTCCCATGTCACCCGCTCTTTCGAAACCACTGACGTCAACGTCTTCCACCAACGGTATACTGAGTCCCTCAGCAAAGATACGACACACTTCAGGTTCTCTTCAGGTGTACAAGAGAGTTCATCGAATACTCTCATTGAGTTCTCTAGCTTGTAACACCGCCTCTCTCGGGTCATCATCTACCTTAGCTCTAAACTCCTCAGCCCCGTGTTTCCTAATCTTATCCACTGGGGGTTTCGATATCCTCACTACATCAATACCTTGAGGAGCCACTGGAATTGGCTGAGGTATTGGAGGAGGTGGAGGAGGTTGAGCATTAGGGTTTGCTCGAACATAATTCGAGTACCAATTACTCATCATCTGGAGAAAGGCTTCCCGAGCCTCTTCCCCTTGACCCCTAACCTCGGGTCCACTCTCAACATGTGCGGTTCCTTGCGTAGGAGCCGGCGCATTACTAGCTGCTTCATCAGCAGTCGATTGATTGGGATCCATATACTATATAAAACAAGGTTTAAAATCATCAGAAACCACCGCACTATCATTGTACACTTATGGCATGTATAGCTAGCCCTTACACCCACTACGGTAGTCATAGAACCGACTAAACCATAGCTCTAATACCACTAAATGTAACACCCCTTACCCGTATTCTACTCCGAAACTGGGTCCGAGGCATTACCGGAGTAAAACCACTTGATCGCCACTTAGGCTCAACGTGACTACTCTCCTTAAGTCACCACAACAACCTTATTCTCGACTTACGAGGCCTCATTCATACACACGAGGGCTCTCGAGACCATATCGAAAACTCTTACGAATTTAAAATTTTTCCATCTATACAGGGACCACACGCCCGTGGCGGTCACACACGTCCATGCCCCCATTCCGTGCATGAAAACCTAAGTATTCTGCCAATGTCCCACGGCTGGGGCACACGCCCGTGCTCTCTACCCGTGGTGAACACTGACTACTTTACACGGCCTAAAGCCTAGACACACACCCGTGTGGCTAGCCCGTGGCCTATAACACTCGAATCTGCCAATGTGACACGGCCAAGTCACACACCCATGGTCTGGCCGTGTGTCACACATGGCCTAGACACATGCCCGTGTGTCTATCCACATGGACAAGAACAAAGCTATTTGCTAAGCTCTTCTCACCCTTCTAGCTCATACAACATGTATACATTCAACTCATCCACAATCAACTCATATTGTAACATAATCTTACATGGATAACTACATCTTTTCATATAATAAGTTAGCCATCAACCATGGCATTATACAAAATGGATTATCCATCTAAAGGCCAACACATCTTAGCTATTACAACAAAACTCACTAACTTGTCTAGCCCCTATACATGCCATATACAAAACATTAAGTCCAATGTACCAGAGTGTGCTGATAGTGTGGGCGATCTTCCAATTAATCTGCGTATCATGATTCAATCCTTTTTCTCTATAAGACAAGGGAAAAGAAAGGAGTAAGCTTTGAGCTTAGTAAGTTTACACATAAACAATTTAAGCATTCTAGTTTAAGCTAAACAACAATTAGCATTATACTAACATATGTAATTCACATCCACCACTATGCTTACTCTTTCTATCCCTTACCACATCTCCAACACATCATGAGTCACATACTCATAATCATTGTCATGCACCCCTACACTCAATGTCACATTTACTCAAAATACAACACATCATTATTTCTCAATAATACATCCAGACAGCTAAATTACTCGGTGGTTTCGCACTTAGCCCACCACAATCAGATCATAAGGTAGTATTGCACATAGCCTACCACAAAGGATAATTATAATGATTCCGCATATAGCTTACTAAATGATATACTTAACAATAGTATCGCACACAACCCATCATTGTTAAGTATTAAGGTGGTATCGCACTTAGCCCACCATCAAGCATTATCACTACACATTCACATGTCTACTTTGTAATACATTTATCCATTCACAACTACTATCTCATTCATTCCACTAGAATCGAATAGGTTCTCAATCATGCTACACACTAGCTAGCATTAACAATGTATATGTAACATCCCGATTTAGGGCCTAGTCAGAATAGTGGTGCGAGACCACAAATCCGAGGGTTATAAATGAGATTTTGAGGTTTATGCCTAGTATGCATGCTAGTGTAAAAGTTTCATGAAGCAATTTTGTGAAATTGTGCTTGAATTGTCCAAAAGGACTAAATTACAAAAGTTGCAAAATGTGTGTTTCTAGAAGCTATATGTGTGAAATAGCTTTAGATTATTAATTAGAGGTCCTTAATGAGCAATTTTTTCAATTTTTAGTTTTTGGACAAAAATGGGCATGGATGAGTTAAAATAGAAAGTTTATCAAAAAGGGCATTTTGGTCATTTAATAAATAAGTGATTAAAAAGGAGAAAAGATGACAAAATCATGCTCATCTTCTTCCCCTCATTGCCGAAAATTTGAAGGAAGCCATAGCTAGGGTTCTTCAATTTTTCAAGCTTGCTAGTAAGTGCATCTAGCCTCGTTTTTGATATTCTTTGTATTTTTGAAGTCCCGATAGCATGAGTAAGTTATTTTTAGCTATTTGATGAGCTATAAAGGATGTTCAAAAATGTGGTCATGTATGAAATGCATGTATTTTGTTGTTTTATGGAAGATTATGAAAGCTTGATGTAGTAGAAACATCTTTTGTTAAGTGATTTTCCATGAAAATGCATGTAGGGACTTGATTGTGAAAATCTTAAGTTTGGTCATACATGTGTGTTTTTGTGAGAATTGATGATAGCTTTAGTTGAATAAGTGGTTCGGCTAAGCATGAAAGGCTAGAAAGTTGAATAAAAAATACTTTACGAGCCTTTGGGGCTAAAGTGTAAATATGAGAAAGTTTAGGGGCAAAATAGTAATTTTGCTAAAGTATGAGATATGGGTCAATTTAGTCAATGTATGTATTGAATAAGCTGATTTATTCATTATAGATCAAGAAAGACGAAGCCCTGATCGAAACCGAGGCAAAAGTAATGTGGTGGACTAAATTGCAAGTCTCAATACTTTTGAGTATCGAGGTAAGTCTATGCATAAACAATGCATTCATACTTACAATTTATTGATGATAGCTAGTGTGTAGCTTGTTCGAGATTGATTGAGAACCTATGTGGTTCAAGTAGAATGAATGTAGTAGAATTGCGAATAGATGTTTAATTGAGTAAGTAGACATGTGAATGTGTAGTGATAATGCTAGATGGCAGGCTAAGTGCGATACCATCCTAATGCATATTGACGATGAGCTGGCTATGTGCGATGCTATCGTTAGGTATATCGTTTAGTGGGCTAAGTGAGAAACCCCTATGATTACCTTTGTGGTAGGCTAAGTGCGATACCACCTTATTAAATGATTGTGGTGTGCTAAGTGCGAAACCACCGAGACATTTGCTGTGTGGATTAGCCATGTGATGGCATTATTGAGTAAAATAGCTGTGTGGATGTATTATTAAGTTAATTAGCTGTGTGGATGAATTATTGAGAAATAATGATGTGTTGTATATTGTGTAAATGTGACATTGAATGCAGGGGTGCATTTCGATGGTTATGAGTATGTGACTCATGATGTGTTGGAAGTGTGGTAAGGGTTAGAAAGAGTAAGCATAGTTGTTCATTACCTTTGGTAGTATAATGCTAATTGTTGTTTAGCTTATACTATGATGCTTAATTGTTTATGTGTAAACTTACTAAGCTCAAAGCTTACTCCTTTTCTTTTCCCTTGTCTTATAGAGTAAAAGTGTTGAACCGAGATACGAGGATCAATTGGAAGATCGCCCACACTATCAGCACACTCTAGTACATGAGACTTAATGTTTTGTATATGGCTTGTATAGGGGCTAGAAAAGTTAGTGAATTTTGTTGTAAATGGCTAAGATATGTTGGCCTTTAGATGGATAGCTTATTTTGTATAATGCCATGGTTGTTGGCTATTACATTATATGAAAGAAAGATGTAGTTTTCTATGTGAGATTGCACTTCAATTTGAGTTGATTATGATTGTGTTAGATGAGTATATGTTGTGTATGCTAGAGGGGTGAAAAGAACTTGGCACCTAGCTTTGTTCTTGTCCATGTGGATAGACACACGGGCGTGTGTCTAGGCCATGTGTGACACACGGCCAGCCCACGGGCGTGTGACTCAGCTGTGTGTCCCCTGCATGTTAGTATTTGAAATCAGAATAGACCATGAACTAGCCACACGGGCGTGTGTCTAGGGCATGTGGGATTAATCAGTGTTGGCCACGGGCTAGCCACACGGGCGTGTGTCTAGACTCTAGGCCGTGTTAAGGTAGTCAGTGTGCACCACGGGTGGTAAGCACGGGCGTGTGCCTTGGCCGTGGGGCATTGGCAGAATGCTGGGTTTTTAAGCACGGTTTGGGAACATGGGCATGTGTGACTTCACACGAACGTGTTGTACCTTGCACGGGCGTGTGAGCCCTGTTCAAAAGAGAAAATTTTTAAGATTGGAAAAAGTTTCGGTTTAGTCTCGAGAGCCCTCGTGTGTATGAGTGAGGCCTCGTAAGTCGATAATGAGGTTGTTGTGATGACTTTTTTCATTCAACTTTCTAGCCTTTCATGATTAGCCTAATCATTTACTCAACTAAAGAAATCATCAATTCTCACTAAATCACTCATGTATGACCAATCTCAAGACTTTCAAAAACTAGTCCCTACATGCATTTTTCATGGAATTCACTTAGCAAAAGATGTTTCTACTACATCAAGCTTTCATATTCTTCAATAAAACATCAAAATACATGCATGTCATACATGGGTACATTTTTGAACATCAATCCTAGCTCAACATATAGCTAAAAATAGCTTACTCATGTTACTAGGACTTCAAAAATCTGAAGAATATCAAAAGCAGGGCTTGGATGCACTTACTAGCAAGCTTGAAAAATTGAAGAGCCCTAACAATGGCTTCTTGAAATTTTCGGCAGCTTGGAGAAGAAGATGAATGAAAATTTGTCATCTTTTCCCCTTTTTAATCATTTAATTGTTAAATGACCAAAATGCCCTTTCTCACTAAACTTTCCAATATCATCCACTCATGCCCATTTTTGTCTAAAAATTAGAATTTGGGAAAATTACTATTTAAGGACTTCTAATTGATAATCCAAAGCTATTTCATACAATTAGCTTCTAGAATCTCACATTTTGCAACTTTTGCAATTTAGTCCTTTTGGACAATTCAACCGCAATTTAACAAAATTGCTTCGTGAAACTTCCACACTAACATGCAAGCATAAACCTCAAAACTCATACATATACCTTGGATTTATGGTCTCGCACCACTATTCCGACTAGGCCCTAATTCGGGATGTTACATACCCATGCTTAGCCGAATACACACTATGCTCATATCAATCCATACATTTCATTTATTTCATGAATTAGTCCTTCAAAATATTATTTTCACAATTTAGCCCTAATTAGCTAAATTCATCAAAAATTCAAGAACAAAATGTAACATCCTGGAAAAGGCCTATGCATTTTCAGTTTAATTGTACGAAGTAACATGTTTTATGTACTAAGAATAAATTTTGAACATTTTTGGAAACCTGAAAATGTATGGAAATGGATGGAAATGATTTGGAAATGATTCAAAATAGGAAAGTGCACATTTCTGGAAACTTGGAAATGTAAGAAAATGTCAAGTTTACAGAGCCGAACGAAAATTTTTGGAAACTTCGAAATGACCTAGAAATGACGAGTTTTAAGGTTTAAAAGGGGAAATTAAGGCAAGGTGGCCTTAAAAGAAAAAGTTTGTGAAATTTGACACACAAACAGGCTTGGAAAAGTGGCCTGAAGATGCCACTTAGGGCCTCTGGAAATGGCGCCACATGCAAGAGGAATTGGGCCAAGGTTCGAGCCACATGGGAAGCAAATAAAGAAATTTTATTTTTGCTTCTAGAAGCAGAGAGGTGGACGGCACAAAAAGAGGAGTTTTATTCTCTTTAAAATTCGGCTAAAAGATGGATAAATGAGGGATTAATTTTAAATAATGAAATAAGAAAGGAAATAAGGATAAGTGTTGAATTATCTTTTAATTTCTCTTAGGTGATAATTAAAAGATAAAATTATCACATATGAAGAGTGGTGGCCAAGTAAGGGACTCCTTAGATGATAATTTCGACTATAAAAGGAAGGAAGGAGGGCTACTCATCAATTTGTGCTTCCTCCCTTCTCTGCCGAATTCTTAGTATTCTCTTCTCTTCTCTTTTTATTTTGTCAAGCCGAATCTTTGTGACTCCAAGCAAGGGTGCAGTCGACTGAGGTATTAAGGTAAGAACAATGGATTTTTGTTCTTCAAATTCTTTAAATCGAGATCTAGGAACTGACCCTTTTGTTGTCTCTTGACCGAATATTAAAGGAGGAATTCTGGGATTTCAGATCTAAGGAATTTCGGCTAAGAGAGTTTCGGGATTCAAGGATTTAAGGTAAGACACATGTATATTCGGCCAAAGGCCATATTTTATGTGTTAAGGTTAGATTAAACCTAACATGTGATTATAGGAATTTTGACATCCCTAGGAAAGCAAGGATACTTTTCGGGATTTGAGATCACAAAGAAGGAATACAACAAAGTTTTGGGACTTGATTCTTAAGTCAATCGGCAACAAGGTAGGTTTTCAGTATACAAATCCTACTAGGATTTGGTTTTAAAGCCAAAAAGGTTTATTAATGTGTTTAAATGATTGGCCGAATATAGGAGTTAAGGATCTAAATCAGTAGATCGGTTCTTCGGGATTTCAAGGACTTCGTTAAACGAATCAGGTGTGTACCCCACACTAACTTTTAATAAGATTTATGGTAATATGTAATATATGCATGTTTATAAGAATGTGGCTAAGGTACCATAATATGGTACAAAGTACTCAGGTACGTTTCCTACTCCTATTAGGATTACGAAATATGTTATTTATAACATGTGAAAATTTATAAGAATGTGAATTTAAGTAGGATATGCATGATATGAATAATATGGGTCATTCGGGATATATGAAAAAGGGGAAGTGAATGTGATGACTACGGTCTCACTATCTGAATGTGGTGACTTAGGTCACATTATCTGAATGTGGTAACTTTGGTTACATTATCTGAATGTGGTGTCTCATGACACAATTATCTGGTGGCTATGCCACAAATTTTATATGGGCGATGAGCACGTCGACTGCAGCGACTGCCTTCGAAGGTGTGTAGCGGATGGAGGGTTGACTTAGTAGTCCCCACGGTGTGCAGGTTGGTACGGGGATGTGTAGCGGATGGCACCTAGGTTTGGGTTTGGGTTGCATCATCATTTTTATCTGTTATATGAATAAGTATTGGATATGAAAAATGTATGCCTGATCTATTGAATTTTAGTGTTGTGTACACATTGAGTCTGTTGACTCACCCCGTTGTGGGACTATTTTTCAGGTGACGATCAATAATGGACCGGGTTCGGCAGAAGCTTAGGGATGGCCATGCTCAGCTTGAAGTTTTATTCAATATGGATATTTAATTTTATTTAAGTATTTTAGAATTTTATTTTGGGATTTCACTTGATGTAATAAGGCCATAAGTTACACTTCTTTTCTTTTATTTTTAATTACTATGTTACGAATTATTTTCAATTAAAGTTAAGTTTAAAATTTATTTCCTTTAAAATAAACCCTAAATCGTTTTGTCACCTTATTTAATGGATTTCAATATAAGATGAATTGGTTTTCAACACAAGCCCAACCCAAAATAATATTTTTTTTAAAATCGCACAAGTTTTTCCTAAGGAACAAAAGAATTTGAAACCGGTTTACTTAAGGAACATACCAGATTCAGTTCAGGCTCGTGGGCCGGGTTTGGGGTGTTTCACAAAACATGTTTATTAAACACATATCTTTCATTTAACACCAATACTTATCACAAAGCTCACCATTTCATCAATGGCACATCTCATAAACATCACCAATTCTTCAAATTATAACACGGGCTTGATAGTAAACTAAGCAACAATCTCAAAAACATAAAAATCATCAAAAACCAAAGTCAAAACATACCTCAATTTGACCACAAGCTAGCCGAATATTTGAAGAATCCAAATCCTTTCTTTCTTTTTGATTTTCAGTGGTGAACATAAAAGATGATAGCATTTTTTTAGCCTTGGTTTTGTTTAATAGTCTTTTATTTATCAATTTACTAATTTAGCCCTTTTAATAAACATATTATAACATAAAATCCAAGGCCATTATTGACTGTTAACCAACCACTATCTTAAAAATGGTTTAATTTCCACATAAGGCCTCCTTATTAAAAAGCCATCTCAAATAGGTGTCTTTTCATGAAGCATTCGAATTTTGCATTTAATGCAATTTAATCCTTTCCTCAAATTGAGCATGCTAACGATCAAATTAATTCACAGAAATTTCTCACATGCTAAATCATATACTGCAAACACAGAAAATAATATTAAAATATTTTAATGACTCAGATTTGTGGTCTCAAAACCATTATTCTGACTAGGGTCTAATCCAGACTGTTACAGTATGTCCGTTACTGAGTATGAACGGGAGTTTGTGAGATTGAGCCAGTATGCACGAGAATGTGTTTCGATCGAAGCTACTATGTGTAAATGCTTCATTGAAGGGCTGAGCGAGGATATTAAGTTTTTGGTCGGGATACTTGACATAAATGAATTTGTTGTGTTAGTTGAAAGAGCCTGTAAAGCCGAGGAGCTCAGTAAAGAAAAAAAGAAAGCTGATTCTGAAGCTCGAGATGAAAGAAAAAGATTGATGAGTAAGTTGTCTCAACCTTTGATGAAGAGATTTAAAGATGCAAGAAATCGTTCAAATGCTTCGTTTGGACATCTGAGTAGAGATAGTCAGAGACAGAGTATTGATTCAAAAGCTCAAGCTCCAATTGAATCAAGTGTTGGTAGTGTTAAAAGCAACAAGCCTGAGTGTAGACAGTGTGGAAGACGACATGTGGGAGAATGTTGGGGCAAGTACAATAATCGAACTTGCTATAAGTGTGGATCACGAGATCACTTCATTCGAGATTGCCCAAAGTTAGCTGAGGAAGAAAATGATCAGAATGTGAGACCGAGTAATGTGACGGCTAGAGGCAGACCAACCAGAAATACCAGAAATGTGAGTGGAAGTCAGAGAGGAACGAAGGAAACAGCTGTGAGATCCGAGGCGAGAGCACCTGCCCGAGCCTATGCTATACGCGCATAGAGGAGGCGTCGTCTCCAAACACCATTACTGGTACTTTTACTATATTTGATACTGATGTGATTGCATTGATAGATCTAGGATCTACTCATTCTTATGTGTGCGTGAATCTAGTATCAAGTAAGACTCTACCTGTTGAGTCTACTGAATTTGTGATTAGAGTATCAAACCCCTTAGGTAAGTATGTCTTGGTAGATAAAGTATGCAAGAACTGTCCATTGATGTTTTGAGATGTTTGTTTTCCGGCTAATTTGATGTTACTACCATTCAATGAATTTAATATAATTCTGGGTATGGATTGGCTCACTTTGCATAATTCCATTGTGAATTGTAAACGAAAGAGTATTGAATTGAGAAGTCAGAATGGTGAGATAGTTTGAATTGAATCTAGTGATATGAAAGGATTACCAGCTATTGTATCTGCGATGAAAGCTTTGAACTATGTGAGAAAGGGTTGTAAAGCTTATTTGGCATATGTGATTGATACAAAAGTGACAGAAAAGAAAGTTGAAGCTGTACCTGTGGTTAGTGAGTTTCTAGATGTGTTTCCTAAAGAATTACCGAGATTACCTCCAATTCGGGAAGTTGAATTCGGTATTGAATTAGTGCCAGGGACAACTCCTATTTCAATAGCTCCGTATAGAATGGCACCGACAGAATTGAAAGAGTTGAAGTCTCAGTTGCAAGAGTTGACCGATAGAGGATTTGCACGACCGAGTTTCTCGCCCTGGGGTGCTCCTATGTTGTTTGTGAAAAAGAAAGACGGCACTATGAGGATGTGTATCTACTATAGACAATTGAACAAAGTGACGATAAAGAACAAATATCTGTTGCCTCGCATTGATGATTTGTTCGATCAACTGAAAGGAACTACAGTGTTTTCGAAAATAGATGTAACATCCCGATTCAGGGCCTAGTCGGAATAGTGGTGCGAGACCACAAACTCGAGTCAGTAAAATTGAGTTCTTAAGGTTTGTGACATGTTTGCATCATAGTACTAAAGTTCCATGTAGAAATTTTGTGAAATTGACATGGAATGATCAAGAAGGACTAAATTGCAAAAGTTGCAAAATATGAGTTTCTAGAAGCTTTTTGTATGAAATAGCTTTAGAATATTAATTAGAAGTCCTTAAATAGCAATTTTCCCAAATTATAAGTTTTGGACAAAAATGGACATGAGTTAGTAAAAGAGAAATTTTTAAAGAGAAGGGCATTTTCGTCATTTGTCTAATAAATGATTAAAATAGGAAAAAGATGATAAAAATTTCATTCATCTTCTTTCTTGGTGCCGAAAATTTGAAGAACCCCATAGCTAGGGTTTGTTCATCTTTCAAGCTTGCTAGTAAGTTCATCTTAGCCCCGTTTTTAATATTCTTCGTGTTTTTAAAGTTCTCGTATTATGAATTAGCTATTTTTAGCTATAAAATGAGCTAAGATGCATGTTCAAAAATCTACCCAAGAGTGACATGCTTGTAAAATGATATCTCATGGAAGTTTATGAGAGTTTGATGTTAGATAAACATCTTTTTCTAAGTGAATTTCATGAAAAATGCTAGTAAGGACTAGTTTGTAAAAGTTATGGAATTGGTCATACCTATTAGAAATAATGGGAATTGATGATTGCTATAGTAGAGAAAATGAATCAGTTAAGCATGAAGTTTAAGAAAGTTGAGTGAGATTCATTTTACGAGCCTTGGGGCGAAAGTGCAAATATGAGAAAGTATAGGGGTAAAATAGTAATTTTACCAAAGTATGAGTTAAGAGTCAATTTAGTCAATGTGAGTATTAAATGATCTATTTATGATTATAGATCAAGAAAAATGAAACCCGGATCGAAACCGAGGCAAGAACAAAGTCGAGGACTAAATTGCACACCTACATACATTTTGTATATCGAGGTAAGTTTGTATGATTTCTAAGCTTTATGATTAATATCATTGAATTGCTTAGTATAATGTACAATATTATCATGAAAATGTTTAATTTTATATTAAACAAAGTAATCAATGAGATCAAGCATGAGAAAGCCCCGATTGAAGATGAATAGCTTAGGATACTCGATCTATCACATGAAATGAGAAAGTCCGTATAAGTCCAAGCCGAGGCATGGCATCGGCAATCAGACAAGTTATCATGTAAGACCAAGACAAGTCTTGGCATTGAAGAGTTATTATGAGATGAAGACCCATATAAGCCCAAGCCAAGGCATGGCATTGGTGAGTCTTTAAGCAAAGATGTCATGTAAGTCCAAGACAAGTCTTGGCATTGAAAAGCTATCAAGAGATAGAGATCCCATGTAAGTCCAAGCTAAGGCATGGCATTGGTGAGTAACAAGGAATATTTCATGTAAGTCCAAGCCAAGGCTCGGCATTGACCAGTTCATGAGTAAAGGTACCAAGTAAGACCATGTCAAGACATGGCAATGGTAAGTTCCCAAGGGAACTCACGAGAAAGACTTCGTATAAGCCCATGTCAAGACATGGCCTCGAAACCAAGATGAGAGATTCCATGTAAGACCGTATCTAGGATATGGCTTTAGCATCGAGCGTGTGAGATGAGATTCAGTATCCTCGATTATTCATAGAAATTCATTGGGCAAACAAGTAAAGTTTAAATGAGATAACAAGAAAGTAAGTAAGCAGAGTTATCATCAAGTTGAGAATGAGTATTATTCATGTTATGAATGATAAGTTAGAGATTATGATTATTATGCTAAAGTATGCTGATCAATGTGATCAAGTGATACAGGTACCTTGTTTACCTCACAAGTATGAGACTAGTAAGTAAGCTTTATAGCTAAAATTTATGATACCATTGTTTATGTCAAAAGGTTTATTTTAAGCAAGTATGTTGCTATGAGCATTATGCAAACTTACTAAGCTAAATGCTTCCGTCTTTTATTCTTTCTTTCTATGTAGTCCTGCCAAGCTAACTTGTGGATCATTGAAGTCGGAGCTCGAAGCACACTATCAATCCTTATTTTGGTATAGCCAAGTTGAAATTATATTAACTATGGCATGTATAGGAAACATTTATTTTGAGTATATGTCTTAGAAAGGGCAAAAGTATGGGCTATCAAGTTTATTATTCTTTGTAAATGGCTAAGTGATTGGCCAAGATTGACTAAGTATGTATGTTATTGATATCAATGAAGCATGTTGTATTGTTCATGAAAGATGTAATACTTGAGTTCTTGAATTGAGCTTGAGTTTGGTCTTGATTTGGGGTGGCAATTGGCTTGGTAAATAGCCTCTAAGTGCCCACACGGATGGACACACGGGCGTGTGTCTAGGCCGTGTGCTCCCTGCACCATTGTATATTAAGTCAGAATAGACCACGGACTAGTCACACGGGTGTGTGCCTTGGCCGTGGGGCATTTGGCAGAATGCTGGGGTTTTAGGCACGGTTTGGGACCACGGGCATGTCCAGCCCGTGTGTATTTTGCCAGTATCCACCACGGGTGAAAGACACGGGCATGTTTTAGGGGTGCACGGGCGTGTCCCATACAACATGGGCGTGTAACCCCTGCTCTAAAGAAAAGTTTCTGAATAAGTTTCGAAAGTCTTTAGATAAGTGTTTAAGGCCTCGTAGGCTCATGAAAGGTATGAATAGACTGAGAAAGAGAAGTTTTTAATTCGGAACAAAATTTTATAGCCCGTAAGTACATGTTTAAGTGAGTTCAAGCATGGTAATGTCTCGTATCTAGTCTTGGTCTCGGACTCGGGTATGGGGTGTTACATTTAGTGGTATCAGAGCTATGATTTAGTCGGTTCTAGGACTAACGTAGCATGATCACGAGTCTAGCCATACATGCCATACGTAAGAATGTTTTTATAATGATAGTGTGACGACTCCTGATGACTTAAATTATGTTTATACATTTAATAAATGGATCCCGATAGAGCTGTGGCGGATGACATAGAAAATAACGCGCGGCTCCATTGAAGGGACAAAGGCCGAACGAGCATGAGAATAGACCCACTACGGTGAGTCAAGAAGGAGGAGAAGAGGCTAGAGAAGCCTTCCTCCATATGATGAATACTTGGTATACGGAGTTCGTTCGTATGAACCCGAATGCACAACCCCCTCCACCTCCACCTATTCCTCAACCTATCCCAGTAGCCCCTCAAGTAGTAGAGGTGGTAAGAGGAGAGAAGCCTCCAGTCGATAGAATCAGGAAACATGGGTCAGAGGAATTCTGGGCTAGAAAAGATGATGATCCGGAAAAGGCTGAGTTCTGGATAAAAAATACTTTTAGGGTATTTAATGAGTTGTCATGCACACCTGAGGAATGCATGAAGTGTGTAGTCTCTCTTTTAAGAGATTCTGCTTACCAATGGTGGAACACCCTTGTGTCGATGGTACCAAGGGAAAGGATCACATGGGAATTTTTCCAAGAAGAGTTCAAGAAAAAGTATATCAGTCAAAGGTTTGTGGACCAGAAAAGAAAGGAATTCCTAAAACTGAAGCAAGGCAAAATGTCTGTGACTGATTACGAGTGCGAGTTTGTGTGACTCAGTAAATACACTCGAGAGTGTGTATCCACCGAGGCCATCATGAGCAAGAGATTTGAAGATGGGCTAAATGATGACATCAAATTGTTTGTTGCTGTTCTAAAACTGAAGGAATTCGTTGTGCTAGTAGAGAGGGCTTGTAAAGCCGAAGAACTAGTAAAGGAGAAGAGAAAGTCTGAAATGGAGTCTCGTGACTCTAAAAAGAGACAGTGGAATAAGTCTTTCCAATCCTCATCCAAGAAGTCAAGAGATTTCTCTACCCGATCGGGTACATCCACTGGGTTTTCAAGGAAGGATAAGAGTAAGCAGTATTCGGGAAGTAAGGCACAGACGACCTTAGTTGCTAGTGTGGGGAACATCCGATCGAATATACCCGAATGTCCACAGTGTGGCAGACGTCATCTTGGAGAATACCGAGCGCATGAAAATGCAAGTTTTAGATGTGGTTCTCAAGACCACTATATAAAAGATTGTCCAGAGACAACAAAAGAAGAAAGAACTCAGAACCCGAGATCCGGGGATTTGGTCAGAGGAAGACCGCAAAGGAACCCAGGAAGTGGGGCAAGTGGGAGAGGTAACCCTAGAGAGTAGGCTGTGAGACCCGAGGGTAGAGCGCCTGCGAGAACTTATGCCATTCGCGCTCGGGAAGAGGCATCTTCCCATGATGTTATTACGGGTACCTTTTCTCTTCATGATATCAAAGTTATTGCTTTAATAGACCCCGGATCCACACACTCTTACATTTGTATGAAACTAGTATCCAGTATGAATATGCCTATAGATTCTATAGAATTTACGATTAAGGTATCTAATCCTTTAGGCAAGAGTGTGTTAGTTAGTAAAGTATGTAAATATTGTCCATTAATGATTAGAGGTCATTACTTTAAAGCAAATCTTATGTTGCTACCATTTGATGAGTTTGACATCATTCTTGATATGGACTAGTTGACCACTCATGGTGTAATAGTTAATTGTGGGAAGAAATATATTGAGATGAGATGTGAGAATAGGGATACTCTCCATATAGAATCAGATGAGCAAAGTAAATCTCCGGCAATGATTTTTCACATGACGGCACAGAGATACGTAAGAAAGGGGTATGAGGCATATTTGGCCTTTGTGATGAATAATAAAGAAACGAGTTAAAGATTGAGTCGGTACCAATAGTATGAGAGTGCGTGGATGTTTTTCCGAAGAATTACCGGGACTACCACCGCTTAGAAGTTGAGTTCAACATTGAGCTAGCTCACAGCATGCTGTACCAATATCTATTACTCCTTACAGAATGGCTCCAACAGAGTTGAGAGAGTTGAAGTCACAGATTGTAAGAGTTGATGATAATAAAGGTTTGCGAGATCAAGTTGTTCTCCATGGGGTGCTCCTGGTATTATTTGTGAAAAGAAAGATGGCACCATGAGATTGTGCATAGATTACCGTCAACTTAATAAAGTGACAAGAAAGAACAAGTACCCATTGCCAAGGATCGATGATTTGTTCGATCAATTGAAGAGGAGCCACCGTGTTCTCTAAGATAGACTTGAGATCGAGGGTACTACCACCGTGAGAGTAAAGGAATCGGATGTGTCTAAGACGACTTTTCGAACAAGGTATGGGCATTATGAATTTTTAGTCATGCCCTTTGGTTTGACCAATGCTCCTGCGGTATTCATGGACTTAATGAACCACATTTTTAGACCATACCTCGACAAGTTTGTAGTCGTTTTCATTGACGACATACTGATTTATTCCCGAGACAAGAATGAGCATGCTGAGCACCTACGGACAGTTTACAGACTCTTCGAGGAAATCAATTATATGCCAAATTCAGTAAAAGTGAATTTTGGCTCAAGGAAGTAGGATTTCTAGGAAATATTGTCTCGGGAGAAGGAGTTCGAGTAGACCCCAGTAAGATTTTGGCTATTATGGACTGGAAGCCACCGAAGAATATCTCTGAGATTAGAAGTTTTCTAGGCCTAGCCAGCTATTATAGACGATTTGTCAAGGGATTTTCTATGATTGCAACCCCGATGACTAAATGGTTACAGAAAAGTGTGAAGTTTGAGTGGACAGAAAAATGCCAACAAAGTTTCGAGAAACTGAAAGCGATGTTGACAAGCTCCGGTTCGTACAACTGAGAGACAGGGGAAAGAATTTGTGATTTACAAATGATGCATCCTTGAATGGATTAGGTCATGTGTACTTATGCAAGAAGGCAAAGTGATTGCTTACGCCTCAAGACAGTTGAAGCCACATGAGAAGAATTGTCCGACCCACGATCTAGAGTTGGCTGCCATAGTCTTCGCATTGAAGATATGGAGACACCACCTATATGGTGAGAGATGTCGGATCTTCACCGATCACAAAAGTTTGAAGTATTTGATGACGCAGAAAGAGTTGAACTTAAGGCAGCGGAGATGGTTAGAGTTGATAAAAGACTATGAATTGGTCATTGACTACCATCCCGGGAAAGCGAATGTGGTCGCCAACGCTTTGAGCAGAAAGTCCCTATTTGCATTAAGGGCAATGAATTCACGGATTACTTTATCCGACGATGGTTTTATTCTAGCTGAGTTGAGAGCTAGACCAACTTTCCTTCAAGAGATCATTGAAGCTCAAAAAGAAGATAGTGGATTGCAAGTCAAGAGAGCTCAGTGCGAGACAGATGTTGAGTCTGATTTTTGGATTAGTCCCAATGGAAGTCTGATGTTTAAAGATAGAGTTTGTGTACCGAGAAAGGAAGAGCTTATTCAGGGAATTTTGCGTGAGGCCCATAACGGATGTTTGTCTGTACATCCGGGTGGTACCAAGATGTATAAAGATTTGAAGCAACAGTATTGGTGGCCGAGAATGAAGAAAGATATTTCAGAGTTTGTTTCCAAATGCTTGATTTGTCAGCAAGTAAAGGCTGAACATCAAGTACCTTCGGGTTTGCTTCAACCCATTTTGGTTCCGGAGTGGAAATGGGACCGTATTACTATGGATTTTGTAACGGGTCTACCATTATCTCTGAGCAAGAAAGATACTGTATGGGTTATAGTTGATAGATTCACGAAAGTCACTCATTTTATACTGCATTTGTTGATTTCTCACTAGACAAGTTGGCAAACTTGTACATTTCAGAAATAGTAAGGCTTCACGGTGTTCCGTTGACAATCATCTCAGATAGAGATCCGAGGTTTACATCTAGATTTTGGAAGAAGTTACAAGAGGCCTTGGGTACAAAGTTGAACTTTAGTACCGCTTTTCATCCTCAAAGTGACGGTCAGTCAGAGAGGTTAATTCAAGTACTCGAGGATATGCTCAGATGTAGTATTCTTGAATTCTGAGGCAGTTGGGAAAAGTTTCTCCCATTGGTAGAGTTTGCCTACAATAATAGTTTTCAGTCGAGTTTAAAGATGGCGCCCTATGAGGCTCTATATGGGCTAAAGTGCAGAACGCCTTTATTTTGGACTGAACTCAAGGAAAACCAAATTCATGGGGTTGATTTGGTTAGAGAAGTCGAAGAGAAAGTGAAAGTGATACGAGAATGTTTAAAAGCTGCATCAGACAGACAGAAGTCCTATTCGGACTTAAAGAGAAAAGAGATAGAGTATCAAGTCGGAGATAAAGTTTTCTTGAAAGTGTCACCATGGAGAAAAGTTCTCAGATTTGGCTGGAAAGGCAAGTTGAGTCCACGATTTATTGGACCGTGTGAGATTACCGAGAAAGTTAGACCGGTAGCTTACAGATTGGCTCTGCCATCAGAGTTAGAAAAGATACATGATGTGTTTCACGTGTCAATGTTGAGATGCTACCGATCAGATCCTTCACATGTAATTACCCCGTCAGAGATAGAGATTCATCTCGACATGACTTATGGTGAAGAACCAGTTAAGATTTTAGCTCGGGAAGTCAAGCAGCTAAGGAATAAAAGTATTGCCCTGGTAAAAGTATTGTGGCAAAGACTTGGAATAGAAGAAGCTACGTGGGAACCAGAAGAGAGCATGAGAAACCAGTTGTAACACCCTGGTTTAGGGGCTATGCAATTTGAGTTTAACCCAGGTGTTGGAAGATTTTTGGGTGTGCTTTGGTGTATTTAGAGGTTTTAAGAATGATTGGATGAACGGGGAGTACCTTGGAAAATTTTAGATTTTTAGTGTAAAAAGAGGAAATAGGGCAAGAAGGCCTTAAAATAAATTGGTGGAATTTAGGACACAAGAAACAGTTGGGTGGAGTGGCATGGAGCGTTGCTTGGAGCTTTGAAAGGGGCGCCTAAGGGAGCAGGGGTTTGAGTCTGCTAAGGCAGCAATTTTTGTTTTATTTTTGCGTCGACCAAAGGATTTGAGCTAAGTAGGCCTTAAAAATTAATGGCAGGTTGGTGGACATGAAAGTCCAGATTGGCAAAGTGGCTCTCATGCGCCACTTAGGCGCTGAAGGGAAGAAAGGGCGCTGTTCGAGTGGGGCAGCAGACATTTTTGGCGTTTTATTTTGCTATGTGATGGGTGAAGTAGGAAGGGGTTAAAAATAAATGTTGGGGCTTTGTAACATGAAAAGCAGGTTGGTCGGATGGCTCAGGCGCTACTTGGTCGCTGATTTCCCCCGTGTCCCGTGTTCGAACCTTGGAGGCTGCAGGTGGGGTTTTCCTTCTTTTTGTCTCTTGATTGGCGTGAAGGTGGGCGGCACAAGTGGAGAGTTTTTCTCTCTTTAAATTCTTTTTATTAAAGGATAATATGAGCTTTTCTTTTAATTAGATTTTTAGATAATAAGAGATAAAGAGGATATTATTTTGATTATTAAGATTATTAGTTTGTTTTAATTCAAATGGGTGGCTTGGAGTAATTGGGGAGGTTGATTAGAATTTGAACTCCTTGTTGGAAGGAGTGGACGGCAAGCTTGAAGGGGGTGCCGAATGCCTATAAAAGCATCATTGACCCCCTTGCTTTTCCTTGTGTCATTTTTGCTAAGTCATAGAATTTCCTATTTAGTGGGCAGCCTTCTTCATGAATTTCTTTTGATCCCTTTGCCGAATTCTTCTACTCCCCCTTTTTATTCCTTTATTTTCCTTACGACCAACCCCAAGTCTATATCTTCTCCTTGTATAGCCGAATATTTCACCCCTAATAGGAAGCCATAGCCGAACCTTTCAGCCTTGCGTCCTCTCTGCTAAGTCGCGAATCCTTAAGCCAAGTGATCCTTCTCCAGTGGCTGAATCTAGGAGGGTGACTTCGGGAAGTTTATCGATAAGGCGTGAGGGAGCACTTGGGGGCTGTTTGAATTCGACTACTCATCAAGGTAAGGTGGTGGTAAGTATTCGGCCAAGGGGGGCTATACTCATATATTTTTAGTAGTAGCCAATTCTAATAAGTTGTGTAGCGAGGATTACGACAGTTCAAGGGCAAGTGCGATTTTTGGATTTCGATAAGTAAAGTTTAGGGCTAGTCGATTGATAAACAAACCTTCTGGATTTAAGATCTTTCGGTAAGGATGTTAAGTTATGGTTCTTTTTCATTTAAGATCTCGTACTTGTCAATTAACGAAGTATTACGATTAAGCGTTTTGATGGAGGCTAATACCGAGTCAAGGAGGGCAAGGGAAAGTTCCTATCCCGAAGTTTAAGAAAAGAGCTTTGTCTCGGCGGTTCGGGATTGGCCACGTGGTGTGGGCGACAATGAAAGCTATAGGCGGATAGCCGTAGTCTCGCTTAGCGATAGCGTCGAGGATCGAGTCTAGAACTCCAAGTAATAAGGTGTGTAGTTAGCCATTGTTTCCGTGTTTTGTGTGATATCTGCTTATGTTATATGCCTACTAATAAGTGCAGTGGTAAAAGTGTGATAGATACCCTAAAAGGGGTATGACGATGATCAGGTAAGTAGCACATTGTAAATATTGTTGTCATTTATTTAAATATGAGTGTATGCCTATATTTGTGAATGACATGCACATGCATCATATTGTCGTTATATCATGTTACATGTGCATGGGTGGGTTATGAAAGAAGGACCGGGTGTACTTCGAGTACGTGGTTGATGTCAGCTTTGTGCTACATCGTGGATTGGCGCTGACTGAGGTCGCGTTGTGGATCTTTGCGATTTAGTTCGCGTTGTTACCTTGATTGATATCGGCTCTATGCCATATCGTGGCTTGATGGATTGCTGTGTGCTCCATCGTGGTTTGATGTTAGCTATACGCTACATCGTGGATGGCATTGGTTGCCTTTTTGGAGGGAAAAGGAGAGGGTGACTCGATAGTCCCCTGGTGTGTGGTAAATTTGGATAAGGGGTGTGTAGCGGATGGACCTTAGGATTGGGTTAGGTTTCATGTTGCATTGTTCCATTGTGAAATAATATGGAAATGGGCCATGCCCAATATGACATGTGGAAAGGTATGTTTTGAGAACATACGTGGAAATGGGCCAAGCCCAGATCGATGGATTGATGAGAAAAGGGCCTAGCCCGGTGCTTGAATATGATTTGATTGTGGGCCAAGCCCAGTTGTGGTAATGTTTAAATGATTATATTTACATGCTGCATTTTATAATTGGGTTTATTTGTGGCTAACATGTGGGTGGATATCGGTGGTTTAATTACACACTGAATGCATGTGACTCACCCAACTTTTTAAACATCGCAGTGAGTCGTGATTAATGGACCGGGTTGGAGTAGATACAAAGGTGGCCATGCGAGGAATTTTTCATGCAGTAGATGTTTTACTTGTTTAGTTAATTAATAATGATTTTTATATTATCCGTATTTTGGGAATTTATTTGATGTAATAAGGGCCACTTTTGATTTAAAGTACTCTATTTATGGTTGTTGAAGTTTATGTTTACTTAGAAGTATTGTTACAAATGATTTATATTATAATAACTTATAATAAAGTTTTAATTCAGATATTTTATATCAAGCTTATATTATTTAATAGATTTTAATTGGACATGGTTTCCAAAAGATCACAGATTCTAAAGTTTTATTTTAAGTCAAAACAAATTTTCAACCGTTTTTCCGTAGTGACATACCAGATCCGGTCAGGGCTTGTGGGCCGGGTTTGGGGTGTTACAGTTTGGTATCAGAGCCGGTTCAAAACTCGGCTTTGAGGGTTTTGGGTTCAAAAATGTTTTCAAAAATGGGCTTTTCAAAATATGGGCTTTTATTTCAGGTTATTCTGGCATGGCACCTGTACCTCCAACCCGAAGTCCACCAGGTAAGTACTTCGGACTTTTGAAGTGATTTGTTATATGTGAATTGTTATGGGCTTAGTTGGGCTCGTAGATTAGAATATTAGGGCTATTGAACCCTAGGATTAGTTTACTCAAACATTGAACACATAAGACTTAAGGACCATTAAACGAACCTGTGATTAAGTCGCCGAGTTAAGGTGTGGCAACCATTGTGCGCATGTCTAGGAGTGGATCCTAAGAGCACAGTACTTAAGCGATCCTCGTGACTCACCTCCTCTTCGCTTTGAATCCTACAGTGCGTAGCTACGGTTCACCTTAACCAAGAGGACTTGTTCATAGGCTAAACCAATTATTAAAACCCGAAAGGGACTAAGCGAGTGCCGCTTTATAAAATTCCTAGTTTTAAAACCCTTAGTTTTAAAATTTCCAAAATTTACCCCTTTGGTTTGTAAACTCTAAATCTGATTTTGAAAGATGTTTTCTTGATTTACAAAATTACCAAAAATACCCACAGTAGGAAAATGACGAAAATACCCACAGGGTAAAAAGGCGAAAATGTCCGGATAGTGAATGTGGGTGGTAGATACCACCGAATGTGCCTCTACTTGAGGAAGGAATGTGGCTTCATTGGGAAATGAAGGTGTCGCTAGTGATGAATGTGTTCTTGTTGATGAATGGATGTGTCCTTATGGATGAATGTGATATTCAAATAGAATAGGAACTTGAACTGAAAATTTGTGTGATCGAAAGAACTACCTCTAGAAATTCTTTTCATAAAATTGTTCGCGGTTAATAAGTGGAACAAAAGTCTGATGCATAAAACTTTTTAATCAGATTAAATCGCGACGATAGAGATGAGTTCTAGGGGACGCGGTAGAGGTAGAATGGCGACATCGGAATCGGTAGAGTCCGGCCATGGGTCGAGAAAGTGAAGTGCCGCCACCAAAGGTGGGCGCGGAGGAACAAGATCGAGATAGGTGAAGATGACGCAGCGATGCTCGCGGGCCATGTTACGAGTGCTAGAACGAGTAGCGAGGAGCTAGTAGGGGAAATGGAACTCGGAAGTCAGTATCGGAAAGGCTTAGATTGAACGGAGCTAAGATCTTTAGAGGGGTATCTGGAGTAGCTCCGAACGTAGCGGAGTATTGGCTAGAAGCAGTCGAAAGAATCATGGACGATTTGGACGGTACCAACGAAGAAAAGCTGAAAGGTGTTGTTTCATTACTTCGCGACGAAGCTTATCGTTGGTGGCTCATCATCAAACAAGGTGTACCGCGGGATCGATTGGATTGGGATTACTTTAAGGCTAAGTTTGAAGGGAAGTACGTAGGAGCCGCTTATTTGGACTCGCAGCGAAAGCGTTTCTAAATCTAGTACAAGGGAATAAGTCGGTAGCGGAATATGAAGCGGAATTTGTGCGACTAAGTCGATCGCCAAGGGAATCGTGGCTACCGACTATGAAAGGAGTGTTCGATTCGAAGATGGGCTACGAGATGAGTTGCGGGAGTTGATCGCTCCGCAGAGAGAAAGGACTTCGCCATTCGGTGGAGAAAGCTCGGATCGCTGAAGAGGTTAAGAAGACTATAAGAGAAAATCGAGAGAAGAATAGGAGCGAGAATAAGAGAAGTTTTAGACCGTCAGTCACGTCGGTTGGTAATGTTCGAAAAGACCAAGGATCGAGAATCCTGTCGTGCACTTACCACGGTGATCGAAATCATTCATGTGTTGAGTGTGGGAGAGCTCATTTAGGAGAATGTTGGGGAAATAGTAAAGAATGCTTTCGGTGCGGATCTAGGGCACATCCGTTAAGAATTGTCCTCAAGCAACGAGAGGTCGTGGTTCAAGCCATGGAAGGAATGGTTCCAATCAGTCGACCAAGGATGTGATATCGGGTAAGCTCCTTTGCTTTGGTACATGCTTTAATTGCTTTGCTTGCTTGTGAGTTAGCCCTTTTACTCATGTTGCTAAGAGAGGTGTTTTGAATTTTGAGTGGGAACTTAGAGGCTATGTTTGGGAAGTATGATAGCCTTAGTAAGATCAGTGCACAACATAAAGCGTAAGGTGGTAAGATAGGTTGTACAGATGTTCGTTAGCCAAGTAATTTCGAGGACGAAATTATTTTTAAGGAGGGTAGAATTGTAACACCCTGGTTTAGGGGCTATGCAATTTGAGTTTAACCTAGGTGTTGGAAGATTTTTGGGTGTGCTTTGGTGTATTTAGAGGTTTTAAGAATGATTGGATGAACAGGGAGTACCTTGGAAAATTTTAGATTTTTAGTGTAAAAGGGGAAATAGGGCAAGAAGGCCTTAAAATAAATTGGTGGAATTTAGGACACAAGAAAGCAGTTGGGTGGAGTGGCATGGAGGCGCCGCTTGAGCTTTGAAAGGGGGCGCCTAAGGGAGCAGGGTTGAGAGCTGCTAAGGCAGCAATTTTTGTTTTATTTTTGCGTCGACCAAAGGATCGGGCTAAGTAGGCCTTAAAAATTAATGGCTGTGTTGGTGGACATGAAAGTCCAGTTGGCAAAGTGGCTCTCATGCGCCACTTAGGCTTAGGCGAAGGAAGAAAGGGCGCTGGTTCGAGTGGGGCAGCGGCATTTTTGGCGTTTTTAATTTGCTATGTGATGGGCTGAAGTAGGAAGGGGTTAAAAATAAATGTTGGGGCTTTGTAACATGAAAAGCAGGTTGGCCGGATGGCCTGGGCGCTACTTGGCTGCTGATTTCCCCCCCAGGTCCTGTGTTCGAACCTTGGAGGCTGCAGGTGGGGTTTTTCCTTCTTTTTGCTGCTGATTGGCGTGAAGGTGGACGGCACAAGTGGAGAGTTTTTCTCTCTTTAAATTCTTTTTATTAAAGGATAATATGAGCTTTTCTTTTAATTAGATTTTTTTTTTAGATAATAAGAGATAAAGAGGGATATTATTTTCATTATTAAGATTATTAGTTTGTTTTAATTCAAATGGGTGGCTTGGAGTAATTGGGGAGGTTGATTAGAATTTGAACTCCTTGTTGGAAGGAGTGGACGGCAAGCTTGAAGGGGGGGTGCCGAATGCCTATAAAAGCATCAGTTGACCCCTTACTTTTCCTTGTGTCATTTTTGCTAAGTCAGCCGAATTTCCTATTTAGTGGGCACCTTCTTCATGAATTTCTTTTGATCCCTTTGCCGAATTCTTCTACTCCCCTTTTTATTCCTTTATTTTCCTTACGACCAACCCCAAGTCTATATCTTCTCCTTGTATAGCCGAATATTTCACCCCTAATAGGAAGCCATAGCCGAACCTTTCAGCCTTGCGTCCTTTTTCTCGCTAAGTCGCGAATCCTTAAGCCAAGTGATCCTTCTCCAAAGGGCCGAATCTAGGAGGGTGACTTGGGAAGTTTATCGATAAGGCGTGAGGGAGCACTTGGGGTATTTTTGAATTGGTCTCTACTCATCAAGGTAAGGTGGTGGTAAGTATTCGGCCAAGGGGGGCTATACTCATATATTTTTAGTAGTAGCCAATTCTAATAAGTTGTGTAGCAGGGATTACGACAGTTCAAGGGCAAGTGCAGTTTTTCGGGATTTCGATAAGTAAAGTTTAGGGGCTAGTCGACAGAAGTAAACAAACCTTCGGGATTTAAGATCTTTCGGTAAGGATGTTAAGTTATGGTTCTTTTTCATTTAAGATCTCGTACTTGTCAATTAACGAAGTATTCTGATTAAGCGTTTTGATGGAGGCCAATACCAGTCAAGGAGGGCAAGGGAAAGTCCCTATCCCGAAGTTTAAGAAAAGAGTTGTCTCAGCGGTTCGGGATTGGCCACCAGGGTGTGGGCCAGCAACAGAAAGCTATAGGCAGATAGCCGTAGTCTCACTTAGCGATATAGTCGAGGATCGAGAGTCTAGAACTCCAATTAATAAGGTGTGTAGTTAGCCATTGTTTCCGGGTTTTGTGTGATATCTGCTTATGTTATATGCTTACTAATAAGTGCAGTGGTAAAAGTGTGATAGATACCCTAAAAGGGGTATGACGATGATCAGGTAAGTAGCACATTGTAAATATTGTTGTCATTTATTTAAATATGAGTGTATGCCTATATTTGTGAATGACATGCACATGCATCATATTGTCGTTATATCATGTTACATGTGCATGGGTGGGTTATGAAAGAAGGACCGGGTGTACTTGAGTGCGTGGTTGATGTCGACTTTGTGCTACATCGTGGATTGGCGCCGATCGAGGTCGCGTTGTGGATCTTTGCGATTTAGTTTGCATGGTTACCTTGATTGATATCGGCTCTATGCCATATCGTGGCTTGATGGATTGCTTTGTGTGCTCCATCGTGGTTTGATGTTAGCTATACGCTACATCGTGGATGGCATTGGTTGCCTTTTGGAGGAAAAAGAGAGGGTGACTCGATAGTCCCCTGTGTGTGGTAAATTTGGATAAGGGGTGTGTAGCGGATGGACCTTAGGATTGGGTTAGGTTTCATGTTGCATTGTTCCGTTGTGAAATAATATGGAAATGGGCCATGCCCAATATGACATGTGGAAAGGTATGTTTGAGAACATATGTGGAAATGGGCCAAGCCCAATCGATGGATTGATGAGAAAAGGGCCTAGCCCAAAGTGCTTGAATATGATTTGATTGTGGGCCAAGCCCAGTGATCGATGGATTGATGAGAAAAGGGCCTAGCCGGTGCTTGAATATGATTTGATTGTGGGCCAAGCCCAGTTGTGGTAATGTTTAAATGATTATATTTACATGCTTTGTATTTTATAATTGGGTTGATTTGTGGCTAACATGTGGGTGGATATCGGTGGTTTAATTACACATCGAAGTGCGTGTGACTCACCCAACTTTTTAAACATCGCAGGTGAGTCGTGATTAATGGACCGGGTTGGAGTAGATACAAAGGTGGCCATGCAGAAGCAGATTTTCATGCAGAAGTAGATGTTTTACTTGTTTAGTTAATTAATAATGATTTTTATATTATCCGTATTTTGGGAATTTATTTGATGTAATAAGGGCCACTTTTGATTTAAAGTACTCTATTTATGGTTGTTGAAGTTTATGTTTACTTAGAAGTATTGTTACAAATGATTTATATTATAATAACTTATAATAAAGTTTTAATTCGGATATTTTATATCAAGCTTATATTATTTAATAGATTTTAATTGGACATGGTTTCCAAAAGATCACAGATTCTAAAGTTTTATTTTAAGTCAAAACAAATTTTCAACCGTTTTTCCGTAGTGACATACCGTGATCCTGGTCGGGGCTTGTGGGCGAGTTTGGGGTGTTACACCAAGATCTAAACTCATTTTGTTGTGGTAAGATTTTCGAGGACGAAAATTCCTAAGAGGGGGAGAATTGTAACATCCCGATTCAGGGCCTAGTCGGAATAGTGGTGTGAGACCACAAACTCGAGTCAGTAAAATTGAGTTCTTAAGGTTTATGGCATGTTTGCATCATAGTACTAAAGTTCCTTGTAGAAATTTTGTGAAATTGACATGGAATGATCAAGAAGGACTAAATTGCAAAAGTTGCAAAATATGAGTTTCTAGAAGCTTTTTGTATGAAATAGCTTTAGAATATTAATTAGAAGTCCTTAAATAGCAATTTTCCCAAATTATAAGTTTTTGACAAAAATGGACATGAGTTAGTAAAAGGGAAATTTTTAAAGAGAAGGGCATTTTGGTCATTTGTCTAATAAATGATTAAAATAGGAAAAAGATGATAAAAATTCCATTCATCTTCTTCCTTGGTGCCGAAAATTTGAAGAACCCTATAGCTAGGGTTTGTTCATCTTTCAAGCTTGCTAGTAAGTTCATCTTAGCCCCGTTTTTAATATTTTTCGTGTTTTTGAAGTTCTCGTACTATGAATTAGCTATTTTTAGCTATAAAATGAGCTAAGATGCATATTCGAAAATCTACCCAAGAGTGACATGCTTGTAAAATGATATTTTATGGAAGTTTATGAGAGTTTGATGTTAGATAAACATCTTTTTCTAAGTGAATTTCATGAAAAATGCTAGTAAGGACTAGTTTGTAAAAGTTATGGAATTGGTCATACCTATTAGAAATAATGGGAATTGATGATTGCTATAGTAGAGAAAATAAATCAGCTAAGCATGAAGTTTAAGAAAGTTGAGTGAGATTCATTTTACGAGCCTTGGGGTGAAAGTGCAAATATGAGAAAGTATAGGGGTAAAATAGTAATTTTACCAAAGTATGAGTTAAGAGTAAATTTAGTCAATGTAAGTATTAAATGATCTATTTATGATTATATATCAAGAAAAACGAAGCCCGGATCGAAACCGAGGCAAGAACAAAGTCGATGACTAAATTGCATACCTACATACATTTTGTATATTGAGGTAAGTTTGTATGATTTCTAAGCTTTATGATTAATATCATTGAATTGCTTAGTATAATGTACAATATTATCATGAAAATGTTTAATGTTATATTAAACAAAGTAATCAATGAGATCAAGCATGAGAAAGCCCCGATTGAAGATGAATAGCTTAGGATACTCGATCTATCACATGAAATGAGAAAGCCCGTATAAGTCCAAGCCGAGGCATGGCATCGGAAATCAGACAAGTTATCATGTAAGACCAAGACAAGTCTTGGCATTGAAGAGTTATTATGAGATGAAGACCCATATAAGCCCAAGCCGAGGCATGGCATTGGTGAGTCTCCAAGCAAAGATGTCATGTAAGTCCAAGACAAGTCTTGGCATTGAAAAGCTATCAAGAGATAGATATCCCATGTAAGTCCAAGCTAAGGCATGGCATTGGTGAGTAACAAGGAAGATTTCATGTAAGTCCAAGCCAAGGCTCGGCATTGACCAGTTCATGAGTAAAGGTACCAAGTAAGACCATGTCAAGACATGGCAATGGAAAGTTCCCAAGGGAACTCACGAGAAAGACTTCGTATAAGCCCATGTCAAGACATGGCCTCGAAACCAAGATGAGAGATTCCATGTAAGACCGTATCTAGGATATGGCTTTGGCATCGAGCGTGTGAGATGAGATTCAGTATCCTCGATTATTCATAGAAATTCATTGGGCAAACAAGTAAAGTTTAAATGAGATAACAAGAAAGTAAGTAAGCAGAGTTATCATCAAGTTGAGAATGAGTATTATTCATGTTATGAATGATAAGTTAGAGATTATGATTATTATGCTAAAGTATCTTTGATCAATGTGATCAAGTGATACAGTACCTTTTTACCTCACAAGTATGAGACTAGTAAGTAAGCTTTATAGCTAAAATTTATGATACCATTGTTTATGTCAAAAGGTTTATTTTAAGCAAGTATGTTGCTATGAGCATTATGCAAACTTACTAAGCTAAATGCTTACGTCTTTTATTCTTTCTTTCTATGTAGTCCCGCTAAGCTAACTTGTGGATCGTTGAAGTCGAGACTCAAGCACACTATCAATCCTTATTTTGGTATAGCCAAGTTGAAATTATATTAACTATGGCATGTATAGGAAACATTTCATTTTGAGTATATGTCTTAGAAAGGGCAAAAGTATGGGCTATCAAGTTTATTATTCTTTGTAAATGGCTAAGTGATTGGCCAAGATTGACTAAGTATGTATGTTATTGATATCAATGAAGCATGTTGTATTGTTCATGAAAGATGTAATACTTGAGTTGCTTTGAATTGAGCTTGAGTTTGGTCTTGATTTCAGGTGGCAATTGCCTTGGTAAATAGCCTCTAAGTGCCCACACGGATGGACACACGGCGTGTGTCTTGGCCGTGAGCTCCACGCACCATTGTATATTAAGTCGAGATAGACCACGGACTAGTCACACGGGCGTGTGCCTTGGCCGTGGGGCATTTGGCAGAATGCTGGGGGTTTTAGGCACGGTTTGGGACCACGCGCGTGTCCAGGCCGTGTGTATTTTGCCAGATATCCACCACGGGTGAAAGACACGGGCATGTTTTAGGGTGCACGGCGTGTCCCATACAACATGGGCGTGTAACCCCGCTCTAAAGAAAAGTTTCTGAATAAGTTTCGAAAGTCTTTAGATAAGTGTTTAAGGCCTCGTAGGCTCATGAAAGGTATGAATAGACTGAGAAAGAGAAGTTTTTAATTCGAAACAAAATTTTATAGCCCGAAAGTACATGTTTAAGTGAGTTCAAGCATGGTAATGTCTCGTATCCAGTCTTGGTCTCGGACTCGGGTATGGGGTGTTACAATAGATTTAAGATCGGGCTACTATCAGCTATGAGTCAAAGAGTCAGATGTACAGAAGACTGCTTTCAGAACGAGGTACGGACATTACGAATTCTTAGTTATGCCTTTTGGATTAACGAATGCTCCTGCATTGTTTATGGATTTGATGAATCAGATATTCATATCGTATTTGGATCGTTTTGTTGTGGTGTTCATCGATGATATTCTGATTTATTCATGTGATGAGACGCAACATGCTGAGCATTTGAGAATTGTGTTACAGACTCTGCGTGAGAAACAATTGTATGCTAAGTTTAGTAAATGTGAGTTCTGGTTGCAAGAGGTTTGATTTCTGGGGCATATTGTATTAGCTGTGGGAATACGTGTTGATCCGAGTAAGATCTCAGCTATTTTAGAATGGAAGCCTCCGAGAAATATGTCTGAAGTCTGTAATTTTCTGGGACTAGCGGGATATTATAGACGGTTTGTGAAAGGCTTCTCGATGATTGCGACTCAGTTGACAAAGTTGCTACAGAAAGATGTTAAATTCGAGTGGTCAAGAAAGTGTCAGCAGAGTTTTGAACAGTTGAAAGCCTTGTTGATAGAAGCGCCAGTGTTAGTACAACCTGAATCGGGTAAAGAATTCATAGTTTACAGTGATGCATCGTTGAATGGTTTGGGCTGTGTGCTGATGCAAGAAGGCAAAGTCATTGCGTATGCTTCGAGGCAGTTAAAGCCGCATGGAAAGAACTATCTGACGCACGACCTTGAATTAGCCGCAATTGTGTTTGTATTGAAGATTTGGCGTCACTATTTATTTGGTGAGAAATGTTATATTTATACCGATCACAAGAGTTTGAAGTACCTGATGACTCAGAAAGAATTGAATTTGCGACAGAGAAGATGGTTAGAATTGTTGAAAGATTATGAACTTGTGATTGATTATCATCCGGGCAAAGCTAACGTTGTTGCTGATGCTTTGAGTCGAAAGTCTTTATGCACTTTGCGAGCTATGAGTACTCAGATAAATCTATGTGATGATGATTTAGTTTTGGCTGAGTTGAAAGTGTGACCGATGTTCGTACGTCAGATTTCTGATGCCCAGAAAAGTAATGATGAGATAATAGCAAAACGAGCTCAATGTGATTTGAATTCTGATTTAGAATTTCGAGTTGATAGTGATGATTGTTTGATATTCAGAAATTGGATTTGTGTTCTAAAGAATTCAGAGTTGATTCAGATGATTTTAACTGAAGCTCACAATAGACGTTTGACTGTTCATCCGGGGAGTACAAAAATGTATAATGATTTGAAACAGTCTTATTGGTGGCATGGTATGAAATGAGACATCTCTAACTTTGTGTCGAAATGTTTAATTTGTCAGCAAGTTAAAGCTGAACATCAAGTTCCATCCAGTTTGTTACAGCCGATCATGATTCCTGAGTGGAAATGGGAAAGGATTACGATGGACTTTGTGTCGGGATTGCCTTTATCTCCGGGAAAGAAAGATGCAATCTGGGTGATAGTTGACAGATTGACGAAATCAACTCATTTCGTTCCGGTAAGAACAGATTATTCACTCGATAGATTAGCTAAATTGTATATTGTTGAGATTGTGAGATTACACGGGGTGCCACTATCTATTGTATCTGACAGAGATCCGAGATTTACTTCGCGATTTTGGAAGAAATTGCAAGAGGCTTTAGGCATAAAATTGCATTTCAGCACTGCATTTCAATTGCAAACGGATGGACAATTCAAGCGGATCATTCAAGTTCTCGAAGATATGTTGAGGTGTTGTATTCTTGAATTTGAAAGTACGTGGGAGAGCATTTACCATTGATTGAGTTTGTGTACAATAACAGTTTTCAATCTAGCATTAAAATGGCACCGTATGAGGTTCTTCACGGTCGAAAATGCCGAACTCCATTATATTGGACTGAGCTGAGTGAGAATAAGATTCACGGGGTTGATTTAATTAAAGAGACTGAGCAGAAAGTGAAAGTGATTCGAGACAGTTTGAAAGCGGCTTCAGATCGTCAGAAATCTTATGCAGACTTGAAACAGAAAGATATTGAATTCGAAGTTGGTGACAAAGTGTTTTTGAAAGTGTCTTCGTGGAAGAAAATACTTCGATTTGGCCGGAAAGGCAAGCTGAGTCCGAGGTTCATCGGGCCGTATGAGATTATTGAACGAGTTGGGTCAGTTGCTTATAAATTGATGTTGCCTCCCGAGTTAGAAAAGATTCATAATGTGTTTCATGTGTCGATGCTTCGACGGTACAGATCTAAACCGTCTCATGTGATTTCTCCTACTGAGGTTGAAATTCAATCAGATTTGTCGTATGGTGAAGAACCGATTCAAATTTTGGCACGAGAGACCAAAGAGTTGAGAAACAAAAGAATTTCCTTAGTGAAAATGTTGTGGCACAAACACGGATAGAAGAGGCTACGTGGGAGTCTGAGAACATTATGAGAGAGCAATATCCACACCTATTACTGGTAAGATTTTCGGGGACGAAAATCCCTAAGGGGGAGAGAGTTTTAACAGCTCGGTTTAGATACTAGTCGGAACAATGGTATCGAGACCCCAAATCCGAGGTTGGAATAATATTTTAATATTATTTTCTGTGTTAACAGTATGTGATTTAGCCTGTGTGAAATTTCTGTGTGAAGATTATATCGATTGTGTGTGTAATTAGCAAAAATGACTTAATCGCATAAAATGTAAAAGCTATGTGCTGATTGTTAAAGTTTCTATGTGTTATGGCTTTTAAATGAGGAGGCCTTATGAGGAAATTAAACCATTAATGAGATAGTGGTTGGTTAAATGACATAATAACCTTATTGTTAATTTGTCTTTTATGATAATAAAAAGGTTAGTATTGGAATTTGATAATTAAGTGATAATTTAATAAAACAAAAAGAAAGATGAAGCCATATTCTCATCTTTTCTTGCCGAAAATTGAAGAAAAAGAAAGAGAGGAAAGCTTGTTAGGGTTCGGCCATTGATAAGCTCAATTAAGGTATGTTTTGAGCTCGGTTTTTGATAATTTCTACGTTTTAGTGTCGTTGCTTTGTGCTCTACTAAACCCATGCTTAAATTGTAGAAATTGATGGTGATTTTGAGATGTTCCATTGATGAATATGTGAGCTTTGTGTTGATAGTTGGTGGAATATGAAAGCTTAGTGTTGGGTTAACATAGTTTGTATTTGGATTTTTGGTGAAATTGAGTAATTTGGGCCAAATTGAGAAAAGTGTAAATTGGAGGACTAAAATGTGAAATAAATGAAATGTGTGGGCTTGTATTAGCATGGGAAGAATTCGGCTAAGCTTGTGTGATTAGAAATTTGGTGTATTTTGTGATTTTGTGAATTAGGGACTAAAGTGTTGAAATGTGAAAATGTGAGGGTTATTTTGTAAAATGCCCTAAATTTGTGTGTGTGGACTAAATTGAATGAATTGGTGATTGAATGAGTTGAATTTAAATGTGTATAGACCAAGAAAGGAGAGGTTCGGATCGAGATCGAGGCAAAGACAAAGTGCTCGATTAATCGACCGTTTCGGTATTTCGACGTCCGAGGTAAGTTCGGATATAATACTAGTTGTAAACTATATCTATGTGATGTGAATTGAATGAATATATATATATATATATATAACTATGAGATTAGAAATGCTATGTGCGGAATTGAATTAGAGGGCACTAAGTGTGCGAAATTTGAAACGAGACAGAGATGATTAGCACTGTGTGTGCGAAAAGAAAGAAGCTTCGGCTTATCGAATTGGCACTGTGTGTGCGATATCGATATAAGTTCAGTTTAACATATTGGCACTAAGTGTGCGGTGACGATTATATTTTGGTTATGAAATTGGCACTAAGTGTGCGAATAAATCAAAGGAATAGCAAAGGTTGAATGAGAGGTAATACCGAGCAATTGAGTAGCATGAATGGTGAGTAACTATGTGTTGATCAAGGTACGTTTGAACCTATGTGGTTGATGATATCCTTAAAAGTTGAAAGAATAGATATTTGAGCATATGGTTGAGATTGATGATGAGCCTAATTGTGTATTTATCTATGTGATGGTTTAATTATGTATTGATGTGGTATTATTGAATATTATGTATTATATTACGAACTTACTAAGCTTTTGAAAGCTTACTGTGTGATTTGTTTCTCTGTTTTATAGTGTCAGTAAAGCTAGCTCGGATCCGGGGATCGCCAGCATCTCTATCACACTATCGGCAATCTATTTTGGTACTTTTTAAGATGTGTAATTTGAATATGGCATGTATAGGCTAGTTGTTTTGAACCATGTTTGAGATGTGTAAATAGCCGGTGTTGAAACCATTTTTATTTTAATTTTGAAAAATAGGGTCGACTTAAAAATATGATGTGGAGTCGCCACCAACCCTTTTTGTTTAGGTGTGATTGGATCACCTTGTAAAATTTTTATTGGTCTACGAAATTAATGACGAAAAGGGTTTGGAAGTCGGTTACGCACAAGGAAGGGTTAGCATCCTCGTACGCCCCAGTAAGGGTACCAAATCAATTAATTAATGTCCTTGCATTGAAAATTTGAAAATGTTTAAAATATAATTCTTTTTCTAAAGAAGATTAATTTAATGTTGAATTTGAATCTCAAGATTAACTCGTTTCGAAGAAATAAAAATATCATACCCAATACGTTAGGATATAACATGTTTATATCTCGACACCGAGCTCATCTTTGATCTTCAAAACATTCAATTAAAAAGGGTATTTGACTATTTGGTTGGACGAAAAATTGACACCCAGTACGTTAGGGCATAATTTTCTGACCTTCCAAACGCACAAATATTACCTTATTTTGGAAAAAAGCTTTTAAATACACAATTTTAAACTCGGCTCAAAATGCATTTTTAATGAAATGAAACATTTAGTAAAGGCTTGAATATATTGGGGTTTGAAACATAAAATAATAACAAAAAGCACAAATATAGCATTAAGCATGAGATACATACAAACTCAACATCATATATATGAATAGTAATTATAGAAAATAATTTAAACATACAAATATACAATAATAGTAACCACATGGTTTAAAAGACATATATTAACAATCAAAAGCATTAAGCTACAATATATAATAATTCTTCAAAATTGACAATGGCAATATAGAACAAAATTTTGAATGCTAACAAATGTATAAAAAATGGAGTTTAAAATCTAAGATTTATGAAATTGTTTAAAATGGAATAATTTGTAAATGAGTTTATAAAATCCAGATTTAAAAATCTGGAATGAATTATATAAAACACAAAACATAGTATATGAAAGAATATTTATACAAAACATATGTAAGTAATAGTATATAAAAATGTTTGAAATAAGTTAAAATATACAATAAAATAAAAGACTATGTATATTAAATTTATAATAGAAATATATAGGTATATACATAAATTAAAAAAACAAGATATTCATATGGATAAATTAAGGAGGAAATGTATATATAAAATAATATGTAAAAAATTAAAAAATAATCTTATCATTATATATGTACATATGTACAAGATAATATCATATAATTATATTTAAATTTAAAAATTATATAAGTCATTAAAGAAATACTTAATATGTGCTTTTGAAATTAAATATTTGTACAATACCAATTAACCAAATACATGTAAATAAAATAAATTAAAACTTTATAGAATCAATTTCAAAATAATTTAATTAAAATAGCTTGAACGGTAAATAAATTTAATGCCATAAAATTAAGTTACAAAATTAACACCTAATTGAAATAAAAATAAAATTAGAAGACTACTTCATGAGTAAGCAAAATCATCTAAACAAAATCAAGGATCGTATTGAATTTCGCATAAAAATAAGGGATCGATTTAGAAAATATTTCAATATTCAAAACGCAGCACGTAGACGGGTCTAGATTGAAACAGCGCACAAATTGTATAACTCAATTAAAAGAACAACGAAATGTATAACATATTTAATGGAAAAATAGTACAACAAAGAAGGACTAGACTTGAAAATATTCCATCACCGTCAAAACACGCGGATCTACGGGTACTGGATCGGGTCGAATCGGAGTAGTTAAGCGGTCGCCGCTTTTGAGACTATTAAATTGAGTCCAAACGGCGTCGTTTCCTTAATAACTTTTAATCCCTCAAAACAACCCTAAAGCTATTAAACCTCTTTTTGTTGAAACCCTAATCCCATCTTTTCTCTGCCTCCAGCCGCAATCTCGCTTTTTCGTCGCAAGAAAGAGGCCGTCCGATCACCATAACACCATGATAACGGTGATTAATGGTCGAATCAGGCCTTTTCAAAAGCTTTCTTTCAAAACCAACCGAATGCCTCCATATTTCAAACCTGAAAGGACCTCTCCGCTTCGATTACGACGAAGAAAGACGTCCGATGATCTTTTTCCAAGGTAAACTCTCTATTCTCTTATTTCTAAACGTATAGAAACATGCTGAAAAGGAAAAAACGAAAGCCAAGAGATGTTTAAAAATAACCTTTTTATATTTTTCTGCCTTTGATTCAATATTTCTTGTGTATTTCTCTCTACTTGTATGCGTGAGTGCGTGTGTGTACCAAAAAAAATGGGGATCCCTTCAGTGTTTACATCAGGCTCTTTTATATCCAAAAAAGAAAATATCGAAAACGAAATACACGTTTTTGTTATCCTGTATACTGCTATTTGGGTACTGCTTTTTCGTTTCTTCTCGCAGGTTCTGATGTACACTTGAAGCTACAGATGTGGCCATGTTTGCATACCGAAGCCGTTCGTGGAAGAGCCGGCGTGGGCGCTTCAGCGCACGCGTCATGAAACTTGGTTGCTCGGCGACTGCACGCGCTCCAAACCTCTAGGGTTTCACGCCAATTTTTGGGCGAGTCGATTTATTTTGTATCCGGGCCTTGGTTCTGCTTTTGAGTGCAGGCCATTAAGATTGGGCTTATTCGAGTTCAAATGCAAATCAGATTTAGGTGGGATTTTGAATTTATTTTAATTTAATTTGGGTTTAAAATTAGTTTGGGCCGATTGGGCTCTATTGTTTTGTAAATAAAGGACTGTTGTTATTGAACTATGATTTTATTGGTTTTTTTTTATTTTGTTTTATATTTTTTGGTTTTATTTTTGGTTTTAAATGGGCCGGGCAAAATGGGCCTATTATAGCTGCCCCTCTTTGCTCATTGTCGTGTAACGAGAATAGAGCAAATACTTCAAAAAGGACCATTTTTGCCCGGCCTTCGAATCTTGGACTTCTTTCAGTGCTTTTCTTCTTTGAGAAACTTCATTCCATCCCACTGCATCTTCCGGGGCATGAGAACTAGCGCTTCAATCTAATTCAAGGAATCTAGACTTGTAGCTTCAATCTGCTCTCTTGCTATACCAGGAAAATAAGACTATAATCTTCAGCCTGCCCCACTACTATCTCGAGGGGACAAGATCTGAACTTTTCAGTCTGCTTCCTTACTATCTCAAGAAGACTTCAATTTTCAGCTTGTCCCACTACCATCTCGAGGGGACAAGATCTGAACTTTCCAGTCTGCTTCCTTACTATCTCAGGAAGACTTCAATTTTCAGTCTGCTCCACTACCATCTCTAAGGAACAAAATCTAAACTTTTCAGTCTGCTTCCTTACTATCTCAGGAAGACTTCAATCTTCAGTCTGCTCCACTAACATCTCTAGGGAACAAAATCTGAACTTTCCAATTTGCTTCCTTACTATCTCGGAAGACTTCAATCTTGATGCTGCTCCAAAGAACATCTCTAGGGAACAAAATCTGAACTTTCCAATTTGCTTCCTTACTATCTCAGGAAGACTTCAATCTTCAGCTTGCCCCACTACCATCTCGAGGGGACAAGATCTGAACTTTCCAGTCTGCTTCCTTACTATCTCAGGAAGACTTCAATCTTCAGCTTGCTCCAATGACATTTCTAGGGAACAAAATCTGAACTTTCCAATTTGCTTCCTTACTATCTCAGAAAGACTTCAATCTTCAGTCTGCTCCACTAACATCTCTAGGGAACAAAATCTGAACTTCCAATTTGCTTCCTTACTATCTCAGGAAGACTTCAATCTTCAGCTTGCTCCACTAACATCTCTAGGGAAAAAAATCTGAACTTTCCAATTTGCTTCCTCACTATCTCAGGAAGACTTCAATCTTCAGTCTGCTCCACTAACATCTCTAGGGAACAAAATCTGAACTTCCAATTTGCTTCCTTACTATCTCAGGAAGACTTCAATCTTCAGTCTGCTCCATTAACATCTCTAGGGAACAAAATCTAAAATTTTTAGTCTGCTCCCTTGCTACATCAGGAAGATAAGACTAATGGCTAAAATCTGCTCCATTGCCGATACATAGAGATAAGATTCGCCAAATTTGATCTGCTCCCACTCTTGCTTAGGAGATAAGATCCGTAAATTCACCAATGTTGCTACGCTGCTCTCTGAGGACATGTCCTCAGTAGACTCGGTTCCACATGCATATGTTCATGTCAAATGATCAGGATGCTATGATCAAAATGAATCAAATGCTCCTAACCACATGTGTTTTGAATGCCAAAATGTCATGATGTTTTTTCTTAAATGTAAAATGATTAAGATGCAATGATCGGAATGAATAAAATGCTCCTAACTAAATGATATTATGGATGACATTTGCATGAATGCAGAATGTCATGAGAATGATCTTTTGTTGAATGTACAATGATTAGGATGTAATGATCAGAATGAATCAAATGTTCCTAACTGATGATATTTGCATGAATGCAGAATGTCATAAGAATGATTCTTTTTTTTTAAAATAAATACAATGATTAGGATACAATGATCGGAATGAATCAAATACTCCTAACTAAATGATATGACATTTGCCTGAATGTAGAATGTCATGAGAATGATTAGGATGCAATGATTGTAATGAATCTAACTAAATGATATGACATTTTCCTGAATGCAGAATGTCATGAGAATGATCCTTTTTTTATTATTATCTTAATGTACAATGATTAGGATGCAGTGATCAGAATGAATCAAATGCTCCTAACTAAATGTGTCCTGCATGAATGAAGAATTTCATGAGAATAATCCCTTTTGAAGCATCATCGCTCATTGTTTATCAGGGCTTTATCACTGACGTATTATGCTGTCATCTTGTTCGACTGGTATTCTCGATAGAAAACCCGAGAAAACAAATATATCTTGCTCAACAGATTTGCCCCACTGTAACTTCAGGGTTCATCTCATTGTGACTTAGGGGTGTAGGATTTGAATCTTTTCCAATCTATCCCACTGCAACTCAAGGGTATAGAATTTGTTTCATCTTCAATCCAACCTGCTGTAAATTAGGAGTTTAGGATCTGTAACTTGTTCCATCAACTAATCACTCCCCGGGTGACCTAACCAAATGTGTATGCATGATATTTGCATGAATGCAGAATATCATTTTTTTCGAGAATGATTCCCCTTTTACAACTTGGGTTAACATTGTCATTTTGTCCAATCACCATTTTTGACAAAAATCCGGAGAAATAGTCTCAGTTTAGACCAATATTTCCACCCCTTAAACTTGGTGGGTTTTAAACAATAGTCTTGTTTCAAGGTCTTTTATTATTCAGAAGCTTCCAGAGTAATATGCGCAACTCCTTTTATGAAAGTATTATTAGTCCACTAATCATTATTTCAATGCAAAATGCTTGAAAAAGATCATAACAATGGACAAGAAAGAAACTAATTAAGAGCATAGCTCGAAACAAATAAGTTAAGCAAAAATAGCAAATGCAATATAGAAGAAAATTTATTGGTAGTGTATTTTGAAACGAATAAAATAATTAAAGATAGCAAATTCAGAATGGGTAAGATGGAAACTAGGTGTCCCAAATATCGCAGCCTGAGCTTCTCTTGTTCAAACTTCTTAAGGGTCATTTTGAGCCCAGGATGTGTTTAGGAGATCTCAAGTACTTTGTCAATGCTCCAAGATGTAGCATATCCTTTCTTTGTTAATTCAAGTATAGCAAGATCACCGCATGCCCCTCCTTTGATCAAAATTTGAGCCGTCCTTTTCGGGTTTTCAACTCAAATTCCCTTTGGTCTCAAAGCGCCCTTTGCGGGTTTTCGCCTTGGCCTCTCCTTTTTCTTTCTTCTTTTTTTTTTTGATTGAAAATTTTTTATTATTATTATTTTTTTGATTTTTGATTTTTTGGTTTTTTTTTATTCTTTTGAATTTTTTTTTAAAAAGGTCACAAGGCGCCCTTTGCAGGTTTTCACCTTGGCCTCTCCTTTTAGATGAAATCTGAATTCACCAGCTTGAGCATGTTCTTGCCATCCATCTTGGTCAAAGTTAATGATCTTCCAGAACAAGCCTTCTTCACTACATAAGGTTTTTCCAAATTTACTTTCCTCTGAGGTCCTTTTGTATGAGAAGGATTTTTCTTAATGCCAGGTCCCCATCATGAAATTCTCTTGGGCAAACCCTTTTGTCATAAGCCTGTATCATCCATTTTTGTTACATTTGACCATGAATACTTTCAATCAAACTTACTGGAGACTTTTGCTTCATCCAATTTGATCAAAGTTTGGAGAAAAGGAATCTTAACCTCCCACAATTGCTTCCCTTTCATAAACCAATGGGAAAGATGTTGCCCCGGTGAAGGTCCCGGCCAACGTTCAACAAACAAAGAGGGTAAATAGTGACTTCTTTATGCCAAGCTTTACAAATCTCAGTCATTTTTCAAAAAAATTGAATGGTTTTTTTTAGCTGCCTTTACTGCACTAATATAGTGTCTGATCTTTGAACAGACTGTAAATTTTTGACATTGTGCAATTATGTTAAACATGTTCCTTTCTGGCATTCTTTATTGCCACCCTTCTTTTTTTTTTTGAATTTGAATTTGCATTTGAACTTGGATTTGAATTTGGATTTGAATTTGGATTTGAATTTGGATTTGGATTTGGATTTGAATTTGAATTTGAATTTGGATTTGATGACTGCTAACTTTGTAACTTTGGCATATGAAGCAACCTTCACCCTCTTAGTGAAGTAATTGATAACCACGAAGATGAATTGGTATCAGTTAGATGCTTTTGACGAGATCTGCCACATAACATCTATGCCCCACCTATAGAAAGAACGGAAGAGGCACATAAGTCTTGTCTTCCCCAATTTGGCATTTACGGCATAACTGATGCAATTTCCTTTTCTTGATAAACCAGTAGTCTGATCCTCTTGATTAGCCTGACCATCGTAGAACCAATACCATGGATTCTTTAAACAGCATACCCATATTTCAAGCCTGGCATTCCTCGATATGATTGAAAAAAATGATGTCTTGCCTTATTTCTGTGGTGAGTTAGGCGTCGATCTTTTCCCCTTTCCTAATCTCGCAACATCCACTGACCTTTTGTAAAGTGGAGTCTATTTTCACTTGTTCTACCATCCTTAACAAATCAAAAGATAGGCTACAATCTCTTTCATATTCAAAGTCCTTAGATCCCTTAAACCCATATCTCATCCAAAAGGGGAGTCTGTAACAACGTCGCTCATGTCGTTGATATCTGGGTACCGAGATACAAAGGAAAACCAAAGAATAAATGATTTTAAGGATGATTATTTTTATGGTATGGTCATGAATAAAGAATGAAAGAATATTCTAAAACACAAAAGAATGTACAGTATGAAATGTAAAAAATGAAAAAATATTTACTTAAAAAGATGCATTTTATTGAAATAAAAATTCTGGACACAAGCCCATTTCACAAAAGGATTCTTATTGCTTCTGGGCTTAAAGCAACAAGCATGTTTTGAATATTACTCTAGATTAACTCTAAAAATACAGGGATCCCTTCCACAGTCCCATTGTTTAAAATCTTCCCAAGTATGTAAGGGCTTGGAAACTTTTATTCCTCGATTCCCTCTTCGGATATGTCATGAGTGTTCAGATTCCCTAATATTCCTTCCAATACTCTGACTTCTTCAAGGAATTGCAACTCTTTTTCCTCCATTTTCAACTATCATATTCACTACTTCATCCGAGTGATTAGGTTCTGAGGAGTCGTCGACCTTCACAATTCCCCTTTCAATGAGCCTTTCGACCAACCTTTTAAATGTAGTGCAATTTTCAATTGAATGCCCCTTTATTCCCGCGTGGTATTCGCATTGGGCATTCTCATTATACCATTTTGGGTACGGAGGTTGCACAGGTTCCGAGTAGAACGGAGACACTACATGTACATAAAAAAGATTCTGATACAGCTCTTTATATGTTATCGGGATGGGTGTGAACTGTGGCCTTTCTGTATTTAACCTCGAATTGGATTCTTGCCTTGAAGAGCCTTGATGCATACTCAAGATATTTACCTCATTTTCCTTATTTCTCGAAGTTGATCTTTTGGTGCTTTCTCCCACGTCTATCTTTCCACTTCTTATAGCATTCTCAATGATCTCACCAGACATTACCATATCTGAAAAGCTCACGGTGGCACTTCCCAACATATAGTTAATGAACGGGGCCTTCAGAGTATTAATGAAAAGTATCGTGGTTTCTTTTTCCATTAGAGGTGGTCGGACTTGTATAGCAACTTCCCTCCATCTTTGAGCATACTGTCGGAAACCCTCATTTGTTCTCTTCTCCATATTCTATAAAGTGATTCTATCGGGGGTCATATCTGTTATATGACTATACTGTTTCATGAAAGCTTCAGCTAAATCTCTCCATGAACTAATCTTGGTACGACTTAACTGGTTATACCATTTGGACGCTGCCCCAGTTAGACTGTCTTGGAAGCAGTGGATCAGTAATTGATCATTGTTGGCATGCCCAGTCATACGTCTGCAGAACATGGTGATATGAGCTTCGGGACAACTATTTCTGTTGTACTTCTCAAACTCTGACATTTTGAATTTATGGGGAAGTACTAGGTTCGGAACCAAGCTTAGATCCTTAGCATCGATCCCTCTATAATTATCAGCACTTTCCATTACTCTGAATTTTTCTTCCAGCCATTTATATCGGTCCTCTAACCATTTTTGTGATTCCATTCTTGCTCTTTCTCTTTCTGCTATATTATCTAGATCGAGAACAGCAGGATTGGCAGGATTACCCTCTAGAGTAAAGCCTAATCCAGTTTGGGAATTCATTGGTATTGAAGCCCCGGCCTGAAATTGTTGCGACCTGATCGTAACAGAAGGTCTCTGTAGGTATACCTCAAGTGGTGTTTGAGCATTAGTAGGGATAAAACCAATAGGATATTGAGGATCTTCATTACCCATAATGCTTTTCCCTTTGTCCATCCTTTCTACCAGCAGTTAGGACAATTGAGCCGTCATGTTTCTTTGGGACTCCATCATTTGATCACTCATCTCTTGCTGGATCTTAGCTAGCTGTTCCTGCATTTGTGCCTGCATTTGTTCTTGCATATCCTTTTGCATTTGCTTCAATTTTTCTAGTCTTTTGTCCATTGACTTGGTCTTTTTCCTTGTGCCGTAGGGATGCGTATTTGGTTCGGTTTCCAGGTTACTGAAATAATTTTTAATTAATTAGAAACTTTCTACGAATTGTAATGCATGTGATATGATGTAATGCAAATGCATGAAATGCAATGCAAATGCATGGAATGAATGCAAAAAGAAATAGAGGCGTTGATTATAAATTCAATTCCATTAGAAGAACTTTTCTAGAAAATAAATTTCTTTACATAAAACGAATTGCATATGCGGCTTTGTCCTCATAGTCTAGGTGAAAAAACCAATCCTTTTCTTCGTATCCGGATGTTATGGTCGTGTCCCGTGAACTTCAATAGATGCCTCTTCTTGTTGCTTGATCCAGGCCATGACTCTTTACTCACATATCCTCCGCGATGTTCCTAGGTTTCTTTAAGAAAATGATGACTCTCGAATAACCCTTATTGGCTTGAATCCTCGGGCAAAGTCTTGTATTCTTCTGCGGACTATCAGCCTTCTCTCGTTGTTTACCTGGACTATGTTCGAACGACCGTATTATAATCCACTTTATCAAGTAACCCATTTCCTTATGACAAACTCTTCTATTTAGCAATCGGATATGAATCAACACCTCCTTTTTAAGATGATGCGATGCAATGCAATGCAATGCAATGCAATCATAAACAACACAAAGCACGTTAGCACAAAAAAAAAACAACCAAAATAGATTACCTAAATGGGTGACCACTAGGGTTCGGCGTGGCTCTACCTAGGGTTAGCTCTTAGGGTCCACTATATATGGTTTGTTTCTAAAGAATGGGTACCTGAACCAGCAGATTCCTCAATCCTCACCCATTATAGGCTCCAGAAACCTCTAGGGTTTCTGGCCAATTTTTGGGCGAGTCAGATTTATTCTGGATCTGGGCCTTGGATCTGTTTTGGGTCTGGGCCATTAAGATTGGGCTTATTCGGGTTCAGCCAAAATCTATATTTAGCGTGGGATTTTGAATTTATTTTAATTTAATTTGGGTTTAAAATTAGTTTGGGCCGATTGGGCTATGTTGTTTTGTAAATAAAGGACTGTTGTTATTGAACTATGATTTTATTGGTTTTTTTTATTTTTTTATATTTTTTTGGTTTTATTTTTTGTTTTAAATGGGCCGGGCAAAATGGGCCTATTACAGCCATGTGATGTGGCTAGATAAATATTGGTATATGCATGAATGATTATGATATATGAAGTATGTGTTGGTATGGCTTGATGACAATGAAATGGTCTTAAGAATGGTAAATTTATTGATGGATTGATGCCATAGTGAATTAGTGAAATTATGGATGAATCATGCTTGGTTTTACATGTGAATTGGTTGAGCTATTTAGCATATAAGATGGTATGCTATAAATGAGATTGAATTGGGTTGATATGATGAACATTTTGATGTGTTTCTGGTTGCTATAGGTACATGGAAAGATGCTTAATTGTGCTTGTAGGGATGACCCTTGTGTGGGTGATAAATTGGCCTTTCAAATGGCCTATTTTGCATACATGGCCAGGGGACACGGCCGTGTGTCTCTGCTGTGTGGCTCAAGAGCCATTTCGAAGTGTGCCTGGGCAGGTTAAACGGCCGTGGCCCACAGACGTGCCTGGTGGCCGTGTGACCAAGTCAGTAGCTAGCTTAATTTCACATGGCCATGACACACGGGCGTGTCTGGTGGCCGTGTGGATAAGTCAATATGTATGCCATGTTTTGGCACGGCCTGGACACATGGGCGTGTCTGGTAGCAGTCTGAGGCACACGGTCTGACTGCACGGGCGTGTGACCTCTGTAGTTTTTGAAAAATGTTCAAATTTCTAAAAAAATTTGAATGTGTTTGGTTTAGTCCCGGCCCTTTTTTAACACGTGTTTAAGGTCTTGTAAACCGTAATAAGGGACTATATGATTATAATTGAATATGTTTGATTGATGATTGACTTTGTGTCGTGAAATGGATAAGAAATGTTCCGATTGATCGGTAACACCTCTTAACCCTATTCCGGCGACGGTTTCGGGTTAGGGGTGTTACACTATTACAATCGGTGTCGCTAACAACCTTTTCTTCAATTCCTCCAAAATAATCAAACAAGGTTCATCAAAATTGATAGGTCTATTTTTCTCTAGCTAGGCATACAAAGGTTTAGATATCTTCGATAAATCCTTAATGACTCTTCCATAAAATCTCGCATGGCCTAGAAAACTTCTAATACCCTTGGTACTGGTCGGAGGTAGCAATTTTTCTATTACCTCAATTTTTGCTTTATCAACTTCAATCCCTTACTGCGATATCTTATGCCCTAACACAATACCTTCATGAACCATGAAGTGGCATTTCTCCCAATTTAAGACAAGATTTGTTTCTTCACAGCAGCGAAAAACCATTTCCAGATTTGTGAAACAGTCCTCAAAATTATTTCCAAAGATAGAGAAATCATCCATGAAGACTTCAAGAAATTTTTCCATCGTACAACGCTGAAATGTTGTCGGGCATTACATAACCCAAATGGCATTCAACAAAATGCAAAAGAACCATATGGACAAATGAAATTTGTCTTCTCTTGGTTGATAAGAGCTATAGCAATCTGATTATATCCTGAATAACCATCCAAAAAATAGTAAAAAGCTTTCCCAGCTAATCTATCCAACATTTGGTAAATAAATGGCAAGGGAAAATGGTTCTTCTGAGTTACCTTATTGAGCTTGCAATAATCCATGCATACTCTCCGTCCCATGAAAGTGCGAGTTGGAATAAGGTCATTTTTATCATTACTGATAACTATGGCACCTTTTTTCTTAGGCACACTGTAATACTCTGTTTTTAGTGAAATCGGAATAGTGGTTTTAGGACCACAAATCCAATGAGTAAATTATTATTTTAATATTATTTTAATGTCTATGGGATGTTAGTAAGGTCGTATTAAAAATTTGTTAAGAAATTTTGATGCTTGCATGATTAATTAAGTGAAAAGGACTAAATCATAAAAGGTGCAAAAGTGGAGCTCTATTTGTTAAAAGGACCAAATGACTATGAAGATTTAAAGTGATTGGACTTATATGGTAATTATACCATTTTTATAGTTAGTGGATATTCATGACAAGGTTTTGTTGTAAATTTTGATAAGTAATAAGGCTAAATTAGTAAATTAGTAATGAAATTGAAAAAAAAAAAGATTAACATCTTCTTCCTCATTTCTTACTTACCACCGAAAATCACCATTAGTTAAGGGTTAGGACATTCAACTAAGCTCTCCCATTGCTTGTAAGTTATTTTTAATCCCGTTTTTAATGATTTTTATGTTTTTAAAGTCGTTTTAGCTTAACCTAGCTAGCCTAGGGATCAATTTGTAAAAATGTTAAAGATTTAAGGTTATGCCATGAATGCTATTGTTTGATTCTTGATGTTAAATTAAAGATTATGAGTTCTTGTTGATAAATAAACAAGTTTTGTAAAGTTATTTTTGATGAAAATGACATTTAGGGACTTGTTTGTAAAAATGGTAAAAGCTCAAGGTAAATTTATGAAATGATGGTTTGTATGGATTGATTTAAGTCCCTAGAGAATTCGACTAGCTTGAGAAGATGATTAAAATGTTTAAATGTCAATTTATGAGCTTAAGGACTAAGTTGTGAAAAGTTAAAATATTAGGGCAAAAATAGTAATTTTGTATAAATATGAAATGTGAACTAAATTGAATGCTAGGGATATTAAATGGATTAGATTTGTATATTTAGATCAATATAGACCATGTACGGATGTAGATCAAGAAAAAGATAAAGCCTCGAATTAGTCGGTTTAGTTTCTACGCCCTAATGGTCGAGGTAAGTTCATATATACGGATTACTATATTCATGTTATTCAATTGTACGTTATTATGAATTTGTAATGCTATTGAACAGTGTATATCCAAGAAATGCTATGACGATTATCGAGTCAAGTTCGAACCTTAGGAATTCCTAGGATACAAATGACATGTCATTAGGGATTTCATGTTTCGGGTGTTGATCTTGAATGTCCTACCGATAGTTGAGTTCCTGCATTTGTTACAGATACTCCATAGCTCGTGTGAGCAACATCATGTAGCTTACATTCTGACCTACAGCTCGTGTAAGCATGCCCATTTCACAACTCGTGTGAGCAATGATGTAAAGGAAAGGTTACAGTTATATGTTTAAGCACACTTCGTATGAGCTTTCTTGAGTATTCGATGATATTCTAGATGGTTCAATGGGCATGAAAAGGAATTGAAAAGGTAAGTGTCTAAATTGAATTATGCACATGCTCATGAAAAGGATGTATGACTCAAGTCATATATTTTCTTATGAAAATGAATTATCATGTGGTTAATCCAAAAGAGTTATGTATAAATGCACTAACTTGTGTATTGTTGATGATGTTAGGCTTGTGCCAAGCTTGTGGTCTGGATTACATTATGTTTATACTTATTATTATGCAATGAAATGGTAAGTTGTGTTCAATTTTCTACGAAATTACTAAGCATTATGTGCTTACATAGTTTCTTTCTCATGTTTTATAGATTATCGGAAGCTTGATCGGTTTGGAAGTTCGTCGGATATCTATCAAACTATCTAACATAAATATCGATAGTTTTTTATATTTTGGCCAAGGTTATAATGGCATGTATAGGTGGACTTGTAATAGTGTTTAGTTGAATGTTTATTGGATGTTTTGGTATGTATATCTTGTGCAAGTTGTTTTGGTTGATACCTTTTGATGCTTGCCAAATTATGATATTTTAGCTACCTTATGATACATGTTTTTGAATGGCTTATTTGGTAAGTTTTTGAAGCTAGTAGTTGATGAATGAAAAGTGGTGAAGTATGCATGTTTATGTAACACCCCTAAACTGTATCCGTCGCCGGATTAGGGTTACAGGCGTTACCAGACAAATCAGAGACTTTTACAGATAATTCATAACTTAATCATCATTTCACATCAAAGCGTCCCTTAATTAGGTCAACGAAACCTTAATCATGCTTTAAAATAGAATCGGGACTAAACTGAACACATACTAAAGTTCTCAGAAATTTAAAACTTTTCAAAGCTACAGAGGTCACACACCCGTGTGGGAAGGCCGTGTGCCTCCCACGGCTACTAGACACACCCATGTGTCCTGGCCGTGCCAAAACAGAGCTTGTATACTGACTTAACTCCACAGCCACCAGGCACGCCTGTGTGCCATGGCCGTGTACTCTTAGGCTAGATACTGACTATTTCACACGGCTACCATGCACGTCCGTGTACCATGGCCTTGTATACTTGAGCTAGCTACTGACTAAATCCTAGGGTCACTAGGCACGCCCGTGTGCTACGACTTATAAGCAAAACAGGCCATTTGCAAGGCCATAATGCCACCCACACTTGGGTTTACCCTACAAGAAACATACCAATTCATTACAAACACATTTGACATACAAAAATTATGTCAAAAGATCAACATGTAATTTCACCCAATCACAACTCCAATCATGCTAACTTATATACCAATTTGTACAACCAAAACACATATACATCCAAGCATGATTCATCCATATTTACCTTCCATGTAACCATTTTATTGATCAAACATACATACTCATAATGCTTTCATAAGCTTGCCATAGCCTTGACCATTTCAATAGTTAACTTGCCATACCAAAACATGCATCATATATCATATTTACTCATGCATACTGCCAACACTTATCTAGCCACATCTCATGGCTACTTTTAGACAAATCAAACATATCCAAAATGACTAGCCTATACATGCCATATCTAGCTATATACATATTTCAAAAGTACCAAAACAAGTTGAGTAGTGTGATGACGTCCTCGACGATCCCGGAGCCTTCAGTAGCTTTAACGATCTATAAAACAGAGCAAACACACACAGAGTAAGCTTTCAAAAGCTTAGTAAGCCATATACAAATAAACTTAACATAATATGCGCATAACCAAAATGATATAATAACATTATTGGTTCTCATAGCAAATTCATCTCATATATTCTTTGGCTCAATTACTAGGCCATATCTTACCAAAATCTTCAACTCAAATATAACCTAGGTATCACATATACATATGATTCATTCAAACATATCTTCACATATTATCTCATCATTTCAAAACACATATTCATCATAGTAAGTTCATATAGACACTTACCTTTCATACACACTTAGTGTACATATCTAACGTACCTGAAATGGATATACTGATCACATAATCGTTTGTATCTCGGATTTTCCTATTGAATCGTTCAGAATCTAATAGGATTTTTAGAGTGCTCAGAATAGTCGTACAATACCACGTTTCATGCATACACCTATAGGCCTTTTGTGCACATAATCAAGACATCAAAAACTTACCAAAACATGCAAATACTAACCAATTCAATAGTTCTAAATCAACCAACCAATATGCCATTCAAGGCACCTCAAATACATTCATCCAAAACTTACTTAAACTGTAACAGTCCGATTTATACCCTAGTCAAAATAGTGGTTTCGGGACCACAAATCTGAGTTAGAAAATATTTTAATATTATTTTCTGTGCCGTTGATATGTGATTAAGTACGTGTTAAATTTTCGTATGATAATTTGTCTGTCTGTGTGTTTAATTTGATAAAAGGATTAAATTGCATTAAATGCAAAATTTGTATGCTATTTGTTAAAGCATCTATGTGATGTGGTTTTTAAATTGTGGACTTATGAGGCAATTATACCAATATTTAGATAGTGGATGGATAAAGGTCATAAATGCCCTTGATGTTTACATGTACAAATGTTTATTATAAGGTTAATTTAGTAATTACATTAATATTATGATAATAATAAAACAAAAAGATGAAAGTGTTCATCTATTATTCATTCTTTCTAAACGAATATTAAAAGAAAAGAAAGAAAAGATTGAGCAAGGGTTTCGGCCACGGTTTAGGCTTGATTCAAGGTTAGTTTTTGATTCGTTTTTGATAATTTCTACGTTTTCGCAATCGTTGCTTCGTATACTATAAAACCCATGTTGTAATTTTGAGAATTGACGTTATTTATGAAATGTGCCATTGATGAAATGGTGAGTTTTGTGATGAGTTTAGGTGTTAAATGAAATATATGTGTTTAATGAACATATTTTGTTCTTGAATTTTTTATGAATTTAGCTAATTAGGGCTAAATTATGAAAATAGCATTTTGAGGGACTAAATTGTGAAATAAATGAAATGTATGGACTTGTATGAGATACATGAGCATTTGGCCAAGCATGGGTGTACTGAAATTTGTTGTATTTTGTGATTTTGTGAAAATATGAGGGCCAAATTGGGACCCAAATGTGAAAATAGGCAGTGTGGAATAGGGACTAAAATGTCCAAATGTGAAAATATGAAGGCCAAATTGAAAATTACCCTAAATGTATGTTTTTGGATTGAATTAAGTAAGTTGATGATTGAAAGGGTTAAATTTGAATATGCATAGATTAAGAACCGAAGAAAACGGACTTAGATCGTGGGAAAGCGAAAGTAGTCGAATAACCGAGTCCGATCGAATATCCGAATCCGAGGTAAGTCGATATACAAATAAATGTATTTGTGTTGAATTATATATATATATATGTTCGTATAACTATTGATAAGGATGAATGCATATGAGATAATGTATACATGAATTCTGAGATAGAATCGACATAGTGTCAACATCCGAGAAGTCCCGTTTGAACCTAGGAATAGATAGGATAGTATATGTCATGACATAGGTGTCTGTTATGTGATATCATGTAAGACCACGCTTGGGACGTTGGCATTGATTCGAGATTTTGTGTAAGACCACGTCTGGGACGTTGGAATCGATATGAGATTTTCGTGTAAGACCATGTCTGGGACATTGGCATCATATTGATTCGTGTAAGACCCTGTCTGGGACAGTGGCATCGATATCTAATTACATGTTCTCAGCCGTGTGGAAGGCACGGCCAGGGACATGGGCGTGTGCCTAGGCCGTGTGAAGTCTGCACCTGAATTTGGAATTTAATTTGTCACACGGTCGAAGGACACGGGAGTGTGATTGGCCGTGTGATGCAAGTCAGAAGCGACCACGGGCCAGCCACACGGGCGTGTGACAGGCTGTGTGATACAAGTCAGTGTCGACCACGGGTGTCGAACACGGGTGTGTGGTATGTGACACGGGCGTGCCCCTCCCTCCACACGGGTGTGTGGCCTATTTGGAGAAAATTTTCTAAGGTCTTCCGGAGAGCTTCAAAGGAATTCGATTTTATTCTGAACCATTCCTAAACCATGAATTAGGCCTTGTAGGCTTGTTTAAGATATGCTATCAAAAGTTTTAATTGGGAATAGAAAGTCAGGTTTTGATGTGGTTTGATTGTTTGTGTATAAGTCTAGTAATGCCTCGTCCCCTATTCCTGCGTTGAATACGGGTAAGAGGTGTTACATTCAAGCTCCTAAAGTGCGAAAACTAGTTTAATCTGCTACACTAAATTACGGCAGATACCCTCACGACACCTCGAGCTGGTTCAACTATTATCTATTTTGTCCAGGCCAATGACGACTCAAACGGTCTAGTCTTGCCACCGGTTTGACCGTCAGACCGATTTCACATACCAAGCCCGATTCGAGCAGTTTTTGAGTTTCAGTTTTGGGTTCTCGAACCCAATTTTCGATCTCAAGTCTAATTTTCATGTTCAATTATCCATTGGGCCAATTGTCTTACTTGAAAATTAATTTCCAAAAATATCATATTAATTTTAATTAATTTGATTAATTTGATTTTACTTAATCAAAATTAATTTTCCCAAAAGTAACTTAGATTTTCCAAAATAGTTTTTCAAGAAAATTCTTTAATCAAATTCTCTAGTTGAACAATTCTCACGATCGCTTAATTTAATTCCACATCGAATAAATTGACTCAATTAAATTATTTCAAAAGTCGTAGAATTTTCTTTTGATTCAAATGTATTCCGATCGAGCTTTTGTTGAGCTAGCGGAGGGACCAATCAAACATATACAATTAGGCTCTAGTAATTGCTATTATGTCTAAAAGCATTCGATAATTTGTAATTTACTTAACCATTGAATCAGTCCACAAGAAGTACCATGATTGAAAACTCCTTATTGTATACTCTTTACGAAACAAATTTGTCCAACTGCTTTGTCCAATGACCTCATCGTGTATGTGTTACCTTCAAATGATATCCTTGATTCCTTTAAGTTAAATCTGTTCACTTAATACCATCCTATTTCATCTCGTTGTCACCATTGTGTCTTCTTAATGATTAATATGATCACTGTCAACAAATGACTGTGATAAATTGCTCGTTTGAGAACAAGCAACCCATGGCCACAATCCATATTTATCAGTCCACACAATGCCAACGAGAGGATATCGTTAACTCTTTAATTGAGATGTGGATTCCATTTTTGCTAGTAAAGTAATGCCATACACAAGTCATGTACCCAACATACCAACTATGGGCTCGATCATCTTTAGAGCATAAGCCTCCACTTACATCAAAGCACATGATTTACATATGCATGGTCAGTGACTAACTCAGGATTTAGGTAAATCACACAATGAAAGTCACAAGTGAATTAATTCACAAACGGATTCAAAATTAATTCATCTTGGATCAAGTCCAATGTATAATTATTTCAATGAATAGATCTATGTCTCTACCCGTGGAGTGAACTGCTCCGATAGCCAAGACTAATCATCTCCCCAATTGGAATTGTAGACGACATAATAATCCTTCTATGTATTTGAATCAAATGCCCACTTTGATTATTTTACGGGATTACGGACTCATTTAGATTATCTACTGAAGTAAGTCGTCTTTCTCACAATGTAAACATTCTTACAGTGTCACTTATCATTAGTTTGAACTTAGACAATAAATGAGCTAATATTTGCTTGTCACAATTTCGCTATGCATAAAAAACATGAAAGACAGAAACACAAAAGATATAATAGTGAAATGTGTACTTAACTTTATTTATTTATTAATTATTCAAATACATAGAAAACAATTACTTTTTTTACTACAATATGGACACATTTCCCAACAATTTCCCACTTGTCCTAGTGAGGTAAATGTGTCATGTTTCGCATTCTCATATCCTCGACATGTTTGTTAAAACTCCTAGTTACAATATTCTTAGTAAACGGATCCATAAGGTTATCTTCAGAAGCTACTTTCACCACATCTACAATCCCTTCGGCTATTGCCTCTCATATCAAGTGATACTTCCGATCAATGTGTTTGGTCCTCTTATGACTTCTCATTTCCTTGGTATTAGCTATTGCAACATTGTTATCACAATACAATGTTATAGTTTTTTTCATACTAGGAATGACTTCAAGATCGGTTAAGAACTTTTAAAGCCATATCACTTTTTTCATTGCCTCAGAAGTAGCCACATACTCAACCTCTATAGTAGAATCAACAGTGCAAGTTTGTTTTACACTTCTCCATACTATGGCTCCACCGCTTAGGATGAATACATTTCTTGATGTCGATTTCCTCTAATCTTTAAAGGTTTGGAAGTCTGAGTCTGTGTATCCAATAAGAGTAAGGTTCTCCCCTGAATATACAAGCAAATTTATGTCCCTTAATATATGTCCCTTAATATACACGAGTAAGGTTCTCCAATAAGTTGTAAAACTAATTGACATTTTAGTTCCTATTTTCACATTTGGACATTTGGACAAATTTATGTCCACGCGGCCTGAGACATGGGCGTGTGACTTAGCTGTGTGTAACACTCGGCCTGGCGACACGGCCATGTGTCCCTTGTAGGTTCCTTTGTATGCAAGTCAATTAGTTACACGACCTATGTAACACCCCAAACCCGGCCTAGTAGTTAGGCCCGAATCTGGCGTGCCACATTGAGGTGCTTTTCGAAAACCAAGTTTTTTGTAGAGAACCTTTATTGTGAATAAAATCCTAGTTACAACGGTTTATTACTAATATTATTCGAGATTTATTAATGAGTTATTACCCTCAAAACCTAGTTCATTGCGGAAGCTTAATTTAAAACAATTGACTTATAAAAACGTGATATTTACAATTTTGTTGCGAAAGCGTGGTGTTTTGAAAACAGATATTGTTTTCAAAAATCGCGATTCAATGTTTAGTAGTTTTAAAATATAATAAGCTAAAAAATCCCAAATTAAAAACCAGAATTTAAGAGAGGCCTTATTACAACCCAAATAGAAAACAATTTAAATAAAGTAGAATAAAATACTCAAATTTAAGCTGTTCGTAGTGTGGCCACCTCCGAGTCCTTCTGCACGTCGAACCGCCTACTGAGGATTACCTGAAAAAATTAAAGAGAGGGGGTGAGTTTACGAAAACTCAGTGTGTACAACCCTCATCAGTAAGAACATGAATCACAACAATTCGGGCCCAAGCCCATTAAAGTAACGGTGGCAATTGGGCATTAGCCCAAAATAGCCTCGGTTGGGCCTTAACCCATGTCAAATGTCACATGTCATACATATAAATCGGGGCCTAAGCCCATCTCAGTAATATAATCCAGATATGCAATGCGTTAATGCCCATACCAACCCCGCACTCGTCTCTGTCCAACCCTACACTCTGTGGGGATTTAATCGACCCACCCATCCCTACACTCCTTATGTAGCACCGGTTGAGGCACTAACTTATCGGTGCAAAGATAGTCGCTTTCGGTGGCTAAAAAGCCTTCATGAGTGGTATTACAATTGGCACAAAGCCATCGATGGATCAGATTATATTTGGCACATAGCCATCGACGGTAATATAATCGGCACGACACCTTTGGGTAAATATGATCGACACGCAGTCATCGATATATAAGTTAGGCACATAGCCACGGAAATACGATTGGCACAAAGCCATAATATCGCACGCAGCCTTCGATATTGGCACAAAGCCCATAATTATGGCACAAAGCCATATTAATGGCATACAACCCTCGATAACATTATCGGTGCGGCGATGGTCGCTCGGTGGCTAAAAAACTGCGGTGGCTATAAAGCCTTCGATGGATCCACGATGCGTCAGCGACCATGCGATCCTATTAGCACTTCCTCTCAGACAATAATCCCAACCCCATGCAATATGTCGTGTATGTCATGCTCAATCATTACACGTGTATGCAAAATGGCCATGCTCAAGAACAATTATTTAAACATGTAATAAAAGCATATCGATCATACAACCACAAACCAAATTAGTCCACTAATTGCACAAGTCGATCATTTACCTACAAGGGCAAATCGGTCATTTTACCCTATAAGGGTATTTCTGTAATTCTACCTCTACAGGGGTAGTTCGGTAATTCTACTCATAACCAATCCATGTATGCAACGCATCTCAAACATAATCAATCATACAATTAACACATACAACGCTAGTACTACCACGAGGGTACAACGGTCATTTTGTCATTTAGGGGTAAAATGGTAATTTTGCAAACCAAGGGTATTTCAGTATTTTCGCAAATTGGGGGTATTTCGCTAATTTTGCAAACTGGGGGTATTTCGGTAATTTTGCAAACTGGGGGTATTTCAGTAATTTCGCAAACTGGGGGTATTTTGGTAATTTTGCAAATCGAGGGTATTTCGGTAATTTCGCTAACTAGGGGTATTTTGGTAATTTTGTAAATCGGGATATTTCAGTAATTTCGCAAACCGAGGTATTTTAGTAAATTCGCAAATCAGGGTATTTCAGTAATTTCACAAATCGAGGGTATTTCCGTAATTTTGCAAATCGGGGGTATTTCAGTAATTTTGTAAACCGAGGGTATTTCGGTAATTTCACAAACCGAGGGTATTTCGGTAATTTTGTAAACCAAGGGTATTTTAGTAATTTTGTAAACCAAGGGTATTTTAGTACTTTTGTAAACCAATGGTATTTTAGTAATTTCGCACCTGTAATGGCCTTTCCAAAGGCCTAATGTCGCCTCGAGCGACTCAACTACCATTTCCGGTCATATCGGACTATTGGGCCTAAAACCCGATTTCGGCCCATTCGGGCCCACACGCTCGTGTGGCCCACCTAACACAAATCTAGCCACGTATATGAGATTCACCTAGTCTAGTTCACTATATACTACACCATCATACATTTTATTTAATTGGGCCCACGGCCCATTAGGCCCACTTCAGCCCATCGTGGCCCAAGCAGCCTCAACCCACAATAATACTACTGATGGCCTCAACTATCGCGTCGAAGCCCCACACGTGCGTTCGCACGCTCGTGTGGCTACTATTGCCGTGGACCGCGCTTCGGCATTTGCCGCTCTACAACTAGAGTAGAGAGAGTTACACACCGATAAGAATCGGTGCTAATCCGCGCCCGACCACTCCTCGTGCCCAAACGCCTCCAAGGTATCCTTCCTCCTATCATAGAATGCTCTATATATAGCTAGCTTCTCACCTTCCTTCTTTGTATCTTTCCGATGTGGGATCCCTTCGTCAGTAGAGTTTAAATCCAACTCAAACTCTTGCCGTCCAATTCGCAAAATAAATACTCCCTTACTTTTCATTAGATTCGAACCCAGGCTCCGTTCAATAGTTCAACACGCCACTTGCCACCAAGCCACAAGCTCCTCTTATGTCTTAAACCATGCGCAACTAAATATAAATCTATAGCCAAATTCTAAAGTCCATTTAAAAAGAAAACCAAAATGCAAGAGCCAAGACTTGAACCTTAGACCTCCTTCCTTCCCTGTGGCGTCACTCCCTTGCCTCTTATGTGGCGTCACTTTGCCACTACACCACACACTCCACTTGTGTCATTTTTCTCCACATTTTATTCTTAAAGCCTACCTACCAACTCCTGTGATTTTTCACCTAAAACCAAAATTTTCCTAAAGCTCAAGTTTAATCCCGGGACTTCATAGAAGCCCCCTAACCTTCCAAAATCACTCACCTAATAGGTCCAACAAGTCGTTCTCTTGTTCTCAAAAATTTTAAACGCTACTACGCCCAAGGCCCATTGGGCCCAATTCTACTAGGCCCAAATTTAGGTCGTTACAACCTAGCACACGGCCTGGCACACGAGAGTGTAGGGCTATTTCGAGAGTTACACGGCCTGGCACATGGGCGCGTGATAAGGCCTGACACACGAGCGTGTGACCCTACTCAGGGAGTTACACGGGTAAGGTCACGGGCTGGGACACAGCCGTGTGTCCCTAGTTCAAAGGTTACACGGCCTGAGACACGGGCCGTGTGACCCTTATTTTCCAAAATTTTTAACTTTTTCCTAAATTCTCCAAATGATTTCAAATTGGTCCCGAATCATGTCTAAGGTAATTTTAGGGCCTCAAGGGCTCAATTTAGGGATGATATTTATATGAATGAATGTTTTATAATGTGTTTATGAATATGTATGAAATATAAGTTTGAATATTCTGTTTGTATAATAATTTTTTGTAACCCTAATCTGACAACAGATACGTGTTAGGGGGTGTTACATTTAGTGGTATCAGAGCTACGGTTTAGTCGATTCTCGAATTGAACGTAGCATGTATGAGTCTAGAAATACATGCCATTATATAACCTGCGATAGTGTGATAACTCCTGACTAAAATTGAACTATGTTTTCATATAGATAAGATTTCAGCCAACCGAGTTGATTCTAATGAAGTAGAATTTAACGCGCAAGCCTCCGTCCATGGAGTAGCGTCTAGTGGAAGTAGGAATGTATCTGAGGGCCAGGGAGGAGAGGCTAAAGAAGCCTTTCTCCAGATGATGTCCGAGTGGTTCTTAGAGTTCGTGCAAACAAACCCAATGGCTTAACAACCTCCACCCCCACCTATACCCCAACCAATCCCCGTAATTCTTCAGGGTTTGGAACCAGTGAGAGTAAGCAAGCCTCCAGTTGATAAAATCCATAAGTATGGGGCTGAAGAGTTTCGAGGTACAACTGAAGATAATCCAGAGAGAGCCGAGTTTTGGTTAAAAAACACGATGAGAATTTATGATGAATTATCGTGTACTCCTGTGGAATGCTTGAAATACGTTGTTTCATTGTTGAAAGATTCGGCTTATCAGTAGTGAAACACTTTGGTTGCGGTAATACTCAGAGATCGAGTAAATTGGGAATTCTTTCAGTTAGAGGTCATAAAGAAATATGTGAGTCAGAGATTTCTCGATAAGAAACACAAATAGTTTCTTGAATTGAAGCAAGGCAGTATGAAATAGCTGAATGTGAGAGGGAATTTGTGCGAGTTAGTAAGTATGCCCATGAATGTATACTGACAGAGGTTGCTATGTGTACTCGTGATAAACCATAAATTACACATATTTTAACCCCATGCTTGGCTTATTTTTGGATGAATTTTCATTAGATTTGATGAATTCGATGCTCAAAATCCTTGAATTTCATTTTTTACACTCAGGAGAGCTTAGGGAGTCGAAAAGAACGAGAAACGGGCCAAAAAGGGATAAAATGGGCCTACATCAGAAACCAACACGGCCTGGACCAACGTACACGGGCAAACCACACGGTCGTGTATGACGAGCAGAGTCAAGCACGGCCTAGGGCTATCAAAAATGGGCGTGTCCCTGCCGTACCTAAGTTTAATTCTATTCGGAATAGGCTACTTGTGGGCCAAGAAAGACGTTCCAAAGCCTATATAAACACCCTAGGGGGTAACCTAAAAGAGACGCAGAGTAGAAGGCAGGAAATACTCGAAGACAGCCATCGGGAGCAGCTCAGAAGAAGGATCTCCATCAAGACTGAAGATCTCCTATCAATTTCTCTTGAAGTTTTTGGGTTTTCTTATGTCTTGTTGTTTTTCCTATTCTATGATGTTTCCCTCTATCAGTATGAACTAAATCCCTTAGATACCTAAGGGGATGAAACCTAAGACGGATCTTATTACTATTTGATTTATAAGATAAATACTTGTTCTTATTCTTAATTGTGAGTTTTATTCTTGTTTTGATAATTTAGGTTATTGATTCAAGTCGAATGTGCTTATTCAGAAGAGCAAAAGTCCCAGATTAAGAGTAGATCAACACAATTAAGCGGAGTTGATTGCAACCCTAGAAATAGGGCGACGAAAATCTGTCGGATTAGAGTCAAATCTAATAAGGGAATCCATAGATCGAGTTAATGCGAAAATATGGGTTTGAATTAGAAAGAGATTTCAATTAATCAACCTAGAGCCAGTTGTTTTTAGTCTTGAAAGAGATATTAACATAAATCTGGGATTTCTACGGATTAAGTCAAGTGAATAAATCATATGAATCAAAAGTAATAAGTGAAGTCTAGGTGGATTCTTCCTTGGGTATTGCCTATCTCATAAAGTTGTCTAAAAAGTATTTTCCCAATTCATTCTCTGTCGTGCTTTTAATTAATTTTAGTTTAAAAAGAAATCACTCCAATTCTTAGGCTAGATAATAGAAAGATAGTAATTACTAGTACTCTTGGTCCTTGTGGAACGATATTACCGGTCTTACCATAACTATACTACTGTTCGATAGGTGCGCTTGCCTTTATTGTGATCGTAGTTAGTTAGAGACACATCAATTTTTTGGCGCCGTTGCCGGGGACTAAGATATTAGGAACACTAAATTTTTATTACTTTAGCCATTTTTATTTTATTGCAATTTATTTTTATTTTATAGTTACTTTTCTAATTTTTCTTCTTCTTTGTTTCTAGCAGGTGTCTCTAGTTTATGACTAGAAGAAACCCGTCAGAACCTTTGATTTACGACAGTGATATAGAAGGCACCGCTCGCAGAAATCGTAGGGAGATAAGGCGAAGTCTACAATATATAGAGGAAGAGCAAGAGGACAATACTAATACTACCGAGGAGATGGCTGATAATAATCCGCTAACCCCGGTGGTTGCCGAAAATCCTGCTCCTCGTACTATGTATGATTATGCTAAGCCTAATTTAACTGGGGCTGAATCGAGTATTGTTAGACCTGCTATTGCTACAAATAATTTTGAACTGAAACCTAACACTATTCAAATGATTCAACAGTTTGTTCAGTTTGATGGTTTGTAGGACGAAGACCCAAATACTCATTCAGCAAATTTTCTAGAATTCTGTGATACTTTCAAAATAAATGGCGTTTCTGACGATGCCATTTGCCTTCGGTTGTTTCCCTTCTCATTGAGGAATAAAGCTAAACAGTGGTTGAACTCGTTACCACGAGGATCAATCACTACATGAGAACAAATGACCGAAAATTTTTTGCTTAAATATTTTTCGCCGGCTAAAATGGCTAAGTTGAGGAATGATATCTCTTCTTTTGTGCAGATGGATTTAGAAACACTTTACGATGCATGGGAGAGATACAAGGATCTCCTAAGAAGGTGCCCTCACCATGGGTTACCATTATGGCTACAGGTTCAAACCTTTTATAATGGTGTGAACCCCTCAACTCGGCATTTGATTGACGTAGCCGTCGGTGGTACACTAAATAACAAAACACCTGAGGCTGCTTACAAATTCATTGAAGAGATGTCACTAAATAACTATCAGTGGCAAGTTATGAGGGCGAAGCCAACAAAAGCAGCCGGAGTTTTCAACCTCGACGTAGTGACAATGCTATCAAAATAGGTAGAGCTTTTAAGTAAAAAAATTGATGGTTTATGTGGTTCCTCGCAGGTACATCCAGTGATGCAGTGCAATACAAATGGAGGAGAAACGAACAATACAGAATATCCATCGTACAGCTCTGACATAGAAAGCGAACAGATGAACTATATGGGTAATAATTCTAGACCTCAGAATAATCCCTATAGTAATACTTACAACCCAGGTTGGAGGAACCACCCAAACTTCTCATTGGGTGGTCAAGGAAATCAGAGACAACAACCCCCTCCAGGCTTTCAACAGTAACCCTACCCACAGGAGAAGAAGCCGAACCTTGAGGAGATGCTAACAAAATTCATCTTGGTGTCAAAAACCCATTTTCAAAACACCGAAATAGCACTCAAAAACTGTAGGCTTCAATTCAAGGGCTCGAAAACCAAATAGGTCAGCTTGCTAAGCTGATCTCAGAACGACCACAAGGTAGCTTGCCAAGTAATACTGAACCTAATCCAAGGGAGCAACTCAATACCATCACGGTGTGCGACAACGAAGGGTTATTAGAATTTGAATCTAAACCGAGGCAAGAACCTGTGGTAAGTAAAGGTAAGGGTGGGGAAAGCCACAATACACAAAAATCGGTAAGTAAAGAGTATGTACCTCGTGTACCATACCCTAACGCGGCGAAGAAAGACCGCACAGATGAACAATTAGGTAAATTTCTTAAACTTTTAAAAAAAACTACATATTAACTTACCGTTTATTGAAGCTCTTTCGCAGATGCCCAACTCAGCCAAATTTTTGAAGGAGCTTCTAGCAAACAAGCGGAAGTTAGATGATGCGTTGCACGTGGAGTTAAACGCAGTTTGCTCAGCCATTTTACAGAATAAACTACCCGATAAATTAAAGGATCTAGGTAGTTTTACTATTCCTTGTTTAATTGGTATTTTAAATGTTAAACATGCTTTAGCTGATTTAGGAGCGAGTATTAACGTCATGCCCTATAAAATTTTTAAGCAACTAGGTCTTGGGAAACCTAAACAAACTAGGATGAGTATTCAACTCGCAGATATAACTATTAGATTTCCCAGGGGAATTGTTGAGGATGTGCTTGTAAAAATTGATAAATTTATATTCCCAGTTGACTTCGTTGTTTTAGACATGGATGAGGATAGTGACGTTCCTTTAATTTTAGGACGACTTTTTTTAGCAACTGCTAGGAAAATTATCGATGTTGATACAGGGGAACTAATACTTCGTGTAGGTGATGACATGATTAAACTCAAAGCACGTGATTCTGAAAGAATATCTAGTGATCAAGATGATACAAGTCCTGTTAATATAAGTAAACTTAATGTTCAATCTTCTTTGCAGGAATTCCCTCAGGAAAAGATGGCAGAGCCATGGCCTAGCTCTCATATTGAGAACAGAATTATTCAGGAGGAACGAAGACTCCAGATCGAGGAACTAGATGAATGGCGAACACAGTTGATCGTTGTATTTCAGATTTTTAAATTTATAATGATCGATCCTGGAATTAACTATAACAACGATTGAGGCAAGTGCACCTATCGAACAGTAGTATAGCTTAGGCAAGACCGGATTGTCGAACCCAAAGGAACTAAAAGTACTAATACTAACTTTCTTTCTATTATTTAGCCTAAAATAAGTGAAGTTGTTTATTAATCTAAATTAACTAATTACTAAGCTAAAGACGCAAAGACAAAAAGAATGAATTGGGGAAATACTTGGGAAAAACTCAGTTGATTAAGACGATACCCTTAGGAAGAATCCACCTAGACTTCACTTGTTATCTAACACTAAACCAGACGATTTATTCACTTGACTTGATCCGTAGGACTCCCTAATTTATATTAAACCCTCTCTCGAGGCGAATAACGTCTAACCCTAGGTTGATTAATTGAAATTTCTTTCTAATTAAAACCCCTAGAATAGCAGTAAATCGATCTATGGACTCCCATATTAGGTTTCACCCTAATCCGGCAAAATCTCGTCACCCTATCTCTAGGCGCGCGATCAACTCCGCTTAATTATACTAGATCTACTCTTAAGCAGGGACTTTTGCTCCACCACCTAAGCACATTCAACTTGAATTAATATCCGCGAAATATCAACACAAGAATTAAGCACACATAATCAAGAACAAATCAAGTATTTATCATATAGTTCAGAAAACAATAACAAGATTCATCTAGGTTTCATCCCCCTCAAGTATCTGAAGGGTTTAGTTCATAATAATAAAGAAAAACATCTCAGAAGAAAAGATAAAACAAAACATAAGAAATCCCTAAAACTCCCTAAAGGAATTGAAGGAGAGATCCTCCGTCTTGAGTAGAATTCCGCCTGGAGATGGATCAACCGGCTATCCCTTGAGAGTTTCCCACAAATCTGACATTTTCGGCTCGGCTCCTTGGCCTAGCTAACCGCCCTCTTCTAGGTTATACTTAGGGTCTTTATATAGGCTTTTGAAATAAGTTTCTTTGCCCCTAAGTATCCTTTTCCGAGTGAAATTACTCTCCTCCACGGCAGGGGCACGGCCATGGCACACGCCCGTGTGAATCGAGGCCAGACCGTGTTGGACTTCGTTAATGAGGCACGGCTATGTAGATCGACTTCAGGCCGTGTTCTAGTATATTGAGGAGGCATGGCCGTGTGGGCTTTAGTCCAGGCCGTGTCAATTTCTTCTTTGACCCATTTTGGTCCGTTTTGAGCCCGTTTATCGTTCTTTTTATTCTTGGGTGCTTTCCTGAGTATAAGACGTGAAAAGAAAGGATTAAGAGCACCTTTTTACATAAATCAAGGGATAAATCATCCAAAAGTATGCTAAATGTGGGATTAAAATATGTTACTATTTTGGTTTATCAAATGCCCCCACACTTAAGCTTTTGCTTGTCCTCAAGCAAAATTCTCAACTTACAATTAAAATGAACTTTCTATAATTCATAATTCCTATCAACAATGTTTCATCATAATTCATAGATAATTTATACATGGATAATTCAATTCAAAGAGTCCTAAGGATTCAAACAATCTAAGTCATAGATTTGTAGCTCGAAAATATAGGCGTCTCCCCTTATCTAAATAATTACCTTTAATTCAAAACCGACAAGGATTGACATCCTCACTAGAGATTCACTCAAATCACTCAAAGTGTTTAAGGTTCAGGAAAAAGCGCTCAAAAGTCAAACATGAAAAGTTAATCCCATAGGCTTGCCTGAAAATCAAATCTCCACCACTATAATATGAGATGATGCACAAATAAAAAGGTCTTTGTTAGGGTTGTAACGGGGCTAGGGTTAAGGTGTGGATAGAGGCTGAATTAGAAGGTTAGAATCGAGATTGACCTGAAAAATTACCTAACCAGAGACAATGAACTAAATAAAGGTAATCACATCAATTTTAAAAAAAATACTAATACTACGAGCTTCTTCTTCAATATTTGGAATTCAAACGTATAAGCTCACCTAATCACAAAACTAGTAATGAATAACGACTATACTTCGATATTTTTTTATATAATACATCTATTCATATACTAAGATGAAATAATTAGGTAGCTTAATCAAATCAAATCTCGATATAAGGGAAGTCAAAAAAGAATGGTGATAGCAAATACAAAGGGTTTTGGGTTAATATTAGTGGTTATGTCAATAAAAAGGGTTGTTAGGATTAAAAGGGGTTCACTAGGGGTTAATTGTGAAGGTAGGCTTTTAATGGAGTTAGTGGGTTAAAACCTAGGTGCCTTAATCATCTTTGTATATCAAATCATAGGTGTGGTCTCGATATGTATAAACGAGGCAAGTTCTAGAATAACAAATCAATGTTGACATACTCATAATCAATAAAGTGAGCATGAAAAAGAATATATGCTCTACAAGGCTCAAAAACTCACAAAAATTATGGGTATTTTTGACATCAACCTCGTAAATTTCAAACTTCAAAGTAATATTTAAACTCAGTTCGACAACCTAGCAAATTTTAATTGAAAAAAAATGGACTTATCATGCTTGATTCTTTAGTATATTAAAATTTAATTATCAATGCACAATTATCAATGACTTAATCTAAAACATATCAATAAAAATCATAAATCATCAGAAATTTCTTCTTAATTAGTAATATGAGGAAATTACTTAAAAACAAGACTAAATTCAGGGATTTGAGAATAATGCAAAAAGTTAGGCACATCTAAGATTCACCCCCCACACTTAAGATGTACATTGCCCTCAATGTACAAAGATAGATAATATAAATATAATGTTTAGATAAGAAGATATGGGGATAAGTGGAACTCCCTGAATTATGGATGAAATCCTTGAGTTGGATGAACGATATGTTGGAGGGGTCGTTCTGGATTACAATCCTGCGCTAGATGAAAAAATTGGGTAGCTCATGGAGAATTAGCCAGGATATACTAATAATAATTAAAAATGTACTAATTAAATTAAATAAAAGAATTCTAAAGTGAAATAAATTGAAAATAAAATTAAAAGAAAAATTAATGGATCGTAGTGTCCTTATTGTTGGATGGTTCGCGAGGTGGGTGTAACCTCTGAGGCTGTGGTGAGGTGGTGGTGGCGGTCGTGGTGTGATTCCCAAGCAGCCTTTAGAACCTGACACTAAGAAACTAAATTGAAGTAAACTAATTTAAGCAGAAGAGAAGTAAAGATAAAGAAATTGAAGCAAAAGAGAAAAACGAAATAAAAACTAGATAGCCTTAAATATCCTTGGCTTGTCATATGAATGAAGCGGTCGGCATGAACTTATGTAGATTGGTATCCTTCAGGGAGACTATGCTTGATTCCTTCCGCTTCTTCGGCATTTGATATAGTGTAGCTCAAGGGTATAGAGAAAAGGAGTAGGAAAAAAATGAAAAGTTGAAGGTTGAAAGTTAATAGGAGAGGAGGGAAGGGAGGGGGGGTTAAATAGATTTTCAAACCTGGTACAACCCCATGCTCGTGCGCCTTAGACGTGTCGATTCACACGGTCGCCTCGCACGGCCGTGTGTATAGGCGTGTTGGTTCACCCACGCCCGTTTTACTAATTGCCACGCCCGTTGGTGAGAAGTCAGTGTTATCCACGGCCGCATCGCACGGTCGTGGCATTTCGTCGGTGCCCGTGGGGCGGTGGTTGGAGTCCGTGACTTGAAGATTTGATTCTCTTTGACTCATACCACCTCTGCCATGTCAGTACGGCGATCCGGGACATCCACACGGCCACGGCCACGGCCGTGTGCTAGGCTGTGTGGCCTGGAAATCTGCACTTTTTGGTTAGTTTAAAGCTAGATACTATAAAGAAAGGATAAAATAGAATAAATAAGAAAAAATAAAAATGTAAAAGATAATGGGGTTAGTGCTCGGGTTGCCTCCTGAGAAGCGCTCGTTTAAAGTTTTTAGCTAGACTCTCCTCTCGTTTGTATTGTCAGGGTGGTTTGAGGAGTTGGAAGTCCTTCCTCATGCTATCAGTTTTATCCTCGTGAAAAAGTTTAAGTCGAGATGCGTTTATAGTCAAAGTACCAAAAATAGGATTACTTACATCAACTGTTCCGTATGGGAAAACACTGGTTACCCTAAAAGGTATTTCTTTGTTTGTGTTAGGGTCTGGAGGAGATATTCGAGGATCTGCCTTATCTAACAGTACCTGGTCTCCTATTTGGAAGTGGTTTGTTGTTCCTATGAGCTCTTCTGGGGGCTCCTTTGATTTTACCTTGTGTGGTTCCGGTTCTTCGTCGTGTATCCCTAATTTTTCCTTGAAGTGTGTCTTCCACTCGTCTAGATCATCGATCTGAATCCTTCGATCTTCATGAACTACTTCCTTGTTGGCATGGGGTTTAGGATCGGGTTCAGTTGTATTCTTTTGTGGTGCTTCCTAAAAATAAGGGTTAACCGAATGGTTATCAGTATAATTTACGTTCTCACCTTGATTACTCGATGTTTTGGCCGAGTCGAGAGCCTTGAGGGTGACCGTGTCATTACCTACACAAAGTATGAGTTCTCCTGCATCAACATCAATTTTAGTCCTGGCAGTTGCTAAAAAGGGTCTTCCTAAAATTAAGGGAATCAAATTATCCTCATCCATGTCTAAGACAACAAAATCTATTGGGAAAACGAATTTGTCAATTTTTACAAGAACATCTTCGATAATACCCCTATGAATTCTAACAGTTTTATCAGCTAATTGAATGCTCATTGTAGTTTGTTTGGGTTTCCCTAGACCTAATTGTTTAAACAATTTATAAGGCATGACATTTATGCTTGCCCCAAATCACTAATGCATTATCAACAGTTAGTCTACCAATTAAACATGGAATTGTAAACTCCACGGATCTTTTAGCTTTTGTGGTAGTCTATTACGTAACATTCTTTGAACATCTTTGCGTTTAATTCTACATGTGGATCCTCGTCTAACTTGCGTTTGTTCGTCAAGAGATGTTTTAAAAATTTCCTCGAATCGGCATCTGTGAAAGAGCTTCAAGTAGCGGTAAGTTAATATGTAATTTCTTTAAAAGTTTAAGAAACTTACCAATCGTTCCTCTGTGTGTGTCCTCTCTCGTTAACGCTTGAGATATGGTATGCGAGGTTGGTACTCCTTGACTACCGCTTTTGGCTTGTCTTGTGTTTCCTCAACTTTAGTTTTTTCTACCTCGTTTCCTTGTATTGACCGGTTCGTCTAATCCTTCACTTTCTTGAGTCGTTATGGCTTGGATTTACTCCTTTGGATTAATCTCGGTGTTGCTTGGTAGACGCCCGTGCGATCGTTCGGACATCGACTTTGCGAGTTGTCCAACCGACTTAGAAACTTCCTCAACTGACTTAGTGCTTCCCTAACTTGGCTCTCGATCTCTTTGATCGATGCTTGTTGGGTCTTAAGGGTGGTTTCAGTGTCTTGGAGACGGTTTTCTATGGATGCCATGAATCTTGTCAGCATCTCTTCAAGGTTCGGCTTCTTCTCCTATGGATAGGGCTGATTTTGGAAATTTTGAGGAGGTTGTTGTCTTTGATTTCCTTGATTTCCTTGACCTTCCCACGAAAAATTTGGGTGGTTCCTCCAACCTGGGTTATAATTATTGCTATATGGGTTGTTATTAGATCTAAAATTGTTACCTATATAGTTCATCTGTTCGCTCTCTGTGCTCGGTTGGTAGGGTGGGTACTCAGGATTCGCCACGGTTCCACTTACGTCGCATCGCATTCTTCGATGTACTGCGAAGAACACAAACTATCAAGCTTTTTATTCATCATCTCTACTTGTGTTGATAGCATGGTTCTTTGCATCTATGTTGAAAACTCCGGTGATTTTGTTGGTTTTGTCCTTGTAACTTTGCCATCGATAGTTATTCAGTGACATCTCTTCAATAAACTCATAAGCTGCTTCAAGAGTTCTATTGTTCAGGGTTCCACCGGTGGCTGAATCAATTAGTTGCCTCGTTGAGGGGTTTACACCGTTATAGAAAGTTTGGACTTGGAGCCACAAGGGTAAACCATGGTGCGTACACCTTCTCAAGAGATCCTTATATCTCTCCCATGCGTCATATAATGTCTCTAAGTCCATCTGCACAAAAGAAGAGATATCATTACGTAATTTGGCCGTTTTGGCGATGGGAAATATTTTAATAAAAATTTTCAGTCATTTGATCCCATGTAGTGATTGACCCTCGTGTAACGAGTTTAACCAACGTTTAGCTTTATTCCTTAATGAAAAGGGAAATAATCGAAGCCTTATGGCATCATCGAAATGCCATTTATTTTGAAGGTATCACGTAACTCTAAAAAATTAGCTATATGAGTGTTTGGATCTTAGATCTGCAAACCATCAAATTGAACAAATTTTTGAATCATTTGTATAGTGTTAGGCTTTAATTCAAAATTATTAGCAGCTATAGCGAGCCTAACAATACTTGATTCTCTCTGTTAAATGAGGTTTAGCATAATCATACATAGTACGCGGAGCATTATTCTCTCACCACATCTTGTGGTGGTGGATTATTTTCAGTCCATCCCTTGATGGGATTGGATCTGTCTTCTCGCTCTTCTTCGTGTAATTTAGGGCTTGCCTAATTTTTCTGCGATTTTTACGAGCGGTAGCTTCAATATCACTGTCGTATACTAGTGGTCCTCTCGGGTTCCTTCTAGTCATAAACTAGAGGTACCTGCTAGGAAAAGAAAGAAAGAAAATTTAGCAAAGTTAAAATTTAAACTTAAAAATAAAAGTAAATTGCAGAAAAAATAAAAAATAATGGCTAAAGTAATAAAAATAGAGCTTTCTTAATATTTTAGTTCCCTAGCAATGGCGACAAAAACTTGATCGTTGTATTTCAGAGTTTTAAATTTATAATGATCGATCCTGGAATTAACTATAACAACGATTGAGGCAAGTGCACCTATCGAACAGTAGTATAGCTTAGACAAGACCGAATTGTCGAACCCAAAGGAACTAAAAGTACTAATATTAACTTTCTTTCTATTATTTAGCCTAAAATAAGTGAAGTTGTTTATTAATCTAAATTAACTAATTACTAAGCTAAAGACGCAAAGACAAAAAGAATGAATTGGGGAAATACTTGGGAAAAACTCAGTTGATTAAGACGATACCCTTAGGAAGAATCCACCTAGACTTCACTTGTTATCTAACACTGAACCAGACGATTTATTCACTTGACTTGATCCGTAGGACTCCCTAATTTATATTATTAATTAAAATTTCTTTCTAATTAAAACCCCTAGAATAGCAGTAAATCGATCTATGGACTCCCATATTTGGTTTCACCCTAATCCGGCAAAATCTCGTCACCCTATCTCTAGGCACGCGATCAACTCCGCTTAATTATGCTAGATCTACTCTTAAGCAGGGACTTTTGCTCCACCACCTAAGCACATTCAACTTGAATTAATACCCGCGAAATATCAACACAAGAATTAAGCACACATAATCAAGAACAAATCAAGTATTTATCATATAGTTCAGAAAACAATAACAAGATTCATCTAGGTTTCATCCCCCTCAGGTATTTGAAGGGTTTAGTTCATAATAATAAAGAAAAACATCTCAAAAGAAAAGATAAAACAAAACATAAGAAATCCCTAAAACTCCCTGAACGAATTAAAGGAGAGATCCTCCGTCTTGAGTAGAATTTCGGCTTCTGGAGATGGATCAACTAGCTATCCCTTGAGAGTTTCCTACAAATCTGACCTTTTCGGCTCGGCTCCTTGGCCTAGCTAACTGCCCTCTTCTAGGTTATACTTAGGGTCTTTATATAGGCTTTTGAAATAGGTTTCTTTACCCCTAAGTATCCTTTTTCGAGTGAAATTACTCTCCTCCACGGCAGGGGCACGCCATGGCACACACCCGTGTGAATCGAGGCCAGGCCGTGTTGGACTCCGTTAATGAGGCACGGCCGTGTAGATCGACTTCAGGCCGTGTTCTAGTATATTGAGGCGGCACGGCCGTGTGGGCTTTAGTCCAGGCCGTGTCGATTTCTTCTTTGGCCCATTTTGGCCCGTTTTGAGTCCGTTTCTCATTCTTTTTATTCTTGGGTGCTTTCCTGAGTATAAGACATGAAAAGAAAGGATTAAGAGCACCTTTTTACATAAATCAAGGGATAAATCTTCCAAAAGTATGCTAAATGTGGGATTAAAATATGTTACTATTTCGGTTTATCAACAGTCTAAGGAAAAATCAAAAGTACACAATGAACCAAAGCGACTCCATGAAAAGCTTAAGGTTGGGACAAACCAATTTAAGATCGGGGATCAGGTATTATTGGATAAAACAGACCCTCAAATCGCCACTTCGGACCTTAATACGAACGGAGCGATCCCTTTCATGTTACTCAATGTCTTTCCATACGGAACAGTCGAGGTAACTAATCCTAAGTTCGGCACTGTTAAGGTAAACACTACTCGAATCAAACTGCATAGTGATAATAGAACTGATAGCAGGAGAGTGGAGTGTCAACTCCTCGAACCACCATGAGTATGCAAATGAGAGGTAAGTCTAGCTTAAGACTTTAAACGAGCGCTTCTCGGGAGGCAACCCGAGCACTAACCTTATTAAATTTCATATTTTCAACTATTAGCACCAACTAAAACTAACCAAATTAATAGGCGCAGGTTCCCCTACCACACGGCCTTGCACACGAGCTTGGCCGTGGCCGTGTGGCGACCACAAGTAGGCACAAGGGCGTGGTCGTGGCCGCATGGTCAAACCTACCGAAAGAACACGGGCTGCGATAAAATGCCACGGCCGTGCGATGCGGCCGTGGTCAAACCTGCTTAAAAAACACGGGATGTTGATAAACCGACACGGGCGTGCCCTCAAACCATGGGCAATACTGAGTAAAGCACACGGGCGTGCGACACGCCCGTGCCTATAAGCTATGGTCGATACTGATCAATCAACATGGGCGTGGAAACCTCTACACAGGCGTGGGAGAAATGAAAGAAGCATCACACGGCCGTGCGATTTGGCCGTGTGATCCAACACGCCCAAGGAACACGGGCATGGGCCACGGTCGTGCGATTCGGCCGTGTGATCCAACGCGCCCAAGGAACACGGGCGTGGGCCATGACTGTGTGCCCCAATCTCTATTTAAACCCCCTTCTTCTATTCACTTTATTCCCCAAATCTTCCCCCCAGCCCTAGCCACAGCAGCTTTTCCCCTTCCCACCTCCGGCCACCACCGACCAAACCTCCTCCCTCCTTCCTCCTTTTTTTTTCTCCCTCAAATCGAAACTCTTCTTCTTCCCTCTTCTTTTCCTCTTTCTCTCTCCCTTCCCTTTCCTCTTTCTCTACACCGTCATCACACCAGCCACCATCCTTGCCACCATTGCTCACTCACTTTTCCCTTTATTTTGAATCCATATTTATTTTCCATTATTTATTTTCTTTATTATTAGGAATATTTTGTTAGTTAGGAATATTTAGATATTACCTGTGGTGATGCTTGAACTATTACAAATCATTTTTAGGCACACAATGACTATTATTCGAGGCACGACCAAGGTCGCCATCCCAGCTTCAAAAAAGCGAAAGGATCCCGGCACGGTCTCCCCGTGCGCGACCACTTTACAGCAGATATACCACAAATTATTCATAAGTTCATGCCAACTGCTTCATTGACTCAATTCCAAAAAGTTCAAGGTGCTATCGAAGTATCCTCCCCCACCTTCACCGCTGACTACATTCAGTAGGTTTCTTTTCATTGACTCCATCCAAAATTCAGGAAGTTTCACTTCTCTCCATATCTTATGATCTTATTATTATATTACTATTATCTATCTTTGTACATTGAGGACAATGTAAATCTTAAGTGTGGGGAGGTTATTTAACTGATTATTAGAAAAAATCCCTGAATTATGTCTTGTTCTTAAGTAATTTTCTCATATTACTATTAGAATAAAATTTCTATTGACTTATGATTTTCATTGATATGTTTTGGATTAAGTCATAGGTAATTGTGCATTGATGGTTTAAACTTTAAGACATTAGAGAATCAAGCATGATAAGTCTATTTTCAGAATTAAAAATTTATTAGGTTGTTTCCCTAAATTTAAATATTACTTTGAAGTTTGAAATTTGCAAGGATGACATCAAAATCCATAATTTTTGTGAGATTTTGAGCCTTTTAGAGCATATTCTTTTCTTGCTCACTTTATTGTTGGTTATGAGTGAGTCAATATTGATTTGTTATTCTAGAACTTGCTTCGATTATGCATGTCGAGACCACACCCTTGACTTGATATATTGAGATGATAAAGGCACCTAGGTTTTAACCCACTTACCCCAAAAAGCCTACCTTCATAATTAACCCCTAGTGCACCCCTTTGATCCTAATAAAGCGTTTATTGATTTACCTTAATATTAACCCAATACCCATTCTTTTTGATTCATTGAGAATTTTTCCCATTGTTTTAGCTCCTTTTTGTCGAGATTTGATTTGAGCAGTTTCCTAACTATGTTCTTTATTTCAGTTGTTAAATTCTTTCTTATTATTGTACGTTAAAAAAAATATTGAAAATATATTCATTATTAGTTCTATGTTATTTGAGCTTAACGATTAATTCCACATTTTGAGAAGAAGCTCGTGTTATCAGTGATAAGTTTTTTTTAATTGATGTAATTATTCAGTATTAGTCCATTTTTCTAGTTAGGTAAATTGTCAATTCAATCTCGATTCTAACCCTCTAATTCAGCCTTTATCCACACCTGTAACCCAAGCCCCATTACAACCCTTTTTAAGACCTTTTAATTTGTGTATCATCTCATTTTGTAGTGGTGGAGATTTGATTTTCATGCAAGCCTATGGGATTAGCTTTTCATGCTTGACTTCTGAGTGCTTAATTTGAACCTTAAACACTTTGAGTGATTTGAGTGAATCTTTAGTGAAGATGTCAATTCTTGTCGATTTTGAATCAAAGGTAATTATTTAGATAAGGGGAAACACCTATATCTTTTGTGCTATAAAAATTATGACTTGGATTGTTTGAATCTTTAGCACTCTTTTAGTTAAGTAATCAATGTATGAATTATCCATGAATTATGATGAGACATTATTGATGAGAATTATAAATTGAGAAAGTTAATTTTAATTGTGAGTTGAGGATTTTGCTTGATGATAGACCGAAATAGTAACATATTTTAGGCCCACCTTTAGTATGCTTTTGGATGAATTATCCCTTGATTTATGTAAAAAGGTGCTCTTAATCCTTTCTTTTCATGTCTTATACTCAGGAAAGCACCCAAGGATAAAAAGAACGAGAAATGGGCTCAAAACAGACCAAAACGGGCCAAAGAGGAAATCGACACGGCCTGGACTTGGACCCACACGGCCGTGCCAAGTCAATCATCTAGAACACGGTCTAACCCCGACTCACACGGCCGTTTCTCATTAAAGAAATCCAAACACGGCCTGGCCACGATTCACACGGGCGCGCGCCATGGCCGTGCCTCTGCCGTGGAGAAGAGCAATTTCATTCGGGAAAGGATACTTAGGGAGAAAGAAACGTATTTCAAAAGCCTATAAATATACCCTAAGTATGACCTAAGAGGGGGGCCCAAAGCCATCGTCTAGGGGCATCGTGCTAGGCCAGAGAAGGCAGATTTGTGGGGATTCACTCAGGGATAGCCAGTTGATCCATCTCAAGAAGCCAAAATTATACTCAAGACGGAGGATCTCTCATTCAATTCCTTCAGGGGGTTTTAGGGATTTCTTATGTTTTTTTTTATCTTTTCTCTTGAGATGTTTTCCTTTATTGTTATGAACTAAACCCTTCTGGATACAGAAGAGATGAAACCTATGATGAATCTTGTTATTGTTTTCTCAATTATAGGATAAATACTTAGTTTGTTCTTAATTATGTGAGCTTAATCAAAATTTAATGTGCTTAGGTGGAGGAGGAATAGACCCTGCCTAAGAGTAGATCCAACATAATTAAGCGGAGTTGATCGCACGCCTAGAGATAGGGTGATGAGATTTTGCCTGGATTAGGGTGAAACCTAATATGGGAATCCATAGATCGATTTATCGCTATTCTAGGGGTTATTATAAGAGAACGAGAGTTCCACTAATTAACCTAGGGTTAGACGTTATTCGCCTCGAGAGAGGGTTTAATATATGTTAGGGAGTCTTACGGATCAAACTAAGTGAATAAATCGTATGGTTCAAAGTGTTAGATAACAAGTGAAGTCTAGGTGGATTCTTCCTAGGGTATCATCTAAATCAACCGAGTTTTTCCCAAGTTATTTTCCAAATTCATTCTTCTTTGTCTTAGAGTCTTTAGTTTAGTAGTTAATTAATTTAGATTAGATAAACAATCTCTCTTTATTTTTAGGCTAGATAATAAGAAGAAAGTTAGTATTAGTACTTTTAGTTCCTTTGGGTTCGATAATCCGATCTTGCCTAAGCTATACTCTTCGTTCGATAGGTGCACTTGCCTCAATCGTTGTCGAGTTAGTTTCGTGTTCAATCATTCTTTTATAAATTTTAAAGCTCGATTCACAAATGATCAAGTTTTTGGCGCGCCATGTTCGAGAGAACTAAAATATTAAGAAAGCTCTATTTTTATTACTTTAGCCATTATTTTTTTATTTTCCGCAAATTTATTTTTATTTTTATTGTTTTTTTAATTTTGCTAAATTTTCTTTCTTTCTTTTCCTAGCAGTACCTCTAGTTTATGACTAGAAGGAACCCGAGAGGACCTTTAGTATACGACAGTGATATTGACGCTACTGTTCGCGAGAATCGTAGAGAAATTAGGCGAGCCCTAATTTATACGAAGAAGAGCGAGAAGACAGATCCAATCCTACTAAAGGGATGGATTTAAAATAATCTTCCACCACAAGATGTGTGGCAAAAAAATGCTCAGCGTACTATGTATGATTATGCTAAACCTCATTTAACAGAGCCTAATCTAGTTTTGTTAGGCTCGCTATAGTCACTAATAATTTTTAATTAAAGCCTAACACTATACAAATGATTCAACAGCTTTGTTCAATTTGATGGTTTGCGGGACGAAGATCCAAATACTCATATAGCTAACTTTTTAGAGTTACGTGATACCTTCAAAATAAATGGCGTTTCTGATGATGCCATACGACTTCGGTTATTTCCCTTTTCATTAAGGAATAAAGCTAAATAGTGGTTAAACTCGCTACCACGAGGGTCAATCACTACATGGGATCAAATGAATAAAAAAAATTTATTAAAATATTTCCCATCGGCCAAAACGGCCAAATTACGGAATGATATCTCTTCTTTTGTGCAGATGGATTTAGAGACATTATACGATGCATAGGAGAGATATAAGGATCTCTTAGGAAGGTGTCCACGCCATGGTTTACCTTTGTGGCTCCAAGTTCAGACTTTCTATAACGGTGTAAACCCTCAACGAGACAACTAATTGATTCAGTCGCCGGAGGAACCTTGAATAATAGAACTCCTGAGGCAGCCTACGAGTTTATTGAAGAGATGTCACTGAATAACTATCAGTGGCAGGTTACAAGGACCAAACCAACAAAAACAGCCAGAGTTTACAACCTCGACGCAGTAACCATGCTATTAAATCAGGTAGAGTTGATGAATAAGAAGCTTGATAGTTTGTGTTCTTCGCTGGTACATCCAGTCATGCAGTGCGACATAAGTGGAACTGTGGCGAATCTTAAGTACCCACCCTACCAACCGGGCACAGAGAGCGAACAGATGAACTATATAGGTAACAATTTCAGATCTAATAATAACCCATATAGTAATAATTATAATCCAGGTTGGAGGAACCACCCAAATTTTTCATGGGGAGGTCAAGGAAATCAAGGAAATCAAAGACAACAACCTCTTCAAAATTTCCAAAATCAACCCTATCCACGGAAAAGAAGTCGAATCTTGAAGAGACGTTGAACAAATTCATAGCATCCACGAAGCCCGTCTCCAAAAATCGAGGTAACACTCGACACCCAACAAACATCGATCAAAACGATCGAGAACCAAGTTGGAGGACTTACAAAGGCAATCGGAAATTACCCAATCGATCGGACAAATTGTGAAGCTATTATCGAACGACCGCAAGGGCGTCTCACGAGTAATATCTGAAATTAATCCAAAGGAGCAAATCCAAGCCATAACAAACTCAAGAAAGCGAAGAAGTAGATGAACCTACCCAACACAAGGAAACAAGGTAGAAAAAGGTAAAGTTGAGGTAACACAAGAAAAGCCAAAACCGTAATCAAAGAGTACCAACCTCGCATACCATATCCCGGCGTTAACGAGAGACGGCACGAGGAACAGTTCGGTAAGTTTCTTAAACTTTTAAAGAAATTACATATTAACTTATCGCTACTTGAAGCTCTTTCACGTATGCCGCTTTGGGAAATTTTAAAACATCTCTTGACGAATAAGCGCCAAATTAGACGAAGATCCACATGTGGAATTAAATGCAAAGCAGTGTGCTCAAGAATGTTACGTAATAGACTACCACAAAAGCTAAAAGATCCGGGAGTTTTACAATTCCATGTTTAATTGGTAGACTAACTGTTGATAATGCGTTAGCTGATTTAGGGGCAAGCATTAATGTCATGCCTTATAAATTATTTAAACAACTAGGTCTAGGGAAACCCAAGCAAACTAGGATGAGCATTCAATTAGCTAATAAAACTGTTAGGATTCCTAGGGGTATTATCGAAGATGTTCTTGTAAAAATTGACAGATTCGTTTTCCTAGTAGATTTTGTTGTCTTAGACATGGATGAAGATAATTTGATTCCCCTAATTTTAGGAAGACCCTTTTTAGCGACTGCCAGGACTAAAATTGATGTTGATGCAGGAGAACTCATACTTTGTGTAGGTAATGAGACGGTCACCCTCAAGGCTCTCGACTCGACTAGAACATCGAGTAATCAAGGTGAGAACGTAAATTCTACTGATAACCATTCGGGTAACCCTTATTTTCAGGAAGCACCACCAAAGAATACAACTGAACCCGATCCTAAACCCCATGCCAACAAAGAAATAACTCATGAGGAACGAGGGATTCAGATTGATGATCTAGACGAGTGGAAGACACACTTCAAGGAGAAATTAGGGATACACAACGAAGAACTGGAACCACACAAGATAAAACCGAAGGAGCCCCCAAAAGAGCTAATAGGAACAACAAACCACTTCAAAATAGGGGACTAGGTACTGTTAGATCAGGCAGATCCTCGAATATCTCCTCCGGACCCTAACACAAACAAAGAAATACCTTTTAGGGTAACCAGTGTTTTCCCATACAGAACAGTCGAGGTAAGTAATCCTATTTTTGGTACTTTTACTATAAACACATCTCGACTTAAATCTTTTCACGAGGATACAAATGATGGCATGAGGAAGGACTTTCAACTCCTCAAACCACCCTGACAATGCAAATGAGAGGAGAGTCTAGCTTAAGACTATAAACTAGCGCTTCTCGGGAGGCAACCCGAGCACTAACACAATTTATTTTTACATCTTGCTTTAAATTTATTTTTCTATTTCTTCTTTTCTTTACACCTAGTTATAAACTAACCGTGTGCAGATTTCCAAGTCACACGGCCTACACACGCCGCCGTGGCCGTGGCCGTGTGGACCATAAGAATCCTGTCTCGACATAGCGAGGCCGTGCGAATCAGTTCCAACCACTTTTCAACGTCACGGATCCAACCACTACACCACGGGCACCGACAAAGGGGCACGGCCATGCCCCATGACCGTGTGAAGCTACTGACTTTCCAACCACGGGCAGAACACACTCGTGCCTTAAAACCGTGCCAACATACTGACTTGTTGAACACAGGCTAGACACGAGCGTGGGGTAACCAACACGTCTAGGAACACGGCCGTGCGATGCGGCCGTGTGAATCGACACACCCTCCATCCACGGGAATGGGAGATCCTCAGATACAAAATTTTATTTAAACCCCACAGCCCTCCCCCTTCACCCCACCTTCTTCCATCTTCTTTTTCTTTCAAAAATCTCTCTCCTTTCCTTAGAAACAAAGCCTCTATCACTCTTGAGCTAAGCTAGAACCATGCCAAAGAAGCGGAAGGAATCAAGCACAATCTCCTCAAAGGAGACCGATCTACATAAGTTCATGCCGGCCGCTTCATTCTCACGACAAGCCAATGATATTTGAGGCTATCTAGTTTTTAATTCATTTTTCTCTTTGCTTGAATTTCCTTATCTGTATTTCTCTTACGCTTAAATTAGTTTATTTTATTTTAACTTCTTAGTGTCGTTTCTAAAGGTGCTAGGGAATCACGCCACGACCACCACCATATCCACAAATTTTTAGAAATCACACCCAACAATAAGGACTCCATAGTCCATTTTTCTTTTCCTTTAGTTCTCGTTTCATCTTTATTTTTCTCCACTTTAGCTTGCTTTTCCTTAAATATTTAATTAGTATAGTTTTAATTATTATTAGTATACCCTGCTAATCCTGCATGAGCTACCCAATTTCTTCATCTAGCGCAGATCGTCACCCGAAACGACCCTCCAACATATCGTTCATCCAGCTCAATGATTTCATCTATAATTCAGGGAGTTTCACTTATCCCTATATCTTCTGATCTGAATATTACATTTATATTATCTATCTTTGTACATTGAGGGCAATGTACATCTTAAGTGTGGGGGGTGAATCTTAGACGTAGTACCAAACTTTTTTTCATTATTCTCAAAATCCCTGAATTTAGTCTTGTTTTTAAGTAATTTCCTCATATTACTAATTAGGATGAAATTTCTGATGATTTATGATTTTTATTGATATGTTTTAGATTAAGTCATTGATAATTGTGCATTGATGATTAAATTCTAAGAATACTAGAGAATCAAGCATAATAAGTCTATTTTTCTGAATTAAAAATTTTCTAGGTCGTCTACCTGAATTTAAATATTACCTTGAAATTTGATATTTACAAGGTTGACGTCAAAAATACCCATAATTTTGGTGAGTTTTTGAGCCTTATAGAGCATAAATTCTTTTTCTTGCTCACTTTATTGATTATGAGTATGTCAACACTGATTCGCTATTCTAGAACTTGCATCGATTATACATGTCGAGACCACACTTTTGATTTGATATACAGAGATGATAAAGGCACCTAGGTTTTAACCCACTAACTCCATTAAAAGCCTACCTTCACAAATTAACCCCTAGTGAACCCCTTTTAATCCTAACAACCCTATTTATTGACTCACCCACTAATATTAACCCAAAACCCTTTGTAATTGTTATCACCATTCTTTCTAACTACCCCTATATCGAGATTTGATCTGATTAGTTGCCCAATTATGAATTTTAGTAATTTATCCTTTATTATGTATTTATTATGGACTTAAAAAAAATGACGAAGTATATGCATTATTAGTTATGTGATTAAACGAGCTTATACATTTATTTAAATTCCAAATATCGAAGAAGAAGCTCGTATTATTAGTATTATTAGTTTTCAATTGATGTAATTATTATTATTGGTTCATTAGTTCTTAGTTAGGTAATTTGTCAATTCAATCTCGATTCTAACCCTCTAATTCAGCCTTATTCCACACCTTAACCCTATCCCCGTTACAACCCTAACAATGACCTTTTAATTTGTGTTTCATCTCATATTTTAGTGGTGGAGATTTGATTTTCATGCAAGCCTATGGGATTAACTCTTCATGTTTGACTTTTGAGTGCCTAAATTTTGAACCTTAAACACTTTGAGTGATTTGAGTGAATCTTTAGTGAGGATGTCAATCCTTGACAATTTTGAATCAGAGGTAATTATTTAGATGAAGGGAAACACCTATGTTTTGTGCTACAAAACATAAGGCTTATAGTGTTTGAATTTTTAGGACACTTTGAGTTGAATTATCCATGTATAAATTTTCCCTGAATTATGATGAGACACTATCAATGACTATTATGAATTATAGGAAGTTCGTTTTAATTGTAAGTTGAGAATTTTGCTTGAGGACAAGCAAAAGCTTAAGTGTGGGGGTATTTGATAAACCGAAATAGTAACATATTTTAGGCCCACCTTTAGTATGCTTTTGGATGAATTCTCTCTTGATTTATGTAAAAAGGTCCTCTTAATATTTTCTTTTCATGTCTTATACTCAGGAAAGCACTCAAGGATAAAAAGAATGAGAAACGGGCTCAAAACAGACCAAAACGGGCAAAAGAGGAAATCGACACGGCCTGGACTTGGACCCACATGGTCGTGCCAAGTCAATCATCTAGAACACGGTCTAACCCCGACTCACACGGCCGTGTCTCATTAAAGAAATCCGAACACGGCCTGGCCACGATTCACATGGGCGCGCGCCATGGCCGTGCCTCTGCCGTGGAGAAGAGCAATTTCATTCGGGAAAGGATACTTAGGGAGAAAGAAACGTATTTCAAAAGCCTATAAATATACCCTAAGTATGTCCTAAGAGGGAGGCCCAAAGCCATCGTCTAGGGGCATCGTGCTAGGCCAGAGAAGGCAGATTTATGGGGATTCACTCAGGGATAGCCAGTTGATCCATCTCAAGAAACCAGAATTATACTCAAGATGGAGGATCTCTCCTTCAATTCCTTCAGGGGGTTTTAGGGATTTCTTATGTTTTGTTTGATCTTTTCTCTTGAGATGTTTTCCTTTATTGTTATGAACTAAACCCTTCGGATACCCGAAGGGGATGAAACCTATGATGAATCTTGTTATTGTTTTCTAAATTATATGATAAATACTTAGTTTGTTCTTAATTATGTGAGCTTAGTCCAAATTTAATGTTCTTAGGTGGAGGTGGAATAGACCCTGCTTAAGAGTAGATCCAACATAATTAAGCAGAGTTGATCGCACGCCTAGAGATAGGGTGACGAGATTTTGCCGGATTAGGGTGAAACCTAATATGGGAATCCATAGATCGATTTCTTCGCTATTCTAGGGGTTATTATAAGAGAACGAGAGTTCCACTAATTAACCTAGGGTTAGACGTTATTCGCCTCGAGAGGGTTTAATATACGTTAGGGAGTCTTACTGATCAAACTAAGTGAATAAATCGTATGGTTCAGTTGTTAGATAACAAGTGAAGTCTAGGTGGATTCTTCCTAGGTATCATCTAAATCAACCGAGTTTTTCCCAAGTTATTTTCCAAATTCATTCTTCTTCGTCTTAGAGTCTTTAGTTTAGTAGTTAATTAATTTAGATTAGATAAACAATCTCTCTTTATTTTTAGGCTAGATAATAAGAAGAAAGTTAGTATTAGTACTTTTAGTTCCTTTGGGTTCGATAATCCTGGTCTTGCCTAAGCTATACTACTGTTCGATAGGTGCACTTGCTTCAATCATTGTCAGAGTTAGTTTCCAGGTTCGATCATTCTTTTTATAAATTTTAAAGCTCTGATTCACAGCGATCACTTGAGGACAAGCAAATGCTTAAATGTGGGGATATTTGATAAACCATAAATTACACATATTTTAACCCCATCCTTGGCTTATTTTTGGATGAATTTTTATTATATTTGATGAATTCGATGCTTTTAATCTTTGAATTTCATTTTTTACACTTGGGAGAGCTTAGAGAGTCAAAAAGAACGAGAACCGGGCCAAAAAGGGACAAAATGGGCCTACATTGGAAATCAACACGGCCTGGACCAACGTACATGGGCAAACCACACGGTCGTGTATGACGAGCAGAGTCGAGCACGGCCTAGGGCTATCAAACACAGGCGTGTCCCTGCCATAACTAAGTTTAATTCTATTCGGAATAGGCTACTTGTGGGCCAAGAAAGACGTTCCAAAGCCTATATAAACACCCTAGGGGGTAACCTAAAAGAGACGCAGAGTAAAAGGCAGGAAATACTCGAAGACATCCATTGGGAGCAGCTCAGAAGAAGGATCTCCATCAAGACTGAAGATCTCCTATCAATTTCTCTTGAAGTTTTTGGGTTTTCTTATGTTTTGTTGTTTTTCCTATTCTATGATGTTTCCCTTTATCAGTATGAACTAAATCCCTTAGATACCTAAGGGGATGAAACCTAAGACGGATCTTATTACTATTTGATTTATAAGATAAATACTTGTTCTTATTCTTAATTGTGAGTTTTTATTCTTGTTTTGATAATTCAGGTTATTGATTCAAGTCGAATGTGCTTATTTAGAGGAGCAAAAGTCCCTGTTTAAGAGTAGATCAACACAATTAAGCGGAGTTGATTGCAACCCTAGAAATAGGGCGACAAAAATCTGCCTGATTAGAGTCAAATCTAATAAGGGAATCCATAGATCGAGTTAATGCGACAATAGGGGTTTTAATTAGAAAGAGATTTAAATTAATCAACCTAGAGTCAGTTGTTTTTAGTCTTGAAAGAGATATTAACATAAATCAAGGATTTCTATGGATTAAGTCAAGTGAATAAATCGTATGAATCAAAAGTAATAAGTGAAGTCTAGGTGGATTCTTCCTTGGGTATTGCCTATCTCATAAAGTTGTCTAAAAAGTATTTTCCCAATTCATTCTCTGTCGTGCTTTTAATTAATTTTAGTTTAAAAGAAATCACTCCAATTCTTAGGCTAGATAATAGAAAGATAGTAATTACTAGTACTCTTGGTCCTTGTGGATACGATATTACCGGTCTTACCATAACTATACTACTGTTCGATAGGTGTGCTTGCCTTTATTGTGATCGTAGTTAGTTAGAGACACATCAACTCGATTTGAAGACGGCCTAAATGAATATATCAAGCTATTAGTTGGGATTCTCGAGTTTAAAGAATTTGTAGTTCTAGTGGACAGAGTACACAAGGCCGAGGAACTTAGAAAAGCAAAGAGAAAAGACAATTCTGAGGCTCGTGACTTGGGAAAAAGGCCTATGGGAAAACCATACTCATCGCCATCAAAGAAGTTGAAAGAATTTCATAGTCGTTCGTCAGCTTCAGTAGGTTATTCTGGGAAAGATAGAGGAAAACAACATTCGAGCTCGAAACCTCAGGCTATGTTTGTTGTGAGCATGGGTAGTGTCAGAAACAAGCCTGAATGACAGCAATGTAATAGATGACACTTTGGTGAATGCAGACTGAAAGATAGATCATGTTTTAAATGCGATTCTTATGAACATTATCTCAGAGATTGCCCGAAAAGGTCTGATAAAGAAAAGACTCAGACTACTCGACTGAGTAATACAGTTGCGAGAGGGAGACCACCCCGGAACATTGGAAATGCAAGAAACAGTCGTAGTGGGACGAAAGACTCTATTGCGAGATCTGAGGTTGAGCATCAGCAAGAGCTTACGCGATCTACGTGCGAGAGGAAGCTTCAGCACCTGATGTGATCATCGATACATTTTCTATCTTTGATACTAATGTCAATGCTTTGATTGTCCCGGGGTCAATGCACTAATATATATGCACAAATCTAGTGTCAAATAAGAAAATACCTTTTGAGTCTCTTAAGTTTGTGGTTAAAGTAACGAACCCTTTAGGTCAGTATATGATAGTTGATAAAGTATGTAAAAATTGTCCTTTGATGATCCGAGGTTCTAACTTTCTGGCTGATTTGATGTTATTACCCTTCGACGAGTTTGATGTGATTCTGGGTATGGACTGGTTAATGTTGCATGATGCTGTTGTGAACTGTAGATGAAAGCATATTGTGTTAAAGTGTTAGAACGGAGAGAAGCTTCGAATTGAATCAGATAGACTGGAAAGTGCATCTAATGTTATTTCAGCTATGTCGGCACAGAAATATGTTAAAAAAGGCTGTGAAGCGTACCTCGCTTATATATTTGATTCTATAGTTTCAGAATTGAAGTTAGAATTGGTTCCAATTGTATGCGAGTTTACAGATGTGTTCCCAGAAGAATTACCAGGGTTACCGCCAATCAGAGAGGTTGAGTTTGCTATTGAATTGATGTTGGGAACATCTCTGATATCAATAGCTCCGTATAGAATGGCACCTACAAAATTGAAAGAGTTGAAAGCACAATTGCAAGATTTGACAGATAGGGGCTTTTGTCGGCCCAGCTTTTCTTCTTGGGGTGCTTCTGTGTTGTTTTTTAAGAAAAAGGACGGATCTATGCGATTATATATCAATTATCAACAGCTCAACAAAGTCACGATCAAGAATAAGTATCCATTGCCACGTAGTGGTGATCTGTTTGACTAGTTGAAAGGTGCGACAGTATTCTCAAAGATAGATCTTCGTTCTAGTTATTATCAGCTGCGGGTTAAAGACTCTGATGTGCCTAAAACTGCATTCAGAACCAGGTACGGACATTATGAGTTTCTTGTGATGCCTTTTGGTTTGACTAATGCACCTGCTGTGCTTATGAACTTGATGAATAGAATATTCAGACCGTACTTAGATAGATTTGTTGTTGTATTCATTGATGACATTCTGATCTACTGCTCACGAGATGATACACAGCATGCCCAGCATTTGGAAATTGTTTTACAAACCTTATGGGAAAAATAATTGTTCATTAAGTTCAGCAAATGTGAGTTCTTTCAAACTTTTGGGACATGTAGTGTCGACAGATGGTATCAAAGTTGATCCGAGTAAAATCTCAGCTATGGTAGACTGGAAACCTTCGAGAAATGTATCTAAAGTCAGAAGTTTTCTGGGATTAGCCGGATATTATAGAAGACTATTCAAGGGATTTTTTATGATCGCTACGTCGTTGACAAAACTTCTTCAGAAACATGTCAAATTCGAATAGTCTGAGAAATGTCAGCAAAGTTTTAATCAGTTGAAAGCTTTGTTAGCTGAGGCACCTATGTTAGTTCAGCCAGAGTCCGATAAAGAATTTGTGATTTATAGTGATGCTTCATTGAATGGTTTGGGCTGTGTTTTGATGCAAGAGGGAAAAGTGATAGCGTATACTTCTCGACAATTGAAACCGCATGAAAAGAATTATTCGACTTATGATTTAGAGCTTGCAGCCATCATGTTTGCTTTAAAGATTTTGTGACACCATTTGTGCAGAGAAAAATGTCATATCTTCATGGATCACAAAAGCCTGAAGTATTTGATGTCACAGAAGGATTTGAAATCGAGACAGCGCAGATGGCTCGAGTTATTGAAAGATTACGACTTGATCATTGACTATCATCCGGGAAAGGCTAATGTTGTTGCTGACACACTGAGTAGAAAATCCCTATTTGCTTTGCGAGCTTTGAACACACGGTTAATGTTGATTGATGATGGTTCAATTTTAGTTGAATTAAAAGCTAGACCAACATTTCTGCAACATATTTGCGAAGCTCAGAAATGTGATGATGTTTTGATCGCTAAATGAAAATAGATTGAGATGACACCTGATTCAAATTTTCATGTTGGTTCCGATGATAGTTTGTATTTTAAAGGCAGAATTTGTGTTCCGATAAATTCAGATCTAATTTAGAATATTTTATAGAAATCTCACAATAGTATCTTATCGATTCATCCTGGTAGTAATAAAATGTACGACGATTTGAAACAGATGTATTGGTGGCAAGGTATGAAACGAGAGATTTTAGAGTTCGTATCAAAATGTTTGGTTTGTCAGCAAGTTATAGCCGAACATCAGGTACCTTCTAGTTTGTTACAACCTGTGATGATTCCAGAGTGGAAATGGGAATATGTCACGATAGATTTCGTACTGGGATTGCCTCTATCTCTGAGAAAGAAAGATGTTGTGTGGGTCACTGTAGATCGTTTGATGAAATCCGCGCATTTCATTCCTGTACCTGTGGATTATTCATTGGAGAGATTGGTAGAGTTATATGTTTTTGAGATTGTTAGACTGCATGGTGTGCCAGTTTCTATTATCTCTGACAAGGATCCACGGTTTACGTCTCAATTCTGGAGCAAGTTACTTGAAACTCTAGGCACTCGACTGCATTTTAGTATAGCGTTTCATCTTCAGACCAATGGTCAGTCTGAGTGAGTAATTCATATACTCGAAGATATGTTTCGATGTTGTATTTTAAAGTTCTAAGGTAATTGGGAGAAATTTCTACCGTTTTGTTGAACTTGCGTATAATAACAGTTATCAAGCAAGCATTAAAATGGCACCGTATGAAGCTTTGTAAGGTCAAAAGTGTCGAACTCCATTATACTTGACTGAGCTCAGTGAGAAAAAGTTATTCAGTGTTGATTTGATTTGAGAAAGAGAAGAAAAGCTTAAAGTGATACATGTCAATTTGAAAATGGCTTCAGATAGATAAAAATCTTATGTAGATTTGAAAAGAAAATATATTGAATTTCAAGTCAGCGACAGAGTATTTCTGAAAGTATCACCTTGGAAGAAAGTTCTTCTATTCGGCCGAAAAGGAAAGCTTAGTCCCCGATTTATCGGGCCGTACGAGATCGTTAAAAGAATTGGGTCAGTAGCTTACAGATTGGCTTTGCCGTCAGAGTTAGAAAAGATTAATAATGTATTTCACGTATCGATGATATGACGGTATCGATCAGATCCTTCACATGTGATTTCCAGAGATGTTGAGATTCACCATATATGACGTCTGATGAAGAAACAGTGGAATTTTAGCTCGGGAAGTTAAAGAATTGAGAAATAAAAGTATAGCTTTAGTTAAAGTTCTCTAGTAATGTCACGGTATAGAAGAGGCTACCTGGGAACCGAAAGAAGCTATGAGAGTGCAATACCCGAACCTATTTTTTGGTAAGATTTTCGGGGACGAAAATTCCTTTAGGGGGAGAGTTGTAACACCCCGTTTTCAGTGAAATTGGAATAGTGATTTTGGGACCACAAATCTGACGATTAAATTATTATTTTAGTATTATTTTAATGTCTATGGGATGCTAGTAAGGTCGTATTAAAATTTCGTTCAGAAATTTTGATGTTTGCATGATTAATTAAGTGAAAAGGACTAAATCGTAAAAGGTGCAAAAGTGGAATTCTATTTGTTAAAAGGGCCAAATGACTATGAAACTTTAAAATGAGTGGACACATATGGTAATTAGACCATTTATATAGTTAGTGGATATTCATGGCAAGGTTTTGTTGTAAATTTTGATAAGTAATAAGGCTAAAATAGTAAATTAGTAATTAAATTAAAAATAAACAAAAGAAAAGATGAACATATTCTTCCTCATTTCTTACTTACCACTGAAAATCACCATTAGAGAGGGGTTAGGACATTCGTCCAAGCTCTCCCATTGCATGAAAGTGATTTTTGAGCCCTTTTTTAATGGTTTTTATGTTTTTAAAGTCGTTTTAGCTTAACTTAGCTGGCCTGGGGATCAATTTGTAAAACTGTTAAAGATTTAGGGTTATTCCATGAATGCTATTGTTTTATTCTTGATGTTTAATGAAAGATTATGAGTCCTTGTTGATAAATAAACAAGTTTTGTAAAGTGATTTTTGATGAAAATGACATTTAAGGACTTGTTTGTAAAAATGGTAAAAGCTCGTGGTAAATTTATGAAATGATGGTTTGTATGGATTGATTTAAGTCCCTCGAGAATTTGGCTAGCTTGAGAAGAGGATTAAAATGTTTAAATTTCAATTTATGAGCTTAAGGACTAAATTGTGAAAAGTTAAAATGTAGGGGCAAAATAATAATTTTGTATAAATATGAAATGTGGACTAAATTGAAGCTAGGGATATTAAATGGATTAAATTTGTCTATTTAGATCAACATAGACCACGTACGGATCTAGATCGGGGAAAAGTTAAAGCCTCGAATTAGTTGATTTCGTTTTTACTCCCTAGTCGTCGAGGTAAGTTTGTACGGATTAATATATTCATGTTATTCATTTGTATGTTATTATGCATTTGTAATGCTATTTAACAATGTATATCCAAGCAATGCTATGACAGTTATCAAGTCTCGATTGAACCTTAGGAATTCGTAAGATACAAATGACATGTCATTAGGGATTTCATGTTTCAGGTGCTGGTCTTGAATATCCTACCGATGGTTGAGGTCCTCCATTTGTTGTGAATACTCCACAACTCGTGTGAGCAGAAGCGTGTAGTTTACATTCCAACCCACAGATCGTGTGAGCAGGCCCATTTCACAGCTCGTGTGAGCAATGATGTAAAGGAAAGGTTATGGTCATATGTTTAAGCACACTTCGTGTGAGCTTTCCCGAGTATCCGATGATATTCTAGATGGTTCAACGGGCATGAAAAGGAATTGAAAAGGTAAGTTTCTAAATGGATTTATGCATATGCTCATGATAAGGTAAGTTGAATGTTTATTGGATGTTTTGATATGTATATCTTGTGCAAGTTGTTTTGGTTGATACCTTTTGATGCTTGCCAAATTATGATATTATAGCTACCTTATGGTGTATGTTTTTGAATGGCTTATTTGGTAAGTTTTTGAAGCTAATAGTTGATGAATGAAAAGTAGTAAAATATGCATTTAAGTAAGTTTTGGATGAATGTATTTGAGGTGCCTTGAATGACATATTAGTTAGTTGATTTAGAACTATTGAATTGGTCATTATTTGCATGTTTTAGTAAGTTTTAATGTCTTGATTATGTGCACAAAAGGCCTATAGGTGTATGCATGAATTGGTGTTGGAATTGGCTTGATTTTGGGCAAATTTATGTCCAAACAGCCTGTGCCACAGGCGGGTGACTCAGCCATGTCTAACACGGTCGTGTGTCCCCTATAGGTTCTTTTGTATGCAAGTCAGTTAGTTACACAGCCTGGCACACGGGTATGTGGGGCTATTTTAAGAGTTACACGACCTGACACATGGGCGTGTGACATGGCCATGTGACCCTACTCAGAGAGTTACATGGGTGAGGACACGGGCTGGGACACGGCCCTGTGTCCCTAGTTCGAAGATTACATGGCCTAAGACACGGGAGTGTGTCTCAACCGTGTGAGGCACACGACCGTGTGACTCATGTTTTCCAAAATTTGTAACTTTTTCCTAAACTCTCCAAATGATGTCAAATTGGTCCTGAATCATTTCTATGGTAATTTTAGGGCCTTGAGGGCTTGATTTGGGGACGATATATATATGAATGATTGTTTTATAATGTGTTTGTGAATATGTATGAAATGTAAGTTTTAATGTTATGTTTGTACGGTAATGCTGCGTAACCCTAATCCGGTGACGGATACGGGTTAGGGGTGTTACACACACATTGTACAAGCATCGAGCAACTTGATGATCTCTTTTTTAACAACTTCCTTCATGATTGGATTCAACCTCATTTGTTTTTCAATAGAGTTGCTATGGCAATCCTCCAGTAAAATTTTATGCATATAGATAGCAGGACTAATTCCCTTGATGTCTAGAATTTTCCATCCCAATGCCTTCATAGATCGCTAGAGTACTTCCAATAATCTCACCTCTTGATCCGGTGTCCACTCCGCAGAAATAACTACTGGCAAAGTGTTGTTTTCTTCCAAATAAGCATATTTTAAGTGCATCGATAAAAACTTCAACTCCAGCATGGGGGCTTACTATGGTTTTAGAGGCTTGAAAGAGCGATTTGATAAATCCAAGGATTCAAACTTCTTCCCTAGTCTATCCACAAACTGCTTGGCTTCTGCAAGTTCACCAAGGTCCTCAAAAATTATTGCGTCACTTCGATCAAGTGAGTCTTCATCACTATCAGAATTGCTATGGAAAAATCTTGTGAACTCTTCCTCCACTGTTGTTTCTATCAAATCAATGGCGTGGTATTCTTCATTCTCATTAGCACATTTCAAGGCATCGAATACATTGAATGTGATATGTTGTTCATTTACTCTCACGGTTAGTTCACCTTTCTACACATCAATTAAATTCCTGCCTGTAGCAAGAAAAGGTCTTCTAAGAATAATTGACACATCATGGTCAGCTTCACATTCTAAAATAAGAAAATCTGCCAGAAAAGTAAACTTGTCTACTCTTACCAACACGTCTTCAATTTTACCTTCTGGATGTCTGTAGGATCGATCAACCAGTTGCAACATAACCGTAGTAGGTCTTGCTTTCCCGATTCCTAGCTTCCCGAAAATAGACATAGGCATTAGATTTATACTCGCTCCAAAATCACATAATGCCTTTCCAACATAATGATTTCCAATTGAACAAGGTATACTGAAACTCCCTGGGTCCTTCAACTTTGGAGGTAATTTATTTGTCAACATCGTTGTACACCCTTCAATGAGAGCAACAGGCTCAAATTCTCCTAATCTATGCTTCTTTGACAATATATCTTTCATGGATTTCACATAATTAGGCATCTGCTCCAAAGCTTCCACAAATGGTATGTTAATGTGGAGTTGTTTAAGGACATCTAGAAATCTTTTGAACTGAGCCTCTTATTTACAATTGTGGAATCATTGAGGATGTAACACCCTTAACCCGTATCCGTCGTCGAAACAGGGTTACAGAGTATTACCGAAGATCACGAATCAAACAAATAGAAAGTTCAAACATTTCATAACATATCAATATTCATAATAAAACCAATCAAAATCATACATACCGTCCCTTATACGAGCCCTCGAGGCCCTAAATACGCGTTAGAAACAAGTCGAGACTAAATTGAAAACTTAGAGAATTTTTTGGAAAACATCAAAAATTTTCAAAGCTGCTGGGGTAACACGGCCAAAAGACACGCCCGTGTCTTAGGTCGTGTGGGCATTAAAAATGGGGACACACGACCATGTCACCTGACACACGGCTGAGACACACGCCTGTGTCTTTGCTCGTGTGGACGAAAATAGGCTATTTTACAAGCCATTTTTCTCATCCAATTTTGCATGTTCCTACAACCAAAATTGCACATACTTATAAGCCATTACAAGGCATCCAAAACAAGTATAATCAAGACTTAAACATATGGTATATTCGCATACAATCAATATGCCCTTAGGCACCTCAAATGACAATTCATAACATGTATAATTATGTACATATTTTGACCAAATAAGCCAACAACTTTCCTAGCAATTTGCACCATATCATGCCACTTAGCTCACTTACCAAAACATACCAAAACTTCCCAATTGGTACTAATTATACCATTCTAAACTAGCACTAATATACATATATGCCTTCCACAACAAAGCACCAATTCACAACAAACTATATGACATATCTATTGTGCACATTCAACAACTATTTCATTTTCCATAATTCAATCACAATTCAACCACATATCAACCATATTAAAACAACTTATACACATCCAAAATATGCCAAACACAAGCCAAATAAGCGGCCATAATCACAACAAAACATATAGGCCAATAATAGCCAAAATAACCTATACATGCCGTTATAACCAAAATTAAACCAACCGAAAGTACCAAAAGAGCCTATGGATAGTGTGATATAGCTCCGACAAGCTTCCAACCCGAACGAGCTTCCAATTCACTATAAAACACGAAAAATACACAGAGTAAGCATTTAAACTTAGTAAGTTCGTATAACATAAAATTTAACTTACCATTTATTCACATATAAGGTAAGTAAACAAAGCATATCCCAACATATATTGGCCAAATGCCTAAGCACATATACATCAACCATGTTAGTCACGTAAACACATATATATAAACCAAGTCATGGATGAGCTCAACAATTAATCAAATTCCATATACATGTATCATCCATTTCAAATACCTATATACCATGTAATATCATTTTCCATGTAATTCACATGTATACCTGTAATAGTTCGTATCGAACTCATGTCATATTGTATCAGAACATCGCCCATTGAACCATTTAGAATATTATTGGATACTCGGGATAGCTCACACATAGTGTGCTAAACTGTAATCCATCAATTCCTGTACATGTATCCTCATACGAGCTATGAATCGGTATTCTCTCTCGAGCTGTAAATCAGTAAGCTCATACAAGCTGAGATTCGGTAAGCTCTCATAAGCTGCATATAAAAGCCCAATTTAAGGGCTAATCAGAACAGTGATCTCGAGATCACTAATCTGAGGTTAGAGAAAAATATTTTCATGTTATTTTATGTGTTATAACATGTTTATAAGGGTGCATGAAAATTTTGGTGCTTTAATTTTAGCGATTTCTTGCTTAATCGCGAAAAAGGACTAAATCGCATTAAGTGCAAAACTTTGTGCGATGTAGTTGTAGTTGTCCTTTTCATGAATCATGAAGTGAAATCACAAGTTTCACATTGTGCGATGGGTTTTCGGGTAAGCCGAATAGAGTTAATGTACTCGATTGAAATGTCCCTACTATCTTAGGATATGATGATAGTAAAGGTTTTAAATTAGCACATCAAGAGAAACTCAAACGAGAGTGTGTTTGAAATATATTCTCAGTGAGGAGAAAAGAGTAGATGGATGTATTGAGATATGATTTTAGTTATGTGTATATTTATGCATGAAGCAATAAGGAGAATGAAATTTTATGTGTACATGAGTAAGGAGCATGATACAGAGGTATGCTCGTTGAAACATTTTAACTGTGATGGTTAAGATGAAAGTCATTAAAGGTGCTATAAATTGAAAGTTTTAGTATTGAGTTCAGTATGAATCGAGGAAAACAGTTTGTAAGTTTGAATGTGATTAATGCAACCTTCATGTTGGCATAATTGAGAATGTTTGGTATCATATTGATGCATGATACTCTACCAAATTGAGTAGTTAATGTTTAACGAAATGTTGAAGTCCTAGTGGACCATATTGAATATGAAAATGCTATCATCGAGATATGAAATAGATAAGGTCCCGTATAAGACCATGTCCAGGACATGGCCTCGGCATCGAGTTGAGATCCCGTATAAGACCATATCCGGGATATGGCATCGATACTTGATGTGAAGGTCCACATAAGACCTTATCCGGAATATGGCATTAGCATTTAGAGGTGACCCCATGTAAGAACACCTCGGGGATGTGGCATTGGCTTTATGCCTACCTCGATGACGATGAACATGCGGATTTAACTATCCCTGGTAAGTAATGGGATAAGTAGATGAGTTTAGAAGTAGAAATGATAATTGTACTAAACTCATATGAATGAGTGAATTCAGGTACTCGTGAATGAGTCACGAAGAAGCGATTACGAGGTGTGGCACGATATGTGCTAAATAAGGGCAATTGTAAGTAAGTATGGCAAGAAGCCTATGACTTGTGTATGGTTAGTTATGCCATGGATGGTATTTAAAATAAACTCTGAGTGAGCTTGTTTAAGACGTTAAAATTCAGGTCGAATAAGATTTTCATTGTTGATGTTGCCTTGAGGTAAAATTTGTATGTCGATGAATTCAGAGCTTATACAGAAGGTTTTGGTATGAGACTTAGTAATAGCATGTTTACTCATGCAAGACTAAGAAAAAGTACAGTTATATGCATAAATGTTTTGATGATTGAGTACATTTCACGATATGATTGAGTTTATGGTCTGAAGTAGTCGACAACTAAAAGCTGAATTTTCAAAGCATACAAGTCAGGACTATTACAGTCGGTGAATATCCTAGTAATAAAGTGAGATAAATGCAATAGATGTCAAATTTGAAGTGACTTGATTTCCAAGGAGGGGTTTGTCATCTGAATTTTAGTGAAGTATGCGATAAGGATCCAAATGATCATTTTAGCATGTGCCGAGTTCACAGTTGTAAGATTACTGAGTATTTACGCCCGAGAGGAAGAGTAATCTAGGTTTCAAGTTGTGCTTCGACCTTGTGTACTATAGCTTAAAGGTTGTTGGCGAGAGAAGCTTAAGGATAAGTCGATTTGTGATTTTGATGAGTTGGTGAAAACATTTCAGGAATGTTAAGAGCAACTTCTCCTGGAAAGATTTTCGGGGACGAAAATCCCTAAGGGGGGAGAATTGTAACAGCCCGATTTAGGGGCTAGTCGGAACAGTGATCTCGAGATCACTAATCCGAGGTTAGAGAAAAATATTTTCATGTTATTTTATGTGTTATAACATGTTTATAAGGGTGCATGAAAATTTTGGTGCTTTAATTTTAGCGATTTCTTGCTTAATCGCGAAAAAGGACTAAATCGCATTAAGTGCAAAACTCCTATTTTATTTGCTAGAGGTGAAAAATAGCTATAGAGTGTAAATTGGAGGTCTTTAAAGTGCAATTATACCTTCCTAAGAGTGATGGGCGGTCAAGGGGACAAGGAATTAAAAAGTTGACAAGAGTTGGTGACTTTTGTTGACTAAATGAATAAAATAAGAGAAAAATAAAGAAAAGAAGGGTATCATCTTTTCTTTTCTTCATCACCAACGAAAATTGGTAGAAAACAAGGGTTGGAGAGCTCAAAAATTTCAGCAAACATTTCTCATTACAAGTAAGTGATTTTGGTAATCTTTCTTGATAAAAATTATACTTTTGGAGTCCCCAAAGCTTAAGCTAGCTAATGAGGGAACTAATTTACAATATGGTTGAAAGTCTAGGGACTTGCCATGAGAGATTTTATGTTGGTTGCTGAGTTTTTATGGAAGAAAATGAATGTTAAGAAGATGAGAAACAACTTTTGTGAAAGGTGTTGTCATGAAAACACCTAATTAGGACTAAGATGCAAATGGTGTAATTTGTTCATTAATGCATGCAATAGTTGGAATTGTGGAAAGTTGTAAAAGGATTAAATGTTCAGCTAGGCTTGTTTAATAGGAAAATGTGATGAAAAGTGATTTACGAGCCTAGGGGCAAAATCGTAATTTTGCCAATGTATAAGGGCAAAATAGTCATTTTTGCCTAAGTATAGATTTTGTTGTATTATGAATTATAAGTGATTAAATGAGTAAATTCTATTGTTCTAGATCAAAGAAAATGAGATTTGGACCTAGAACGGGAGAAAAGAGAAATGTGGGCAAAAGGGTCCCTTTCTACCCTTTTCGGTATCGAGGTAAGTTCATGTGTCAAATTGTACAACTCTAAGTGAAGTATTTTTAATATTTCAATATTGTATAGATTGTTTATTGCCTCCATGTATACGTTAAATATATTTTGATGTAATGTCAAGAAATGAAAGTCTTGAATTAAACCATGAATAGTGGAAATACAAATGGCATGATACGATGGTAATTAAGGTTCCGTGTAAGACCATATTTAGAATATGGCCTCAGTATGGGATTTCATATAAGACCATGTCGGGGACATGGCATCGATATGTTAATTCATGTAAGACCCTATCGGGGGTATGATGTCAGTGTAACTTTATGTGTATGAGACACAAAGGTGTTATTTAACAATTTGAGTGATTCAACAAATATGTTGAAAATGAGAATGAATGTGGTTGTAACATCCTGAAAATGGGCCTATGCATTTTTGATTTAATTATACAAAATGGCATGTCTTATGTGTTATGAATGTATTGTGAACATTTTTGGAAACTTGGAAATGTAAGGAAATGCTTTGGAAATGTTAAGTTTAAAAGAGGAAAGTGAACATTTTTGGAAACTTGGAAATGCAAGGAAATGATTTAGAAATGTTAAGTTTAAAAGAGGAAAGCGAACATTTTTGGAAACTTGGAAATGTAAGGAAATGTTATAGAAAATGTTAAGTTTAAAGTTTAAAAAGGGGAAACTAAGACAAGGTGGCCTTAAGAAAATTTATAGAGGAAATATGACATACAAATAGCCTTGGTAAAATGGCTACAAGGCACCACTTAAGGGCCTAGCAAGGGACGCCACATGCAGGAGCAAAAGGGTCTTGAGTTCGAGTCACATGGGAAGCAAATAAAAGAATTTTTATTTTGCTACAAGGAGCAGAGAGGTGGACGGCATTAAGGCTCTTAAAAGAGGAGTTTTATTCTCTTTAAATTTCGGCTAAATAAGGGATAAATAATGGATTTATTTTAGATTATTTTTAAGAGAGATAAATGAGGATTTATTCTTTAATTTTAAGAATTTAAGAGATAAAGCTATCAAAATAAGGGAGAGTGGTGGCCAAGTAAGGGACTCTAGCTAGTAATTTCGGCTACTAGAGGAAAAGAGGCCATTCATTCATTCACTCTTCCTTTGCCGAATTTCCTAAGCAAATTCTCCTCTCTCTGCCGAAATTCCCTAGAGCCTTGTTCTTCTTCTTTTTTTGTTAGCCAAAGCCGAAAATTCAAGATACCACCATAGCCGATTTCTTTTCTTTCCAATCCATCAAAAGCCGAAACCTCAAAGACAACCCCCCTAGCCGATTGTCCATCAACCTCAAAAGCCGAAACCTTTTTGATCACTATCTAGTCTCCATAGCCAAATCTTTGTGGAGCTTCAAGCAAGAGTGGGTCGACTTCTGTAGTAAGGGTAAGGATCTATCCTTATATTTCTTTTCTTCAAGCCCAAGATTAAGATTCTAATGCCATTTGTATCTCTTGGCTGAAACTACAACAGATCTTTCGGCATTTTGTATATTGTCGACTACCAGGGAGAAGAGACTACTTTTCGGGATTTAAAGAATCAAGGTAAGATATGTGAATATTCGGCCAAAGGCCATTTATTATGTTTAAGGATGAAATCGAATCTAATATAAGTCTATAGGTATTTCGACAACTCCCTAAGCAAGTGATTCTTTTCGAGATTTTAGAATCCACAAGGTAAGCATATGAGGTATTCGGCCAAGGCCTATTTTTGGTATTTAGAACTGTTTCTTATTTATTCAAAAGCCGGAAACTGACATAGCTAAGTGATTTGGTGGCTAGCCGATTTCAAGAAGGAACTCAAAGAAGGTTTCGGATTTGATTTTTAATCCAATCGACACAAGGTAAGTTTTGGTTACAATAATCCTTCTGGATTTAGTCTTATGGCCGAATAGGCTTTTACTAAATAACAAGTGATTGATCAAATGTAGGAACTTAATATCTAAATCAAGATCGGTTTTCGGATTTCAAGGAATTCGTTAAGCATATCGTGTGTGTACCCCACACTAATCTTAATAGATTTATGGCTTTAACTTGATATACGTGTTAATATGAAAGTGTAAGAATGTGGCTAAGGTACCATGTTATGGTACAAAGTACTCAGTGCACGCTTTCCTACTCCTACTAGGATTATGAAATATGTTATGTTTAACATGTGATAAGTGATAAGAATGTGAAATTTGGCATGTTAATGCATAATATGTATGATATGGGGCATATGGGCTATTGAAAAGGGGAAGTGAATGTGGTGACCTAAGACCACGATATTTGAATGTGGTGACCTAAGACCACGATATCTCGAAAGTGGTGACCTAAGACCACGATATCTCGAATGTGGTGACCTAAGACCACAAATATTTATATGGGCGATGAGCACGCCGACCGCAAATGATCGCTTTCGGCGATGATGTGTAGCGGATGGAGGGTTGACTTAGTAGTCCCCACTGTGTGCGAAGTTGGTACGGGTGATGTGTAGCGGATGGTAACTAGGTTTGGGTTCGGGTTTGCATCATATTATTTAAATGTTATATGTACATGTATGACTTGTATGCCCGAGAGTTTGTTAGGACTTAGTGTTGTGGTTACACATTGAGTCTGTTGACTCACCCTGCTGTGGGATTACTTTTCGTGTGATGGACAAGTGATGGACCTAGACAAACAGGCTTAGGGATGGCCATGCTCAAAGAAGGAATTTATTTTATTTAGACTTTTTATTTTAAGTACTTTGAATTTAATTTTGGGTTTTATTTTGATGTAATAAGGCCGTTAATATGAACTGCTTTATGCATGCTTTTTATTGGATTTTATTACTATACGATTAAGTTTAAATCAAGGTTAAATGGTTTTTCTTAAAAAATATATATATATACAAGGTTTCCAATTGAACCCAACACAAGCAAATCCATCTTCAAACCACACGAATTTTTCCTAAGTAACAAACGGACTTTCAAATGTTTTCTCGAGGAACATACCAGATCCGGTCAGGACTCGTGGGCCGGGCTTGGGGTGTTTCAACTTGGTATCAGAGCCAGGTTCAAAACTCGGCTTTGGGGTTTTTGGGCTCCAAAATGTTTTCTAAAAATGGGCTCTTTAAAGGATAACAGGTCTGTTAGCTCAGCATGGCACCTAAGTCTCCTACCCGAAATCCGCCAGGTAAGTACCCTAAACCATTGTGTGATATACATGTGGGCTTTATGGGCTTTATGGGATGTAGACTAGTTTAAATAGACTCTGATGGACTATAGGCTTAGTTTAAACCACTTCTTAAATTTTCATAAGACCTAATTTCACTAAACAAACCCGTTAATGAGCCGCAGGACTAGGGTGTGGTAACCGTCATACGCATGTCTAGGATTGGATCCGGAAGAGCTTGGTATTTAAGCATTCCTAGTGACTCACCTCCTCTTCGCTGGAATCCTACCTGGTGCATAGTGACTGTTCACCTTAGTCGAGTTAGGGTGTGGCAATAGGCAAACGCATGCCTAGGAGTGGATTCAGGGAGAGCTTGGTATTTAAGCAGTCCTAGCGACTCACCTCCTCTTCGTTGGAATCTTACCTGGTGCGTGGTGACTATTCACCCTAGTTATGAGGACTCGTTGATGGGCTAAACCCTATAATTAAAACCCGAAAGGGACCAACCACCCTAGTTTGAATTTTACCGAAATACCCCTGATTTCAAAATTATTGAAATACCCTTATTTCATAAAATCACCAAGGAACCCCTGAATTGAAAAATTTGCAAAATTACCCTCGATTTACAAAATTTTTAAATTGACCCCGATTTATTACCAAAATACCCTGAGGTGAAATGACTAAAATACCAGGATAGGAATAAGACGAAAATGTTTGAATGATGAATGTGCGTTGAATGAATGTGCTACTTTAAATTAGGATAGAAGACTTGAAACTTTGATCGATCGAAAGAACTACTTCTAAACTTCTTTCATAAAATTTCTTCATGGATAAACAAAGGGAACAAAATACTAATGCATAAAAATTCCTTAATCGATTAAAGCGCGATCGTAGACATGAGTTCTAGGGGATGTGGTCGTAATGTGCGAGAACGTGGTAGAGGCAGAATGACCGTGTCGAAACCCGTTAGGTTTGGACAAGGGTCCGAAAATGAGGTACCACCACCCCCACCACCACCTGTTGGTGTTGAGCAACAAGATCAGACGGGGGATGATGCAGTGTCGCAGGTAATGCCGCGAGTACTTGAGATGGTGGTCGGAGCGGTGGAGGTATGGGAGCTCAAAATCAGACCACTGTGCGCGACCAGAGCCAATGGGGTGAGGTGTTTCGTGGTGTATCTCGTGTGGCACCCAGTACGGCTGAGTATTGGTTGGAGGCAACCGAGCGAATTATGGACGAGCTCGATTTAACTGCTGAGGAGAAACTGAAAGGAATGGTGGCACTACTTTGCGACGAAGCCTATCAATGGTGGCTCACGCCGATGGTGCCACAGTGAGGATCTCACTTGGGAATATGTTAAGGCAACAGATCGTAAGAAGTATGTTGGTACCGATTATATTGATGCGCAAAGGAAAGCATTTAGGGGCTGGTTCAAGGAATAAATCCGTAGCGGAGTATGAAGTCGAAGTTTCGAGGTTGAGCCGATATGCTCGGGAGTAGTGGCTACGGAGCATGAACAGTGTGTTCGGTTGAGAGGACGGACTAAGGGATGATCTCGAGGTTGTTGATAGCCCCGCATCGTGAACGGAGTTTTCTCGCTTTAGTAGAGAAAGCTAAGGTAGCTGAAGGGATTAAGGACTCTACAAAGCAAAACTTCGATCGGAACAGCAGTAAAAAAGAGGCTTTGGATCATCGTGGATCATTTGGGAATAAAAGGCCTAGAGTTGATGGGCCGCGAGGTCAAAACCGGTACATGAGGGCGATGATCGCACTTGTGATCGCAGGGGAAGAGGCACCTAGGAGAGTGTTGGAAGAGGACAGGGGATGTTTCAAGTGTGGGTCCAAGGACCATATGATCAAGGATTGTCCTATGAAACCGGATGGAAATCGACCGGTAGCTCGTAATGTTAATCAAGTCGGTAGAGGTGGACAAAGAGCCTTCACCGAGGTCGTGGTCCGAATAATAGAGGTAATGGTGCCGGCAGAGGATGTGGAACACCGGGCAGAGGTGCCGCTAATATGCGAGGCAAGGCAACCGGGTTTGGTTTATACAACTGACCGGAGGGGAGGATGGAGACGCCACGGGACGTTATAACCGTGACGCGTTCCTTGTATTTGGAAAACCTTATTATGCTCGATTGATGTGGGCTCGACTCACTCCTATGTTGCATGTAGTGTAGTGGAAACACTAGGCCTAGACTCGAACTTTCTCGATAGGGAGATGATCGTAGTAAGCCCACTAGGTCAAACCGTAGTGGTGAATGAGATCTTTCGAGTGTATCCTTGGAAATCCAAGGCGTAGTATTTCCTGTGACTTAATGGAACTACCCTTCTGAGAATTCGATCTCATACTTGGCATGGATCGGCTAGTAGAGCATCGAGCCGTGTTGGATTGTGCGGCTAAGCGAATGGAGTTAAGGACCCCGGAGGATGAGGTGGTCATTATGATAGGAGAAAGGAGAAATTACCGCCTAATGTAGTTTCGCGTTAAAGGCGAGAAAATGGTCCTAAAGGGTGCAAGGCATTTCGGCCTTCGTTAGTGCCGTGGATGCAAAAGAAGGGGAATTAGTGGAGTTAGAACGGTAAGGGACTTCGTGGATGTTTTTCCGGAGGAGCTACCAGAATACCCCGCATAGGGAGGTGGAATTTGGAATAGACTTGCTACCAGAAATGTACCCGGTGTCAATCGCTCCATACCGAATGGCGCCAAAGGAGTTGGTGGAGCTCAAGGCTCGAGATCCATGAGTTATTGGATCGTGGGTTTATTCGACCCAGCAGTGTCTCCGTGGGAGCACCGGTCCCGCTTTGTGAAGAAGAAGGACGGAACTACGCGAATGTGCATAGATTATCGTCAGTTAAATAAGCTGACCATCAAGAACAAGTATCCTTTGCCACGGATAGACGACTTGTTCGATCAGCTTAAGGGGGCCGCCATATTTTCAAAGATCGATCTAAGGACTGGATATCATCAGTTGAAGGTGAAGGAGGTAGATATCCATAAAACGGCCTTTAGGACAAGGTACGGCCATTTTGAGTTTGTGGTAATGCCGTTTGGGTTGACGAACGCCCCAGCCGCGTTCATGGATATGATGAATCGGGTTTTTCAACCCTACTTGGATCGGTTCGTTGTTGTGTTCATCGATGATATCCTAGTATACTCCAAGTCTGAGGAAGAACATGACGAGCATCTCCTAAAAGTGTTGCAAGTGTTAAGGAGAAGAAGCTATATGCCAAATTCAAGAAGTGCGAGTTTTGGCTTAATGAGGTTGCATTCTTAGGGCGGTGGTGTCTGCATGGAAGGAATAAAGGTGGACCCTAAGAAGATTGAGGCAAGACTAGATTGGAAACCACCTAAGTCTATGGTCGAGATTCAAGTTTCTTGGGATTGGCAAAGCTACTACTGTAAGGTTTGTGGAAGGATTTTCTTCAATAGCCGCACCTTTGACAAAGTCATGAGAAAGGAGGTACCTTTCGTTTGGACAGATAAGCAACAAGAGAGCTTTGAGAAGCTTAAGAGGGTTTTGACTGAAGCTCCGGTTTTGATTCAACCCTGAGGCGGAAAAGGATTTCGTGGTGTATTGTGACGCTTCCCATACAGCTTGGGTTGCATACTGATGCAAGACGGGAAGGTGGTAGCTTATGCGTCTCGACAACTAAGGCCTCACGAGGTTAACTACCCGACGCATGACTTGGAATCAAGGCAGCGGTCTTTGCTCTTAAGGTGTGGAGGCACTACCTTTATGGAGAAAAGTCGGTGATCTACACGACCACAAGAGCCTCAAGTATTTGTTGACCCGAAGGAGTTAAACTTGAGACAATGGTGGTGGGTAGAATTATTGAAGGACTATGATTGTTCATTAGAGTATCATTCGGGTAAGGCAAATGTAGTGGCGGATGCTCTAAGTCGAAAAGTAGTGTCGGATCTGAGGGCGTTGTTCGCACACTTGAGTCTGTATGATGATGGCAGCCTATTGGCAGAATTGCAAGTCAAACCAACATGGTTAAATAAGGTAAAGGAAAGTTAGTTGGTGGATGAGGATCTAAGTGTTAAGTTACAACAAGTACGGAACGAAGAGTTAGAGGATTATGGTGTTAATGATGAGGGAGTATTGTGCTTCAAGGGAAAGGTATGTATGCCTAAGGACAAGGACCTAAGACAAAAGATTCTTCGGGAGGCGCATAGTAGCCCTTATACTATGCACCTCGGAGGCACTAAGTTGTACAGGGATCTAAGGGAACAGTTTTGGTGGCCTGACCTTAAGCGGGAAGTTACTGAATTCGTGGGAAAATGTCTGACATGTCAGCAAGTTAAAGCTGAACACCAAGTTCCATCGGGATTACTTCAGCCAATCGAGATTCCGCAGTGGAAGTGGGAGAGAATCACCATGGACTTCGTTAGTGGGCTTCCCCTTACGCCTGCTAAGAAGGACTCAGTATGGGTAATAGTGGACCGTTTGACCAAGTCCGCGCACTTCATTCTGGTGAGAGTCGACTATTCTCTTCAGAAGTTGGCAAGATTGTACGTGGCGGAAATTGTAAGGTTGCATGGAGTGTCGGTGTCAATTATTTCGGATAGAGACCCAAGATTTACGTCTCGGTTTTGGAGGGCACTTCATCAAGCTTTAGGCACTAAGTTGGATTTCACTACGGCCTTTCATCCACAGTCGGACGGGCAGTCCGAACGAGTAATCCAAGTGTTAGAGGATATGTTGAAAAGCTGTGTGATGGACTTCAGAGGAAGTTGGGAGGAGTATCTGCCTTTAGCAGAGTTTGCGTACAACAATAGCTATCAAGCCAGCATTCGGATGGCACCGTATGAAACGTTGTACGGTCAGAAGTGTCAAACTCCTACGTGTTGGACTGAGTTAGGAGAACGTCGAGTTTTGGGTCTAGAGTTAGTGGCAGAATCTGAAGAGAAGGTTGAGACAATTTGGGCACGGTTGAAGGAAGCATCTGATAGAAAAAAGTCGTACACGTACCTCAAACGGAAGGAAATGGAGTTTGAAGTGGGGGACCAAGTGTTTCTGAAAGTCTCGCCTTGGAAGAAGGTGATGAGGTTTGGTCGCAAACGGAAGTTAAGCCCAAGGTTTATAGGGCCCTATCGAGTGTTGAAGCGAGTTGGACCAGTGGCGTATCAGTTAGAGTTGCCACCGGAGTTGAAGCAGATGCACGACGTATTCCATGTTTCCATGCTACGTCGATATCGATCGAATCCATCTCACGTAGTACCGGTTGAAGAGGTGGAGCTAAGGCCAGACTTATCCTACGAAGAAGAGCCGATTCAGATCTTGGAACAAGACGTGAAAGTGCTACGAAGGAAATCAGTTCCTCTAGTTAAAGTGTTATGGCGCAATCATGGAGCGGAGGAACCTTCGTGGGAGCTAGAAGAGGCAATGCGACAGCAATACCCTCATTTGTTTTAGCCAGGTAATTTCGAGGTCAAAATTATTTTAAGGGGGTAGAAGCTCAGACATCCTGAAAATGGTCCTTTGCATTTTGATTTAATTATACGAAATGGCATGTCTTATGTGTTATGAATGTATTGTGAACATTTTTGGAAACTTGGAAATGTAAGGAAATGCTTTGGAAATGTTAAGTTTAAAAGAGGAAAGTGAACATTTTTGGAAACTTGGAAATGCAAGGAAATGATTTAGAAATGTTAAGTTTAAAAGAGGAAAGCGAACATTTTGGAAACTTGGAAATGTAAGGAAATGTCATAGAAAATGTTAAGTTTAAAGTTTAAAAAGGGGAAACTAAGACAAGGTGGCCTTGAGAAAATTTATAGAGGAAATATGACATACAAATAGCCTTGGTAAAATGGCTACAAGGCACCAATTAAGGGCCTAGCAAGTGACGCCACATGCAGGAGCAAAAGGGTCTTGAGTTCGAGTCACATGGGAAGCAAATAAAAGAATTTTTATTTTGCTACAAGGAGCAGAGAGGTGGACGGCATTAAGGCTCTTAAAAGAGGAGTTTTATTCTCTTTAAATTTCGGCTAAATAGGGGATAAATAATGGATTTATTTTAAATTATTTTTAAGAGAGATAAATGAGGATTTATTCTTTAATTTTAAGAATTTAAGAGATAAAGCTATCAAAATAAGGGAGAGTGGTGGCCAAGTAAGGGACTCTAGCTAGTAATTTCGGCTACTAGAGGAAAAGAGGCCATTCATTCATTCACTCTTCCTTTGCCGAATTTCCTAAGCAAATTCTCCTCTTTTTGCCGAAATTCCCTAGAGCCTTGTTCTTCTTCTTTTTTTGTTAGCCAAAGCCAAAAATTCAAGATACCACCATAGCCGATTTCTTTTCTTTCCAATCCATCAAAAGCTAAAACCTCAAAGACAACCCCTCTAGTCGATTGTCCATCAACCTCAAAAGCCGAAACCTTTTTGATCACTATCTAGTCTCCATAGCCGAATCTTTGTGGAGCTTCATGCAAGAGTGGGTCGACTTCTGTAGTAAGGGTAAGGATCTATCCTTATATTTCTTTTCTTCAAGCCCAAGATTAAGATTCTAATGCCATTTGTATCTCTTGGCCGAAACTACAACAGATCTTTCGGGATTTTGTATATTGTCGACTACCAGGGAGAAGAGACTACTTTTCGGGATTTAAAGAATCAAGGTAAGATATGTGAATATTCGGCCAAAGGCCATTTATTATGTTTAAGGATGAAATCGAATCTAATATAAGTCTATAGGTATTTCGACAACTCCCTAAGCAAGTGATTCTTTTCGGGATTTTAGAATCCACAAGGTAAGCATATGAGGTATTTGGACAAGGCCTATTTTTGGTATTTAGAACTGTTTCTTATTTATTCAAAAGTCGAAAACCGACGTAGCTAAGTGATTTGGTGGCTAGCCGATTTCAAGAAGGAACTCAAAGAAGGTTTCGGATTTGATTTTTAATCCAATCGGCACAAGGTAAGTTTTGGTTACAATAATCTTTCGGGATTTAGTCTTATGGCCGAATAGGCTTTTACTAAATAACAAGTGATTGATCAAATGTAGGAACTTAAGATCTAAATCAGTGATCGGTTTTCGGGATTTCAAGGAATTCGTTAAGCATATCAGTGTGTACCCCACACTAATCTTAATAGATTTATGGCTTTAACTTGATATACGTGTTAATATGAAAGTGTAAGAATGTGGCTAAGGTACCATGTTATGGTACAAAGTACTCAGGTACGTTTCCTACTCCTACTAGGATTATGAAATATGTTATGTTTAACATGTGATAAGTGATAAGAATGTGAAATTTGGCATGTTAATGCATAATATGTATGATATGGGGCATATGGGCTATTGAAAAGGGGAAGTGAATGTGGTGACCTAAGACCACGATATTTGAATGTGGTGACCTAAGACCACGATATCTGAATGTGGTGACCTAAGACCACGATATCTGAATGTGGTGACCTAAGTCCACAAATATTTATAAGGGCGATGAGCACGTCGACTGCAGCGACTGCCTTCAATGATGTGTAGCGGATGGAGGGTTGACTTAGTAGTCCCCACGGTGTGCAGGTTGGTACGGGTGATGTATAGCGGATGGTAACTAGGTTTGGGTTCGGGTTTGCATCATATTATTTAAATGTTATATGTACATGTATGACTTGTATGCCTGAGTTTGTTAGGACTTAGTGTTGTGGTTACACATTGAGTCTGTTGACTCACCCCGTTGTGGGATTACTTTTCAGGTGATGGACAGTGATGGACCGGACTGGCAGGCTTAGGGATGGCCATGCTCAGCAAGGAATTTATTTTATTTGGACTTTTTATTTTAAGTACTTTGAATTTAATTTTGGGTTTTATTTTGATGTAATAAGGCCGTTAATATGAACTGTTTTATGCATGCTTTTTATTGGATTTTATTACTATACGATTAAGTTTAAATCAAGGTTAAATGGTTTTTCTTAAAAAATATATATATACAAGGTTTCCAATTGAACCCAACACAAGCAAATCCATCTTCAAACCACACGAATTTTTCCTAAGTAACAAACGGACTTTCAAATGTTTTCTCGAGGAACATACCAGATCCGGTCAGGACTCGTGGGCCGGGTTTGGGGTGTTTCAGTGGTTGTACCACGAGAGCTATGTGTTAGAACTGAATTGAGATGAACTCGGTATATGATGAACCCATAGTGGGTTATGTGTAAATGATGCACCTTGGTTGCATAAGTTATAATTATTAATGCATTGTGTGGATGCGAACGATTATCGTAGAAAGCTAAGTAAGGATGGTAGTGTGTGTGAGGATGTTCCCGGGAGGAACATTTGAAATAGAGAAATGCATGTGGATAACTATCCATGAGTGTATAATAACGGTGGGCTGTGTGCGTTACCACCTTATTAATTATTAAATGATGGGCTGTGTGCGATAGCATCGCTTATATTATTCTTATTGGTGGGCTGAGTGCGATACCACCGTAATTATAAATGATTGGTGAGCTAAGTGCGATACCACCTTATTAGAGATTGAGGGTGGGCTGAGTGCGAAACCACCGAGTAATTGATAGTATGAATGGCTTATTGAAAATATTCGATATGTTGTTTTATGTGATTATGTGGTGACAAGTGCAGGGATGTATGCTAATTAGAATGAGCATTTGTCTTGTGGCATGGTTAGAATGTGGTAAGAGACAGAATGAGTAAGCTTCAAGGATGATTATGTAGGTAACCATGAGTTTAAGATTTAAAAATCATTATAATACCTTGCGATTGATTATAATCAATGATTATCAGTAGTTGATTATTATATGCATATGAACTTACTAAGCATTATTGCTTACTTCTCTTTCTTTCTCACCTCTTATAGGTTAATTTAGCTAACTCGGCCTGGGAGATCGCCGAGATGTTTCACACTATCGAGCGCACACTTGGTATGAGGTTTCAAGTCCTTATGAGTTATGGCATGTATAGGGATCTCTTTTAAAGTTGATTAAGTCATAGTTGATATAGCTAAATGTGTTGGCCTAAGAGAGTTTACGGTTAGGTTGTGCATAGCCATAGATGATGGCTTAAGTCAATTGTAATTATACTAGAAATAGTTCTCCCTCGTGTAGGGGATGAAGACTTCATTTTCATAAATCAAATGTGTTATAATCGATGATTTGAGAGTGTTGTGTGATGGTGTATGAATGTATGCAATGTAGGGTGGCAAAGGGCTTGGTAGATAGCCTGCTAATTGTCCACATGGGTAGACACATGGGCGTGTGTCTAGACCGTGTGGGAGGCACGACTAAAACATGGGCGTGTGCCCAGGTCGTGTGAAGTCTGTACCTTGCACTTGGAATTTGAATAGCCACACGGCTGAAGCACATGGGCGTGTGTATAGCCCGTGTGGATAAGTTAGAAAGCCAAGGTTTGGCACACGGGCCAGGTCCACGGGCGTGTCAAGGCCGTGTGAAATTAGTCAGTGTCGACCACGGGTGAAAGACACGGGCATGTCTTAGGGGAACACGGGCGTGTCCCTAGACCCCCACACGGGCGTGTGGCCCCTGTTTATTTGAAAAGTTTCTCGAACTTGTAAAAGTTCCCGGAATAGTTCCGATACCTCTCGGAAGTATGTTAGGGCCTCCTAGGCCGAGTATGTGCAAGTGATGGGTTTAAACGAAATTTTATAACCCTATTCGAGATGTTTAAGCAAGACTAGTTAGGTAATGCCTCAAACCCTGTTCTGGCTTGAATACGGGTAAGGGGAGTTACACTGCAGATCGGTAAGCTCATACGAGCTGAGAATCAGTAACCCTAATGACATGTCTTTTTTATCCTACGAATTCCTAAGGTTCAAACAAGACTCAGTAATCGTCGTACGTCATCGGATATGTGATCGGTATTTATACATGGAAATTATACAAATCACATACATATAATTCAATTAAAACATATAAATACTCAATTTAATTACACGAACTTACCTCGACGAGTATACGTAGATACGGAGGCGATTAATCCGAGACTTTCTCTTTGCCCTGATCTAACTCCGTACGAGGTCTAACTGGATCTATACGGATAATTTTAACTTAATTCAACATATAATTCACTCAATTTAATCTAAAACATATTTTTGGAAAAATTATCATTTTGCCCCTATACTTTTAATTCTTTACAATTTAGTCCCTAGCTCATAAAAATGGAAATTTACACAATTTCACCATATGGTCGAATATCAAATAGGTCCTTAGCATGCACTATACTTCAATTATTTCACAATTTCACCACGTAATATTTCCTATTTTTCAATTTAGTCCCTAATTGACAATTTCATCAAAAATCTCTTTATACAAAAGTTATTTATCTAACAACAACCATTCTTTTTCCATCATCAAACTTCAAAACTCATATATATTCATCAATGGTAAAACCCTAATAGTTTAACAATTTTACAAATTAGTCCCCGAGCTAGCTAGATTAAGCTACAACGATCCCGAAAACATATAAATAATTAAAAATGGGACAAAAATGCATACCTAAATGAGCATTCAAAGATGGCCGAACCTAGCTTCAAGAAAAATGGCTTCTTTTTGTTTGAAATTTCGATTGAATAAAGAAGAAAAAGATGATACTTTTATTTGGTTTTATTTAACTTATCTTTAATTACCTATTTACTTAATTAACCTTTTAAAATTAATCAAAATTACAAAAAAAATGCCAAGCCATCATATTCCACTATCACAATTATGGTCTAATTACCATATAAGGACTTCCACTTTAAAGTTCTATAGCTATTTAATACCTTTAGCTATTAGAACTCAACTTTTGCACTTTACGCGATTTAGTCCTTTTTTATCAAATTGAACATGTAAACGATAAAATTTCTTAAAGAAATTTTTATACGGTATTTCCATCATACTGTAGGAAATAAAATAATAATAAAATAAATTTTTTGACTTCAGATTTGTGGTCTCGAAACCACTGTTCTGATTTTACTGAAAAACGGGTTGTTATAGAGGAAATCGTGGAGGTGGTCATCCTTTAGGTTGTTGTTGTTGTTTTGTTGTAGCATTTCCATCAGCTAAATTATCTGACTTTGCTACATCAGTATCTTGTTTAGATTTTCCAGTTGCAGCGTGATTTTCAGATGTTTCTAAAATCTTTCCATGGTTGCACTTTGAATTTCCCTATTCTACAATGGCATCTTTAACAATTTTATTCACCTGAGTTCCACTTCTGAGAGTGATTGCCTTACAATGCTTATGATATCAAATTCTTAGTATCACTTGGCAGAGCTCCTTGAGGTCTCGAATTTAAAGCATTTGCTATTTTCCCCACTTGATTCTCAAGAGCTCAAAAGGATGCAGCTTGACTTTAGATCACAACATCATTCTTGGCCATATACTCTTTCAACAAAGCTTCAATAGGTGATGATGATGAAGAAACCAATGTCTGACCTTGTTGGGCATTTTGCCTCGGCATAGGTTGAGTATAACTAGATGGTGCATTGATAGCATTCTATCTTGCAGGAATGTTAAAATTCCCCGCACCTTGATTATTCTAACTAAATTTTGGATGTTGCTTCCACCATGGATTGTAGGTGTTGGAATAGGGGTTATTATTCTGATTGAAATTACCCATGTAACACACATATGCTGGGTTTGATGGGCATTCGTCAAACACATGGTCTTCGCCACAATAAACACATGATAGCTTGGCTGATTTCATCTCCTGAACTGCAGTTGGCCTCTTCATTATTTTGATCATATTAGTTAAAGATGATACTTGGGCAGTTAATGAAGTGATTACATCCAGTTCCACGGTGCCAGTAGTTCTCCTGCCAGTCCCAACTCGCGTGGTAGGATATTGATAATAATTGTTGGCAAACTGTTCCAAAATCTCATAAGCTTCATTATAAGATGTATCCAACAAGGTATCATTGGCAAAAGCATCAACTACCATCCTTGTATGTGCATTCAACCCATTATAAAACATCTCTATCTGAGTCTAGTGCTAAAACCCATGCACTAGACATTTTCGCAGTAATTCTTTAAATCTTTTCCAAGCTTCATATTGTGTTTCATCTTTTGATTGTTGAAAAGATGTGATGTCATTTCTAAGCTTGGCATTCATGTTTGGCAGATTATACCTCAACAAAAACCTCTGACAAAGGTCATTCCATGATGCCACTGTCCTTGACGGCAAAGCATTAAGCCATGTTTTTGCTCGATCTCTCAAGGAATATGGAAACAATTTAAGTTACAAGGCATCTTCAAGAACACCCTGTTGTCTAAATGAGTTACAGACTTCTATAAAGTCTTAAGTGCAGTCTTGGATCCTCATTTGGAGACCCACTGAATTACTCAACAGTTTGTAGCATCTGAAAAATTACTGGTTTCAATTCAAATTGCTGAGCTTGTATGTGTGGTCTGACTATCCCTGGATTCAAGTCATCCAAAATTTGCACAACATGCTCTCAAATTGGCCTATCTCGGTCATGTATCACACGATGAATTGGAAGATCAGCATCATGACCATTTGGATTTAATGGATCATTCAAACCAGGATCATTCCCGTTCCTAGCCATGTTACGCACTTCTCTTCTCTTTTTTCGCAAAGTCCTCTCGATCTCTCAGTCAAAAGGATACTCTTCGTTAGCAGGAATGCCTCTTTTTATGCATTGATAACAAACTTATAGAAATTAAATATAACTAACTTAACTAAAACTAAACTAGTGGAATTAGTAAAATAACAAAACCAAATTTCACCAAATTTTCGATCCCTGGCAATGGCTTAAAAAACTTGTCGCGTGTAAATATGATATGCGAATTGTGCAAGTATACACGTCAGATCAAGTAATAAAGTGATAAGTGAGATCGTCTCCATAGGGATTGAATAGGTATAATATGGTTAGGTTATTATAGTAAAGTGAGATTAATGCTAAAGCAAAAACAATAATAATGCAGTGGCAATTAGGAGAATAATGTTGTATAAAATGTGCAAAACAAAAAAGTAAAAAATTAGGGATATGAAAATAGAGATGTTACGGCAAAGCTTAAAGAATCTATGATGTTGACTTGGAAGGTTGGGATTACTGAGAATCTACCATTGTTAACCAAATATGCCTCAGCAAAATCAATCTTATTCTACTACTCAAAAGAGATTTAAAATGGTCTGGAACTTTCGAGAGCAAGACCTCAAGTTACCTTGCCTAAAGCGATATATGTCTATAGGTCTTTAGCACGGTACCCAACATTGTTTTGTTTACTTTCCGTATGGAACGCTACTCTATATCTAGAGACTGGTACAAGAATTCGGTCGAATATTTTCTCATATCATTCAATTTCAATTTAACTAACCTAACCTTGTCAATATTAGATTAATTTCATAGACATGCTGCACATTCATCTATGTCACATTGAATGCTATTCTAAATTTGAATGTTATTTTCCAACCCATGAGTTAATCTCATAGGGTTGGGATCACTAGATGAGACCTTTATCTCCTTTAATGAATAAAGCCTAGATTAGATTTAATTTACAGTTTCATTCGATGGTATTTATGAATTGCATGCGTATAATCTCTAGACATAGATGAATGTGCAGTATGTTTATGAAATTAATCTAATACTGACAAGGTTAGGTTAGTTAGATCGAAATTGAATGACATGAGCAAGTATTCGACTCAATACTTGTAGCAGTCTCTAGACATAGAGTAGCATTCCATACGAGAAGAAAACAAAACAATGTTGGGTATCGTAACTTGGAAGGTTGGGATTACTAAGAATCTACCCTTGTTAACCAAATATGCCTTGTCAAAATCAATCTTATTCTACTGCTCAAAAGAGATCTAAAATGGCCTGCTTCTTTCGAGAGAAAGACCTCAAGTTACCTTGCCTAAATCGATGTATGTCTATAGGCCTTTAGCATGGTACCCAACAGTGTTTTGTTTTCTTTCCATATGGAACGCTGCTCTATGTCTAGAGACTACTACAAGTATTCGGTCAAATACTTGCTCATATCTTTCAATTTCGATCTAAATAACCTAAGCTTGTCAGTATTAGATTAATTTCATAAACATGCTGCACATTCATCTATGTCTAGAGATTATACACATGCAATTCATAAATACCATCGAATGAAATAGTAAATTAAAACTAATCTAGGCTTTAGTCATTAAAGGAAATAAAGGTTTCATCAAGTAATCCCAACCCTATGAGATTAACTCATGGGCTGGCAAATAACATTCAAATTTAGAATAACATTCAACGCCATTCTTCTCAATTCAATTCACAAAATAGTAAATAAAGAAGTAAAGGAAGAACTTCAAGAAGATGGCTTTCGCTTATCTAGCCCCACAGCTTTGGAGTCGCAATCTAATGGTGGCCAAGAGGAACTGTCTTCTTCTTCTCCCTTACGATTCTGCCTTGTTCTCAACCATTATCCTGTACTCCCATCTAAGGATCTTTTTTCAATTGTCTCCTCAACTGTCTACTTTTTTTACTTTTTCTTTTTGGGTTTTATATATATTCCTTTAAAGTAGGCCCATCATCTCATGATCTTTTTCCTCTTTTTTAGGATGATTTTTTTGGTATACGTACACAGGGCTGATAACGGTTAAGTGCTGACTAGGTCTCTTCCTGACATTGCCATGACATTCATGTTGGCAAATTGTCCAGCCTTTTGCCACGACAAACATTTACTCCTTTACTCCTTTTTCTTGATTCTGCACCTACAACTCAATCAACAAACAAATCCTTCCTGCAAATAATTAAAAGTAACATATAATAACATTTAAGCACAATCCAAGCTCCCTAATGTAATGCCCTAAAAAATAATAAAATAATATCCTAAAATGCAACTAAATTCACCTGAATACAGACATTTAACCAAATCTAAAGGTATGACACATAACTCTTTTCAAGAGTTATCCGTCACTAAGGGGGAGAATAAGGGACAATACGATGTGCCAAACTAATTTATGTTTAAAACTATTTTGATGCTCATTGTTCTTGAATTCCCTACCAACCATAAGCCTCAAAACATTACAAGTCGAAAAGTCCTATGTGACCTAGGTAAATCTATTTGTTAATGGTCATTGTATTGAGTGGTTGCAATAATAATTGTTTGTGTTCTATTAGGATAATAAAATTACATGTTAATTTCTCGATGGATCAATATATTTGAGGATGTTTTTTCTTATATACTTTGTAATGTACTGAACCTAGATGTTTGAGGTTGAGATTGGTAAGTCATTTACATATCATGCCAGAATTACATGTATTTATGATTATTCCTAGTTACGTTGCTCCAAAACTTATCTTTGTATCATACTCCCTTAAGGGACATCTTTTATATTTTTCCATTTTATGTTTTCTTGCTTAAGGACAAGTAATGACTTAAATGTGGGGGAGTTTGATCTGTCGTAATTCGTTATAGTAGATTAAACCATTTTTTGTACTTAAGAGCTTGTATGAAAGCAATTTAATTATGTTTTTACTTAGTTTTCATCTTTAGGTAATAAATAATAAAAAGTGTGATTTGATCTATTTATATAACCTTAGGGGCTAGGATAGGCCTAAGGAAGGCTAACTTATTTGGTGAGCATGCATGACATCATTCAGAGGTATAGGAACATGAAACTGGTGGCAATATTACAACACGGAGTGTCGATGTCGCAACAAAGTGAGTAGAGCACTCAAAAGAAGCACACTGCCTTCAGTGTTGCGACATAGCCAGAGGGTGTCGTAACACAGCCTGAAATCAAGCCTTAGCTTGAAACTGCCATAAGTGTCGCGACACATACCAGAAGGTGTCGCGACATCACTTTGACGAGGGGAATTAATGAGCCAAGGTTGTTTTGGTCTGCATAACAAACATTAACCCAAAAAGGTCAGTCGAATTAGGTCAATGGACGATGGCCAACCCTAATCCTATAAATAAACATCTTTAAACACTTCATAAGGAGTTTTTATTCAAGTTTTAGTTTTTAGTTTTCCTTAGTATAGTTTGTACTTAGGTTTCTTTTACCATGGTAATCTACTTTTGCTTCTATTTTGTTCTTCGGAGAATCTGATTTGGGGATTCATCAATTCTTTGTGGATTGTGTTTGCACACTTATCAATATATATCAAGATTCTTCTTAAACTTTATTCTTGATTTATTATTCATGTTCATCTTTTCAATCAAGTTTATGATGTTTATTAGATCCATGAGGAACTAATCTTTTAATGGGAGATTAGCGAGTAGACGTGGGAGTAATTAACTTCTATGTAGGGTTTCTTAACAGATTAACTGATTGGGATAGGAAGAACATAAAATCACTAGGCTTCACAACCCTAGGAAGTCATCTAGGTGGGAATGAACCCAAAATTGGTATTTCCTATCCGTGAACACCTTACCTATAACACCCCTTACCCGGGTTCTACGCCAGAACCGGGCCCGAGGCGTTACCGAACTCAAACCACTTGATCGCCACTTAGGCTCGTCGTAACTACTCTCTGAAGTCATCTCAACAACCTCATTCTCGACTTACGAGGCCTTACTCATACACACGAGGGCTCTCGAGACTAAACCGGAATTTTTTCCAATCTTAAAAATTTTCTCTTTTGAACAAGGCTCACACGCCCGTGCAAGGTACAACATGCCCGTGTGAAGTCACACACGCCCATGTTCCCAAACCATGCTTAAAAACCCAGCATTTTGCCAATGCCCCACGGCCAAGGCACACGCCCGTGCTTACCACCCGCGGTGCACACTGACTACTTTAACACGGCCTAGAGTCTAGACACACGCCCGTGTAGCTAGCCCGTGGCCAACACTGATTAATCCTACATGCCCTAGGCACACGCCCGTGTGACTAGTCCGTGGTCTATTCTGACTTCAAATACTAACATGCAGGGGACACACGTCTGAGTCACACGCCCGTGGGCTGGCCGTGTGTCACACATGGCCTAGACACACGCTCGTGGGCTGGCCGTGTGTCACACATGGCCTAGACACACGCCCGTGTGTCTATCCACATGGACAAGAACAAAGCTATGTGCCAAGTTCTTTTCACCCTTCTAGCATACACAACATATACTCATCTAACACAATCATAATCAACTCAAATTGAAGTGCAATCTCACATAGAAAACTACATCTTTCTTTCATATAATGTAATAGCCAACAACCATGGCATTATAGAAAATAAGCTATCCATCTAAAGGCCAACACATCTTAGCCATTTACAACAAAATTCACTAACTTGTCTAGCCTCTATACATGCCATATACAAAACATTGAGTCTCATGTACCAGAGTGTGCTGATAGTGTGGGCGATCTTCCAATTGATCCTCGTATCTCGGTTCAACACTTTTACTCTATAAGACAAGGGAAAAGAAAAGGAGTAAGCTTTGAGCTTAGTAAGTTTACACATAAACAATTAAGCATCATAGTATAAGCTAAACAACAATTAGCATTATACTACCAAAGGTAATGAACAACTATGCTTACTCTTTCTATCCCTTACCACACTTCCAACACATCATGAGTCACATACGCATAACCATCGAAATGCACCCCTGCATTCAATGTCACATTTACACAATATACAACACATCATTATTTATCAATAATTCATCCACACAGCTAATTAACTTAATAATACATCCACACAAATTATTTTACTCAATAATGCCATCACATGGCTAATCCACACAAACAAATGTCTCTTGGTTTCGCACTTAGCACACCACAATCATTTAATAAGGTGGTATCGCACTTAGCCTACCACAAAGGTAATCATAGGGGTTTTTCACTTAGCCCACTAAACGATATACCTAACGATAGCATCGCACATAGCCAGATCATCGTCAATATGCATTAGGATGGTATCGCACTTAGCCTGCCATCTAGCATTATCACTACACATTCACATGTCTACTTACTCAATTAAATACCTATTCACAATTCTACTACATTCATTCTACTTGAACCACATAGGTTCTCAATCAATCTCGAACAAGCTACACACTAGCTATCATCAATAAATTGTAAGTATGAATGCATTGTTTATGCATAGACTTACCTCGATACTCAAAAGTATTGAGACTTGATATTTAGTCCACCACCTTGCTTTTGCCTCGGTTTCGATCCGGGCTTCGTCTTTCTTGATCTATAATGAATAAATCAGCTTATTCAATACATACATTGACTAAATTGACCCACATCTCATACTTTATCAAAATTACTATTTTGCCCCTAAACTTTCTCATATTTACACTTTAGCCCCAAAGGCTCGTAAAGTGATTTTTATTCAACTTTCTAGTCTTTCATGGTTAGTCGAACCACTTATTTAACTAAAGCTATCATCAATTCTCACTAAAACACACATGTATGACCAAACTTAAGATTTTCACAATCAAGTCCCTACATGCATTTTCATGGAAAATCACTTAACAAAAGATGTTTCTACTACATCAAGCTTTCATAATCTTCCATAAAATATCAACATACATGCATGTCATACATGACCACATTTTTGAACATCCATTTTAGCTCATCAAATAGCTAAAAATAGCTTACCCATGCTACCGGGACTTCAAAAATACAAAGAATATCAAAAACGAGGCTAGATGCACTTACTAGCAAGTTTGAAAAATTGAAGAACCCTAGCTATGGCTTCCTTCAAATTTTTGGCAATGAGGGGAATAAGATGAGCATGATTTTGTCTTCTTTTCTCCTTTTTAATCACTTATTTGTTAAATGACCAAAATGCCATTTTTGATAAACTTTCTATTTTAACTTATCCATGCCCAATTTTGTCCAAATATTAGAAATTGGAAAAATTGCTCATTAAGGACCTCTAATTAATAATCTAAAGCTATTTCACACATATAGCTTCTAGAAACACACATTTTGCAACTTTTGCAATTTAGTCCTTTTGGACAATTCAACCACAATTTCACAAAATTGCTTCATGAAACTTTCACACTAGCATGCATACAAGGCATAAACCTCAAAAACTCATTTGTAACCCTCGGATTTGTGGTCTCGCACCACTATTTCGACTAGGCCCTAAACCAAGATGTTACATTACCCCAATTCGGTCTAGACTGTGAGGTCGAGAGATAAGTAGTTCATACCAACTCATTAGTTTAGTGGAAGATCGAGAGATCCTGTTAGGTTAATGACTAGTTGATTGAATAGAACCCGAAATAAGAGCTAGTTATGACCACTGAAGGGAGTTAATCTTCTATTCTTAGAATTGATCAAATCTACAAATTTGTTTTTTGTCTTTATTTTTATGCATCTTAATTATTTTTATAAAGTATGAATTTTCATCACTCTAGGGGATTGCTTGAATTTGTTTGAATGAACATGAACAATTCTTTTTAAATATCTATGAGCAATCCACATAATTCATTTTGATGGATAATACTTATACATTTATTCACTTTCATTGCCTCTATATCTATTAATACTTTAACTTCTTGAACTAATTGTGTTTGCATTAAAAATGCCCGAGTTGTCTAGATATCACTCTTAAGTTGCATTTGAGGTAGTTCTCGTACAAGTTTGATATTTTACTACCATATAACCTAATTATTTGATTTAGTCCAAGGGTCGTCTTTCTTTTTGCATGTTTAGGGTGTATGCTTGAGGACAAGAAAAGAGTTAAGTGTAGGGGAGTTTGATTTTTCGTAACTTGATATGGAAAATTAAGCTTTCTCAGCATATTTGAGGAGCTTGTTTTCAAGCAAAGTAGTGTCTTTTACGTAGTTTTTAGGTTTTTTATTTAATAAGTGAAATTTTCTCTTTTTACTTATTTTTTAGACCCAAATTGGCCAATCTTTTCATTTGGTAACGTATCCTTCATTTAAGTGTTGTAGGTACTTGTCAGAGATTCGGTATCGTGCAAAAAATTTAACAAGGCAAGGGTATCATGATATCAAGACTCTGGAATTGCGAAACCCTCACTAGTCCCAGGACTAAGATAGCAACCAGTGGTATCCTAATATCTCCCTAGGGTATTGTGATATCCAAGTGACAAGGAGAGCCCCCATTTCAAGACTAACAACATTATCGCGATACCCAACCCTCAGTATCGGATATCACTGTTGTCAGGGGATAAAAAATGACATCAGGGGCAATGTTTGCCCAACAGAAGCACTAATCAAAAGAAGCCCGTACAAGGGCATTCTGGTCACAAATATTAGGTCATAATATTGCTAAAATCAACCAAAATTGACTGAGGAGAGAGGAGGTCACACATAGAGTAGTTTTAGCTTTAGTTTCCTTAGGTTTTCTCTTAGTTTTCTCTTCTACTTTTTAGGGTTTTTATTTTTCATCATCTTCCATAGCTGTAGAAGTTATTTTTCTGCATTTTTCTTCTTGTTCTTATTAATTGTATATTTAGTTAAGTTAGTTAATACTGTAGCTTAGGTTTATTTCCACTTTTAGTCCATCTCTTTTACTTGTAGTGACATTTTACTCTTTGTTTAATGCTATTCCAGTTTCTTTTACTTTCAATTGTTAAAAACCTTACCTTTAATGTTTATTATGCTTTATTCTACTGCTAGTTTATCATATTCATATTTTTTTCAAGTTTTATACCTGAAAAATCCAAATTTTAATCTTTTTCTTAATCTTTATTTCCATGGCTGCAATGGTTTCTTATTTCATGTTCATTAGCTTTATTTTTCATACGGGTGATTAAACTTTTAAGGGGGCTAGTTGATAGAGATATGGTGAGCTGATTTTTGGATGAGGGACCAAACCTTAATAAATTGGACTAATTTGAATGGACCTAAAAACTTAGGATTAAGGGAATATCTAGGAAAGTGAGACCGAGAGGAGATCTTGTTGAGCACCGATTCATTAGTGCCTGGTTAGCCGATGAGATCGAGAGATAATCTAGATTAACTTGTCTAACTTGGTAAAACTGAGACTAAGAGGTAAAATGGAGCCATTTTAGGAGTTTAAGCAATTTGGATCCCTAATTCGAAGATTGGTAAAACACATCGAAATCAATTAACCACCGTTTGTTATTTATTTTTTGATTCAAAAGATTTGCACTTTTTACAATTTGGTCATTGGTAGCTAGCTTGTAGATTAGTTTAGTCATTTTTGACTCTATGTTTTGCCGTAATATAATTTTCAGCGATTAGTTCATTAAACTCTCTATTTTGCATGCTCATTAGTAGAAATTGTTCAATCTATGACTCTCTTGGGTTCGATTCTCGAAGTACTCCTGTACCTTGTTGTATAAATATATTACAACTGATCTATCACACTTGTAGAAATCGCACCTATCAGTTTTATTCGATTGTTGTCTTTAATTGTTGATTCGTCTCTCTCGATGTTCACGAGGGAAATGAGGGAGGTCGCAGTCAGGCGCAAAACCATCAAGAGAGGAAGGCTGCCAATTAAGTTTCTTGTTTTATATTTTCTCTAACTCCAAGGACAGTACATGTAGCACTCCCAACTACTCCCTGGTCTTGATGCTTGTAAAGAATTCCCGTTGAGTTGTGTGTTTCTGTGGAACGAGTAGACTTTTTAAACTTTCGAGTCGACAACTTCGTATAATGGGATGCTCCTTTAAACCAAAAATTAATTCAAGAACCAATAGAAACTTAATCCTCCTTGGGTTACTTTAATGAGTGATAAGCAACAAGCAGATACTCAACATCATGAAAGGTACCATTCCATGAAATCAACTATAATTAATTCAGAAACATGAGATAACTTCTTCGTAGAAGGTGCCTTGAAGAGGTAGTATACCTAGTTTGTAAAGATCCCTTAATGAGATAGAAGCCTCATCGGTGGCAAGATGAATAGTGTTAGTTGATGGACACCAAGCCTCATAAAAAACACAAATAACGTCATTGTTATAATCGTAAAAGTACAAGGACGCATACACAACATTATATACTTCAGCCATTGCCAAAGTCTTGGAAAAATGATATAGCACGTTTTTGGCCCACTTCCAATATCTATCTATATAGTTGATGTCTCTAGAAATCTTAAAGTCGGCTCCCCAACAAGCTTCCACGGATATAATTTGGCTTCTTAGTGTGACTAAACTTTCACTCGCCGTACTTTCAGTATGAAGATTTAATCGGAGACTCCTTGCGTTTGGAAAATTCAATATTGATTTAGAAAGTTTCATGAACCAACCTTTCAAGGAAATCAGGAAGTCGAACGAGATTTATGACAATCTGTACCTACCAGATATAGGTTTACCAATAAGGAAATGCGATCCCTGTTTAATGCTCTAATTTTCTTGGGAAAAGATGACAATATTCTTTGTGATCTTTGAAGTGCACCATAATGAGTTAAAAAATGTAATAAAAAAATTGTAATGATGTAAGGGACGTAAGTAAAAACTAAAATTGTCTAGTCCAAACTTTAAAGTTGCTTTGGTTAGCAAAACTTAATCTAAAAGAGCCAAAAAGAGTATTTATAATGGCTCGAGTTGAAGTTTGAATAGGATTGGTTAGCAATACTTTTACTTGAAGTAGGAAATAATTTCTAATTGTATTTATAAAACCAAATTCTAGTTGGATTTAAAAAGACCTGTCCATGGGTCGGGTCTTGTAACACCCCTTACCCGTATTCGATGCCGGAACAGGGTACGAGGTATTACCAGACTTATACGCAAGCAACCATACAAAACCGAGACATGATTTTCCATTCAAATTTAAAAATTTTCATAAACCTTCATATCACCATTTACACTAGTCTACGAGGCCTAAAACACACTTTAGAGATGATTCGGAATCAAATCGGACTTTTTAGAAGATCTCTGGAAAGACTTAGAAAATTTCTCAACAAACAGTCCACACGTCCGTGTGGCATCTCACATGCCCGTGTTCCACACCCATGTAGATTTATTTCCCAATTCAAACCTACAAGGGTTTTCACACGGCCAGACACACACCCATGTCCATGGCCCGTGTGTAAAAACCTTGACATTCTGATTCTAACGTCATCATTCCCATAGGGTCACACGGCCAAGGCACACGCCCGTGTCTTTAGACCGTGTCTTCCACACGGTTGAGACACACGGCCGTGCCTCAGCCCATGTGTTTACTACTGGGCATTCTGACTTGCCACATGCAGGGGGACACACGGCCTATCAACACGCCCATGGGGCTGACCGTGTGTCACACACGGCCTAGACACACGCCCGTGTGTCTACCCGTGTGGACAATTATAAGGGTATCTACCAAGCCAGTTGTCACCCTAAAAAGAAATCCCACTTATACTATTTCACTACAACACACAACATGACAATAAGGCACCTTTAGTAATAAAAAATCAGAAAATCCACACCTTATTAACAACCTACTCCATCATGCACATACTTCATTCATAACTCATTCAATTGTACAACTTGTACTTCATGAATTTCATCATCATTGGATATATATATATATATATATAACTTAACAAGTATTGGCCAATTCCCAATGGCTATTTACAAAATGAATGAGTAACATTAATAGCCAACACATTGGCTAACAAATATGACATATCACAAAATTAACCAAGTTCCTATACATGCCATACCCAAAATTAATCAACTTTACTATACCAAAAGAATAGTTGATAGTGTGAATCGAACTCCGACTTCCTTCGATCCCCGAGCTAGCTTGGCGATACAACAAAGAAAAAGGGAAAGAGAGGGGTAAGCATAAAGCTTAGTAAGTCTACATGTAAACAATGAACATCATACCACATACTTATTCATCAAGAACAGTTTAGATCCTCACAATTATACTTACTCATTTCAAATCTTACCACATTCCAAACACATATCATAAAACATTGCTCACATTTACATGCACTTACACCCTGCACTTAACACCACAAACCACAGGTAATTTCACTAAGACAAGGTTTCTCGATAAGTACTTTGGAATAATACCGAATACAGGGTGGTTTCGCATATAACCCACCACTAATGAATAACACGGTGGTATCGCACACAGCCCACCAATAGTCACATTTTCACGGTGGTATCGCACACAGCCCACCAAAAATGATGAATATGGTGGTATCGCACACAGCCCACTGATAATGATAAATACGGTGGTATTGCACACAACCCACCAATAATGATAAATACGGTGGTATCGCACACAGCCCACCTACACTCACTTATTTACGGTGTTAATCCGTAATTTTCTCACTTTCCATTATTTCAATATATATATCAACAATATTCATTCACATTTCACATGATACCTCAATATGTAAAAACATAAGAAAAAGGACGTATCATTTACATATAAACTTACCTCGATATAAAATGTGCCAATTTGCAATTTAGTCCGAAACCTTGCCTTTTCCTCGGTCAAGGTTGATTCCACGTTCTTCTTGATCTATAATGACATATTTAACTTATTAAATCACCACATTATTCAAATCACTCCAAAATCCCTATTTTGGCAAAATTCCCATTTTGCCCCTATACTTTCACAAAATTTCAATTTTGCCCCTAGGCTAGTAAATCGATTCTAATCAAATTTCTTCCTTTAACAAGCCAAGTTGAACATTTATTACTCTTATAGCAACTCACAATACCAATTGTTTCACACATTTACCACCTATTTTACAACCTTTACAAAAAAGATCCTTTTTAGGTGCTTTCATGAAAACTCCTTTCACAAAAGTTGTTTATTTAACAACTAAGTTTCATTTGCTTCCATAAAAATTCAGCAACAACACTAATGCTCTCATGACAAAACCCTATATTTTCAACCATTTTACAAAATAGTCCCTTCATTAGCTAGCTTAAGCTTCAAGGGCTCTAAAAGTACAAAAATTATCAAGAAAGACCACCAAAATCACTTACTTGCAAGGGTGAGAAGTTGCTGAAATTTTCAAGCTTCCAAAAACCCCTATTTTGCTTATATTTTCAGTGGAGAAGATGAATAGGTAAGGATGATATCATTCTTTTCTTTATTCTATTTTATTACATCAATTTAGTCACCTAATCCACCAACTTTGACTGATTTTGACATTTCTTGTCCCCTATGGCCGGCCAACCCTTTCCTAAGGGTCTAATTGCACAATAAGGGCCTCCAATTTAATACTCAATAGCTATTAGACACCTTTATTTTGTAGAACCATAGTTTCACACTTTATACGATTTAGTCAATTTTTTCACAATTAAGCATGCAATCGCTAAAATTAATGTACCAAAATTTTCATACACTCATGTAATCATGCCATAACACATAAAATAATATTAAAACTAATTTCTCCAACCTCGGATTAGTGTTTTCGAAACCACTATTTTGACTAGCCCTAAAATTGGGCCATTACAATTCTCCCCCCTTAGGGATTTTCGTCCCTGAAAATTTACCGGCAAAAAGGTTCGGATATTGGTCTCTCATGGTCTCCTCGGGTTCCCATGTGGCCTCTTCAACCCCATTTCTATGCCATAGTAATTTCACGAGTGCTACACTTTTATTTCTCAATTGTTTAACCTCTCAATCTGAAATCTTAACCGGCTATTCACAATAAGTCATGTCTGAACAAATCTCAACCTCTGTTGCTGAAATCACATGTGATGGGTCAGAACGATAACGGCGTAACATAGACACGTGGAATATATCGTGGATCTTTTCTAACTCAGATGGTAAGGCTAATTGTTAAGCTACCAGTCCAATCCTTTCAATCACCTCATAAGGTCCAATAAAACGTGGACTTAATTTGCCTTTCCTACCGAATCTGAGGACTTTCTTCCACGGGGATACTTTCAAGAACACCTTATCATTGACTTGAAACTCCATTTCTTTTCGTTTCAAATCCGCATAAGATTTTTGTCTATCCGAAGCAGCCTTCAAACAACCACGAATTAATTTTACTTTCTCTTCTGTTTCTCTAACTAAGTCAACCCCGTGTATCTGATTTTCTCTAAGTTCGATCCAATATAAGGGCGTTCGGCACTTACGCCCATACAAAGCCTCATAAGGCGCCATTTTCAAGCTTGACTAAAAGCTATTATTGTAGGCAAATTCTACTAATGGTAAGTACTTTTCCTAGCTGCCTTGAAACTCTAAAACACAACATCGGAGCATGTCTTTAAGAATCTGGATTACTCTTTCTGACTAACCGTCGATCTACGGATAAAAAGCTGTACTAAAACTCAACTTTGTGCTCAAGGCTTCTTGTAACTTTTTCCAAAATTGCGATGTAAATCTCGGATCTTTGTTCGATATGATCGACAACGGTACCCAGTGAAGTCATAAAATTCTGCAACATACAATTCCGCCAGCTTGTCAAGCGAATAGTCAGTGCATACCGGTATAAAATGAGCCGTCTTCGTAAGCCTATCCCCGGGTGATAGTCGATCATCAGCTCATAATCCTTTATCAACTCTAACCATCTCCACTGTCGTAGGTTTAACTCCTTTTGATTCATCAAATACTTTAGACTTTTATGGTCGGTGAACACTCGGCATTTCTCGCCATACAAATGGTGTCTCCAAATATTCAGTGCGAACACTATGGCGGCTAGCTCTAAATCGTGAGTTGGATAATTTTTCTCATGTGGCTTCAGTTGTCTCGAGGCATAAGCTATTACCTTACCTTCTTGCATAAGCACACATCCCAATCCATTTAAGGATGCATCGCTATACACCACAAATTCCTTTCCAGTTTTGGTTGCACTAAAATTGGAGCTTCAGTCAATAATGCTTTTAGTTTCTCAAAACTCTGTTGGCACTTTTCTGTCCATTCGAACTTGACATCTTTTTGTAGAAACCTTGTCATAGGAGTAGCAATCATGGAAAATCCTTTGACAAACCGTCTATAGTATCCCGCTAAGCCCAAAAAGCTTCTGATCTCTGACACATTCCTCGGGGTTTCCAATCAACGATAGCCGATATCTTACTCGGATCAACTCTAATTCCATCACCCGACACGATGTGTCCTAAGAATCCGACCTCTCGGAGCCAAAATTTGCTTTTGCTAAATTTAGCATACAACTGCTTATCTCTTAAAGTCTGTAAAATAATCCTCAAATGTTCCGCGTGCTCACTCTCATCATGAGAATAGATTAATATGTCATTGATAAAAACGACAACAAACTTATCCAAGTACAGTCAGAAAATACGATTCATTAAATCCATAAACACGGTGGAAGCATTTGTTAAGCCAAAGGGCATGACAAGAAAATCATAATGGCCATATCTCGTCCGAAATGCAGTTTTCGGAACATCTTGTTCCTTAACTCTCAGCTGGTAATAACCGAACCTCAGGTCTATCTTAGAAAACACTGTGGCTCCCTTCAATTGGTCAAAAATATCGTCGATCCTTGGCAAAGGATACTTTTTCTTAACTGTAACCTTATTGAGCTGTCGGTAGTCTATACATAATCTCATCGACCCATCTTTCTTTTTAACAAAAAGTACGGGAGCACCCCACGGAGAATAACTCGGTCTTGCGAAACCTTTATCTGTCAACTCTTGTAATTGATCCTTCAAATCTTTTAACTCCAACGGTGCCATCCTATACGGGTAATCGAAATAGGTGCCGTACCAGGGACCAACTCAATACCAAATTCAACTTCCCTAGTTGGAGGTAATCCAGGTAACTCCTCCGGAAACACATCCGGATACTCACATACCACTGGAACTGATTCAATCTTTACTAAAATCTGTTAAATAATGCCCACAGATACTGACACCCTTATTCATCAAGAACAGTTTAGATCCTCATAATTATACTTACTCATTTCAAATCTTACCACATTCCAAACACATATCATAAAACATTGCTCACATTTACATGCACTTACACCCTGCACTTAACACCACAAACCACACGAAATTTTACTAAGACAAGGTTTTTCGATAAGTACTTTGGAATAATACCGAATACAGGGTGGTTTCGCATATAACCCACCACTAATGAATAACACGGTGGTATCGCACACAGCCCACCAATAGTCACATTTTCACGGTGGTATCGCACACAGCCCACCAATAATGATGAATACGGTGGTATCACACACAGCCCACCGATAATGATAAATACGGTGGTATTGCACATAACCCACCAATAATGATAAATACGGTGGTATCGCACACAGCCCACCTACACTCACTTATTTACGGTGTTCATCTGTAATTTTCTCACTTTCCATTATTTCAATATATATATCAACAATATTCATTCACATTTCACATAATACCTCAATATGTAAAAACATAAGAAAAAGGACGTATCATTTACATATAAACTTACCTCGATATAAAATGTGCCAATTTACAATTTAGTCCGAAACCTTGCCTTTTCCTCGGTCAAGGTTGATTCCACGTTCTTCTTGATCTATAATGACATATTTAACTTATTAAATCACCACATTATTCAAATCACTCCAAAATCCCTATTTTGGCAAAATTCCCATTTTGCCCCTATACTTTCACAAAATTTCAATTTTGCCCCTAGGCTAGTAAATCGATTCTAATAAAATTTCTTCCTTTAACAAGCCTAGTTGAACATTTATTACTCTTATAGCAACTCACAATACCAATTGTTTCACACATTTACCACCTATTTTACAACCTTTACAAAAAAGGTCATTTTTAGGTGCTTTCATGAAAACTCCTTTCACAAAAGTTGTTTATTTAACAACTAAGTTTCATTTTCTTCCATAAAAATTTAGCAACAACACTAATTCTCTCATGACAAAACCCTATATTTTCAACCATTTTACAAAATAGTCCCCTCATTAGCTAGCTTAAGCTTCAAGGGCTCTAAAAGTACAAAAATTATCAAGAAAGACCACCAAAATCACTTACTTGCAAGGGTGAGAAGTTGCTGAAAATTTCAAGCTTCCAAAAACCCCTATTTTGTTGATATTTTCAGTGGAGAAGATGAAGAGGAAAGGATGATATCATTCTTTTCTTTATTCTATTTTATTACATCAATTTAGTCACCTAATCCACCAACTTTGACCAATTTTAACATTTCTTGTCCCCTATGGCCGGCCAACCCTTCCCTAAGGGTCTTATTGCACAATAAGGGCCTCCAATTTAATACTCAATAGCTATTAGACACCTTTATTTTGTAGAACCATAGTTTTTCACTTTATACGATTTAGTCATTTTTTCACAATTAAGCATGCAATCGCTAAAATTAATGTACCAAAATTTTCATACACTCATGTAATCATGCCATAACACATAAAATAATATTAAAACTAATTTCTCCAACCTCGGATTAGTGGTTCCGAAACCACTATTCCGACTAGCCCTAAAATTGGGCCGTTACAATTCTCCCCCCTTAGGGATTTTCGTCCCCGAAAATCTTACCAGCAAAAAGGTTCGGATATTGGTCTCTCATGGTCTCCTCGGGTTCCCATGTGGCCTCTTCAACCCCATGTCTATGCCATAGTACTTTCACGAGTGCTACACTTTTATTTCTCAATTGTTTAACCTCTCGATCTGAAATCTTAACCGGCTATTCACAATAAGTCATGTCTGAACAAATCTCAACCTCTGTTGCTAAAATCACATGTGATGGGTTAGAACAATAACGGCGTAACATAGACACGTGGAATACATCGTGGATCTTTTCTAACTCGAATGGTAAGGCTAATTGTTAAGCTACCAGTCCAATCCTTTCAATCACCTCATAAGGTCCAATAAAACGTGGACTTAATTTGCCTTTCCTACTGAATCTGAGGACTTTCTTCCACGGGGATACTTTCAAGAACACCTTATCATCGACTTGAAACTCCATTTCTTTTCGTTTCAAATTCGCATAAGATTTTTGTCTATCCGAAGCAGCCTTCAAACAACCACGAATTACTTTTACTTTATCTTCTGTTTCTCTAACTAAGTCAACCCTGTGTATCTGATTTTCTCTAAGTTCGGTCCAATATAAGGGCGTTCGGCACTTACGCCCATACAAAGCCTCATAAGGCGCCATTTTCAAGCTTGACTAAAATCTATTATTGTAGGCAAATTCTACTAATGGTAAGTACTTTTCCTAGCTGCCTTGAAACTCTAAAACACAACATCGGAGCATGTCTTCAAGAATCTGGATTACTCTTTCTGACTGACCGTCGGTCTACGGATGAAAAGCTGTACTAAAACTCAACTTTGTGCCCAAGGCTTCTTGCAACTTTTTCCAAAATTGCGATGTAAATCTCGGATCTCTGTCCGATATGATCGACAACGGTACCCAGTGAAGTCGTACAATTTTTGCAACATACAATTCCGCCAGCTTGTCAAGCGAATAGTCAGTGCGTACCGGTATAAAATGAGTCGTCTTCGTAAGCCTATCCACCACAACCCATACAGTATCTTTCTTTTTCTGTGTCAAGGGCAAACCCGTTACAAAATCCATAGCAATACGGTTCCATTTCCACTCGGGAACCATAATAGGCTGAAGTAAATCCGAAGGTACTTGGTGTTCAGCTTTCAGTTGCTAACAAATTAAGCACTTAGAGACAAACTCTTAGATGTCTCTTTTCGTTCCCGACAACCAATACATTTTCTTCATGTCATTATACATTTTCACACTACCCGGATGGATAGACAAACAACTATTATGGGCTTCTTGTAAAATTTTCTAAATAAGCTCTTCATCCTTAGGTACACAGATCCTCTCTCGGAACATCAAATAACCGTCGGCACCAATCTAAAAATCTGATTCAATACCCGTCTCACACTGAGTTATCTTGGCTTGTAACTCTTTATCACCTTTTTTGCTTCGTAGATCTCTTGCAAAAACATTGGTTTCGCTCTCAACTCTGCTAAAATTGAACCATCGTCAGTCACTGACAGCTGAGTATTCGTGGCCCTCAAGGCAAACAATGACTTCCTACTCAAAGCATCGGCGACCACATTCACCTTTCCTGGGTGATAGTCGATTATCAGCTCATAATCCTTTATCAACTCTAACCATCTTCGCTGTTGTAGGTTTAACTCCTTTTGAGTCATCAAATACTTTAGACTTTTATGGTCGGTGAACACTCGGCATTTCTCGCCATACAAATGGTGTCTCTAAATATTCAGTGCGAACACTATGGCGGCTAGCTCTAAATTGTGAGTTGGATAATTTTTCTCATGTGGCTTCAGTTGTCTCGAGGCATAAGGTATTACCTTGCCTTCTTGCATAAGCACACATCCCAATCCATTTAAGGATGCATCGCTATACACCACAAATTCCTTTCCCAGTTCCGATTGCACTAAAATTAGAGCTTCAGTCAACAATGCTTTTAGATTCTCAAAAATATGTTGGCACTTCTCTGTCCATTCGAACTTGACATCTTTCTGTAGCAACCTTGTCATAAGAGTAGCAATCACGGAAAATCCTTTGACAAACCGTCTATAGTATCCCGCTAAGCCCAAAAAGCTTCTGATCTCTGACACATTCCTCGGCGGTTTCCAATCAATGATAGTCGATATCTTACTCGGATCAACTCTAATTCCATTACCCGACACGATGTGTCCTAAGAATCTGACCTCTCAGAGCCAAAATTCGCTTTTGCTAAATTTAGCATACAACTGCTTATCTCTTAAAGTCTGTAAAATAATCCTCAAATGTTCCGCGTGCTCACTCTCATCATGAGAATAGATTAATATGTCATCAATAAAAACAACAATGAACTTATCCAAGTACAGTCAGAAAATACGATTCATTAAATCCATAAACACGGTGGAAGCATTTGTTAAGCCAAAGGGCATGACGAGAAACTCATAATGGCCATATCTCATCCGAAATGCAGTTTTCGGAACATCTTGTTCCTTAACTCTCAGCTGGTAATAACCGGACCTCAGGTCTATCATAGAAAACATTGTGGCTCCCTTCAATTGGTCAAAAATATCGTCGATCCTTGGCAAAGGATACTTGTTCTTAACTGTAACCTTATTGAGTTGTCGGTAGTCTATACATAATCTCATCGACCCATCTTTCTTTTTCACAAAAAAGTACAGGAGCACCCCACGGAGAATAACTCGGTCTTGCGAAACCTTTATCCGTCAACTCTTGTAACTGATCCTTCAAATATTTTAACTCTAACGGTGCCATCCTATACGGGGTAATCGAAAGAGGTGCCGTACCAGGGACCAACTCAATACCAAATTCAACTTCTCTAGTTTGAGGTAATCCAGGTAACTCCTCCGGAAACACATCCGAATACTCACATACCACTGGAACTGATTCAATCTTTACTTCTGACACTTAAGTATTTAACACAAACGCAATATAGGACTCGTACCCTTTTCTTATACATTTCTTAGCCGCTAAAGAAGAACTCAATACAGGCAAGCTATCCGATTCACCTGATTCAACCCGAAGGATATCCCCTTCTTCACATTTCAGTTCAATAAACTTTCTCCCATAATATACTATCACATCATGAGCTACTAGCCAGTCCATACCAAGAATCACATCAAATTCATCAAACGGTAACAGCATAAGATTAGCCAGAAAACAATGACCTCTAATTGTCAAGGGACAATCTCTACACACTTGGTCAACTAACACATGTTTGCCTAAAGGGTTTGACACTTTTATAACAATTTCTGTAGACTCAACAAGCATATTCATGCTAGACACCAATTTCATACAAATATAGGAATGGGTAAACCCCGGATCGATCAAAGCAACAACAAAAATATCATGAAGAGAAAAAGTACCCGTATTCACATCTAGTGACGATGCCTCTTCGCGAGTGCGAATGGCATAAGTCCTTGCAGGCGCTCGGCCCTCGGACCTCACGGTGGGCTCTCTAGGCGCACCTCTACTGCTAGCCCCACTTCACGAGTTCTTTTGTGGTCTACCTCTCGAAGGTGTATTACTCACTCATACATCTTGCTTTCTGTCTCTCTCATCCATCTTAGGACAATCTTTGATAAAATGTTCTCGAGAACCACACTTGTAACAAGTCGATTGTTTCCCCAACATTCTCCAATATGTTGTCTACCACATCTCTGACACTTGGGTTTATTAGACTTCACATTACCCACACTTGCCATCGAGATGGCTTGAACCCTAGAGTCCGAATATGTTTTACCACGATCTCGGTGTGAATACTCAGACGAAACGGTCATCCGAAGAATAGTTTCCTTGGACTTCTTTGATTGAGATTGGAACGACTTACTCATCGGCCTCTTCCTTGCATCTCGGGCCTCAATCATATCCTTTCTTTTCTCTTTGGCCAATTCCTCGGCCTTGCATGCTCTCTCTACTAGCACAACGAACTCTTTCAATTCTAGAATACCAAAAAAATAGCCGGATATCCTCATTTAATCCGTCCTCAAACCTTTTGCACATGATGGCCTCTGTGGATACGCACTCCTGAGCGTATTTACTGAGCCTTACGAACTCACGTTCATATTCAGTCACCTTCATTCGACCTTGTTTTAGCTCAAGGAATTCCTTCCTCTTCTGGTCTATGAACCTCTGACTAATATACTCTTTACGGAATTCTTCTTGGAAGAATTCCCAAGTTATCCTCTCCCTTGGTACCACCGACACAAGGGTGTTCCACCATTGATAGGCCGAGTCTCGCAGGAGTGATACCACACACTTCATGCACTCCTCAGGTTTGCAAGACAACTCATCGAATACTCTAATGGTATTTTCTAACCAGAACTCTGCCCTCTCCGGATCATCTTCTTTATTAGCTTGGAATTCCTCATCTCCTTGTTTCTGAATTTTGTCCACCGGAGGTTTTTCCCTCATAACCGTTTCCACTACTTGGGGAGTTGTAGGGGCAGGCTGGGAAATTAGAGGGGGTGGAGGAGGTGGAGTGTTCAGATTTGCACGAACAAACTCCGAATACCAAACATTTATCATGTGAAGGAAGGCTTCTCTAGCCCCTCCGCCCTGACTCATTGTCACGGGCCCACTCTCTACTGGCCATGTCCCTTCTACGGGAGCTAGCGCATTACTTTCTACATCATTTTCCATTGCTCCGTCGGGATTCATTTACTATATAAAAACACATTTTAAATTGTCAGGAGTCATTACACTATCATAATTCATATATGGCATGTATAGCTAGACTCGTACACATGCTAGGTTAGTTCGAGAATCGACTAAACCATAGCTATAATACCACTAAATGTAACACCCCTTACCCGTATTCGACGCCGAAACAGGATACGAGGCATTACCAGACTTATACGCAAGCAACCATACAAAACCGAGACATGATGTAACACCCCAAACCAGGTCTATGCGTTAAGACGAGATTTGGTTTCACACCGAACGAACATCCAAATTTCTCTAATGATTTAAGTAAAACAGAAATGCAAAACCTTTAGAAATAAGGTTTAATAAAAACTAAGTACAATGATTAAAAATTTATGAATTAAGAAAAATACTTGTTTGAAATCTTATATATATTAGTCAAAACCTTAACGTAGTTTTAAAAGAATTTGAAAGAAATTGAAAAGTAATTTAGGTGTCCAAAATTGTTATAAAACACAATATATTATTTTTTTTTTTAGAAAACTTTATAGATTTAACATAAGCCCATATTAAGAGTCTTAAAATAAAATTAAATCCATCCACACATAAAAATCCATAAAAACATAATTAGAGGCCTTATTACATCATACCCAAAATAGTAATTAAAATAAGTAACTTAAATAAAGTTCATAGTTTATAAAACCCAAGCTCGTAGTATGGCCTCCACCAAGTCATCCCCGGCCCAAGTCCACATCAATTTCCATTACCTGAGATGGATAATAAAACGGGGTGAGTTACAAAGAACTCAGTGTGTAACTCACTTACCACCATTATTGGGCTGCACCATTAAGGCATTAATTTGGGCTTGAGCCCAATTACAAATTTTAACAATATAAAATGAAATAAAATATATAAAATGCATGTAAAATGAATTTCCCAACCAAGCCTAATTTCCATCCGCTACACACCCCGCACTAACCCAGACACCTGTGGGGATCAAGTCAACCCACCCCGCCAAACACACCAATCGTAGGCATTTAGCCTTTTAAATAATATTGTAGTGCACTACCGAACTAGATTGTGACATAGTCACCGAACTAGAGGCATTAAGCCAAATTTGTGGCGAGAGCCACCGAACTAGATTCATGGCCACAGCCCTACTTCTCTTCATCATGTATCCCATCCCATGCAATTATGTATGAATAACAAACTTTAATCATAAATAATTTATCGGGTAATCCATAATACAAATGAGTTTTTAATAAAACTTTTCATTTGGGTCCATTAAACAAAATAGTATTTAGCCCATTTAGCAATCTAGCGAACTTAGGCCCAAATGTCGAACTAGAAGGTTTTTGGCCCATTTAGCGATCTAGCGCCTTTTGACCCATTTTATCGATCTAGCGCTTTTTCACCCCAATTTAACAATCTAGCGCTTTTTCTACTCAATTTATCGATCTATCAATTTTTCCGACTTTAACTGCTTTCATGCATTTACACAAAAGTGTTAATTATCACATAATTTTCGATTTTGCCATTTTTACGATTTATCATAATACTTACTGCTTAGTATCTAACCCGAAAGATAAGTGTGAAGTTACACACCGGTTATAGTGAGAACTAGACTTTCCCGCTCACAACACCTATACGTATTACGATAAATTAGAATCACTATATTTTATTAACGAAATCAATCTTAGAAATTAACGATCTAACTTTTACCCTCGGATTTTCGAACTACTTCTACTTGCGGTTTCTCCCCGATCGATGGTTCGTTAATCCGAATCAAATCCACGAACAAATAATGGTTCGGGAGTACGAACTACTTCAAACAATTGATTCTCCACGGATGAACGCCCACAACCCGTGGAAATCCTGGATTGTGAAACAATCCTTTGTTTATACTTAGGGGAATAACGGAACCACCCTCTTCCGAACACTATTCACCGCCCTTTTCTTCCCTATTTTGATTGTCTTCAAAGACAAAAGATCGTTAATCCAATCTAATATTACATCGAAATATGACTAAGGGTTAAAGGGTGAAATTAAACACCACAAAAATCCTTGTTCCAAAATAAGAGAATCGAGCAAATCGTTCTATGATACTCACGAACACTTGAGTTTCGGTCTTCTACTATTGCACTAAAGTATAACAAATAAAAACGTTAATAGAATGAATGTTTATTTCGATCTAAGAAAGCATTTATACCACTATCCAGATTCGGCCATGACAACTATTAACTAACATGAACTAAAAAGAATTCTTACCTATTGTCCACGGTTGAAAAGAGACGATTGAGAAAGATGTTTGTGCAAGATGGAGGATTCGGCTATATGACCAAAAAAAAATAGAAAAAGATTCGGCTATGGGTACATCAACATTCGGCCATGAGAGAAAATAATAGAGAAAGTATGAGTATCAAGAATAAAAGATGAGAGAAGAATGATGATGATGTTGTTTCAATTTTCAAAGAGAATAAAAGAGGAAGAAAGAAAGAGATGAGTTTTGGGAGCAATGTATATTCGGCAATGGGGAGAAGAAAAGTAAAGAATGGCTTTTTGGTGTTGGTAGAATCGGCACTATGAGAAAGGCACAAAATTGAACACTAAAGTGAAAAGCAAAAATGACCAAATGGTCAGAACAATCAAGGCTTACCAAAAGATCAATTTCAGCCAAAGGGAAAAGTTGAGAAGAGGAATGCAAAATTTTGCACAAAAACTAAAATGACCAAAAGCAAACTCCTAAACCTTACCAAGCTACTAGCAAAAAATTCGGCCAACCTTCCCCCTAGCCATATTGCCGTCCAAATTCATTAGTCAAATGACCATGAATTTGTTTCCAAAACACTTTCCTTGATACTTGCCCTATGTCTCCATATCTTTCCATATTTTCTTGATTCCCTACCATAGATTCACTCTTACCTTATTCCTTTGATATACTAACCAAAAATAACAAGGTCAACACTTACCATAAATAAGCTTGGCCGACACTTACCATAGAAGAGCAAAATAAAAGTTGTAATGTTATACAAGGGATTCGAACCACTCCCCTCATGCAATACCTCATGCGCCAACACCACCTTGCCATTTACTCATCTTATGCTACTTTTTAACACTTAATTTAACTTAAGTGTCAATGCCACTTGCTCCACTTCAATAAATTCTCAAACTAAAAATTATTCCATACCCGAATAATTCTATACTCTTCTTCAGGACTATCATAGGCACGAAAAGTAATAAGAAAATTTTTCCTTTATAAACTAATCACCAAAACATGCAATATATCAAGACTCGGATTTTTAGGGTGTTACACATGATTTTCCATTCAAATTTCAAACTTTTCATAAACCTTCATATCACCCTTTACACTAGCCTATGAGGCCTAAAATACACTTTAGAAATGATTCGGAATCAAATCGGACTTTTTAGAAGATCTCTGGAATGACTTAGAAAATTTCTCATCAAACAGTCCACACGCTCGTGTGGAAGAAGGAACACACCCGTGTGGCATCTCACATGCCCGTGTTCCACACCCGTGTAGATTTATTTCCCAATTCGAACCTACAAGGGTTTTCATACGGCCGGACATACACCCGTGCCCATGGCCCTGTGTAAAAACCTTGACATTCTATTTCTAACGTCATCATTCCCATAGGGTCACAGGGCCAAGGCACACGCCCGTGTCTTTAGACCGTGTCTTCTACACGGTTGAGACACACAGCCGTACCTCAGCCCGTGTGTTTACTACTGGGCATTCTGACTAGCCAACTTAGCATGCAGGGGGACACATAGCCTATCAACAGGCCCATGGGGCTGACCGTGTGTCACACACGGCCTAAACACACGCCCGTGTGTCTACCCGTGTGGACAATTATAAGGCTATCTACCAAGCCAATTGTCACCCTAAAAAGCCCCACTTATACTATTTCACTACAACACACAATATGACAATAAGGCACCTTTAGTAATCAAAAATCAAAACACCCACACCTTATTAACAACCTACTCTATTATGCACATACTTCATTCATAACTCATTCAATTGTACAACTTGTACTTTATGAATTTCATCATCATTAGATATATATATATAAAACTTAACAAGTATTGGCCGATTCCCAATGGCCATTTACAAAATGAATGAGTAACATTAATAGCCAACACATTGGCTAACAAATATGACATATCACAAAATTAACCAAGTTCCTATACATGCCATACCCAAAATTAATCAACTTTACTATACCAAAAGAATAGTTGATAGTGTGAATCGAACTCCGACTTCCTTCGATCCCCGAGCTAGCTTGGCGATACTACAAAGAAAAAGGGAAAGAGATGGGTAAGGATAAAGCTTAGTAAGTCTACATGTAAACAATGAACATCATACCACATACTCATTCATCAAGAACAGCGTAGATCCTCATAATTATACTTACTCATTTCAAATCTTACCACATCCTAAACACATATCATAAAACATTGCTCACATTTACATGCACTTACACCCTGCACTTAACACCACAAACCACAGGTAATTTCACTAAGACAAGGTTTCTCGATAAATACTTTGGAATAATACCGAATACAGGGTGGTTTCTCATATAACCCACCACTAATGAATAACACGGTGGTATCGCACACAGCCCACCAATAGTCACATTTTCACGGTGGTATAGCACACAGCCCACCAATAATGATGAATATGGTGGTATCGCACATAGCCCACCGATAATGATAAATATGGTGGTATTGCACACAGCCCACCAATAATGATAAATACGGTGGTATCGCACACAGCCTACCTACACTCACTTATTTACGGTGTTCATCCGTAATTTTCTCACTTTCCATTATTTCAATATATATCAACAATATTCATTCACATGTCACATAGTACCTCAATATGTAAAAACATAAGAAAAAGGACGTATCATTTACATATAAACTTACCTCGATATAAAATGTGCCAATTTGCAATTTAGTCTGAAACCTTGCCTTTTCCTCGGTCAAGGTTGATTCCACGTTCTTCTTGATCTATAATGACATATTTAACTTATTAAATAACCACATTATACAAATCACTCCAAAATCCCTATTTTGGCAAAATTCCCATTTTGCCCCTATACTTTCACAAAATTTCAATTTTGCCCCTAGGCTAGTAAATCGATTCTAATCAAATTTCTTCCTTTAACAAGCCAAGTTGAACATTTATTACTCTTATAGCAACTCACAATACCAATTTTTTCACACATTTACCACCTATTTTACAACCTTTACAAAAAAGGACCTTTTTAGGTGCTTTCATGAAAACTCCTTTCACAAAAGTTATTTATTTAACAACTAAGTTTCATTTTCTTCCATTAAAATTCAGCAACAACACTAATTCTCTCATGAAAAAACCCTATATTTTCAGCCATTTTACAAAATAGTCTCCTCATTAGCTAGCTTAAGCTTCAAGGGCTCTAAAAGTACAAAAATTATCAAGAAAGACCACCAAAATCACTTACTTGCAAGGGTGAGAAGTTGCTGAAAATTTCAAGCTTCCAAAAACCCCTATTTTGATGATATTTTTGGTGGAGAAGATGAAGAGGAAAGGATGATATCATTCTTTTCTTTATTCTATTTTATTACATCAATTTAGTCACCTAATCCACCAACTTTGACCAATTTTGACATTTCTTGTCCCCTATGGCCGGCAAACCCTTTCCTAAGGGTCTATTTGCACATTAAGGGCCTCAAATTTAATATTCAATAGCTATTAAACACCTTTAGTTTGTAGAACCACAGTTTTGCACTTTATGCGATTTAGTCCTTTTTTCACAATTAAGCATGCAATCGCTAAAATTAATGTACCAAAATTTTCATACACTCATCTAATCATTCCATAACACATAAAATAATATTAAAACTAATTTCTCCAACCTCAGATTAGTGGTTCCGAAACCACTGTTCCGACTAGCCCCGAAATTAGGCCGTTACAAGTCTCGAGGGCCAACCTGAAGTGTGGAAGGGTTTGGACAAAAATATAGGCTTAAAAATGGGCTTGGGCTTAAGAATAAGACCCATTTTATTAAACGGGTCTGGCAAGGTTTTTTCACCCCGGGCCCGGCTCGGCCCGAAATTTTAAACTAAAATTTTTAACTTATATTGAGTTATTCCCAATCCCTAATTCCCCTTATTCCCAATCCCTAATCACTATCATTTCCTAAAAGCAAAACCCCTAAGTTCCGCTCACCACCTTCACCAATCACCTCCAACGTTGTTGCCCATTCGTCTCTCGCTCACCACTTCAGCGTCCACTTCGACTCCTGCTCCCTCTATCGTCAGCACCCATCACCATTGTGTTGTCCCACTCTAGCCCATTAGTGTTGCAACTTGCATCGTTCATCTTCTTGTTGCTTTCTCTGTCACCAGCATTTACCATTATTGCTTTCTCTATCGCCTTCTTCGCTCCAACCGTCACTGCCCCACTAGTCTGCTCGGTTTATATGCACCATACTTCCACTATTGCTTTCACAGTTCATATATTTTGAGTTTTAAGATAGGGAAAGACTATGTATGTTATTTGTGCTTGGCAATTAGCAATCAGTTTACTATATCAGTTAAACAGGGGATTGGTTCTGTTTATCAACCAAATGAAATAAAAAAAAGAAGAAACTAATCAATTTTTTCCCCTTCTGCCATAAGCTTTTCCTTTACACTATCTTTTCTAATTTGTTTTTGAACAAACTCTATCCTTTTATGCATGTATAATGTAATTAAAGTTCATTAATTGGACAAGAGTTGATAACCATACCAAGCAATGATTGATTTTTGTCTTATGTTTTCTTCATAGTTAGTTGATTGTCTTCCAGGAGCTAGCTAGGACATAGTTGTAAAAATAAGCGAATGAATTTAGGTTTTAAACCACTTAAAATCACTATGATTTTTGTCTACATTTACCCATATATTTACTATGAAGATTCCAAATAACTTAATGCGTTACAGACATTTTCCCTGTGATATTTGACATTCTCTTGAAAGCATGTCAGGTTATGGTTTAGCAAGTGAAGGTTGGGCTTCATTTTTGGTGTTGAGAACATGTAAGAAACATAAAATTTTGGCATTAGTTCTTTTTTGGGGTAAAATAAAGTAACCTAGAGAGATGGATTATCATAGATGTATAGATCAAAGTCTACTTCAGACTAGTACCAACAGAGTCACTTAGCAAAACACTGGTAATTCCTTGAAAGTCATTTAGCTAACATTTAATATGGGTTGGGTCGAGTCTGGTCTGAGTTTAGTATTTATAATTTAGATCAAGTTTAGACAAAAATTTAAGCTCGTTTTTCGGACCGGATTCGAGTCTAAAATTTTGGTTGGGCTCGACTCGGCCTATGAACAAATCTAAATTTAAACTAAAAAAATATGCATTTGTGGAAACCGGTCATCAATTTGCCATGATAATGGCCTTCCTCCCACGTGGCTAATTAATGCCAGTTTTATTTATTTGTTTATTTTTCCTCTTGTTGTTGGTAGACCTATTCATAGGCCGTGTCGAAGATCTGCCCGAAAAGTGGGAGAGTTTAGGTAAAAATATAGGCCCAAAAAATGGACTTGGGCAAAAAAATAATGCACGTTTAAAAAATGGGTCAGGCCTTGGGTAAAGCTTTTTTGGCCCGAGCCCAGCCCGAATATGCACAAAAAAACTGCTTTTTCTACTGTTTTCTTCTTGTTGTTGTTTTTTTTTTACTATTTTTCTTGTTATTTTCTTGTTTTTTTTTCACTATTTTGCTACTATTTCACTATTACGTTGCTACTATTTTAGAGGTATTTGCTTGTTAAGTTGCACCTATTTTAGTGTTATTTAAGTATACATATTTTTTAAAATTTATTTTCAATTTATCAGGAAACATTTATTTTAATATTTTTAGTATTTTTTATGTATTATATATTTTTTAAAAATTATATAAAAAAATTAATAAGGACTAGGCCCGGGTTTTAGCATTTTTATCCAAGCAGAGTTTGAGCAAAATTTTAGGCCCATTTTTCGGGTCAGGCTAGGCCTAGCAAACGGTCCTAAAATTTTAGTTGGGCCTGCCCAAACTCGGCTCGACCCATGAACACCTCTAGTTGTAGGGCACAAATGCAAAAATATGTTTTGATTTTTGCACTAAAATCAAGTTAAATTTGAAGACTGGCTCACTTCTACATTTTATTTCAAATTTGTGTTCGAGATCAAATTTTGAGGAAGTATTTGTAAACAGTTCATATCAATGGTAGAATCACACATATCATATAGAAATTATCGTGAGTAAAAGTTAAAATTATCATGATGAAAATAATGATATTGTTACAATAATAAATTTAACTTTCAATGTTTAAACAGTTTGTCAATTTGGTTTTTAATTTTATAAATTTTAATAAATTTAGTCTTTATTGGATATTGACAAGTTTAAAATCAATATCAAATTAAAAAAAATGTGTAAACATTAATACTACGAAGGATTATTTTTTTACACATAGGTTAGCAATAAGCTAATTCAATGGGTAATATTTAGTTTCTCCCATGATTTATTTTTAGTAAAGAAAAAGAATAAATTTCGCTTATTTTGAAGAAGTCTTATTTTTCTACAAAAATTATTTCTTAACTTTCTAATTTCAAGTTTAAATTTATACTTTTAGTTTATATTTAATTATTATAATACATATATAATAAATGATTTTTTTTATCACAAGTAATCAAAGCAAATCAAATTTTGAATAAATTGATGATTAATTATTATTGATTGTGAATGCGAAACCTTATTATCATCTGAAAAACAAGGCAGAGAGAAAGAGCAAGCCTTATAAGGTCCTGTTTTTGTGGAACAGTGGGCTACTATTAGCATTGCATGTTAGGTTATGGGGCATTTGCATTTGGTAAGCCCCTAGAAATAAAAGATAAAAAGGGTAACCAAGAACTTGGTCAAAAGAAACAAAATGTGATTGGGTATTTATTTTTGGAACTGACAAGACAAGAAACCAAGAAATGACCCTTTTTGGTGCTTCATTTAATAATTAAATGTGACCAGTGTTATGGGGAAGGAAAGGGTCATTTGGCCTTTACATTCAACCAAGAGACGCTGAAGTTATTGATTAGGAAACAAAGTAAGATATTGAACAAAACAAATCCTGGATCGATCCTAAGATTCTTAGGATCAAATATATATGTTGTTTAATAGTATAGATACTTAGATAGATGCCCCCTTCTGGCCTCTCCTTCAAGATAACTTAAACTAATATGGAATATACTTTGGACAATTATGATACGACAACATCTCAATTTGTATCCTAAACAATAACTAATACATCAATCCATTTCATTGCTCAATTTTATTCTTCAAGAACCAGAATATTCCCCCAACTCCTATGCATGCATGCCTCTCCTTATTATAAACACCATACCTTTTGTTTACCCTTATTTTCACTCTCGGACTATGCTAAATACACATTGGAAACTTATTATATTGGTATTGGTGGTCATCTAATTTTTAGTTTTTTTTTGTCACAAATTTTCTTTTATGGTCATGGATAAATAGATAACTTGACAATTTTTAAAATTGACATAATAACAATTTTAACACTTAACATTTATATACTGTCTTGATTCTAAAAACAATTAACCACAAACATTTACATATTACGTAATTTGAATTTTTCTTTTTACAATTTTATTTTTATTTGTGATATTCAAGGTTAATTTTAATGGAACTAGAGAAGATAGAAATTATTATATTAGATTTTTTGATATTCCTATTTTGTATATATTTCCGATCAATTTAGTTGATAGATTTTTTTAAAAAATTTTAGGTGAAAGGGTAAAAAAAAAAGAGTAAAATTTAAAAAAAATATCAAATTGAGAGTTAATTTTTCTAAAATTAAGAATAAATTAATATAATATATAAATATTTTGAGTTAAAAACCTGAGTGAGTAATTTACCCAAAAAGGATGCTTTGCTTTTATTAAACAAGGCTGATATACACTGAACAAAGCGCAAGATGATGTAAAAAAAGGGCCAAAAACTCGGTTATTTTCATATAGAACTTTCTACTAGAGGTAAAAATGAAAAAAATGTACAGCAAAATAACTAAAACGCAGGGAACCGATCTGTTGTGGTATGAGTAGAGGAAGATGTTGATGGTGAATTTGAGTGAACTCTCCCTTCACTATGACTACCTCTATCTTCAGATTGTGATCGTTGCGGTCTTTGCACTGATGGTTTAGCTAGCGTCGGCAACGGGACGGCCACCGGGGCATAGACTCCGCTGTTCGGACTTGGAGTCACACTGGTTTCTCCTGATACTGCTGCGGTTGTAGCCACCGAGGCATATTCTTGTGGAGGCACCCATATTCCTCCAACCACCACAAATTGAGGTGTTTGTGGGTTGTTGCCATTGCTGTTGATACTAGGGCTTGGTCTCCTTGTGTGCAATCTATATTTCTGAAACAAATAAACAGATCATTAGCTATATATGCCACCCTAAATCTAGTAGTTAATGAGTTAAATCAGTATAGAACAATTACAAACCTGTAAATGGCTTTTAACTTCATCATTTGTAAGTCCATCAACCTTCATCAGCTCCCTAATTTGCTTAGGCGTAGCCACTGCAAAAACAAATTCCAATTACATAAACAACAACAACAAAAAAAAATAAATTGAAATAAATTGCACACTGTAAATGACAAAACTCACCATGTGAACCACCGAGTTGCTGAAGAGCGTGCAAGAAGCGTTTATGCAACTCCGACGACCAACACCGCCTTTGCTTTCTCTGAGGCGGCTGCTGCTGCTGCTGCCCTTTCTCTACTTTTTTATTAGTATTTCCATCGTCGGCTGCTATTCCTCTGCTCCCACTTTCTGTCGTAGAAGCACTCGTAGTAGTAGTAGTTGCTGTAGCCGAAGCATTGCCTTTTCCTACTGCTTCAACGCTCGTCTTCTCTACATTACCTTTTTCTTTATGGAACGGCTGAAATGCTCCACCATTTCCCTTCATTTGTACCCCACTTCCAGTTTTACCCACATCCTAAAAAAAATCCCAAATTTTGTTAAATATTTTCTTTTGCAATTAAAGAAAAAATTCCCCCCCCCCCCCAAAAAAAAAGGTTACCTCTTTGGAGGGTGGATTCCATAACTGAACAGATCTAAGCCAATCAGATTTCTTTTTATCAGCAGCAGCAACATTCTCATCATCATCATCATCGTCTTCCTCAGAGCAATTACAGCTTCTTTTGATGGGGATAAATTCTTCCAAAACAGGACTGTCACTCGATGTCTGCTCCGAACACTCCGATTGACCTTGCATGTACATCTCTTTCTTGCATGACTCAATAGCTATTAAAAAACACACACCCAAACACAAATTTTAGGAAAAAGGAAAAGAAATTAAATGAATGGTCAGTGGAGAACACACGAACCTTGGGTGACAAGCTCAAAACACAAAGGAAGTTCACGTTGAAAGACTTGGATTTTACGTCGTTCCTCTTCTAAAGCTTCCACATATTCATGGCATTTGCGCATTTTTTGAGCGTAATCCATATCTATCATAGCAAGGAAATTTTCTTTACTTAAAAAAGTAATTTTATTTCTTCCACACCGAGATTTTCAGACACAGTGGATGATATAAATATATGTGAGGGGAAAGGGTTGGTTTCAGACCAAAGAGCATAGAGAGATCCGAACAAGATGAGAGAAGCTAAGTCAAGGGAATTAGTTGTGATATATATTTTTAAAAGGATATAAAGTATAAACAGAATCATGAGGAGAATAAACTTTGGTACCAAGAAAAAGAAAAAAAAAAATCTTTACTTTAGAGAGAGAAAATAAAAGATAACATTATAGATCGAGGAAGGAAATTAAGCGAGAAAATGGAAGAAAGAGAAAGGAAAAAAAAAACATCAAAGTCGTGCCGTCGGCCCGTCGCATAACAAGACGAATCTTTCATGTTTCGGTTTTTTGGTTAGAGAGAGATGAATATTCCAAAGTGATTCGATTTTGTCGTTTAGGGGTGAGTTGGCAGTGACGTCATCATTTAGCCCTTTCCTCTTGATATTCAGATAAGATCAAAATCATCAATCACCCCTTTCTAAATTGGGTAAATTCACCACAGGTCACGATTATCTTCTTTCTTAGCCACTCAACTATAATTTTTTAAAATGGTCATCCAATTATGATTTTTTTTTTAAATTGACCATCCAACTAGTTAAGATTGATATTTTATCCATTTCCCTTAATTGCATTAACGGGTGATGTTGTAGTTAAAAATTTGGTATAATAATAAATTTAGCTTTTAACTTTTACATATTATGTCGTTTTAGTCATAATTTTAAAGAATTAACCCTTAAAACTTACAAATTGTCTCAATTTGATCCTAAATCTAAAAAAATTAAAAAATATATAAAATACATAAATATTTTTAAAATATAATAATAAATTTAAAAAATCATATAAAAATAAAAAATATTATTAACAAAAATAATATATAAAACTACATAAATATTTTTAAAAAATATTATAATAGATTTAGATTTTATATTAATAATTATATTAATATCATATTAAAAAAAAAAAAACCCTCTTCCTCTCCTCTTTCCCTACCGTCCCCCTCCCCCTCCTCCTCTTCCATCCTTCTCCCTTTCTATTGGTGTAGTATATAAAACCCGGCTTCCTTCTTGGTAAGATTAAGAGCTAAAACCCCTTTCATTGCACCAAATTGATAGAGAAACTTGACCATTATTATGACACCATTTATTTTGTCTACACTTCTGTTGATGGTTCCTTCCCCCCTCCCCCTTTCTTAGGATTACTCATATTTGTAAGGCATGGTTCTTTGATGGGACATGTTAGGGGATAACTAGGTGTCATGCATGAGGACACGTTATCCCCCTAAACCTGACACGTATCCTTTGAGGGGTTCCTCGGATTTGTATCCTTGCAGTTACACGAACAGGGAGGTGGCGAGTTGGGGAGTGACTAACTGGTGAGCTAATAGAAGGGTGAGCTAGATAACATCCCTTTCTTGATTGAGTCGGATTCTGGATCACCCAAGCAGACCAAATTTTGGGTTTGTGAGGTATTATAAACAAATTTGTCTCCCACTTTTTTGAAGAAGAGTTATAAAGTGACTCTTCTGAAACAGGTTTACACACCTTACCCGTGTAATTGAGAGCTTGTTATGTAAGCTTTAATTAAAACTTACTGAGTACGCTTTGTGGTGAAACAGCAGCGTGTAATCTTTGATTCTTTGACCGTGTCACTGATGTTGATTTGGGTTTTGATTTTTTTTTTTACATAACGTTAAAACTGCCACTTAATTTAGCATTAACATTGGGGATAACAACGGTGTTATAGTGAGCAGCTGTAACAGCCCGATTTAAGGGCTAGTCGGAATAGTGGTTTCGGGACCACTAATCCGAGGTTGAGGAAAATTATTTTCATATTATTTTATGGGTTGTAGCATAATTATATGGATGTATGAAAATTTTGGTGCATTAATTTTGGTGATTTCATGCTTAATTGGGAAAAAGGACTAAATCGCATAAAGTGCGAAAGTTCCATTATACAAGGTAGAGGTGTCTAATAGCCATAGAATATGAAATTGGAGGTCCTTAAAGTGCAATTAGGCCATTATAAGTGTGTTGGCCGGCCATGTAGACAAGGGAGACAAGAGCATTTATTTTTTGTCAACATTTGGTGAAATTAGGTGATAAAAATGAATAAAATAAGATGAATAAAAGAAGCTATCATCTTTCACTATTCATCTTTCCTCTTCCACCGAAATTACTAACAAGAGTAAGGGTTTTGAAGCTTGAAACTTCAGCAACTCTTCTTCTCTACAAGTAAGTGATTTTGGTGGTTTTATTTGATATTTTTTTATACTTTTGGAGTCCCCAAAGCTTAAGCTAGCTAATGAATGGACTATTTCGAAAATGATTGAAAGTTTAGGGACTTTCCATGAGATAGTTTATGTTTTTTTTTTGAGTTTTTATGGAAGAAAATGAATGTTAGTGAGATGAGAAACAACTTTTGTGAAAGGTGTTATCATGAAAGCACCTAAATAAGACTTATTTGTAAAGATGGAAATTGTGTAATAAATGCATGAAATAAATGGTTTTGTAAGTTTTTGTAAGAGGAATAAATGTTCAGCTAGGCTGGTTTAATGAGAAAATGTGATGAAAAATGATTTACGAGCCTAGGGGCAAAATCGTAATTTTGCCATAGTGTAAGGGCAAAATGGTCATTTTTGCCTAAGTAGAGATTTTGATGTATTATGATTTATAAAGTGATTGAATGAGTGAATTTCATTATTATAGATCAAGAAGAGCGCAGAAACAACCTTGACCGAGGAAAAGGCAAGGTTACGGGCTAAACCGCCAATTAACACATTTTGCACCGAGGTAAGTTTATGTGTAAACGGTTCATTTTGAGTATACACGCTGCTATTAAATGGTGCATTGTATGAATGAAATTATTTAAGATTGAGATGGATTGTATTAAATAGATATTGAGTAATCTCCGTGTTAGTCTAATTATAGATTAATGGTGGGCTATGTGCGATACCACCGTAAATATTCTTAATGGTGGGCTAAGTGCAACACCACCTTACTAATCATTCACGATGGGCTGTGTGCGATACCATCGTTTATATTATCATTTGGTGGGCTATGTGCGATACCACCATAAATACTCTTGTTGGTAGGCTATGTGCGATACCACCCTAAATATAGATTGATGGTGGGCTATGTGCGAAACCACAGAGTGTATGGTATTATTTCAATGGTTCATTGAGAAATTGTTTAAGTGTTTGCTTCATGTGACTTTGTGGTGATAAGTGCAGGGAATATATGCTATTAAATGTGAGCATTATGCTTGTTATATGGTTGGAATGTGGTAAGAGATGAAATGAGTAAGCATGGCTATGGAATGTGGATTGTTCTTGCTTAGTATATAATGCTATTGGTTTTCTTGATTAGCATATATTATGATGTTTATTGTTTACATGTAAACTTACCAAGCTTAAAGCTTACTCCCTTTCCTTTCCCTTGTTTTATAGTGTCAAAGAGCCGGTTCGGGATACAAAGTTAACTAGAAGATCACCTACACTATCAGCTCATCTTGGTATATATTTAGACTTAGCATTTTGAGTATGGCATGTATAGGGGCTAGACTTAGTGTAATGTTATGTCTTTTTGGCCAAATATGTTGGCTCCTTTAAGATGAATTCTTTTGTAAATGACCATAGTTGATGGCTCGTTATTATTATCAATCTATGAAAAGATGAGGTTATTCATGAGTGTGTGTGTGGTACATGATTGGGTTGCTTGGTTAAGACATATATGAATGAGTTGATATTTGAATATGACTTATGTTTGTATGAGCTAGGGTGATAAAAATAGCTTGACAAATAGCCTTGTTCTTGTCCACACGGGTAGGCACACGGGCGTGTGTCTAGCCGTGTGTGACACACGGTCAGCCCCATGGGTGTGTGGCTAAGTCGTGTATCCCCTACATGTTAGTTTTACAAGTTACTAAGCTCTATAGTAAACATACGGGCAGAGACACGGCCATGTGTCTCATCCATATGGAAGGCACGGCCAGGGACACGGGCGTGTGCCCAGGCCGTGTGAAGTCTGCACCTAAATTTGGAATTTAATTCGCCAAACGGTCGAAGGACACGGGCGTGTGACTGGCTGTGTGATGCAAGTCAGAGGCGACCACGGGCCAGACACACGGGCGTGTGACAGGCCGTGTGATGCAAGTCAGTGTCGACCACGGGTGTCGAACACGGACGTGTGATATGTGACACGGGCGTGTCCCTCCCTCCACACGGGCATGTGGACTATTTGAAGAAAATTTTCCAAGGTCTTCCGGAGAGCTTCAAAGGAATTCGATTTGATTCCGAACCATTCCTAAACCATAAATTAAGCCTTGTAGGCTTATTTAAGACGTGCTTTCAAAAGTTTTAATTGGGAATAGAAAGTCAGGTTTTGATGTGGATTGATTATTTACGTATAAGTTTAGTAATGCCTCAACCCCTATTCCGGCATCGAATACGGGTAAGGGGTATTACATTTAGTGGTATCAGAGCTATGGTTTAGTCAGTTCTCAGACTACCGTAGCGTGTGTAAGAGTCTAGCTATACATGCCATAAACGTATATTGATAGTGTGGTAACTTCTGACAATTCGAAACCTTGTTTTTTATTTAGTAAATGGATCCCGATCGAGCGGCTGCTGATGATGCTGCTAGTAACGCGCTGGCTCCCACGCAAGGGACCGCGCCTATAGAGAGTAGACCCGAGACTATGGGTCAAGGAGAAGAGGCTCGGGAAGCCTTTCTCCAGATGATGAGTAATTGGTACACGGAGTATGTACGAGCGAACCCTAATGCCCAACCTCCTCCACCTCCTCCTATACCTCAGCCAGTTCCTGTGGCTCCTCAAGGTATAAATTTGGTGAGAGTAACCAAACCCCCGGTAGATAAGATTCGAAAGCAAGGGGCCGAGGAATTTAGGGCTAACATAGATGATGACCCCGAGACGACAGAGTTCTGGCTTGAGAACTCAATGTGAGTATTTGATGAACTCTCCTGCACGCCTGAAGAGAGCTTGAAATGTGCTGTGTCATTGCTGAATGACTCGGCATATCGATGGTGGAAGACGTTGACGTCAGTGGTTCCAAGGGAGAGAGTGACTTGGGACTTCTTTTTGGAAGAGTTTCGAAAGAAGTACATAAGTCAGAGATTTGTGGATCAGAAACGGAAAGAGTTCCTCGAGTTGAAGCAAGGTAAAATGACTGTGGCCGAGTATGAGAGTGAGTTTGTTAGGCTCAACAAATATGCGCAAGAGTGCGTGTCCACAGAAGCTATCTTGTGCAAGAGGTTTGAAGATAGATTGAATGGGGATATCAGACTTTTAGTTGGGATTTTAGAACTAAAAGAATTTGTGATGTTGGTTGATAAAGCATGCAAAGTCGAGGAGCTGAATAAGGAAAAGAGAAAAGCCATGAGCGAGGCCCGAGATGCAAGAAAGAGGCCAATGAGTAAATCGTATCAAGCTCAATCAAGGAGGTCCAAAGAAATAAACCCTAGGACGACTGCATCAGTTGGATATTCACACCGAGATCGGGGTAATACATACTCGGGCTCGAGAGTACAAACCACCTCGATGGCAAGCTTAGGCAATCCAAAGTCTAATAAACCGGAATGTCCAAACTATGGTAGGCAACACACTGGGGAGTGTTGGGGTAACAACTGAAACTGTTACAAGTGTGGTTAACCCGATCATTTCATCCAGAATTGTCCTGAGAGAGATGACAAGGAAAGTAAGCAAGAGATAAGATCAAGCAATGTGACTTCGAGGGGTAGATCACAAAAGAACTCGGGAGGAGGGACTAGTAGTAGAGGTGCGCCTCGAGATTCTGCTGTGAGACCGGAGGGTCGAGCACCTGCAAGGACTTATGCCATTCGCGCTCGCGAAGAGGCATCATCTCCAGATGTAATAATGGGTACTTTTTCTCTTCATGATACCTCTGTTATTGCTTTGATTGATCCGGGGTCTACCCATTCTTACATTTGCATGAGATTGGCATCTAGTATGAGTATGATTGTTGAGTCTACGGAATTTTTAGTAAAGGTGTCAAACCCGTTAGGAAAACATGTGCTAGTTGACAAGGTGTGTAGGAATTGTCCTTTGACAATTAGAGGTCATTGTTTTCCAGCAAATCTTATGTTGTTGCCGTTTGATGAATTTGACTTGATTCTTGGTATGGATTGGTTGACTACTCATAGTGTTTTAGTGAACTGTGGTAGTAAATTTATTGAATTGAAATGTGAAAATGGAGATGTTATTCAGGTTGAATCAAGTAGGTCAGATAGTTTGCATGTGATAATTTCATCTATGGTAGCTGAGAGATACTTGAGGAAGGGATATGAGTCCTATCTCGCCTTTGTGTTGAATGTTCAAGAATCAGAGGTAAAGATTGAATCAGTACCGGTGGTATATGAGTATTCAGATGTATTTTCGAAAGAATTACCTGGATTACCTCCAGTTAGAGAGGTCGAGTTTGGGATTGAATTAGTTTCGGGTACGGCATCTATTTTGGTTGCTCCGTATAGGATGGCACCACTGGAGTTGAAAGAATTGAAAGTTCAGTTGCAAGAGTTAACAGACAAGGGTTTTGCAAGACCGAACTATTCACCGTGGGGTGCTCCGGTACTATTTGTAAAGAAGAAAGATGGGTCGATGAGATTATGCATAGACTATGGACAGCTCAACAAGGTGACAGTGAAGAATAAGTATCCTTTACCAAGGATAGATGATTTATTTGACCAACTGAAGGGAGCTACGGTGTTCTCCAAGATAGACCTAAGGTTTGGCTATTACCAGTTGAGGGTTACGGAGCAAGATGTGCCAAAAACTGCATTTTGGACGAGGTATGGCCATTATGAATTTCTTGTCATGCCATTTGGTTTAACGAATGCTCCTGCGATTTTCATGGATTTAATGAATCGTGTCTTTCGACCGTATTTGGATAAATTTGTGGTTGTTTTTATTGATGACATACTAATTTATTATCGAGATGAGAGTGAGCATGCAGAGCATTTGAGAATCGTTTTACAGACTTTAAGGGACAAGTAGTTATATGCTAATTCAGCAAGAGCGAGTTTTGGCTCCGAGAGGTCAGATTTCTAGGACACATTGTGTCGGGTGACGGTATAAGAGTTGACCGAGTAAGATCTCGGCTATTGTGGAGTGGAAACCACCAAGGAATGTGTCTGAGATTAGGAGCGTTTTGGGTTTGGCGGGGTACTACAGGCGGTTTGTCAAAGGGTTTTCCATGATTGCTACCCCGATGACAAAACTGTTGCAAAAAGAAGTTAAGTTTGAATGGACTGAGAAATTCCAACAAAGTTTCGAGAGATTGAAAGCATTGTTGACTGAGGTGCCGGTTTTGGTATAACCTAAGTTGAGGAAAGAGTTCGTAGTCTACAGTGATGCATCATTAAATGGTCTCGGCTGTGTGTTGATGCAAGAGGGTAAGGTAGTAGCTTACGCCTCGAGAGAATTAAAACCGCATGAGAAGAATTATCCGACTCATGATTTGGAGTTGGCTGCAATTGTCTTTGCTTTGAAGATTTGACATCATTATTTATATGGCGAGAAGTGTCGAATCTTCACCGATCACAAGAGTTTGAAGTACTTAATGGACCAAAAAGATTTGAATTTGCGACAATGACGGTGGCTTGAATTATTAAAGGATTACGAGTTAGTAATCGATAACCATTCGGGGAAAGCGAATGTGGTTGCGGATGCCTTGAGTAGAAAATCCCTATATGCTTTGAGAGCTATGAGTACGAGCTTAGCGTTGTCTGATGACGGTGCTATATTAGCCGAGTTAAGGGCTAGACCATTATTTATTCAGCAGATATGTGAAGCTCAAAAGAATGATAGTGAGATACAAGTTAAGAGAGCTCAGTGCGAATCGGGAGATGACTCTGTTTCTGGGTTAGTTCAGATGGTTGTTTAATGTTTCATGACAGGATTTGTGTGCCAAAGGATGACGAGTTAATCCATAAAATTTTACATGAAGCACACAGTGGTCGTTTGTCAGTACACCCGGGCAGTACAAAAATGTATAATGATTTGAAGAAATTGTATTTGTGGCCGGGCATGAAAAGAGACATCTCCGATTTTGTTACAAAATGTTTAGTTTGTCAACAAGTGAAAGCCGAGCACCAAGTGCCCTCGGGATTACTTCAACCGGTGATGGTTCCTGAGTGGAAATGGGATCGAATCACCATGGATTTTGTAACGGGGTTGCCTATGACTCCGAGAAAGAAAGATGTTGTGTGGGTCATTGTTGATAGATTAACAAAGTCGGCTCACTTTATACCGATACGTGTGGATTACTCACTTGATAAGTTGGCCGAGTTGTATATTGCTGAGGTGGTGAGATTGCATGGGGTGCCTATATCTATTATCTCGGATAGAGATCCAAGATTTACTTCGAGATTTTAGAAGAAGTTGCAGAAAGGCTTGGGTACGAGGCTGAATTTTAGTACCGCGTTCCATCCTCAAACCGATGGCCAATCTGAAAGAGTGATTCAAATTCTTGAAGATATGCTCCGATGCTGTGTGTTAGAATTTGAAAGTAGTTGGGAAAGATACCTACCTTTGGTCGAATTTGCCTACAACAACAGTTACCAGTCGAGTATATGGATGGCACCGTACAAGGCTTTATATGGTCGCAAGTGTCGGACTTCCTTGTATTGGACCGAGCTTAGTGAGAAGCAAATTCATGGGGTCGATCTAGTTAAAGAGAACGAGGAGAAAGTGAAGGTGATCCGTGATAGTCTGAAAGCTGCTCCGGACCGACAAAAGTCGTATGCGGATTTAAAAAGGAAAGAAATCGAGTTTCAAGTGGGCGACAAAGTAATTCTAAAAGTATCCCCATGGAAGAAAATATTGAGATTTGGTCGAAAGGGCAAATTGAGTCCACGATTCATAAGACTGCATAAGGTTATTGAAAGAATTGGGCCAGTAGCATACCGGTTGGCTTTGCCAGCAGAATTAGAGAGAATACACTATGTCTTTCATGTATCAATGTTGCGGCGATATCGTTCCGATCCTTCGCATGTGATTCCTCCAACAGAAGTTGAGATACGACCGGACATGACTTATTAAGAGGAACCAATTAAGATATTGGCTCGAGAGGTTAAACAGTTGAGGAATAAGAGCATGGCTTTAGTAAAAGTGTTATGGCAAAAACACGGTGTGGAAGAGGCTACGTGGGAACCGGAAGAAGCCATGAGAGAGCATTACCCAAACCTTTTTACTGGTAAGATTTTCGGGGACAAAAATCTCTAAAGGGGGGGAGAGTTTTAACAAACCGATTTAGGGGCTAGTCGGAATGGTGGTTTCGGGACCACTAATCCGAGGTTGAGCAAAATTATTTTCATATTATTTTATGTGTTATGGCATAAATATATGGTTATATGAAAATTTTGATGCTTTAATTTTAGCAATTGTATGCTTAATTGTGAAAACGAACTAAATTGCATAAAGTGCGAAAGTTCCATTATACAAAGTAGAGGTGTCTAACAGCCATAGAATATGAAATTGAAGGTCCTTAAAGTGCAATTAGGCCACTATAAGTGTGTTGGCCGGCCATGTAGACTAGGGAGACAAGAGCATTTATTTTTGGTCAACATTTGGTGAAATTAGGTGATAAAAATGAATAAAATAATATGAATAAAAGAAGCTATCATCTTTCACTATTCATCTTTCCTCTTCCACCGAAATTACTAACAAGAGTAAGGGTTTTGAAGCTTGAAATTTCAGCAACTCTTCTTCTCTACAAATCAAGAAGAGCGCGGAAACAACCTTGACCGAGGAAAAGGCAAGGTTACGGACTAAACCGCCAATTAACACATTTTGCACCGAGGTAAGTTTATGTGTAAACGATTCATTTTGAGTATAGGGGCTAGTGGGAACAGTGGTTTCGGAACCACTAATCCAAGGTTAGAGAAAATTATTTTCATGATATTTTATGAGTTAGAGCATGATTATATAAGTGTATGAAAATTTTGGTGCTATAATTTTAGCGATTTCATGTTTAATCGCGAAAAAGGACTAAATCGCATAAAGTGCAAAAGTTCAATTTTACAAGATAGAGGCACCAAATAGCTGTAGAATTTTTAATTGGAGGCCCTTAATGTGAAATTAGGCCTTTCTTAAAGCCATAGCCGGCCATAGGGGGGACAAGAGGATTTATTTAGGCAAAGTTTTAGTGGTGTTAGGTGATTAATAAATAAAATAAGAGAAAAATAAAGAAAGAAAAGTTATCATCTTTTCTCCTCTCCTACACCACCGAAAATTTACAGCATACTAAGGGGTTTGAGAGCTCAAAATTTTAGCAAGCTTCTCTCCTTGCAAGTAAGTGATTTTAGTGACTTTTCTTGATGTTTTTTGTGCTTTTAGGACCCTTGTATCACGATCTTGCTAATGAGGGGTCTATCTTGCAAAATGGTTGAAAGCTTGGGCTTTTTCCATGTAAGCATTTATTTTGTTTGCTGCATTTTTATGGAAGAAATTGAGTCTTAGTTGTTAGATGAACAACTTTTGTGAAAGGTGTTACCATGAAAACACCTAAAAGGAACTTTTTGTAAAGGTTGTAAAATATGTAGTAAATGTGTAAAATGTTGAGTTTTGATGGTAGCCATAAGAGAAATAAGTGTTCACCTAGGCTCGATAAAGGTAGAAATTTGATTAGAATTGATTTCTGAGCCTAGGGGTAAAATGGTCATTTTGCAAAAGTCTAAGGGCAAAATAGTAATTTTTCCAAAGCAAGGTTATTGAAATGCATTTATTAATGTGATGCTATTATAGATCAAGAAGAACCAATAATTTACCTCGACCGGGGAAAGAACAAAGTATCGGACTAGATCGACAATCTAGTTTATTTTGAAATCGAGGTAAGTTTGTATATGATAAATTCAACATTTATGCTCGTATGTTTGAGAATGTTTGATATTATAATAATACATGATATTCTATGAATTGAGTATTGGTGTTGAATGAGAAAGATGATAAAAGTTGAGATGTTGAAGTCCCGGTTGGACTATAATAATTGTGAGAATACTATCATCGAGACATGAGATGGATAAGGTCCCGTGTAAGACCATGTCGGGGGCATGGCCTCAGCCCTGAATTAAGATTCCGTATAAGACCATATCTGGGATATGGCTTCGGTATTGAATCTGAGAATTGTATAAGACCATATTAGGGATATGGAATCGATACTTGAAGTGATATCCCGTATAAAACCATATCTGGGATATGGCATCGGCACTCAGAGGTGACCCCATATAAAACCACATCTGGGATGTCGCATTGGTTTCGTGTTTATGTTAATGACGATAAATATGCATTTTTGAGTACCCCTAGTGAATTAGTGGGATAAATAGATAAGCTTGGAAATATAAATGAGATTAGTACTAAATTCATGTGATTGAGTGAATACAGGTACCCGTGAATAATTCACGAGGAAGGTTTACGATATGTGGCATGGTATATGATAGATAAGAACAAGTACGAGTAAGTTATGGCAAAGTGCTTATGACCTTGTGTGGTTATCCAATGCCATGAATTGATGTCATTATGAACTTATTGTTGCTATTTATTTCTATGTAAACTTACTAAGCTATATGCTTACCCCTCTCTTTTCCTTTTTTCCTTGTAGTATTGTCAAGATAATTTGAGAATCGTGGGACGTCGTGTAACATCCTGAAAAGGGCCTATGCATTTTTGGTTTAATTGTACGAAATGACATATCTTATGTGTTATGAATATATTTTGAACACTTTTGGAAACCCGGAAATGAATGGAAATGTTAAGTTTAAAAATGGAAAGTGAACATTTTTGGAAACTAGGAAATGTATGGAAATGATTTAGAAATGATTCAAAAGAGGAAAGTGAACATTTCTGGAAACTTGGAAATGTAAGGAAATGTCTTGTAAGGAAATGTCATGGAAATGTAAGGAAATGTCTTGGAAATGTAAGGAAATGTCTTGTAAGGAAATGTCATGGAAATGTAAGGAAATGTCAAGTTTACAGAGCCGATCGAAAATTTTTGGAAACTTAGAAATGACCTAGAAATGACGAGTTTTAAGGTTTAAAAGAGGAAATTAAGGCAATGTGGCCTTAAAAGAAAAAGTTTGTGAAATTTGACACACAAACAGGCTTGGAAAAGTGGTCTGAAGATGCCACTTAGGGCCTATGGAAATGGCGCCATATGCAAGAGGAATGGGCCTGAGTTCGAGTCACTTGGGAAGCAAATAAAGGAGGTTTTATTTTTGCTTCCGTAAGACTGAGGTGGACGGCACATGGCTATAAATTAGGAGCTTTTATTATTTTATAAATAGCGGATAAATAAGGGATTTATTTATCATTATTTTCAAGAGATAATTGTTGGATTAAATTCTTTTAATTTGAATAAAGAGATAAAGAGGAAAATAAGGGAGAAGTGATGGCCAAGTAAGGGACTTTGAGTTTAATAATTTCGGCTGAGTAAGGATAGTTCTTTGAATTATCTTAAGTGATAATTAAAGGATAAAGTTATCGATAGAGGAGTGGTGGCCAAGTAAGGGACTCCTTAGATGATAATTTCGGCTATAAAAGGAAGGAAGGAGGGCTACTCATCAATTTGTGCATCCTTCTTTCTCTGCCAAATTCTTAGTGCTCTCTTCTCTTCTTTTCTTTCTTTTATTTTTGCCAAGCCGAAATACCTTGTGTTCTAGCCGAATCCTCCATATTTATTCTTCCTTCTCTTTTCTTTCCAGTCCATCAAAAGTCGAATCTTTGAGGGGCTTCAAGCAAAGGTGCAATCGATTTCTTCAAGTAAGGAGATCTTTTGGGATTTACTAAGTGTCGACTACAAGGAAGGAGAAGTTCTTTTCCCGAAGGTACACCATAGGCCACGTGTTCCCTAGTTATTCGGTGAGTTTCGGGATTTAAAATCCACAAGGTAAGTCTAAGTATACTAATCCTACTAGAATTTGGATTTATGGCCGAATGGCTTTTTATTAAAGTAGTAGGTGATTAATCAAATGTAGGGATTAAGGATCCAAGCATTAGATCAAGCTTTTCGGGATCTCAAGGAAATTTTAAGCGAATCAGGTGTGTACCCCACACTAACTTTTAATAACATTGATGGTAATATGTAAAATATGCATGTTTATAAGAATGTGGCTAAGGTACCATAATATGGTACAAAGTAATCAGGTACGTTTCCTACTTCCACTAGGATTATGAAATATGTTATTTATAACATGTGAAAATTTATAAGAATGAGAATTTAAGTATGATATGCATGATATGAATAATATGGGTCATTCGGGATATATGAAAAAGGGGAAGTGAAGGTGATGACTACGGTCTCACTATCTGAATGTGGTGACTTCGGTCACATTATCCGAATGTGGTAACTTCGTTACATTATCTCGAATGTGGTGTCTCATGACACAATTATCTGTGGCTATGCCACAAATTTTATATGGGCGATGAGCACGTCGATCGCAGCGATCGCTTCGATGGTGTGTAGCGGATGGAGGGTCGACTTAGTAGTCCCCACGGTGTGACCGGCGTGTGCGGGGGTGTGTAGCGGATGGACAACTAGGTTTGGGTTTGGGAATGCATCATAACCTGTATTCTATGTTTTGAATGTGTAATATGTGATATGCCTGATTCTATTATGATTTAGTGTCGTGTACACATTGAGTCTATTTGACTCACCCCTGTTGGGGAACATTTTTCAGTGATGAACAAAGTGATGGACCAGACGGCAGAACTTGTGGTGGCCATGCTCAACATGAAGTTTATATTTTTGAGGACTCTTGAATTTATTTTAGTACTTTGAATTATTTTGGGAATTATTTGATGTAATAAGGCCATAAGGCCATAGTTGAATTACTTTACACTTATTTTTATGATTATGAATTTTATCTATTAAAATTTAATTAAAATTTCTTTTAAACTAAACCCTAAATATTTTGTCACTTAAGATAAAAGGGATTTCAATATAAAACGAACCTGTTTTCAACACAAGCCCAACCCAAAACAATATTTTTCTTAAAATCACACAAGTTTTCCTAAGAACAAAAGAATTTTGAACCGGTTTACTTGAGGAACATACCAAATCTGGTCAAAGCTCGTGGGCCGGGTTTGGGGTGTTTCACGTCGGAGTTCGAAAATCACACTATCGACATCTCTTTGGTACAACAAGTTAGACTTATTTTGAGTATGGCATGTATAGGAATTGAGTACTTTGTTATGTCATTTTGATAGCCAATGTGTTGGCTATTTATGTTATCAAAGTCATTTTGTAAATGGTCATTGGAATTGGGCCAATAAATGACAAGTTTATTTATATGCAGTGGTGATGAAATTATGAAGTTTATGCTTGTGTGGATGCTTTGAATTGAGTTTTTGGAAGTGTCATATGGTTATAAAATTTGTTGAATTGATTTGGCATAAGTGTGGTTGCTTGGTAGGGTGGCAAATGGCTTGGTAGATTTCCATATAATTGTCCACACGGGTAGACACACGGGCGTGTGTCTAGGCCGTGTGTGACAGACGGTCAGCCCCATGGACATGTGGAGAGGCCGTGTGTCCCCTTGCATGCTAGGTTTACAAGTCAGTATGCTCAGTAGTAAACACACGGGCAGAGACACGACTGTGTGTCTTAGCCGTGTGGGTGGCACGGCCATGGACGTGGGCGTATGCCCAGGCCGTGTGAAGTCTGCACCTAAAATTAGGAATTTAATTCGACACACGGTCTAAGGACACGGGCGTGTTCCTTGGCCGTTTGACCATAGTGAGGTGATGATGTCATAAACAGAATGCCATGGTTTTGACATACGGGCATGTGAAATTCCACAGGGCATGTCCCATTCTTCACACGGGCGTGTAGCCCTGTTTCATGTCAAAATTTTCTAAGTGTTTGAAAGTTTCCGGTTTGGTCCCGATACATTACGAGTTTATGTATAGGGTCTCGTAGACCCATAATAGGGAAGTTACGTTTGTAAATGAAAAATTTTTAAGTTGGAACAAAGTTTTATAGCCCAAAGTTGTAAGTCTAAGCAAGATAAGTTCGGCAATGCCTCGTATCCTGCTAGTCAGAACAGTGGTTTTGAAACCACTAATCCAAGGTTAGAGAAAATTATTTTCATGATATTTTATGAGTTAGAGCATGATTATATAAGTGTATGAAAATTTTGGTGCTATAATTTTAGCGATTTCATGTTTAATCGCGAAAAAGGACTAAATCGCATAAAGTGTGAAAGTTCAATTTTACAAGCTAGAGGCACCAAATAGCTGTAGAACTTTTAATTGGAGGCCCATAATGTTAAAGTAGGCCTTTCTTAAAGCCATAGCCGGCCATAGGGGGGACAAGAGGATTTATTTAGTCAAAGTTTTGGTGGTGTTAGGTGATTAATGAATAAAATAAGAGAAAAATAAAGAAAGAAAAGATATCATCTTTTCTCCTCTCCTACACCACCGAAAATTTACAGCATACTAAGGGGTTTGAGAGCTCAAAATTTTAGCAAGCTTCTCTCCTTGCAAGTAAGTGATTTTAGTGACTTTTCTTGATGATTTTTGTACTTTTAGGACCATTGTATCATGGTCTTGCTAATGAGGGGTCTATCTTGCAAAATGGTTGAAAGCTTGGTTTTTTTCCATGTGAGCATTTATGTTGTTTGCTGCATTTTTATGGAAGAAATTGAGTCTTAGTTGTTAGATGAACAACTTTTGTGAAAGGTGTTACCATGAAAACACCTAAAAGGACCTTTTTGTAAAGGTTGTAAAATATGTAGTAAATGTGTGAAATGTTGAGTTTTGATGGTAGCCATAAGAGAAATAAGTGTTCACTTAGTCTCGATAAAGGTAGAAATTTGATTAGAATTGATTTCCGAGCCTAGGGGTAAAATGGTCATTTTGTAAAAGTCTAAGGGCAAAATAGTAATTTTGCCAAAGCAAGGTTATTGAAATGCATTTATTAATTGATTGATAAATGAGCTAATTTGCTATTATAGATCAAGAAGAACCAATAATTTACCTCGACCGGGGAAAGAACAAAGTATCGGACTAGATCGACAATCTAGCTTATTTTGAAATCGAGGTAAGTTTGTATGTGATAAATTCAACATTTATGCTAGTATGTTTGAGAATGTTTGATATTATAATAATACGTGATATTCTATGAAATTGAGTATTGGTGTTGAATGAGAAAGAGATAAAAGTTGAGATGTTGAAGTCCCGGTTGGACTATAATAATTGTGAGAATACTATCATCGAGACATGAGATGGATAAGGTCCCGTGTAAGTCATGTCGGGGGCATGGCCTCGGCATTGAATTGAGATTTTGTATAAGACCATATCTGGGATATGGCTTCGGTATTGAATATGAGAATCTTATAAGACCATATCTAGGATATGGCATCGATACTTGAAGTGAGATCCCGTATAAGACCATATCTGGGATATAGCATCGGCACTTAGAGGTGACCCCATATAAGACCACATCTGGGATGTGGCATTGGTTTTGTGTTTATGTTAATGATGATAAATATGCATTTTTGAGTATCCCTAGTGAATTAGTTGGAAAAATAGATAAGCCTGGAAATATAAATGAGATTAGTACTAAAGTCATGTGATTGAGTGAATACAAGTACCCGTGAATAATTCACGAGGAAGGTTTACGATATGTGACATGGTATATGATAGATAAGAACAAGTACGATTAAGTTATGGCAAAGTGCTTATGACCTTGTATGGTTATCCAATGCCATGAATTGATGTCATTATGAACTTATTGTTGCTATTTATTTCTATGCAAACTTACTAAGCTATATGCTTACCCCTCTCTTTTCCCTTTTTCCTTGTAGTATTGCCATGATAATTTGAGAATCGTGGGACGTCGGAGTTCGGAAATCACACTATCGACATCTCTTTGGTATAACAAGTTAGACTTATTTTGAGTATGGCATGCATAGGAATTAGGTACTTTGTTATGTCATTTTGATAGCCAATGTGTTGGCTATTTATGTTATCAAAGTCATTTTGTAAATGGTCATTGGAATTAGGCCAATACATGACAATTTTATTTATATGCAATGGTGATGAAATTATGAAGTTTATGCTTGTGTGGATGCTTTGAATTGAGTTTTTGGAAGTGTCATATGGTTATAAAATGTGTTGAATTGATTTGGCATAAGTGTGGTTACTTGGTAGGGTGGGAAATGGCTTGGTAGATAGCCATATAATTGTCCACACGGGTAGACACACGGGCGTGTGTCTAGGCCGTGTATGACACACGGTCAGCCACACCCCATGGACGTGTGGAGAGGCCGTGTGTCCCCTTGCATGCTAGGTTTACAAGTTAGTATGCTCAGTAATAAACACACGGGCAGAGACACGGCCGTGTGTCTCAGCCGTGTGGGAGGCACGGCCATGGATATGGGCGTGTGCCTAGGCCGTGTGAAGTCTGCACCTAAAATTAGGAATTTAATTCGACACACGGTCTAAGGACACGGGCGTGTGCCTTGGCCGTGTGACCATAGTGAGGTGATGACATCATAAACAGAATGCCATGGTTTTGACACACGGACATGTGAAATGCCACACGGGCGTGTCCCATTCTTCACACGGGCGTGTGGCTCTGTTTCATGTCAAAATTTTCTAAGTGTTTGAAAGTTTTCGGTTTGGTCCCGATACATTATGAGTTTACGTATAGGGTCTCGTAGACCCATAATAGGGAAGTTACGTTTGTAAATGAAAAAGTTTTAAGTTTGAACGAAATTTTATAGCCCAAAGTTGTAAGTCTAAGCAAGATAAGTTCGGTAATGCCTCGTATCCTGTTCTAGCGTTGAATACGAGTAAGAGGTGTTACAGACTAACCATTCCCATTGTGAAACAAATATCTGGACGTGTGTAAAGCATCACATACATAAGGCTTCCAACTTCTGAAGCATATGGAACCTTACTCATATGCTTTTTTATTCTGTTATCTTAGGACTGTCATCCAAAGAAAAAAATGAAAACTCGATGCAATCGACTGAGCATCTAGCTTCACGTTGGTCATTGCAAACTGTTTCAATACCTTATCAATGTATTAAGCTTGTGATAGAGCTATGGTTTTATTCTTTCGATCCTTAAGGATTCAAATTCCAAGAATATAACTAGCTTCACCCAAGTCCTTCATGCTAAACTATTGAGCTAACCACAGTTTAACTGATGACAGTTCTCTTACATTGTTTTCGATAAGTAGAATATCATCGCCATACAAAATAAGGAATACCACCTTTTTTCCTTTATACGCTTATAAATACAAGGTTCATCAACGTTTTGCTCAAACTCAAAAGTCTTAATCGTTTGATCAAATCTTTTATTCCATGAGTGGGACGTCTTCTTAAGTCCATAAATAGATATTAGCAGTTTGCAAACTTTCTGCTCATTTCCTTTGACAACATAGCCAGTGGGTTGAGCCATGTAAATGGTATCATCAAGATATTCATTTGAGAATGCTATCTTGACATCCATTTTCCAAATCTCGTAATCGAGAGCAATGTCAATTGATAAAAGTATGCGAATAAAATTTAGGATAGCTATCGGAGAGAAGGTCCCATCGTAATCGATGCCTTCTTTTTGTGTGTAGCATTTCCCTACAAGTCTAGCTTTATGTGTTTCCACTTTCCCTTTCGCATTTCTCTTCTTCCTATAGATCCACTTACACTTTATGGGTTTAATCCCAGCCAATAAGTCTACAAGTTCCCACACCATATTATATTCCATAAAATCCATTTCGACATCCATGGTCTGCTTCTATAACTTGGAATCAACGTCCTGCATAGCCTCCTCGTAAGTGAGTGGATCACCATTCTCATGATAGCTTTCATATTATATATACTACTATCATGGATGAAGAAGTCCAGTTTCTTAGAAACTATTCCACTACGATGGATTCCCCTATGTTGTTGATCATTTGTAGGTTTTTCTACAACTTTCTCAAGAATTGAACTTGGTGATTGTTCTACAACTCCCAAAATTTCCTCGAGTACCACTTTACTTTGAGGCTTAAATTTATCCATGTATCTTTCTACAAGGAAAGTAGCATGAGTAGAAACTTTAATTGTATTATCTTTTGGATTGTAGAACAACCCATCCTTTGTTCCTTTTGAATATCCTACAAACATGTACAATTCTGTCCGTACATCCAACTTCTTTGCATCATTGTCCAAAACATGTGTTGGACATGTAACACCCCATACCCGATCCAGTCATCGGACCCGAGCTATAGGATGCTACAACAGTAAACAGAAGCATTCACATGTAATTTACTCAATAATTTTCAATAAATCAAAATATATAAGTTAAGTCTATGTTTAACATGCATTACAAACAAAATCGAGTCTCAATCGAGTTTATGAAACCCTTAAGCCAGCACGGAACAAAATTGGGACCATTTTGAAACTTTTACAAAAAGTTAGGTAAAAAAGGTAACACAGGGGTCACATAGCCGTGTGACTGGCTAAAGCCATGTGGGGTTGTATCACACAACCGTGTTCCCAAACCTTGTAACAAACTATTTTCGTGTAATCCAGGGTCACACAATCTGTCGTTGGGCTATGCAACTAATTGTGATCATGTGAACTCAAAACCAACCTGAATGTGTGGAACACACGGTCGTGTCAACTACCTATGTGTGACACACGACCATGTGGTAGCCCGTGTGAAGCATAAATGACCCTTTTTGTGCAAGTTACATACCATCCATACCAAGTGACCTATAATGTCATTTTATGTCATTCAATCCTACTCCAAATCATACACATTTCAAGGCCAAAACCTCAATTCACATAATCATTTAAACATACAACCAATATGACCTCATTGGCACCAACCAAAACATTGAACTCAATTCAACTACCAGTCGTGTTTTAACCATTTCATTTCACAACTTGAACAACGCCAAAGATAACATTTTCTTAACACAAACCAAAGTCTATAGCCATTTCATGCCACCAACTAAATCATATTCATAATGCCATTCAAAATATCAAAGTGACATTAACCATACATTATATATCAAACCACAAACATAATTTTAAATACAATGATATTATACCAAAATACACACTATCTTGCATAAGTTCATCCAACCTACGTACATGCCACAAGTAACCAAAGTGAAAGATCAAAAAGTCTACCGAATTGAGAGACGATAAGTGTGTGCTTTTCGTTGATCCAATTGACACATTTCGAACATTCAAAATCTACAAAAAAGTAGTAACACAGGTAAGTATATAAAATACTTAGTAAGCTTATACAATATAAACATTTACTTACCTCAATTTCTTATCCCATACAAATTCATTATGTAAAACAAATATACCTATAAAGATTCAAACAACATCATTGACATATAAGGCTTTGAGCTCAATCACACATATAACCTCAATAATTCACATTTTCATTTCAAACCAACTTGTACCTTATATCTAAATCATGTAAATTGCTTTGCAAACATCCAATGGCATATCATCACATTTTCATTCACAATTCTACCCGATGAAAATTCATAAAAGAACTCCGTACATAGATGAAAGTAATAGTGTCTGGGTACCCGTTTGGGTTAAACCTACACAAAAATGAATAATAGTGTCTGGTTACCTATCAAGGTTAAACCTATATGAATAATGAATAATAGTGCCTGGTCACCCGTTAAGGTTGAACCTACAAAACAATTAGCCTGGCCAAGGTTTAATATACCTATATTCTCAAGTCTGCAACACATGTTTGAGCTTGGAACCTTCGGGCATTAAATCGTAACCTTGTATACGAGACTTTTACTAATTTCATCGAGATTTATCCTCAGATTATACCATAATTCATAGTCACCAACAATCACCATATCAAAATAAAGTATAACATATCAAAAATAGGAATTTAATTATATTGTATGAACTTACTTGACAAAACGATAAAACTTTAGATACCAGGGACTATTCAAAAATTTTCCCTTTTTCGTCTAAGTTAAAAACTTGATCTATATAATGGTTAAGATTCAAAATATCAATACCTGTAACACCCTAAACCCGGCCTAGAAGTTAGGCTCGAATCTGGCGTGTCACATGAAGTGTTTTTCAAAAACCATGTTTTCATTGAAAACCCCCCTTAGTATTTAAAAACTAAATTCACAGTTTGTGTTCATTCAGTTTCAAAATGTGATTCATTGAAAAGTTAATCACTTTTAAAAACATTATTAACTTCGTTGAAAATCTCTTTTGGTCGCAGAAGCTAATTTAAGGTAAAGAAGTTTAAAACGTATGTTTTTAAAAACTATATTTGGGTTGAAAACTCGTCTACGTCTAACAGATATAAAACATAACAAAATCCCAAATTCAGAATTAAATCCAGAGAGGCCTTATTACAAAAATTAAAACCCAAAACCAAATTTAAAACATATATAAAGTCCAAAGCATAACAGCCGCAGTCGTGTGGTCACCTCCGAGTCCCTCGCAGCATCGATCCTCCTAATGCTGGGGATTACCCGATTAAAAAAATGAGGTGAGTTTACGAAAACTCAGCGTGTAATCCCCTTACTAAAGTAACAACAAGATATCTGAAAACAAAAAGCTAAAATATGCAGGCCAAAGCCCTATAACGATAAAAGATCATCCAGATCGGAGCATCGTGGGCCAAAACCCACTACAATATTGTTTGGGTCACGACCCATAACAGAATCAATTGGGCCCAAATTAAACCAAGATGCAAACAAGTGGCCTAAGCCCGGTACAATGAAAAATCTCATAAACAGATATGCAACAAAAAGATGAGGATGCATCCCACCCGATCCAACCAACACACCACTCGTACCAACCCTACACTCGCGTGGGGATAAATTCGACCCACCCGGCCAACACACCAAGCTTAGCAATCGGTTGCGGCACTAAGTCAACGAATGGCTTGGCGTCGTGGGCGAGAATGGCTAAAAGCCATAAAATGAAATGGTTATAAACCATAATCGGGGATGGCACAAAGCTATCGATAATCGTAATAAATTTGGCACATAGCCATCGACGACGGTAATATAATCGGCACCTGCGACCACACGGTAATTATGATCGACACGAGTCATCAATATATATGTTAGGCACATAGCCACGGGTAAATACGATTGGCACAAAGCCATAATCAAGATGGCACGAGCCATATTTAGGTTGGCACGAGCCATAATCGATTACTGCGGCTTTAAGGTCGTCCGTCGGTCCACGATCGTCTAATCGACGTGCGACCTTAACGGATCAATACCGGATCCACAATGCGTCTCATGCGACCCGTGCGACCCTATCGTAACTTCCTCCCTATCAATGTCCCAACCCCATGCAATATGTCGTGTATGTCATGCTCAATCATTACACGTATGCAAAATGGCCATGCTTAGTAAAGTCATTTAAACACATATTAAAAGCATATCAGTCACACGACCACAGTCAAATCAGTTAAAACACAGTCATACGATCACAGTCAAATCAGCCAAATTCATAGTCTAAGTCAGTCATTTACCCACAAGGGCAAAATAGTCATTTTACCCTATAAGGGTATTTTGGTAATTTCACAAATCGAAGGTATTTCGATAATTTCGCAATTCGAGGGTATTTCGATAATTTTATAAATCGGGGGTATTTCAGTAATTTTATAATCCGAGGGTATTTCAATAATTTTACAAATCGAGGGTATTTCGGTAATTTTACAAATCGGGGGTATTTTGGTAATTTCATAATCCGAAGGTATTTCAGTAATTTTACAATCCGAGGGTATTTCGGTAATTTTATAATCCGAGGGTATATCGGTAATTTTACAAATCGGGGGTATTTTGGTAATTTTACAAATCGGGGATATTTCGGTAATTTCACAATCTGAGGGTATTTTGGTAATTTTACAAATCGGGGCTTAACGACCCAACAGAAGGTCCACCGTCGCCTCGAGCGACTTAAGTAACCCAAACAGACACAATGATGTAAATGGGCCTAAGGCCCATTACTCGGCCTAAGTGAGCCCACACGCTCGAGTGGCCCATTTAGCCCAAAAATCAGATACGGCTATGTGTATACCATAACTTGGTTCACTAATAGTCACTTACCGCAAATTTCCTCTGTGTGGGGCCCACGTTCCCATTGGGCCCACACGACCCATTTTGGCCCAGCGAGGCCCAGAACTACCTAAGTCATGTGCGCGACATGACAAGTCTATCGAATTCTCACTTAACAACGAAACAACAAGTCTATCGATTTCTCACTTAATAGCGAAATTTACCCACGCAGCCCACTCGACCCAAATCGGCCCATTAGGCCTATTAACGGCCAAGTCCACGAGATCGCTCATGGCAGCCTTTGTCAATGTGTCGACTCCCCCACACGAGTGTCCGTGCGCCCATGTAGTAGCCGTTGCCGTATCGTCAGCTTTCCGGCATTTCGACATTTGTCGTTCTACAACGCGAATAGTGTGTGTACACACCTTGATGGAGAGAAACGCAGTAGCCCACGAGCGTAGAACCTTGACTGAATCAGCTTATACTTCCCAAGCCGTTTGATTATGAATCGATATCACCTCCTTGTGGTTTATCTGTACCACAACATTATCTATTAAGCATCAATATCAATAACAAAGGTTAAACAATTACTATCCTAAGGAAAACACACGGCCAACAAGAGAACTAGACATTCGGCTAGTATTTGAAAGCACATAACCACTTATCCCTAACAATCGGCCAACTCGATAAATTGAACTCAATCAACCCATAAGAGAAAAATAAATTCGGCACTTCAGAGGCTGGAGAAATGATTCGTCAGAATGCTTGTAGGTCGAAACGTTTGATCGATAGAGAAGGGAAAAAGAATGAAGGTAGAGAAAGATAGGTTGAATTCGGCTCACATTAAGAAGAATAGGAAACAGGAAGAAGAGAATAAAGAAAACCGAAACGAGAAAAACACAAAAAGGTCTATGGCAATCTTTGGTACTATAGATAGAAGAGAGAAAATAAAACAAATCAGCATAAAAGAAAGCAATTGCCGAAAATGCACTCCCTAGCCGAATTTGCCTAAACAAAACTCCCCCCCCCAATCGGCTCCAACTTCTCCCATTTCAACATCCTTCAAAAACTCCACCAATCCCTCCACCGAATTTTCTCCTTGATTTAATCCAACTCCCCATTCAAATTCAATTCAAATTCTTATGACCAATTCAACCACAGAGTTCCAGTCCAGTTCCAACACCTCCCCAGCTCAAGCAACAAAATAAACATACAATTGCGCATGCCAAGCCTCAAACCTCAGACTCCTTGCCACACATGTAGCGCCACCTTGCCACTAGATCCCTTCTCTCTTTTTGTCATAAAACAAACACTAATTATTATAAGTCCTATAAGCTAACATCTAGGTTCACTTAAGAGCCCAAATTAAAATTTTGCAAACACCCAGGCTTCTCAAGCACTCCCAAATATGCCCAAATACTTAGCCACTGAAGCTACACTTAATTTATGATATTTTCTCGCACACCTACACTTTTATGAGCAGTCTCCTAGCGGCTCCCACGCACAAGGCCCAATCCTACTAGGCCCAAATTTAGGGCGTTACAATACCAATCTCATAATAACACTCAAATTCATGCTTATAATCTTTTAATTTTATTTTACATAATTTCTGTAAAATTTGACATTTTATTCAATTTAGTCCCTAAAACTGAAACAAGTATAACTTTCACAATTGAGCTTCGTTTTTCATTCCAATTTCAATTATGCCCTTATAAAGCCATCAAAAATCTAAATTTACCGAAATTTAATGTAACTTTTGACATATTGATAATTTAGTCCCTAAATGCAAAATAAACAAAATTTACTTTATTAAATAATCCTTAAACATTTCATTACTTCCAAATCTACCATTTTCTATAAAAAAATATCTAAAATTCATCAATGGTAACTTTTAAAACCTTTGACATTTTTACGAATTAATACTCAGGTTAGATAAATTAAACTACAACGATTTTAAAAACGTAAAATTTACGAGAAACAAACTTAAAATTTCATACCATGCAGTGGCCAAATGAAAAGAAACTTGAAACTCTTTTTCTCCCCCTTAGGTTTGGTGAAGAAGATGATAGAATGAAGAAATGTCTTGTTTTTCTATTCATTTTATTATTTATATTAAGATTAATATTGTTATGAATATCTTATTAAGCGGATGTCCATCATGATCAAGATAAAGTTTTGATGTACTTTAAATTCTAATAGTTAATAGAATTAGATATCTACTTATTTAATACTTCTTATGCTTATAAATAGAGACTCTGATGAAGCATTGTAAATCATCGCTTTGATCAATAAAGTACATTCTTTATTGCTTTCATATTTTCTTTGTTCTTTATTCTCTCCGTCTCTCTTTATTTTATAACAAATATATAATTATTATGACTAATCCTAGTTAACACTTAATTAATAATCAATAACTTTACTTAACAAATTTTGGTGGGTGATAGCTGGCTATCACTACCATTTGACCATCTAATAATGGTCTAATTATCCAATCAGTCCTTCAATTAATTAAAATTTTATAGCGATTAAATTTTACAGTTTTGACGATTTAATTCTTGTATCTTAATTAATCATCCAGTCATTAAAATTTTAGGAAAAAAATTCAAAACACCTATATAAAAACTCTGTAAATATTTAATAAAAATATTTACGGGCTCAATTTATGGAAACGAGGTCCTGATACATCATTTTCCAAAACCACTTGACTTTAGGATCAAACCACTTGTACTTAACCAATTATCCAATGTAATAAATTTATCAAATCAAAATTTACTATATCATAATACTTGACTCGTAAATATTAAATAATAATATTTATGGAATCACCTATCGGAATGTGATCCCGAAACCACTATTTTCGACACCACTGAAACACGGGCTGTTACAACTCTTCTACCCTTAGGAAATTTCGTCCTCGAAATTTTTACCTGTGAATATATTTGAGTACTGTGATCTCATAAATTTTTCATTTTTCCCATGTAGCTTCTTAAGTTCCATATCAGTGCCACAGAACATTCATTAACGGTAGTCATTAATTCTGTAGTTCTTCTATTTCCAAAGCTAAAAATTTTGACTAGTTCTCCTGGATATAATAAGTCAGGTTGTATTTCTATCTCATCGAAAGTAATCACATAATAGGAATCTGACCTGTACCATCATAGCATTGAAACGTGGAAAACATTATGAATCTTTTCGAGCTCCGAAGATACTGCTAATTTGTAAGCCACAAGGCTAATTGATTAAGACTCGCATCACTAATTCTCTTGATAGTTTTATATGGTTAAACAATTCTCGGATTAAGCTTCCCTTTTCTGCTGAACTGTAATACCTTTTTCCACAGGGAGACTTTTAGAAAAATTTTGTTACCATCCTGAAACTCGATATCTTTTCTTTTTCATATCATTATACAATTTCTGACGATCAGAGGCAACTTTCAAACAATATCAATAAGTTGAACCTTTCCTTCTGTTTCACATATTTCCTTCTGTTTCACATAACAATAAGTTCCTGCCAGTTTCTCATCATTCAATTATGATCAGTACAAAGAAATTTTTAAATTGCATATGTATAAAGCTTCATAGTGCCATTATTACTCCACTAATAACAATTATCAAATGCAAACTATATTAATGGTATAGTTTTCTTTTATACAACACTGCAGTTGCCTTCTAGAATTTGGATAATCCGCTCAGATTGTTTATCAAAGTGAGAATGAAATTTTGTAGGAAATTCAATCTAGCACCTAGGGTCTCATGTAACTTACCCTAAACCTTGAAGTAAACCTCAGGTTATGGTAAAAAATAATATATAATGACATGCCATGCAATCCAACAATCTCAGAAATGTATAACTCAACTAGCTTCTCAAATGAATAATCTGTTCAAACTAGAATAAAATGAGTTTTTTTTTTTTGTAAATCTGTCAATAATTACCCAAAGTGAATCTTTTTTTAGAGATAACGGTAGTCCCGATTTGAATTCCATCGCAACATGTTCCTATTTCCACTTGAGAATCTTAATAGACTGTAACCAACCTAACGAAATGTAACAACCTATTTTTCAGTGTTGTTGGAAACAGTGGTTTCGGGACCATAATTCCGACAAGAGAGTTTGTAGATATATTTAATTAATATTTATGAGTTAAATATAGTATAATAGTGAATCGTGGTTTAATAAATTTTATTGATTAGTCAGTTAGTCAAGGTACAGGTGATGCGTACCGAAAGCTAGTGGTTTTGGAAAATGAGGTATCGGGACCTCGTTTTCATAAACTGAGCTCAAAAATATTATTATTGAATATTTACAGAGCTAATATATAGGTGAATTGATGTTTGGTCTGATAATTTTGATGAATTGTTAGTTCATTAAGGGAAAAGGACTAAATCATAATAGACGTAAAAGTTAAGTACTATTGATTTTATTAGCTAAAATGCATGACTAAAGTGGGTTAAAGGATTTAAAAGGTAAATATGCCCTTTTTAAATGTTGGTGGACGATTTATGGCATTATTTTAGATAAAATAAAAAATATGTTAATTAATTAACATTAATTAAAAACATAGAAAAGATGTCATCTTCTTCAATGTTTCTTTTGTTCCACCGAAACTACCATTTTTTTAGAACAAAATATTTGGCCATGATTAGAACTATTGCATGGTAATCATTTTCTAAATTGTTTCTAGTAAATTTTATGTTTTTTAAATCGTTGTAACTAGGTTCAATTAACCCATATCTCTGTTTTCAAAATTCTTAAAGTTTTTTAAAAAATTTCATTGATTATTTTTGGATGTTCTTTGTTTTAAATGGAAGATTTTGAAGATTGGAAATGTTTTAGGACAATTTTGTTAAGTGAATTTTGTTAGTTCTGCATTTAGGGACTAAAATGAAAAGTTGTCAAAAGTGACATTAAATTTCTATAAATTTGGTTTTTAGAGGGCTGTTCGTGATGAAATTGGAATGGGATTGAAAATCAAAGCTTGATTTTGAAAGATATAATATTTTCGGCTTTAGGGACTAAAATGAATAAAATGTAAACTTTTAGGAAAATTGTGCAAAATTAATCAAATATATTATATTCATGAATTTAAATGGTTTAAAGTGATAAAATTTAATGTGAAATAAATTATTATATAGATCAAGGATTGAATCGTAAGGAGGAAAATCGGAGAAAAAGGAAAAAATTATAGAATAGTCCCTATGAACAAATTCGCTTGCTAGTTGCATTAGGTAAGTTCATAGTGTATTAAAATGAGTTTTTATATATTGTTTGTTGTTGAATTATGTTTATATATATGCATATGTTGGTGATATTGTGGGTTGACATTGAAATACTATAAATAATTGCTAATGTGAGAAAGGACTAAATTGAGAACTGTTAAATTCTAGTGAAATATGATGCATACGTAATTCAGAATGAACATGATTTGTTTACAGTATGTGTATGGATAACATGGAAATGTTATGATTTATAAGTGAAACGAATCCTGTTAAAATGCTTGTTTTAACGTAGTAAACGATTAGGATACGATTGGCATGCCAATAGGGTTAGAATGCGCACTTGTACAGGTTTGCTCTTCGGTGCCTCTGTTTACACTTCGGTGTCTCTGTTTTCACTCTGGTGTCTTTGATAGCACTACGGTGCTCCCTGGTGTGGTGTAGTTACCCGAGTTTCCAAATTATTTTGCTATAGTGTAACACCCCAAACCCGGCCCACAAGCCCTGACCGGATCTGGTATGCCACTGCGGAAAAACGTTTGAAAAGATTCGACCTAAAGATAAAATCATGACAACTTGTTGAGTTTGTAAAACGGTGACCATTTAAAATCTTAAGTAAAGTGTGGTGTTTATAAAAATATCCTGGTTAAAACTTTATGATACATTTTAGGATATAGTTTTGCCGAAAATAAACCGGTTTCAAAATAATAATTCAATCGTCACTTTGCTTTAACATAATAAAAATACTCAAATAGAAATACTTAAATACTTTAATCGTGCCTTATTACAACAAATAATTAAACAAAAGTTCTTAGTAATAAATGAATAAAATAAAGAAGATGTCTTCTGCATGGGCCACCTCGTATCCACTCCAACCCGGTCCAATCACCACGAATCATCTGCGATGTTTAATAAAAATTGGGTGAGTCATACAGACTCAGTGTGTAATTAATCCACTGAATTCCACCCACATGTTAACCACATATTAACCCATATATCAGATATCAATTATCAAATTCACATGTTATCACATTCTGGGCTTGGCCCATATTCATATCACATTCATCTAATAGGGTAGTTAACCACATAATTTCCACATACTGGCTTGGCCCCATTTCATCATCAACCCATATGACAGATAATGAGTTTATGCAAAGTGCACCCATCCCAACCTAGGGTCCATCCGTTACACCTACCTTGGCAGACCTGCTGCCCAAGGCCGTGGCTAATCCACCGATCAACTAAGTGATCCCACATATCTTACCTTGGCAGACTTGCTGCTCAAGGCCGTGGCTGAGCCACCGATCACCTAAGTGATCCCACATATCATTCGATCCCACGGTGATGCACACAGCTATCAATCAACCGCCGAGGGGCACCTAGCCAACACCTCCCTTGATGAAGCACATAGCTAACATCAAGCGCTAACGTAACACAAGGCTAACATTAGACCACGTACATAAAGTACACCCTTTCCTTCGATAGTCACATTCATATCCCATCCCATGCACATGCAACATATGATAATGTCATAACATAGTAAAATAATGCATGCACATGCTATTCGGCATACAAACATATTCTCATTGGCATATTCACATTCTTAATAATTAACACTGACCTGATTTTCGATATACCCTTAAGGGTAACCATTCACAATCGCCACTTGCACATATTAGCATTTACACAACACATACAATATACCAGTAAACCCGGAAAAGCGGTGGGTTAATCACACACCTAATCACTTGGAGAACTATGCTTTCGATCTCGATGCTATCACTAGGCGATACTACGGCTGTTTGCCTACTTTCTTGTTCGGCGTTGGTCCACACCCGGTGGCAATCCCTAACCGCGAGACAGATCTCTTCTTAAACTTCGGGATAGGGACCTTCCCTTTCCCTTCTTGAATGGTATTCGCCTCCATCAACACACTTAATCGTAACAATCGATTTAATCATCAATATACGAATTCTTAACCAAATATCCACAACTTATCATACTTACCTAAGGGTCTTGAAATCCTAAAAGCTTGATCTAATGCTTAGATCCTTAATCCCTACATTTGATTAATCACCTACTACTTTAATAAAAAGCCATTCGCCATAAATCCAAATCCTAGTAGGATTAGTATACTTAAACTTACCTTGTTGCCGTTTGACTTAAGAATCAAGTCTTGAAATCTCTGCTATACTCTTCTTGCATTCGGCCAAGCATTGAATCAATTAACTTGGTTAGTTTTCGGCTTTTGAATAATTAATGAACACATATATTTACCAAACATGGCCTTGGCCGAATGCTATAGACACTTACCTTGTGGATTTTAAATCCCGAAACTCACCGAATAACTAGGGAACACGTGGCCTATGGTGTACCTTCGGGAAAAGAACTTCTCCTTCCTTGTAGTCGACACTTAGTAAATCCCGAAAGATCTCTTCAAAGTTTCGGCAACAAGATATTAATGGGGTTAGTCCTAGATTTCGGCAAATCTTAAGAAAAAAATAGAAATCAAAACTTGTTCTTACCCTTTCTTGAAGAAATCGACAGCACCTATGCTTGAAGCCCCTCAAAGATTCGGCTTTTGATGGATTGGAAAGAAAAGAGAAGGAAGAATAAAGATGGAGGATTCGGCTATGGCTTCTAATGGAGAGGAAAATATTCGGCTAGGTTCCAACAATTACTTAATCTCGACTTGACAAAAGAAAAGAAAGAAAAGAAGAGAAGAGAGCACTAAGAATTCGGCAGAGAAAGGAGGAAGCACAAATTGATGAGTAGCCCTCCTTTCTTCCTTTTATAGCCGAAATTATCATCTAAGGAGTCCCTTACTTGGCCACCACTCCTCTATCTGATAACTTTATCCTTTAATTATCACTTAAAATAAAAGATAATTCAGCAACTATCCTTACTTAGCCGAAATTATTAAACTCAAAGTCCCTTACTTGGCCATCACTTCTCCTTATTTTCCTCTTTATCTCTTTATTCAAATTAAAAGAATTTAATCCAACAATTATCTCTTGAAAATAATGATAAATAAATCCCTTATTTATCCACTATTTATAAAATAATAAAAGCTCCTAATTTATAGCCATGTGCCATCCACCTCGGTCTTACTGGAAGCAAAAATAAAACCTCCTTTATTTGCTTCCCAAGTGACTCGAACTCGTGCCCATTCCTCTTGCATATGGCGCCATTACCAGAGGCCCTAAGTGGCATCTCCAGGCCACTTTTCCAAGCTTTGTTTGTGTGTCAAATTTCACAAACTTTTTCTTTTAAGGCCACCTTGCCTTAATTTCCCCTTTTAAACCTTAAAACTCGTCATTTCTAGGTCATTTCTAAGTTTCCAAAAATTTTCGATCGGCTCTGTAAACTTGACATTTCCTTACATTTCCATGACATTTCCTTACATTTACATGACATTTCCTTACAAGACATTTCCTTACATTTCCAAGGTTCTAAAAATGTTCACTTTCCTCTTTTAAACTTAAATTTCCATACATTTCCAGGTTTCCAAAAGTGTTCAAAATATATTCATAACACATAAGATATGTCATTTTGTACAATTAAACCAAAAATGCATAGGCCCTTTTCAGGATGTTACAGTTCTACCCTCCTTAAAAATAATTTCGTCCTCGAAATTACTTATTAACGAATAATCGTACATCTTAACTCACCAAGACTACGCTTGTCTGCGCGCTTTCGATCTTAATAGAACCATCATACTTTCTAGGCACGAGTCTCTAAGTTCACGTCCCTAGAACTCATTTCTAACGTCGCGATTTAATCTGATTAAAAAGTTTTATGCATCAGAAATTTTGTGCCACTGATTATTCGCGAACAGTTTTATGAAAAGAGATGTTCAGAAGTAGTTCATTCGATCAACCAAAGTTTCTAGTTCAAGTTCACTACTCTAACTCAGGGAGTCACATTCACATTCATAAGCAGAGACACTTTCATTTTTCCATGAAGTCACATTCATTCACAACATCATTCACTACACTTTTATGGCCATTCCATCCATTTCCCTACCTAGGGGTAATTTCGTCATTTTCCCTACAGGGGTATTTTGGTAATAAACCGGGGTCAATTCAAAAATATTTTTCAAATTAGAGGTATTTCAAAATTTACAAAATCTCTGGGTTATTTTGTTTTCCAAATCAGAGGTGTTGCAAAAATTTCAGAAATCAAGATTATTTCGGTAATTTTTGGAAGTCAGGGGCAGTTCCGTAAATTTTCCAAATCAGGGTATCTTGTTATTTGTAAAACAGAAGTTTTTGATATCTTTGTAAATTAGAAATATTTTAACAAAAGTCGAGGGTATTTTTTTTGAAAATCTTAAAACTAAGGGTATTTTAGTAATTTACAATGCAAGGGCATTTTTTTTTGTAATTTTGTAAATCGGAGATATTTTGGAAAAATTTTCACAATAATCTTTTACTACAATTAAAAGGGTAATTTAGGGATTTTAAAACTAGGAATTTTATAAAAGCGCATGGCTAGTCCCTTTCGGGTTTTAATGATTGGTTTAGCAGTGAATAAGTCCTCTTGGTTAGGGTGAACAGTTACTACGCACTGGTAGGATTCGAGTAAAGAGGAGGTGAGTCACTAGGACTGCTTAAATACCAAGATCTTACTGAATCCACTCCTAGACATGCGCACAACAGTTGCCACACCCTAGCTCGACGACTTACTTCACAGGTTTGTTTAATAGTCCTTAAGTCTTATGCATGTGTTTGAGTGCACTAGCCCTAGGGTTCAACAGATCCTAGTTCACTAATCTACGTTCCCTTCATACTTATAACATTCACATACACATTTCACTTCAGTTGAAACACCCCAAACCCGGCCCACGAGCTTTGACCAGATTTGGTATGTTCCTCAAGTAAACTGGTTCAAATTTCTTTTGTTCTTAGGAAAACTTGTGTGATTTTAAGAAAAATATTGTTTTGGGTTGGGCTTGTGTTGAAAACAAGTTCGTTTTATATTGAAATCCCTTTTATCTTAAGTGACAAAATATTAAGGGTTTAGCTTAAAAGAAATTTTAATTAAATTTTAATAGATAAAATTCATAATCATAATAAATAAAAATAAGTGTAAAGTAATTCAACTATGGCCTTATGGCCTTATTACATCAAATAATTCCCAAAATAATTCAAAGTACTAAAATAAATTCAAGAGTCCTCAAAAATATAAACTTCATGTTGAGCATGGCCACCACAAGTTCTGTCGTCCCGGTCCATCACTGCTCATCACACGAAAAATGTTCCCAACGGGTGAGTCAACAGACTCAATGTGTACACGACACTAAATCATAATAGAATCGGGCATATCACATATTACACATTCAAAACATAGAATACAGGTTATGATGCATTCCCAAACCCAAACCTAGTTGTCCATCCGCTACACACCGTGCACCGCCAGTCACACACCGTGGGACTACTAAGTCAACCCTCCATCCGCTACACACCATCGAAGGCGATCGTTGCGATCCAACGTGCTCATCACCCATATAAAATTTTTGTGGCATAGCCACGGATAATTGTGTCATGAGACACCACATTCGAGATAATGTAACCGAAGTTACCACATTCGGATAATGTGACCGAAGTCACCACATTCGGATAATGTGACCGAAGTCACCACATTCGGATAGTGAGACCGTAGTCATCACAATCACTTCCCCTTTTCATATATCCCGAATGACCCATATTATTCATATCATGCATATCATACTTAAATTCTCATTCTTATAAATTTTCACATGTTATAAATAACATATTTCATAATCCTAGTGGAAGTAGGAAACGTACCTGAGTACTTTGTACCATATTATGGTACCTTAGCCACATTCTTATAAACATGCATATTTTACATATTACCATCAATCATATTAAAAGTTAGTGTGGGGTACACACCTGATTCGCTTAAAATTTCCTTGAGATCCCGAAAAGCTTGATCTAATGCTTAGATCCTTAATCCCTACATTGATTTATCACTTATTACCTTAATAAAAAGCCATTCGGCCAAAACTCCAAATCCTAGTAGGATTAGTATTCTTAAACTTACCTTGTGGATTTTAAATCCCGAAACTCACCGAATAACTAGGGAACACGTGGCCTATGGTGTATCTTCGGGAAAAGAACTTCTCCTTCCTTGTAGTCGACACTTAGTAAATCCCGAAAGATCTCTTCAAAGTTTCGGCAACAAGATATTAATAGGGTTAGTCCTAGATTTTGGCAAATCTTAAGAAAAAAGGATGAAACCGAATGAGATCTTACCCTTACTTGAAGAAATCAATTGCACCTTCACTTCAACCTTCAGAGATTCGGCTATGGCTAGATGATGATCTCACAACTTTCAGCTTTTGGAGGGATTAGAAAGAAAAGAGAAGGAAGAATAAAGATGGAGGATTCGGCTATGGCTTCTAATGGAGAGGAAAATATTAGGCTAGGTTCCAATAATTACTTAATCTCGACTTGACAATAGAAAAGAAAGAAAAGAAGAGAAGAGAGCACTAAGAATTCGGCAGAGAAAGGAGGAAGCACAAATTGATGAGTAGCCCTCCTTTCTTCCTTTTATAGCCGAAATTATCATCTAAGGAGTCCCTTACTTGGCCACCAGTCCTCTATCTGATAACTTTATCCTTTAATTATCACTTAAAATAAAAGATAATTCAGCAACTATCCTTACTTAGCCGAAATTATTAAACTCAAAGTCCCTTACTTGGCCATCACTTCTCCCTTATTTTCCTCTTTATCTCTTTATTCAAATTAAAAGAATTTAATCCAACAATTATCTCTTGAAAATAATGATAAATAAATCCCTTATTTATCCACTATTTATAAAATAATAAAAGCTCCTAATTTATAGCCATGTGCCGTCCACCTCGAGTCTTACGGAAGCAAAAATAAAACCTCCTTTATTTGCTTCCCAAGTGACTCGAACTCAGGCCCATTCCTCTTGCATATGGCGCCATTTCCATAGGCCCTAAGTGGCATCTTGGACCACTTTTCCAAGCCCGCTTGTGTGTCAAATTTCACAAACTTTTTATTTTAAGGCCACCTTGCCTTAATTTCCCTTTTAAACCTTAAAACTCGTCATTTCTAGGTCATTTCTAAGTTTCCAAAAATTTTTGATCGGCTCTTTAAACTTGACATTTCCTTACATTTCCATGACATTTCCTTACAAGACATTTCCTTACATTTCCAAGACATTTCCTTACATTTCCATGACATTTCCTTACAAGACATTTCCTTACATTTCAAGGTTCTAAAAATGTTCACTTTCCTCTTTTAAACTTAACATTTCCATACATTACCAGTTTCAAAAGTGTTCAAAATATATTCATAACACATAAGATATGTCATTTCGTACAATTAAACCAAAAATGCATAGGCCCTTTTCAGGATGTTACATCAGTAGTCAAGGGTACTTACCTGGTGGACTGCGGGTCGGAGATACAGGTGCCATGCCAGAATAACCTGAAAAGTTTATGAAAGCCCATACTTTTGAAAAGCCCATATTTGAAAAAAAATTATTTTTGGACCCAAAACCCTCAAAGCCGAGTTTTGAACTGGGCTCTGATACCAATTTGTAACACCCCAAACCCGGCCCACAAGCCACCCGGATCTGATCCGTATGCCACTGCGGAAAAACGTTTGAGAAGATTTGACCTAAAGATAAAATCATGACAACTTGTTGAGTTTGTAAAACGGTGACCATTTAAAATCTTAAGTAAAGTGTGGTGTTTATAAAAATATCCTGGTTAAAACTTTATGATACATTTTAGGATATAGTTTTGCCGAAAATAAACCGGTTTCAAAATAATAATTCAACCATCACTTTGCTTTAACATAATAAAAATACTCAAATAGAAATACTTAAATACTTTAATCTGGGCCTTATTACAACAAATAATTAAACAAAAGTTCTTAGCAATAAATTGAATAAAATAAAGAAGATGTCTTACGCATGGGCCACCTCGTATCCACTCCAACCCGGTCCAATCACCACGAATCATCTGCGATGTTTAATAAAAATTGGGTGAGTCATACGGACTCGATGTGTAATTAATCCACCAATTCCACCCACATGTTAACCACATATTAACCCATATATCGATATCAATTATCAAATTCACATGTTATCACATTCGGGCTTGGCCCATATTCATATCACATTCATCTAATAGGGTAGTTAACCACATAATTTCCACATACTGGGGCTTGGCCCATTTCATCATCAACCCATATGACGATAATGAGTTTATGCAAAGTGCACCCATCCCAACCTAGGGTCCATCCGTTACACCTACCTTGGCGGGACACTGCTGCCCAAGGCCGTGGCTAATCCACCGATCAACTAAGTGATCCCACATATCTTACCTTGGCGGACTTATCGCTCAAGGCCGTGGTCGAGCCACCGATCACCTAAGTGATCCCACATATCATTCAGTCCACGGTGATGCACACACTATCAACCGAAAGTGGGCACCTAGCCAACACCTCCCTTGATGAAGCACATAGCTAACATCAAGCGCTAACGTAACACAAGGCTAACATTAGACCACGTACATAAAGTACACCCTTTCCTTCGATAGTCACATTCATATCCCATCCCATGCACATGCAACATATGATAATGTCATAACATAGTAAAATAATGCATGCACATGCTATTCGGCATACAAACATATTCTCATTGGCATATTCACATTCTTAATAATTAACACTGACCTGATTTTTGATATACCCCTTAAGGGTAACCATTCACAATCGCCACTGCACATATTAGCATTTACACAACACATACAATATACCGTAAACCCAGAAAACAGTGGGTTAATCACACACCGATCACTTGGAGAACTATGCTTTCGATCATCGATGCTATCACTAGGCGATACTACGGCTGTTTGCCTACTTTCTTGTTCGACGTTGGTCCACACCCCGGTGGCCAATCCCTAATCGCCGAGACAGATCTCTTCTTAAACTTCGGGATAGGGACCTTCCTTTTCCCTTCTTGAATGGTATTCGCCTCCATCAACACACTTAATCGTAACAATCGATTTAATCATCAATATACGAATTCTTAACCAAATATCCACAACTTATCATACTTACCTAAGGGTCTTGAAATCCTAAAAGCTTGATCTAATGCTTAGATCCTTAATCCCTACATTTGATTAATCACCTACTACTTTAATAAAAAGCCATTCGACCATAAATCCAAATCCTAGTAGGATTAGTATACTTAAACTTACCTTGTTGCCGCTTTGACTTAAGAATCAAGTCTTGAAATCTCTGCTATACTCTTCTTGCATTCGGCCAAGCATTGAATCAATTAACTTGGTTAGTTTTCGGCTTTTGAATAATTAATGAACACATATATTTACCAAACATGGCCTTGGCCGAATGCTATAGACACTTACCTTGTGGATTTTAAATCCCAAACTCACCGAATAACTAGGGAACACGTGGCCTATGGTGTACCTTCGGAAAAGAACTTCTCCTTCCTTGTAGTCGACACTTAGTAAATCCCAAAGATCTCTTCAAAGTTTCGCAAACAAGATATTAATGGGGTTAGTCCTAGATTTCGGCAAATCTTAAGAAAAAAATAGAAATCAAAACTTGTTCTTACCCTTTCTTGAAGAAATCGACAGCACCTATGCTTGAAGCCCCTCAAAGATTCGGCTTTTGATGGATTGGAAAGAAAAGAGAAGGAAGAATAAAGATGGAGGATTCGGCTATGGCTTCTAATGGAGAGGAAAATATTCGGCTAGGTTCCAACAATTACTTAATCTCGACTTGACAAAAGAAAAGAAAGAAAAGAAGAGAAGAGAGCACTAAGAATTCGGCAGAGAAAGGAGGAAGCACAAATTGATGAGTAGCCCTCCTTCCTTCCTTTTATAGCTAAAATTATCATCTAAGGAGTCCCTTACTTGGCCACCAGTCCTCTATCTGATAACTTTATCCTTTAATTATCACTTAAAATAAAAGATAATTCAGCAACTATCCTTACTTAGCCGAAATTATTAAACTCAAAGTCCCTTACTTGGCCATCACTTCTCCCTTATTTTCCTCTTTATCTCTTTATTCAAATTAAAAGAATTTAATCCAACAATTATCTCTTGAAAATAATGATAAATAAATCCCTTATTTATCCACTATTTATAAAATAATAAAAGCTCCTAATTTATAGCCATGTGCCGTCCACCTCGAGTCTTACGGAAGCAAAAATAAAACCTCCTTTATTTGCTTCCCAAGTGACTCGAACTCGTGCCCATTCCTCTTGCATATGGTGCCATTTCCAGAGGCCCTAAGTGGCATCTTGAGCCACTTTTCCAAGCCTGTTTGTGTGTCAAATTTCACAAACTTTTTCTTTTAAGGCCACCTTGCCTTAATTTCCCCTTTTAAACCTTAAAACTCGTCATTTCTAGGTCATTTCTAAGTTTCCAAAAATTTTCGATCGGCTCTGTAAACTTGACATTTCCTTACATTTCCATGACATTTCCTTACATTTCCAAGACATTTCCTTACATTTCCATGACATTTCCTTACAAGACATTTCCTTACATTTCCAAGGTTCTAAAAATGTTCACTTTCCTCTTTTAAACTTAACATTTCCATACATTTCCAGGTTTCCAAAAGTGTTCAAAATATATTCATAACACATAAGATATGTCATTTCGTACAATTAAACCAAAAATGCATAGGCCCTTTTCAGGATGTTACATATAGTTCATCGGGGTATTTGATAAAAGAAAGTATATGTATTGACTTCTTGAATTGCTTGGAAATGATGTGTTTATATAACTATTGAAATGTTAACTGATGAATATGTGTTTACATGTTGTTTTGAAATGATATCACAATGACTGTAAAGTTTATAGTTATATGTATAAAACACTCATTTTGTAAATGTGATTTGTGGTGACAGAGCTATATATTTAAAAGATGTAACGCCCCAAACCCGGCCCATGCGTTATGACTGGATCTGACATGTCACATGAGAAAAACATGTTAAATCCCTTTTGATTTGTACTAAAATAGATATTATTTTGTTATAATCAAGAAAACATGTTTAATTAGAAATATTTGATAAAATACTACTAATCCTCGAAAGTTAATTGAGAAATCGAAAATTTGAACTAATGATCTTATAAAACCGTGTCTTTTGAAAATATCCTTTGAAAGTTCGAGTGAAAACTTCTGTGTTAAAATATTTATAATAGTTTATTATGAAATCCATTTGTTAATCGATTTTGGAAAACCTTTATTTATGATTTTAGAAAAAAATCCCCATTTAAAATAATTCAAACAAGATAATAAGTACGTCAAACAAAAAGCAAAAACAAAATATTCTAGAGGCCTTATTACAACTTTAAAACCCGAAATAATAAAAGCAACGAAATAATACGGAAAAGAAGTTTACTAAACTCCGAAAATAACAATCCAAAAGTATGGCCTCCACCGAGTCATCCATGGCCCCAAGTCCTCGTCACTGAGCATTACCTACAAGGGTTAAGAAAAAGGGGGAGTGAGTTACAAGAACTCAGTGTATAACCCCCTTACCGTTGTTCACTGGGCCTGAACCCATATAGCAAAAATTTGGGCCTAAGCCCTTTTACATAATAATGTATCAAATATATCATATGAATGTAATGCAAACCCAAACCATCCTAATAATCCATCCGCTACACACCACCCGTACCATCCATCACACCTGTGGGGATCAAGTCAACCCACCCCGCCAACACACCAATCGCAGACATTATGCCTTTTATAATATATTCAAATTGCGGTCAAGCCACCAGAATCATAGCGAATCAAATTATCAAACATATTTGTGGCAGTGCCACCAGAATTTCTTCTCTTCAACATTTTCCCAACCCATGCAAATTCATGTAGATGCATCATACATAGCAAATCATGATATTTACAAATATAACAACAATAATTAATTCAGACAAAAGTTCAGCCCATTAACACTTTACAAATCGGCCCTTTAAGGCAATTTATCAAATCGGCCCATTAAGCAATATATCAATTCGGCCCATTAAGCAATATATCAAATCAGCCCATTTAAGCAATATATCAAATCGGCCCGTTAAGGCAATATAAAAAATTGGCCCATTAAGGCAATATAACAAATCAGCCCATTAAGGCAATATAACAAATCGGCCCATTAAGGCAATATAACAAATCGGCCCATTAAGGCAATATAACAAATCGGCCCTTTAGGGGCATTTCGGTGATTCGGCTCATAAGGGCATTTTCATAATTCGGTAATATTACCCACTAAGGGTAATTTGGTAATCTCGCAACCCAAGGGTATTTCGGTAATTTACCCTCTAAGGGTATTATGGTAATTTCGCAACCCAGACTTAACTACTATTTTGGGGCATAAAAATTGAAACTGTCCATCTGCGTCATACTGACTAAATTGACTATAACTCGAGTTAGGAAACTCGAAATTTAGATCCGTAAATTTTCCTTGAAACTAAACTCATATATCTTTTTACTACAATTTTTCAAGAATTTTTGGCTTAGCAGTTTAGTACATTTTATTCATTAAAAATTCCCTTGTTTCACTGACCAATGGTTCTGACCTCTCTTACCCAAAATTCAAATATCTCACTGTACGGTTTTCATATGTTGCTCCCACTTGTTTCTATTGAAAATAGGCTCACTAAGGAATCTATACATATAACTTATATCTCATAATTCACTTTGTACAATTTTAAATGATTTTTCCAAGACAAAAAAGGGAACCACGAAGTCAATCAGAACCAGTCTCACTAAAATTAAGATATCACAGAATATACAATTCCTCTTCCTCCTCTGTTTCTTTCATATAAAAATAGACACAGTAAGATTTATTTCTATATCTTTTTCACTTTCTAACTCCATTTATCCTATTTTTCGTGATTTTTCAAAATCATGTCACTGCTGCTGACCAAACTGTTTCATTGCAAAAATATGGTTAACACTATGAATATACGCAAGCCCGAGTGGTCACGGATGCCGGTTTCCGGTTTTCCTTCGGTATTTCGACCGAATCACAGAACATTTCATGCAAACTTTCAGAGAGGTATGAGATTACACACCATTTCAAACAGGTATTCGGAAGGGTACGGGATTACACACCTTATTCGGAATCCGTAACACGATACTCTTCGCAGCACCTAAAGGTACAATCAGTTAACAATTAGTCCAAAGCCCAATTTTCAACTTCAACCAAGTATTTCGATTGATTAACAATCTATATCACTTACCAACAATCCGAGTCTCTTATTACGAGGGATAGGTGATCGAGTGATTTGGTCCCTAAAAATAAACGATTAGTCATCACCTCTATATCGTTTAGCAAACTAACCGATCAACGAAAAAGATCAAAAAGAACCATGACGAATCCCTTACCTTGACAATAATAGATCCCCTTCTATCGATTTCCTTAAGGCTAGAAAGATGATGAGAGTGTAAGCTAACACTCTACCGATTCGGCCCACACCAAGAGAACCAAGAAGATGGAAGTAGCAAAGAATAGATTCGGCCTTGCAACCATCGAAAACCCGAGAAGACAAAAAAGCTTCGGCAACCACAAGAACCAAGTTTCGGCTATGAGATGAAGTTGATGTTTTGGTTATGGTGTATAAAAGAGAATTTTTGAAAAGAAAAGAGTAGAAGTCAATAGGCAAATTGAAGTTTCGGTCAAGAGGAAATGCAGTCAAAAGAACCAAAATATTTAGAAAGGAAAAAGAAATGACCCCCAAAGATGTGAAAATGCAAGGGAGAGATAGAGAAATTCGGCTCCCCCTCTTTCCCTTAACCAAAACCATGTATCATCTTTTCCAAAAGATGAGCATTGACCGAATAAAAATCTTTCCAAAACACCTTCCACACTATAAGCCAACATGTTCCCTTCACATGCCTTTTTCTTTTGATTCTTTCCATCATCAACCCTTATCTTCCTCCATACCATATTTCTTTAGCCACCTCTCCAAAAACCAAAAAGTCTTCCTTGCCTTAAATACCACCTTGGCTGACACTTAGGGAAGGAATACAAAAATAAAATCCCAAAATTTGCACTAGGTGGGATTCGAACTCCACCCCTCAAGCCCATACATGCAACGCCACACCACTCCTCCACTATCTTCACTTGTGCTAGCAAAATGCACACTTATTTCCATAAGCCTTGATGCTACTTACCTTCTCACCTTAAAGTGCTTAAACACAAAAATTTTGCTAAGGCCCAATTTGAACCCAGAACTTCCTAGAACCCCGTAACTTTTCAAAATCACTCTCCTAATAAGTCCAACTTGAAATAATGCCGTTCTCAAATTCCCATAAATTTTAAAACGCTTATACGCTCAAGGTCCAATAGGCCCAATCCTACTAGGCCCAATTTCGGGTCGTTACAAAAGAAATGGTATATGATTGTGAATATGAATTGACATGATCAATTGATTAATATGATTTATATGTTGGATTTTTCCTATTGAATGATACGAAAGTATGTTGTACTAAATGATTGAGAGATTATCCAATCGATACGTGAAGTTCTCACCTTGTTGTTGTAAATGTCTTGATAGGAAATCATATTACATTAGTTATATCTATTTACTTAATTGTGAACTGAGGTAAGAGTTTTGTTTAAGTACTTATGAACTTACTAAGCTGTATAAGCTTACTTTGTTTCATTTACTATTTTCTATAGTTGATGTTTTTTGGGACTAGGCAATCAGATCAACTTCAAGACTCACACTATCAAGCTTCAATCTCGGTAGATTTTTTATTAATTTATTCTGGTTTTATGGCATGTATATAGGCTATCTTTGGGTTGTTGGTTTGAAGTTATAAGTTGGAGTTGTATTTTAATATAATAGTTTCCATGTAATAGGTTGAATTTAAAGATTACTATGTTATGTATATATGGTAAGTGATGAAAGTAGGTATTGTAATGGTATGCTTGATTTTAGGTCATGGAATGGCTGGGAAATGATATTCTTGGATGAAATGTATGGTATGTGTTAGTTACGAATTGTGATATATGCATTTTATTAGATTAAGTTGTTTCATAGATAAGGTAAGCTTTGAACATGGACTAATATAATTGTATCATTGAGACATATATGATCAACTTTGGTATGGGTTAATGCATGTTATAGGCTTGTAAAAAGGCAAGGGATTTGGAAGCATTCTTAGTAAAATACACAAAGATGATATATATGCTTGTATGGTTAGGTTGTATATTTTGAATTGGTTGTGATGGTGCCATAACGGTACATTGGTTAGGCACTTAGGATGGATGATTTTAGTCATGTTTTGGCATATTTTTGATGTATTTGAATATGTTGAAGAATGGTTCAATGTTTTCTTGTAGGGTAAATAACTAAAGGATATGTAACTTGTTTGAAAAGGTATTTATAGTACACACGATCTAACACACGGCCATGTAGTCTATATGATTTAGATGACAATTAGGTTCACACAGCCTAGAGACACGGTCGTGTGACCCTAGATTACACAACATTAGTCTGTTACACGGTTTGCGGACACGGCTGTGTGGTTCAACTCCACACGGACTAGCCACACGGTCGTGTGACTCTTATTTTGCATTTTTTGCCACACTTTTTTCTAAAAGGATTCAAATTAGTCCCTAATTTGTTCTGAATTATTTTTAGAGCTTTTGTAAGCTCGATTTAATCCTGATATTGTATGAATAAAACGCTTTTACTATATGTTTTATAATTAATGATCTTTTAGAGAAAAATGAATTGATTTAGTAAGATTTTGTTCTGTTTTGTGCGGTAGCATCTTGTAACCCTAATCCGGTGATGGAGACGGGTGAGGGGTGTTATATTTAGTGGTAAGGTTCTATTCTGTTTTGTGCGGTAGCATCTCATAACCCTAATCTGGAGATAGAGATGGGTGAGGGGTGTTACATGGAACCTAACACTCAACTTTTTACTTGTTGACATACCAAACATCTCGATACAAACTTAGACATTTCTCGTTTCATTCCTGATTATCAGTATATTTGTTTCAAGTTATTATACATTTTGTTACCACTCGGATATATTGAATAAATGCAGCTATAAGCTTTCCGTAGAATATCTCTTTTAACCTCAAGATCATTAGGTACTCATAGTCGATTCTAGAAATACAGACTTTCATCACTACCAATGCTGAAATCAATGGTCTGACCATTCTGAATATGTTTTATTTTTAGTTAACAAAATTTGGATTGTTTCTCTGAAACTCTTGAATTCTCTGATGAAATAACAGTTTAACTCTCATCTTGGCGATAAAAGAACTATTATATTCCCAAATCAGGTGAATATTTACAGCTTTTAAAGATTTCTGGCTCAGCAACTCAGTCATCATATCAGCTTTTATTCAGATAAGCGATGATCATATCATAATCTTCAATAACTCTAAACATTTGCTCTATCTCAGATTCAATTCTAGAACTTTTGTTAACATAGCTTTCAACTGTTCAAAACTCTACTGGTATTTATTCAACCGAACATAACTGACATTTTTTTTCCAACAACTTCGTCAATGATAAAGCTATCATAAAAAAGCCTAAACAATTCATCTGTAATATATAGTAAATCCCAGAGAACTATGCACTTCTGTAATATTTCTAAAAAATTTCCTAGTTCACAATTATTAGGAGTTCATTCGAAATAACTCGAATATCTTCAACTATTATTAAAAGCCTTAGAGTACTCACTTCTCGAAATTAGAATCCACATTTACTAGTCTTCACATATACTCGTTTCTCTCGTAAGTTCTGTAAAATTGTTTTTCCAATGCTGATCGTGTTCAATTTCATTCCTCACATAACTTGAATATCATCAATAACATAGAAATAATTTTGTTCAAATACAACTAGCAATTTCTATCCATTAAATCTATAAACGACTGAGCGAATGATTTATTCAAGTGGTGTTACCAGAATCTGACACTATTTAAATCAAGTCTGGAAAGAGATCTTCAGTACATCTGACTCATAACTCAGAGCTAACAACTGATCAAAAGTCAATACCAGATAATACGATAGTTCTCTTAACTAAACAAATAAGTCAACTATATAAATTAAAAAATGTTGGTTCTTCATAGTGTCTCGGATCTGCTATCTGTAATCTATACACTATTTTCAAAATCCTGTCTTTCTTTTTAATATAATGTTATCGTTTCCCCAGATTACACATTCCGTTGAACAAGTCTCCTATCAAATAATTATTTCAGCAATGCCTATAGTTCTTGTAATTCTATCAGTAACATTCTATACAGAGCAATAGAGATCTAAGCAGTTCCGAGTATCGCATCAATTACAAACTCATCTTCCCTTATGAGTAATAATCCAGATAGTTTTTCTAGAAATATATTAATAAATTATTTAATCATATGTATCTAATTATTCCTTGATTTTTACATTTTAATATCTATGATGCAAAAAAAAAAATACAATTTACAACATTTCCTAATCATTTTATGTGCTGATAATGCTAATATGCTATTAGTCGCACAATTCGTTCTGTTAATCTCAACATTTATTGATTCCCTCTCTGACACTTAAGTACAATCTATATCTGTCTACAGTTAACCATAGCACCATATAAAGTCAATCAATCCATATCGAAAGTTACATCAAACTCATCAAATGTCAATGACATCAGATCGACAAGAATTTCACAGCCACGAATTATCTATGAATTATGTTACTAGCACAAACATACTGATCTAACAGATTTGTTATTCTAATATCATAATCAATCAACTCTACTAGCATAATATCTTTAGTTATTAAAATAATACTAAAGCAAGGATGAATTGCTCCAGAATTAATCAGGATATGTATCAATGTAGTGAATAAAGAGGATGTACTCGTAAGATCATCAGAAATAGCAGCCTCTTCTCTGAATTCATTAGTATAACCTCGGGAAAGTGCAAGGTTTTAGATCTTACTGATGTATTTTTGGTTTCACCTAGATTTGCAATAGCACTGCCACCAATTTCTAATCTTCTATTTTTTTGTGGAGTTGATGTTGATTTAATAATCTGACCATTGATAACATTTAGCTTCTTTGAAAAATCCCACACAAAATTTTCAGTGGAATCACATCTAAATAAGTAAATAATTGATTTTGGAGGTCTCTAGACTTTTTAGGTAGAGGCATCGAAGATAATCCAACTGCAATGCATTTTCGTGAATTTCTGATCTTGAACTTGTCTTGCTTCTTCTTAATATGTTCATTCCCTTTTTTTCCTACACACTCATCCGTCTCATGTTTTACCAAAATTATCAATAAGAAATTTCTGATCATATACCGTAATAATATTCTGATGACAGGGGAGTGTCAAAAAAGACACGATCAAGTGTAGAGGTTGTTGAGCCGCAGAATTGACTTGCAAAAACTATGAAAACCACTAATTCATTATGTTGAAAAAGGAAATTTTCATTTCACTTTCTAACATTTACAGAACTAACAGACGGTGACTCGCTTCCCATTCGAAAGCCAAAACATAACTATCACTTCATCAGGTACGACACGATTAGACTCGACCAACATTGCAAATCTATAAGAAAAACATAGTCAAATCGAATCAGAAGAACCACACAAAAATTACAAGTAATTTTGGCATGTATTTCCAAATCAATACATGATATATTCAGTCCTAGAATCAACTAAATCGTAGTTCTAATACCACTACATGTAACACCCCATACTCGGTCCAGTCGTCGAACCCGAGCTATAGGATGTTACAACAATAAACAGAAACATTCACATATAATTTACTCAATAATTTTTAATAAATCAAAATATATAAGTTAAGTCTATGTTTAACGTGCATTACAAATAAAATCGAATCTCAATCGAGCTTACAAAGTCCCTTAAAGTGGCTTGATCTACCGTCAAATGTAGTAGTCAATTTGGTTCAATTTCGCACTTAAGGAGCTTGTAACACCCCAAACTCGGCCCATGCGTTACGACCGGATCTGACATGTCACATAAGGGAAAACGTATAAAAACCTTGTGATCCGTACTAAAATAGGTGTTATTTCTTTATGGTTAAGAAAGCAAGTTTGGATATAAATTCTTGATAAAATGCAATAATTTATGAGAGGTTGATTGATGAATCAGAAATCGAGGTAGTGAACGATAAAACCGTGACTTTTGAAAATGTTGTTGGTAATTTGAAAGAGAATTCGAGTTAAAATATTTGTACATATTTATAAAAGAAAAACCTTTTGTTAATCAATTTTGGAAACCGTTATTTATGATTTTTAGAAAATTCCCAATTAAAACAAATCAAGCAAGATAATACGTACGTCAAACATAAAGCAAAAATAAAATATTCCAGAGGCCTTATTACAACTTAAAAACCCAAAATAGCAAAAATAATAAAGTAAACATAAATAGAAATCTAAAGTTCAAAAACACCATTTCTGAAGTATGGCCTCCACCGAGTTATCCATGGCCCAAGTCCACCTCACTGAGCATTACCTGCAAGGGTTAAGGAAAAGGGGTGAGTTACTAGAACTCAGTGCATAATCCCCTTACCGTCATCCATGGACTGAATCCATTTAGCAATAACTTGGGCTTAAGCCCATTTACATAACAATATTAAAATGATATGAATGTAACCCAACCCATCCATCCATCACACCCCGACCACCAATCACACACCGTGGGGATCAAGTCAACCCACCCCGCCGCTCACACCAATTCGCAGGCAAGTTGCCATTTATAATATATTTGTTTATTGTGGCCAAGCCACCAAATCATAAGTGATATTTTGTGGCAATGCCACCAGTTCTACACCGCTTCTTCATACAATTTTTCCCAACCCATGCAATATGTAACATGCAACATACATAATAAAGCATAATAACCACATATATGTACAACCATTATTAATCCAATAATTTATTACAGTGCATCGGCCCATTATAGCACTTTATAATTCGGCCCACTAAGGCATTCTAGTAAATCGGCCCATAGGGGCATTTTTGTAAATAAACACTTTAAAGGCATTTAAGCAATTCGGCCCGTTAAGGCATTTCGATAAAAACGACCCATTGAGGGTATTTTCGTAATTCTACAAATTAACTTCGATTTTGTCAAATCTTAGTATTAACGATGTTTAAGCAAATCACTCGATTTATACCATAATACCATTATTAATTTCTTAAGCAACATCGATCGATTTTCTAACATGATGATAAATCACAGATTTACGGGATTTCGGTGTGAGATTACACACCTGATTACTGTAAGGACTGAACCTTCTTGATTGTCGGCACCTAAATCACCATTACACTCGATTAACCAATCAAACGAGATTTTATTAATCCAAAACTAAATCAGACGATCTAATGAATTGCTTACTCTTAGTATCGTGAACGACCACGGTTTGTCTATTTTCACCGGATGATGGTCCACAACCCGGTGGAAAATCCCAAACCGTCGATATCGCCCTTCGTTTGAACTTAGGAGTAGGAATTGCAAATCCACTCCTTTTGTCTCCTACTAACGCTTTTCCCTTCAAATCGGTTCCACTTGACTCCATAGGAAAAATCTTGATTAGAAAACTACTATGAGAGAAAGTAGTTGTTTTAGTGATAGGAGTAGGCTTACCACTATTTCTGAAGGATCCACGAGTGAAAAGAACGAACGATTTAGACCCTATAATAATCGTTTAGTCCAAACTATTATTCCGTTTAGCAATTAATCAAATAATGAGCGGTATCAAATAATCCATAAAGAAACTCCTTACCTTAACGATATTGAATCCGATTTCCTTCGATTGACTTAAGGCTAGAATTGAATCGGCTAGGATGATATTCGGCCACCCACTTAGAACACTACAAAAAAGAGGATGATTAAGATGTGAAGGAGTAGGAGGAAACACCATTTCGGTTTAGAAACAAGATACACAACCGAATAGTGATAGACACTTATTCGGCTAGAAAGAAAGGAAAAATGAAAAGAGAAAAAGAAACCACTTACCGATTTGATCGAAGAAGAGGGTGTCAACACAAATGAGAAAGAAATTGTGAAGGAGAGATTAAGGGTTGAAAGGTTCGGCTATGGAGAAAAGAAAATGAACAAGAAGATTCGGCTATGAGAATATGGGTTAAAGAAGAAGAAAGAAAGGTTGAAGAATTTGTGAAAAAGAAAAGATAGGATGGAGAAAGAGTGCATAGCTAGTTTCGGCTATCAAAAGGGGAAATGAGCAAAATAAATTGGACACAATGGCTAGATGGTTTCGGCAAAACAAAGGAAAAAGAGATGCTCACTTTTGGCTTTGGAGTTTCGACATTGAGGGAAGAAATTGGAGAAAGAGATCACCAAAGAAATGCTAAAAGAAACAAGCCATACAAGCACCCAAAATTTGCCAAAAGACTAATGCAAAATTCGGCTACCAAGACCCCTCCCAAAACCGTGTATCCTTTTACCAAAATGATCAAAATTGACCAAAAACTCTTTCCAAAACATCTTCCACATTATAGGCCAACATGTTCCCTTCTCTTTCCTTTTCTTTCATTTCTTTCCTTCTTTTTCCATTATCTTCCTCCTTACCATATTCCTTAGCCTCCTTTCCATCAATAAAAAGTCCCCCTTACCATAAATAGGACCATGGCCGACACTTGGGATAGGAGTAAAAAAATAAATCCAAAATTTGCAAAAGATGGGATTTGAACCCCTTCCCTCCATGCTCTCCACTTGACGCCATAACCTCCTTGCCATATGCTCATTTATGCTAGCAAAATATGCACTTATTTCCTTAAGCCTTGATGCCACTTACCTTCTCTCCTTAAAGGGCTTAAACATAAAAATTTTGCTAAGGCCCAACTCAACCCCGAGCCTTCTTAGGACCTTAAAATATACACAATTAATATTTTTAACTAGCCTATCGCATGGTATAATGCAACACATAAAATTCTGAATTTCAGGATGTTACAATTCTACCCCCCTTAAAGAAATTTCGGCCTCAAAATTTACCTGATTAGAAGAGATGAGGATATTGTTGCCGAATTGTGTCCTCTGGCTCCCATGTAGCTTCCTCTGACCCGTGATTACGCCATAAAAATTTGACTAACAGAACCGACTTCCTTCTAGGCACTTTAGTATCCCGATCTAAAATCTGCACTGACTCCTCTTCAAAAGACAAGTCAGGTCTTAACTCAACTTCCTCCACTGGAACAACATGAGACGGATCCGAACGATAACACCTTAACATAGAGACATGAAATACACTATGTATCTGACTTAACTCCGGAGGTAACTCCAGCTGATAAGCCACTGGCCCAACACGCTTCAATACACGGTAAGGTCCGATGAACCTAGGGCTCAACTTCCCTTTCCGCCCAAATCTTAAGATCTTCTTCCAAGGTGAGACCTTCAAGAAGACTTGATCACCCACAGAGAATTCTATATCCTTATGCTTTAAATCCGTGTATGATTTTTGCCTATCTAAAGCTTCCTTTAACCGAGCCCGAATTACTTTAACTTTTTCCTCCGCCTCCGAAATCAACTCAGGACCCAAAAGCTGTCGCTCTCCTAACTCAGTCCAGCAAGTAGGAGTACAACACCTACGACCATACAATGCCTCATAAGGTGCCATCTAGATATTGGATTGATAGCTGTTGTTGTATGCAAACTCTGCCAATGGTAGAAAATTTTCCCAACTACCCCTGAAATCGATCACACAACCCCTTAACATGTCCTCTAAAATCTGGATTACTCTCTCCGACTGACCATCAGTCTGCGGATGAAATACCGTGCTGAAATTTAGCCTTGTTCCCAAAGCTTCATGTAAAGCCTTCCAGAACCGTGATGTGAACCTAGGATCCCTGTCTGATATGATAGACACTGGTACCCCATGTAACCTCACGATCTCTGCTACATACAACTTGGCCAACTTCTGCAACGAATAATTCGTACGAACAGGTAGGAAATGAGCAGTCTTTGTTAACCGATCCACAATCACCCATACTGAATCTTTCTTAGTAGGCGTTAAGGGTAACCCACTAACAAAATCCATCGTTATCCTTTCCCATTTCCATAGTGGAATTTTCACCGGTTGTAGCAACCCTGACGGCAGTTGATGTTCCGCCTTCACCGCGACATGTCAAGCACTTACTCACGAAGTCAAGAACCTCCGCTTCAACCCGCCACCAATACTACTCACGGAGGTCTCGGTACATTTTGTTTCCTCCGGGGTGCATGGCATATGGGCTACTATGCGCCTCACGCAGAATCATTTGACTTAATTCTGAATCCCTGGGCATACAAACTCTTCCACGGAAACATAATACTCCATCACTACTCAATCCAAAATCCCCTATCTCACCTCTTTTCACTTGTCAAGTCCGTAACCCAACGCTTCATCTATCAACTGCTTTTCCATAATCTGACTTACCCATGCAGGCTTCACCTGAAGTTCTGCTAATAAACTACCATCTTCATAAAGACTGAGATGAGCGAACATCACTCTCAAATCCGATATCACCTTTCGACTCAGCGCATCTGCCACTACATTAGCTTTACCTGGGTGATACTCGATTGAGAAGTCATAATCTTTCAACAATTCTATCCACTTCCGCTGTCTTAAGTTCAACTCCTTCTGGGTAAGGAGGTACTTCAGACTCTTATGATCCGTATAAATAATTGACTTCTCCCTGTACAGATAGTGTCTCCAAATCTTTAGAGCAAACACCACTGCAGCTAACTCCAAATCATGAGTGGGACAGTTAATCTCATGCGGCCTTAATTGACGAGATGCATAAGCCACTACTTTTCCCCCTTGCATCAACACACATCCCAAGCCCGTATGTGACGTATCGTAATAAATGATAAACTCCTTACCAGCCTCAGGTTGAATCAATACTGGCGCTTCTATCAGAATCTTCTTCAATTTCTCAAAGCTCTCTTGTTGCTTATCTGACCACACAAATGGTACTCCCTTACGCAACAACTTAGTTAGGGGTGCAGCAAACAACGAAAACCCCTCAACAAAATGCCTGTAATACCCAGCCAAGCCTAGAAAACTCCGAATTTCTGCCACTGACTTCGGCGGTTTCCAATCTAACACAGCCTTGACCTTCCGGGGGATCAACTCTAATTCCTTCAGCAGACACTACATGCCCCAAAAAGGTCACTTCTCTCAGCCAAAATTCACACTTACTGAATTTGGCATACAACTGCTTCTCCCTTAATATCTGCAATACTACCCGTAGATGCGAATCATGCTCTTCTTCAGTCTTTGAGTACACCAGGATGTCATCTATGAACACAAGCACAAACCGATCTAGATAGGGTTGGAAGAATCGGTTCATCATATCCATAAATGTAGTTGGTGTATTTGTCAACCCGAATGGCATCACTAAGAACTCGTAATGCCCATATCGAGTTCGAAACGCAGTCTTATGAATATCCGCCTCCTTGACCTTAAGCTGGTGATATCCCGACCTCAAACCTATCTTCGAGAAAATCGAAGCTCCACACAGCTGATCGAACAGATCATCGATCCTTGGTAATGGGTACTTGTTCTTGATCGTCAACTTATTCAATTGTCTATAGTCGATGCACATACGCATCGACCCATCTTTTTTCTTAACGAACAAAACCAGCGCTCCCCATGGTGACACACTTGGTCGAATAAATCCGCGATCCAACAACTCCTGAATTTGAGCCTTAAGCTCCGCTAACTCCTTCGGCGCCATTCTATAAGGAGCAATAGACACCGGAGCCGTCCCTGGCAATAGCTCAATGCCAAACTCCACCTCCCGATCCGGAGGTAATCCTGGAAGCTCCTCGGGAAACACATCTAAAAACTCTTTCACCGTTCTAATACTCTCGACCGACAACTCTTTGGCATCCAAAGCACTGATAAAGGCTAGGAATGCTCCACACCCTTTCTGCACCAACTTTTCTACCTTTAAAGCAGATACCACATTAGACAGATAGTTTCGTCTTTCACCTATCACCATCACTTCCTTATCCTCCGAAGTTCTTAGTACCATCTACTTCGCAGCACAATCCAAGCTCGTACGGTGTTTAACTAGCCAATCCATGCCCAAAATAAGATCGAACTCGCCAAATGGCAGTTCCATCAAATCCGCCAGAAATACTTCCCCTTGAATTTCTAAGGGTACATCCCTAAACAACTTATTTACTACCACCGACTGTGCTAAAGGGCTAATCACAGTTGTTTCTCTAGCAGTAATCTCATATTTAATATTCAGAGTTCCAGACACAGCACAAGCAACATACGAATGGGTGGATCCAATGTCTATCAAAGCGATAATAGGTACATCAGATATGAAGAACGTACAGGTTATGACGTCCGGTGCGTCGTCATCCTCTCGACGTCTAACCACATAGACCAAACCTGGCTGTCTCGCCTTTGTGTTACCCCTGTTACCGGTACCTCTACCCGGTGCACCTTGACCTCGTCCTACACCATTACCACCTCGACCTGACCCACGGCCTCTCGACAGCTGCTGAGCGCCTCCAGCCGGCTGTGCAAATCTGTTACGAGCCACCTGAGTCTGAGCAGGCTCTCGAGGGCAATCCTTAAACCGGTGATCCTTCGACCCACATCTAAAACAACCACTAGTTCTCTTCCAGCATTCACCCGAGTGAAGTTTCCCACAATCCACGCAAGGCTGTAACTGATTGGTAGTAGCTTGAACTCTTACCCGAGCTGGCTCCTCATTTCTGGGCCTTTTCTGAAACCCTCTAGCAAGACCTGAGTACCCAGAGTCTCTCTTGTTCCTGCCCTTGTCCTTGTCTCGATTTTTCCATTCTGAGTGTTTAACCTCCTCGGCTATCTTAGCTTTCTCCACCAGTGTAGCAAAATTCCTCTCCTTCTATGGGGCTATCAGTACCCGCAACTCATCACGCAATCCATCATTAAAACACACACAGCGCTCGTAATCAGTCGGCACTATACCTCAGGCATACCGACTCAGACGCAGAAACTCCGCCTTATATGCTGCCACAGATTTACCTCCTTGGACCAGATTCAGAAATTCCTTCCTTCGGGCATCCACATAGCTAGCCCCGACATATTTTCCCTGGAATGCTGTCTTGAAGAATTCCCATGTAATACGATCAACCTGAGTGCCTTCCCGAAAAGTGAGCCACAACTGATACGCCTCATCTCTCAGTAATGACACAACCCCCTTCAGTTTTTGCTCAGCGGTGCAATCTAGGTCGTCCATAATTCGCTCCACTGCCTCAAGCCAGTATTCCGCTACATTAGGGGCTACACCTGAAATACCCCTAAAAACTTCAGCCCCATTCGATCTGAGTCGTTCAGATACCGACCCACGAGCTGTCGACCCAATTCTTGCCCCAGCAGCCCTTTCTAGAACTCGCAACATTGCTTGGGATAGAGCGTCGTCCTCTCTCATTCGTTTGTGTGACCCAGCTTCAGTCACAGGTGACGCAGGGGCGTCCATTTCCGGCATATGTCCCGATGCCTCAGATACAACTCTAGCACCTCGGCCTCTACCACGGCCACGTCTACCGCGTCCACGTCCTCTAGCGCTCATGTTTACTAAATCGATTTAATCTGATTACAAGTCTTATGAATCAGTATATTATTCAATGTTTATTAAACAATGTTTTATGAAGTATAGGAAGTAAAGTCATTTTCGCAAAATGTATCCTAAGGTCTCAATCTCTATAGTTTCAGCTCCTAAAGCTAAAAGTTCTAGAGTATTTCTACAGTCATACCACAATAATCATAAAATGAAAACATAAACTTACTTGACTTGGTGCCGGATACCCGTGGTGTCATACTTCCTTTAGATCATGCATTTATAATTTAAAATTTTAAACAGCTTTGGAAAATGCTTTTGAACCCAAACCACAGTTGACTTATGCAACCGAGCTCTGATACCATAAAATGTAACACCCCAAACCCGGCCCATGCATTACGACCGGATCTGACATGTCACATAAGGGAAAACGTATAAAAACCTTGTGATCCGTACTAAAATAGGTGTTATTTCTTTATGGTTAAGAAAGCAAGTTTGGATATAAATTCTTGATAAAATGCAACTATTTATGAGAGGTTAATTGATGAACCAGAAATCAAGGTAGTGAATGTTAAAACCGTGACTTTTGAAAATGTCATTGGTAATTTGAAAGAGAATTCGAGTTAAACTATTTGTACATATTTATAAAATAAAAACCTTTTGTTAATAAATTTTGGAAACCATTATTTATGATTTTTAGAAAATTCCCAATTAAAACAAATTAAGCAAGATAATACGTACGTCAAACATAAAGCAAAAATAAAATATTCCAGAGGCCTTATTACAACTTAAAAACCCAAAATAGCAAAAATAATAAAGTAAACGTAAATAGAAATCTAAAGTTTAAAAACACCATTTCAAGTATGGCCTCCACCGAAGTTATCCATGGCCCAAGTCCACCTCATCGAGCATTACTGCAAGGGTTAAGGAAAATGGGTGAGTTACTAGAACTCAGTGCATAATCCCCTTACCGTCATCCACTGGACCTGAATCCATTTAGCAGTTACTTGGGCTTAAGCCCATTTACATAACAATATTAAAATGATATGAATGTAACCCAACCCATCCATCCATTACACCCCCGACCAGCCAATCAAACTGTGTGGGATCAAGTCAACCCACCCCGCCGCCACACCAATTCGCAGCAAGTTGCCATTTATAATATATTTGTTTATTGTGGCGAAGCCACCAAAATCATAATCGATATTTTGTGGCAATGCCACCAAAGCTACACTCGCTTCTTCATACAATTTTTCCCAACCCATGCAATATGTAACATGCAACATACATAATAAAGCATAATAACCACATATATGTACAACCATTATTAATCCAATAATTTATTACAGTGCATCGGCTCATTATAGCACTTTATAATTCGGCCCATTAAGGCATTCTAGTAAATCGGCCCATAGAGGCATTTTCATAAATCGGCCCATAGGGGCATTTTCGTAAATCAACACTTTAAAGGCATTTAAGCAATTCGGCCCGTTAAGGCATTTTGATAAAAACGGCCCATTGAGGGTATTTTCGTAATTCTACAAATTAACTCCGATTTTGTCAAATCTTAGTATTAACGATGTTTAAGCAAATCACTCAATTTATACCATAATACCGTTATTAAGTTCTTAAGCAACATCGATCGATTTTCTAACATGATTATAAATCACAGATTTACGGGATTTCGGTGTGAGATTACACACCTGATTACGGTAAGGACTAAACCTTCTTGATCTTCGGCACCGAAATCACCATTACACTCGATTAACCAATCAAACGAGATTTTATTAATCCAAAACTAAATCAGACGATCTAATGAATTACTTACTCTTAGTATCATGAACGACCACGATTTGTCTATTCTCACCGGATGATGGTCCACAACCCGGTGGAAAATCTAGAACCGCCGATACCGCCCTTCGTTTGAACTTAGGAGTAGGAATTGCAAATCCACTCCTTTTGTCTCCTACTAACGCTTTTCCCTTCAAATCGGTTCCACTTGCCTCCTTAGGAAAAATCTCGATTAGAAAACTACTATGAGAGAAAGTAGTTGTTTTAGTGATAGGAGTAGGCTTACCACTATTTTCGAAGGATCCACGAGTGAAAAGAACGAACAATTTAGACCCTATAATAACCGTTTAGTCCAAACTATTATTCCGTTTAGAAACTAATCGAATAATGAGCGATACCAAATAATCCATAAAGAAACTCCTTACCTTAATGATATTTAATCCGATTTCCTCCGATTGACTTAAGGCTAGAATTGAACCGGCTAGGATGATATTTGGCCACCCACTTAGAACACTACAAAAAAGAGGATGATTAAGATGTGAAGGAGTAGGAGGAAACACCATTTCGGTTTAGAAACAAGATACACAACCTAATAGTGATAGACACTTATTCGGCTAAAAAGAAAGGAAAAATGAAAAGAGAAAAAAAAACCACTTACCGATTTGATCGAAGAAGAGGGTGTCAACACAAATGAGAAAGAAATTATGAAGGAGAGATTAAGGGTTGAAAGGTTCGGCTATGGGGAAAAGAAAATGAACAAGAAGATTCGGCTATGAGAATATGGGTTAAAGAAGAAGAAAGAAAGGTTGAAGAATTTGTGAAAGAAAAGAAAGGATGGAGAAAGAGTGCTTAACTAGTTTCGGCTATCAAAAGGGGAAATGAGCAAAATAAATTGGACACAATGGCTAGATGGTTTCGGCAAAAAAAAGGAAAAAGATATGCTCACTTTTGGCTTTGGAGTTTCGGCAATGAGGGAAAAAATTGGAGAAAGAGATCACCAAAAAAATGCTAAAAGAAACAAGCCATACAAGCACCCAAAATTTGCCAAAAGACTAATGCAAAATTCGGCTACCAAGACCCCTCCCAAAACCGTGTATCCTTTTACCAAATTGATCAAAATTGACCAAAAACTCTTTCCAAAACATTTTCCACATTATAGGCCAACATGTTCCTTTCTCTTTCCTTTTCTTTCATTTATTTCCTTCTTTTTCCATTATCTTCCTCCTTACCATATTCCTTAGCCTCCTTTCCATCAATAAAAAGTCTCCCTTACCATAAATAGGACCATGGCCGACACTTGGGATAGGAGTAAAAAAATAAATCCAAAATTTGCAAAAGATGGGATTTGAACCCCTTCCCTCCATGCTCTCCACTTGACGCTATAACCTCCTTGCCATATGCTCATTTATGCTAGCAAAATACGCACTTATTTCCTTAAGCCTTTATGCCACTTACCTTCTCTCCTTAAAGTGCTTAAACACAAAAATTTTGCTAAGGCCCAACTCAACCCTGAGCCTTCTTAGGACCTTAAAACATACACAATTAATATTTTTAACTAGCCTATTGCATGGTATAATGCAACACATAAAATTCTAAATTTCAGGATGTTACAGAGCTTGTTTTCTATGCAATTTAGGATTTTATATTTTGTTTTTGGTAAATAGGCCTTAGGATAGGAATTTAATAAAAATAAGTGTTATTAATACATTTTGTAGGTGTTGTGACCCAATAGACTGACACGGGCCTTAGATTGTGCTAATATATTTAATTGAATGTGTAAGATGAACATATAAAGGCCTAATTGATTTGGAAGTAAGGGACGAGTGATGCATAAGCTTTCCGAGCCATCAAAGCACCAAATAATTGACTAAGGCTAGAATTGGGTGTCGTGTCACGCCACAGCCTTGGTGTGGCGCGACAAATGTCGACGTCCTGCCCAAGTAATCTGGGGTTATTTTTGTTCGCACAATCAAACTTATACAAAGACCTAGGACGTGCCAATGACCTAATTTGGGCTGCCAACACCACTATAAATAAGACATTAGGGGTTGAATGTAATCAAGTCGTCTTAGAGGCCTTCATAAACCCTCTTAGTTTAGAATTAGTTTTGGATTTTTTTTTTTTTGACTTTTAGATACTTTCTTGTTTTTCTTCTTGAATCAATTTTGATTCAAAGACTTGTTTATTTGATTAAAGTATTTATTCTATATTCTTCTTTGCACTTGTTTTACTTCGTTATTCCAATCGAGAGATTTGCTACTCCGTTCCCCATTCGATACTCAATCCAAAATTATTCAAATTTCTTTTATTCTCTAAATCAATTGTGTTTCTTAAATGGTTTATTCAATTGAAGTTGAGACTATGAATAACATGAGTGGCTAAATCGCTTATAGGAGATTAACAAATGGATGGGAATGTGATTAACAGAGGATTTGGGATTTCTCGAGATAGGTTGGTTGGTATAAATTATATGTTCTTAAATTGTTAGGCTTGACAACCCTAATAAGTTATTATAAGGTAGACGAAATCGAAAGATGAAGTCGAACCGAGTAAATCATAATTTATCTTAGTTGAGAAAGTGATGTAGGGAGATAAGCAAGTATCAACCAATCGATTAAGTTAATTAGATTCAGGATTGTTTGAAGTGATGACTAATCTACTCTAGAACCCAAATTCAAAGTTCGCTGCAAATCCTGAAGCGAGTTAATCTTCCTAATTAGTTTATCAGTTTAATTCATTTGTTTGTATCTCCTTATTTATGTATTTTTTATTTTTTTTATTTTTAATGCTCTTAATCTACTTCATATTCCATCGTAATATAGGAATTAACTATTACTACTTAGACTTAGTATTGTAAAAAGTATTTTCATTATTTGTTCCATCCTCCCTTGGGTACGATCCTCGGAATACTTCCAATATTTCATTGTAAAACTATATTAAAATTTGACCCGTGCACTTGTGGACACCGCCATTCTCAATTCTTATATTTTTTTGGTGTTGTATTTATTCTATAAGTGATAACTCGTTTATAAGAGGTCACAGCTCGAAACCAAATCGGGACCATTTTGAAACTTTTACAAAAAATTAAGTAAAAAGGTAACAGAAGGATCGCACGGCCGTGTGGTTAGGCGGTGTGACAGCTGAGGCCGTGTGGGACTGTATCACACAACGTGTCCTCAAACCGTGTAACAGACTGTTACCGTGTAACATCCCATTTTCTAGTGGTATTGGAAACGGTGGTTTCGGAACCACGATTTTTGATGATCAAGTCAGTAAATATTATTTTATAATATTTATGGGTCCATTATAGAGTTAAATTAAGTTTTGGTCTAGTAATTTTAGCGATTAAATAGTTAATTAAAGAAAAATGACTAAATTGTAAAATACATAAAACTTCATTACTATTTATTTTATTAACTAAATGCATAAAAATTGAGGGTTTAAGGATAAAAAAGGTAAATATACCTTTTCTAAATATTGGTGGACGGTTTATGACATTACTTTGGTTAAAATAATATAAAATTTTAAGTAATTAAATTATTATACAATAGATAAAACATAAAAAAACCTCATCTTCCTCATATTTTCTTTTGCTCCACCGAAACCACCATAGCTGTGAACCAAAGCTTCGGCCAAAGCTAATCACTCTTGCATGGTAAGCATTTTTTATCCGTTTTTAGTGATTTTTATGTTTTTGAGATCGTTGTAGCTTAATCTAGCTAACCTGGGGATTATTTTGTAAAATTTTAAAGTTTTAGAAACTTTCCATTGATGGTTTTTAAATTTTTTTGGTGTTAAATGATTAATTTGTAAACTTGGTTGTAAATTAAGACTATTTTGTAAAGGAATTTTTGTTAGTTTTGAGTTTAGGGACTAATATGAAAATATGAAATATGTAGCAAGTAAATTTTTAAAAATTCCAAGTTTTTGAAGGTTTATTAAGGATGATATTAGAATCGGTTTTGAGTATTAAGGTTTAAATGTGAAATTTTAAATAATTTCGGTTTTAGGGACTAAATTGAACAAAGTGTAAAAGTTTAGGGAAAAATTGTAAAATAAACTTTATAAGTCATATGCATAAAAATGAATATGATAATGTAATTGAAATTGATAAATTGAATTTAATTAGTATATAAATCAAGGATTGAACCGTACAGAGGAAAATAAGAAAAAAGGGAGAATTGCAGAATAGTCCCTACGAATAAACTCTTTAGTCGAATATAATAGGTAAGTTCATAGTATAAATATATGTATATATTTAAGTTTGGTGCTGTTATGAATTTGTCAATTAAATTGTGGCTGAATTTTTAATGTTGGATTGATGTTATTATTTGTAAAGTGATGAACATATGTGAAACATGTGTTATATGTGTTCGGAAAGAACGTAATTGATTTATAACATGTGTATGGATATTCTGGAAGTGCCTCTGATTTATAAATGTTATGAAATCAGTTAAATGCCCGTTTGAATGTACTAAACGATTAGGATACGATTGGCATGCCAATAGGGTTAAAATGCGCACTTGTACGGGTTTGCACTTCGGTGCCTCTGTTTGCACTTTGGTGTCTCTGTTTGCCCAATCGTGCCTCTATTAGCACTACGGTGCTTCTATATAGCATTACAATGCTCTCTGGTGTGTTGTAGTTACCCGAGTATCTGAGTTATTTTACTATAGTTCATTGGGCTAGATAAATATGAGATTAATTATAAAAAAGATGAATGGAACTAAATGAGCATACATAAACATGATTTATCTTGATAGAATGTGTATTTATATATGACCTGGTCCTGATTGAATTCGTAGTGAATATGATTTATGTGATAATTTAATCTTATGCAAATCTCACCTATTTTGTAAATTGAATGTCAAGTTACTTTAAGTTGATTAAATTCAATTGCTTGATTGAGGTAAGTTACTATGAACTTACTAAGCTATATAAGCTTACTCTTTTTATTTCCTGTTTTCTGTAGTTAACATTTTGTGGAACTAGGCGGACGGATCAACTTCAAGCCTCACACTGTCAAGCTTCTGTCTCAGTAGATTTTGATTCATTATTTCGATTTTGTGGCATGTATATAGGGTATTTTGGATTAATGGATTTGAAGTCCTAAGTTGGAATTGTAAGGTGTTTAAAGGTTGATACCTAATGTGTTAGATCTAATGTTTATCATGATATGCATATATGGTGGATGTGATGAAGGCATGTTGGAAATGGCATGTTGATCTTACTTAGGTAATGGTTGAATTTTGAATGTAATGTTTGGTTTATTTGCTAATTGATGATTGTGATTTATGCAATTGTGGTATATAAATGTACATGGATATGGTAGAAATCAAATGAATTACTTTATTAGAAATACGAACTTACCTAGATAGAACCGACTCCAACATGAGACCAACGATTACGCGGCTACTTCAGCTTTTTCGCGATTAACGTCTGATTGGTTCGTTTCTTGATCTAAATAAAAATTTTCATTCAATTAAATAATTCAAATAGCTTACATAATTAATTTAAGTCTTTAACCCTTATCAATGCAAATTTACCAATTTACCCCTGACATTTTAACCTTTATGCAATTTAGTCCTAAATCCCGAAGTTTATAATTTATCCACATTTAATCAAAATACTATCTAGCCGAATCATATATATTCTCAATTCAATCCATATTTATCATAATTTCACATTAACTCCAATGAATTTTACTCTTTTAACAATTTAATACTTTAACATTAAAATTACTAAAAACTGTTATACAAAATAAGTCTATATATCAACCAAGATTAATATTCTACCATGAAACTTCACAAACATAACTAATTCATCAATGGCATAATTTAAAACATTTAACAATTTTGCAAATTAACCCCCGTATTAGCTGAATTAAGCTAAAACGATTCCAAAAACGTAAAAATTATTAAAAGCAAACCTCAAATACATGTAACACCCCTAACCCGTATTCGTTGCTAGAATAGGGTTATAGAGCATTACCAAAAACTTTTAACTTAAAACGTTCAATTACAATCATTCACAAAACACATCATATTCCATTCAAATGCATGCATAACGTCCCTTTTTCAAGCCCTCGAGGCCTTAGAAACACTTTAGAAACAATTTGGGACTAAATCAGAAACATTTAAAAATTCATGGAAAAATTCACACTGCAGGGATCACACGGCCGTGTGGTCATGCCGTGTGACTCAAACGAATGAGACACACGCCCGTGTCTCAGGCCGTGTGGACATTCGAAATAGGGACACACGGCCTTGTCCCAACCCGTGTCCTTGCCCGTGTAACTCTCTGACTTGGTTCACACGGCCAAGCCACACGCCCGTATGCCAGGCAGTGTAACTCTCGAAATGCAGCCTATAAAAAAACCTACATGGGACACACGTTCGTGTCGCGTGGCCGTGTGTCACACACGGCTGAGACACATGCTCGTGTCTTAGGCCGTGTGGACAAGAAATAGGCCAATTTCAAGCCATTCCTTTCACCCATTTCAAGCTCACACCTACAAGACATTTGCACATACAATCAAGCTTTCAAACATACCTAAAATATGCATAATAAGACCAATTCAATAGGTCATTTATCCATACAACCAATATGCCAAAAGGCTCCTTAAACATAATCATCAAATCAACCTAAACATGTGCACATTCACCATTTATCAACTATTTGTTTCCATGCCAAAACATATCACAATTGATACATATCAACCATACCATAATAGATTCATACCATATCAAAATAACGTTACTATTTGGACCATTCCTATCATGCATCATAACCATCTAAATGACATAAACCAACAATTTCCAAATAGTACCAAACAACTGACATTTATATACCATATTTACATCATGCACATCTAGTTCAAAACGTTTCCAAAGTAAACTATATCTTTGTCATGTTGAGATCAATTTATCACATACCATTTTGGCCATTTAAAGATACACTAACATATACCAATTTTGGTCATTTCAAAACATGCATCAATTTGACCATACTAACCACAACCAACAAGACATCAATAGTACCTTAAGTACCTCAAATCCAAGGCAACATTTCATGCCATAATCATCAACCAAAATGACATATACATGCCAAACTCATCAATTAAACATTAAACATAGTCCACCTATACATGCCATTATAACCACTACCAAAGCATCAACATCTACCGATAAAATCGATGGATAGTGTGATGGATATCCAACTAGCTTCCAACCCGATCGAGCTTCCGATAATCTGTAAAGTAAAGGAAAAATAACTATATAAGCAATGTATGCTTAGTAAGCTCGTATAAACTTTAAGCATGAAATTTTATTTTAATAATAAACTTTATAGAATAAACATAAATCTATGCCAATGCCATAAGATTTATAAATCGATATGATCAACAACTCACAAATGAGTAAGTTCATTAATGTCACATATATCTATCATTCACAACGTGATAGGATTTTAGAGGACTTAATAGATAATCAACAACCTTTCTATAAGATTATACACTTCTCAATTTACTCTCTTTTCATTCTATTCCTAATGCTTATCATAAGCCTAAACAATATTATCAATTCCCGACTTAGTGTATTTATCCATGGTATAGGTATATTCATCCATAGCATACGCTATTTGCTCACATATAAATACATCATTTATCACATTAAACTCTTTATAACATCATAATACATCTCAATTACGTACTTACCGGTTCATTCCTTTTTCTTACCCGTTTTATATGCATAGTACAAGCATAGTCATAAATATCAATCATATCCACAAGCTTGGCATAAGCCTAAGCACATCAACAACACATGTTAGATCATTTAAACATGATTCATATGAATTTGACATGGATAACCATTATACCTGAGCATGATTCAATTGGATTTATCATCCATCTCAACATAACATATTTTTCAAATTCATGAAACAGATTACCTTACTGAGATTTTCCATTCGAAGAACGACTTACGGGTAAGAGTATATCGTCAACAGAAGCTCATAAGAGCTGGTCCTCCTGAACAAGCCAATAGAAGCTCACAAGAGCTGAACAGAAGCTCAAAAGAGCTGAATAGAAGCTCATAAGAGCTGAATAGAAGCTCAAAAGAGTTTATCCACCCGAATCACGCCAAATAGAAAGTATAACACGAGAGTTCGCAACAAATGTTGAAACTCAGTTTACTTGGGTAATATACCAATATCTCCATCCAATACCATCTCCACTCCAAACCCCCGTAATATACCAAAATACGAATGTACTCTAATCCCGCGTTCAATCCAAACCGAGTATCAAAATCAATAATATATCTTAGTTTACTATTCATTATCCACAATTAAAAATAAATATATGAGTTTTTCAATGATAATCTACTCAATAATTCATATTGATATTAAATTCTAAACCGTACGAACTTACCTAGCTAAATTGCAGAAATGTCAAAATACATGGGCATTTTGGTAATTTTTCACTCTCCTTGATTTTCCACCCGATCTTGATCTAAATTAATAATTTCATTCAATCTATTAAATTAGACAGTAAAAAAATGGATTTTATGCAATTTAGTCATTTTTGACATTTTTACAAAATTGCCCCTAAAGTTTTACTTTTGTTCAACAATATTTAGTCCCTGAGCCTAAAACATGTAAATTAACCATTTTTACCCAAAATTGAGCCTAGTTGAATACTCATGGCATCAAATAAAATCCATTATTGCAAAAATTTCACATCAAATCCTTGTAATTTTACTATTTTAACAATTTAGTCCCTAATCAGAAAATTCATCAAAAATTACTTAATAAAATACTTTTATATAACAACTAATATCTCAAATTCATTATTTAACATCTAAAATCACAAGGTTCATCAATGTTAACATTCAAAATCTTTAACAATTTCAAAATTGAAGGTACGGGCTAGCTGGACCTAGTTGCAACGATATCAAAAACATAAAAATCATTAAAAATGGAGCCAAAATCACATACCATGCAAGAAATTTTTCCATGGCCGAAATCTTCATCTCGAAAACCATGTATATTCGGTTGTTGAAGAAGAAACCAAAAAGATGACAACAAATTAGCCTTTTGTTTTTATTTTATTTTAATTTAATATACCAGAATACCATTTTAACCTTAGTTAATAATTAAATAAAACACCAAATTCATGCCCATAATTGTCCAATAACTCCTTGAATAGTTTAATTATCATTTAAGTCCCTTTTCCTTTATTCAATAAGCCATTTAATCACTCAAATCAAATAGTGATAAAATTTTACATCTTTTACGATTTAGTCCTTTTTAATTAATTAACTATCGAAACGTTAAAATTTCTTAACGAAACTTTAATACCACCTTAATGAAACTCCATAAGTATTTATAAAAATATTTACGGATCGGTTTATTGAAACGAGGTCTCGATACCTCATTTTCTAAAAGCACTCGACCTTATGGTCTTACCACTTGAACTTAATAAATCATTTATATCACATAAATTACCATAACAATTTTTTTTTTAAAACCATAATTGACTCGTACATATTCATAAATAATATTTACGAACTAACTCGTCAGATTTGTGACCCCGAAACCACTATTTTTGACACCACTGAAAAAAGGGCTGTTACAATACATATGCATGCAAGGGAGGGAGCTTGGCCGAACTTCAAATGCTTTCCCATGGTGGTTTCAGTTGTGAAATTCCAAAGAAAGAAGATGATACAACTTGTTTTAATTTGTTTAGGTTATTTTATTTACCATTTTAATATATTACCCTAACTAAACCAACTTAAATTTTAATGTAACTTGTCCATAATTGTCCACTAATTAAAAATATGGTATAATTACTCATTAAGTCCATTGATTCACCTTTTTATAACTATTTGACACCTTTAACTAATAAAACCTACTTTTATTACTTTTACGATTTAATCCTTTTCAAATAATTAACTGTTTAAACGTTAAAATTTCTTATCCAAATTTTAATATTACCCTAATAAATACCTGTAAACATTAAATAAATAATAAAGTGTAACATCCCAAAATTTGAGTATTATTTGTGTTGGCTCGGGTATGAATTTTGTGTGTTAGCATAGTCTTATGAAGGCTTGATTTTATTAAGGAAGCTAGAATAATTTTTAGTATGGTTTATTTAATGAAGTGGATTAAGTGGGCTTAGCACTTAAGTTAATTTAAGTGTTAATTAAAGCACAAGAGGAGTAAGTGGCAAGATGGTTAAGGAGCTTGAAAGGTTGCTTGAGGTTAGAGGTTCGAGTAGCATGTTTAGCATTTTGAAGGCTTATTTTTGAATCCTAGCATTTATGGACGGTCAACCATTGTTTATGATAGGTTGGACTTTCATCTTTTGGCAAGTTGAATTTTTGTTTAAGGAAAGCTTGAAATTGGGGATAAGAATCTTAAGGTTATGGAAGGTTGGGGAGACATAAGGCTTGGTTTTAGGATGATGTTTTGGAAGGTATTCCTAGGCCTTTAGTGGATGTATGTGGACGGCATGGGTGTCTAAGGGGTGGCCGAATGTGATAGGTAGCTTAGGGGATAGTTGGCCAATTTTTGTCATTTGAACATCTTTTGCAATTGTTTTTTCCTCTCCAAAAAACTTTCCTCCTTGGCGAATGTGTCTTGTGCATTTTGGTGCATTTTGCTTTTGATTTTAGCCTCATTTTGTTGAATCAAATCATACCATTTTCCTTTCTTTCATTTGCTCTTTTGAAACTGAAACTACAATCTATCTTTGTGCATTTTTGTGCACTTTCTTTTTAACAAAGAAGTGTTTGGCGAATCTCTCCCACATCTCTCTCTTTTTCTTTCTTTCAATATTATTCAAATCACATTTTCCTTTACACTCTCTTGGCCGAATCATTCTTCATCTCAAATCCCATTTCTTTTCATTTACTCAAAGTTAAAACACCCATTTACATTTTATTTCTTCTTCTCTTTTTATAGCCGAAACTCTCATATTCTTTTGATTTATTTTTGGCCGAATATTCAAGGGTAGGACTTCATTTGATTTCTTCAATCGGTTTTGGTAATAGGTAAGTGTTCATGGCGATTTTATTATTATTTCTTTTCTCTTTTCTAAGTCATTTTCTTGTGGACAAAAGCCGAATCTTTGGGCATTGTTAGCAAGGTTCTAACCATTATAGGAATCGATTATTCATTTAGGCTTTTTGGGACTTCTAAGCAATCGATCTAAGTTTTCTCTAGCGATCAAAGGTTGGTAAGTCAAGTGGTAAGAAATCTTGTCGATTCATTATTCTTTAATGGATGTAAAGCCAAAGGCTATGGTGGATAAGGATTGTGGCTGGACGAATGGTCTATAGTAATGATTTAAGTATTGGCCGAATGTAGGGGCAAGGTGATCTAGTGCGGTAGAGCGGATCTTTGGATTTTAGTATTGCGTTGGTGAAAGGTGTGTATCTTACACACTTTATAACTTGGTTTATATATGTATATTTGTGTGTTATAACTAATCATATTATGAAAGTGGGTAAATCGATGAGATCTGGATATGATACCATGATGGTATGAATGAGGATTCGGGTAAGTCCGTTTCAATATGTTGTTAATACATGTGGATTGAAATCATGATCTACGATTTATGATATATTCATTATGAGATACATATCAAAGTTTATTGACATGATTTGTCTATCTATTGCATTGGTATGGGCAATATGAGAGGAGGGGGAAGATTGATGATTCGTGTCTTCGGACACCAGTGGTTTGGCACCACCAGTGGTTTGGCACCACCAGTGATTTGGTATCACATTCGTGTCTTCGACACCGAGGTTTGGCACCTCATAGCGACTTGTCCCCGTGGTTAATTCCACCGTGGGTTGGCCCCACTTTTGAGATATGGGATCGTCGCGGTGATTTGGTATCACACGTGGGTTGGCCCCACAACTTGATGATTCGTGTCTTGAACACCGGTGGTTTGGCACCACCAGTGATTTGGTATCACATTCGTGTCTTCGGACACCGAGGTTTGGCACCTCATAGCGACTTGTCCTCGTGGTTAATTCCACCGTGGGTTGGCCCCACTTTTGAGATATGGGATCGTGCGCGGTGATTTGGTATCACACGGGTTGGCCCCACAGATGGATTATTCGTGACTACGGTCACCAAAGATTTGGTATCACATTTGTGTCTTTGGACACTAGTGGTTTGGCACCACCAAAGTGGTTTGGTACCACACGGGGTAGAAAAGGAGTTATGGATGGCTAGGTTGGGTGCATTATACATATATGTTGCTTTGTTATAATTTTTGTAAGTATGTGGTATTTACCCCGGGAGAGGAATATGCACTCGAGTCTTGGTGACTCACCTTCTCCCTATCTTTTTTCAGTGATTCGTGAGATCGCGGATATGGAGCCGGATGAACTCGATGAGGCCATGCAATAAAGTTTGGTTTTACATGAACTTCCATTTGGGTACTTTATTTTAATTTGGTTTTCATATTTTATGGATTTGTAATAAGGCCTCTTTAATTATGGTTTTGAATTATTTATATGCTTTGGGATTTATTCTAAACATGTTTAAGTATATCACTTGATTAATTTAATAATTGAGCTCAAAGTTTTCTAAACTATAAACTCGCAATGGTTTTAAAAATCTTACCATCGGGTAATATGAATAGTTCGATAGAAAAATTACAAGTTAAGTGTTTACAACAAATTAAGTGATTTCCAAAATTCAAGTTTCTATACTCAATTGCAAACGGATTTTCAAAGTGTAATTCAAAGTAAATCTCAGTTTTAACTTATTTTTGACAAATAAAGAATTTCAAAGAGTTTTTCACAAAATTTAATTGTTAATTCGATTTTTTTCAAAAATATTTTCCTTAGTGACATACTAGATTCGGTCGTGGCGTATTGACCGGGTTTGGGGTGTTACAAATTGGTATCAGAGCCAAGTTCAAAAGCTCGGCTGTGGGCCTGAGGCCCAAAATGTTTTAAAGAATGGATTTTAAAATGTTTTGTTGAAAATTATATTGTTGGAAAGGCATGGCCTCGAGTCTCCGACATCAATCCGCCCTGGTAAGTACATCAAACTGTTGATTTTGATGATATGATATGATGATGTTGGCATGATTGTATAGTGGTAGGAACTACTCTAGAAACCCAAACTATAGGTTGAATGTACTCGCGAAACAACTTCTTATTAAAATTATTCATAAAACTGTGCTTTAAAGAAAGTGGAATATTGACTAATGCATAAAACTTTTTAATCAGATAAGTCGAGACTTTAGACATGAGTACTCGTGGTCGAGGTCGTATGATTCGTGGACGCGGTCGGGGTAGGATGGTCGTGGTTCGAGCCGGTGAGGTCCTGGTCAAGGATCCGAAAATGAGGTACCACTACCCCCACCACCAGCGCTTGGAGTTGAGCAACAGATTCAGAACGGAGGTTTAGAGGAATATAGTTTGTCCAGCGATGGAGTACTGTGTTTTAAAGGGAGAGCTTGTATGCCGAAGGATGTTGAGTTGAGGCAAAGGATTCTTCGGGATGCACATAATGTACCATATGCTATGCATCCCGGAGGAAGCAAGATGTATCGGGATTTAAGAGAGCGCTTTTGGTGGCCGTGTCTAAAGCGTGAGGTAACCGAGTTTGTGGGTAAATGTCCGCGTGTCGCCAGCCAGTCAAGGCGAGCATCGCCATCTGCGTCTGGTTACTTCACCGGTGAAGATTCCACGATGGAAGTGGGAAAGGATCACTATGGACTTTGTCGGTGGATTACCTCTTACGCCTAGTAAGAAGGATTCATTTGGGTGATTGTGGATCGTCTCGACTAAGTCGACTCATTTCATTCCAGTAAGGATGGATTATTCGCCTGAGGTTAGCTAAGTTGTATGTAGCGGAGATAGTGAGGTTGCACGGTGTGCGGTGTCGATCATCTCAGATAGAGATCCTAGATTTACATCGAGGTTTTGGAGAGCGTTACATCAGGCTTTGGGTACGCGGTTGGATTTTAGTACCGCATTTCATCCACAGTCTGACGGGTAGTCGGAAAGAGTTATACAGATTTTAGAAGATATGTTGAGAGGATGTGTTTTGGACTTCAGAGGCAGCTGGGAAGAGGTTTTACCATTAGTTGAGTTCGCATACAACAATAGTTACCAAGCAAGCATTAAGATGGCACCATATGAGGCGTTGTATGGTAGGAGGTGTCGCACGCCTACATGCTGGACCGAGTTGGGTGAGCGTCAGATGTTAGGACCAGAGTTGGTTGCAGAGACTGAGGATAAGGTTAAGATGATTCAGGCTCGTCTGAAGGAAGCTTCGGATAGGCAGAAGTCATATGCAGATCTCAAGTGAAGGGATATAGAGTTTGCCGTGGGTGACAAAGTTTTTCTGAAGGTCTCGCCATGGAAGAAAGTGTTAAGATTTGGGAGAAAAGGCAAGTTAAGTCCAAGGTTCATTGGACCGTATAAGGTGTTGAGACGAGTGGGACCAGGTAGCCTATCACTCGAGTTGCCATCGAGTGAGTCGATTCACGATGTGTTCCATGTCTCCATGCTTAGACGCTATCGTTACGATCCATCGCATGTTGTGGCGATGAGAGGAAATAGAGGTGAGTCCAGATCTGATGATAGACGAAGAACCTGTGCAGATCCTAGATCGAGATGTAAAAGTTTTGCGTGAGGAAGACGGTTCCTTTAGTGAAGGTTTTATGGCGGAATCATGGCGTGGAGGAAGCTACGTGGGAACCGGAGGATGTAATGAGGCAAAGATCCTCAACTCTTTTGATCGTGTAATTTTGAGGACGAAATTTTCTTAAGGGGGTAGAATTGTAACATCCCAAAATTTGAGTATTATTTGTGTTGGCTCGGGTATGAATTTTGTGTGTTAGCATAGTCTTATGAAGGCTTGATTTTATTAAGGAAGCTAGAATAATTTTTAGTATGGTTTATTTAATGAAGTGGATTAAGTGGGCTTAGCACTTAAGTTAATTTAAGTGTTAATTAAAGCACAAGAGGAGTAAGTGGCAAGATGGTTAAGGAGCTTGAAAGGTTGCTTGAGGTTAGAGGTTCAAGTAGCATGTTTAGCATTTTGAAGGCTTATTTTTGAATCCTAGCATTTATGGACGGTCAACCATTGTTTATGATAGGTTGGACTTTCATCTTTTGGCAAGTTGAATTTTTGTTTAAGGAAAGCTTGAAATTGGGGATAAGAATCTTAAGGTTATGGAAGGTTGGGGAGACATAAGGCTTGGTTTTAGGATGATGTTTTGGAAGGTATTCCTAGGCCTTTAGTGGATGTATGTGGACGGCATGGGTGTCTAAGGGGTGGCCGAATGTGATAGGTAGCTTGGGGGATAGTTGGCCAATTTTTGTCATTTGAACATCTTTTGCAATTGTTTTTTTCCTCTCCAAAAAACTTTCCTCCTTGGCCGAATGTGTCTTGTGCATTTTGGTGCATTTTGCTTTTGATTTTAGCCTCATTTTGTTGAATCAAATCATACCATTTTCCTTTCTTTCATTTGCTCTTTTGAAACTGAAACTACAATCTATCTTTGTGCATTTTTGTGCACTTTCTTTTGGCAAAGAAGTGTTTGGCCGAATCTCTCCCACATCTCTCTTTTTCTTTCTTTCAATATTATTCAAATCACATTTTCCTTTACACTCTCTTGGCCGAATCATTCTTCATCTCAAATCCCATTTCTTTTCATTTACTCAAAGTTAAAACACCCATTTACATTTTATTTCTTCTTCTCTTTTATAGCGAAACTCTCATATTCTTTTGATTTATTTTTGGCCGAATATTCAAGGGTAGGACTTCATTTGATTTCTTCAATCGGTTTTGGTAATAGGTAAGTGTTCATGGCCGATTTTATTATTATTTCTTTTCTCTTTTCTAAGTCATTTTCTTGTGGACAAAAGCCGAATCTTTGGGCATTGTTAGCAAGGTTCTAACCATTATAGGAATCGATTATTCATTTAGGCTTTTGGGACTTGAAGCAATCGATCTAAGTTTTCTCTAGCGATCAAAGGTTGGTAAGTCAAGTGGTAAGAAATCTTGTCGATTCATTATTCTTTAATGGATGTAAAGCAAAAGGCTATGGTGGATAAGGATTGTGGTTGGATGAATGGTCTATAGTAATGATTTAAGTATTGGCCGAATGTAGGGGCAAGGTGATCTAGTGCGGTAGAGCGGATCTTTGGATTTTAGTATTGCGTTGGTGAAAGGTGTGTATCTTACACACTTTATAACTTGGTTTATATATGTATATTTGTGTGTTATAACTAATCATATTATGAAAGTGGGTAAATCGATGAGATTTGGATATGATACCATGATGGTATGAATGAGGATTCGGGTAAGTCCGTTTCAATATGTTGTTAATACATGTGGATTGAAATCATGATCTACGATTTATGATATATTCATTATGAGATACATATCAAAGTTTATTGACATGATTTGTCTATCTATTGCATTGGTATGGGCAATATGAGAGGAGGGGGAAGATTGATGATTCGTGTCTTCTGACACCAAAGTGGTTTGGCACCACCAAAGATTTGGTATCACATTCGTGTCTTCTGACACCGAGGTTTGGCACCTCATAGCGACTTGTCCCCGTGGTTAATTCCACCGTGGGTTGGCCCCACTTTTGAGATATGGGATCGTCGCGGTGATTTGGTATCACACGTGGGTTGGCCCCACAACTTGATGATTCGTGTCTTTGGACACCAATGGTTTGGCACCACCACGTGATTTGGTATCACATTCGTGTCTTCGGACACGGAGGTTTGGCACCTCATAGCAACTTGTCCTCGTGGTTAATTCCACCGTGGGTTGGCCCCACTTTTGAGATATGGGATCGTCTGCCAGTGATTTGGTATCACACGTGGGTTGGCCCCACAGATGGATTATTCGTGACTACGGTCACCAGTGATTTGGTATCACATTTGTGTCTTTGGACACCAGGTGGTTTGGCACCACCAAAGTGGTTTGGTACCACACGGGGTAGAAAAGGAGTTATGGATGGCTAGGTTGGGTGCATTATACATATATGTTGCTTTGTTATAATTTGTGTAAGTATGTGGTATTTACCCGGAGGGAATATGCACTCGAGTCTTGGTGACTCACCTTCTCCTTATCTTTTCAGGTGATTCGTGAGATTGCGGATATGGAGCCTGGATGAACTCGAGGAGGCCATGCAATAAAGTTTGGTTTTACATGAACTTCCATTTGGGTACTTTATTTTAATTTGGTTTTCATATTTTATGGATTTGTAATAAGGCCTCTTTAATTATGGTTTTGAATTATTTATATGCTTTGGGATTTATTCTAAACATGTTTAAGTATATCACTTGATTAATTTAATAATTGAGCTCGAGTTTTCTAAACTATAAACTCGCAATGGTTTTAAAAATCTTACCATCGGGTAATATGAATAGTTCGATAGAAAAATTACAAGTTAAGTGTTTACAACAAATTAAGTGATTTCCAAAATTCAAGTTTCTATACTCAATTGCAAACGGATTTTCAAAGTGTAATTCAAAGTAAATCTCAGTTTTAACTTATTTTTGACAAATAAAGAATTTCAAAGAGTTTTTCACAAAATTTAATTGTTAATTCAATTTTTTTCAAAAATATTTTCCTTAGTGACATACCAGATTCGGTCGTGGCGTATTGACCGGGTTTGGGGTGTTACATAAAGAATAGACTCGCTTGTCAAAATTGTGGTCCCGAAACCACTATTTTCGACACCATTGAAAATGAGCTGTTACAAGTTGGTTCCGGTACGACCTGCAAACCAACCCTTACCAAGTATCTAACCACGTAACACGCGTCCGCAATTTAAGATCTTGGCAGCCTTGCGATCTCAACCTCAACCACGTGGGTCGTTTAAATTTAATCACTATCTCCCTTGACGGAATCCAACTAGCTTTTTCCAACTGGACACGCTAATTTATTCGTGGGAACTCAAATACGGCAAACGACCGACTCGCTTTACCAACTATATGCCAAAACAAATTCCTCTCAACATGCAATTTGAGCTAAAATTGGATTAACTTTGATGGACGAATGTGACTATCCTATATTCCAGAGAGATAATGAATATCATATTGTAAGGTTTTAGTGCGGATTCATTTCTCACGATTCTCGATCCGAACGATGACCGGTCTAAAGTTAAATGGGGATTAGTTAAGCATGAGATTAATCATGCTTTGTTGGATTATGATAATGTATTTTAATGTAATGATGATAGGTGAAAAAGAGAGGGGACTTAAAGAGCAATTGCACCAAAATAAGAAAAAAAAAGGAAATGGCAGAATGCTTGACAAGCTACAGATACAAGAAAGGAAAATTTGTTTTGAATTCAAGTCTCAAGTCTATGTGTATCCAAGCTAAAATGACAAGGCTTTTATACATCTCTCCAAAGCTAATTTTAGCATGACTTCCTCTTTAAATTATGACAACAAAAAAAACATATATTTTTCTAATTATAGGATTTTACAAAATCAAAATCTAATTCTTTCATTAGTCACCAATTCTGTAACTTTTCAATTTGACCCGTTTTCTTTCTTTTTGTTCCAATTTAGCCCAATTTGCTTATTTTTTTGAACTTCGGCATTCCAATTGTGTCTTGATAAAATTTGTACAAGAAATCACAAGCTTAGTAGCATTCTATTCAAGATTTGAAAAAAAAATAAGGACATTAAACACACAAAATTAGCTTGCTATCAAATCCCCCTCCTTAGCCAATGCTTGTCCTCAAGCATGTTGTGTACTCCCATACTAGAAACCATTCAACAACTTTTTCCAAAATCAAGTCTCCTTACACAACCAAGCGTAATGCAAACGATTTAAGTGAAGCATGAATAAACAGTTGCTAGGTTTAACCAACAAGCGTTTTATAAAATTCTAACATTATGAAAAAATCAACTACTTCATTAAATTAAAGCTTAATCAAACTTGCAAGGCGATCATTCTCAATCAAATTTTTTCAACAAGTTTGGGAAGTAGTTAAATCTTTTTATGCGAAATGAGATGACAACTAAAGCACCTCACCTAATTACTCAATTTGACACATCTATCAAACAAATTATTTTTCCTTACTCATGGCAGTTCGGTTAGCAAAATGTTACAAGTTTCGGTTCGTCACTCGAATCTTTTGACGCAAAATGAGATGACAACCCAAGCACATCATCCTAGTTACTCAATTTGGTCACATTTCCAAAATATTCACTCATAACTAAGCCATTAGCAAAGTATGTGTATATATTTTACTATTTCAATTTTTCTTTACAGAAGATAAAATTACTTATACGAGACTCGAGCACTTTTATTAAGAAAGTTTAAAGAGCTAACAGTTTCCATGAAATGTTTACTTAGCCACAATATTTCATTTCTAAAAAACACTTGGCAATCAAATTAAGCAATAAATAATTACTCATGAATTACCCAATTATTTGAATTAACTAAGCATAGGAATTGAAGGTTCAATTTCAAAACAAATTAAGGAATAATCTCAGTATAAGAATTAACACATGCAACGAAGAACAAGTAATAGCATGACATGTCCTATGAATCCCCCCTATTTAGCCCACATTACCCTCAATATGCAATTTTAAAAGAATAATAAAGAGAAAGGTCAAGTGAAATCCGTCTTAATTTGGCGGAGGGTGGCAGATGTAGCCGCTTTGCAATATAGTGAGGATATTTGAGTTTTGAGCCCCTATTGTGTCTCCTAGAAAACAACACATTAAAATAGATTAAATAATAATTTTTTTCAACATAAATTAAACCGAATTCAAAATAAAGTTAATAAATTAGGGTTGCCTCCCAAAAAGCATTTTTGTTTAACGTCGTTAGCTCGACGACCTAAAAATGTTATTCGTTTGGCTCCTTGAGAATTAATTTTTGCACTTGGAAGTTATCGTAAAAAGGTTTCAACCATTGCCTATTGACCTTGAAACACTTCTCAGATTCCTCCATTATCGGTGAATTGAGGCATTTTTGAGATTCTCCGTTCAAGTTTACCTTTTCCTCTATCAGAATCCTTAAATGTTTTGGTAACGGTTTGAGCTCCAATTTTGAGGCCTCCATGCGAATGACTGCTTCACATATTGGTTCTTTAATCGTCAATAATTCTTCATGTTTTTCCATAGCATCGAGATCTAAATTCCTGCATAGCACAGTTTGTAATTCATCCTCTTTGTGATATTCAAAATGAAAATTTGTCAATGGTTCAATTATATTGATACTAGAGACATTTTTCATTGCTCTGGGGTGACCCATGTCCTCATAAACATTGAACTTGACCACTTCACCGTAAAATTCCATGGTGAGTGTTCCACTCCGAACATCAATTTTTGCTCGCGCAGTGCTTAAAAATGGTCTCCTGATTAGAATATCAGAAGAATTTGTCAAGTTGTCATCCTCCATCTCAATAATGTAAAAATATGCAGGAAAGATTAGTTCATTTACTTTGACGAGGACAATTTCCAACACCCCTTTTTGGATACACAACTAACTTATCTGCTAATTGGATGATCACCCCTGTTTCTTTCAAAGGACCCGTGTTTAGTAATTTAAAAATAGATAAAGGCATAACATTAATAGATGCACCTAAATCACACATGGCCTTTTTAATGTCAACATTATCTATTTTGCAAGATATAGCAAACATACCTTGGTCCTTACACTTGGCGAATTTTTCCTTCGTAAAACTGCATAGATGTTTTCTCCTACACCTACTATTTTGTTATCCATGAGCTTCTTCTTGCCAGTGCATAATTCTTTTAAGAATTTTGCATAGCATGGAACTTGCTTTATTGCATCGAGTAGAGGTATGTTAATTTCAAATTTCTGGAGCATCTCTAGGATTTCTTTCTTTTCTTGCTCCTTTTTACATTGGACGAGCCTTCTAGGGAATGGTAGTGGTACCACGAATGGTTTCTGTGGTTGTTGGATCATGTTTCTATTATTCTCGTCTGGTTTTGTGGTCACGATTCGTGCCAAGTGTTGGCCCAAAACTTGTTCCACTTTTTAAGGTCATAGCACTTATAGTTTTTCGTGGATTTGGCTCTGTTTGAGATGGTAACTTTCCTTGGGACTCCAAATGACTAACCATAAGCGCAAGCTTACTTATTTGTTGATCTATTTCTTGTAGATGTGCTTCAGTCTTTTGTTGGCACTTTTTGGTATTAACAGCTAATCTCTTCAATATGGCCCCGAAAGATGTCTTTGGGGGTTGAAATTGTTGGGTCGGAGGTGGCCTTGGTTGATACGGTTGGTTGTACTAAGGATTCGATCCATAGCTCAGACTTATGTGATCTCTCCACCTCGCATTGTAAGTATTTGAATGTAACACCCCAAACCCGGCCTATGCGTTAAGTCCAGATTTGGCATGCCACACAAATCGAACTTGCATCTAGCCATCAATGATTTAAGAAAACAAATCTTCAAAACTATTTTGGAGGTGAAGTTCATCAAAAACCGTAGTTAATTTGAAATCTAAGTTTTTAGGGCATAAGAGTTTATAAATTGATTTCAGAGAAATAATTGGTTAAATTTTTAAGAAAAACCCCTTTTTATACGAAAAATTAAGGAAAACATTATAAATTTAAAATAGTCCTCTCTTAGTATTTAAAACATATTAAAAACCCATTCACGAATAAAAATCCATAAAAATAATACCAGAGGCCTTATTACATCGCAATTGAAATAGTAATTAAATAAATAAATAAAAAAACTTAAAAGAAGTTCAAAGTTTATATAACTCATCATTCGTAGTATGGCCTCCACACGAAGTCATCCCCGGCCCAAGCCTCCATCAATTATCATTACCTGAGAAGGGTAAGAAAAAAGGAGTGAGTTACTTAGAACTCAGTGTGTAACCCACTTACCTTGTCCACTGGGCCAAAACCATTTAAACATATAATTGGGCTTGAGCCCATTTACAAATGTACATTTTATATATATATCAAATATAAAATGAATGTGATATGCAATTCCCAACCAAGCCTAAATTTTCATCCGCTACACACCACCCGTACCAACCAACACACATGTGGGGATCAAGTCAACCCACCCCGCCAACACACCGATCGCAAGCTTAAAGCCATTTAAAATGTTTGTGGCAGAGCCACCGAACTAGATTGTGGCAGAGCCACTCGAACTAGATTGTGGTAGAGCCACCAGCACTTATCTTCAATTTTATCCCAACCCATGCAATTATGTATGTATAGCATAACAATGTTCATATAATAATTTCATCATAAGACTCATAATACAAGTTGGCCCATTAAGCAATTTTGCAATTTGGCCCATTAAGCGATCTAGCAATTTGGCCCATTAAGCGATCTAGCAATTTGGCCCATTAAGCACATGAGGCCCTTTTTCACAAATTTTCACTCTTGACCAATTTATCAAATAATTCGTATGGCTCGTTTGTCACATATGGCCCAAATCATCATATTTTATCGCTTTAGCCCCTATAAGGGCAATTTCATAATTTACCACATTTTTATTACCTATTTCATGATCTTATCACTAAAGGTGTTAATATACCGTATTTTTCAATTTTACCAACTTTATGCTTTTTATTCTAATGCTTACGGTATAATATCTAACCCAAGAGATAAGTGTGAAATTACACACCTGATTACGGTGAGAACTATACTTTCCCGCTCGTCGATACCTAAATACGTATCACACTCGATTAGAACACTGATACTAAATATAAATCTATATTAAGATAAACGATCTAGATCTTTACCCTCAGAATTTCGAACAACAATTATTTGTGGTTTCTTCCCGATTGATGATTCATAACCCGTTGAAGAACCACGAACAGTCAATGGCTCAGGAGTACGAATGACTTCAAATAATTGATTTTCACCAGAGGAGGGTCCACAACCTGGTGGAAAATCTCGGATTGCTGAAACAGCCCTTCGCTTGAATCTAGAGGGAATAGCAGAACCGCCCCTCTTCCGAACACTATTCACTACTCTTTTCGAACCTATCTTGTTTGCCACAAAATCTTACGTTCACGGAAATGATAATCGAGCGATAGTGTCCCCTAAAACGAAATCGATTAGTAGTCCATCTATAACAATATGATGAGTAATATAGAAATCCTTGATAGGAACCCTTACCTTAACACTTCGACTCGATTTCTAGCATGTCACGATGATTATGAATACTCCGAGTTTGGCCTTCTTTATAACACTATAAAAAATGAAAGGATCGTCTAAGAGAAAAGGATAAAGGATGCTATTTTCGGTCAAAAGACCCTCCCAAAATAATATATATTTGGCTAAGAAAAAGAAGAGAATAAATATTCGAAAAGGGTTCTTACCGATTGATTAAAACGAAGGTTGAAAGAATAATCAACAAAACAATATAAGTGAAGAGAAGATTCGGCTTTGAAGGAAAATTGGAGAGAATGGTGTTAGCACCATTCAGCCATGGGGAGAAAGAGATGGGAGACAATGTGTTTTGGGTTTTTCAAATGTGAGAAAGGAGCAAAGAGTGAGATTTGGGACAAGGAAGCATTCGGCAATGGTGAAGAGGAGAAGAAAAGAAAAATGGCCTTTATGCTTTGGTATTTCGGCACAAGGGAGAGAGTGTCTTGAGATATAAGACAAAAATATGACCAAATGGTAAAAATGAAATGAAATGGCCAAAAGAAACAAAGCTTACCTAATGCTCAAATTCGGCTAAGAGAAAGAGTTTGGAGAGAAAAGAAAATTTCACACAAAATGCTAAGAATTAACCAAAACTAACTCCTAATCCTAGCCAAACTACTAACAACATTCTGCCATTCCCCACTAGCCACAAAACCGTCCATGTACAATGGCCAAAAGTCAAAGTTTTAGCCACCCAAGAGTTTCCAAGACAACATCCTTGATTCGTGCCTTGTGTTCCCCCTACATTCCATAAGTTTAGGATTTCTTTCCCCAAGTTCAAGCTTACCTTAACCATTAGCCACCTTACCATAAAAGAAATAGTCCAACCTTACCATAAATAAGGCTTGACCGACACATGCCATAAAGGTGCAAAAATTAAAGTCACCAAAATGCAATCCATGGAATTCGAACCTCTCCCCTCAAGCAACACATATGACGCCAACTCCACTTTACTACTAGCTCATGTTATGCTAGTTTTTGACACTTAATTTCCTTAAACATCAAGGTCACTTGTTCCACTTCAATAAAATACTCATTACTAAAATTTATTCTAATTCCGAAAAAATCCCGAGCCTTCTCAAGACTATATTAAACACACAAATTGAATCATTCACAAGCTAAGCACCAAAAACATGCAACATATCGATACTCAAATTTTTAGGATGTTACAATTCTACCCCCTTAAAGAAAATTTCGTCCTCGAAATTTTACCTGGTTAAAAGAGGTGAGGATATTGTTGTCGAATTGCGTCCTCAGGCTCCCACGTAGCTTCCTCCGCTCCGTGATTACGCCATAAAACCTTAACCAACGGCACAGTCTTCTTTCTTAGCACCTTAACATCACGGTCTAAGATTTTCACTGGTTCCTCCTCGAAAGACAAGTCTGGCCTTAACTCCACTTCTTCTACCGGTACTATGTGAGATGGATTCGATCTATAACGCCTCAGCATAGAAACATGGAAAACACTATGAATCTGACTCAACTCCGGAGGTAATTCAAGATGATAGGCCACTGGTCCTACACGCTTCAACACACGGTACGGTCCAATGAACCTAGGGCTCAACTTGCCCTTCCTTCCAAATCTGAAAATCTTCTTCCAGGGTGAGACTTTCAGAAAGACCTGATCTCCCACCGCAAACTCAATGTCCTTACGCTTCAGATCCGCATACGACTTTTGCCTATCCGAAGCTTCCTTTAACCGCGCTCGAATCACCCTTATCTTTTCTTCCCTCTCAGATATCAATTCAGACCCAACAACCGCTGTTCCCAATTCACCCAACAAGTAGGGGTACGACACCTACTACGACTCATATAACGCTTCATAGGGCGCCATTTGAATACTGGATTGGTAACTGTTATTATACGCGAACTCTGCCAACGGTAGAAAATCCTCCCAACTACCTCTGAAGTCAATCACGCAACCTCTTAACATGTCCTCCAAAATATGAATTACTCTTTCTGACTGACCATCTGACTGAGGATGAAAAGCCGTACTGAAGTTTAACTTTGTTCCCAAAGCCTCATGCAAAGCTTTCCAAAACCGCGATGTAAACCTAGGATCCTTGTCTGATATGATAGACACTGGTACCCCATGCAACCTCACAATCTCAGATACATATAGCTTAGCCAACTTCGCAATGAGTAATCCGTCTTTAACAGTAGAAAATGAGCGCTCTTCGTCAATCGATCAACTACCACCCAAACGGAATCTTTCTTAGTAGGTGTTAAGGGTAACCCACTAACAAAATCCATCGTTATCCGCTCCCATTTCCATAGAGGAAACTTTACCGATTGCAATAAACCCGATGATAATTGATGTTCCGCCTTCACTTGTTGACACGTCAAACACTTTCCTACAAAATCAGTAACCTCCCGCTTTAACCTTGGCCACCAATACTGCTCACGGAGATCCCGATACATCTTATTTCCTCCGGGGTGCATAGCATAAGGGCTACTATGCGCCTCTCGTAGAATCATTTGTCTCAAATCCGAATCCATGGGCATACAAACTCTTTTACGAAAACACAGCACGCCATCCTTGTTTAATCCAAAATCCCCTATTATACCACTTTCAACTTGTTGCATTAAAGGACCCAACTTTTCATCTGATAACTACTTTTCCTTGATCTGCTCTAACCATAATGGCTTCACCTGAAGTTCCGCTAATAGACTACCATCCTCATACAAACTGAGATGAGAAAACATTGCTCTTAACTCCGATACTACCTTACGACTCAACGCGTCTGCCACCACGTTAGCCTTACCAGGATGGTACTCGATTGAGAAGTCATAATCCTTTAATAACTCCACCCATCTCCGTTGTCTCAGGTTCAACTCCTTTTGGGTAAGGAGGTACTTAAGACTCTTATGGTCCGTATAAATGATTGACTTCTCACCATAGAGATAGTGCCTCCAAATCTTTAAGGCAAACACCACCGCAGCCAACTCCAAGTCATGAGTAGGATAGTTGACTTCGTACGGCCTTAATTGACGTGAAGCATAAGCCACCACTTTTCCTCTTTGCATCAACACACATCCTAAAACCGTGTGTGATGCATCACAGTAAACGATAAACTCTTTTCCACCTCAGTGAATCGAGACTAGCGCTCACAAAATCTTCTTCGCCTCGAAACTTTCTTACTCATTATCGATCCACACATACGGTACCCTTTCGCAAATGCGGCTTGGTCGAGGTGCAAAGAATCAACGAAAACCCCTCAACAAAGCGTCTATAGTAACCAGCCAAACCCAAGAAACTCCAGATCTCAGCCACCGACTTCGGTGGTTTCTAATCCAGCACAGCCTCTACCTTCCGAGGATCAACTCTTATTCTTTCGGCTGACACCACATGACCCAAGAAAGTCACTTCCTTCAACCAAAATTTGCATTTACTAAATTTGGCATAAAGTTGCTTATCTCGCAAAATTTGCAACACTATGCGCAAATGTGAGTCATGCTCTTCTTCATTCTTTGAATATACCAAGATATCATCTATGAACACCACTACGAACCGGTCTAGATAGGGTTGAAAAACTCGGTTCATCATGTCCATAAATGCAGCTGGTGCATTGGTCAAACCAAACGGCATCACCAAAAACTCATAATGTCCATAACGAGTTCGGAATGCCGTCTTATGAATATCTGCCTCCTTAACCTTGAGTTGATGATAACCCAATCTCAAATCAATCTTGGAGAAAACTGAAGCTCCTCTCAATTGATCAAACAGGTCGCCAATTCTCGGTAATGGATACCTATTCTTGATCGTCAATTTATTTAACTGCCTATAATCAATGCACATACGCATCGACCCATCCTTCTTCTTGACGAACAAAACCAGTGCTCCCCACGGAGACACACTCGGTCGAATAAATCCCCGATCTAACAATTCTTGAATTTGAGCTTTAAGTTCCGCTAACTCCTTCGGCGCCATTCTATAAGGAGCAATAGACACTGGAGCCGTTCTGGGTAAAAGCTCAATACCAAATTCTACTTTTTGATCTGGAGGTAGACCCGGAAGTTCTTCGGGAAAAACATCTGGAAATTCTTTCACCGTTCTCACACCTTCCATCGATAATTCCTTGGCATCCAAAGCACTAGTGAAGGCTAGGAACGCTCCATACCCCTTCCGCACCAACTTTTCTACCTTTAATGCAGTTACCACATTTGCCATAAAGTTCCTTCGCCGCCTATCATTACTACTTCCTCATCATCCACAAATCCTTATTGACATCCGCTTTTCAAAGACAATCCAATTGCGCCTTGCTTCACCAACCAATCCATGCCCAAAATAAGATCAAACTCGCTAAAAGCAATTCCATCAAGTCCGCCAAAAATATTTCTCTTTGAATTTCCAAGGGCACGCTCTAAACAATTTATTCACGATTCACATCGTCCTAAAGGACTAATTACCGCCATCTCTCTCGGTAATCTCGCATCTAATATTCGTGTTTCGGATATGGCTCTAGCAACATACGAGTGGGTAGACCCGATATCTATCAAAGCAATGAATGTGTACATCAAAGATGAAGAACGCACGCTTATTACATCAGGTGCATCGCCATCTTCACGACGCCTGACCGCATAGACCAACCCCGGCTATCTTGCCTCTGCGTTACCTCTGAGACCATTACCTCGACCCGGTGCACCTTGACCACGTCCATCACCATTACCACTACGACCTGGCCCACGGCCTCTCGGTGGCTGCTGAGTACCTCTAGTTGGGTGAACATCATGGTTACGAGCTTCCTAAGTCGGATCAGTCCGTCGAGGGCAATTCTTATACTGATGATCCTTGGAACCACATTTCTAACAGGCACCAGTTTTCTTCCAACATTCCCCGGGGTGTCGTTTCCCACAGTCAGCACAGTCTCTACTCTGATTGGTAATCACTGGTGCTCTAGCTTGAGCTGGCTCATCATTTCGAGGACTCTTCTTGAACCTTTTAAAAGAACCCGAGTACTTAAAATCCCTCTTGCCTCTGACTCTTTCCCGGTTCTGGCGTTCTGAGCTCTTAGCCTCTTCGGCTATCTTGGCTTTCTCTACAAGCGAGGCAAAAATCCGTACTTGTTGTGGGGCTATCAGTACCCGCAACTCATCATTCAGCCCATCTTCAAAGCGTACACAGCGCTCATGATCATTCGGTACTATTGTGCGAGCATAACGGCTCAAGCGAAGAAATTCTGCCTCGTAAGCTGCCACCGTCTTATTTCCTTGAACCAAATTCAGGAATTCCTTCCTCCGAGCATCCACATAACTTGCCCCGACGTACTTCCCTTGGAAAGCAGCTTTGAAGAAATCCCAAGTAACCAATACAGCCTCGGTGCCTTCTCGAATAGTAAGCCACCATTGATATGCCTTGTCCCTTAGAAAGGACACTGCTCCTCTCAGTTTCTACTCGACGGTGCACTCCAGATCATCCATAATCCGCTCTACAGCCTCGAGCCAATATTCCGCAACATTCGGAGCTACACCGAAGACACCTCTAAAAACCTCGGCACCACTTGATTTAAGTTGTTCCGAAATTGATCCACGAACTACTGGACCAGTTCTAGTCCCAGCAACCCTTTCAAGGACTCGCAACATTGCTTGAGTCAAAGCATTGCCCTCTCTCGAATGGTCATGTGATCCAGTCTCACTCTCGGGTGAAGCAGGTGCATCCATTTCCGGCATATGACCCGGTGCTTCAGTTGCACCCCTAGCACCTCGTCCTCTACCACGGCCACGTCTACCGCGTCCACGTCTACATCCTCTAGTGCTCATAATGACTAATTTGGTTTAATCTGATTACAAGTTTTATGAATCAGAATATTATTTCAGTGTTTATTAACGATATTTTATGAGTTATAAGAGATAGAGTTGTTTTCACAATCACATCCTATAGTCTCGATCTCTACCGTTTTCAACACCTAAAACTAGAAGTTCTAGAGTGTTCCTATGATCATATCACAATAATAAACATAAATACTTACTTGACTTGGTGCCGGATGCTCGTGGTGCCATACTACCTTTAAAACATAAAGTCTAGAAATTAAAATAGTTTTAAACAAAAATTTTTGTTGAACCCAAACCACAGTCGAGTTTTGAAACTAGCTCTAATACCATAAAATCTAACACCCTAAACCCGGCCTATGCGTTAAGTCCAGATTTGGCATGCCACACAAATCGAACTTGCATCTAGTCATCAATGATTTAAGAAAACAAATCTTCAAAACTATTTTGGAGGTGAAGTTCATCAAAAACCGTAGTTAATTTGAAATCTAAGTTTTTAGGGCATAAGAGTTTATAAATTTATTTCAGAGAAATAATTGGTTAAATTTTTAAGAAAAACCCCTTTTTATACGAAAAATTAAGGAAAACATTATAAATTTAAAATAGTCCTCTCTTAGTATTTAAAACATATTAAAAACCCATTCATGAATAAAAATCCATAAAAATAATACCAGAGGCCTTATTACATCGCAATTGAAATAGTACTTAAATAAATAAATAAATAAACTTAAAAGAAGTTTAAAGTTTATATAACTCATCATTCGTAGTATGGCCTCCACACGAAGTCATCCCCGGCCCAAGCCTCCATCAATTATCATTACCTGAGAAGGGTAAGAAAAACGGAGTGAGTTACTTAGAACTCAGTGTGTAACCCACTTACCTTGTCCATCACAAAAAACCATTTAAACATATAATTGGGCTTGAGCCCATTTACAAATGTACATTTTATATATATATCAAATATAAAATGCATGTGATATGCAATTCCCAACCAAGCCTAAATTTCCATCCGCTACACACCACCCGTACCAACCAACACACCTGTGGGGATCAAGTCAACCCACCCCGCCAACACACCAATCGCAGGCTTAAAGCCATTTAAAATGTTTGTGGCAGAGCCACCGAACTAGATTGTCGCAGAGCCACTCGAACTAGATTGTGGCAGAGCCACCAGCACTTCTCTTCAATTTTATCCCAACCCATGCAATTATGTATGTATAGCATAACAATGTTCATATAATAATTTCATCATAAGACTCATAATACAAGTTGGCCCATTAAGCAATTTTGCAATTTGGCCCATTAAGCGATCTAGCAATTTGGCCCATTAAGCACATGAGGCCCTTTTTCCCAAATTTTCACTCTTGGCCAATTTATCAAATAATTCGTATGGCTCGTTTGTCACATATGGCCCAAATCATCATATTTTATCGCTTTAGCCCCTATAAGGGCAATTTCGTAATTTACCACATTTTTATTACCGATTTCATGATCTTATCACTAAAGGTGTTAATATACTGTATTTTCTGATTTTACCAACTTTACGCTTTTTATTCTAATGCTTACAGTATAATATCTAACCCATGAGATAAGTTTGAAATTACACACCTGATTACGGTGAGAACTATACTTTCCCGCTCGTCGATACCTAAATACGTATCACACTCGATTAGAACACTGATACTAAATATAAATCTATATTAAGATAAACGATCTAGATCTTTACCCTCGGAATTTTGAACAACAATTATTTGTGGTTTCTTCCCGATTGATGATTCATAACCCGTTGAAGAACCACGAACAGCCAATGGCTCAGGAGTACCAATGACTTCAAATTATTGATTTTCACCAGAGGAGGGTCCACAACCTGGTGGAAAATCTCGGATTGCTTGAAACAAACCCTTCGCTTGAATCTAGAGGAATAGCGAATCCGCCTCTTCCGAACACTATTCACTACTCTTTTCGAACCTATCTTGTTTTCCACAAAATCTTACGTTCACTTTAATGATAATCGAGCGATAGTGTCCCCTAAAATGAAATCGATTAGTAGTCCATCTATAACAATATGACGAGTAATATAGAAATCCTTGATAGGAACCCTTACCTTAACACTTTGACTCGATTTCTAGCGTGTCACGATGATTATGAATACTCCGAGTTCGGCCTTCTTTATAACACTATAAAAAATGAAAGGATCGTCTAAGAGAAAAGGATAAAGGATGCTATTTCCGGTCAAAACACCCTCCTAAACTAATATATATTCGACTAAGAAAAAAAAAGAGAATAAAGATTTGAAAAGGGTTCTTACCGATTGATTAAAACGAAGGTTGAAAGAATAATCAACAAAACAATATAAGTGAAGAGAAGATTCGGCTTTGAAGGAAAATTGGAGAGAATGGTGTTAGCACCATTCGGCCATGGGGAGAAAGAGATGGGAGACAATGTGTTTTTGGTTTTTCAAATGTGAGAAAGGAGCAAAGAGTGAGATTTGGGACAAGGAAGCATTCGACAATGGTGAAGAGGAGAAGAAAAGAAAAATGGCCTTTATGCTTTGGTATTTCGGCACAAGGGAGAGAGTGTCTTGAGATGTAAGACAAAAATATGACCAAATGGTAAAAATGAAATGAAATGGCCAAAAGAAACAAAGCTTACCTAATGCTCAAATTCGGCTAAGAGAAAGAGTTTGGAGAGAAAAGAAAATTTCACACAAAATGCTAAGAATTAACCAAAACTAACTCCTAATCCTAGCCAAACTACTAACAACATTCGGCCATTCCCCCCTAGCCACAAAACCGTCCATGTACAATGGCCAAAAGTCAAAGTTTTAGCCACCCAAGAGTTTCCAAGACAACATCCTTGATTCGTGCCTTGTGTTCCCTCTACATTCCATAAGTTTAGGATTTCTTTCCCCAAGTTCAAGCTTACCTTAACCATTAGCCACCTTACCATAAAAGAAATAGTCCAACCTTACCATAAATAAGGCTTGACCGACACATGCCATAAAGGTGCAAAAATTAAAGTCACCAAAATGCAATCCATGGAATTTGAACCTCTCCCCTCAAGCAACACATATGACGCCAACTCCACTTTACTACTAGCTCATGTTATGCTAGTTTTTGACACTTAATTTCCTTAAACATCAAGGTCACTTGTTCCACTTCAATAAAATACTCATTACTAAAATTTATTCTAATTCCAAATAAATCCCGAGCCTTCTCAAGACTATATTAAACACACAAATTGAATCATTCACAAGCTAAGCACCAAAAACATACAACATATCGATACTCAAATTTTTAGGATGTTACATTGAATGTGGATCATAGTGCCTTTGGGGTGGCCTTAGAAAGTTCCCAACGACATCTATTCGTGCTATTGCATGCTCGTGTAAAATTGGGCACGAGTCTGTTGGATGATCAAGAAAGGCACAAATCCCACACAATTGAGCTGGGTTCGTTTTTCCTGAAAGTAAATTTTGAACTACATTAGTGAGCTTGTCAAATTTATCTTCTAATGATTGAGTACTTAGCCTACGAACCCATCTCATAGGTTCTGTAGTTGGTCAGAATTGTTGGGAATTCACAATCTTGGTTGAAATTATTCTCTTGCTCTTTGAGGAGTCATGTTAAAAAGTGTCCCTCCACTAGCGACATCTGTAATGGCCCATTTTTGCCCGGGCTCGTTTCATCCATACCAAATCCAAAAAAAAAAATAAAAATAAAATACCAAATGTCCAGTTTTTTTCAGATTACACAAAAGGCCCAAATACTATTCGTGGCCCAATACCCAAATAGAACAGATTACCCAACTAAACCTAAATGGCCCAATGGCCCAAACCTAATTTCAGAAACAGGAAACCCCGAACCCTAGGGTTCTTGTCTCGCGCCGCAAGCACCCCAAAATGAGCCTTCCATCGCGCCACAAGCCCCTTGTCCAGCCTTCATCTTCGCCAGATTTCTCGTCGTCCGCCTGCAAAAAGGAAAGAAAGGCAATAGAAAATGGCAATAAACAACGGGATAAAATCCTTGTATTTATTTTGCGATTTATTTTTGAGGCTATAAAAAGCCCTAATGAAATCTGTAAAAAGATACACAGAGAGAGGAATATACATACAGATTCAAAGAAATACAAAAGCAAAGAAAATAACCCAATCAGCAGAGGTTTTGCTTTACTTTTATTTTTATTTTTTTATTCGGATATTGTTTTTATTTTATTTTATTTATTTTTATTTATTTTTTGAAACTATATATATATAATATATATGTAAAATACCTTCAAAAAAACTATAAAAACTTACCTTTTTAAAATTCGCCACCGTAGCCCGATCTGAATTACCAAGGGATATGGATAGGGAGAGCATTTGGAGATTTTTTTTGAAGTTTTTTTTTTTTTTTTTTTTTGAAGAAGAAAGGGGATTCAAATGAAAATTTTGATTGTTTTAACTTTTATAACAAAAACAAAACGGCGCCGTTTTGGCTCTAAGCCTTCACACCAAAACTACGTCGTTTTAAGGCTAGACTCGCTCGTCGACCCGCAAACCCGGGGGGATCCACGCGTTTTGGTGAAAAGTGATAATTGTCGTTTTAGTCCTCCCGCATTTTTCTATTTTTTAATTCCGTTTAATTTCATTATTTTTTATTTTTTAATTTAACCCTAAAATTTCCTTTTTGCTTCAATTAAATCCTCGGGTTCCAAAACAGGCTAGGATCTGAACGGTGTCGTTTTAAAATTTGGCATAATTGCCATTTTGATCCCTAAAGTATAACACGCCTTTTCGATTTAATCCTTTATATTTATATTTATTTGCTGTTTAATCCTCCATTCTTTATTTTTTATTTTATTTTATTTTTAAACTAATCTAATACTATATTTAATTATTTTACCTAATTACAATATTATATTATTCTTATTATGTGTATATTAACTTATTAATAGTATAAAACTTGTATATTTTTATATATATATTTCAAACTATTATTATTTATTATTTTATTTGGTTTATTGTTTTATTACATATTATTTTAGGATTAATAAATTAGTTACATACTTTAAATTTTTTTATATAGTATTATATTATCATATTTTATTTTTGTATAAAATTTATTTATATTTTATAACATGTTTCGTATATATTATTTATATTTTTTAAAATATCTTTATTCAAAATTATTATTATGTATTATCTTTTATAGGTATTAAATTATATATTTATTATAATATTTATTTAGTATATTTTTTGTTTTATATATATTGCTTTATATATTTTATTTGTCCATGCAATGCCCTTTTATTTATTTATTTATTATTTTATGATTACTATAGTGTAGTTATTTTAGTTGTATTTTATATTGTCTATATTAAATGCCAATGTATTATAATTGTTTTTAATATTTGTGTATGATAGTTTATAAATGCAATATTGTCACATGGATTATTGTTCAAAATAAAAATACATTTTTTGCAAGCTTACTATATTTTAAAATAAGGTAATGTTTTGTATTTAGAAATTCGAGAAATAGTGCCCTAACGTGCTGGGTTGCGATTTTCTGTTTGGCTAAATAACTAAATATCCTTTTAACAAGTTTTGTAAATCATGAGATGTTTTTTTAGTTACGAGGGTTTAAAAAATATCGTGTCCTAACGTGCTGGATGTGATGTTTATATTCTTTCGGAACAAAGAAATCTCAAGTTTTAAATCAAAAAAACCTATTCTTGGGAATTCAAAATGTTGTATCCTAACTCATTGGGTGTGATGTTTTGTGTCTTGAGGTAAGAATTTTCTAAAATAAAGATGCACCTAGTTTCGAAGTTATAAGATGTTGTATCCTAACTTATTGGGTGTGGTATTTTTATTTCTTTGAAATAGGTATGTCTTGGTTTTCCTTCTAATAAGGGATCTTATTTTAAACTTTTTAAATTTCAAACATTTGGACATGATTCTATCAATTAGGTACCAATTTTTGGGCGTTATGAGGGTGTTAACCCTTCCTCATATGTAACCGACTCCCGAACCCATTTTCTAGTTTTTCGTAGACCGAAATCAAATGTTTTAAAATGAAACGTTTTTCAAGGTAATCCAATCACACCTAAGTAAAAAGGGATTTGTGGCGACTCCTATTTTCGTTTTAAAGTCGATTCCCCATTTTTTAAATCAAATTTTTAAAATGGTTTCGACAACATCAATCATCTTCATTTCCATAGGGAGTAACCCCTCATAGAAATATTGAAGAAGTGATTGTTTAGTTAGGTCATGTTATAGGAAGCTTGCACATAACTTTTTGTATTGTTCCTAGTAGTCATAAAGTGATTCGGTCTCCTTTTGTCGTATTCCGATAATATCTCTCCTTAATTTGACTGCCCGAGCTGCTGGAATGAACCTGCCAAGAAACAAGCATGACATGTCAGACCATGTATTAACTAAACCTGGAGATAAATAAAACAACCACTCTCTAGCAGAGTTGTTTAATGAGAAAGGAAAAACCCGAAGTTTAGTTTGATCTTCAGTTACTCCCTGAGATTTCATGCTTATGCAAACCATGTGGAACTCCTTAAGATCAGTGCGTAGGTTCTCATTTTGTAAACTGCAGAAAGTGGAAAATAAATGAATTAAGCCCAGTTTTAATTCAAATAGTGTTCCTCCCATCGAATAAGTTATGCATAGAAACTATTGCTCATTCGATGCCGCAGCGAGCTGTCAAATGGTTTGATTCGCCATTTTTCTGGTTCACTGAGTGTATCGTCAATTTCTTCCATGTAAGACAGTGTTTCATATTCGGATTCTTTTACTTGCGGTTGTTTTTCGTATCAAATATCTTCTCTTCACAGTAGTCGAGCTAACTTCTCAATTTTGAGTTCAAAATAAGGTCCCCAGTTCTAACCTGATCATAAGTAAAAGATATGAAAAATTATAATTATTTCTAGTCCCCAGAAATGACGCCAAAATTTGATGGCTGCCGAAACCACCAAATATAAATTTCCTACGCTCTAATTGAATTAAACAGTAGTATAGAGAAGTAGGGTCGATCCCACAGGGACTGGGACTCCTAATTTTCGTGTTATGTGACCAGATTCTTGAGTCTAGGTAACTGTCGTGCCCATGACTTATACGTATAGAGCTAAAAAAATAAAAAGGGATTTTAGTTGAAAAAGGAAAATAAAATAAAAATGAATAGAACGTAATAATAACATAATGATAATTACAAAATAAAATTAAGTAATTTAAATTAAATTGGTAAATCAAATATGTGAATGCTTAGCCTTAGCCTCGGTACCCTCCGAACTCAATCAATCCTTGAAAGTGGATTTTTTTCCTTCTAAAAGATAAGCTAGTTATAGTGATCAAGGATGCCTCAGCTACCAACTCTTCCTTGTGTAGTTGGTTCCAATACGACCTACAAACCAACCCTTACCGATTATCTAACCACGTAACACGCGTCCGCAATTTAAGATCTCGGCAGCCTTGCGATCTAGAAGAGCTGAACTCGAATTAACGGCCTCAACCATGTGGGTCGCTTAAATTCGATCACTATCTCCCTTGACGGAATCCAACTAACTTTTTCCAACTGGACACGCCAATTTGTTCGTGGGAACTCGAATATGGCAGACAACCGACTCGCTTTCCCAACTGTAGGCCAAAAAAACAACTCCCTCTCAATGTGTACTTTGAGCTGAAATTGGATTAACTTTGAGGGACAAATGCGACTATCTCATATTCTGGAGAGATAATGAATATCGTAACGTAAGGTTTTAGTGTGGATTTATTTCTCATGATTCTCGACCGGGATAGTGACCAGTCTAAAGCTAAATGAGGATTAGTTGAGCATGAGATTAATCATGCTTTGTTGGATTATGAGAATGGATTTTAATGTAATGATGATTGTAGGACCCAATTTATGCCCGGGCCCATTTAAACCAAACCAAACCAAGGGGAAACAGAAAATAAAAAAACCATAATAATAAGTCCAATAAAAACAGCCCATTAACCATATTAAAACCAAATGCAAAACCCGAATAATTATAAAGTCCATTAAACATTTACAGCAGGCCTAAAACATTAAAAAGACCAATACAAACCCCAGCCCGATTGGCCCAAAACATTAACATTTCAAGAAACCCTAGGGGCTTCTGGAAGCTTCGCACGCCGCAGCCTCCACGCGCACACCACCACGCCAGCTCCTCCATATGGTGGTTTTACCTGCACAAAGAAATAAAAACAACAACAAATGCCCAGCGAGGATAACAGAAATGGAAAGATTTTCGTAATTTCTTTTTTTCATTTTTGTTTTTTTAAATCGGTTATAAAACCGAAGGAAAAATGATTGTAATGGGTTCACAATTTTTACAGAATACAGAGAATATATACGAAATACAGAGATTTAGATTGAAAGGTTTCCTTCTTTCCTTTTTATTTTTATTTTTTTTCTTTTCTCTTTTTTTCTTCGAAGCTATATATACATTTATAAAGTTTTTTAAAATACAAAAATATAGTATATAAAAAAGAGGAAAGAAAACTCACCCGTTTCAAACACCGGCCGCCGTATACGATGGCGTTGGATCGCGGCGGTCTGGCGACGGCGAGGGGTTTAAAAACCCTAGCAGAGAAAAGGCTTTCCTCCTTTTTATTTTTTTTAAAATAACACAGCAGAAATAAAAAAAGGGGGAAATCTGCCTTTTATAATGAGTTAAAACGGCGTCGTTTTGGGTCTGTTTCAGTGGCCTCAAAACGGCACCGTATAAGGCCTCTGACCCGAACCAGACCCGATGGGTAATGAGATCCGCGTGTTTTTTATGTCGATGGTCTATTTGCGGAACAGACCCTTCCGCATTTTCAATGTTTTTAATCCAGTTTTTTCTTATTTTCTAATTTATGCCTCAGAGTTTATTTCAGTTCCAATTTTGGTCCTATTAGAATGCCGCGTTTTGGAGGGTTGGGAATATTTCCCATTTGGTCCCCCATATTATTCGCGCATTGCGATTTAGTCCTGCCTATTGTTTTATTTCCGTCTTTTACCCAAATTTCAGATTAAATGTCAGTTTAATCCTTTTAATTATTTATTTATTATAATTTAACCCCCACAAATCTATTTTAATCCCAATTTGATCCCTATAATTTTTATCTTGATTATTTCTTTATGTTATTTCATTTAATCCATTTATTATTTTGTGTATTTTAATGTGATCATTATTGTAAATGTTATTATTATTAGTTTTACTACTGCTAATATTATTAATATTATTATTTTACTATTACAATCACTATTTTAACATTATTACCACCATTATTATTTTTTTATTTGTAATTAACTCTATTATTTTTATTTTTATTTTTACTACTATTATTATTGATATTATTATTTTCACTACTATTATTGTTATTCTCATGATTATTGTTATTATTTAATTTACTATTATTTTTAAACATATTTTCATTATAGCTTATTATTATTATATTTTTGTTACCATTATTATTTTATTATTTTTAAACTATTATATAAAGTATTTATTTATTCATTTATTTTACTATTAGCTTTTATTTTTGTTATTATTTTCTTTTCTTTTATTTTGTTTATTTACTTATTTTATTCTTTTATATAGGTTATTCATTTTAGCTCATGTTTTATTGCACTTTATTTTCACCGTTGTTATTGTTATATTTTTATCATCATTATGTTGTTATGTAAATTAGAATTGTAATCCACTTTACATCTTTTCATAAAATCATATCATATTTTATCTAATTTTTGAAATAAGCAAATACTTCGCGTTCAAAGATTCGAAGAAACAGTACCCTAACTTACTGGGTCTCGATTTTTCTCATCGAGTCTAAAGAACCGATTATTTTTAAATTAAAGTGTAAGTTAAATAAAAACTTATTCTCGGGAATTCGAAAACGTTGCGTCCTAACTCACTGGATGTGACATTTTGTTATCTCGAAATAAGGATTTCTAAAATAAAGGCAATGTTATGTATTCGGGAATTTTGAGAAATCGTGCCCTAACGTGTTGGGTTTCGATTTTTCATTTGACCAAATAACCGAATATCCTTTTAAGATTTCATTCATGTTTTCTTAACTTTAAATATAAGGAAATATCTTGTGTTTGGTAATCAGAGAAATCGTGCCCTAACGTGCTGGGTTTCAGTTTTTTTCGTACGACCAGACCCTCGAGTATCCTTTTAAAATTTTTTTCAATGCATGAATTTTGGAAATTACGAGATGATTTTGATATCGTGGGTTTGAAATGTCATACCCTAACGTGTTGGGCGTGAGATTTCATTCCTTCGGAATAAGAGAATTTCAACATCCACTTCATTTATTTTAAAAAGTTATCGTATTTTAAATCCTTTCAAATTCTCGACGTTAGGACATTGATTAACCAATTTGGTACCAATTTTGGGCGTTGCGGGGGTGCTAATCCTTCCTCGTACGTAACCAACTCCCGAACCTGTTTTCTTAGATTTCGTAGACCAAAATTATTGTTTTAATAAATCAAAATGTTTTATTAAAATAATCCATATCAAGGTGATCCGATCACACCTCGAATAAGAGATCGATGGCGACTCCATATTTAGTTTTAAAGTCGATCCCCGTTTTTCCAAAACATAAAAAAATGGTTTCGACAGCTTGGCAACTCCACTGGGGACTGGTTGAGAGTTAGGCCATAAATTGATTAATTTCTATCCTTTTGTCAAAAATTAAAAATTTGATTTGAAAAATTACGATCCTTTTATTGCATTCGCTTGCGTCATCTCATTTGATTGCTATGGTTCGAGTCTTGTAGAATACTTCTGCATCATATTACATGACCGTCGGGTCACACCCTTTTAAGTGGGAGTGAGAAACTACTCCTTCGTGAGGTTTTCACCTCCGTGCAAGATAGTGAATCGCTTTCGGGATACATCCGTACCTATGTCTTCGTGAGATTTTCATCTCCGTGCAGCCATAGGGAAATGTATTCCCACAATCGAATTCGATCCAGTATGAGCCTATAATGGGTGAAGATCAAGGAATCTGCTGGTTCGGGTACCTCTCTTTAGAACCGAACCTCATATAACAAGCCTTAAGAGCCCACCTTAGGTAGAGCCATGCCAAACCCTAGTGGTTACCCGGGTAGGTGCTTTATTTCTTGCTTGTTTTAAGCTGTGTGTGAAATACTGACTTGTTTTGTTTTATTTTGATTGAATGGAATTTTCATCACATTTAGTTCACTTTCGCGCATCATATTGCATAATCTTCCGATTTTTTACCCTCTTAAGTGGGAGTAAGAAACTACGCCTTCGTGAGGTTTTCACTTCCGCATGGGCTAGTGGATTGCTTTCGGGATACATCCGTACCTAAGTGCTTCGTGAGATTTTCATCTCCGCATGGCCATAGGGAAATGTAATCCCCTGAACTAAACTCGATCCATATGAGCCTATAATGGGTGAGGATTGAGGAATCTGCTGGTTCAGGTACCCTCTCGTTAGAACCAAACCACATATAGTGAACCTTAAGAGCTAACCCTAGGTAGAGCCACGCCAAACCCTAGTGGTCACACGATTAGGTACTTTATTATGTTGTTTATTTCTCTTGTGCTAACGTGTTTCTTTTGTTTTCATTGCATTGCATCGCATCATCTTAGAAAGGAGGTGTTGATTCATATTAGATTTCTAAATAGAAGAGTTTGTCATAAGGAAATGGGTTACTTGATAAAGTGGATTATGATACGGTCGTTCGAACATAGTCCAAGTAAACAACGAGAGAAGGTTGATATTCCGCAGAAGAATACAAGACTTTGCCCGAGGATTCAAACCGACAAGGATTATTCGAGAGTCATCAGGTCTCAATTTTCTTAAAGAAGCTTATGAACATCGCGGAGGATAAGTGAGTGAAGAGGTACGGCCTGGACCAAGCAACAAGGAGCTAGAAGAGGCATCTATTGAGAAAGTTCACGGGACACGACCATAACATCCGGATACGAAGAAAAGGATTGGTGTTTTCACCTGGACTATGAGGACAAAGCCGCATATGCAATCCGTTTTATGTAAAGAAATTTATTTTCTAGAAAAGTTCTTCTAATGGAATTGAATTCATAATCAATGCCTCTCTTTCTTTTTGCATTCATTCCATGCATTTACATTGCATTTCATGCATTTGTATTACATCATATCACATGCATTAAAATTTGTAAAAAGACCCTAATTAGGTGAAATTATTTCAGTTAACATAGAAGACATAGAACAAAGGTTGGAGAGATTAGAGCAAAGGCAAATACAGATGCAGGAGCAATTGATCGAAATCCAAAAGGATATGCGAGATCAAATGAATGTGATGAGCCAATTAACCCAGTTACTAGCCGGAAGGCTTGAAAAAAAGAGGGACCCAATGGTCAACAGTGTGGATGATGATGAAGACATCGTTTATTCCCCAATAAGTGTCCCGACTCAAGCAGACATGCATTCGTATGGGGTACCCGTCATTATCGGACCCCAATGTCAGACTGATACCTTGGCCCTGTTAAACTTCCCGATGGGCTCAGTTTTTAACCCGAAAGATGATCGAGCCAAACCGGTTGTTCTGGTAGAAACAAAGAAAAGGGGAGAGTGGACTTCAAGGGTCCCGAAGAAGAAGGAAATGGAAGTGAATAGTGCGAGTAGGTATAGCAAGGGTCACTCGTAGTCGATCACGATGAGGCGACCAAGGATGGTAATTACTGCGCCAGTCTCCCCAAGGCAAGAACCCAATTCAAGATCGAACTCAGAGAAACCCCAGTTCACACCTATTCCAATAACGTATAGGGAGTTATACCAAAGCTTATTTGATGTGCATGCTGTAGCTCCTCATTACCTGAAACCAATGCAACCCCCGTACCCCAAATGGTATGACCCAAATGCCCAGTGTGAGTACCACGCGGGATCACAGGACATCTGATAGAAAATTGCCTTGCTTTCAAGAAATTGGTGGAAAAGTTCATCAAAGATGGGTATTGTGAAATTAGATGACACGCCAAATGCGTAAATATGAACTCGGGAGCGTTTTTGGACAATCGGATCATGGAAGAAATTCTGTAGTATTTAGAGCTTACTTAGAGTAATGTACAAAACACACTTGTTGCTTTAAGCCTAGAAGCAATAAGATTTCTTTTGTGAAATAGGCTTGTGTCCAGAATTTTTATTTCAATAAAATGCATCTTTTTAAGCAAATATTTTTTCATTCTTTCCATTTCATATTATACATTCTTTTAGAATATTCTTTCATTCTTTATTCGTGACCATACCATACAAATAATCAGCCTTAGAATCATTTATTCTTTGGATATTTTTGCCTTCATACCTAGGTACCCAGATATCAACGACATGAGCGACGTTGTTACTGACTCCCTTTTTGGATGAGATATGGGTTTAAAGGATCAAAGGACTTTGAAGATGACAGAAATTGTAGCCTATCTTTTGATTTGTTAAGGATGGTAGAACAAGAAGAGAATAGACTCTACCATGCAAAGGGTCAGTGGACGTTGCAAGCTTAGAAAAGGGGCAAAGATCGAAGCCTAACTCACCACAAAAATAAGACGAGACATTATTGAGCCATTTTCGAGAATTTGAAGATCTTTTCGCACGATCATATTGAGGCATGTCGGGATACTGAAACGTGGGTATGCTGTTAAGATTGGTGTTTAAAGAACCCATGCTAATGATTCTACAATAGTCAGGCTAATCATGAGGTTTAGGTACTGCTGGTCCACCAGAAAATGAAGGTTGCATCAGTTATGCCGTGAATGCCAGATGGATGAATACAGGACTTACGCGCCTCCTCTACTTCTTCACAGATTCCCTATATGTGGGGCAGGGACGTTATGAGGTCGATCTCGTCAAAAGCATCTAGCCGACACCAATTCATCTTTGTGGTTGTCAATTACTTCACTAAGAGGGTGAAGGTCGCTTCATATGCCAAAGTTGCAAAGTCAACAGTCATCAAATTCAAATTCAAATCCAAATCCAAATCCAAATCCAAATTCAAGTTCAAATTCAAATTCAAAAAAAGTGGCAATAAAGAATGTCAGAAAGAAACATAATTGCACACTATCAAAGATTTACGGTCTACTCAAAGATCAGACACCGTGATCGCAGTACAAAGAAAGGCGACCAAAAAAACCATTCAAAATTTTTTGAAAAATGACTGAGACTTGTAAAGTTTGGCATAGAGAAGTTACCATTTACCCTCTATGTTTCTTGAACGTTGGCCAGGACCTTCACCGGGGCATCTTTCCCATATGTTTATGAAAGGGAAACAATTGTTGGAAGTTAAGATTCCTTTTCTCCAAGCTTTGATTGAATTAAGAATTGGATAAAGTAGAATGTCTCCGGTAAGCTTGATTGAAAATATTCATCATGGTCGAATGTACCAAAAACAGATGATACGGGCTTATGACAAAAAGGTTCGCCCAAGAGAATTTCATGATGGGGACCTAGCATTAAGAAGGATTCTTTTCATACAAAAGGACTTCAGAGGGAAGTAAATGCCAAATTTGGAAAAACCTTATGTGGTGAAAAAGGCTTGTTCTGGAAGATCATTAACTTTGACCAATATGGATGGTAAAGATATGTTCAAGCCAGGGAGTTCAGATCTCATCTGAAAAGAGAGGCCAAGGTGAAAACCCGCAAAGGGCACCTTGAGATTAAAAAAATGAAATGAAAAATTCGATCAAAAGAATAAAGAAAAATGAGAGGCCAAGGCGAAAACCGGCAAAGGGCGCTTTGAGACAAAAGGGGATTTGAGTTGAAAACCCGAAAAGGGCGGCTCAAATTTTGTTTGAAAGTGGGGCATACAGTAGTCTTGCTATACTTGAATTAACAGTGAAGAAGTATGCTACGTCTTGGGGCATCAACAAAGTACTCCGGATCCCCTAAACGCATATCGAGCTTAAAATGGTCCTCAAGAAGTTTGAACAGAGAAGCTCAGGCTGCGATATCTGGGGCACCTAGTTTCCATTTTATCCATTTCAAATTTGTTATTTGGATTATCTTATTCTTTTCAAAGAATGCTACCAATAAATTTCCTTTGATTGCATTTGCTAGCTTTGCTTAACTTATTTGTTTCGAGCTATGCTCCTAATTAATTTCCTTCTTGTCCATTGTTATGATCTTTTTCAAGCATTTTGTATTGAAATAACGATTAGTGGACTAATAATACTTTCATAAAAGGAGTTTCGCATATTACCTTGGAAGCTTCTAAATAATATAAGAACTTGAAACAGGACTATTGTTTAAAACTCACCAAGTTTAAGGGAGTCTAAACTGAGACTATCTCTTTGGATTTTTGTCAAAAATAGTGGTTGAACAAAATGACAAGATATTGCGTCGGTGATACAATCTTGACGAAAAATGGGCAATGTTAACCCATGTGTAAAAGAGGGATCATTCGCGAGAAAAAATGATATTCTGCATCCATGCAAATATCATGCATACACATTTGGTTAGGTCACCTGGGGAGAGATCAGTTGATTGAACAAGTTACAATCCTCTACCCTTGAGTTGTGGTGGTACGGATGAGGAATGATACAAGTCCTGCACTTTGAATAGCAATGGGATGGATTGAAGAAGAAACAAATCCTATATTTTGAAGTCGCAATGGGATGGATGGGAAAAGATTCGAGATCCTGCACTTCTAGGTCACAATGAGATGAACCCCGGTTACAAATGGGGCAAATCATGAACAAAATATAATTGTTTTCTTGGGTTTTCATGTTGAGAATACCAAATTTAACAAGATGACATCACAATACGTCGATGATAAAGCCCTGATATACAATGAGTGATGACACCTGAAATAGGAATCATTCTCATAACATTTTCGCATTTATATATCATAGCATGTCTAAATAGGAGCATTTGACTCATTTCGATCATGGCATCCTAATTATCAGGCATAAGTATTTACCCATTCTACAGGTTATGTCCTCAAGAGGACAGTGTAGTAAGGTAGATCGAAGATACCAGTCTGGCATCCCTGAGTTTGCAGTGGAGCAGATTGAAGATAGCAGATCTAGCATTCCTGAAGTTGCAGGAGCAGATCGAAGATACCAGTCTGGCATTCCTGAAGTTGCAGGAGCATATTGAAGATACCAGTCTGGCATTCCTGAGTTTACAGTGGAGCAGATTAAAGATAGTAGATCTGGCATTCCTGAAGTTGCAGGAGCAAATCGAAGATAGCAGATCTGGCATCCCTGAGTTTGCAGTGGAGCAGATTAAAGATAGCCGATCTGGCATTCCTGAAGTTGCAGGAGCAGATCGAAGATAGCATATCTGGCATCCCTGAGTTTGCAGTGCAGCAGATTGAAGATAGCCGATCTGGCATTCCTGAAGTTGCAGGAGCAGATCAAAGACATCAGATCTTATCTCCCTGAGTTTGCAGTGGAGCAGATTGAAGATAGCAGATCCGCATTCCCCGGTTGCGGGAGAGCGGATCGAAGATACCATCGCATCTCTCGAGTTTGCGATGGAGCAGATTGAAGATAGCGGATCCGAATTCCTGAAGTTGCGGGAGCGGATCGAAGATAGCGATCCGCATTCCGAAGTTGCGGAGGAGCGGATCGAAGACATCGATCTTGTCTCCCCGAGTTTGCAAATGGAAAGATTGAAGATAGCAGATCCGGCATTCCTGAAGTTTCAGGAGCAGATCGAAGACATCAGATCTTGTCTCCCTGAGTTTGCAGTGGAGCAGATTGAAGATAGCAGATCTGGCATTCCTAAAGTTGCAGGAGCAGATCGAAGACATCAGATCTTACCTTCCTGAAGTTGCAGGAGCAGATCGAAGACATCAAATCTTGTCTCCCTAGATTTGCAGTGGAACAGATTGAAGATAGCAGATCTGGCATTCTTGAAGTTACAGGAGTAGATGAAGACATCAGATCTTACCTTCCTAAAGTTGCAGGAGCAGATCGAAGACATCAAATCTTGTCTCCCTAGGTTTGCAGTAGAGCAGACTGAAGATAGCAAATCTTATCTCCTCGAAGTTGCGATGGAGCAGATTGAGGCTACAAGTCTAATTTCCTTGAGTTGGATCGAAGCGCTAGTTCCTGGGCCCCGGAAGATGCAGTGGGATGGAATGAAGCTACTCGAAGAAGAAAAGCACCGAATGAAGTCAAGAATCGGCAAGACCGGGCAAAATTGGCCCTTTTAAAGTTTTTGCTTCATTCTCGTTACACGACAATGAGCAAAGTGGGGCAGCTGTAGGACCCAATTTATGCCCGAGCCCATTTAAACCAAACCAAACCAAGGGGAAACAGAAAATAAAAAAACCATAATAATAAGTCCAATAAAAACAGCCCATTAACCATATTAAAACCAAATGCAAAACTCGAATAATTATAAAGTCCATTAAACATTTACAGCAGGCCTAAAACATTAAAAAACCAATACAAACCCTAGCCCGATTGGCCCAAAACATTAACATTTCCAGAAACCCTAGGGGTTTCTGGAAGCTTCGCACGCCGCAGCCTCCACGCGCACACCACCACGTCAGCTCCTCCGTACGGTGGTTTTACCTGCACAAAGAAATAAAAACAATAGCAAATGACCAGCGAGGATAACAGAAATGGAAAGATTTTTGTAATTTCTTTTTTTCATTTTTGTTTTTTTAAATCGGCTATAAAACCGAAGGAAAAATGATTGTAATGGGTTCACAATTTTTACTGAGATCTGAGAGAATACATACGAAAATACTGAGAGATTTAGATTGAAAGGTTTCCTTCTTTCCTTTTTATTTTTATTTTTTTCTTTTCTTTTTTTCTTCGAAGCTATATATACATTTATAAAGTTTTTTAAATACAAAAATATAGTATATAAAAAGAGGAAAGAAAACTCACCTGTTTCAAACACCGCATACCAGATCACGATGGCGTTGGATGGCGTGATGCAGCGACAGCGAGGGGTTTAAAAACCTAGCAGAGAAAAGGCCTTCCTCCTTTTTATTTTTTTTTAAAATAACACTGCAGAAATGAAAAAAAAAGGGGAACTTTGCCTTTTATAATGAGTTAAAACGGCGTCGTTTTGGGCCTATTTCAATGGCCTCAAAACGGCGCCGTACAAGGCCTCTGACCCGAACCCGACCCGATGGGCAAGGAGATCCGCGTGTTTTTTATGTCGATGGTCTATTTGCGGAACAGACCCTTCCGCATTTTCAATGTTTTTAATCCAGCTTTTTCTTATTTTCTAATTTATGCCTCAGAGTTTATTTCAGTTCCAATTTTGGTCCTATTAGAACGCCGCGTTTTGGAGGGTTGGGAATATTTCCCATTTGGTCCCCCATATTATTCGCGCATTGCAATTTAGTCATGCCTATTGTTTTATTTCCGTCTTTTACCCAAATTTCGGATTAAATGTCAGTTTAATCCTTTTAATTATTTATTTATTATAATTAACCCCTGTAACTCTGCTTTAATCCCAATTTGATCCCTATAATTTTTATCTTGATTATTTCTTTATGTTATTTCATTTAATCCATTTATTATTTTGTGTATTTTAATGTGATCATTATTGTAAATGTTATTATTATTAGTTTTACTACTGCTAATATTATTAATATTATTATTTTACTATTACAATCACTATTTTAACATTATTACCACCATTATTATTATTTTTATTTGTAATTAACTCTATTATTTTTATTTTTATTTTTACTACTATTATTATTGATATTATTATTTTCACTACTATTATTGTTATTCTCATGATTATTGTTATTATTTAATTCACTATTATTTTTAAACATATTTTCATTATAGCTTATTATTATTGTATTTTTGTTACCATTATTATTTTATTATTTTTAAACTATTATATAAAGTATTTATTTATTCATTTATTTTACTATTAGCTTTTATTTTTGTTATTCTTTTCTTTTCTTTTATTTTGTTTATTTATTTATTTTATTCTTTTATATAGGTTATTCATTTTAGCTCCTATTTTATTGCACTTTATTTTTACAGTTGTTATTGTTATGTTTTTATCATTATTATGTTGTTATGCAAATTAGTATTGTAGTCCAGTTTACATCTTTTCATAAAATCATATCATATTTTATCTAATTTTTGAAATAATCAAATACTTCACGTTCAAAGATTCGAAAGAAATCGTACCCTAACTTATTAGGTCTAGATTTTTTTCATCGAGTCTAAAGAACCGATTATTTTTAAATTAAAGTGTAAGTTAAATAAAAACTTATTCTCGGGAATTCGAAAACGTTGCGTCCTAACTCACTGGATGTGACATTTTATTATCTCGAAATAAGGATTTCCAAAATAAAAGCAATATTCTGTATTCAGGAATTTTGAGAAATCGTGCCCTAACGTGCTGGGTTTCGGTTTTTCATTTGACCAAATAACCGAATATCCTTTTAAGATTTCATTCGTGTTTTCTTAACTTTAAAAATAAGGCAATATCTTGTGTTTGGTAATCTGAGAAATTGTGTCCTAACGTGCTGGGTTTCGGTTTTTCCGTATGACCAGACCCTCGAGTATCCTTTTAAATTTTTTTTTCAATGCATGAATTTTGGAAATTACGAGATGATTTTGATATCGTGGGTTTGAAATGTCATACCCTAACGTGTTGGGCGTGAGATTTCATTCCTTCGGAATAAGAGAATTTCAACATCCACTTCATTTGTTTTAAAAAGTTATCGTATTTTAAATCCTTTCAAATTCTCGACTTTAGCACATTGATTAACCAATTTGGTATCAATTTTGGGCGTTGCGGGGGTGCTAATCCTTCCCCGTACGTAACCGACTCCCGAACCTGTTTTCTTAGATTTCGTAGACCAAAATTATTGTTTTAATAAATCAAAATGTTTTATTAAAATAATCCATCTCAATGTGATCCGATCACACCTCGAATAAGAGATCGGTGGCGACTCCATATTTAGTTTTAAAGTCGATCCCCGTTTTTCCAAAACATAAAAAAATGGTTTCGACAATGATAGGTGAAAAAGGGAGGGGACTTAAAGAGCAATTGCACCAAAATAAGAAATAAAAAAAGGAAATCGCAGAATGCTTTACAAGCTACAGACGTAAGAAAGGAAAAATTGTCTTATTTTGAATTCAAATCTCAAGTTTGTTTGTTTCCAAGCTAAAATTAGCAGGCTCTTATACACCTCTCAAAAGATAATTTTAACATGACTTCCTCCTAAAATTATGTTTAATAACCAACAAAAAATCAGATATTTTTCTAATTATAGGATTTGACAAAATCAAAATATAATGTTTTCATCAACCACCAATTCTGCAACTTTTCAATTTGGCCCATTTTCTTACTTTTTGTTCCAATTTAGCCCAATTTGCTTATTTTTTGAACTTTGGCATTCCAATAGCGTCCTGATAAAATTTAAATAAGAAATCACAAGCTTGGTAGCATTTTATTCAAGATTTGACCAAAAATAAGTACATTAAACTAGGGGTGAGTGTTCGATCGAATCAAATGAAAAAATTTCGAGTTAGTCGAGTTGACGAATCCTAGTTTATCATCCTAACTCGATTTGCAATTTTCTCGAATCGAGTCAAGTGAGATGGATTTCGAATCGAATCGATTATATTTGTTCGAGTTTAATTAAAAAATGATTTTGGTGTTTTTTATTTTTATGTAATCTTTTTTTAAAATCTTTTTCTTTAAAGTTTTAAAAATGATTATACAAAGAAAAATTGAAGTAAACAAATAAAAGCAACTAATTTAAAAAGAATAAGAGGATTTTGATTTTTGCGGGTAAAGGGGGAGAAATAAAATATTTATGGGAGATTTTGATTTTTAAGAGTAAAAAGGGAAGGGAAAGTAAAAATTTTTGGAGGTAAGGGGGGATAAAAAATTTGTGGGGGATTTGATTTTTGGGGTAAAAGGGGAGGGAAAGTAAAAAAAATGAAGAGAAGAATTGGGTTGGGCGGGGGCAGAAACCGAGGGGGTGGAGTGGGGGTGGGGTAGTTTAATATTCGGTTTATTCAAATTATTCGAGTTATTTGAATTCGAAAACTCAACTCGATTCGAACTTGAAATTCGTAAAAAATTCGAGTTGACTCGATTAACTCGGTTAATTTGATTAACTCAATTCCAATAATTCGAATTTTGAATTTTTTTTCGATTTTTTCGAGTTGAATCGAATTTTGCTCACCTCTACATTAAACACACAAAATTAGGTTGCTATCACTAGACAATCAATTTCCCATAATTTTATCTTATGTTTGGAAGCTAGAGATGGCAACTTGAGCTCACTTTTTTTTTTCTTCGGGTATTGAATTTTTTTGTTTGTTAATGTTTTTATTATTATTATAAGTTGATTGGTTGTCTATTACAGCCTCTACTAGATATTTTTGATCAACTTTACTTCATCAACTGTAATGTTTTAAATATCATTACTATATGGTGTTCTTTTCATTCCTTTATTCCTTTTTCCATGAGTTGGGTTGGTAAATAGGATGTATAAAAGCATTCTATGCCAAAGACGTTATTAGAAAATTTATTTTAGAGTAGGATAAAGTTATAAAGTTTTGAAACCTAAAGCAAAGATTTTTGGGTTAAGAAGCTTAAATTATTAACTTTTGTAAAAGACCAAAAAATAATTTATTGAATTTTTAGAATTAGAACTAAATTGAAAAAGTTTATAGATTTTGAAGGCTAAATTTATTGACTTTTTTCTTATTTCGAACTATAATGATATATTTTGTAAACATTGATGGCTAATGTTGAAACCATTTTAAAAGTTTGATTTTAAAAATGGGGAATCGACTTTTAAAAACGAAAATGGGAGTCGCCACCAATCCTTTTACTTTGGTGTGATTGGATCACCTTAAAAACGTTTTATTTCAAAATACTGATTTTGGTCTACGAAAAAAACAAAAATGGGTTCGGGAGTCGGTTACGTATGAGGAAGGATTAGCACCCTCATAACGCCCAAAAAATTGGTACCTAATCGATAAAATCATGTCCTAATGTTGAAACTTTGAAAAATTTTAGAAAATGGTCCTTTTATTTGAAGAAAAAAAAGGAAAACTAGACTTACCTATCCCAAAGAAATAAAACACCATACCTAGTAAGTTAGGATATAGCATCTCATGACTTCGAAACTAGGCATGCCTTTATTTTAGAAAATCCCTATCTCGAGACACAAAACATCATATCCAGTAAGTTAGGACACAACGTTTTGAATTCCCAAGAATAAGTTTTTTTAATTTAGAACTTGAGATTTCTTTGTTCCGAAAGAATATAAACATTACATCCAACACGTTAGGACACGATATTTTTAATTCCCGAGAAACTAAAACATCTCATAATTTATGAAATTTTATTAAAAGGGTATTCAGTTATTTAGTCAAACGGGAAATCGCAACCCAGCACGATAGGGCACTATTTCCCGAATTTCTAAACACAAAACATTGCCTTTATTTTAAAACCTTTTGGTAAAATTCAGTAATTTTGTAAAAAAAAATATATTTTATTTTAAACAATGATCAATGGGACAATATCGCATTTATACATTATCAAACATAAATATCAAAAGCAATTATGACATACTAACATTTCATATCTATATAAATAATAAAGTAATAATAATGTAGAATAATGATTAATAAAAAAAAATTATACAATGGCCATCATAATAAATAAGTGAGAAAATATGGGCAAATAAAATATATACATAAAACAATAAATATCAAAATAAAAATAAAATCATTAAGTAAATATGAAAATTTTTATGTAAGATTAAATAATAAATAAATAAATAAATAAAAATTACATACATATATGATATAAACAATGCATACAATGTATAAATAAAAAAATGATTTTAAATAAGGATATAAAGAAAAAAAATACATATGTAATATAAATAAAGTAAAAAGAATATGTTATTCAATATAAATAAATTTTAGTTAAAAAATAATATATGATACAAAAAAATTTAAAATATAATATATTAACTAATATATTTAAATACTAAAATAATATATAATAAAAAAATAATTAAAATTAATAATGAAAATATTAATAAACAAAAGAAATAAAAAAGGATGAAATGAAAAACAAAAAAAAAACAAAATTCAAATCCAAATTTTAAAAGAAATAAAGGAATTAGGACCCTGTTATAATGCGCACAAAAAGAGAAGGATTAAATGTGAAATAATCCCTATTATTCAAAACGACTCCACTTATTATAACACTAAAACAGAAAAGAAATAGAATTATGGGACCAAATTAAAATTTAAAAAAGGATCTATTTGTAATAAGCTTAAAAAATGAAGGGACTGCGCATATAAATAACCCACTCGAAGTAAAAACACGCAGATCTTGATGTAACGGGTCGGGTCTCGGGTCAACTTCATGAAACGACGTTATTTTGGTCCTTACCTGACCACACCAAAACGGCGTCGTTTCCTTTGCGTATATAAACCATTGTACAGAAAAAAAAAATTCATTTAGACTTAGTTTTTTTAAAAAAAAAAAAACTCCAAAAACGCTCTCAAAACCCATCAGCCTCCATTCCGAGTTCTGTCACAAGGTCCCCAGCCCATTCGCCCCACGCGCCTCACGCGCCACCACGGACGGTGGTCGGAGGCCAAGATCTCAGCCTTTTCAGCGTCTTTCGAAAGGTAACTCCCCTTTCTTTTATTTTTTAAATACTATTTATATGCGAAAATGTATATAAAAAATAAAAAAAAAAGTAAAATAGAATAATAATAAAAACCTCTGCGAAAAGCTTCTATATTTATTTCTCTGGATTTTTTTGAATCTTTTTTTTGTATTCTCCGTCCGTGTATTCTCTGTACAAAATAAATCAGGCTTTTATAGCCTTGAAAAACAAAAATAAAAAGGAAACATTTTCTGTTGCCATTCTTGTTGTTGTTTCCTTTCTTTGTAGGTCAACGGAGAGAATCTTGGCAGTGAGACGACATGCGCGCTGATTTCGGCGCGAGAGCAGGCTGGACAAGGCTGCGGGGTGAGGCGTTTGCGGCGCGACACTCGGGCTCCTTCTGAGGCGGCGCCTAGGGTTTCAGAAACCCTAGGCCATTGCTGATTCTGTTTAGTTCCTGGGCCATTTGGGCCGTTCGAACTTGGGTCTAGTTGGTTTAATTTAGGTGTTGGGTTCTTTTTTGGGTTAGTTGGGTAGTGGTGTGTCCTGTAATTGGTTTTGGGTTTTAGGCGAGTTAGGTTAGGTCTGTTTGGGTAGTGGGCTGCTGTATTGGGTTTCAGTTTTGTGCAATGGACTTTGTAAAAATGGACTGTTTATTTTTTTATATTTTTTTGGTATTTGGACTTTGTATGGGCCAGGGCAAAATGGGTTATTACAGCTGCCCCTCTTTGCTCATTGTCGTGTAACGAGAATGGAGCAAAGACTATAAAAGGACCAATTTTGCCCGGTCTTGGTTGAGCCTTGACTTCTTGGTCTTTGTATTCTTCAAATGACTTCCAACTCCACTGTAATGGTATTGGAACTTCACCTTGATTTCAAACAAATCTGATAGCTTCAATCTGCTTCTTGCAACTTCAAGAATGCCAAATCTGCTATCTTTGATCTGCTCCACTGCAAACTCAGGGAGACAAGATCTGATATCTTCAATCTGCTTCCTGCAACTTCAAGAATGCCAGATCTGCTATTTTAATCTGCTCCTTGCAAACTCAAGGATGCCAGATTGGTATCTTCGATCTGCTTCCTGCAAACTCAAGGATGCCAGATTGGTATCTTCGATCTGCTTCCTGCTCCACTACCATCTCGATGGAACAAAATCTGAACTTTTCAATTTGCTTCCTTACTATCTTCAGGAAGACTTCAATCTTCAGCCTGCTCCACTATCATCTCTAGGGAACAAAATCTGAACTTTTTAATTTGCTTCCTTACTATCTTCAGGAAGACTTCAATCTTCAGCCTGCTCCACTATTATCTCTAGGGAACAAAATCTGAACTTTTCAATTTGCTTCCTTACTATCTTCAGGAAGACTTCAATCTTCAGCCTGCTCCACTATCATCTCTAGGGAACAATCTGAACTTTTCAATTTGCTTCCTTACTATCTTCGTGAAGACTTCAATCTTCACTGCTCCCACTATCATCTCTAGGGAACAAAATCTGAACTTTTTAATTTGCTTCCTTACTATCTTCAAGAAGACTTCAATCTTCAGGCTGCTCCACTACCATCTCGATGGAACAAAATCTGAACTTTTCAATTTGCTTCCTTACTATCTTCAGGAAGACTTCAATCTTCAGCCTGCTCCACTATCATCTCGATGGAACAAAATCTGAACTTTTCAATTTGCTTCCTTACTATCTTCAGGAAGACTTCAATCTTCAGCCTGCTCCACTATCATCTCTAGGGAACAAAATCTGAACTTTTTAATTTGCTACACCGTCCTCTGAGGGACATGTCCTGTAGACTCGAATGTATTATGGATGATATTTACATGATTGCAAAATGTCATGAGAATGATCCCATTTTTAAAATGTAAAATGATTAGGATGCATGATCGGAATGAATCTAATGCTCCTAACTAAATAATATTAGGGATGACATTTGCATGAATGTAGAATGTCATAAGAATGATCCTATGTAATGATTAGAATGCAATGATTTAAATAAATCTAATGCTTCTAACTAAATGTATTATGGACGACATTTGCTTGAATGCAGAATGTCATGAAAATGATTTCCTTCTTTTTCTTCTTCTTCTTTTTTTTGTTACAACGATTAGGATACAATGATCGGAATGAATCAAATGCTCCTAATTAGAAGTGTGAGAATGATCCCTATTTAATGTTTGGGTTGTCATTGCTCAAAGTTCATCAAGCTTCTGTCACTGATGCGCTACCATGCTTTCTCGTTCAGCCGGTACCTTCTGACAGAAAACCCAAAGAAACAATCATGTTCTCGCTCAATGCACTGCACCTTGCTCGTGATTCCAGAGTCTCTTCCCCTGAACCTTAGGACATAAAATTTGTTCCTCCCACTGCAACTTGGGGGGAATAACATTTGGTTTCTCCCATCCATGAAATTTGTATTATCTTCAATTGGGTCGATCTATTACACCATTCCCTGGGTGTAATGTCCAGATATATGTGCCTGAAATTTGCATGAATGCAGGGTATCTTTTCTTTTTCCCGAGAATGATCCCCTTTTATACCTAGATTGACATTGCCCGTCATTTGTCGAAATGGTACCATCGACAAAATGTCTTATCCAATAAGAATCCGAAGAGCTAATCATTTTTCAATATTTCTAACCCTTAGGTTTTGTAACATCCTGAATTTTTTGGCCTATGCGTTTAATGGGTGGATACGTTTAATATGTTAATTTGAGAATTTGAGGTGCAAATTGGGTTCGGGTTTGGGCTGAGGCCTTGAATAAATATTCTGTTTAGATACTCTAAGGCTTAAAATAAGGTTTTGGTTGTTTAAAATGTCAAATTGGGCTTGTGGTCCCAAAGTAGGATGGCGCCATAGAGGAGGAAAGGGGGGCGTCACTAGTGGATGGAGAAGGCCCAAATTTTGGCTGCTTGGAGCCCAAGTTTTTGGGCCAAATTCGGCACTTAAAGAGGAGCTAGGGGGACGGCAACAAGGCTAAAATTTAGGGATTTTTAATGTTTAAAATATGTGGATATTGTACTGATAAAGGAGGGAGGAGTTGGAGCTAATTAAGTCTCTTTTGTTAGGTGTTCTGATAAGGATAAGGGAAAGGATGATGAGCTATCTAGGAGGATAGAGGTGGTCGAATATGGGACTGTATGTGTAAAGGAGGGGACGGCTAGATAGAGTTAGGCAAAGCCGAATTCTGTCAGTTTTTCCCTTTCTTCTTCTTTTGTCTGAAGCTCTCTCTCTCTCTCAGTTTTCTCTATTGCCGAAACTTTTCTATTCTTTTTCTTCTTCTGTCGAAATTACTTCCTAGCCGAAATCTCCAAGGCTCTTTTATTTTCTTTTCCTAAGCCAAAACTGAAACTCCTCACTCATTTCTTCTAAAAGCTGAAAACGCATCAGCCTTTTTGTTCATCATTTTCGGGATTTTCTTAAAAGCCGAAATTCCTAGATCTCTAATCATCTACGCTTCGATCTTCTTCTATGATTGCCGAATCTTCCTGTAAGGGGGTAGCCGAAATCTTTTGAATTGGTAAGTGTCGAATATGTTATTCTTTCAATCTTTTCCGGCTTTTGGAGACCATAGCAAAATGGCTAGATGGTTGACTAATCTCGTATTTTCTTTTATGGACGACATTCCGGGATTTGAAGAAGATTTAGTCGTATAGGTTTCTAAATTGGTAGCACTCGAATCATCCTACTTCCAGGATCTAATCGTTTTAGGTAAGGAGATCTGTTAATTTAAGCATATAATTCGGGTAAAACACTAACCCTTGGCCGAATATAGGAGAGGCCTTATCTTCGCTTCTTCCCGCTTTTGAGCAAAGTTGTAGACAAAGGGCGTGAGATCCGATTAGTGAGGGTATCGACATAGAGAATAGTACTACGTGTTATCGTGTGTGTACATTCTCACACCATTTGGATTGCTTGTTAGTATATGTTTATAAATCATTATATTACGCTAAATCTTTGAAATACCGGCATGGGTCGTTGAAAACCCGAGAGGGTAAAGGCGAATCACCAGTTAGTGATCTCTGTCATTCTAAAGTGAATGTTTCACGATTTGGTATGATGAACATGTATGCTTAGGTTTCGTGATTGCATGGGGTTGGGTGATTGATGAAAGGGGAAGTGTTCGTTGTAGTGGCTTTTGCCATGATCTCTTGTAGTGGCTTTTGCCATGATCCATTGTAGTGGCTAATGTCATGATCTGTTGTAGTGGCTATTGCCATGATCGGCGATGATGAGCGACTATCTGCAGCATGACCGCCATCGATGGTGTGTAGCGGTGTGGGTTGATTGTAGAAATCCCCAATGGTGTGATTGGCGGTAAGGGTGGTGTGTAGCGGATGGAAACCTAGGATTGGGTTGGGCTTTGCATATTTTCTCGATATATTATACTCATTATTCGCTCTATGGGGCTAAGGCCCAATCTGATGGTGCACGAGGGTTGCACACTGAGTCTCGCGACTCACCCTATTATTTAACATCTTTCAGGTAGCACCTAGTGCATCGGACCGGGTTGGAGAGGAGCGCAAGGTGGCCATGCGAGGGATTATTTCGATTCGGAAAAAGACTTTGCTAGTTTATTTATTTTTAATATTTTTAATTAGTGGGTTTAAATTTCATTGTAATGAGGCCATGGGCCACTAGCTTCATATTTTTGTTTGTTTTGGGCTTTTATTATTATTAGACATTTACATTTTACGTTTTAATTAAGTTAAGGCATGTATCAAATTTCGATTTTTAATCCACTAAGGTATAAATATGAAATGTATATCTTTTACAAATCCTTCAACCATTTAGTTTTCTCGAATAAAGTGTTAAACTTAAGAAAAATATTTTCCAAAATTGTGACATCTTTTAAAATCTCCCTAAGTGACATGCCAGATCCGGTCATGGTGTTTGGGCCGGGTTCGGGGTGTTACAAATTGGTATCAGAGCCAAGTTCAAAACTCGACTTTGGGGTTTTGGGCTCAAAACATTTTCTAAAGTTGGGTTTTAAAAACATGCATGTTTATAAATAACACAGAGGGGTTTTCGGCATGGCACTGCGTCTCGGCCCAAGTCCGCTGTAAGTATTCGAACTCATCATGTTATATATATATATATATATATATATGTGGGCTTGATGGGCTTTAAGGGACGTAGATTATTTTAATTAGAGCTTGATGGACCTTAGGCCTAGTTAAACAACTTTCTATTGCATAAGACTTAATCCAACCGAACAAACTCAGAGACAAGTCGCAAGACTAGGGTGTGGCAACAGTATGCGCATGTCTAGGATTGGATCCTAAGAGCCTGGTACTTAAGCAGTCCTAGTGACTCACCTCCTCTTCGCTGGAATCCTACCTGGTGCATAGTGACTGTTTACCCTAGCCACGAGGATTTGTTGACGGGCCAAAATCTATAACTAAAACCCGAAAGGGACCAGCCACCTGATTTTCATGAAATTACTGAGATGTCCCTATTTTTTAAAAAAAATTCGAAACACCCCGGTTGGCAAAATTACCAAAATACCCCCGTATTTTCAAATTACCAAAATACCCCCGAAATGTAAAATTACCTTATTTCACAAAGGAACCCTATTTTGGAAAATTACGAAAATACCCCTGTAGGATAAATTACAAAAATACCTCTGGGTAGTGAAACGATGAAGACACCCCTACATGATGAATGTAAGTTCGTGGATGCTACTTGTATGTGGATGGTTGATGATTGAACGTATGTGCTTCTTAGGACTAGAAGATGTGAACTTGAGACTGAAACTTGTGGATGTGATTCCGAATTCGAAAGAACTACTCTTAAACTACTGTTCATAAGACTGTTCGTGGTTAATCAGTGGAAGAAAACTATTAATTCATAAAATTTCTAACCAGATAAACGCGAATCGGTAGAATGAGTGCAAGGGGACGAGGACGCTCCAGATGCGAATACCGGTGCGTACTCTATCATATTATCCTAAGTGTTTCTTTTGGCTTTAGAATTAGAGTTCGCAGCGGAAGCATAGTGGTGAGACTTGGGTAGTATGATTGATAGTAGTTGGAAAATTTGAAGACGAAATTTCTTTAAGGAGGTAGAACTGTAACATCCTAAATTTTTGGGCCTATGCGTTTAATGGGTGGATACGTTTAATATGTTAATTTGAGAATTTGAGGTGCAAATTGGGTTCAGGTTTGGGCTGAGGCCTTGAATAAATATTCTGTTTAGATACTCTAGGGCTTAAAATAAGGTTTTGGTTGTTTAAAATGTCAAATTGGGCTTGTGGTCCCAAAGTAGGGTGGCGCCATAGAGGAGGAAAGGGGGGCGTCACTAGTGGATGGAGAAGGCCCAAATTTTGGCTGCTTGGAGCCCAAGTTTTTGGGCCAAATTCGGCACTTAAAGAGGAGCTAGGGGGGACTGCAACAAGGCTAAAATTTAGGGATTTTTAATGTTTAAAATATGTGGATATTGTGCTGATAAAGGAGGGAGGAGTTGGAGCTAATTAAGTCTCTTTTGATAGGTGTTCTGATAAGGATAAGGGAAAGGATGAGGAGCTATCTAGGAGGATAGAGGTGGCCGAATATGGGACTGTGTGTGTAAAGGGGGGGCGGCTAGATAGAGTTAGGCAAAGCCGAATTCTGTCAGTTTTTCCCTTTCTTCTTCTTTTCTCTGAAGCTCTCTCTCTCTCTCAGTTTTCTCTATTGCCGAAACTTTTCTATTCTTTTTCTTCTTCTGTCGAAATTACTTCCTAGCCGAAATCTCCAAGGCTCTTTTGTTTTCTTTTCCTAAGTCAAAATCGAAACTCCTCACTCAGTTCTTCTAAAAGCCGAAAATGCATCAGCCTTTTTGTTCATCTTTTTCGGGATTTTCCTAAAAGCTAAAATTCCTAGATCTCTAATCTTCTACGCTTAGATCTTTTTCTGTGATTGCCGAATCTTCCTGCAAGGGGGTAGCCGAAATCTTCTGAAGTGGTAAGTGTCGATTATGTTATTCTTTCAATCTTTTTCGGCTTTTGGAGACCATAGCCGAATGGCTAGATGGTTGACTAATCTCGTATTTTCTTTCATGGGCGGTATTCCGGGATTTGAAGAAGATCTAGTCGCATAGGTTTCTAAATTGGTAGCACTCGAATCATCCTACTTTCGGGATCTAATCGTTTTAGGTAAGGAGATCTGTTAATTTAAGCATATAATTCGGGTAAAACACTAACCCTTGGCTGAATATAGGAGAGGCCTTATCTTCGCGTTCTTCCGGCTTTTGAGCAAAGTTGTAGACAAAGGGCAGTAGATCTGATTAGTGAGGGTATCGACATAGAGAATAGTACTACGTGTTATCAGGTGTGTAACATTCTCACACCATTTGGATTGCTTATTAGTATATGTTTATAAATCTATTATATTCTGCTAAATGACGAAATACCGGCATGGCTGTTGAAAACCCGAGGAGGGTAAAGGCGAATCACCGTGTTAGTGATCTCTGTCATTCTAAAGTGAATGTTTCACAATTTGGTATGATGAACATGTATACTGGTTTTACGATTGCATGGGGTTGGGTGATTGATGAAAGGGGAAGTATTCTGTTGTAGTGGCTTTGCCATGATCTGCTGTAGTGGCTTTTGCCATGATTCATTGTAGTGGCTAATGCCATGATCTGTTGTAGTGGCTATTGCCATGATCTGACGATGAGCAGCTATCTGCAGCATGACTGCCATCGATGGTGTGTAGCGGTGTGGGTTGATTGTAGAAATCCCCAATGGTGTGATTGGCAGGTAAGGGTGGTGTGTAGCGGATGGAAACCTAGGATTGGGTTGGGCTTTGCATATTTTCTGATATATTATACTCTGTTATCTGCTCTGTGGGGCTAAGGCCCAATCTGATGGTGCACGAGGGTTGCACACTGAGTCTCGCGACTCACCCTATTATTTAACATCTTTCAGGTAGCACCTAGTGCATCGGACCGGGTTGGAGAGGAGCGCAAGGTGGCCATGCGAGGGATTATTTCGATTCGGCAAAAGACTTTGCTAGTTTATTTATTTTTAATATTTTTAATTAGTGGGTTTAAATTTCATTGTAATGAGGCCATGGGCCACTAGCTTCATATTTTTGTTTGTTTTGGGCTTTTATTATTATTAGACATTTACATTTTACGTTTTAATTAAGTTAAGGCATGTATCAAATTTCGGTTTTTAATCCACTAAGGCATAAATATGAAATGTATATCTTTTACAAATCCTTCAACCATTTAGTTTTCTCGAATAAAGTGTTAAACTCAAGAAAAATATTTTTCGAAATTGCGACATCTTTTAAAATCTCCCTAAGTGACATGTCAGATCCGGTCATGGTGTTTGGGCCGGGTTTGGCGTGTTACAGGTTTGGTGAGTTCTAAACAATAGTCATGTTTCAGATTCTCATATTATTTAGAAGCCTCCAGAGTAATATGCGAAACTCCTTTTATGAAAGTATTATTAGTCCATTAATCTTTATTTCAATATAAAATGTTTGAAAAAGATCACAACAATGGACAAAAGAAATTAATCAGGAGCATAGCTCGAAGCAAATAAGCTAATCAAAGATAACCAAGGCAATAAATAAAAATTGATTGGTATATCTTAAAAAGAATAAAGTAAACAAAGATAGCAAAGGCTATAAGAGAAAATTGATTGGGGTGTTTCTCTGAAAAGAATAAAGTAATCAAAGATAGAAAATTTAAAATGGGTAAGATGGGAAACTAGGTGCCCCAGATATCGCAGTCTGAGCTTCTCTGTTCCGATTTCTTGAGGACCATTTTAAACTCAATATGTGTTTAGGGGATCCGGAGTACTTTGTCGATGCCCCAAGACGTAACATATTTCCTCATTGTTAATTCAAATGTAGCAAGATTACTGTATGCCCCACTTTTGATCAAAATTTGAGCCGCCCTTTTCGGGTTTTCAACTCAAATCCCCTTTGGTCTCAAAGCGCCCTTTGCGGGTTTTTACCTTGGCCTCTCATTTTTTTCTTTTCTTTTTTTTTTGAAAATATTCTCAAGGCGCCCTTTGCGGGTTTTCACCTTAGTCTTTCCTCTTTCAAGTAAAATACCTCTTGGCTGACCCTGAATTTATCGGATTGAGCGAGTCTTTAGCATCCATCTCAGTCAATATCAATGCTCCTCCAGAAAAGGCCTTATTTACAACATAAGGTCTTTCTCAATTTGAGATATGCTTTCTTCTGAAATTTTCAATATCAGGTGCCCATCATGAAATTTCTTTGAGTGGACCATTTCTGTCATAAATCATAAATTTTAGTACATTTGACCATGATGAATACTTTCAAACCCTTTTCTTCATCCAAGTTCACTGGAGACATTCTTCTTCATCCAATTCCTGACTCAATCAAAGCTTGGAGCAAAAGAATCTCGATTTTCATGGGCAAAACCACTTCATAAACCAATGGGAAAAGTGTTGCCCCAGCGAAAGTCCTGGTCGACGCTTGATAAGCATAGAGAGTAAATAATAGCTTCTTATACCAATCTTTTACAAGTCTTAGCCACATTTCATTTTTTTTGGCAACTTTTGTTGCACTGTGATATGCTGCCTGATCTTTGGACAAACTGTAAACGTTGACTTTGTACAGTTATTTAAACGCGATCCTTTATGGCATTCTGCTAGCATCTGATCCTTTTTTTTTTGCAATTTGATGGCTATCGACTTTGTAACATTGACATATGAAGCTACTTTCACTCTCTTAGTGAAGTAAACAACGATCATGACGATGAATCAACTAAAAGCGTTTGACGAGATTGGCCTCATAATATCCATGCCCCACATATAGAAAATTTGTGAAGAACTGGAGTAGGCACATGAATCTTGTTTCCTTAAATACGGCATAGGTGATACCATCCCTTTCTATGTAGATCGACAGTGCTTGATCCTCATGTGTAGCCCGCATCTTAGTAGCCTAGGCATGTCCTGATATGATCGTGCAAAACATCTTTGAATTCTTGAAAATAACTCAATGATGTCTCGCCTTATTTCCATGGTGAGCTGGGCTTCGATCTTCACCCATTTTCTAGGCTCATAATATCCGTTGACCCTTTGTTGAATAAGGTCTGTTTTTCATCTTGTTGGACCATTCTTAACAAATCAGAAGGTATATTACAATCTTTGTCATCTTCAAAGTCCTTAGGCCCCCTAGACCCATATCTCATTCAAAAAGGGAATCTGTAACAACATCGCTCATGTCATTGATATCTGAAGACCTTGTGTAGGTTCAAAGGAAGATTTCCAAAGAATAAATGATTCAAAGAATGGTTATTTGTATGATATGAATGAATAAAAGAATATTTGAAAGAAAAATAAAAGAATCTATACATGGAAATAATGAAAGAATATTTATTCAAAAAGATGCATTTTATTGAAATAAGAATTTAGGACACAAGCCTATTTCACAAAAGGATTCTTATTGCCTCTAGGCTTAAGGCAACAAGTGTGTTTTGAATATTACTCTAGATTAGCTCTAAAAATACAGAGATCTCTTCCCCAGTCCCATTATTCAAAACACTCCCAAGTATACAAGGGCTTGGAAACTTTATTCCCCGATTCCCTCTTAGCTTTTGATTTCTTCAAGGGATCGCAACTTTCTTGTCTCCTCCTTCAATTATCGCATTTACTGTCTCACCAAAGTGATCAAGTTTTGATGAATCGTCTAACTTCACAATTCCCATTTTAATGAACCTTTCAACCAACTTTTTAAACGTAGTACAGTTTTCAATTGAGTGACCTTTTATTCCCGTGTGGTACTCGCATTGGGCGTTCTCGTTATACCATTTTGGGAACGGAGGTTGCAACGGTTTCGAATAAAATGGGGACACCACGTGTGCATCAAACAAATTCTGATATAGCTCCTTATACGTCATTGGGATTGGCGTAAATTGGAGCTTTTCTAAATTTTGCCTTGTGCCCGACTCTTGTCTCACCGACCCTTGTTGCCCGACAGTGATTACCTTTGGCTGGTTAACAGTAATTGCTTTTGAGTACCCTTTTTTGTATGTACTCGTATTATTCACCTCGTCATCCTTTTTCCTAGGAGCAGACCTTTTAGTGGTTTCCCCTACTTCAATCTTGCCACCTCTTATGGCATTTTCAATCATCTCTCCTGCCATCACTATATCCGCAAAGCTTTTGGTGGTGCTTCCTATCATATGGGTAATGAATGGAGCCTTCAAGGTATTGATGAAGAGCATTGTAGTCTCCTTTTCTAGGAGTGGTGGCAGAACTTGCATAGCGACCTCTCTTCATCTTTGCGCATGCTGCCTGAAGCTTTCATTTGGTTTCTTCTCCATGTTTTGCAAAGTGATTCTGTCAGGCGTCATGTCCGAGACATGGTTGTATTGCTTCATGAAGGCTTGAGCTAAGTCTCTCCAGGAGCTAATGTTAGCGCGGCTGAGTTGATTGTACCACCTAGACGTTGCCCCCACCAAACTGTCTTGAAAACAATGAATCAAGAGTTGATCATTGTTAACATAGCCGGTCATGCGTCTGCAAAACATGGTAATGTGGGCTTCAGGGCAGCTAGTCCCGTTGTACTTCTCAAACTCTGGCATCTTGAATTTATGAGGAAGCACCAAATCTGGAACCAAACTCAAGTCTTTTGCGTCAATACCATGATGATGATCGGCATTTTTCAGAGCCTTGAACTTTTCCTCCAACCATCTACAGCGATCCTCTAACTGCCTCGAGGATTCAGTAGTTATCCCTTCTCTTTCTGCTATATCCAAATCAGGGATGACGGGATTAGCAGGGTTGTCTCCTAGATTAGATCCTGAGCCCACTTGGAAGTTTATGGGTGGTCTATTATCAGCTTGCCCCTGTTGAGGCCTAATTGTGACAGGTGGCCTTTAGGGATACTCCTCCGGTTGTACATGCGGTGGGGTGAAACCCCGAGAAAAGTCCTCATTGTCTTCGGTGTTAACTATGGGACCCTTCCCTTTGTCCATTGCCCCACTCAACATCTGAGCCATTTGAGCCATCATGCTCCTCTGAGCTTCCAACATTTGATCTCTCATTTCTTGTTGGAGTTTTGCCATTTGCTATTGCATCTGGTCTTGTATGTCTCTTTGGAATTATTCCAATCTTTGATCCATTTTCTTTGATTTGGCTCGTGTACCGTAAGGATGTTCAGCTTCCAGATTTTCCTTCCCTCTTTCTCTCTTCCCTCTCTCTGTTATAATTTCAACAAATTAGACTCTCTCTATGGACTTAAATGAAAATGATGTTATGTAATGCAAATGCATGAATGCAAAGAAAGAGAGGCGTTGATTCTGAATTCAATTCCATTAGAAAAACTTTTCTAGAAAGAAAATTTCTTTACATAAAACGGATCACATATATGGCCTTGCCCTCATATTCCAAGCGAAAACATCAATCCCTTTCTTCGCAAAGGTTAAATCTTCTAGTAGATGCCTCATCTAGCTCCTTTTTGCTTGATCTGGGCTATGACTCACTGTTCACTTATTTCCATAAAGCTTGTTAGCCTCTTCAAGATAGTCAAGACGTGGTGATCCTCGAATAGTCTTTGTCAGCTTGAATCCTTGGGCAATTAAGTCTTGTATTCTTTCACGGACTATCGGTCTTCTCTCGTCGTGTTTACTTGGACCATATTCGGACGACCGTATTATAATCCACTTTATCAAAAAATTCATTTTCTTATGACAAACTCTTCTATTTAGCAATCGAATTTGAATCAACACCTCTTTTATATGATGTGAATGCAATGCAATCAAAACAAAAGAGAACACGTTAGCACAAAGAAATAAAAAAAAAAACAGAATAGGGCACTTATCTGGGTGACCACTGGGGTTCAATATAGCTCTATCTAGGGTTGGCTCTTGAGGATCAGTATATGTGGCTTAGTTCTAAAAGGAGGGTACCTGAACCAACAGATTCCTCAATCCTCACCCATTATAGGCTCATATGGATTGAGTTCAGTTCAGGGGAATACATTTCCCTATGGCTGCACGGAGATGAAAATCTCACGAAGACATAGGTACGGATGTATCTCGAAAGCGATTCACTATCCTGCACGGAGGTGAAAACCTCACGAAGGAGTAGCTTCTCACTCCAACTTAAGGGTGTGACCACAACGGTCATGCAATGCAATGCAGAAACATTTTATAAAAAAGAACCACATGCGACAAAAAGGATCATAATTTTTAAACCAGATTTTTAAATTCAGACATAAGGACATAAAATTATCGATTTTACGGCTTGACTCTCTTATTGTCCCCAGCGGAGTCGCCAAGCTGTCGAAACCATTTTAAAAGTTTGATTTTAAAAACGGGGAATCGACTTTTAAAAACGAAAATGGGAGTCGCCACCAATCCTTTTACTTTGGTGTGATTGGATCACCTTAAAAACGTTTTATTTCAAAATACTGATTTTGGTCTACGAAAAAAAACAAAAATGGGTTCGGGAGTCGGTTACGTATGAGGAAGGATTAGCACCCTCATAACGCCCAAAAAATTGGTACCTAATCGATAAAATCATGTCCTAATGTTGAAACTTTGAAAATTTTTAGAAAATGGTCCTTTTATTTGAAGAAAAAAAGAAAGAAAATTAGACTTACCTATCCCAAAGAAATAAAACACCATACCCAGTAAGTTAGAATATAGCATCTCATGACTTCGAAACTAGGCATGCCTTTATTTTAAAAAATCCCTATCTCGAGACACAAAACATCATATCCAGTAAGTTAGGACACAACGTTTTGAATTCCCAAGAATAGGTTTTTTTAATTTAGAACTTGAGATTTCTTTGTTCCGAAAGAATATAAACATCACATCCAGCACGTTAGGATACGATATTTTTAATTCCCGAGAAACTAAAACATCTCATAATTTATGAAATTTTATTAAAAGGGTATTCAGTTATTTAGTCAAACGGGAAATCGCAACCCAGCACGATAGGGCACTATTTCCTGAATTTCTAAACACAAAACATTGCCTTTTATTTTAAAACCTTTTGGTAAAATTCAGTAATTTTGTAAAAAAAAATGTATTTTATTTTAAACAATGATTAATGGGACAATATCGCATTTATACATTATCAAACATAAATATCAAAAGCAATTATGACATACTAACATTTCATATCTATATAAATAATAAAGTAATAATAATGTAGAATAATGATTAATAAAAAAAATTATGCAATGGCCATCATAATAAATAAGTGAGAAAATATGGGCAAATAAAATATATACATAAAACAATAAATATCAAAATAAAAAGAAAATCATTAAGTAAATATGAAATTTTTTATGTAAGATTAAATAATAAATAAATAAATAAATAAAAATTACATACATATATGATATAAACAATGCATACAATGTATAAATAAAAAAAATGATTTTAAATAAGGATATAAAGAAAAAAAATACATACGTAATATAAATAAAGTAAAAAGAATACGTTATTAAATATAAATAAATTTTAGTTAAAAAAATAATATATGATACAAAAAATTTTAAAATATAATATATTAACTAATATATTTAAATACTAAAATAATATATAATAAAAAATAATTAAAATTAATAATGAAAATATTAATAAACAAAAGAAATAAAAAAGGATGAAATGAAAAACAAAAAAAACAAAATTCAAATCCAAATTTTAAAAGAAATAAAGGAATTAGGACCCTGTTATAATGCGCACAAAAAGAGAAGGATTAAATGTGAAATAATCCCTATTATTCAAAACGACGCCGCTTATTATAAGACTAAAACAAAAAAGAAATAGAATTATGGGACCAAATTAAAATTTAAAAAAGGATCTATTTGTAATAAGCTTAAAAAACGAAGGGACTGCGCACATAAATAACCCACTCGAAGTAAAAACACGCGGATCCTGATGTAACGGGTCGGGTCTCGGGTCAACTTCATGAAACGACGTCGTTTTGGTCCTTACCTGACCACACCAAAACGACGTCGTTTCCTTTGCGTATATAAACCATTGTACAGAAAAAAAATTCATTTAGACTTAGTTTTTTTAAAAAAAAAAACTCCAAAAACGCTCTCAAAACCCATCAGCCTCCATTCCGAGTTCTGTCACAAGGTCCCTAGCCCATTCGCCCCACGCGCCTCACGCGCCACCACGGACGATGGCCGGAGGCCAAGATCTCAGCCTTTTCAGCATCTTCGAAAGGTAACTCCCCTTTCTTTTATTTTTTAAATACTATTTATATGCGAAAATGTATATAAAAAAATAATAAAAAAAGTAAAATAGAATAAAAAAAAAACCTCTGCGAAAAGCTTCTATATTTATTTCTCTGGATTTTTTTGAATTTTTTTTTTTGTATTCTCCGTCCGTGTATTCTCTATACAAAATAAATCAGGCTTTTATAGCCTTGAAAAACAAAAATAAAAAGGAAACATTTTTTATTGCCATTCTTGTTGTTGTTTCCTTTCTTTGAAGGTCAACGGAGAGAATCTTTGCGGTGAGATGACATGCGCGCTGATTTCGGCGCGAGAGCAGGCTGGACAAGGCTGCGGGGTAAGGCGTTTGCGGCGCGACACTCGGGCTCCTGCTGAGGCGGCGCCTAGGGTTTCAGAAACCCTAGGCCATTGCTGATTCTATTTAGTTCCTGGGCCATTTGGGCTGTTCGAACTTGGGTCTAGTTGGTTTAGTTTAGGTGTTGGGTTCTGTTTTGGGTTAGTTGGGTAGTGATGTGTCCTGTAATTGGTTTTGGGTTTTAGGCGGGTTAGGTTAGGTCTGTTTGGGTAGTGGGCTGCTGAATTGGGTTTCAATTTTGTGTAATGGGCTTTGTAAAAATGGACTGTTTATTTTTTTATATTTTTTTGGTATTTGGACTTTGTATGGGCCCGGACAAAATGGGTTATTACAGCTAATTTTGTTAAATATTTTATATTTAAGACTAATTTAATATAATGTGTAAATATTAGAGAACTAAATTTATCAATTTTAAGTGACAAAAATATTTAATTTTAAAAAATTTAATAACTAAATAAAATAATAATAATCCAATAACCAAAATACAACGAATACAATAATTTAATAATATTTTTATAGTTTAACCCAACAAAGTAAAAAACAATGGAAAGCATAGTGAACCAACCAGTCAAAAAAATGATGAGAGAGCCCACAGTTGTCACCGTAATCATAATAGGTTGGTTGGCATGGATGGGCTGTCATTGAGCCGCCTTACCACGCGCATCAAGCCGCTAGTGAGTTGAGTAACAGAAGAAGCGGTGGCTCGCAAAACGAGGGCAAAATTGCTTAAGGTACTAACATGGATGGCCCTTGGAATGGGTGAAAGGATTTTAAATTTAATGGATACGCGGTGTGGGGAAGCGTGAGTCCACGCTCTCTAGATTCTCCCTGTTCCTCGCACAACACGTTTCGTGATTCCCCCCACTCGCCACTCGTATATTCGCCTTCCGTACTTCCATTTTTTTTAATCTCCTATGCAACTAATAATAATTAATTAATTAAATGGAGGAGAAACTAGCCTGTGACCGTTCCTACGAAGCTATTGTAAGTCTGCAGGCATGACCATGCTATTAGTAGAAACGTCAAAGATTACAGTATAATCCCGCTATTTTATATAAATAACCTAAAATTTTAATTAATTGCAAAAACAACCCGCATGTTACGGTATTCGTCTGTATCGTCTGATTAACTGGTGGCAACTCTCCTTTTTCCCAATCATCAATGTTTTAAAAAAAAAATTAAGGGTGTCGCGACATAGTTTCGGCACCGGATTGGAATGTGATTATATAAAATGTTTAAGGACCTAATGAATCAATTACTCTTTTTAAATTAGCTGAAAAAAAGGATATTTGTAAAACATCTTACCCGATTCGTTCGCCAGACCTGAATTATAGGATGTTACAACAGTCAACGAAATAGTTACATGCAAAACTTAATTCAAAATATCAATTAAATATGTCATATTGACACCAAGCAACTCCTCAACATGAACACTTTAGACCATACAAGCCAACTTACAAATGTACCTCATTTGGTACACTAATGACATCTCCATTTATACCTCCTATACCATTGAAATCATGCACACATTTCTTATCCATTCATTTCCATACTAATCATTTATGCATCAAGCCATTCACAAGAACAAACAAAATATTGACTTTCATCATTCATACACATATAATAAGATACAAAACATGTAAATATAATATGCAAGCCTTAAAAACTAACATTATATGTAAATTATGACCATTATCATTCATTTAAAGAACTTAGACATGTCAACCTATATACATGTCATGTATGTCAATTATAGAAAACAGAAAACGAAATGGAGTAAGAATTGTATATGCTTCGTAAGTTCATAGGTAAAATTTTACTTAACTTACCTTAATCAATCAACAATTTAAACAATTAAGATATACTAAGACTAACATGGAAATCCTTTGGCATCCCGTTACTTTTACATGTACATCAAGATATACATTAAGGGGTTAGTCCATTTGCAGCAAAACCCTGAAACTCAATTCATATACATATACAACAATTCCATTATACATCATAGACTATTCGAATCATGTTCAAACTATAAACACAACAATTCAATTCATGATCATACCTTTCAACCATTTAATTTCCATTTTAATCACCATTTTTGCCTAGAGATCTATAGTAAATTAATGTCGAATACACGAGACTGTTTTTATTCCAAAAACTATAGAGTTGATCTGCTTATACAAGCTTTATTCGATGCTACTCACTTAAGCTGTCGAGAATCCGTATTAAGTGCTGGATCTCAAGCATCGATAAAGAATAATTCGATTTGCTCACACAAGCTGTGATATTTAGGCTGCTCACACAAGCTATGGGTCAGGTTTACCTTTGCAACTTATTCGATGCTGCTTACTCGAGCTGTCAAGAAACACATGCTGGATCTCAACCATCGATAAATAAATCTCTGACCAACGCATGGTTACTCTTTTGAACCTTAATGTTATGTCATTCATATTCTAATCGTTTACTAAATTCATTCAGGTACCGTTATAGTTTATGTATCATTTCAATCCTATAACTGTACACACACTTTTCATATATCGAATAACAATCCATATACATTTTTAAACCTTATCATTACATACATACTATTCAATTACATAGCTGATCACGTTCATTCAATAGCATATACCTATTCAAATTTATCATTTAATTTGTATTTTACGATTGAGTCCATTTGATGCCAAAACATAATAATCATGATAATACAACTAGAAAAATTTTAAAAAAATATAACACAAACATATTATGAATTAATAAAATAAATCCCATATGAACTTACTAGATACAAACAACAATAGAATAAGTGTCAGAGACTAATCTGTAATTTTCCTTTTTCCTCGATTATCTACTGGTTGATTCGATTCTTGATTTATATGGTAATTCATTTCAAAATATCAGTGCTAATTACCTTATTACATTCTATTTAATACATATGAAAATCCAATTTTGTTTTATAAAATTCCCTAAATTTTTACAGTTTATTCAATTTAATCCCTAAAACCGAAACAAGCATATCTTTCATATTTAAGCCCCAATTTTCAATTCAATTCCGATCTCATCCCTATACAGCTCTCAAACATCTATATTTATAGAAATTTTGTAACACCCTGATTTAGGGGTTATGCGCTTGGAGCATAACTCGAGCAGTTGGTAGGCTTATGGTCATGTTGGATAGATTTTTAGGGGTTTGGAGAACCCTAGAAGGCAAAGAATGCCTTAGAAAATTTTTGGATTTTTAGTGTAAAAAGGGGGAAGTGGGGTAGAAAGGCCTTAAAATAAAATTGTGGAGTTTAAGTCATAAGAAAGGCATTGGCAAAGTGGTGCCCGTGCGCCACTTAGGGCTTGGAGGAGGGTGAGGCGCTGGTTCGAGTGGTAGAAGCGGCATTTTGGTGTTTTATTTTATATGCGGTTATGGGCTTGGCGGAGGAAGGGTTTAAAAATTAAATGGTGTGGCTTATGGACATGAAAGGCGGTGGGCGGAGTGGCTAAGGCGCTACTTGAGAAGGGGCTTTGTGCGCAGTCGCGGGTTCGAGGGTGGAAGCAACATTTTGGCATGTTTCATTTTATGCGGATATGGATCATAGTATGAAGGCCTTAAAAATAAAATGGGTGGCTTTATGGCATAAAAATCAAAGTGGCCGAATGGCACAGGCACTACTTGGTCATTTGCTTGCTTCCCAGTGTCCCGTGTTCGAGACCTATGGGCAGCAATTTGGGGTGTTGTTTTTATTTTGATTTTTGTAGCAAATTTGAAGGATGGACGGCACATGGAACCTGCAGGTGGGGATAAAGATTAAGATTAATTTTGTTTTATTTCGGCTGGAGTGATAAGGGTGGGTTTTATTTTATTTTTTTATTTATTTTAGATAATAGGATAATTGTAGGAGTATTTTAATAGGATTAGATTAGTGGTTAGTTTTTAAATTCGGCTGGAGGGGTAGCTTTGTTAGTTTATTATTATAGGATTATTTATTATTATTTATTAATTAGATTAAGTGGACCTATTATTATTCATTTGTTTTTTTTAATGATAAGGGGATAATATGAGTTTTTTTTAGGATTGTTATAGGAGATAATCAAGGATATTATGAAGATTAAAAGAATTATTATTGGATTATTAGTGAAGTGTTTAAGTGGAATTAAATTAGTGAGGTGTTGGCCAAATTTTGGAGACTTCAAGGGGGTTGGCGAATGCTATAAATAGGGGAGGGTAGAGTGCTAGTTGTTCATCAAGTCTTTTGCCTCTCCCTCTTGGTGTGCCGATTTCTCCTTTGGCCTTGTAGCCAAGTATTTCTTTTATTTTCTTTTAGCCCCTTGATAGCCGAAATCCTTAGCCCTCCATCACTCTCCTACTTTATCAAGTTTGAAGCCGAATCGGTGAGGTGTAGTCTTGTCGACATTCGAGCTTGTAGCCAGCGCCAAGGAGTCTAAAGGAAGGTCTTGAATTGTTTGGACTCATCAAGGGCAAGTCGACAAAAAATCTGAGAGGAGCCTTTGAGATTTAAGATCGTTTGGTAAGTAGTTAAATTATAGTTGTTCGCTTGAGATTTTGTATTATGGTGTTTAACCAAGGGGTTCTAATTAAGTGATTACGATGGGCGTGGGTTCGAGTACCACCAAGGTGGGCAAGGGAAAGTCCCCATCCCAAAGTTCAAGAAGAGATCCGTTTACTGCTGTTGTTGAGATTGGCCACCGGGTGTGGGCCAACAAAGAAGAAACGTTAGCGAAAGCCGTAGTTTCGCTAGAGACGATAGCGTTGAGGATCGAGAGTCTAGAACTCCTAGTGATAAGGTGTGTAACTAACCCACTTTGTTTCCGGGTTTTATGTGTTATATGTTTTACTAACAAGTGCGATGAGAGTGTGCCATATATACCCCTAAAGGGTATGATGATGACCAGTTAGTAGCAAATTGGCTAATATGTGATGATTGATTTTTAATATGTAAGTATGCCTATGATTGTGAATAGCATGCACATGCATCATCCTCGCATTATATTATGTTACATGTGCATGGGTGGGTTATGAAAAGAAGGTGCGGGTGTACTTCGAGATGCGTGGTTGATGTCGACTTTGTGCTACATCGTGGATTGGCGCCGACCGAGGTCGCGTTGTGGATCTTTGCGATTTAGTTCGCGTGGTTACCTTGATTGATATGGGCTTTATGCCATATCGTGGCTTGATGGATTGCCGTGTGCTCCATCGTGGTTTGATGTTAGCTATACGCTACGTCGTGGATGGCATTGGTTGCCTTTTGGAGGGAAAAGGAGAGGGTGACTCGATAGTCCCCGTGTGTGGTAAATAGGCTGGATAAGGGGTGTGTAGCGGATGGACCCTAGGTTGGGTTGGGAATCATGTTGCATTATTTTTGTAATAATATGGAAATGGGCCAAGCCCAATATGATATGTGGTTTATTGAGAAATGGGCCAAGCCCGAGTATGTGATGTGATTTGAATGTGGGCCAAGCCCAGTTGTGGTAATTGTTAAAATGATATATATATATATTACTTGTTGCATTTGATAATTGGGATATTTTGTGGCTAGCATGTGGGTGGATTTCAGTGGTTAACTTACACCTTTGAGTCATTGTGACTCACCCAATTATTTATCCATCATCGCAGTGAGTCGTGACTAGTGGACGGGTTGGAGTGGATACAAGGTGGCCCATGCGAAGATTTTTCATGCGAAGTTGACGTTTTGAATATTTTTATTTCAAGCATTTTAAGTACTTGGTTTATTTATTTGATGTAATAAGGGTCACTTTTGATTAAAGTACGCTATTTATAGTTGTTAAAGGTTATAACGTATTTAGCAATATTTTTACAAAAGAGTTATATTATAGTAAATTATAATAAAGTTTTAATTCATCCCAAGCATATATTACTTAATAATTTTAAATGGACATGACTTTCACCAAGATAATAAACTTTCATGTTTTAAATTCTAAGTAAAGAAACATATTTTCACTAACATAACCAGATTCGGTTCGTAGTGAATAGGCCGGGTTTGGGGATGTTCTGATTTAATATCGAGCCCGGTTCAAAACTCGGCTTTGAGGGTTTTGGGCCCAAAAACGTTTCAAAATGGGCTTTTCAAGAATATGGGTTTTTAGGAAATATTTTCAGGTTATTCTGGCATGGCACCTGTACCTTCAACCTGAGTCCATCAGGTAAGTATTTCGGACTTTTGAAGTGCATCACTATTATGAACTGTTATGGGCTTAGTTGGGCTCGTAGATTAGTGAACTAGGATCTATTGAACCCTAGGACTAGTCTACTCAAACATATACATAAAACTTAAAGCTACTAAACAAACCTGTGATTAAGTCGCCGAGTTAAGGTGTGGCAACCATTGTGCGCATGTCTAGGAGTGGATCCGGAAGAGCCTGGTACTTAAGCAGTCCTAGTGACTCACCTCCTCTTCGCTGGAATCCTACCTGGTGCGTAGCTACGGTTCCCCTTAACCAAGAGGACTTGTTCATAGGCTAAACCCATTATTAAAACCCGAAAGGGATTTGCCTCACTGTTTTAAAACCCTTAGTTTTAAAATTTCAAAAAAAAAAAAAAAAAAAAAACCCTGTAGGAAAATGACGGAAATACCCCTGGGGTAGAAACGGGCAGAAAGGTCCGAATAGTGAATGTGGGTTGAAGATATCACTTTGAGTGTGCCTTTCTTGAGCAAGGAATGTGTTCTTGTGGACGAACGGATGTGTGTGTGAATATGATTCTTGAACTAGAGTAGTAAACTTGAACTGAAAATTTGTGTGATCGAAAGAACTACCTCTAGAAATTCTTTTCATAAAATTGTTCGTGGTTAAACAGTGGAACAAATACTAATGCATAAAACTCCTTAATCAGATTAATTGCGACGATAGAGATGAGTTCTAGGAGACGCAGTAGAGGTAGAATGGCAGCATCGGAACCGATAGGGTCTGGCCATGGGTCAGAAAGTGAAGTGCCGCCAACAGTGGGCGCGGAGGAACAAGATCAGACAGGAGAAGATGACGCAGATATCGCGAGCCATGTTACGAATTTTAGAACGTGTAGCAGGAGCTAGTAGAGGAAATGGAACTCGAAAGTCGGTGTCGGAAAGGCTTAGATTGAACGGAGCTGAGATCTTTAGAGGAATATCTGGAGTAGCTCCGAACGTAGCGGAGTATTGGCTAGAAGCAGTCGAAAGAATCATGGACGATTTGGACTGCACCAATGAAGAAAAGCTGAAGGGTGCTGTTTCGTTGCTTCGCGACGAAGCTTATCGTTGGTGGCTCACCATCAAGCAAAGTGTACCAAACAGATCGACAGGATTGGGACTTCTTTAAGGTTAAGTTTGAAGGAAAGTGCGTAGGAGCCGCTTATTTGGACTCGCAAAGGAAAGCGTTTCTAAATCTAATACAAGGAAGTAAGTCGATAGCTGAGTGCGGCGGAATTCGTGCGACTTAGTCGATGCTAAGGGAATTGTGGCCACGATTATGAGAGGTGCGTCCGGTTTGAAGACGGATTGCGAGATGAACTTCGAATCTTGATTGCTCCGCAGAGAGGAGAGAGACTTCGCGGTGCTAGTGGAGAAAGCTCGGATCGCTGAAGAGGTTAAGAAGACTATAAGAGAAAACCGAGAAAAGAATAGGAGCGAGAATAAGAGAAATATTGGACCGTCGATGATCGTTTGGTAATGTCCGAAAAGACCAAAGATCGAGAATCCTGTGCATGCACTTGTACCGTGGATCGGAATCGTTCTTGTGCTCGATGTGGAAGACCTCACACGAGAGAGTGTTGGGGAAATAGTAAAGAATGCTTTCGGTGTGGATCTAAGGCACATTTAGTTAAGAATTGTCCTCAAGCGACGAGGGGTCGTGGTTCAAGTCATGGAAAGAATGGTTCTAGTCAGAGTCAACCAAGGATGTGATATTAGGTAAGCTCCTTTGCTTTGGTACATGCTTTAATTACTTTGTTTGATTACGATTTAGCCTTTTCTGTGTTGCTAAGAGAGGTGTTTCGAATTTTTAGCATGAACTTAGAGATTGTGTAGGTACGATAGCCTTAGTAAGATCAGAGTGCGCAGCAGAGGCGTAGAATAGCGAATTATGATTGTTCGGTTATAAGTAATTTCGAGGACAAAATTATTTTAAGGAGGGTAGAATTGTAACACCCTGATTTAGGGGTTATGCGCTTGGAGCATAACTCGAGCAGTTGGTAGGCTTATGGTCATGTTGGATAGATTTTTAGGGGTTTGGAGAACCCTAGAAGGCAAAGAATGCCTTAGAAAATTTTTGGATTTTTAGTGTAAAAAGGGGGAAGTGGGGTAGAAAGGCCTTAAAATAAAATTGTGGAGTTTAAGTCATAAGAAAGGCATTGGCAAAGTGGTGCCCGTGCGCCACTTAGGCGCTGGAGGAGGGTGAGGGCGCTGGTTCGAGTGGTAGAAGCGGCATTTTGGTGTTTTATTTTATATGCGGTTATGGGTCATGGCGGAGGAAGGGTTTAAAAATTAAATGGTGTGGCTTATGGACATGAAAGGCGGTGGGGCGGAGTGGCTAAGGCGCTACTTGAGAAGGGGCTTTGTGCAGGTCGCGGGTTCGAGGGCTGGAAGCAACATTTTGGCATGTTTCATTTTATGCGGATATGGACTGTAGTATGAAGGCCTTAAAAATAAAATGGGTGGCTTTATGGCATAAAAATCAAAGTGGCCGAATGGCACAGGCACTACTTGGTTGTTTTGCTTCCCCGGTCCCGTGTTCGAGACCTATGGGCAGCAATTTGGGGTGTTGTTTTTATTTTGATTTTTGTAGCAAATTTGAAGGATGGACGGCACATGGAACTGCGCAGTGGGGATAAAGATTAAGATTAATTTTGTTTTATTTCTATTGGAGTGATAAGGGTGGGTTTTATTTTATTTTTTTATTTATTTTAGATAATAGGATAATTGTAGGAGTATTTTAATAGGATTAGATTGGTGGTTAGTTTTTAAATTCTATTTGGAGGGGTAGCTTTGTTAGTTTATTATTATAGGATTATTTATTATTATTTATTAATTAGATTAAGTGGACCTATTATTATTCATTTGTTTTTTTAATGATAAGGGGATAATATGAGTTTTTTTAGGATTGTTATAGGAGATAATCAAGGATATTATGAAGATTAAAAGAATTATTATTGGATTATTAGTGAAGTGTTTAAGTGGAATTAAATTAGTGAGGTGTTGGCCAAATTTTGGAGACTTCAAGGGGGTTGGCCAATGCTATAAATAGGGAGGGTAGAGTGCTAGTTGTTCATCAAGTCTTTTGCCTCTCCTCTTGGTGTGCCGATTTCTCCTTTGGCCTTGTAGCCAAGTATTTCTTTTATTTTCTTTTAGCCCCTTGATAGCCGAAATCCTTAGCCCTCCATCACTCTCCTACTTTATCAAGTTTGAAGTCGAATCTGGTGAGGTGTAGTCTTGTCGACATTCGAGCTTGTAGCCGCGCCAAGGAGTCTAAAGGAAGGTCTTGAATTGTTTGGACTCATCAAGGGCAAGTCGACAAAAGTACAGAGGAGCCTTTGAGATTTAAGATCGTTTCGGTAAGTAGTTAAATTATAGTTGTTCGCTTGAGATTTTGTATTATGGTGTTTAACCAAGGGGTTCTAATTAAGTGATTACGATGGACGTGGGTTCGAGTACCCAGTCCAAGGTGGGCAAGGGAAAGTCCCCTTCCCAAAGTTCAAGAAGAGATCCGTTCTGCATTGTTCGAGATTGGCCACCAGGTGTGGGCCAACAAAGAAGAAACGTTAGGCGTAAAGTCGTAGTTTCGCTAGACGATAGCGTTGAGGATCGAGAGTCTAGAACTCCTAGTGATAAGGTGTGTAACTAACCCACTGCTTTCCGGGTTTTATGTGTTATATGTTTTACTAACAAGTGCAAGAAGGAGTGTGCCATATATACCCCTAAAGGGTATGATGATGACCAGTTAGTAGCAAATTGGCTAATATGTGATGATTGATTTTTAATATGTAAGTATGCCTATGATTGTGAATAGCATGCACATGCATCATCCTCGCATTATATTATGTTACATGTGCATGGGTGGGTTATGAAAAGAAGGTGCGGGTGTACTTCGAGTACGTGGTTGATGTCGACTTTGTGCTACATCGTGGATTGGCGCTGATCGAGGTCGCGTTGTGGATCTTTGCGATTTAGTTCGCGTGGTTACCTTGATTGATATGGGCTTTATGCCATATCGTGGCTTGATGGATTGCTGTGTGCTCCATCGTGGTTTGATGTTAGCTATACGCTACGTCGTGGATGGCATTGGTTGCCTTTTTGGAGGGAAAAGGAGAGGGTGACTCGATAGTCCCCTGGTGTGTGGTAGGCTGGATAAGGGGGTGTGTAGCGGATGGACCCTAGGTTGGGTTGGGAATCATGTTGCATTATTTTTGTAATAATATGGAAATGGGCCAAGCCCAATATGATATGTGGTTTATTGAGAAATGGGCCAAGCCCAGTATGTGATGTGATTTGAATGTGGGCCAAGCCCAGATTGTGGTAATTGTTAAAATGATATATATATATATTACTTGTTGCATTTGATAATTGGGATATTTTGTGGCTAGCATGTGGGTGGATTTCAGTGGTTAACTTACACACTGAGTCATTGTGACTCACCCAATTATTTATCCATCATCGCAGGTGAGTCGTGACTAGTGGACGGGTTGGAGTGGATACAAGGTGGCCCATGCGATGCATTTTCATGCGAAGTTGACGTTTTGAATATTTTTATTTCAAGCATTTTAAGTACTTGGTTTATTTATTTGATGTAATAATGGTCACTTTTGATTAAAGTACGCTATTTATAGTTGTTAAAGGTTATAACGTATTTAGCAATATTTTTACAAAAGAGTTATATTATAGTAAATTATAATAAAGTTTTAATTCATCCCAAGCATATATTACTTAATAATTTTAAATGGACATGACTTTACCGAAGATAATAAACTTTCATGTTTTAAATTCTAAGTAAAGAAACATATTTTCACTAACATAACCAGATTCGGTCGTAGTGAATAGGCCGGGTTTGGGGATGTTACAAATTTCATGCTAATTTTGAAATATTTTCATTTTAGTCCTTAAACTCAAAATTAATAAATTCACTTTACAAAATAGTCCTATTCCATATCAAAGCTTCAATTTCTACCATTTAACATTAAAAACCTCAAAAATCATCAATGGTAATATTTTAAAACTCTAACAGTTTTACGATTTAATACTCGAGGTAACTAGATTAAACTAAAACAATCTCAAAAACATAAAAATCACGAAAAATCGACTTGAATTACTTACCATGCAAAAGGGCCGAAAGAGCTTGAAAAGAAAGCTATGGTTTCCTTAGGTTTCTTAATGGTTTCGGTTGGAAAGGTGAAAGTGATGAAGATGATCACCTTTCTAATATTTTAACATATAATTAATTTCATTTTCATCATAATTTTCAATTAAAGCATAAATGTCTTACCGTCCACTATAATGAGAATCACTTAATTTCTTTTTTAAACCTTAAACATTTCCTTAGCATTTTAATTAATAAAAATCAATACTGATTAACTTTTATATTTTTTTATGATTTAGTCTTTATACCTTAATTAACTATCAATTCAATAAAATTTTCAGACCAAAATTTAGTTCATCAATATAACAACTTCGTAAATATTTAATGAAAATATTTACGAGCTTGATTTACAGAAACGATGTCCCGATAGCTTATTTTTTCAAAACCATTGACTTTACGGTCGAACCTCCTGTTCTTTAACTAACTATCCAATTAACAAATCTATCAGATCAAAATCCAATATAACACTATAATAAACTCATAAATATTACTTAATAATATTTACGGACTTAACCATCGAAAAACGGGGTTTCGAAACCACCATTTCCAGCACTATTGAAAATCGGGCTGTTATAGTATCGCCTGATGGTATGACGGCACCAATTAAATGGTTTTCAACTTTTGGTCTGTTTGCATGTTAGACATGTCCCCTTTTGAAATTAAATTTAAATAGCCCTTAACAATATAATAATAACAAAAATAAACCCTTCTCATTTTTTTATTTTTTAAAAATAATAAAATTAAAAAACTATATAAAATTCTTATTTAAATTATCTAAATATATCCCTCGAAAAACTTCCTCAAGTTTATCTAAATTCAAATATTTTTTAGGGAATCAATTTTCTCCAATTGGAACATTCTTAGTCTTTATACTTTTTAAATTTTAAAATTTTAATCTTAAGATGCAAATGACAACGATTAAATCTATTAATTGGATTTTTGTGAGTAATATGTAAAAATAGTAAGCTGGCATGACATAACACACGTGATAATATGTTTGTCGCATCAAATTTTAAAAATAATTAATTTAATTAATTTAACAACAAACATTTGGTTATGATTGAAATTTTAAAATAAAAAAATTAATTAACAAGAAATGATGAAATTAAAGCACATGGATTAAATTCACAACTTACACAGGGATTAATAACACAATTTAACCAAATGTATAGCGTACGAAATCCAAAATTTAGAAGGGTAAATTAAATCATAGGTCACCCAATTATGGCCATTTTCTTTTTTGGTCACCCAACTAAGATTTTTTTAAATTGGTCACCCAACTATGGATTTGTTTCTTTTTAGTCACCAAATTATAAATTTTTTAAATTGGTCACCCAATTTGTAACACCCTAAAATAGGGCATAGGAGTTTTAGGGGTTTTTAGGGATTTTAGCCTTAGAGTGTTTGGAATTTTGCAACATGGTTTATCGGTACTGTTTTTTTTTAATATGGTTTTTAGAAAATTAAATCAATTTCTAAAAATGAGTTTAAAATACCATTACTTTTGAAAATAGGACTGGTTTATAAAAGAGTCAAAACTTCGAGTTTTTAAGAGGCAATTAGACCATATTTTCAAATCCAACCTAAAATCCCCCATTTATAGTTTCATATTCACGATAGTTTTCTCTCCAAAGCTTGCCACAAACATGTCGAAAAAGTCGATACCATGAATTGGGTGATTTTGTGTAGTTTAAAGGTTGGGGATGAGTCGTAGGTGAATTATAAGATGAAAGGAATTGGTTTTAGGTGAAAAGATTGAGTATAGGCCGAGATATTTGAGTTTTAGGTTTGCTATGTTAAATGTTTCAGTTACATAAGAACTTAGTTTAGGCTTATGTTTTTTATTGCTTGTGGTGAGTCCTTGGCTGATTTTTTGAATTTATTGTTGTGTGAAATTGTTGTGTTGAAGCTTTGGATTCGTTAGGACAATCTACAAGCTAGGAAAGTATAGATTGAGCTTTCAATTTCTCGGCGAAAGTGTATTGGTGAGTGTTTGGAATCGTTGCTCATAGACACGAGTAATGTGTTATTTGAGAATTTAGTAGTAGCCTAAACCCCTGCTCTAAATTCCAAGTGTAAGCTTTCTCATACCTATGTTTATCTTGTGAATTATGTGCTTATGTGAATGTGAATATGTGAATTAGGATAAGATGCTATAACATGTGATATGTGGTTGTGATAATTGTTGTGAAAGTGCTAATGAGTACATGTTATGTATATGTTAAATGTTAGTGACAGTGTTATGCTAAAAATGCAAATATGCAGTGATAGTGCACAGATTTCAGTAAGTGATATGTGTTTGTTTAAGATATTTTGGCCTTGTGATCTTGAAGCTGTTTGATGTAGTTGCCATGCCATAGGATTGTGAGTACTCACCTATATGTACAATGATTTTGGGTGTTGAGGCCCTGGGACATGTTAGAGGGATAATGGAATGTGAGCTAAGCTCCATTCAACAAGACATGTTAGGGGAAATAAGGAGAGTGTTAGTTATATGCTTCACTTATGGGATATGTTCGAATCTATGAGTCATTTAGTGTGATTGGAGATCCGTGTATCCGATGTGTGGTGATAGTGCTCACTTTATGTTTCATACCTCAAGAGCCAATTTATCGTTATACGTGATTGTGTGAAAAGTGATACATGATTAATGGATTGTGTTATATGATATATATGCTTGAATGAGTATGTAAATGCTATTTAAATGAACTAATAGATAATGCATGAATAGGTATTATTTGACTCCAGACATAAGAATATTTTAATTGTATATATATGGTTGTATTGTTGATGCTTGATGACATGTTTGCGTAGTGGTTATTCTAATCATTCACTGAGCTTGTTTAAGCTCACCCACTCTTTTCAACATATATAGATTAGTGACGTTTCAGTGTGGGCAGTGTGGTTTTTCCGAAGTAGTGATGCAAGGAAGACTTGTTAGTATTTCGTAGGTGTTCATTATTTATTTATTTACGTTTTGGGGAATAAGGCAATGTGATAGACTTGTTTATAGCCATGTTAGTTTTGAATATTTTGCTGGTTTTTCCTTTTGTTATGAGGTTTTTGAGTTATAAATATGCTTAGGTTTATGAACATTGATGATGGCATGATGTTTTTTGCTCGGACACATTTTTGACATTTTGAACTGTTAAATTTAGCCGTTTGGATGATTATTTGTTCAAGTATTTGATGTATGATGTTTTGGATGTTTCCATAGACTATATGCTTCTAAGCTTATGAGATCTGTTTTGTATTATGTTGATTATAGCTCGGACCTACTTTCGATGTTTGAGACTAGTATTACAGCCATTTTGATGTTTATTTGATGACAATATGTTAGCATGATGGATTGGTACATGTTGGAATGATTTATATGCTCAAGTATGTTGTATTTTTCTGGTCTGGAGCAAATGTATCAATATTGGTGTTGTAAAAATGATACCTCTATGTTTTGAAATGTGCAGGGAAGTTAGAATAAAGATTTGGTATCGATACCTTTGATCAAGTATCGATACTCGTAGTAAATATATCGATACCCTATCACAGGTACTGATAAATTTTGACAGTATGATTTTTGTGCAAGAAACAAAATGCAAGTTTGGTATCGATTTTCCAGGTGGTATTGATACCACTTAAAGAAAATATCGATAGCCTAGGGTTAGTATCGATACCTACGTGGTAGTCTTGGAAATTTTGCTAAGTGGTCCAAAAGCTTGAATTTTTAACACGGTTAGTTACATTGATGTATGTCTAGCATGTTTAAATTATGATTAATGTATGTATGTCTTAAAACCTATGCAAATGCTATGAATGACATGTGTCGGCTTTAATAAAATGAATACTGTAACGTACAAGTAGTGAGATGGTGCTGTGACATCTTTATATTCAGGCTCGGTGACTGGCCTGGTATTGGGTGTTACACAACTAATCATGGTTTTTTTGTCCATATCTATTAATTGACGTGGTATTTGAAAAATTGGTATAGTAAAAAAAATTAAGCCTCAACTTTACAAATTATATTGATTTAGTCATAATTTTAAAAAATTAACCCTCAAAATTTACAAATAATCTCAATTTGATCCAAATTCTAAAAAATTCAATAAATATATTAAAATACATAATTAATTTTAAAATATAATAATAAAATTTAAAAAATATAAAAATTAAAAATGATTGTTGAAAAAATAATAATATATAAATTTTAAAAATATATAAAAGTATATAAATATTTTCAAAAATATAATAATATATTTAAATTTTATATTAATATTAAATAAAAATAAAATTAATAAACCGTCCACTCTCCTCCTCCCCACTGTCGCCTTACCCTTGTCCCTCTCCCTCCCTCCATCATCCCTCTTTGTTGTTGCTGTATATAAAACTCAACTTCCTTCTCGAAAAGGGTAGTTTTATAAATAAATAAATAAATAAAGGGTGATGTTAATAATTGGATTCCCATTGATTTAAAATAAGAGATTACAATGATTTTTTTTAAAATGAACATATTTCTATATATATAAGAGTAAATGGGGTAAAACCTTGAGAACATGTTTGCAGCTGAAGTCAACTCAGTATGTAACACCCCTCACCCATATTCAACGTCGAAAGAGGGTTACGGAGCATTACGAGACTTATAACACATATAACCGTACCTTTCTCATGCATTCAATCATTTCATACAATCATCATTCAAATAGTCCCTTACAATAGCCTACGAGGCCTTAAACATGCTTTAAGAGCGGTTCGAGACTAAACCGATAACTTATAAAACTTCTACGAAAATTTGAAAATTTTTCTCAATACAGAGGACACACGCCCGTGTGACCAGGCCGTGTGTCTCACATGACCACCAGACACGCCCGTGTCTCTAGCCGTGTGAAAACAGGGGGTACATACTGACTTGGGTCACATGGCCAACCACACGCCCGTGTGACCTTCGAAGTGGCCACACACGCCCATGTGCCAGGCCGTGTGCTAGGCCGTGTCAATCCTGTAGGGAATACTGACTTATGCAACACGGCCAAGTCACACGCCCGTGTGCTAGGCCGTGTGCCAATTAGTGGGTATACTGACTTGTACCACACGACCGATCACGCGCCCGTGTGTGAGACTGTGTGGAGCATACTGACTTGGTTTTAATATCAACACCAGGGGACACATGGCCGTGTAACATGACCATGTGTCGCATACGGCCGAGACACACGCCCGTGTCTCTGCCCGTGTGGACAAAAATAGGCTATTTACAAAGCCATTTTGCCACCCTATTTTCATATACCTGCACAAGTATAATGTGCAACATTTTATAACTCAATAGGTAGCCAATCCACAACATTTCATACAAATTTTATACCAATTTGACCATGCATTTTCCATTCATATGCCTATTACAAATCAAGACAACATTTGCATATTTCTATTCCATCTATTACTTGCCAAAACATACCATATTTGAACACTTATACACAACCAAAACATTACACCAAGTTAAGCCAAATCACATGGCTTTAACTTATAGCACAACATTTACCAAAATCACTATCTCAAGTAACCATAACTATCATCTTTATAACTAGCCTATACATGCCATATTTACAAATATCCAAGAGTTCAAAAGTACCAAACAGCAACTGGATAGTGTGATGCGTAACTCCGACTTTATCCGGATCGAGCGAGCTATCGAACCTCTATAAAACATGGAAAAGAAATAGAGTAAGCTTTAAAGCTTAGTAAGCCCGTATAATTCAAAATTTAACTTACCATTTATACTTAATCAAACAATTAAACAAAGTATATCAAATTCACTTACCAAATGCCTATACACAAGCATTCATCAACAAGTTAGTCATATAAGTGCATGTAATCATCCATTATCTCAATTTAATACTCAATACATTGTATCATATCAAATTCACATATATCATGTACATCATTTATAACATTTCATTCTCAATCATAAATAACAGTAATTCATTCGATAACAGTAACAGTAACTCATTCGTAATAATAGTACTTCATCCATATAACACATATCTTTTTCACATAACCAATAACAAAATTTATGCCCGTTGAACCTATTAGAATATCGAGGGATACTCGGGTGATATACATAACATATAAATCAGTAATCCGTCAATTCATTATCATTTTCGCTCTTTCGAGCTATGATCAGTAAGCTCCTCCTGAGCTGATGGATAGTAAGCTCTATTGAGCTGAAACGGTAAGCTCTAATGAGCTGAAAATAGTAAGCTCTTACGAGTTGATATATCAGTAAGCTCATACGAGCTGTGGTGAGTCCGCAACAAATGCAGGAGCTCGACCAAAATGGTAACCCTAGTGACATGTCACTCGTATCCTACGAATTCTTACGATTCAAATGAGGCTCGGTAACCATCATACTATATCAATAAGGCACTTGAATTTCAAGTAAACCATTTACTCAATTACATACATTCATTTCAAATAATTACAAGTATTTAAAAGTTCAATTCTAATTATACGAACTTACCTAGAGTTGCTCGGGTAGAAATATCGGCTAATCGTCAACCTTTCCTTTTCCCCGATCTAATCCCGATCTCGACTTATCTTGATCTATATATTATTAAAATTAACACATTCAGTATTCGGTCTGTTCAATTTAGTCCAAATTTCACTTTAAGGAAAAGTACACTTTTGCCCCTACTATTTTGACATTTTTACAATTTAGTCCTTAGTTCATAAAAATGCAAATTCATGCAATTAGACCCTTAACTATGCTAGCCAAATTTTAATGGAGTCCCTAGCAGCCCATATCTTTTATTTATTCACACTTTTAACCACCACATTTCACATTTTCTCAATTTAACCCCTTTTTGACATTTTTGTCAAAAATCACTTTACAAAACTAGTTTAACTATCAACAACTACTCAAAATCCATTATCAACCATCAAATTACTCAAGAATTCGACAATGGAAACATGATAAATCTTTAACAATTTCAAAATTTAAGGTACAGGCTAGCTAGAATACGAAGCAACAATCACAAAAACGTAAAAATCATTAAAAACGGGACAAAACACATACCTAATTGCTTGAATTTTGCTTAGCCGAATGAAGAACCATAGTTTATTCTTGTTCTTCTTTAATTTCGGTCAAAAAGATGATAATGAAGTATAAATTTGATTTTGTTTTATTTAACTAATCTTTATTTAACAATTTACATTATTAACCTTTAATAAAACATTATTATTTCACATGAACTATGGACATAAATGTCCACTAACCTTTTAAATGGTTTAATTACCATTTAAGGCCACCATAATTAAAATCCAAAGCTATTTGACACCTTTAACTAATAGAACATGCATTTTACATTTTACGCAATTTAGTCCTTTTTACCGAATTAAGCATTCAAACAGTAAAATATCTTTACAGAACTTTCACACAATAATTCTATCATGCTGTAAAATTTAATAAAATAATAAAATAAATATTTTGACTTCGTATTTGTGGTCTCGAAACCACTGTTCCGATTTGACCAAAAAACGGGCTGTTACAACTCTTTCCCCTTCGAGATTTTTGTCCCCGAAAATCTTACCAGTAAATAGGTTAGGGTACTGTTTTCTCATAGCTTCCTCGGGTTCCCACGTAGCTTCATCGATCCCGTGTTTATGCCAAAGAACCTTTACTAGGGCTATGCGTTTATTTTTCAATTCTTTGATTTCACGTGCTAAAATCTTGATCGGTTCTTCGCTATACGTCAAATCAGTCTGTATCTCAACATCTACCAGAGAAATCACATGTGACGGATCGGATTTGTATCGACGTAGTATAGAAACATGAATGAAATTATGGATCTTTTCAAGTTTTGACGGTAAAGCTAGTCGGTACGCTACAGACCCTATTCTTTCGACAATCTCATACGGTCCGATAAATCGCGGACTCAGCTTTCCTTTACGACCGAATCGAAGAATCTTTTTCCACGGTGACACCTTTAAAAACACTCGGTCCCCAACTTGAAACTCAATTTCTTTACATTTCAAATCCGCGTATGATTTCTGTCGATCTGAAGCTGCTTTTAAACTGTCGCGAATCGTTTTCACTTTTTCTTCAGTTTCTCTGATCAATTCAACCTCGTGTATCTTTTTCTCACTTAGTTTAGTCCAGTATAGCAGAGTTCGACATTTGCGACTGTATAAAGCTTCGTACGGTGCCATTTTTATACTCATCTAAAAACTGTTGTTATACTAGAACTCAATCAACGACAAGTATTTTCCCAATTGCCCTCAAACTCTAAACTACAACATCTCAGCATGTCTTCGAGAATCTGAATAAATCTCTCGGTCTGACCGTCAGTCTGAGGATGAAAAGTAGTACTGAAGTTCAACTTTGTTCCCAGAGCTTCTTGCAGTTTCTTCCAGAATCTCGATGTGAACCTCAGATCTCTATCAGAATTAATAGATAGTGGCACCCCGTACAAACGAATAATCTCAGAAATGTACATTTCAGCCAATCTATCAAGTGAGTAATCTGTACGTACCGGTATGAAATGAGCAGATTTCGTTAGTCAATCAACAACAACCCAGTTAGCATCTTTCTTTTTCAGAGTTAGGGGTAATCCCGACACAAAATCCATTGTAACTCTATCCCATTTCCACTCGGGAATCATCACAGGCTGCAGTAAACCCGATGGTACTTGATGTTCGACTTTGACTTGCTGACAAATCAAATATTTAGAAACAAACTCTGAGATAGCTCGTTTCATGCCTTGCTACCAATAAAACTGTTTTAAATCGTTGTACATTTTGGTACTCCTCGGATGAACAGATAAACAGCTATTGTGCGCTTCGTGCAAAATCTTCTGAATGAGTTCTGAATTTCTCGGTATGCAAATTCTATTCCGGAACCTTAAACAATCGTCGACTCCAATCTGAAACTCTGAATTAGGGATAGTCTCACATTGAATCTGTTTAACTTGCAATTCACGGTCATCTTTCTGAGCTTCATAGATTTGTTGAAGAAATATCGATTTAGCTTTTAATTCAGATAAAATAGACCCATCATCACAAATCATCAATTGGGTATTCATTGCTCATAATGCAGATAAAGATTTTTGGCTCAGGGCATCAGCAACAACATTAGCTTTCCCCGGGTGATAATCAATCACAAATTCATAATCTTTTAATAACTCAAGCCATCTTCGTTGTCGCAGATTCAAATCTTTCTGTGACATCAGATATTTTAAGCTTTTGTGATCCATATAAATATGGTATTTTTCACCGTATAAGTAGTGTCGCCAAATTTTCAATGCAAACACAATTGAAGCCAACTCTAAGTCATGCGTCGGATAGTTCTTTTCATGCGGTTTCAGTTGTCGGGAAGCATAGGCTACAACTTTTCCTTCTTGCATCAAAACACATCCCAGACCGTTTAATGACGTGTCACTATAAATCACAAACTCTTTCCCCGATTCAGGTTGAACCAGAACTGGTGCTTCAGTTAATAATACTTTCAACTGTTCGAAACTCTGTTGACATTTTTCTGACCATTCAAATTTCACATCTTTTTAAAGCAGTCGAGTCATCGGTGTCGCAATCATCGAAAATCCTTTCACGAGTCTTCGGTAATATCCCACTAAGCCTAGAAAACTACAGACTTTAGACACATTTCTCGGAGGTTTCCAATCAACAATAGCAGAAATCTTACTCGGGTCAACTCTAATACCTTCAGCTGAAACAATATGCCCCAGAAATCCAACCTCTCAGAGCCAAAACTCACATTTGCTGAACTTTGCAAATAATTGCTTATCACCTAGATTTTGTAACACAACTCTCAAGTGCTCGGTATGTTCAGATTCATCTCGCGAATAGATCAGAATGTCATCAATGAATACAACAACAAATCTGTCTAAATACGGTCTGAATATCTGGTTCATCAAGTCCATGAAAACTGCAGGAGCATTAGTTAATCCGAAAGGCATAACCAAGAATTCATAATGTCCGTACCTCGTTTTGAATGCGGTTTTCAGAAAATCTGACTCTTTAACTCGCAACTGATAATAACCTGATCTCAAATCAATCTTTGAAAATACTTTAGCCCCTTTTAACTAATCAAATAAATCATCAATCCGTGGTAAAGGGTATTTGTTCTTTATGGTCACTTTATTCAGCTGTCTGTAATCAATACACATTCTCATCGTGCCGTCTTTCTTCTTTACAAACAATACTGGTGCACCCCAGATTTAATAACTCGGCCGTACAAAACCTCTGTCATCGATTCTTGCAACTCGAGCTTTCAACTCTTTTAATTCTGTTGGAGCCATTCTGTACGGAGCTATCGATATCAGTGTTGTTCCCGGTACTAATTCAATACCAAATTCAACCTCTCTGATCGATGGCAAACCTGGTAATTCTTCTGGAAATACATCTGAAAACTCTCAAACAACATGTACAGATTCAATCTTTGATTCAGACACCTTTGTATCCAGTACGTATGCAAGATATGCATCACAACCCTTTTTCATACATTTCTGAGCTAACATAGACGATATCACAGTAGGTAATTCACTCGAATCATTAGACTCAATCCAAAGAATTTCACCATTCTGACATTTCGATTCGATAATCTTTCGTCTACAATTCACAACTGCATCATGCATAGTTAACCAGTCTATACCCAAAATCACATCAAACTCATCAAACGGTAGAAGCATCAAGTCAGCCAGAAAACAGTAAGCCCGAGTCATCAAAGGACAATTCTTACAAATCTTATCAACTAAAATAGACTTGCCTAAGTGGTTCAATACTTTATTACAAACTCTATAGACTCGACATGTAAACCCTTTTTAAATACTAGATTCATACAGATATATGAATGGGTTGATCCAGGATCTATCAACGCAATTATATCAGTATCGAAAAGAGAAAAAGTACCGGTAATAACGTCTAGCGATGATGCCTCCTCCCGTGCACGGATAGCATAAGCTTGAGCAGGTGCTCGTGCCTCAGATCCCACAATAAAATCTCTCGTAGCACCTCAGTTACCACTCGCATTCCCAGTGTTTCGAGGTAGTCTCCCTCTAGTAGCCGTATTACTTGCTTTCACAGGTTGATCTCTTTCAACTATAGACTTTTCTGGACAGTCCCGGAGATAATGATCAAGAGATCCATATTTAAAACAAGCTTCACTTAATATTCTACATTCACTGTAATGTCGCTTATTGCAGTGCTTACATTTAGGTCCAACATTTCTAACACTACCCACACTGGCAACAGATGTCGGCTGAGGTTTAGAGCTAAAATATCTCGTATCTCTATCTCTGATTGAAATCCCCGAAGAAGAAGTAGAATGACGATGATATTCTCTAGATTTCTTTGATGCTGACTAATGTGATTTTCCCACAAATCTCTTTCTAAAGTCTCTAGCCTCAGAATCGGCTTTTCATTTTTCTTTGCAAAGCTCTTTCGCTTTACAAGCTCTGTCAAATAGAACGAAAAACTTTTCTAGCTCAAGAATCCCAACTAATAGTCTGATTTCTTCATTTAATCCATCCTCGAACCTGTTACACATTGTAGCCTCGGAAGATACACATTCACGAGCATATTTGTTGAGTCGTACAAACTCTCTTTCGTATTCTGTTAGCGACATACGGCCCTGTTTCAATTTAAGAAATTCCTTTCGTTTCTTATCAATGAACCTTTGGTTGATGTATTTCTTTCTGAATTCAACTTGAAAGAACTCCCAAGTAACTCTTTCTCGCGAAACTACGGATATCAAGGTATTCCACCACTGATATGTAGTGTCTCTCAATAGTGATATAGCACACTTTAAACATTCTTCAGGTGTGCAAGGTAGTTTATCAAAAACCCGAATTGTGTTCTCAAGCCAAAACTCAGTTCTCTCAGGGTCATCATTAACAGTAGCTCTAAATTCCTCAGCCTCGTGTTTTCGTATCTTATCAATAGGTGGTTTATTCAATCGCAAAAGATCCATACCTTGAGGAACTACATGGATCGGTTGGGGAATAGGTGGGGGTGGAGGTTGTTGAGCAGCCGGGTTTGTACGAATGTATTGTGTGAACCACTCATTCATCATTTGGAAGAAGGCTTCTTTAGTCTCTCCTCTCTGGTTGCCCGTTACGGGTCTAGAATCAGAAGGCGTTGTCCCTTGAGCGAGAGCAGGCGCATTACTCTCAACCTCATCAACTATAGCTCGATTAGGATCTATTTACTATATAAAAATACATTTGAAGATGTCAGGAGTCATCACACTATCACAATTTATATATATGGCATGTATAGATAGACTCACATACGCTACGTTAGTCCTAGAATCAACTAAATTGTAACTCTGATACCAATAAATGTAACACCACTCACCCGTATTCAACGCCGGAATAGGGTTACAGAGCATTACCAAACTTATAACACATATAACCGCACCTTTCTCATGCATTCAATCATTTTATACAATCATCATTCAAATCGTCCCTTACAATAGCCTACGAGGCCTTAAACATGCTTTAAGAGTGGTTCGGGACTAAACCGATAACTTATAAAACTTCCACGAAACTTTGAAAATTTTTCTCAATACAGAGGACACACGCCCGTGTGTCTCACACGGCCACCAGACACGCCTGTGTCTCCAGCCGTGTGAAAACAGAGGGTACATACTGACTTGGGTCACACGGCCAACCGCACGTCCGTGTGCCCTTCGAAGTGGCCACACACGCCCATGTGCCAGGCTGTGTGCTAGGCCGTGCCAATCCTGTAGGGTATACTGACTTATGTAACACGGCCAAGTCACACGCCCGTGTGCTAGGCCGTGTGCCAATTAGTGGGTATACTGACTTGTACCACACGGCCAATCACACGCCCGTGTGTGAGACTGTGTGGAGTATACTGACTTGGTTTTAATATCAACACCAGGGGACACATGGCCGTGTAACATGGACGTGTGTCACACACGGCCGAGACACACGCCCGTGTCTCTGCCCGTGTGGACAAAAATAGGCTATTTGCAAAGCCATTTTGCCACCCTATTTTTATATACCTGCACAACTATAATGTGCAACATTTTATAACTCAATAGGTAGCCAATCCACAACATTCCATACAAATTTTATACCAATTTGACCATGCATTTTCCATTCATATGCCTATTACAAATCAAGACAACATTTGCATATTTCTATTCCATCTATTACTTGCGAAAACATACCATATTTTAACACTTATACACAGCCAAAACATTACACCAACTTAAGCCAAATCACATGGCTTTAACTTATAGCACAACATGTACCAAAATTACTATTTCAAGTAACCATAACTATCATCTTTATAACTAGCCTATACATGCCATATTTACAAATATCCAAGAGTTCAAAAGTACCAAATAGCAACTGGATAGTGTGATGCGTAACTCCGACTTTATCCGGATCGAGCGAGCTATCGAACCTCTATAAAACATGGAAAAGAAATAGAGTAAGCTTTAAAGCTTAGTAAGCCCGTATAATTCAAAATTTAACTTACCATTTATACTTAATCAACCAATTAAACAAAGTATATCAAATTCACTTGCCAAATGCCTATACACAAGCATTCATCAACAAGTTAGTCATATAAGTGCATGTAATCATCCATTATCTCAATTTAATACTCAATACATTGTATCATATCAAATTCACATATATCATGTACATCATTTATAGCATTTCATTCTCAATCATATATAACAGTAATTCATTCGATAACAGTAACAGTAACTCATTCGTAATAACAGTACTTCATCCATATAACACATATCTTTTTCACATAACCAATAACAAAATTTATGCCCGTTGAACCTATTAGAATATCGAGGGATACTCGGGTGATATACATAACATATAAATCAATAATCCGTCAATTCATTATCATTTTCGCTCTTTTGAGCTATGATCAGTAAGCTCCTCCTGAGCTGATGGACAGTAAGCTCTATTGAGCTGAAATGGTAAGCTCTAACGAGCTGAAAACAGTAAGCTCTTACGAGCTGATATATCAGTAAGTTCATACAAGCTGTGGTGAGTCCGCAACAAATGCAGGAGCTCGACCAAAACGGTAACCCTAGTGACATGTCACTCGTATCCTACGAATTCTTACGGTTCAAACGGGGCTCAGTAACCATCATACTATATCAATAAGGCATTTGAATTTCAAGTAAATCATTTACTGAATTACATACATTCATTTCAAATAATTACAAGTATTTAAAAGTTCAATTCTAATTATACAAACTTACCTCGAGTTGCTCGGATAGAAATATCGACTAATTGTCAACCTTTCCTTTTCCTCGATCTAATCCTGATATCAGCTTATCTTGATCTATATATTATTAAAATTAACACATTTAGTAATCGGTCTATTCAATTTAGTCCAAATTTCACTTTAAGGCAAAATTACACTTTTGCCCCTACTATTTTGACATTTTTACAATTAAGTCCTTAGTTCATAAAAATGCAAATTCATGCAATTAGACCCTATCAGCCCATATCTTTTATTTATTCACAATTTTAACCACCACATTTTACATATTCTCAATTTAACCCATTTTTGACATTTTTGTCAAAAATCACTTTACAAAACTAGTTTAACTATCAACAACTATTCAAAATCCATCATCAACCATCAAATTACTCAAGCATTTGACAATGGAAACATGATAAATCTTTAACAATTTCAAAATTTAAGGTACGGGCTAGCTAGAATACGAAACAACAATCATAAAAACATAAAAAACATTAAAAACGAGACAAAACACATACCTAATTGCTTGAATTTTTCTTATTCGAATGAAGAACCCTAGTTTCTTCTTGTTCTTCTTTAATCTCGGTCAAAAAGATGATAATGAAGCATAAATTTGATTTTGTTTTATTTAACTAATCTTTATTTAACAATTTACATTATTAACCTTTAATAAAACATTATTATTTCACTTGAACTATGGAAATAAATGCCACTAACCTTTTAAATGGTTTAATTACCATTTAAGGCCACCATAATGAAAATCCAAAGCTATTTGAAACCTTTAACTAATAGAACATGCATTTTACATTTTACGCGATTTAGTCCTTTTTACCGAATTAAGCATTCAAACAGTAAAATTTCTTTACGAAACTTTCACACAATAATTCTATCATGCTGTAAACTTTAAAAAAATAATAAAATAAATATTTTTACTTTGGATTTGTGGTCCCGAAACCACTGTTCTGATTTGAGAAAAAATAGGCTGTTACACAGTAGCCCTTTCTTTCTTTCCTTTTTTAATTAAAGATGCTTTGAAGTTTTTATATAATACCTCACAAACTCAAAATTTGATCTTCTTGGGTGATCTATAATTTGACCCAATCAAGGAAGGGATGTCATCCAGTTCACCACCTTCGCTAGCACGCCACCTCTACTAGCTCGCCACTCTCCAGCTAGCCACCTCATTGTTCGTACACCCGCAAGGATACCTCTACGAGGAAACCCTTAGAGGATACGTGTCAGGTCTAGGGGGATAATGTAACATCCTGAATAATTGGGTCTGTGCATTTTATGTGTTTGGATGCTTAAAATATTAATTTGAGAATTTGAGGTACAATTGGGGCTCAAATTGGGCTGAGGCCTTGTTTTAAATATTTTGTTTAGACACTCTAAGGGCTTAAATTGAAGTTGTAGTAGTTTAATTGACATATTGGGCTCGTGGCCCAAAGAGCTAGAGCACAGTAAGGTGAGCTATAAGTGGCGTCACTAGTGCATGAGGAAGGCCCAAATTTTTGGTTGCTTGAAGCCCAAGTTATAGGGCTAGATTTCAGCACTCAATTGAGTAAGGGGGGATGGCACAAGGCTATTTTTTTGGGAATATTATTATATTTATTTTATGTGGATAATAAGCAGGTAAAGGCTATTATTTAGGGATTTAGTCTTTAAGGATAATAAGCAGATAAAGGCTATTTTTGAGGAGATAACAGATTAAGATAAGGGAAAAGGGATAGGAGCTATCATGTGTGGCAGTGTTGGCCGAAAATCAATCTCTGCTAAAGGGAGGAATCGGTTTTCTATATAAAGAGGGGGTGTGCCAAAATTTTGAAGCCTCTCTTTTATTTTCTTTTCTCATCTTCTTCCTCTCAAAAGCCGAAAATAACCATCTTCTTCACCCTTTCTTCCTCTCTAAAATTTCCTGGTTGGCCGAATCTTTTAACCTCTATTGTTATTCTTCTTTTAATCCCTAAAAGCCGAAATCAAATCTCTATTATTCTATTCTTCTCCTTAATATTCATTGGCCGAATCTCTCTTAGCCATCTCTTTAATTCGTACATCTTCTAAAAGCTGAAATTCTTAGATCTCACTTCCTGAAGTTGCCGAATTCTCTTCAAAGGAGTTTGCTTGTGCCGAATCTTGAAGGAAACAATAGGTAAGTATTGATTTCGGGATTTCAATGTTCTTCTGGCTTTTCAAAAGTCCTTAGTCGAATGGCTATTAGAAACTAATCTCTTATTTCACTCTTCTTTTCGGTATTCCGAGATTTGAAGAAGGAGGCCAATCGCATAGATCTCTAAGTTATAGAATCGTGTTACTTTCGAGATTTCAAGGTAAGAGGATTTGTTTATTTATATATATAAAATTGGGTAGAATACTAACCATGGCTGAATATAGGAGAGGCCTATTTTCGCAATTGTTCCGGCTTTTAAGCAAGGCTATAGATTGAGGATAATAGATCCAGACAGCAAGGTCATCGACTAAGAATATTGGATTTCGCAATATCAGGTGTGTAATTCTCCACACCATCTAGATCTGTTTGATTAATATATGAAAATAAGTATTACATGTTTTGTTAAATGCCGAAACCCCGACATATTGACGGGAACCCAAAGAGGGTAAAGCAAATCACCAGGTTAGTAAATGATCAGATTAAATGTTATAAGTATACTGATTTTATGTGATTGCATGGGTTGGGTTTGATGAAAGGAGGAAGTTATATGTTGTAGCGGTTTTTACCGTGATCTCGTTGTAGCGGTTCCTTACACCGTGATCTCGTTGTAGCGCTTCTGCCGTGATTCATTGTAGTGGCTACGGCCATGATCTGATGATGAGCGCACGATCGCCATCAAGGCGGTGTAGCGGTGTGGGTTGATTGTAGAAATCCCCAATGGTGTGAATGGTCGTGCGGGCGTGTAGCGGATGGACACCTAGGATATGGGTTGGGCTTTGTATATTATTTTTGTTATTTATATTTTGATTATTCTGTTTTATGGGGCTAAAGCCCAAATTTAATGGTGCATGAGGGTTGCACAATGAGTCTCGCGACTCACCCTTTAATTTTAACCATCTCAGGTGACACTTAGGGCATCGGAACGGGCTGGAGAGGAGAGCAAGGTGGCCATGCGACAGAGCTTTGAGAATTCAGTAAAAAGACTTATTCTAATTTTTTTTTATTTTCATTTAATTAATGGGTTCAAATTTCCTTGTAATAAGGCCATGGGCCACTAGACTACGATTTATGTCTTGGGATTTTGTTGGGCATTTATTACTGGGTTTTAATTTTTACGTTTTCAATTAAGTTAAGACCTGCATGAAATTTCGACTTTTATTTAAAATCTACCAAGATAATTGGTTACTTAATATTTTATACTTTAATGAATTATTAAGCTTTCGAAATAAAGGTGTAAACCTAGTAATTGTTTTCCAAAATGCGACATGTTATGTAAAATCTCTTAAGTGACATACCACATCCGGTTGTAGCGTTTGGGTCGGGTTTGGGGTGTTACAAATTGGTATCAGAGCCCGGTTCAAAACTCGGCTCTGGGGGTTTTTTGGGCTCAAAATGTTTTCTAAAGTTAGGTTTTCGAAACATGCATATTTATACAGGTCTGTTAGCTCAGCATGGTACCTGCGTCTCCGGCCCAAGTCCGCCAGGTAAGTATTCTGAACCATTGTGTGATATAATATATGTGGGCTTGATGGGCTTTATGGGACGTAGATTAGTTAGATTAGAACTTGATGGACTTTAGGCCTAGCTGAAACAACTTTTAAAATCTCATAAGACTTAACTTCACTAAACAAACCCGTGAACGAGCCGCAAGACTAGGGTGTGGTAATAGGCATACGCATGTCTAGGATTAGATCCGAAAGAGCCTGGTATTTAAGCAGTCCTAGTGAATCACCTCCTCTTCGCTGGAATCCTACCTGGTGCGTAGTGACTGTTCACCTTAGCCGAGTCAGGGTGTGGCAATAGGCATACGCATGTCTAGGAGTGGATTCGGGAGAGCACAGTACTTAAGCGGCCCTAGCGACTCACCTCCTCTTCACTAGAATCCTACCTGGTGCGTGGTGACTATTCACCCTAGTTATGAGGACTTGTTGATGGGCTAAACCCTATAATTAAAACTCGAAAGGGACCAGCCACCCTAGTTAGAAAAAAAAATTCAAGTTTTGCAAAATTTTCAAAATACATTTGATTTGTGAAAACTTCTAACCAGCTATGAATTTGTAAAAAACCCATGTTTTGAAAATTTACCCGAAAATCTCATGATTTCACGAGTAACCCGGACTATGAAACTAGATTTTCCCAAAGTACCCCTATTTTAAAAAAAAAACAACAACAACCACAACAACATCAAAGTTTGAAAAAAGACCAAAATACCCCTGGTTTGTACAATTACCAAATTACCCCTGATTTGCAAAATTACCAAATTACCCCTGATTTGCAAAATTACCGAAATACCCCCAGATTTCAAAATTACCGAAATACCCCCGGATTTCAAAATTACCAAAATACCCCTGGATTGTAAAATTACCAAGATACCCTTACTTCATGAAATCAACAAGGAACTTTATTATGAAAAATTACGAAAATACCCTCAGGGATGAAATTACGAAAATACCCAGGTAGTGAATCAACGAAAACACCTTTACGTGAAGAATGTAAGTGCTTGGATGATTTTTGTATGATGTATGTGTTTTATTTTAGTTAGAGGTTACAAACTTGAGACTGTATTGTGAATGCGAATTCGAAAGAACCACTCTTAAAACTATTATTCATAAGATCATTAGTGGTTAACTAGTGAAAGAAAACTAATAATCCATAAAATTCTTAATCGATAAACGCCAATCGGAAGAATGAGTTCAAGGGTCGAGGGCGTTCGCCGCGTGGGACGCGGTAGGGGGTAGAATGATCGCGTCGAGCCGTGAGGATCCGCCACGGTCGAGAAACTAGATGCCGAATCGCTTACCGTAGAAGGAGAATTTCGGGATAAGGCACCCGAGATGATGCTTCAGATCTCGAGCGATGTTGAGGGTTTTAGAGAGGGTTGCTGGAGTAGGCATGGGCACAGGAGCCCGGAAATCTGTATCGGAGCGGCTTAAGGCCAATGGGGTAGAAGTGTTTAGGGGAGTTTCTGGTGTAGCCCCTAACACAGCTGAGTATTGGATGGAAGCGACTGAGCGCATAATGGATGACTTAGACTTCACGGTAGAGGAAAAGTTGAAAGGGGTCGTGTCTCTTTTTCGAGACGAGGCCTATCAGTGGTGGCTCACGGTGAAAGAGGGTACTACCGCAGACTGTATTGACTAGGATTTCTTTAAGGAATCATTTCAAGGGAAGTATGTTGGGGCTAGCTATGTGGATGCACAGAGGAAGGCATTCCTGAATCTGGTGTAGAGAAGTAAGTCTGTGGCTGAGTACGAGGCAGAGTTTCTGCACTTGAGCCACTACGCTCGGGGAATGGTAGCAACGGAGTATGAACGTTGTGTACGGTTCGAGGATGGGCTGCGGAATGAGTTAAGGGTTCTGATAGCACCGCAACGGGAGAGAGTTTTTTCTGTTTTGGTAGATAAGGTTAAAATAGCTGAGGAAGTGAAACGGGTCGAGAGACAAGAAAGGGATAAGGATAGGAGTAAGAGTAAGAGAAGTTTCGAGCAGTCAGGAGCATCTGGGAATTATTAGAATAGGCCTAGGACTGATGGGCCAGCTCGTGCTCCGACGGGTCAGAATCGAGCATGTCCTACATGTGGGAGGACGCATTATGGGGAGTGCAGAATGAAAACTGGTGGATGCTTTAGGTGTGGATCCACAGGACATCTGATTAAGGACTCGTCCTCGGATGGATCGGGTATGCGACCAGCGGGACGAGGTTCGATCAGGTGGGGAGGTGATTAACAACCACCAAGAGGCCGCAGACAAGCCAGGGGCGATAATGGTAGTGAACGCGGTCGTGGAGCACCAGGTAGAGGTGCAGGTTATGCTGAGGCGAGGCAGCCAGCGTTGGTCAATGCAGCACATCACCAAGGGGAAGAAGACGCCCCAAATGCGAACAATGGTGCGTACCCTACCATAGTATACTAAGTGTTTATTTTTTTTTGGCTTTAGAAATTAGAGTGCGCAGCGAAAGCATAGTGGTGCGACTTAGGTAGTACGATTACTAGTTAGTTGAAAATTTCGAGGACGAAATTTCTTTAAGGGGGTAGAACTGTAACATCCTGAATAATTGGGTCTGTGCATTTTATGTGTTTGGATGCTTAAAATATTAATTTGAGAATTTGAGGTACAATTGGGGCTCAAATTGGGCTGAGGCCTTATTTTAAATATTTTGTTTAGACACTCTAAGGGCTTAAATTGAAGTTGTAGTAGTTTAATTGACATATTGGGCTCGTGGCCCAAAGAGCTAGAAGCACAGAAAGGTGAGCTATAAGTGGCGTCACTAGTGCATGAGGAAGGCCCAAATTTTTGGTTGCTTGAAGCCCAAGTTATAGGGCTAGATTTTGGCACTTAATTAAGTAAGGGGGGACGGCACAAGGCTATTTTTTTGGGGAATCTTATTATATTTATTTCATGTGGATAATAAGCGGATAAAGGCTATTATTTAGGGATTTAGTCTTTAAGGATAATAAGCGAGATAAAGGCTATTTTTGAGGAGATAACAGATTAAGATAAGGGAAAGGGATAGGAGCTATCATGTGTGGCGATGTTGGCCAGAAAATCAATCTCTGCTAAAGGGAGGAATCAGCTTTTCTATATAAAGAGGGTGTGCCAAAATTTTGAAGCCTCTCTTTTATTTTCTTTATCATCTTCTTCCTCTCAAAAGCCGAAAATCACCATCTTCTTCACCCTTTCTTCCTCTCTAAAATTTCCTGGTTGGCCGAATCTTTTAACCTCTATTATTATTCTTCTTTTAATCCCTAAAAGCCAAAATCACATCTCTATTATTCTATTCTTCTCCTTAATATTCATTGGCCGAATCTCTCTTAGCCATCTCTTCAATTCGTACATCTTCTAAAAGCCGAAATTCTTAGATCTCACTTCCTGAAGTTGCCGAATTCTCTTCAAAGGAGTTTGCTTGTGTCGAATCTTGAAGGAAACAATAGGTAAGTATTGATTTTGGGATTTCAATGTTCTTCCGGCTTTTCAAAAGTCCTTAGTCGAATGGCTATTAGAAACTAATCTCTTATTTCACTCTTCTTTTCGGTATTCCGGGATTTGAAGAAGGAGGCCAATCGCATAGATCTCTAAGTTATAGAATCGTGTTACTTTCGTGATTTCAAGGTAAGAGGATTTGTTTATTTATATATATAAAATCGGGTAGAATACTAACCATGGCCGAATATAGGAGAGGCCTATTTTCGCAATTGTTCCGGCTTTTAAGCAAGGCTATAGATTGAGGATAATAGATCCAGATAGCAAGGACATCGACTAAGAATATTGGATTTAGCAATATCGTGTGTGTAATTCTCCACACCATCTAGATCTGCTTTGATTAATATATGAAAATAAGTATTACATGTTCTCGTTAAATGCCAAACCCGGATATTGACGGAACCCAAAGAGGGTAAAGCAAATCACCAGGTTAGTAAATGATCCGATTAAATGTTATAAGTATACTGATTTTATGTGATTGCATGTGTTGGGTTTGATGAAAGGAGGAAGTTATATGTTGTAGCGCTTTTTCGTGATCTGTTGTAGCGGTTCCTTACCGTGATCTCATTGTAGCGACCTTCACTGCTGTGATCTTTTGTAGTGGCTACGGCCATGATCTCGATGATGAGCAAAGACGATCGCCATCAAGGCGTAGTAGCGGTGTGGGTTGATTGTAGAAATCCCCAATGGTGTGAATGGTGATGCGGGCGTGTAGTGGATGGACACCTAGGATATGGGTTGGGCTTTGCATATTATTTTGTTATTTATATTTTGATTATTCTGTTTTATGGGGCTAAAGCCCAAATCTAATGGTGCAAGAGGGTTGCACACCGAGTCTCGCGACTCACCCTTTAATTTTAACCATCTCGGTGTGACGCTTAGGGCATCGGACCGGGCCGAGAGGAGAGCAAGGTGGCCATGCGACAGAGCTTTGAGAATTCAACAAAAGACTTAGTCTAATTTTTTTATTTTCATTTAATTAATGGGTTCAAATTTCCTTGTAATAAGGCCATGGGCCACTAGACTACCATTTATGTCTTGGGATTTTGTTGGGCTTTTATTACTGGGTTTTAAGTTTTACGTTTTCAATTAAGTTAAGACCTGCATGAAATTTCAGTTTTTATTTAAAATCTACCAAGATAATTGGTTACTTAATATTTTATACTTTAATGAATTATTAAGCTTTCGAAATAAAGGTGTAAACCTAGTAATTGTTTTCCAAAATGCGACATGTTATGTAAAATCTCTTAAGTGACATACCAGATCCGGTTGTAGCATTTGGGCCGGGTTTGGGGTGTTACAGATAATGTGTCCTCATGCATGGAACCTAGTTATCCCCTAGTACGTCCCATAAAAGAACCATACCTTATAAATATGAGGAGTAACCCCAATGGGGGAAGGAACCATCAACAATTGGTGCGGTACACATTTTGAAAGAATAGATGGTACAAAAAAATATCATAAACGAACAACAACTTTTTCAACAAGAGCAGCTCAGACGGAACGAGGAGATGATGCAAAAGATGCAGTCAGACCATTCTAGTCGTCATGATAATAACATGCCCTTGTAGAAGGAGGGCTATGGAGAACATGCAAGGCCATGGCAACAAGAAACAGATGCCTTGCATCGAGACATCCAGGCACTACTTCTTGACATCAAGGACATGGATTGGGTCTTTTGTTCTAACAATCCTTTAGCCATAGAAACTACAGCAATAGGCTTACCTTCGAAGTTTAAAGTGCCAAAAGAGGTTTTCGAGGGAAGAAGAGACCCAAGCTTCGAATTCTGCAAAATGCAAGGCTTTCTCCATGACTTTGAAGGGAAGCGCTAAGGATTGATATTTTTCTTTACAATAGGGCTTTATTAGAACGTTCACTCGGCTAGGTCAATTATTTCTGGGAAGATTCCATGCCTACAGAACAATCATGAGTACTCTAATGGGCTTAATGTTGGTCAAGTAGAAGGAATGAGATTCTTTACAATAGTATATAAAGTGTTTTCATGTGGTGACCTTGAATAAAAAAACTTGGAAGATCAATGAGCCATTGATGCTTTTATCATGGGGTATTGAGTGAGCATGTTCAGTATTCATTCACAGGTAACAGACCACAAAACCTGACAGACCTTTATGAAAGAGCTCACAAGTTCGTAGAAGCTGAGGAAATCAAAAGGTCAACTCATTATTTTCACCAAGAAGATAGGTAAACTAGGGAGCGACCCGATACTTGTGGGAAACCAAGGTACGCCCCATAGATTTTGCGGATACAAAGTGGGGGACAACCCAAGAACTATTCGCAGGGTGTTTCTTCGCCATGCTTTCAAAGACCCCATCATGATTCCACGAGAAGGTACTTCTCCATAACTTGATTTAATATATCAGGATTGCTTTTCTTGATTATTATAATTCCACATTTTTAGTAGACAGCCACCTCGTATGTTATGGACTAGAATGCAAAGTGGTGAATTGTGAAATGATTACTTAGCGAGGAGTGTTTGTAAGTAGCAAGGAGAGTTAGCAAAACCATTTTAGGGTTTCTCTCTCCTTTATTTTGGAAGATTTGTTAGTAGAACGGTTAAGAATAAAATTGTTGGGAAATGTGCCCATATTGTAGTAAACATGTAATTTTGGAGATGACTAGTCTTGGCTATCGGAGTAATTGACTCCACGGGTAGAGACATAGATGTATTCATTGAAAGAATGATACATTGAACTGGACCCAAGATGAGTTAATTCTGAATTCGTTTGTGAATTAATTCACTTATGACGTTCATGGTGTGATTCACCTAAATTCTGAGTTAGGCATTGACCATGCGTATGTAAATCATGTGCTTTGATATAAGTGGATGCTTATGCTCTAAAGATGATCGAGCCCATAGCCAATATGTTAGGTACATGACTTGTGTATGGCATGGCTTTACTAGCAATAATGGAATTCATAGCCTAATTAAAGAGTTAATGATATCCTCTTATTGGCATTGTGTGGACTGATAAATATGGAACGTGGTCATTAGTTACTAGTTCTCGAACGAGCAATTTATCACAATCATTTGTTGACAGTGATCATATTAATCATTAAGAAGACACAATGGTGACAATGAGATAAAATAGGATTGTATTGAGTGAACGGATTTAATTCAAAGGAATCAAGGATATCATTTGAGGGTAACACACACACGACGAGATCATTGGACAAAGTAGTTGGATGAGTTGCTTTTGTAAAGAGTAAACAATTAGGAGTTTTCAATCATAGTACTTCCTATGGACTTACTCCATGATTAAGTAAATTACGAATTATCAGATGCTTTTGGACATAATTGCAATTACTAGAGTCTAATTATATATGTCCCATTGGTCCCTCCGCTAGCTCAACGAAAGCTCAATCGGGCTATATTTGAATCAAAAGAAAATTTTACAAATTTTGAAATAATTTAATTGAGTCGATTTATTAGATGTGGAATTAAATTAGGTGGTCGTGAGAATTATTCAACTAGAAAATTTAATTAAAGAATTTTCTTGAAAAACTATTTTGGAAAATCTAAGTGATTTTTGGGAAAATTAATTTTAATTAAGTAAAATTAAATTAATCAAATTAATTAAAATTAATATGGTATTTTTGGAAATTAAATTTCAAGTCAGACAATTGGCCTAATGGGTAGTTGAACTTGAAAATTAGACCTGAGATTGAAAATTGGGCCCGAGAACCCAAAACCAAAACTCAAAAACTGGTCGAACTAGGCTTGGTATGTGAAACCGGTCCGACGGTCCAACTGGTGGCAGGACCGGACCAGTCGAGCCGTCACTGGCCTAGACCGAACCGAAAACAATCGAACCATCACTAGCTGTGTGACCTCTGTTTTCAAAAGTTTTCATTTTTTCTAAAATTTACTGTTTTGTTTCAAAATGATCCTCGAACATTCCCAAAATATTTTTAGGGCCCCGTAGGCTCGGTTTAACGCCTGTAAGTGTACTTTTAATTTAAATAAAATTTGTTTTTGTTATTATTATTATTTTTAAATAATTGTTTTTGTTTAAAGTCAAATGTTTCTATCTGTATTGTAATACTCCGTAACCTTAATCCTACGATGGAGACATGTTAAGGGTGTTACATTTATTGGTATTAAAGCTACGGTTTAGTCGATTCTTGGACTAAACATAGTAAGTATAGAGTCTAGAAATACATGTCATTATATAACCTGTGTTAGTGTGATGTCTCTTGACTTAAAATTTATCTTGTTATTGATATAAATAAAAGATGACATCTGAACATAACCGAGCTAATTTTGATGAAGTTGAGAGTAATATACCAGCTTCAATTCAGGGAACAATTCATAGTGAGCCTGTTTTTGGTGGCCGAGGAAGCGAGGCAAGTGAAACTTTCTTTAATATGATGTCAGAGTGGTTTACTGACTTTATGCGAACCAATCCGATGGCTCAATGACCTTCGCCTACTCCCATACCCTAACCAATTCCCCCTATTCCTCAAGGTCCAGAACAGGTATGTGTAAACAAGCCTCCTGTTGATAAAATTCACAAATATGAGGCTAAATAATTCCATGCTAAGGTTGAGGATGATCCAGAAAAGGCAGAATTCTGGTTAGAAAATACTACTAGAGTTTTCAATGAGTTAACATGTTCTCCCAATGATTGCCTGAAGTGTGCAATTTCTTTGTTAAAAGACGAAGCATATCAGTGGTTGAATACCTTGATAGCGGTGGTACTGAAGGATCGTGTAAGTTGGGACTTTTTTCAAACTGAGTTTAGAAAGAAATATGTCAGCTAGCGATATCTCGATAAGAAGCGGAAAGAATTCCTTGAGCTGAAGTAAGGCCATAGAGCTATAGCTGAACATGAGAGTAAGTTCTTTCAACTCAGTTAGTATACCAGAGAATGTATTCCATCAGAAATAGTTATGTGTATCCGATTCGAAGAAGGCCTAAATGAAGACATTCAATTGTTGGTCGGAATACTGGAGTTGAAAGAGTTTTTTGTGTTAGTGGATAGGGCATAGAGAGTGGAAGATCTTAACAAATCAAAGAAAAAGGTAGATTCAGAGGTTCGAGAATCGAGTAAAAGACAACTGGGAAAATCATTCTCTTCTCCTTCAAAGAAGATAAAGCAGCCATATGTTAACTTCATCTGACTTTTCTGGGAGAGATCGAGGGAAACAAGCTAGCTCGAGACCTCATGTTACCCCAAAAGTTAGTGTTGGCAGTGTTCATAACGTAAACAAGCCAGATTGTCAACATCGTGGCAAGAAAATTTTTGGAGAGTGTCAGGTAAAGGAAGGGTCATGCTTTAAATGTGGTATATTTGACCACTTTCTCCGAGATTGCCTAGACATATCGACAGAGATAAAGCTCAAAATGTTCGATCAGAGAATGCGGCTTCTAAAGGTAGGCCACTGAAGAATAGTGAAAATGTGGGAGTTAGTAGAAGTGGCATGAAAGACACTGCAGTTCGATCTGAGGCACGAGCACCAGCTAGAGCTTATGTGATTCAAGCTCGGGAAGAAGCTTCAGCACCTGATGTGATTGCTGGTACATTTTCTCTTTTTGATGTTAATATTTATGGTTTGATTGACCTAAGTTCAACACATTCGTATACATGCATTGCATTAGTAACGGATAAAAAAATACCAGTAGAGTCAACTGAGTTTGTACTAAAAGTAACTAATCCATTAGGTCGGTATGTGTTAGTTGATAAAGTTTGTAGAAACTGTCCACTAAAAATGCAGGATTACAACTTTTCGGTTGATTTAATGCTATTTTTGTTTGATGAATTTGATGTGATTCTCGGTATGGATTGGTTGACTTTACATGATGCGGTTATGAACTGTAGACGAAAGCAGATTGTTTTGAAATGTCAGAATGGTGAAATAGTCAGGGTTGAATCAGATGGATTTGACAGTGCCACCAATATTATTTCAACTTTGGCAGTTCAAAAACTTATTCAAAAGGGTGTGAGGCGTATTTAGCATATATTCTAGATACTAGAGCTTCAGAACTGAAGTTGCAATTAGTTCTGACTATTTTTATTTTGCGAATGTATTCCCAGAAGAGTTGCCAGGGTTATCGCCAGTCAAGGAAGTTGAATTTACTATTGAATTAGTACCGGGATCTTCTCCGATTTCGATTGCTCTGTATAGAATGGCATCGGAAAAATTAAAATAATTAAAAGCACAATTGCAAGAGTTGACAGACAGAGGTTTTGTTCAGCCTATTATTTCTCCCTAGGGCGCGCCTGTGTTATTTGTTAAGAAAAAAATGAATCGACGCGTTTATGTATTGATTATTGGCAACTTAATAAAGTCACAATCAAGAACAAGTATCTATTGCCTCGTATTGATGATTTAATTGATCAGTTGAAAGATGCGATAATATTTTCAAAGATTGATCTCCGTTCTGGATATTATCAGCTTTGGTCAAAGATTTAGATGTGCCGAAAATAAATTTCAGAACCAGGTACGAGCATTATGAATTTTTAGTTATGTCATTTGGTTTAACAAATACACTAGTTGTATTTATGGATTTGATGAACAGAATATCTCGGTTGTATTTAGACAACTTTGTTGTTATTTTCATCGATGATATATTGATTTATTCGAGGGATGAGATTGAGCATGCCCAGCATTTGAGCATTGTATTGCAGATTTTGTGTGAAAAATAGTTATTTGCAAAATTCAGTAAATGCGAGTTTTGACTTTAAGAAGTTAGATTTTTGGGCCATGTGGTATTGATAGAAGGCATATGGGTGGATCCGAGGAAAATATTGGCTATTTTGGACTGGAAGCCTCCGAAACATGTCACTGAAATCATAAGTTTTTTAGGTTTGGTTGGGAATTACAAACGTTTTTTAAAGGATTTTCGATGATTGCTTTACCGTTCACGAAATTACTTCAGAAAGATGTAAAGTTTGTCTGGTCAAAGAAATGTTAGTAGAGTTTCGATTAGTTGAAAGTGTTGTTAACCGAAGCTCTTGTATTAATTTAGCCAGAGTTTGGCGAGGAGTTTGTGATTTATAGTGATGCTTTGCTCAACAGTTTGGGTTTTGTTTTAATGCAAGAAGGCAAAGTGGTAGCTTATGCTTCCCGTCAGTTGAAACCGCATAAGAAAAATTATTCGACGCGTGATTTTGAGCTTGCAGCTATTGCGTTTGCTTTAAAAATTTGGCGACACTATCTATTCGGAGAAAAATGTCATATTTTCACTAATCACAAAAGCTTGAAATATTTGATGTCTTAAAAAGAGATAAATTTACGACAATGTAGATGGTTGGAGCTATTTAAAGATTATTATTTGATTATCGATTATCACATGAGGAAAGCTAATGTTGTTACAGATGCTTTGAGTCAGAAATCATTATTTGCTTTGAAAGTTATGAACACTCGTTTGACACTTGTTGATGATGGCTCCATTTTAGCTGAGTTAAAAGCTAAACTGACGTTCCTGCAATAGATTCGTGAAGCTCAGAAAAATGATTCTGATTTGGTTGCTAAACGAGATCATATTGGTAATTATTGGGTTTAGATTTTCATGTTGGTGCTGATGATAGTTTATACTTCCGCAATAGAATATGTGTTTCAAAAAATTCTAAAGTCAAACAGAAGATTTTGCAAGAAGCTCACAACAGCAGTTACTCAATTCTTCCTGGTAGTAATGAAATGTACGGTGACTTGAAACATATTTACTAGTGGTCAGGTATGAAACACGAGATCTCAGAGTTTGTATCAAAATGTTTAATTTGTTAGCAAGTTAAAGCCTAGCATCAGGTACCTTCAGGGTTGTTATAGCTGATTATGATTCCTGAGTGGAAGAGATAACGGGTTACTATGGATATCGTGTCAAGGTTACCGTTAACTCTGAGAAAGAAAGATGCCTGAGTGGAAGTGGGAATGAATTATTCACTTGAAAAATTGTCAGAATTATATGTTTCTAAAATAGTCAGGCTTCACAGTGTATGATTGTCGATTATCTCTGATTGGGATCCACGATTTACTTCTACATTTTAGAGTAAATTACACGAAGCTTTAGGCACTAAATTGCATTTTAGTACATCGTTTCATTTGTAGACAGACGGTTAGTCTGAGCGAGTGATACAGATACTTAAGGATATATTTCATTGTTGTATTCTTGAATTCAAAGGTAACTGGGAAAATTTTCTTCCGTTGGTTGAATTTGCATATAATAATAGTTACCAGTCGAGTATTAAAATGGCCCCGTATGAAGCTTTGTATGGTCGAAAGTGTAGAACTCCATTATACTGGACCGAATTGAGTGAGAAAAAGCTTTTGGGAACTGATTTAATCCGTGATACTGAAGAAAATGTGAAGGTGATACGAGATAGTCTAAAAGCTGCTTCCAACCACCAGAAATCATACGCCGGTTTGAAAAGAAAAGAAATTGAATTTAGGGTTGGCGACAGTTTTTTTGAAAGTTTCACCTTGGAAGAAAGTTCTCCATTTTGGCCAAAAAGGAAAGCTTAGTCCTCATTTCATTGGTTCGTATGAAATTATCGAGAGAATTGGGTCGGTAGCTTATCGTTTAGCTTTACCGTTAGGATTGCAGAAAATTCATAATGTTTTCCCCGTGTCAATTTTGAGATTGTATAGATCTGATCCCTCACATGTTATTTCGCTAGTTGATGTAGAATTACATCCCGATATGTCATATAGTGAGGAACCAGTTAGAATTTTGGCTCGGGAAGTCAAACAGAAATAAACGCATAGCTTTAGTTAAAGTTCTTTGACACCGACATAGAGTCAAGGAAGCTACTTGGGAACCAGAAGAGGCTATGAAACTGCAATACCTAAACCTACTCTTTGGTAAGATTTTCGGGGATGAAAATTCCTTTAGGGTGGAGAGTTGTAACAACCCATTTTTAGTGGTGTCAGAAACAGTGGTTTTGGGGCCACGATTTCGACAAGTGAGTCTGTGTTTTATTATTTATTTAATGTTTACAAGTATTTATTAGAGTCATATTAAAATTTGGATAAGAAATTTTAACGTTTAGACAGTTAATTAATTGAAAAGGATTAAATCGTAAAAGTAGTAAAAGTAAGTTTTATTAGTTAAAGTTTTCAAATAGTTATAAAAAGGTAAATCAAAGGACTTAGTGACTAACTATACCATATGTTTAATTAGTGGATAATTATGGACAAGTTAGGTTGAAATTTAAGTTGGTTCAGTAAGGGTAATATAGTAAAATGGTAAATAAAATAACCTAAACAAATTAAAACAATTTGTATTATCTTCTTTCTTTGGAACTGCCCAACCGAAACCACCATGGGAGAGCATTTGAAGTTCGGCCAAGCTCCCTCCCTTGCATGCAAATGTATTTGATGTCCCTTTTTAATAATTTTTACATTTTTGGAATTGTTTTAGCTTAAATAAGCTATTACGGGGGTTAATTTGCAAAACTGTTAAATGTTAAAAATTATGCCATTGATGAATTAGTGTTGTTTGTGAAGTTTCATGGTAGAATATTAAGCTTGGTTGATAAATAGACTTATTTTGTATAATAGTTTTTAGTAATTTTAATGTTAAAGTATTAAATTGTTAAAAGAGTAAAATTCATTGGAGTTAATGTGAAATATGATAAATATGGATTGAATTGAGACTATATATGATTCGACTAGATAATTTTTTGATTAAATGTGGATAAATTATAAACTTAGGGATTTAGGACTAAATTGCATAAAGGTTAAAATGTGAGGGGTAAATTGGTAAATTTGCATTGATAAGGGTTAAAGGCTTAAATTAATTATGTAAGCTATTTGAATTATTTTATTGAATGAAAATTTTTATTTAGATCAAGAAACAAACCAATCAGACGTTAATCGTGGAAAAGCCAAAGTAGCGGAGTAATCGTTGGTCTCGTATTGGAGTCGGTTCTATCTAGGTAAGTTTGAATTTCAAATAAAGTAATTCATTTGATTTTTAGAAGTAAATTAATATTTATATATATATTTATAAATTGGTGATTGGGTTCATTGTTTGAGAAAAAGGAAAGACCATGATTGAAAGATACCATGTCATTATAATCGAAAAGGAAAAGACCATAGTTGAAAGATACTATGGCATTAAACCAAAACGGGTAAGACCCTAGTTGAAAGATACTACGGCACTACACCGGAAAACTATCAAGACCATAGTTGAAAGACACTATGGCATCACTTCGGGATTGTGTAAGACCTTGGTTGAAAGATACCACGGCATCCTCGGAACAATGAAGCAATTGAAAAGGATATCAATAGAATGGCTATTATATCAATGTTATAAGGTTCGGAATGTGAGTAAGAACTTATGAGTACATAAGTGAGATTTAAGATCATGTGTGGTTTAAGTAAAGTAAATTTATTAGATAAGTTGTGCTTATATGTTTTCGAACTTACTAAGCATATCGTGCTCATGTTATCGCATTTTTCTTGTAGATTTTATGAAGCCTAGTAGATCAAAAGTTCAAGTTGGAGCCTATGCACTATCCATCTCTCATTTTGGTAGATGTTCTGAGTTATTTTGGAAGTTGGTTATGGATGGCATGTATTAGGATCTTTTGGTTAACTTGTTCATTTTGTTATGTTTAGTACTTGAAATGGTAATATTTTGTAGTCTTGTATATATTCTTAGTATTTTGGTTTAATGGTACTGTAGTAATTGCTTTTGGTCTTTGGTGGATGCTTATGATGGTATATAAATGTTGTTTAAGGGATGTGAAGATATGAAATGTATGAGTAGTGTTAAGTACATATTTTAGAAGTTGCCTTGAAATGAAATTGTGTGATTGCTAGAAGTAGTCTTGGATGGTTTGAATGTATGGTAATTAGGTATGTCATTATTCTTGTTTAATGTGAATTTTAAATGCAATTTAGTTTGGTGTGTGATAGGTATTTGATTTGGTTTATTTCGGTAAATGATTTGTGGTGTCAATGAGGGCACATTGGTTAGACACCTAGGTGGATTGATTTTGGCATGTTTTAGTTGTGTTTGATTGAGTTTTAATATATGAATGTGTTTGGATGAGGTTTGGTTTGGTGTCCAAGTAATTGGGGATGAATTGGCTTGCATTAGGGGTTATTTTTTAAGCACATGACCTGGGACACGGGCTGTCACATGACCGTGTGCCACACACTGTCACACCACAAGGCCGTGTGTCAATTAAATTTTAAGTGCAGGATGAACCACACGGTCTCAGAGAGTTACACGACCTAGTGACATGACTGTGTGACCAAACTTTGAATGCACACACGGTCTGGCACATGACCTGTGACACGGCCGTGTGACCCTATTTTGAATACCCACATAGGCGGACACACAGACTGGGACACAACCGTGTGTCCCATACTTCGAATTGAACACAGTTGGCCACACGACCATGTTTTCAAGCCACACAGCTTGGGCTATGTCACATGGCCATGTGACCCCTGTTTTCGAATTTGTTCATTTTTTCCAAAATTTTTTGTTTTGTTTCAAAATGATCCTCGAATGTTCCCAAACTCTTTTTAGGGCCCCGTAGGCTCGATTTAAGGCTCGTAAGTGTACTATTAATTTAAATAAAACGTGTTTTTATTGTTGTTATTATTATTTTTGAATAATTGCTTCTGTTTGAAGTTAAATATTTCTATTTGTACTGTAATACTCTATAACCCTAATTCGGTGATAGAGACGGGTTAGGGGTGTTACACAATTACACAAGGAAGAGTTGGGGGTTGAGGCGTCTTTGATTGCTATAACCAACTTATCGTTTGTAAGAAACAAATCCACTTTCAAGGATCGATTTGAGTTCATAGTGTATCGAGGCTAAGGCTAAGCATTCACATATTTTATTTACCAATTTAATTTAAATTATTTAATTTTATTTTGCAATTATCATTTTGTTATTATTGTGTTTTATTCATTTTTATTTTTATTTTCCTTTATCAACTAAAATCCCTTTTTATTTATTTTTTTTAGCTCTGCACATACAAGTCGTGGGCATGCAACTGCCTAGACTTAGGAATCTGGTCATGTAATACGAAAATTAGGAGTCTCAATCCCTTTGGGATCGACCCTACTTTTCTACAGTACTGTTTAATTCAGTTAGAGCATAGGAAATTTATATTTGGTGGTTTTGACAGCTATCATCTAGTTATAGATAAAGTTACATGAATTTTTAAAATTCAAACTAAAATGACAGGTTTGTAAACATTAAGGGCTAAATTTGTTGAATATTGTATATTCAGGATTAAATTGATTTAATGTGTAAATATTGGAAGGCTAAATTTGTTATTAGGCCAATAAAAAAGCCCAAATCAGCTTTGAATGACCAAAATATTTGATTTCGAAAATTTTAGTGATTAAATTAAAAAAATTAATAGTTCAGTGACTAAAATACAACGAAGTCAATAGTTTAGTGGCCATTTTTTTAGTTTACCTCTATGTTGGGTAAGAAAATATCTTCACATATTTGAGATTTGATTTTTTTTAATATTCTTTAATATTATTAATTCATTCAAATAACTAATATAGTTAAGTATTTTGAGATAAATCTCAAAATTATATATAAATTTTGATTTAATGTACAATTTTATATAAGAATTTTGGTTTTGTGTAAATTTGTACATGAAATTTGATTTGATCAAACTATTAATACAATTATCGATATAAAATTATTTTATATTTATATATTGCATACACAAACAATTATATTTATCTAATATAAAAATAAATTGATGTATTTATTTTTTAAATGTGTATAATTGAATCAAAATTAAAATTTCATGTATATATTTGAATCACAATCAAAATTTCATATGTATAATTATATCAAATCAAAATTTATGTATCAAACCGTTGGATTAAGTTAATATATAAGTTTCAGATTCATCTTTTAAATATTTTCATTAAAATGTTATTTTCAATCCAAAAATTCATGTCAATGTGATAAGTTATAATGTATAGTGTTAAAAGTAAAATTCGTATTTAATTGAAATAGTTAATATTTATATTAATTGATGATCTTATGAAAGTAAATGAATAATGCTATGTGAAATTAAAATATAATAATTAAATCTTAAATTTACTCTTAAAAAATTAAATTTCAAATTTAAATATAATAGAAAGATGAAAATCATATTTGATTTTGGTAATTATTTAAATAAGTTAAATGGGAACTCTATGTGTTAGTCTGATGGTTAGGGTGTTCACCGTCCCAGATGTGGCTTGATTTCGAGTCGTGCTAGTCACGTGGCTGTTAGGGCTTTGCCCTCCTTTTGTAATTCACAAAAAAAAAAAAAGGCTAAATGAGACCCTATCTTTTCTAAAATAAAACAAATTTCATGTTAAAAATGCTAAAAGATTGAAAAATATTAAGGATGGCAATGAAGTGGGGTGGGCTTGATCAATTCTCTCAACCATGATTTTTAACAAAAAAAATTTGTTTCGAATTGGAACTCGAAATTTAATAAGAGACTTGATTTCACCTCGCCTCTTTCTAATTCAAATTTAATTTACTTATTTTATTTTGAATGAAATAAGATTACTTTTTTTGAGTTTAGACTTAAAACTTAATATATTTAATATATATTTATTGAATGCAAAAACTTAATATATGTATGTATATTAGGGACATTTTTATAAATATTCAAAGATGAATTTATCTCAAACTCGATCCTACTCGATTATTTTTTTAATTTCACCCGATCTTCCCAGAACCCGATTTTTCAAAAAAATCTGACCTTAACCATCAAAACCCGTTAGATTTGAATTTTTTTCCACCCCTAAAAAATACCCTTTTCTTGTAAATTTTAGGAAGAAGAAAAAAAATCCTTTTCTTTGATAATTAGGGTTTTTTAGGGTAGATAATAGCTATTATACATTAAAATTCACGTATTTGATGGATTTTGAGTCCTACCATCAATAAGTAGATTGGATTAATTCCGTAAATAACAAAAACATATATATGATTAATATTTTGTCAAAATCTCAAAGCCAAATCTTGAGCTTCATTGGTCGCCCCATTTTGATTTTTATATTTTTATTGTATTTTTAAATAAAAATAAATTAACTATCATATTTTTATTCTATATTAAATTTCCTCGTTAAAATTTATTTTTTCTATTCAATTTTAAAAATAAATTAATACATACAATCAACACATATATCACATAAGTAAAAAAAAAAAAAAACCTAGTTTAAACTAATTTCAAGACAAAGTTTAATAAAAATAATTTAATATTCTATGTTTAGAGTTATTAGTTAACAATAATAAATTAATATAATATTAAAAATTAATAACAATAATTATTTTTATAAAATAATTATATGTTTTAAATTTTCAAGTCTTTATTTCATTAAATAAAAAATCTAAGTTAATTTCTTACTTTTTTAATATTTTATAAATTAACTTATTTAACTATTAAAATAAAATATTTGAAATAATATTTTTTCTTATTAAATTTTATTTTCATATCATAAATATCAATACTGAGTTATCAAATCTAATTAAAAAAAATAAAATTTGTGTTCTGTAAAAAAATTTGGTGGTAAAATTCAAATTTTAGTGGAAAAAATTCAATCAAATAAAGTTGAGTGGAAAATTTACCTATACTTTTCAAAATATAATAAAAGACATTAATTAAAATATAACATAATAATAAATTTTAATAATAGTATAAGATATAGTGACAAATTTGCATTTATTATATTTTCAAAATATAATGATAAATACTAATCAAAATATAGAGATAAAAATTTTAATAGTTAGTGACAAATTTGCAATTAAACCCCTCCAATAATATTGTTAGTGGTCAAAATCTGAGTTTTAGGGGTAATTTACCAAAGTATACCAAAATAAAAAAAAATTACGGAAATGGGCTGAAATTTGCATTATTTATGAAAAAGGGCCATTTCCCCCCAAAACGCGTCCACGTCGGTAGCGTTTTGGGGATGCAGATAGAAAGCGCGCCCTGAGAAAGCGCTTTGTGTCACATCAACACAAAACGCTACCGACGAGGACGCTTTGGCGATGTGGCACAAAGCGTTTCCTCAGGGGCGCTTTCTCTTTGCAACAGTCAAATTTTTTTTGATTGGGCCTCAAATCGAGAAAAAAAAAAACCTATAAAACCCCCACCCTTTTATTTTTTCACAACAAAGTCCTTATTCATTTTTCTCTCAACTTTCTCTCAAATTCTTCTCAAATTTCTCTTAAATTCCTTGAAACTTCCTCTCAAATTTCACAATAGTCCTTTAATATTTACAAAAAAGCCCTTTTTGAAATTTTTTGAAATATATTTTTTTGATAAATTTTAAAATATTCGATCGTATTACCAATGGCCGGAGAATTAATTCGTCTCAACGATAAACACATCTCCGTCGATCAAATGCAAATGGTAAGTTTTAATTTTAATTTTTCAATACTATTTAATATTTTTTAGGTTTATGCAATTTTAATTAAAATTTATTTTATAATTTTTTAAACAGTCTGTAGATCGGGTGCTGCAATGCTATATTCGCAATATGCCTGGTCAGCCATCGCCGTTGATCGAGAATTATCTGCGGGAGGCGGGTTTTTGGCACGTGGCCACGATAGGCCGGGGGTGCAAGTTGGAGCCGAAGTTAATCAGTGCGTTGATAGAGAGGTGGAGACCCGAGACGCACACTTTCCATCTTCCATGCGGAGAGTGTACTATCACTCTGGAAGACGTGCATTTGCAATTAGGATTGCCAGAGGATGGGTACATAGTCACCGGGTCCGCGCGATTGGGCCGCCGTATGCTACGAGCTTTTGGGTGCTATTCCGGATAATATTTACGGTGGTCGGGTCGAGATAAGCTGGTTACGAGACACATTCCCGGAGCCGAATAATGGTTCGACCGAAATAGAAAGAATATGGTATGCTCGGGCATACATTCTTGAGATGATTGGAGGCTATCTGATGCCGGACCTGTCACGAAACCTCGTACACCTGAGATGGCTGCTGAAACTCGTTGATTTTAGAGCAGCCGGTGAATTGAGTTGGGGGGTCTTTCGTGCTATCAAAATTGTATCGGGAGATGTGCGGGGCGACGCGGCCGAGTAAAGCGAAAATCAGAGGTTGCCTATCACTACTGCAGTCATGGGCACGGTTTTGATTTCCATTTTTACGTCCTCGAGTCGACCACCCATATACATTCCCACTCATATCGAGGTAAATTTAATATTATATTTTACAATTATTACGTAGATTTAAAGGTATAATTGTATGCTAAAAATTTATTTAATTAGGTGGAACCATTCGGCGAGTTATGTTGGAATACCTACCGAGCTTGAAGATATACGGCTTCTATTAGAGCAACGGTCGGAATCACAAGTAAGTATTAAATAAAATATATTTTCGTAATAAAATTGTCGTTTCGAATTTCGTATTTATAATTTAGTATTTCGTATTTCGTATTTAGTATTATGTATATAACTAATATTTTGGTCATGTTAATATAGTTTCAATGGACACCATACGAGGATCCGACAATTCGGGCAGTAATTCCGGAGGAGTTCTTGCTAAATCCAAACATTTGGCATGTGAAGGTCCCATTGATCAACTATGCCACCGTGGAGATGCACCAGTCAGATCGGGTTCTGCGACAATTTGGATTCCGACAACCGATTCCCGTGCCACCTGAGGTGCTCGATGATGAGCACAAAGTCGACTTACTGGCGATTGCTGCGGATTGGCCAAGATTTTGGTCAGCATATATCGAAAAGTGGGAGAACCGGTATGATTATATACCTATTCGGGAACCGATCGTCGTTCCTGAGTTAGCGTGCGTGCCGGAATACATGCCATGGTTTAGGATCCATGGCAAGCCGTATTTATTATCGGAAGAGGAGAGGCGGCGACAACCGTGAACAAAGGAACAGCGGGGCCCTTTAAATCCAAGGAGAAGGGGTGATGAGACGGGACCATCAACAAAGCCGACACACGATCACGGGCCTATCAACAAAGACCCATACGATCATCGGGCCCAACACTTCACCGCGACACCGACATCACAGCCTTTGGCCTTTATGCCAGGTGCGTACCCTAGCCCTTATATGTATCCTAACCCATATATGTTTCCTTTTCCCAGTCCCATTGCAGGTTGGAATGCATGGCTCGGTTCGAGTCCGTTCCCGACTACTCCGACTGGCCAGCCGATCTTGAGGCCGCCGTCGCATGAGGGATCACACGGGGCGCCATCGGGAGATCTTCTTTTACCGGTCTCCTTCGCCTTATGGGATTCGACACACCCCCGCCATGGTTTATGCAAACACCTCCGCAGTCGTTATTTTATCAAGGTGGGTCATCCTCCCAACACCCACAACCAGACTCACTGCTGGAGGAACCAGAATCCCCGCCTGAGGTTCCACGACCCCCGCCGGAAGCTAGAAGAAGGAGGAATCCAGCGCGTAATCGCCGACCACCCCCATGTGGCACTGATTCCGACCGGCACTAACATTGATTCCGACCGCCTTTTTTTATTTTTTAATTGTAATATAAATTTTTTTTATTTTTTTAATAAAATAAAAGTTGTTTTTTATTTTTTTTGTAATTTAATTTTAATATATTTAATAAAATAGAAGTTGTTTATTTTTTTATTGTAATTTAATTTTAATATCTTTAATAAAATAAATGTAACATCCTGAATTTTTGGGCCTATACATTTAATGGGTGAATATGTGTAATGAGTTAATTTGAGCATTAGGGGTCCAAATTGAGCTCAGGATTGGGCTGAAGCCTTAGTTAAATTTTTGTTTGGGCACTATAGGGTTTAAAAGGTGGTATCTGAGTTTAAAATATCAAAATGGGCTTGTGGCTTAGTGGTCAGTGGCGCCACTTAGGGAGCAAGGAGGTGACGCCACACAAGGGAGTAAGGGGCCCAAATTTAAGTTACATGGAGCCCAACTCTTTTAATTTAAGTTAGCTAAATTTCGGCATTAGAGTTAGGTAGAGTGGACGGCAACAAGGCTCAAAAATAGTAGGATTTATGTGAATGGGATAATGTAGATAATATTGTTGATAATATGGAAGAAAAAAAAAAAGGAGAAAAGATAGGAGCTATCTACAAGGATAGGAGTTGGCCGAAATTCCATCACCTAGAGAAGTGAAGAAATCGGTTTCTTTATGGCAAATGGGGTGCCAAATTTTCCCTTTTTATTTGATTAATTTTTAGTTATCAGGAAGGGCACTTTCAGTTTTTCATAGGTAAGTGCCGAAATTTCTATAAATAGGGAGGGTTCTCTTCTTTATTTTTCGGCATTTAGGGTTTCCACCTTTTCTTTCTCTTCTTTCTTCTAAAAGCCGAAAACCCCATTATTCTATTCTCTTCTTTCTTCTAAAAAGCCGAAAGCCAAAAACTCCATTATTCTTTTCTCTTCTTTCTTTTAAAAGCCGAATCTCTATAGATTTCTTCGAATCATCTTCTCTTCTGATCTTCTCAAAAAGTCGGAATCTCTAAGGGGTAGTCGAATTCTCTGCGTTAAGGTGAGTGCCGATTTTCCTATCTCTTCAATCTCTCTTTCGATTTTTAAGAGACAAGGCCGAATGGCCACTTGGTTGTTAAGGCTGCCGAATAAAGCTAATATTTCCCCTCTTTTGCGTTTGGGCGGCATTCCGGGATTTGAAGGAAACCTGATCATCTAGATTTAAAAGCCGAAAATCGCTAGTCTCCAATTTCGAGATTTTAAGGTAAGGTGATTTTCCCTAGATTTTCACTAGATTCGTTCATCGCATGCGAGATCTTAACTTTATGATGTGGATTAACGATCATATGTTGTGATAGTAGTTCTGACAAGGACTTGTGATGGAATTAAATATGGATCAGGCAAAGGAGAGAATCCCCAAGTTTAAGAAACGAAGTGTGTCGTGTTGATGCGGGATTAGCCACCGGGTTGTGGACCGCTTCGAACAACACTTTAGGCAAGTAGCGCTTGTATCGACTTCTCGATAGTGTCGACATAGAGAGTGTCGTTCTAACGGTAATTAGGTGTGTAGATCTCTAACACACTAATTAATCTGTACTAAATATATGTTATGGGCTAAAATCCTAAAAAGGTCAGTATAGTAATCTGTACTAAATATATGTTATGGGCTAAAAGCCGGAAAAAGGTGTATAGATAGTCAGATTACCCAAAAGGGTAGGCAAGGGATGCAGTGCGTAATCATAGAAACTTCTCTATGTGTATCGATGTATGTGATAGACTGTAAACTTTTAGGTAGTATATTGTTTTGATTCTGCATGTATGTATGCATGGGATAGGATTGATATGATGAAGGGGAAGAAGGTCGCATAGCGATCGGTGGCTTTGCTACATAGGTCACATAGTGATCGGTCTTTATGACAGGTAGCTCAGCTGTCGAAATGCTACGATGTATTATTAAGGTCGCATAGCGATCGGTGGCTTTGCCACATAGGTCACACAGTGATTGGTCTTTAAGACAGGCAGCACAGCTATCGATATGGTGTGTAGCGGTTGGAGGGTTGATTGTAGAAATCTCCAAGGTGTGATGGTTGGTACGGGTTGGTGTGTAGAGGATGGATTTCTAGGCTGGGATGGGCCATGATGCATATATAGTTACCCTTGTATACGGGCCAAGGCCATAATGTGTTTGTGGGCCTAAAGCCTTTTATGTGTTTTCGGGATTTGCACACTGAGTCTTGGTGACTCACCCTATTATTTTTCCTAACCTTTCAGATAAGCAGTAGATCATGGACAAGGGAGCTGAGGCGGACTCGAGGGGCCAACAAGTCTTTTATTTATTAAATTTCCATTTTATTTTAAGTTTAAATTTTGGAATTATTTGATGTAATAAGGCCTCCATCACTTAGGTTATCAGTTGATACTTGTCAATGTTTATGTTTTTTTCATTCATGATCAAGGACTTATGATTAAAAGAAATAAAAATGGGATTTTCACACATTATTTAAAATAACACTTGTTTTGGAAAAAAATAAAATTTCAAAGATTTTCTGCCAATGCCACCTATTTAAAGATTATCTACAAAAACGACTAAGTTTTTCAGAATCATTCCAAGTTTTTAACCTTAAAACCGTAGCATACCAGATCTGATCGTAACGTTTGGGCCGGGTTTGGGGTGTTACAATAAAAGTTGTTTTTTATTTTTTTTGGTAATTTAGTTTTAATATCTTTAATAAAATAAAAGTTATTTTTTATTTTTGTTTGTAATTTAATTTTAATATCTTTAATTAAATAGAAGTTGTTTATTTTTTTATTGTAATTTAATTTTAATATCTTTAATAAAAATAAAAGTTGTTTTTTATTTTTGTTTGTAATTTAATTTTAATATCTTTAATTAAATAGAAGTTGTTTATTTTTTTATTGTAATTTAATTTTAATATCTTTAATAAAAATAAAAGTTGTTTTTTATTTTTGTTTGTAATTTAATTTTAATATCTTTAATAAAATAAAAGTTATTTTTTATTTTTGTTTGTAATTTAATTTTAATATCTTTAATAAAATAGAAGTTGTTTATTTTTTTAATTTAATTTAATTTTAATATCTTTAATAAAATAAAAGTTGTTTTTTTATTTTTTTTGTAATTTAGTTTTAATATCTTTAATAAAATAAAAGTTGTTTATTTTTTTTGTAATTTAATTTTAATATCTTTAATTAAATAAAAGTTGTTTTTTTATTGTAATTTAATTTTAATATCTTTAATAAAAATAAAAGTCCAAGATTTGTTTTTTTATTGTAATTTAATTTTTATTTTTTTGCAAATTAGTCCTTCTACAAAAGTTCACCGTTTTCATCAAGAAATAAATAGAATTTATATAGCCACCAAGAGACAAAAAAGCTAAGAAGACTGTCAACTATTCCGATTTGGACACGAGCGAGATGTATGGCACGGGTTCCTACACCATCTGCACAACCTCGTTGGTTGGCCGCTTCTCGGATATCCATATTGTTGCGTATTCTAGTCGAGCAAGGTCGACCTTTTGGTTTCTTGCCTTAGTTGTCTATCCGACAACGACTTATATGGTGCAAGCGTCTGAGGCGACCACTTACGTTCATCTGGGACTGGTGGGAATACGTGTCTCCACACGTTGTACATGTTTTCTATTTTATACACTTCGTCGACATAGCTCATGGGATCAAGACGGAGATTCTGACAAGCCACAAGTACATGAGCGCATGGGTAACGAAGTGCATCAAATATCCCACAGTCGCAGGTCCTATTTCTCAAGTGTACACGATATTGCCCACCAACAATACGTTGGTTCGGTCTGTCAAACTCCGTCACACGAAACCATAGGTTGTCGCAGTCGTGACACACCGTGTGCATGGTGTTGGCCCGTGTCTTCGCCTTGTTAATTTCTCGCAATACCTTCGCGCACCATACATGGCCTCCCTGCATTTGGCCTTTATAACTCGCTGCTCGCTTCAGAAATAGTGCCGCTAAACGAAAATATGTCTCTCGCACAACCGATGTTATCGGCAAATGACGCGTTCCTTTTAGAACTGAATTTATGCATTCGGCCAAGTTTGAGGTCATATGACCATATCGTAGGCTGCCGTCGTATGCTTGTGTCCACTGTTCGAAAGGAATATTGTGTAGGTAGTTTGCACCTTCTTCGTTAACTGAGTGCAAACTCGCCAACATCTCGTGAAATCGGTCCTTATTGATCTCGTACCCTGCCAATATAAGTTGATAGCAAATATTACATACCACTCTAAGAATAAATTGAATATTACAAACGAAATTATATTAATAGATACTACATACCCATATTGGTCACTTGCAGTTGTTGACTTGTAGATCGATGTTGCCCGTGGTAGTTGGACGCAACATGCCTTAGGCAATATCGAGGGTGTGTGCGATGCCACAGGCTTCCCTGTCGCTCTATTGCAGCTAGTATTCCAGGGCCCCGATCCGATATAACGCATATATCAGGTTGGGGGCAGACATGCCTCCTTAACCTAGATAGGAAGAAATCCCAGTCATCAGCTAACTCCCTCGGTGTTATTGCAAACACAATTGGAAGGATTCTCCCACTGCCGTCCTGTGCCGCAGCTAGCAATAGCCGATGCGTATATCTACCATACATAAAGGTACCGTCAATTTGTACCAATGGCTTGCAGTATATAAATGCGTATCGACATTGCTTAAATGTCTAGAAAAGACGCTTGAACACTGCGCATCCACGGAGCAATCGATCGTTGTAGTACACCTGTTCCGTTTCAAGTTACGTTATCTTTGCACAGGACATATCTCTCCAAAGACTGACACCACTGCCACACTTCATTATATGAAGCGTCCCACCGACCATGTAACTTTTCCAACCAAGTCTTCTGGTAAGAGGGCGTGTACCCCAATTGGCTACGAATATTTCCAATTAAGGCCAGCACTGTAGTCTTGGGATCGGCCTTCACCGTCGATATTATTAAGGCAGCCAACATCTCTGAATCCATCTTCGGATGATCTTGTGAAACACCTGTCAATGAAGTACATTAAATAATGCAACATTACGTAATATTAGTATTATTCAAAAACATTGAACACATAGTGATACTGTACCGGTAAGACATGTATGTGGACCTTTGTACTTTTTGATCTCCCACAAGCCTGTCTTTTTCCTCAACGAGGCCATGATTTTCCATGAACATGTACCGTCTTGCACTGTACACTTCGCCTCATACTTATCGAGCTTGGATTTAACCACGTTGTAGTTAACCCCGTTCTTGATGCTGTATTGTTTCAATACACCAAGAAAAGCATCTTTGTTGGAAAACTCTTTACCAACTTCTAATTCGCCCGAATCCAACGACGAACTTGTACGGTCACGCGTCCGGTGTGGTAGTTCAGGAAACTCCAATGCATCGTCTTGAGATAGATCGACATTATGCATGTGGGCTGGAGGCGAGTACGCCCTGAATAGCGGATCTTCTTCTTCTTCATCTGAACCGCCCTCAACATCTTCAGGTACGGTTGGAACAGGCTCCGGTTCAGAAAATAATGCAACTTCTGCACCATCGGGCCCGGGCTCTCGAGGTGGATCCACATCGGACTCATCATTCGACCCACCATAATCTGCAACGAACGAGGGCCCCTCACCGGTGGATGTCGTGGGGAGTACATTATCCCTCCTTAAACATCTTTCGTAACGTTCCCAATCATATGTGGATTGCCAACCACTAGAAGTTGATGACGTTCCCCAATACGTATTTCTATCATCGGACGTCGAAGGAAGGATATGCATGTCCCATCCACCAATCGAGTGTCGTGCAGGGGTTATGTTTTCCATACTACCACCAAACACAGGCACTTCCGTAGTCTGCCACCCACTAGCAGAGTGTTGACTTGGGGTCGTGTATTCCCCTCGCACAGCAGTAGATGTTGAGGTCGAAGGAAGATCACTTGGCGATGAAAATTGTACATATACCTCAAGATAGGGTGATCCACTGGCAAGATGAGTCTCCACCATTGCCTCAAAGCTCTGAGGACCTTTGATGTCGAATGAGTCATATCTCACCGGATCAACCGAGGCGCAAAATCTATACTTAATAGATCGAACTTTCATTGGCGTTGTTCAAGATTTTACGCCTAATTCTTTTACGAAGTTCTATCAAATCTATGTTCCGATTAAAACCCAGTCGCGCTGTGTTCTCCGATAAAAAAACAACACCATTTTCGGTGTCACAAACCTCACCATCGTAGTAAATAACAACATTAATACGTTCACTCATTTTCAGTTTCTATTTTTCTTTTGCCTCAATTTTTGTTATGCAACCTGAGAATGAAATTTGGCTGATTTATAGTCTAAGGATTGCCGAGAGACTCATCAGAGCAAAAGAGCGTCCACGTAGGAGCTCTTTTCAGTACTCTTGCTGACAGTGCATCCTGCTTGAAGTGTTTTGGGCACTATTTGTTCAGAAACGTCTTCTCAAAATTATTTAACCAGAGACTACTGTAGCAAAAGAGCGTCCACGTGGGAGCTCTTTTCAGTACTCTTGCTGACAGTGCATCCTGCTTGAAGCGTTTTGGGCACTATTTGTTCAGAAACGTCTTCTCAAAATTATTTTACTGGAGACTACTGTAGCAAAAGAGCGTCCACGTGGGAGCTCTTTTCAGTACTCTTGCTGACAGTGCATCCTGCTTGAAGCGTTTTGGGTACTATTTGTTCAGAAACGTCTTCTCAAAATTATTTTGCCAGATACTACTGTAGCAAAAGAGCGTCCACGTGGGAGCTCTTTTCAGTACTCTTGCTGACAGTGCATCCTGCTTGAATCGTTTTCGGCACTATTTGTTCAGAAATGTCTTCTCAAAATTATTTTGCCAGATACTACTGTAGCAAAAGAGCGTCCACGTGGGAGCTCTTTTCCGTACTCTTGCTGACAGTGCATCCTGCTTGAAGCGTTTTCGGCACTATTTGTTCAGAAACATCTTCTCAAAATTATTTTACCAGATACAACTGTCAAAAAAATTGAAATAATTTTTATTTTGCTAATATATTTTCCCCAAAACCCTAAACATATATTTACTAAACCCTAATTAACCCTATAATCTAGTCCATTAATTTTCCCCTAAAAACCCTAAACCCAACGACCCTAAAAAATCCTAAACCCTAGCCCTAAAACCCTAAAACCTCATACCCTAACACTAAAAACAGCTGAAAAGGTAGTTGGGGGAAGGAGGGCAAAAGCGCGCCCTTGAGGAAGTGCTTTGTGCCACATCAGCAAAGCGCGTCCTCGTCAGCGCGTTTTGTGCTGATGTGGCACAAAGCGCTTCCTCAAGGGCGCGCTTTCTTGCTGCATCCCCCCAAAACACGCTGACGTGGACGCGTTTTGGAGGGAAATAGCCCTTTTCCGTAAATAATGCAAATTTCAGCCCATTTTCGTAATTTTTTTTTGGTATATGTTGGTAAATTACCCGAGTTTTAGGCCAGTTTAAATGAAGTTGGGCTTGCTCAGCAACCACCATTGACAATTGTTAAAATATAAGGCTTGGGAACTTTAATCTAGCCTGTAACATCCCCAAACCCGGCCCATTCACTACGACCGAATCTGGTTATGTCACTGGGAAAAGACGGTTGAAAATCTTCTTAATTTAAAATAAAACATCGTAGTTTGCTGAATTTTGGAAAACATATCTTTGGAATAAAACTTTGCTATTAAACTCATTCATTTTTAAAACTTTAGTTTATAATATCCAATTTGAATAAATAGGTTGCAAACCATAAATCATTTTCACGTAGCAATTTAAATTTAAATAAACCATAGTTAAAGTAATACCAAAAACATAAAATGGCCTTTATTACAACCCAACAATTCAAATAAAGTACTTATATCAAAATCAAGCATGGAATAATTGAACATCATCTTCGGCATGGGCCACCTTGTCCTCTCCGATCCGGTCCAGACTTTATGCACTACTCTGAAATGGTTAAGGAAAAGGTGAGTCACCTGCACTCGATGTGCTACCCTTTTTCCCTGGATTAGCAAAATATCACATACAAACATAATCATGATCATCATGCATCCCAATCATATGCACCCAATCCTAACCGTCCATACACCTTTTCTACCCCGTGTGGTACCAAACCACTTTGGTGGTGCCAAACCACCGGTGACGTATAGTCACGAGATGTGATGCCAAATCACCGGAGGTGCCAAACCTCCGGTGTCCAAAGACACGGCGTGTGTTACCAAAACACCGTGACCGAAGTCACAAATCAATTGATGGGGCCAACCCATCGCGTGTGATACCAAATCACCGGCATTTATCCTGTGTCTCAAAAGTGGGGCCAACCCACGGTGGTGTTAACCACGGGGATGAGTCGCTATGAGGTGCCAAACCTCCGGAGGTACCAAACCTCTGGTGACCGTAGTCACAGTGTGTTACCAAAACACTGGTGCTCGTCAGCACAAAATATCACTGCCCCCTCCACTCGTACAACCCACATAGACAATGATATGCATTTTAACGGACTTATACCCACATGCTTGATTAGTAACATACACATTATTTATCACAAACCAATATTGCAGTACACATAACGGATATACCATGCTTACTAAAAGCATCAAAACAGGACTTACTCTGCCCTTTTTCTCATACCATAATGGTATCACATCCACCTTACCATGGATCCACATAACACACAGCTCATATACATATATTTATAACAACAAGAAGTGTGTATATGTACACAATATCATAAACACATATATAATACTAGAAGAGTGTGTAAGTACACACGATAAAGTGAGCACATTTATTAATAGAAAAGTGTGTGTATGAACACACCTGCAAGCCTTAATCGAAGAATCAATCTAAGACCCTTGATCCTCTTGCTCCTAAAACAATCACCAACCAAGCATTAGCACTCATACCAATCGGCTATAACCATTTTAAACCAAAGGGGTTATCGATTACCCTTACCTTTGCGAGATGGTTTGGTTTCCTACCAAACCCGAACCAATCAATGGTTCCTTAATCAATCGATCCACCCTAACAAGAAAACGGTTAATCCATAATAGACTTGGCTTAACAAAGACTAAAAGAATGGACTAAAAGAATCCTCTCTTACCACCACTTACCAATCGACTACACTTGATCGCCACCAAAATCTGGAGACCCTATGACGAAATAATCATCACACAAAAGGTTAATATCCTTCCAAACAAATGCCAAAACCCACTCTTACTCTTAAAGATTATCGATAGAAAACAGAGGGCTTACCATAAAACATTCGGCCTTACCTTTATACCTTCTCCAAGGCTTGAACCAAACTCCAAAAGCAAACCTCACCACACATAACAATCGGCCAAGAACCAAACTAAAAGGGAAGGGAAAATTCGCCAACACTCTAATCAAAAGGAAGAGAATTCGGCTTTTAGGTGTTTTACCCTCCTATATTCGGGTTTGTGAGAAAAGAAAAAGACAGACAAATAGATGAGAAGAAAACAATTGAAGAATTCGACCTCGATAGACAAGTTTATGTTTCGGCATAAAAAGAAGAAAATAGCACAAGATAGGTGGAGAAGAGAATGGCTATTTCGACTTAACATTCATGAACAAAGAAAAGGAAATACAAGATGAGCATTCGGTCACATAAAGTTTGGGTTTCAAAAATGAAAAGAGAGAGTGTTTACTTTGAGAAAATCGGCTAGAAGTATAAGCTAATTGGGGTTTTCGGTTTCAAGGAAATTATCAAAGGAAAATTCGACTTTTGGGTACACAAACAAAAGTGGGCCGAAACCTCCCAAAATGCCTAAGGAAATTTCTGCATTCTCCTTCCCAAAATACCTCCAAAACCGCCACATACACCCAATTGAAGAACCCCATAGTCGGCCACCTCCCGGAACCAATTCAAGCCACAAATTTGAATTACATTTGAATTAAACTAATCCCCATTATTCTATCCACATCTTATCTCTTTATCAAGTCAATTTAAACTAATTAAAAAAACTATAATTATCTAAAATAATAAAACAACAAACCATCCACCAGCCAAATTCTAATTCAAAATAATCACTAAAGCTTATCCTTTACATGTGCCGTCCACTGCCTTCAATTGCTGCCCAAAAAGAATAAAAAAAAAACTAAAACACCCAAATGCCACTCTCCGTGTTCGAACACAGGACCAATCTACCATACGCCTAACCCCCAACGCCTAGGCCACTCGGCCATCTTGATTTTTATGACAAAAAGCCACACCAATTAATCTTAACCCTTCCTAGCCCAGCCCCATAATCGCATAAAATAAAATCACGCCCAAACATGCTGCTCCAGGCGTTCGAACTGCGCCTCCGCTCCTTCCAACTCCTATGCGCTGTCGAGAACCACTGGACAAGCCGCTTCTTGTGCCCCATTCGCGCCCACTTCTTTTAAGGCCTCCAACCCCATAGCGCCATAATCCAAAAATTAAAACCCTTTTCTTTGCCGCTGGTCTCGAACCCAAGACCCTCACAGCGCTCCAAATTTCTAAGTCACAAGCTGATGACCACCTTGCTTGCCAAAGCCTTGCTTGTGCCATAAATTACCAAAAAAAAATCCTTAAAACCTCCTTTGGCCTGATCCCCTTTTCACACCAAAAATCCAAAATTTTCCAAACTCTTCCCCTTTCATCCAAACATTTCTAAAACCCCTAAAACTCATCCAAGCACTCCCAAAAACCTACTAACACCTGATTTAAACCCAATACGCACAGCCCCCTAAACCAGAGTGTTACAATTCTACCCTCCTTAGAATAATTTCGTCCTCGAAATTACTTGGCTAGACTAACGGTCCACGTCCTAACTCTCCAAACTTACACTATCGCTGCGCACTCTGATCTCCAAGAGCTAACCCACTCTCTAGGCGTACCTTCTAAGTCTATACTCGAGTTCTTAGATACCCTGCTAACACATAAACAAACAGCCACCAAAGCGAACAAAACAGCAAGCAATAATCAGCCAAGAAAAGCTTACCCGCTGACCCCTCCGGCACATCACTATCCTCCTTCCGACGAATCAAAGCGTCACGGTCTCGACCGAACCCATTTCCTCCATGGTTCGGACCACGACCTCTCGTCGCTCGCTGACCACCTCTGCCAGGCTGCACAACACTTTGACCCACTGTCCGAGTCCTCTTCGGATCCAGGGGACAATACTTAACCAGATGCGACTTGGATTGGCATCTAAAACATTCCCGAACACGATTCCAACACTTGCCCGCGTGATACCTTCCGCACTGAGCACACGGACGATCTGGATTCCCAGCAACTGACTTAGCAACACGAGCAGATGCCTCGACCCTCGGTCTTTTCTGAGACCTCTCAAGTGATTCCGACGATCCTGAGCTCCTTTCGTCCCGATTCCTTATTCTATCTCTATTCCGCCCCCTAGAGCTCATATCTAGCGCCTCGATTTAATCGGATTAGAAATTTTATGCGTTAGAAATTTTGTTCCACTGTTTAATCCACGAGAAAATTTTATGAACAGAAGTTTCTGGAAGTCGTTCTTTCGAGCAATCAAAGTTTCAGTTTCTAAAGTAATCCACTATTGCAATCATCCGATCACATCAATAACTCACAAGCAATAGTAAGGGGTACTTACCTGGTGGACTTCGGGTCGGAGGTACAGGTGCCATGCCAGCCTAACCTGAAAACCTTTTTATAAAAGCCCATATTTCGAATAGCCCGTTTTGAAAACTGTTTCGAGCCCAAAACCCTCAAAGCCGAGTTTTGAACCGGGCTCTGATACCAAACTGTAACATCCCCAAACCCGGCCCATTCACTACGACCGAATCTGGTTATGTCACTGGGAAAAGACGGTTGAAAATCTTCTTAATTTAAAATAAAACATCGTAGTTTGCTGAATTTTGGAAAACATATCTTTGGAATAAAACTTTGCTATTAAACTCATTCATTTTTAAAACTTTAGTTTATAATATCCAATTTGAATAAATAGGTTGCAAACCATAAATCATTTTCACGTAGCAATTTAATTTAAATAAACCATAGTTAAAGTAATACCAAAAACATAAAATGGCCTTTATTACAACCCAACAATTCAAATAAAGTACTTATATCAAAATCAAGCATGGAATAATTGAACATCATCTTCGGCATGGGCCACCTTGTCCTCTCCGATCCCGGTCGACTTTATGCACTACGAAATGGTTAAGGAAAAGGTGAGTCACCCGGACTCGATGTGCTACCCTTTTCCCCGATTAGCAAAATATCACATACAAACATAATCATGATCATCATGCATCCCAATCATATGCACCCAATCCTAACCGTCCATACACCTTTTCTACCCCGTGTGGTACCAAACCACTGGTGGTGCCAAACCACTGGTGACGTATAGTCACAGATGTGATGCCAAATCACCGGAGGTGCCAAACCTCGGTGTCCGAAGACACGAAGTGTGTTACCAAAACACTGGTGACCGAAGTCACAAATCAATTGATGGGGCCAACCCATCGTGTGATACCAAATCACTGGCAGACGATCCCGTGTCTCAAAAGTGGGGCCAACCCACGGTGGTGTTAACCACAGGGATGAGTCGCTATGAGGTGCCAAACCTCTGGAGGTACCAAACCTCTGGTGACCGTAGTCACAGTGTGTTACCAAAACACTGGTGCTCGTCAGCACAAAATATCACTGCCCCCTCCACTCGTACAACCCACATAGACAATGATATGCATTTTAACGGACTTATACCCACATGCTTGATTAGTAACATACACATTATTTATCACAAACCAATATTGCAGTACACATAACGGATATACCATGCTTACCAAAAGCATCAAAACAGGGACTTACCTGGCCCTTTTTCTCATACCATAATGGTATCACATCCACCTTACCATGGATCCACATAACACACAGCTCATATACATATATTTATAACAACAAGAAGTGTGTATATGTACACAATATCATAAACACATATATAATACTAGAAGAGTGTGTAAGTACACACGATAAAGTGAGCACATTTATTAATAGAAAAGTGTGTGTATGAACACACCTGCAAGCCTTAATCGAAGAATCAATCTAAGACCCTTGATCCTCTTGCTCCTAAAACAATCAGCCAACCAAGCATTAGCACTCATACCAATCGGCTATAACCATTTTAAACCAAAGGGGTTATCGATTACCCTTACCTTCTTGCAGATGGTTTGGTTTCCTACCAAACCCGAACCAATCAATGGTTCCTTAATCAATCGATCCACCCTAACAAGAAAACGGTTAATCCATAATAGACTTGGCTTAACAAAGACTAAAAGAATGGACTAAAAGAATCCTCTCTTACCACCACTTACCAATCGACTACACTTGATCGCCACCAAAATCTGGAGACCCTATGACGAAATAATCATCACACAAAAGGTTAATATCCTTCCAAACAAATGCCAAAACCCACTCTTACTCTTAAAGATTATCGATAGAAAGCAGAGGGCTTACCATAAAACATTCGGCCTTACCTTTATACCTTCTCCAAGGCTTGAACCAAACTCCAAAAGCAAACCTCACCACACATAACAATCGGCCAAGAACCAAACTAAAAGGGAAGGGAAAATTCGGCCAACACTCTAATCAAAAGGAAGAGAATTCGGCTTTTAGGTGTTTTACCCCTCCTATATTCGGGTTTGTGAGAAAAGAAAAAGACAGACAAATAGATGAGAAGAAAACAATTGAAGAATTCGACCTCGATAGACAAGTTTATGTTTCGGCATAAAAAGAAGAAAATAGCACAAGATAGGTGGAGAAGAGAATGGCTATTTCGGCTTAACATTCATGAACAAAGAAAAGGAAATACAAGATGAGCATTCGGTCACATAAAGTTTGGGTTTCAAAAATGAAAAGAGAGAGAGTGTTTGCTTTGAGAAAATCGGCTAGAAGTATAAGCTAATTGGGGTTTTCGGTTTCAAGGAAATTATCAAAGGAAAATTCGACTTTTGGGTACACAAACAAAAGCTGGCCGAAACCTCCCAAAATGCCTAAGGAAATTTCGGCATTCTCCTTCCCAAAATACCTCCAAAACCGGCCACATACACCCAATTGAAGAACCCCATAGTCGGCCACCTCCTGGAACCAATTCAAGCCACAAATTTGAATTACATTTGAATTAAACTAATCCCCCATTATTCTATCCACATCTTATCTCTTTATCAAGTCAATTTAAACTAATTAAAAAAAACTATAATTATCTAAAATAATAAAACAACAAACCATCCACCAGCCAAATTCTAATTCAAAATAATCACTCAAGCTTATCCTTTACATGTGCCGTCCACTGCCTTCAATTGCTGCCCAAAAAGAATAAAAAAAAAACTAAAACACCCAAATGCCACTCTCCGTGTTCGAACACGGGACCAATCTACCATACGCCTAACCCCAACGCCTGTGCCCACTCGGCCATCTTGATTTTTATGACAAAAAGCCACACCAATTAATCTTAACCCTTCCTAGCCCAAATTTCCCCATAATCGCATAAAATAAAATCACGCCCAAACATGCTGCTCCAGCGCTCGAACTGCGCCTCCGCTCCTTCCAACTCCTATGCGCCAGTCACGAGAACCACTGGACAAGTCGCTTCTTGTGCCCCATTCGCGCCCCACTTCTTTTAAGGCCTCCAACCCCATAGCGCCATAATCCAAAAATTAAAACCCTTTTTGCTTTGCGCTTGGTCTCGAACCCAAGACCCTCACAGCGCTCCAGCCCCTAAGTCACAAGCCAAGACCACCTTGCCAAAGCCTTGCTTGTGCCATAAATTACCAAAAAAATCTTAAAACCTCCTTTGGCCCGATCCCCTTTTCACACCAAAAATCCAAAATTTTCCAAACTCTTCCCCTTTCATCCAAACATTTCTAAAACCCCTAAAACTCATCCAAGCACTCCCAAAAACCTACTAACACCTGATTTAAACCAATACGCACAGCCCCCTAAACCAGAGTGTTACATAGCCCATTGGTTTCCAATGAATGGAAGTTGAAATCATTAAAACAAGTCATGTTTTGACATTATTTATAATATATGTGACAGTTTATATCCGATTTAGTTGTTGAATCCGAATATAAAATGTTACATTTTGTTGCTTTTGCAACTTATTATTTTTATCTTACTTAATTGAAATGGAAGCGTAGTGGTAAAAAATTTTATAAAAATTTCGACAACATTTCTGCCGATTTTATGTAATATTCTTGCAAAAATTTAGATTTCGCAATATATTCACATTCAAATCATCTCCCAAATCAATTCCCAACACTTTGATTTCTCGAAACATACCAATAACCTAGATTTCTATGCTTTACTATTTCATCAAAATATTAATTATAAAATACTAGCAAAGAAAACATAACGAAAATATTTAAATTCAATTTACGACACAATATTATATACATATGCAAGTCTAGTTACATGTCTTTTGTATCAACTATAATGTAAACTTTTCACCAATATTGTTTGAGCTGATCTTCGATTCTTCAGATGTTACTGGAACGACCTACCAAATCTAACAACCTGTGCACGAAAAAATAGACAAACCATACGCTGAGCAACTTTTATGCTCAGTGGTGCTAATATCATATAAATAATTACATAAGTATTGAACATAAATTAATTGATAGATATAAATTAAAACTTGATTCTAAATATCATTAATAATATCACAATAAAATAAAATAAAATTCTAATATTAATAAACTTTAATATTAAACTATTGACAAACCGAATGAAAAAAATAAGCTTTTTAATTAAATTCAAAACTGCGTAATTAATTTAATTCCCATAATATGAAATTTCAAATAAATTCAACTTTTGTTTTTGCTTTTCTTTCAATTTAGGCCCCGCACTAAGGTTTAGACTCATAACCAAATACATGCATCCGCCACCCTGAGTTGTTTGGCAACAATGGCTACCTGAGTAGTCCACGACCTTCTGGAAATTAGGATTGCCCACAACCTTCTGAGAATTGGGGCTAATACTAATAAAAACTGACTAAATCGACCTTTCCTCCCTCAAGCCTCTGAGAATTGGGGAGTTCTAAATCCTCTAATATAAAGACTCTATGGCATGCCAACTATATCTGATTTAGTCTAACTTAGTGTAATAGGGTAAAAACCAAGTTTCATGATCTGTTTCAATTCAATTCCATTTTCATATCATTCTCATTTCAGTTTTCTTTCATGTTCAAATCATATATTACCTTATGTAAAATTAGGCTTCCAATACAAAACATACTATGCATTTACTTGTTTAACCATTTGAAATCTTAATATTCAAATTCAACTCAGAATCTTGAATTTACTAACTTTATCATTGAAATCATAGTTTTCAATTCAAAACATAATCTTTTAAATACTAATTAAATCATTCAAAAATCATTCGGAATTCATAAGAATAAAATTTATATAGCTAATCATAGTAAAATAAATATTAAAAGTATTATGCGATGAAAATAAGATATTAGCACAAACCGAAGTTTCAATAGCTTTACTCATTTTCTTTGCCTTTCTCCTTCTAGATATTCGCTTTGTTTTAAACTACAATAGGAGCAATTCAATACGAAACAATGTCATTTATCCCTTCTAATACTAAAACTAATAATAGAAAACTTAAATATGCATGGTTCATCAAGTTAACGACTTGAGTTTTCTAGTCCAAAATTCACATATCTTTTGACTCGATTATCTATTTTTAATTTCGTCTTCACCAGAATACTTACGGCTTTACAAGCTATCATTTAGCACCAATATTACACAAAGTGGCCAAAGTTCTCTACTTCTCCTTCACCATGGATGAATTTGACAAAGTGGTTTTCTATCCATTTATATTTCTTTTTCACACTTCTAACAAGCTAGAATTCATCTTCTAATCATTTCCTATCCAAAAATATACCTATTTCACTTAAGTTTTCTAAGCTTTCATCAGTATCCTTTAATGACAACTTTCAAAATACTTTATAAAATTAAAATTAATTGGTACATATATGTAAAACAAGCTTCAAAGATTCAAAATCTATGAAAAATTTGAAGAACAATCATACCTTATGCTTGAATTTGAAGGAAAATGATGAATTTTTTTTTCTCTTCTTCCCCAACTTTCGTAAATAAGAAAAAAAATGGAGAAAGATGTTTATCTTTCTTTTACATATATTATAATATTACTTATTAAAATATTATTATTTTAAATAAAATATTAAATTATTATTTAATAAAAATATCATTTAAAAGCTATCATGAAACCATTGATTTTTTTATGCAATGGTAAACCTGTCATCTAGTCCTTTCCATCAAAATAAAAATGGAATACTTGCACTTTAGTCCATATATTTTCTCAATTTATTCAATTTAGCCCCTGAACTCGATATTGAATTTTTAACCTAACCATATGCTCTGACTATTAATTCTATATGCTTTCATGTTTGAAAGTTTCCTATTAAAACGATCACAATTTCTTGTACTACTATTTATTTATAGATCACTTATTCAAGGACTTCTACCATAAATATATATTTATAGATCACTTTGTTTTGGCGCATTCAACCCAACAATTTCTTGTACTACTATGATATACAGATTTTTGGCTAGCCTTAGATTCAAGATTAACTTGGCCTCAGGGACCAGTACATTGCCAGTTCTTGTTGCAGTAGAAGGTTTTAGAGACCCAAATTGAATGGCACAATTAGTGGTCCAGTCCTGTCTACAATTGTGTTCTAAATTCTGGATTTCAACTTTTCTTGTGAAAATAATACTAGTATCAACAAACCAATTGACAGAAAAGTGCTTTCCTAACAAAATTCTCACATTTATTCTCTCATCCTGGCATTTGGATATGTCTTAATATTGTGATGCTCATTTAATTTTATCATGGGTTGCAACTGAAACCGTTGAAATTGGATAAATGAAATAAGAAAAACAAATTTGTTACCAATTTTGAAATCTCTTTTTATGTTTGGGTAGTGTTGAAGAAAAATGAGCTAAGAGTTGCTTAGTGGAACTTGGAAATGCCAGCTGCAAACTATTATTGAAGTGGTTAAAAACTTGTCTTTTTTGGTTTGCAATTTAATGAAGAAAATCATCATACTTGGTTACGTGTTGTTATTTTCATGATACTTTGGTCCATCTATAGAAACCAATCCTTGGAGTTTGAAGATTGGATTGGATTTGTGTGAATAAATTAAGTCCTTGGAATATGGAAATTTCATAGAGATAGTGTTGTTGGTTTTGGAAAGCATATCTTCAATTGATTGTGCTCTGATTGTTATTGATGTAATAGCTACTTTCAAGGAGTTACTTTGTATTCACTTTGATTCTATATTAGCAAGCTGAATCTCATATATGCTTTGAGGCTTGTATAGGTTTTGTAAGAGAGCTTATTGACTGCATTCTAATTTGTTCATTGAGGAACTAATTTGTGGGAGAGTGCAAACTATTTTTGTAAACATTGTTGAGTGTTTAATGCCCAAGTTCTTAGGGGGAGGATTTGAAGGTGATTGTTCTAGTCTTTAGGTACAAAGGTGAGATCCCTTTACTTAGGGAGTGATAGAGTGTGAATCACTTGTTGTATTTGTGTTCAAATATAGTGGAATTTCTCACTAAGCTAGGCCCCGCAGACGTAGCGAAACCAAATTTCATAAACAAACCTCTGTGTTATTTCTACTTTATTTGCACAGTTTTTCGTAGTGCCAAGCTATAATGACCACTACATTCTAGTACTTCCATTACAATTATCATTTGAGCAAATAGGCAACTTAAGATAGTAACAATTGGTATCATATCGCACTTAATGTGTCTAGTGGTGAATCATGATGTTTCTTTTTATTGATAATGAAAGGTTCATCTGTTACTTGTCTCCCTATACATGAGAATGGAAACAATCCCAATTAGAAAGATAAAATAAAAACCTCTATTAAGTCTGTTGATGAAAAGGTATGGAGATCTGTTCTTACTAGTTGGTAAGCCCCTATTGTTGATATTGATATTGGAAAGGCTAAGACTGAGGTATAACGGACTATTGAAGAAGAGAGTTGCAAATGCAAACTCTAAGGTTTTGTATGCCATATTCTATGGTATTGATATGCAAGAGTTCAAGCATATTTCCAAGTGCACAATTGCTAAGAAAGCTTGGGAAAAACTTCAAATTGCCCACAAGGAAACTAATACTGTTAAGTAATCCAAGATGTAGATGTTGACCACCAAATTTGAAACCTTGAGAAGACAATATTTTGAGAAAATTGGTGAGTTTTATGCTAAGTTATGTGATCTGTCAAATTAGGCATTCGGTGTTGGAGAAGAATACTCAAACTTTAAATTGGTGAAAAAAATCTTAAGGTCACTACTTGAAAGATTCTCTATCAAAGTGACTGCAATTGAAGAGGCTAAAGATCTGGACAACTTGAAGATTGATAAGTTGATAGGATCCTTATAAACTTTCAAGTTGAATTTGGATGATTCCAAGAACCTTAAGTCTAAGGGAGAAAGGAGCATGGCACTCTAAGTTACTGATGAAGTGCCAATTCCAAATACCTCTGCTATAGAAGAACTTCAAGAGTAGATTCTTTTGCTTACAAAGAACTTCAATAAAGCTTTCAAGAAGCAAGTTAGGAGGTTAAAGAAGTTTGAGAGGTCAAAGAACAATCCTAAGAATAAAAGAAAAGGTGTTGTTGTAAAAAATGAGAATGAGAAAGACAAGATGAAGGGCATTCGATGTCATGAATGTCTTGGCTATGGACATATTTAAGCAAAGTGTGCTAACACTCTTAAGAGTAAAGAGAAGGTGTTGTGTGCAGTGTGGAGTGATGAAGACACTTCTAGCAATTAGGTTCTGGTGAGGATCAAGTGAACAATTTCGTTGCTTTTACTTCAAGTGTGTTATCTAATTCTAAGCCTAAAACAAATGATGAATATGATAAAGGTTTAGATAGAGAGTTCCTGAACACTTATAAGACCATATTTAGTAAATGGGTGCAAGTTTATTAGTTGAACACTCAATTCTTGCAGGAGAACACTCAACTGAAGGAAGAAAATTAGAAGTTGATCAAGCAAGTTGAGGCTAAAGAGTCTTTGTTGACCAAGGAATTGGATTATCTTATTAATACCAAGAAGAAGTTGGTTAAAACTAGATTACTACTTGATAAGTTCAATGCTGAAAGTAGCAATTGGATAAAATTTTGTCATTTGACAAAAGAGAACCTGAAAGAGGAGGACTAGGTTTTATCAGCAAAGGGAAAGTTGTCCTAGAAAGTCCAATTGTGTTTGTGAAAACATCTAGTCAGAATGAAGTGGGTGAATGTTCAACCAAAGGTTTTTGTGGTCAAGACTAACAAGAAGGTGAAAACCAATACGAAGACACTTGTTCATATTAGAATCATGTCATTATTGTAATAAACATAGGCATATCAGACCAAGATGTTTCAAGATGTTACATGATTTGAAGTGGAAACACTTAGTGCCAGCTGAAGTGCCAATTATAAACAGCCATTCAAATCCTAGAAGACAAAAACAAGTCTAGAGGGAAAAAGAAGCAAAGTGCTTGCTTTTGGCTCATAGATCGTTGAAGGTTTCTCATGAAGATGTGTGGTATTTCGATAGTGGATGTTCTAGACATATGACAGGGAATCAAAATTTCCTTGTTGGCTTTGAAGACTGTCCTAGTGGGACAGTTACCTTTGGTGATGGAAAGAGGGGTACATTCTTAGATAAGGTACTTAAGATACTTTTTGTTTACCTAGGCTGAAAATGTCTTGTTGGTGGATGGTTTGAAGGCCAATCTTATAAGTATAATTATATTTTGTGACCAAGTGATATTTGTCAACTTTACTAAATATGGTTATGAAGTCTTTTGCATGATAAAAGAGAAGATTATGGAAAGGGTCAGGACCTTTGATAATTACTACAAGGTTTAATAATTTGCAAAGTGTAACAAGGCAAGTATATCCGAGTTAGAATTTTGGCATGATATACTTGGCCATGTACATTACAAAGGACTTCAAAGATTGGTCCAAGTCGAGGTTATTAGGGCTATTCCTAAATAGAATGGTGATGTTCCTAATGTCTACAGTAGTTGCTTGAAGGGTAAGAAGCATAGGGAGAAACACGATATAGTCTCTCAGGTCAAAATATCCGAGCCACTAAAGTTGCTCCATATGGATTTGATTGGCTTTATGTAGAGAGAGTATTGGTGGCAAGGTATATGTGCTAGTCTGTGTGGATGACTATTTGAGGTTCACTTAGGTGAAATTTTTTAAAGATAAGTCAGACACTTTTGAAGCTTTCATGAGCTGTGTAGGACATTGATGAATGAAAAGGTCATGTTATTTAAATGATCAGAAGGATAGGAAATGACCATGGAAGGGAGTTTGAAAATGAAAATGTTTCTTATTATTATGAGAATGAATGGATCAAGCATGAGTTTTTTGCTCTAAAACCTTTACAGCAAAATGGAATTATAGAGATAGAACAAATCCGTGCAAGAAATGGATAGAGTGATACTAAATAATAAAGGTGTTCCTCATAATTTCCAAGTGAGGCTGTCAACACAACTACCTATGTGATCAACAAGGTGTATATAAGGCCAAAAACTCAAGTCATCCCTATGATTTATGGAAGGGTAGAAAACCAAGTGTGAAGTAATGTCATATCTTTGGAAGTACCTGTTTTATCTTGAAGGATCGAGAGTATCAAAGGAAGTTTGAATTTAAGTTTGATGAAGGAGTGTTTCTAGGGTATGCCACAAACAATAGATATTATAGAGCCTATAACAAGAGGACACACAAAAATATGGAATCCATTAATGTGGTGATCGATAATGAAAGTTAATGTGGAAGAAACCAAATTGAGGATGATCCGACCACTCTTAGATGAATAACTAACATGTAGATGAAGGTAAGAAAGATGAAGGTAAAATTGAGATAGAATACTAACATGATCATTAGACCAACCTCAGCCCTTTTCTAGAGTTAGAAAGAATCACTTTATAAGTGATATCAGTGGTGACATTCATAATGGTGTTCAAACAGGAGGAAAGCCTAAATAGAACTATAATGACATGGTAAGGTTTGCATGTTATACATCCTAGTTTAAGCTTAAACCTGTTAAAGAAGCGTTAAAGGATGAAAAATAGATTCAAGCCATCCAGGATGAGCTCCAGCAGTTTGAGAGAAATGAAGGTTGGCAACTTGTGCCTAGACCTAGTAATGGAAACATCATTGAAACTAAGCGGATCATCAAAAAGAAGACTAATGAGTAAGGGAACATAATAAGAAATAAAGCAAAGTTTGTTGCACAGGCAAGGTTTGTTGCACAGGGATACATTTAGGTAAGAGTTAATTTTGATGAGACTTTTGCACTAGTGGAAATACTTGAAACTATTAAGATGCTGTTTCTTGTGGCCACTCATCTTGACATCAAATTGTATCAAATGAACGTCAAAAGTGCCTTCCTAAATGGTTACTTGAAGGAATAGGTTATATTAAACAACTAAAAGGTTTTAAAGACCCTACATACCATGACTATGTGTAAAAATTGAGTAAAGCATTACATGGTCTCAAACAGGCACCTCGTGTATGGTATGAAAGGCTAACTCAGTTCCTTATTGCTCAAGGTTTTGAAATGGGTTCTATTGAGAAAATCTTATTTATTAGAAAGCAAAGAGATCAACTAATTTTCCTCAAATATACGTTGATGATATCATATTTGGAGCCACTTCTATAGTAGCTAAGGAAAACTTTGTGAATCTTATGCAAAATGAATTCAAGATGAGTATGGTTGGTGAATTGAGCTACTTCCTCATATTCCAAATTAAGTTAATGAAGGATGATACTTTTCTTAAAGTATGCAGAGAATCTAGTGAAAAAGTTTGGGATGGAGAGTGTTAAAGTAGTTAAGACTCTTATGGCTATTATGAGAAATTGTCTAAAGATGAGAAGGGAGTGTCCACTCCAAAGACCACTTACAGAAGCATGATTAGTAGTCTCTTGTACCTTATTGCTAGTAGACTTGATTTATCTTTTAGTATGAGAGTATGTGCAAGGAACTAGGTAAGTCCAAGAGAGTCCCATGTTAAATTTGTGAAGAGGATTGTTCGATATGTTAATGTGCCACTGATTTGAGAATTTGGTTCTCAAAAGATAGCACTATGAGTCTGGTTGGTTACTGTGATGTTGTTTGGGCAGGTAACATTGATGATAGGAAAAGCACATCGAAGGGCTATTTCTATCTTGGGTCGAATTCAGTGCCATGGTACAGTAAAAAGCCAGTTTCAATCTCACTGTTTATTGTAAAAGTTGGGTACATTGCTGCAGGGAGTTATGCTCAACTGCTATGGATGAAGCAAATGATGAAGGAATTTGATGTTGAGTTATATATGATTACTGTATTGTGTGATAACACAAGTGCCATTAATATTTCCAAGAATCTAGTGCAAATTTGAGGACTAAACTTATTGACATAGGGCATCATTTCATAAGAAAATTGATTGAGAATAATGTTGTTGAGCTTAAGTTTGAGGGTTAAACATATTTCCAAGAATTTAGTGCAAATTAGAAGAATAAACTACTTGATTTGTTCAGTAAATCGTTAGATGCAGTTAGGTTTGATCATTTGAGGTCCTGTATTGGTGTGTCAAATCTAAATGGCTCAAGGAGGTGTGAAAGGCATCCAAACACAAATTTTTGATAATGTTTTGATGAAGGTTATTTTGGATTAAAAATTTTATTGAAACTTTTTTTTTATTTTTTCTCTCACCAAATCTTAAATGGAAAAGTTTTTTTTAGAGAGTGGCGACGATCGTGCTTATTGCATTTATATGGGTTTGGATGTTGATTTTATTATATTTCCAAAAAGGGTTTTTAAATGAGCTGTGTAGTGGCCCTACCCGATTTAATTTCTTCCTCAACTTGTTCAAGCTATTATTCTCTCTTTATTATTCATCTCAATGACAATAACCAAAATCACTTCTCAAGAAGATCTTGAAAAGTCTTAAAAGAGACCTAGAGCTGAAGGAGAAGGCTCATCTGAACCAAAACCTAAAAGCCATAAAGAAATAGGCTTTGTGAAGATGGTAGTGCTCACTACTGTTGGCCTTTCAGAGGCTTAGGGGAGCCAATCGGAGGAGGAGAAGGGGAGAGATACCTCTACTCAGGATGCCATAATAGAGACTGATGAGCGTTTGGAAAATCCTCTTGTTCAAGAGCATTAACCTACGCTAGAAGGAAAGATAGATAATTTTGATCGAAGTAATGATTTCTCAAGGTGATGCTAATCTTATACTTGATGAAACTCTTGTAAATACTACTTTAAATTTTGATGCTAATATCTCTGTTAGTCTTGATAATAATCCTGAGTTTGTAATTTACATTGTAGAGCCTAAGGCTCATGATAATGAGAATGTACCTAGTGGTTCTATTTCAAAAGATATTCTCAATCATGTTGTGGTCACGAAGTTGACCAAACTAGTGAAAAACTGAGAGTTGATAGCCATGGTTGATTCGAAGAAAAAAGAGAAAGGAAATGTTCATGTTTCGCTTAAGCCATTCCAGAAAAGAAAGAAAGAAGAAGAGAGTTCGAGTAAGGAAAATTCTGACTTGTCTTGATAAGTTATACGAAAATTTTGATTCAAGTTCTAGTTTAGATGAACGCTTTAAGGAAAATTTTCCTCTAAAAGATATTGTATCAACAAAGACTAAGTCTAAGAAGCTTGTGATAACAAAGTTTTCCATTCGAAGAAACAAAAAGCCAAGAAAGAGTGGTGTGCCAGCAATGTTTGCTGATACAGTAGCAAAGGCAAAAGTAGATGATGAAGTGCTTTTACCCAAGAGGGATCTAGTATTTCTGACACAGGATTGTCTCAACAGATACATGACCTTGAGGACAAAAGGCTTCATTGAGGTGCAAAACATAGAGGAAATTAGTTTTGTTGAGTAAGGCATTGGCACATCATTAACCAACAATGATCCAATGAGTACTATGACATTTGTGAAGCCATATGCGAGGGAGATAGTGTTGGAATTCTATGCCAATTTGTCGTTGTAACACCCCTTACCCGTCTTCAAGCCAGGACAGTGTTCGAGGTATTACCTAACTAATCTTGCTTAAACATCTCAAATAGGGTTAAAAAGTCTCATTTAAACCCATCACTTACTTATACTTGGCCTAAGAGGCCCTAAACATACTTCCGAGAGGTATCGGGACTATTCCGGGGACATTTACACGTTCGAGAAACTTTTCAACAAAACAGGGGTTACACGCCCGTGTGAGTCTAGGGACACGCCCGTGTGCCCCTAAGACATGCCCGTGTCTACCACCCGTGGTCGAAACTGACTAATTTCACACGGCCTTGACACGCCCGTGGCCTTGGCCCGTGTGCCAAACCTTGGCATTCTGACTAATCCACACGGCCCACACACACGCCCGTGTGTTTCAACCGTGTGGCGATTTAAATTCCAAGTGCATGGTGCAGACTTCACACGGCCTGGGCACACGCCCATGTGCTAGCCGTGGCACTCACACGGTCTAGACACACGCCTGTGTGTCTACCCATGTAGAAAATTAGAAGGCTATCTACCAAGCCCTTTGCCACCCTACATTGTAAACATACATACTCCAATTCCATTCAACGTAATTCATGACCCAAAGACACATCTAAATACTCAATTCAACATTCATACACAAGGGCATACACTTCAAGAAAATCACTTTCATTAAACAAAAGAATTTGCCAAGTATTTGCCTAACTTAAGGCCATTTACAAAATGACTTTAGTAACATACATAGCCAACACTTTGGCTAACAATTACAACTTCACAAAATACTCGAGTCCTATACATTCCATACTCAAAATAAGTCTAAATTTTTATACCAAAGTGATGTCGATAGTGTGATTTCCGAACTCCTACTTCCACGATCCTAGAGTTATCTTGGCAATACTACAAGGAAGAAGGGCAATGAAAGGGGTAAGCATAAAGCTTAGTAAGTTTGCATGAATATAAATAGCAACAATAAGCTCATAATATTATCCATCCATGATATTAACTAACCATACACAAGTCATAGGCATCTTGCCATACTTACTCACAATTGCCCTTATTTAGCACATACCATGCCACATGTCGTAAACGTTTCTTCGTGACTCATTCACGAGTACCTGTATTCACTCATTCATATGACTTTATGTGCAAATCTAATTTCTACTTCTAAACTCATCTACTTATCCCTTTAATCACTAGGGATAGTCAAAGACGTATATTCGACGTCGTTCATGTAGAGACGAAGCCAATGCCACGTCCCCGAGGTGGTCTTACATGGATTTACTTCTAAATGCCAATGCCATATCCCGGATATGGTCTTATATGGACTTTCACATCAATTATCGATGCCACATCCCGAATGTGGTCTTAACGAGTTTCTTATTCTTTTCCGAAGCCATATCCCGGATATGGTCTTATACGGATCTTAACTTTCGGTCTGAGGCCATGTCCCGGACATGGTCTTATACGGGACTTTATCTGATTCACATCTCGATGATAGCAATCTCATATTCATTATAGTCCACTAGGACTTCAACATCATACTTAACATCAATTTCTCATTTCAATGAAGTATCATACATCAATATGATACCAAGAATTTTCAGTTATGCTAACATAAATATTTCATTAATCACATACAAACTTACCTCGATTTCAAAATGAGCTAGCTCGACGATTTAGTCCGAGACTTTGTTCTTTCCCCGATCGAGGCGGATCCTCGGTTCTTCTTACTTAGAATGGAGGAGAGCTTGCTAAAAATTGTGAGCTTTCAAACCCCTATTTTTCTTGCAAATTTCGGTGGAGAAAGATGGAGAGAAAGATTATATTTTCTCTTTCTTTATTCTAATATTAAACTAGTCAAACAAGTCACCAACTATCAACTACTTTGACCAATTTTTTGTCCATCTTTGTCTCCTATGCTAGTCCATGGCCGTCCAAGCATATATTAGGGGTCTAATTGCCTTTTAAAGACCTCCAATTTACATTCTAAGGGTATTTGGTACCTTTATCTTATATAATGGAACTTTCGCACTTTATGCGATTTAGTCCTTTTTCGCGATTAAACGTGAAATCGCTAAAATTAAAGCACCAAAAATCTCATGCACATATACTATCATGCTCCGACTCATAATATAACATGAAAATAAATTTCTCAAGTCTCAGATTAGTGACCTCGAGATCACTATTCCTGTAACAGACCGGTTTAGATCCTAGTCGGAACAGTGGTTTCGGGACCACAAATCCGAGTCAACAAAATATTTTAATATTATTTTTGGTGTTTACAATATGTGAATTAAGATGTGTGAAAGTTTCGTGTGAAAATTTTATCGTTTGTGTGCTCGATTTTATAAAAGGACTTCATCGCGTAAAATGCAAAAGTGGTAATCTAATTGTTAAAGCACTAAATTGCTATGGTCTATTAATTGTAAAGTCCTTAAAATGAAATTTGGCCATTTTAAAATTAGTGGACGGCATAAGCTTTTAATAAATAGTTTTTTTACATTATTTTATAATGATAAAATAGTAATTTATGTGTAAAATTATTATCTAATAAAACAAAACATTAAAAAAAAAAACAAAAGGCATGCATTATCATCTTGTTGTTGGCCGAAAGTGAGAAGGAAAACACCATTGTTGAAACTTTAAGTTTCGGCACCTAGGAAGCTAAATTCGGGTATGTTCTTTGTTTGATTTTTGATAATTTTTACGTTTTTGAGATCGTTGCTTCGAATACTAGTAAACCCATGCTTTAATTTTCAGAATTGATGATGAATTTGATATTTTCCATTGATGTTAGCTTGATGTTTTTGTGGTTTGATGATGAAATATAATTTTTTGTTGATAGATTATTATGTTTAATTAAGTGATTTTTGATAAAAATGTGTATTAAGGATTAAATTGAGAAAAGTGTAAAATTCAAGGTTAAATGTGTGAATAAACTAAAAATATAGGCTGTTAGTAGTATGGGTAGAATTCAGCCTAACAAGGATTTAGTGAAATTTTGTGTATTTTGTGTTATTTTGAAATAAGGACTAAATTGAGAAAAATGCGAAATGTTAGGGGCTAAATTGCAAATTGCCCATTTATATATTCTTGAATGGAAATTGAATGAAATGTTGAATAAGTAAGTTAATTTTGATATTAATTAGATTGGAAAAAGTGGAAATCAGATTTGGATCGGGAAAATCGGTTATCGATTAGTCGTTACGTCCGTTCGCGTCAAATGCGAGGTAAGTTCATAAGTAAATAAATGCTGTTAAATTTAAATGTATATATGTTATATGTGCTGAATTGATCTTTAATAAATATATGTGTATATGCCGAATTGAATTTAGAGTTGGAGAACTAGTTACGAGCTTGAATCAATAGGATTACGACGTCCGAAAAGCCCCGTACGAACCATAGGAATAGTTAGGATACATATGTCATGACATAGGATTCTGATATGTGTTATCATGTAAGACCACGTCTGGGACGTTGGTATCGATTTGAGATTTATGTGTAAGACCATGTCTGGGACATCGACATCGTATTTGATTTCGTGTAAGACCCTGTCTGGGACAGTGGCATCGATATTGATTACATGTAAGACCACGTCTGGGATGTTGGCATTGTACGAGTTTTTTGAGCTATCCAAGTATCCTATTTGATTTCGAACGGTTCAACGGGCATTCCGAGAAATAAATGAGTATATGAATGTGCATCAGAATCAGGTATGTTGCGATGAATATGAATTTGAGCAAGGAAAGTGAGTATGATTATGATTAGTTGTTATATAATTTATGTGAAAATGAGTTGTGGATATTAGCTAGTGAACTATGAACAAATGAACCATATAAGAAATGTAGAATTGTAATTGTGTTTTTGCCATATATGATTCAGGTACATATGATTTGTATATGAAATTTTGATATGAAATGTGAGTATGATTTAAATGATGGTATATGTGAAATATAAGATAATGAATGATGTGTTATATATCTTCGTTAAATGAAATTATGGTCCTATGTTTCGGACATGAGAATTATGAAACACGAAATATAGTTTTGATGTGCGATTTGTTATGGTTTTTCGGGTTTGGAAGTGTATAAAAAGAAATTGATATATTTTTATGAATAATCTGTAATAAATGACTATGATTCGGTTGGTATGTAATGAAATTGTGAAAGCTTAATTTTATGAATGAGCTAATAGTTGATATATGAATTTTGAAAACATTGTTTATATGTTCATTTATAATTAAGCCTGGTGAAGTTACTTAATGTGGCCTTAAGAAATTACGATTATGATGAATGTATATGTGGTTGAGATTTGTTAAATTCAGCCTAGTTAAATTGAATTGTAAACATTATTGAAATGATTTATTTGCTTGTGGCTTACTAAGCTTTTAAAGCTTACTTTGTGTGTTTTCCTATGTTTATAGATTTTTCGGAGATTTGCTCGGGTTGGAAGTCGGTGGAGATCTCATCACACTATCCAGTATTTGTTTCGGTAATTAAATGCTTTGAGATTGGGTTATGTGGCATGTATCGGCTAGTTTTGGTATATTTGGTTTTGAAATTTGTATATGTATATAGCCATGTGAAAATGGCTTGTTCATGATGCAAATGTTGGTAGTTATATTTGGTCTTGTTATAAGCTTAATTGAGAGGTATTATTTAAGGTAAATATGTCGTGATGTTGGTTATATGATTTGGCAATGAGGAGTGGTAAGTAGGGTGTATATTCGGCTTATTAATTAACTCATTTTGGAAGCATGAAAAGTGGTATAATATGGTTTGGTAAAAGGGTCATTTGAATAACTATAAATGACATATTGTTTTGATGTTAAGATATGAGATAACATGTTTAGCTTATAGATTGAGTGATGGAAATGTTATGATTTATTAAGTTAAATTTGATAACCGAAAGGTTGTTTATTTAAATTGTTGGACATATGTGATATGAATACATATGCCTATTTAATGTTTGCTTGTAGTTCGGTTTAAAAAGATCAAATCGTTGGTTCAACGAGTGATTATAAAATGTGTAATATATAAGTAGTTATATAGGCTATGGTATTTGACTATTTAGGCTCGATTTTGAATGACAAAGAATGTATATAATTTAATTGTTATATGGAAGTTAAATTGGATGATCGATTATTGAATAAATTAATTGGTTGTGTAAATGAATTATAGGCATGATAATTAGCATGAGAATTAGGTATGTGGTTCATGTGTGTGGTTGAATATAACATGTTAGATATGTTATTTAGCTTGCAAATTAGATATTTTATGACTTGACATTGGTATTCGAAAATGGTTAAATTTGATTTAGTAAAATGTACATAAGGTTAAAATGTTTAAAATGCTATGATTTGGAAATTGTATTTAGAAATGGCTTTTGTTTTTAGGGTGTTATGTGCATGGTTGGATGATGTTAAAAATGTAGTTGGTCATGTATAAAGTTACCTAACGTTTTATGTGCAAATGAATATTAAACTGTGAGATATGGCCAAATTAGTTTAACAGCCGCATGTATAATGTTTATTAAATGTTACGTTTGTTATTTAGTTAATGATATGGGTTGAAACAACTTAATATGCGATTGTACTTAGATTTATAAAATGATATGATCGTTGATTTGTTATGGAATAGATGTAAACAAATGGGTGTCTCGATATATACTCAGTATATGAAATGAAATATGTTTGATTGTAAATTGGGTATTCGAATGTCATGGAAATGATGGTCATATGGCTTGAACTTTTGTAATTATGAAATAGGTACAAATTGGTTTTGATATTTGATGGCTTGATTTGAAAGTTTTGAATTAGCAAATGGAATTGAAATGGTTAAATATTGAAATATAGTTCGTATAAGAGAATGTTCGATAAAGCATGATTTGTGTGGTTAGATATGTGATTCAAATATATGATTTTGACTTGTATGAATAAGAGATTGGGTTATTAATTTATTTCGTAAAATTTTATAAAGGAGAATACATTAATGGGCGTATAAATTGTAAAGAATGTATGTTCTGAACTGTGTTTTGTTCGGTAATGCCTCTTAACCCTAGTCCGGCGACGGATATGGGTTAGGGGTGTTACAATTTCGACTAGCCCCTAAATTGGGCTGTTACAATTCTCCCCCCTTAAGGATTTTCATCCCCGAAAATCTTACCGGTAAAAAGGTTGGGATATTGGTTTCTCATCATTTCCTCGGGCTCCCATGTATCCTCTTCTATTCCGTGCCTTTGCCATAAAACTTTCACAAGGGCTATGCTTTTGTTTCTCAACTGCTTGACCTCTCGCGCCAAAATCTTAACCGGCTCTTCACCATAAGTCAAGTCCGGTTGTATCTCTACCTCTGTTGGTACAATGACATGTGAAGGATTTGAACGGTATCGGCACAATATGGATACGTGAAAGACATCATGAATCTTTTCTAGTTTAGGTGGCAAGGCCAACCGATAAGTTACTGGTCCTATCCTCTCGGTAATTTCATAAGGTTCGATAAAGCGCGGACTTAATTTGCCCTTCCGGCCAAATCTGGGGACTTTTTTCCAAGGTGATACTTTCAAGAACGCTTTATCACCGACTTTGAATTCTATCTCTTTCCTTTTAAAATCTGAATAGGACTTTTGCCTATCTGAGGCGACTTTCAGACAATCACGTATCACTTTTACTTTTCTTCGCCCTATAACCAAATTAACCCGTGTATCTGCTTTCTCTGAGTTCGACCAATACAAGGGCGTGCGTCACTTACGCCCATACAATGCCTCATAAGGCGCCATCTTCAAACTTGATGAAAATCGTTGTTGTAGGCGAATTCCACCAACGGTAAGTATTTCTCCCAACTAACTTGGAATTCTAAAACACAACATCAAGCATGTCCTCAAGTATCTGGATTACCCTCTCCATTGTCCGTCGGTTTGTGGATGGAAGGTCAGTCTTGAAATTTAATTTTGTGCCCAAGGCTTCTTGCAACTTTTTCCAAAATCATGACGTGAATCTCGGATCTCTATCCGAAATGATCGACAACGGTACACCATGGAGTCTTACTATCTCTGACATGTACAAGTCTGCCAATTTATCAAGCAAATAGTCGACACGTAATGGTATAAAATGGGCTGACTTTGTGAGTCTATCAACCACTACCCATACTGCATCTTTCTTCTTTGGAGTCAACGGTAAGCCCATCACGAAGTCCATGGTAATACGGTCCCATTTCCACCCAGGAACCATAATGGGCTGAAGTAAACCCAAAGGTACTTGATGTTCAGCCTTCACTTGTTAACAAATCAGGCATTTCGATACAAACTCGGAAATGTCTTTCTTCATACCAAGCCACCAATACCATTTCTTCAAATCATTGTACATCTTCGTGCTGCCTGGGTGTACATTCAAACATCCGCTATGCGCTTCATGCAAGATTTTATGAATAAGCTCGTCATTTCTGGGTACACAGACCCTATCTCGAAATCTCAGACATCCATCAGGATTTACCCGAAATTCTGACTCCACGCTCGACTCACATAAAATTCTCTTGGCTTGCAAACTGTTATCATCTTTCTGAGCTTCACAGATTTCCTGGAGAAACAAGGGTTTAGCCCTCAATTCGGCTAAAAGGGAACCATCATCCAACAAGGTCATCTGAGTACTCATGGCTCTTAGTGCAAACAATGATTTTCTGCTCAAAGCATCGGCGACTACGTTCGCCCTTCCCGAATGGTAGTCAATTTCTAACTCATAATCCTTAATCAACTCTAACCACCTTCGTTGCCTCAAATTCAATTCCTTTTGAGTCATCAAATATTTTAGGCTTTTATGGTCGGTGAAAATCTGACACCTTTCACCATATAAATGATGCCTCCAAATTTTTAACGCAAACACAATTGTGGCCAACTCTAAATCATGAGTCGGGTAATTCTTCTCATGCGGCTTCAATTGCCTAGAGGCGTAAGCAATCACCTTACCCTCTTGCATGAGTACACAACCCAATCCGTTCAAGGAAGCGTCACTATAAACCACAAATTCTCTTCCCGGCTCAGGTTGCACCAAAACAGGGCCTCGATCCAACGATGTCTTGATTTCTCAAAACTTTGTTGACACTTTTCTGTCCAATCGAACTTCACATCTTTTTGCAAAAGTTTAGTCATCGGGGTAGCTATCATGGAAAACCCCTTGAAAAAATGCCTATAATAGCCAGCTAGGCCTAGAAAACTCCTTACTTCAGTTACGCTCCTCGGCAGTTTCCATTCCACAATTGCTGAAATCTTACTCGGGTCGACTCTAATCCAGTCTCCCGAGACAATGTGTCCCAAAAATCCCACTTCCTTGAGCCAAAATTCACTCTTACTGAATTTGGCATACAATTGTTTTTCTCTCAAAACTCGCAGAACCATAATCAAATGCTCGGCATGTTCGTTCTTGTCCTGAGAGTAGATTAGTATGTTGTCGATGAAAACCACAACAAATTTATCCAAGTATGGCCGAAAAATGCGATTCATCAAATCCATGAAGATCGCCGGGGCATTTGTTAGACCAAAAGGCATGACCAAAAATTCATAGTGGCCATATCTAGTCCTAAACGCGATTTTCGGCACATCCGAGTCCTTGACTCTCAGCTAATAGTACCTTGACCTCAAATCTATCTTGGAAAATACCGTGGCTCCCTTTAATTGATCGAATAGATCGTCGATCCTCGGCAACGGGTACTTGTTCTTCACAGTTACCTTATTAAGTTGCCGATAATCTATACATAATCTCATGGAACCATCTTTCTTTTTTACGAATAAAATGGGAGCACCCCATGGAGAAAAACTCGGCCTTGCAAAACCTTTATCCAATAGCTCTTGCAACTGTTCTTTTAGCTCGGTTGGAGCCATTCTATAGGGAGCAATATAAATAGGGGCAGTACCCGGAGCTAACTCAATCCCAAATTCGATCTCTCTAATTGGAGGTAGTCCTGGCAACTCTTCGGGGAAAACATCTGGGTACTCGCATACTATAGGTACCGACTCCATTTTCAATTCAGTCTCTTTAGTGTTCAACAAAAAGGCAAGATAGGCCTCGTATCCCTTCTTTAAATACTTCTGAGTTGACAAGGTTGATATCACTACTGGTAGCCTATCTGGCTTATCTGATTCAACACAAATAAGATTACCATTTCATCTCTCAACTCAATTTGCTTCTTCCCACAATTCACAACTACTCCATGAGTAACTAACCAATCCATCCCAAGGATGACATCAAACTCATCAAACGGTAATAATATAAGATCGACCGGGAAACAATGACCCTTAATCATCAAAGGGCAACCTTTGCAAACTCTATCAACCAACACACACTTGCCTAGGGGATTAGACACTCTTATTATGAATTCGATAGACTCTATAGGCATGCTCTTGCTAGAGACTAATTTCATGCATATGTATGAGTAGGTGGATCCCGGATCAATTAAAGCTATAACACGAGTATTATGGACAGAAAAGGTACCCGTGATTACATCGGGGAAGATGCCTCTTCACGAGCACGAATGGCATATGTCCTTGCCGGTGCTCTACCATCGACTCTAGCAGCTTGCTCTCTAGATGGATTCTTGCTACCCATCTCATTTCCGGGTTTCTCGGTGGTCTTCCCCAGCGATACTTCCCGATCTTGCATCTGAGGCTTTTCTTTCTCGCCCACCTCTGGGCGGTCTCGATATAAAGTGGTCTAAGGACCCACATCTGAAGCAAGCTTTCTCATTAGCTCGACACTCACCAGAATGGTGCCTGCCACACTGAGGGCATTCCGATTTACTTGGTCAGACGTTGCCCACACTAGCAACTGATGTGGTCTGCCCTTTTGACCCCAAAAATTGCTTGCCTTTACTTCAGGTTGAAAACCCCGCTGAAGTGACTGATCGAGTAGCAAAATCCCTCGATTTCTTAGATGAGGATTGGTGAGACTTATTCAGTTGTCTCTTCCTCGAGTCACGAGACTCATTCTCAGTTCTTCTCTTCTCTTTAGCCAACTCTTCGGCTTTACAGGCTCTATCTACCAACACTACAAATTCCTTTGGTTTGAGGACTCCCACGTATAAATGGATATCTTCATTTAATCCGTCCTCGAATCTCTTGCACATGACGGCTTCAGTAGACATGCACTCCCGTGCATACTTGCTAAGCCTTACGAACTCCCATTCATAGTCGGTTACTGACATACGGCCTTGCTTCAGTTCCAAGAACTCCTTCCTCTTATGGTTGATGAACCGCTGACTGATGTACTTTTTTCGGTATTCCTCTTGGAAAAATTCCCAGCTAACTCTCTCCCTTGGCACCACCGACACCAGGGTGTTCCACCATCGATAGGCTGAATCTCTCAGGAGAGATACCACACACTTTAAGCACTCCTCAGGTGTGCAGGATAACTCATCGAATACCCTAATGGTATTCTCGAGCCAGAATTCCACTTTCTCCGAGTCATCATCCTTATTTTCCCGGAATTCCTCGGCTCCTTGCTTTCGGATCTTATCCACCGGAGGTCTTTCTCTTCTCACCACCTCAACTACTTGAGGAGCTACTGGAGCAGGTTGAGGGATTGGTGGGGGTGGAGGGGGTTGAGCGTTTGGATTTGCTCGGGTATACTCAGTATACCAGTTGCTCATCATGTGGAGAAAGGCTTCTCGAGCCTCTTCCCCCTGACCCAAGGTCTCGGGTCTACTATTAGTTAGCGCGGTCCCTTGAGCGGGAGTCGGCGTGTTACTCACAGCATCATCAGCTGCAGTTCGGTCTGGATCAGAATACATATACTACATAGAACACAATTTCATACGTCAGGAGCCATCACACTATCATTACTCAGACACCCTTACATATGGCATGTATAGCTAGACTCATACTTACGCTACGTTAGTCCTAGAACCGACTAAACCGTAGCTCTGATACCAATAAATGTAACACCCCTTACCCGTCTTCAAGTCGGGACAATGTTTGAGGCATTACCTAACTAATCTTACTTAAACATCTCAAATAGGGTTACAAAGTCCCGTTTAAACCCATCACTTACTTATACTTGGCCTAAGAGGCCCTAAACATACTTCTGAGAGGTATCGAGACTATTCCGGGGACATTTACATGTTCGAGAAACTTTTCAACAAAACAAGGGTTACACGCCCGTGTGAGTCTAGGGACACGCCCGTGTGCCCCTAAGACATGCCCGTGTCTACCACCCGTGGTCGAAACTGACTAATTTCACACGGCCTTGACACGCCCGTGGCCTTGGCCCGTGTGCCAAACCTTGACATTCTGACTAATCCACACGGCCCACACACACGCCCGTGTGTTTCAACTGTGTGGCGATTAGAATTCCAAGTGCATGGTGCAGACTTCACACGGCCTGGGCACACGCCCATATGCTAGTCGTGCCGCTCACACGGTCTAGACACACGCCCGTGTGTCTACCCATGTAGAAAATTAGAAGGCTATCTACCAAGCCCTTTGCCACCCTACATTGCAAACATACATACTCTAATTCCATTCAACGTAATTCATGACCCAAAGACACATCTAAATACTCAATTCAACATTCATACACAAGGGCATACACTCCAAGAAAATCACTTTCATTAAACAAAAGAATTTGCCAAGTATTTGCCTAACTTAAGGCCATTTACAAAATGACTTTAGTAACATACATAGCCAACACTTCGGCTAACAATTACAACTTAACAAAATACTCGAGTCCTATACATGCCATACTCAAAATAAGTCTAAATTGGTATACCAAAGTGATGTCGATAGTGTGATTTTCGAACTCCTACGTCCACGATCCTCGAGTTATCTTGGCAATACTACAAGGAAGAACGGCAATGAAAGGGGTAAGAATAAAGCTTAGTAAGTTTGCATGAATATAAATAGCAACAATAAGCTCATAATATAATCCATCCATGATATTAACTAACCATACACAAGTCATAGGCACCTTACCATACTTACTCACAATTGCCCTTATTTAGCACATACCATGCCACATGTCGTAAACGTTTCTTCGTGACTCATTCACGAGTACCTGTATTCACTCATTCATATGACTTTAGTGAAAATCTCATTTCTACTTCTAAACTCATCTACTTATCCCTTTAATCACTAGGGATAGTCAAAGACATATATTCGACGTCGTTCATGTAGAGACGAAGCTAATGCCACATCCCCGAGGTGGTCTTACATGGAGTTACTTCTAAATGCCAATGTCATATCTCGGATATGGTCTTATATGGACTTTCACATCAATTATCGATGCCACATCCCGAATATGGTCTTAACGAGTTTCTTATTCTTTTCCGAAGCCATATCCCGGATATGGTCTTATACGGGATCTTAACTCGGTGCCGAGGCCATGTCCCGGACATGGTCTTATACGGGACTTTATCTGATTCAAATATCAATGATAGCAATCCCATATTCATTATAGTCCACTAGGACTTCAACATCATACTTAACATCAATTTCTCATTTCAATGAAGTATCATACATCAATATGATACCAAGCATTTTCAATTATGCTAACATAAATATTTCATTAATCACATACAAACTTACCTCGATTTCAAAATGAGCTAGCTCGACGATTTAGTCTGAGACTTTGTTCTTTCCCCGATCGAGGCGGATCATCGGTTCTTCTTGCTTAGAATGGAGGAGAGCTTGCTAAAAATTGTGAGCTTTCAAACCCCTATTTTGCTTGCAAATTTTAGTGGAGAAAGATGGAGAGAAAGATGATATTTTCTCTTTCTTTATTCTAATATTAAACTAGTCAAACAAGTCACCAACTATCAACTACTTTGACCAATTTTTTGTCCATCTTTGTCTCCTATGCTAGTCCAAGGCCGACCAAGCATATATTGGGGGTCTAATTGCCTTTTAAAGACCTCCAATTTACATTCTAAGGCTATTTGGTACCTTTATCTTATAGAATGGAACTTTCGCACTTTATGCGATTTAGTCCTTTTTTACGATTAAACGTGAAATCGCTAAAATTAAAGCACCAAAAATCTCATGCACATATACTATCATGCTCCGACTCATAATATAACATGAAAATAAATTTTTCAAGTCTCAGATTAGTGACCCCGAGATCACTATTCCGACTAGCCCTTAAATCGGGCTGTTACAGTCGTCCTCGATCATTGATTCAAGAATTAAATTTTTCCAGATGGTGTATGTAAGAGGCCATTGGTATGATTTCAACTGAGAATTTATCCAAAGAGTGCTTAAATGTTTCAATAGAAACTTGGTTGAATTAGACGAATCCTTGGATGTCATTACTGCTACCATTACCAACAACATCTATCGGTCTTAGCCTAAAAAAAGAAGCATTAGAGCTTTTTCATTGTTTATTGTATGTGTTGCCCTATTTGTTATTATAACAATAAATTAGGTCCCAAACACAGAGGTATTCAGTGACTCCTAAGGTAGCCTTACTGATCAGAAAAGTAGTGGAGATTATTGAACTTGATTTGGCTCAGCTAGTATTTGATTAGGTGGTAAGTCATGATAAGAAGGTATATGCCAGAAACCTCTCACCACTTCTATCTTTGATTTTCTAACTACTAACGTTGCAAAATCCAAATATTGTAAAATCACTAAAAGATGTGAGAGAACAATTGCTAAGCTTAAGTTCTTTCTTAAGTGACTGGAGGATAAGCATGTCAGTGTAGAGCCAATAGATCAGACAGGTGGAGAGGAGGCTAAGTACACTGAATAAATAGACCATGAAACAACAATTACTATAGGGGAGGCTGAAGTGCCCACTCCCACTAGCCCTTTGAGCAATGATGAAGGATTCAACAGAAGGATGATTGATCATCTGACATCCTCTATTGAATCTTATTATAGAGTTATAGTCAGGATGAGGGCTAAGATAAGAATCATTCAGCATATTACGGATAAAAAGGTTGCACTAAGAAAGCATTTACAGAGTAAGTGATCCTTGCATAGTTGTTCACTCAATCCAGTGATCTTGTACTCCTGATTCAGTGGCTGACATTGAAGATGCATCAAACCTTATGATGGTAATTTCTTTTACTTTTGAACTCTTATTCATTCTTGTTTGTATAAATGAGATGATGATACTTATTTATCGGTATTGTTACCGTGGATGTTGTGGCATTGTTGAATTGATTTGGAACTATGATGATATTATCATATGATGTATACTTTACTTTGTTGTACTCTACCTTATTTTCCGCTTAGATATAATTTATTATTTTTATTGTTGGTGTGAATTCTAGACATAACATTGATAGTTAAAATTGCTATATTATGTATTAAGTTAAGCTAAATAGAGAGAGGTTGGTCTTGAGGAGGAGCTATTGTTGACTGTGGCAGTTAGCTTCCTATATTGTTTGGTTTTGTTCATCAAATTGGCAAAAGGGGAGATTGTTCAAGCAAAGTGAATTGAGTTTTGCTTAGTTATACTTGGCAGCGCCAACTGCAGACTATCACTTGGGTGGTTAAAAACTTTTCTTATTTGGTTTAGCAATTTAATGAAGAAAACCCTTGGACTTGGTTACGTGCTTTTATTTTCAAGATATTTTGATCTATTTATGGAAACCAATCCTTGGAGTTTGAAGATTGGATTGGATTCATGTGAATTAATTAAGTCCTTAGAATGTGGAAATTTGATCGAGATAGTGTTGCTAATTTTGGAGAGCATATCTTTGATTGATTATGCTTTGATTGTTATTGATGTAATAGCTACTTTCAAGAAGCTACTTTGTAGTCACTTAGATTCTATGTTAGCATGCCGAATCTAATATATGCTTTATGGCTTGTATAGTTTTTGTAAGAGAGCTTATTGAGTGCATTCTATTTTGTTCATTGAGGAACTAATTTGTGGGAGAGTGGAAACTATTATTGTAAACATTGTTAAGTGTTTACCGCCCAAGTTCTTTGGGGAAGGATTTTGAGGTGAGTGTTTTAGTCATTAGGTACAAAGATAAGATCTCTATACTTAGCGAGTGCTAGAGTGTGAATCATTTGTTGTATTTGTGTTCAAAGATAGTGGAATTACTTAGTGAGCTAGGCTCCGCAAACATAGTGAAACCGAACTGCATAAACAAACCTCTATGTTATTTCTGTTTTATTTGCACAATTTTTTACAGTGCCAAGTATAGTGGCCACTATAGTCTACCACTTCCATTGTAATTTTCATTTTAAACAAATAGGCAACTTAAGATAGCAACATGGAGCTTTGTCTAGAGAATAGTAAATAATTTACTATAAACCAATAGTACAAGAGATTATTTAGGCTCAACTTACTCAACTTCATTTAACTTGTTGCATTCTAACTCCTATAAAATTATCTAGATTCAACTCTTTTACTAAGTCTTTTTCCTATGAAAAGCTTAGACCAATTTGATAAAACAGTATGTTATAATTCCCTTACGATAGTTTAGAGCAAACTAATAAAATAGTTTATTTATAACATATAAAACTTGCCAACAACCTCTTGGCCTAATGGCAAAAGTATTATGTTGTAGGCGTGAGAGCTTAGGTTCAATCCCATGTAATCCCATTCCTCGTCCCAATTATATATATATATATATATATATATATATAAACATATAAACACTTATGAATGTCCTTCATGATTGAACAAATTGTTGCTCAATATCTCTTAAAAATATGTATAAAAATAATCATTTTAGTCCGGTCAAAATATGCGGACAAATAAAGTAAATTGCAATTAGTTCAATTGTTAAGGAGTTGCAACTGTATGTGCAATTAGCAACACTAGCAATATATAAACGGACCAATTTTATTGTTTTTAAAATAGTAGCAAAATTAACAATAAAATATTAGTGGCAAAAAAGTTATACAATATCCAAATAATAACAACAAAATAGTAGAACACAATAGTGAAATGACAACAAAACAGTGGAAAAACAGCAGCAAAACAACAATTTTTTATTTACAAATTTCGTCCAGGACAAGCCCGGGTAAAAAAAAAAATCTTACCTAAGGCTCGAGTCGTTTTCTAAATGGATTTTTTTTTTTTACCTAAGCCCATTTTTTAGACTTAAATTTTTTTTCCCAAACCCTTCTACTTTTCGGGTTAACCTGACTCGATATATATACAATTCTAAATTAAATCAAATCAAAATTTTTAAAAATGTTAATTTGAATGCATTCTTTCTTGGTGCTTCTATTCTAGCATTAGCATATATTCAGTCTTCAGCTCATGTAGTTGGCTAAATCAGTTGCCATATTTCCCAAGGCAGCTTCAACAAAATCATAGTATAAATTAAGAAGAGAAATTAATGTCACTTCTCATTTAGTTAGTTTCTAGACTTAGCAAATGCTGCCCATCTCTAGTCATTTCACTGCATTTTCTCTTTAAAAGTACGTACAATAAATGCATATATGATATATGTAATGCTCAATCCATTTTTATATTATGTATACAAGATTTTAAAAGTAAAAGTATGAAAAAAAGTCCTATACTAAATTTTAGATTACATTTTAGTTTTATTAAAAAAATAGTAAAATACTTTTTGTACGTTAAATGAATGAGTAAAATAGTCTTTCTGTTAAAAATTTGGTATTTATATATAAGGTATAATAATAAATTTAGCCATCAACTTTTACACATTTATTTAATTTAACCCCTACTTTTTTATTGGAAGTATATTATAAATTCTTAAAACTAATAAGGCTAACGGGTCAAAACTGTCTTAGTAACAAATTAAAAAAATCAATTAAGTCCTTTTAAAATTTAAAATTATTAAAAATATATAAAAAAAATTATACTTTTTTATTAAAAAATAATAAATACCAACCCATTAAAATCTAATGGTTATAAGATTTTTTTTAAAAATGACTCCTACTCTTTTATTGGGTCGGTATTGTTATTTTTAACAAAAAAATTATAATTTTAAAATTTTTATAACTTTTTTTAAAATTTTTTAATAATTTTAAATTTTAAAAGGACTTAATTGATTTTTTTTAATTTGTTACTAAGGCATTTTTGACCCATTAGCCTTATTAGTTTCAAGATTTTATAATATACTTCCAATAAAAGAGTAGGGGTCAAATTGAATAAAGGTGTAAAAGTTGAGGGCTAAATTTATTATTATACCTTATATATAAGCACCAAATTTCAATAGAATGGTTGTTTTGCTCACTCATTTAACATATAAGGGCTAATTTCTCTCTCTTTTTTTCAATAAAAGAGTTAAAATGCAATTTAGAGTATAATACACAAAGTTTTGTGGTATTTTTAATTAAAATTGGTTTTATAATTACAAAATTATTATGTACACGAATTAATACTAAATGTATCTATATATCTAATATATACGCACTCACAACTCTTATGATGAATTAGAGTATGAGGTTTTAACTTGAAAATTTTAAGTTGAAATCTAAAATAAGTGATATAGTTATCTTCGTGTGTATATATATATACACATAAAAATCAGAAATAAGAATAGGAATATTCAAAAAGAAAAATACCGATCATGCTTTATCCTTTTTCTTACTGAAAATGTCTACTTTCATGTCTTTACCTATTCCAATCCACCCTTTAAGCTATAAAATTGCATTCATTAAAACACCAAATCCTTGAAAAAAAATGAACTGGGAAAAGTTAAGTACTAAGGCTTCATTTTGGTTAAGCTATAAATCAAACAATAAAGCACATTGGTGAATAAACAAAGAAAAAGGGTCTATAAAGGCTCAAATCATAAGCAATATATATAGTTGACTTGAATGGTCCAAACAATCCAAAAATGACCAAAATCATTCCTTTGTATAAGCTTTACTTAGGATTTTACTTCACTTCAAGAGGATATCAAACAAATTCTAGGCTCAATTTCAACTTAATTTACACGCACTTGTAATCAATCTATAGAATAACTAATAAACCGAAATAAGTGTTCAATTTTTTAGGGTAATTGATCATAGAAAAACAACATATAATCCAAATAATGCAAAATTAAATTTCAATCTTAAGATACTAAAGGGTGGTGTATCATCATCAAACCAGAACTAGAAAGTCCTTTTTTTTTTCTTTTTTTTTTACGCACAACAAAAAACATGCAACAAAAAACCAAAAATAACAGATGAAAATATTCCTCACCAGCAAACTTAAACATCACATTGTCCTCATAGGAAGACACCACAAAACATCGAACAAAAATAACAACACTTAACTACAAAGCAAGAAATACGATAGACATAGAAAGAAAACTCCCTTGGTCAGTAGCCAAATCATCGTCCTCAATGGAAACCAAAATACTAGCTGAACCAACAAGTGATCGATGGAGAGAAAAATAGCCCACCATGTTGTCCTTGACAAGCCTGGCATAAAGCTCATTATGCATTAAAATGTTCTTGAACCTATGCACCATGTATAGAGATCATTGTTGTAAGTGGTGCTGCAGTTGGTTCGAATTAGATTGCTCAAATGTGGGGCTAGGTTATTTGGGGCGGAAAGTAGGTTGGGTGTGTTGAGAGCTTGGTTGGTGCGAGTTTAGAGGTTAAAAAGGATGAGAAATGTAACATCCCACCTGACGTAGTCCTAGTGTAATATCCTAAAAATATTAGAGTATCATCTTGTTATTTGTGTTAGCTCGGATATGATTGTTATTGTGTGCTTAGTATATTTGTGTGAAGGCTTGGAAATATTAGCTAAGCTAGAATAATTTTTAGTGTGGAAAATTTAGTGAAGTGGATTAAGTGAGCTTGACACTTAAAATAATTTAAGTGTTAAATTAAAGCACATGAGGAGTTAGTGGCATAGTGGATAAGGAGCTTGAAAGGTTGCTTGAGGGAAGTGGTTCGAGTAGCATGGAAAGCATATTGAGGATTTTATTTTTGTACATCCTAGCATTAAGTGTCGGTCAACTATACATATGGATAAGATGGACAACTTTCTTTTTATGACAAGAAGACTTAAGGTTATGGTAAGCATGAAATAAGGGATAGAATTGCTAGATTTTGGGGATAAAATTCCTTCAACTTTGGGAATGTAGAGGATCTCAAGGCTTGGCTTAAGGAAGATGTTTTGGAAACTATTCCAAGGCCTTTAGTGCATGTATGTGGACGACATGTGTGGCTAGAGGGTGGCGAATGTTGATAGGAGGTTTGGGGGATATTTGGTCAACTTTAGCAATTGTGCACCTTTTGGCATATTTTCTCTTCCTCTCCAAACAAATCCCTCTTTGGCCAAATGCACCATAAGCATTTTGTGCAATTTTACTTTTGGTTTTAGCTCTCATTTTGTTTGAACCAAATACTATTTTCTTTCTCTCATTTTTCCTTTTGAAACTGAAAACTCATTTTTTACATTTTGTGAATTTTTCTTTTAAACAAACTAGGTGCTTGGCCGAACCTTTTTTCTCCCATCTCTCTCTTTTCTTCTTTTGATATTTGCTCAACCACATTTCCTTTTTCTTTCATTTGGCGAACCTCTTTCTTCCCCAAACTCACTTTTCTTTTCTTCCATTGTTGCTAAAACCGAATCCTCTCTCTCATTTTTTTTATTCTCTTTTCTACTCACATACTTCCTTACTTTTTATACACATATCTTTCTTCTTTCATAACCATATTGCCGAAACTTCCCACTCCCTTTTTGTATTGTTTTGGCCGAATATCAACAAGGGTAGGTCTTCATTTGGTTTTCTTCAATCGGTTTTGGAAAAAGGGTAAGTGTTCATGACCGTTTTTCCTTCATTTCTTTCTCTTTTCTATGTCGTTTTCTTGTGGTCAAAGGCCGAACTTATGGACATTTGTTGCAAGGTTCTAACTATTATTAGGAACCGTTTATTCTTATAGGCTCTTTGGGACTTTGGAAGCATTTGATCTAAGCCTTACTTCTCTAGCAATCAAAGTTGGTAAGTCAAGTGGTAAGGATTCTTGTCGATTCATCATTCTTTTAATGGTTGAAAAGCCAAAGGCTATTGGGATTAAGATGTTATGTTGGCGAATGGTTTTGCTTATAATCTTGTGGTTTGGCCGAATGTAGGACAAGGTGATCTAGTGAGGTAGATCGGGTCTCACGGAAGTTAGTATTTGCGTTAGTGAAAGGTGTGTATCTTACACACTTTATAACTTAGTTTATATATATATATGTGTGTGTTAAATAACTATTCAAGTTGTTAAAGCCGAAACTATGAGATATTGATATGATACCTTGATGGGTATGAGCAAGGATACGGGTAAGTCCGTTTCGATATGATGTTGCTATATGTTGTTTAATATCACGATCTACGATATGTATTGGTTATATGTTCATATCAAAGTATATTGACATGATTTGTTTATCTATTGCATTGGTATGGGCAATATGAGAGGAGGGGGAAGATTGATATTCGTGTCTTGGACACGGAGGTTTAGCACCTCGGTGATTTGGTATCACATTTGTGTCTTTGGGACACGGAGGTTTGGCACCTCATAGCGACTCGTCCACAGTGGATTAACACCACCGTGGGTTGGCCCCACTTTTGAGATATGGGATTATCGCCAATGATTTGGTATCACACGTGGGTTGGCCCCACAACTTGATTATTCGTGACTTTGGTCACGGTGATTTGGTATCACATTTGTGTCTTTGGGACACGGAGGTTTGGCACCTCATAGCGACTTCGTGCTGTGGATTAACACCACCGTGGGTTGGCCCCACTTTTGAGATATGGGATTGTCGCGGTGATTTGGTATCACAAGTGGGTTGATCCCACAACTTGATTATTTGTGACTTTGGTCACGGTGGTTTAGCACCACCGGTGGTTTGGTACCACACGGGGTAGAAAAAGGAGTTCACGGATGGCTAGGTTGGGTGCATAATATATATATTGCTTGGTTATAATTTGTGTAAGTATGTGGTATTTACCGGGAGAGGGAATATGCACTTTGAGTCTTGGTGACTCACCTTCTCCCTTACTTTTTCAGTAATTCGTAAATTCGCGGATGAAGAGCCGGATGAACTCGAGGAGGCCATGCAATGAAATTTGGTTTTACATGAACTTCCATTTGGGTACTTGATTTTAATTTGGTTTTCATTTTTATGGGTTTGTAATTAGGCCTCTTTAATTATGTTTTTGGATTATTTATATGCTTTGGATTTGTTTTAGGAATAACTTGCAAATTACATGATTGATTTAATGATATGTGAACAAAGTTTTCTAAAATACAAAGCGCGATGGTTTTAAAGCGTTACCATCGGGTAACCTAAATAAATTGATAATTTTTTTACAACTTAAGTATTTTCGATAACTCAAACTATTTTACAAAACTTAAGTTTCCAAATTTCTATTAGATGCGATTTTCAACCTAATTGCTTTAGTTTCTCTTTAATTTATAAATGGTTTACGAATCTAAGTTGCGACTAAGTTTTAAAAATCTATTTACGGAATTGCAAAGTAAAATATCGAGTTTTCAACTTAATTTTTCACTGAATTTAGAATAATAAAAAGTTTTTCACTAAAATTTAATCGGTAACTCGTTTTTCCTCAAAACGTTTTCCCTGTGACATACCAAATTCGGTCGTGGCGTATTGGCCGGGTTTGGGGTGTTACAAATTGATATCGAGCCAAGTTCAAAAGCTCATTTGTGGGCTCGAGGCCCAAAATGTTTTAAAGTATGGTTTTAAAATGATTTTGTTGAAAATTGTATGGTTGGAAAGGCATGGCCCCGAGTCTCAGACATCAATCCATGCTTCGTAAGTACATCAAAATCTGTTGATTTTGATGATATGATATGATGATGTTGGCATGATTGTATAGTAATAGGAACTACTCTAGAGACCCAAACTATAGGTTGAATGTACTCATGAAACAACTTCTTATTAAAATTATTCATAAAAGCGTGTTTTAAAGAAAGTGGAATAATGACTAATGCATAACGCTTTTAAATCGGATAAGTCAAGACTTTAGACATGAGTACTCGAGGTCGGGTCGTATTACTCGTGGGCGCGGTCGGGGTAGGATGGTTGTGTGCGAGCCGGTGAGAGTGCAGTCAAGGATCCGAAAATGAGGTACCACTACCCCTACCACCAGCGGTTGGAGTTGAGCATCGGGGATCAAGCGGGGATGACGCAGTGTCTCGAGCGATCTTTGCGAGTTCTTGAGAGGGTAGGCTGGAATAGGTGGAGGCGCGGAAATTCAAAAATCCGTATCGGCGACTTGAGCCAATGGGTGAGAGGTATTTCGAGGTGTTTGGTGTGGCTCGATGCGGCGAGAGTATTGGTTAGAGGCGATGGAGCGAATCATGGATGACTTGGGGCCCGAATGCGAGGAAAAGCTGAAAGGGATAGTGTCGCTTCTTCGGGATGAGTCATATCGGTGGTGGCTCACGGTGCGGAATAGTCTTTGCGCGGAAGATCTCACTTGGGATTATTTTAAGGCGCGCGTATCGGAAAAAATATGTTGGGTCTAGTTACATTGATGCACAGCGTAAGGCATTTCGAGTTTGGTCCAGGAAAGTAAGTCCGTATTAGAATATGAGGCGAATTTTTAAGATTGAGTGGTATCTTTGGAGGTATCGTGGCTTGAACCTGACGATGTGTCGATTCGAGGATGGATTTAGGGACGAATGAGATTGCTGATTGCTCCACATCGGGAGCGAGAGTTTGCTGCGCTAGTTGAAAAGACTAAGATAGCCGAAGGGATAAAGGAATCATGTAAGCGAGTCACGACAAGAATAAACATAAGAGAGTTTTGGATCATCCGGTCACCGGTAATTCTCGAGAAGAGGTTAGGCGAGTGGGCGAATCAATGCAGGAGGCACATTCATCGCTGTCGAGGACCGGCCACGATGTGTCGATGTGGAAAATCTCATTGGGGCGAATTTTGGACCGGAGGAAAGGATGTTTTGAGTGTGGCTCATTTGGATCATCGTGTGAGGATTGTCCACGTAAGCTAGCCGAGAATCGATCGAGGGTCAAGGTCGTGCTCGATTCGAAAATAAGGGACCGTCACCACGAGAGGTCGTGGTAATGGTAGAAGAGGTAATGGTTACGAGTCGAGGCCGCGGAGCATCTGGCGAGAGTCTCGCAAACAACGAGGCAAGACGACTGGTTTGGTGTATGCGTGAGGCGTCGAGAGGAGGCGACGCACGGGACGTCATAAGCGATGCGTTCTTAATCTTTGGTGAACCATATCTTTGCTTTGATAGATGTGGGTTCGACACATTCGTATGTTGCTAGTAACATAGTAGAGACTATGAATCTAGACTACGAGACTACTTCTAGGAAGATGACGATGCTTAGCCCTGCAGGTCACTCTGTAGAAGTAAATAAGTCAGTATAGAGATGTACCCTAGAACTCCAAGGGGTAATGTTTGTAGGCGATCTGATGGAGCTGCCGTTTGAGGAGTTTGATCGATTCTTGGGATGGATTGGTTGGTCAAGTACCAAGCAAGTTTGGATTCTTGTTGCTAAGCGCATGGTTTTGAAGGCAGTTGATGGCGAAGAAGTGGTCATGATAGGTAATAGAAGAGATTATCTATCCAACGTGGTATCTGCATTGAAAGGCGTGAAGTTGGTCAAGAAGGGTGTGAGGCATTTGTGGTCCATGTGTGTGCGTTGGAGGCTAAGGAGCCTCTTTGTGGGAATGTCCGAGCGGTAAAGGAATATGTTGAAGTATTTCGGAAGAACTTAGGGATTGCCTCGGGATCGTGAAGTTGAATTTGGTATAGATCACATTGCCGGAATCTGCGCCGGTGTCTATTGCTCCGTATAGGATGGCACCAAGAAGGAATTAGGGAATTGAAGGCTCAAATTTAGGAATTGTTGGATCGAGGTTTTATCGACCAAGTGTTTCGCCTTGGGAGCACCCCGTACTTTTGTCAAGAAGAAGGATGGATCGATGCGGATGTGTATAGACTATCGCCATTGAATAAGTTGACGATCAAAAACAAGTATCCTTTGCTGAGGATAGATGACTTGTTTGATCGACTTAAGAAGCGTGGTTTTCTCAAAGATTGATTTAAGATCCGGATATCATCACCGAAGGTGAAAGAGGTGATATCCATAAGACGGCATTTCGCACTCGGTATGGGCACTCTGAGTTTACGTAATGCCGTTTGGGTTGACTAACGCGCGCGGCATTTATGGACATGATGAATCGGGTATTCCAGCGAGTTTTAGACCAGTTTTTGTGGTATTTATAGGCGATATTCTAGTATACTCCAAGTCGGAGGAGGAGCATGATGCGCATTTGCGAGTAGTGTTGCGGTTCGAGGAAAAGCGGTTATGCGCCAAATTTAGTAAGTCGAGTTACGGCTTAGGAGGTGACTTTCTTGGGTCACGTAGTATCACCGAGGGGATTAGAGTGGATCCTCGAAAGATTGAGCGATGTTGGATTGGAAGCCGCCTAAGTCGGTGGTTTGAGATTCGGAGTTTTCTAGGTGCAGCGGGGTATTACAGAAGATTTGTAGAGGATTTTCTTTGATAGCAGCACCTATGACTAAGTTATTGAGAAAGGAGTTCCATTTGTGTGGGCCAGAAGCGACAAGGAAGTTTCGACAAGTTGAAGAAGATTCTAAGCGAAGCTCGGTTTGATTCAACTTTGAGGCGAGCAAGGAATTCACGTTTCTTTGTGATGCATCACATCTTTTAGTTTGGGATGTGTCTTGATGGAGGAAGGAAGGTAGTGGCTTATGCATCTCGACAGTTGAGACCACATGAAGTTAACTATCAGACGCATGACTTGGAATTAGCTTGCGATGGTTTTGCTTTGAAGATATGGAGACACTATTTGTATGGAGAGAAGTCGATAGTCTACGGATCACAAGAGTCTTAAGTATCTTTTGACTCGAAGGATTTGAACTTGAGGCGCGTAGATGGATTGAGTTGTTAAAGGACTACGACTCGTTCGATTGAGTATCATCCGAGGCAAGGCTAATGTGGTGGCGTGACGCGTTGAGCCGTAAGGTTGTGGCCCGACTTAAGATCGATGTTTGCTCGTCTTAGCTTATATGATGATGGGAGTCTTTTGGCTGAATTGCAAGTCAAGCCGACTTGGTTAGAAACAAATCAAGGAGAAACAGATTAGAGGATTATGGTTTGAATGATCGGAGGTTACTGAGTTGAGAATGGTGGTTTAGAGGATTATAGTTTGTCCAAGGATGGAGTATTGTGTTTTAAAGGAAGAGCTTGTATGCCAAAGGATGTTGAGTTGAGGCAAAGGATTCTTCGGGGCGCACATAGCAGCCCATACGCTATGTATCCCGAGGTAGCAAGATGTATCGGGATTTAAGAGAGCGATTTTGGTGGTCGGAGTCCGAGCGTGAGAATGGCGAGTTTGTGGGTAAATGTCGGACGTGTCGCAGTCAAGGCGGAACATCGGTTGCCGTGCAGGTTACTTCAATGCGGTGAAGATTCCACAAATGGAAGTGGAAAAGGATCACTATGGACTTTGTCTATGGATTACCCTTACGCCAAGTAAGAAGAACTCGATTTGGGTGATTGTGGATCGTTTGACTAAGTCGACTCATTTTATTCGGTAAGGGTGGATTACTCGCCTTGAAGTTAGCTAAATTGTATGTGGCGAAAATAGTGAGGTTGCCGCGGTGTACCGGTGTCGATCATCTCGAGCAGAGATCCTAGATTTACGTCGAGGTTTTGGAGCGTTACATCGGGCTTTGGAGTGCAGCGGTTGGATTTTAGTACCGCATTTCATCCACGATCGGACGGGTAGTCGGAAAGAGTTATCTGATTTTAGAAGATATGTTGAGAGGTTGTGTATTGGACTTGAGGCACTGGGAAGAGTTTTGCCATTAGCTGAATTCGCATACAACAATAGTTATCGAGCAAGCATTAAGATGGCACCATATGAGGCGTTGTATGGTAGGAGGTGTCACACACCTACATCTTTGAGACAGTTGGGTGGCGTCGGATGTTAGGACCAGAGTTGGTTGCGAGGCGAGGATAAGGTTAAGATGATTCAGCTCGTTCGAAGGAAGCTTCGGATAGCGCGAAGTCATATCACCGATCTCAAGCGGAGGATATAGAATTTTTAAGTGGGTGACAAAGTTTTTACGAAGGTCTCACCATGGAAGAAAGTGTTAAGATTTGGGAGAAAAGGCAAGTTAAGTCCAAGGTTTATTGGGTCGTATAAGGTGTTGAGGCGAGTGGGACCGATGTAGCCTATCACTCGAGTTGCCATCGGTGAGTCGATTCACGATGTGTTCCATGTCTCCATGCTTAGACGCTATCGTTCGATCCATCGCATGTCGTCGTGGCAATAGAGGAAATAGAGGTGAGTCCAGTTTGTGATAGATAGAAGAAGAACTGTGTGCGATTCTAGATCGAGATGTGAAAGTTTTGCGTGGGAAGACTGTTTCTTTAGTGAAGGTTTTATGGCGGAATCATGGCGTGGAAGAAGCTACGTGGGAGCCGGAGGATGCGATGAGGCGTGATACCCTCAACTCTTTTGATCGGGTAATTTTGAGGACGAAATTTTCTTAAGGGGTAGAATTGTAATATCCTAAAAATATTAGAGTATCATCTTGTTATTTGTGTTAGCTCGGATATGATTGTTATTGTGTGCTTAGTATATTTGTGTGAAGGCTTGGAAATATTAGCTAAGCTAGAATAATTTTTAGTGTGGAAAATTTAGTGAAGTGGATTAAGTGAGCTTGACACTTAAGATAATTTAAGTGTTAAATTAAAGCACATGAGGAGTTAGTGGCATAGTGGATAAGGAGCTTGAAAGGTTGCTTGAGGAAGTGGTTCGAGTAGCATGGAAAGCATATTGAGGATTTTATTTTTGTACATCCTAGCATTAAGTGTCGGTCAACTATACATATGGATAAGATGGACAACTTTCTTTTTATGACAAGAAGACTTAAGGTTATGGTAAGCATGAAATAAGGGATAGAATTGCTAGATTTTGGGGATAAAATTCCTTCAACTTTGGGAATGTAGAGGATCTCAAGGCTTGGCTTAAGGAAGATGTTTTGGAAACTATTCCAAGGCCTTTAGTGCATGTATGTGGACGGCATGTGTAGCTAGAGGGTGGCCGAATGTTGATAGGAGGTTTGGGGATATTTGGTCAACTTTAGCAATTGTGCACCTTTTGGCATATTTTTCTCTTCCTCTCCAAACAAATCCCTCTTTGGCCGAATGCACCATAAGCATTTTGTGCAATTTTACTTTTGGTTTTAGCTCTCATTTTGTTTGAACCAAATACTATTTTCTTTCTCTCATTTTCCTTTTGAAACCGAAAACTCATTTTTACATTTTGTGCATTTTCTTTTAAAAAACTAGGTGCTTGGCCGAACCTTTTTCTCTCATCTCTCTCTTTTCTTCTTTTGATATTTGCTCAACCATATTTCCTTTTTCTTTCATTTGGTGAACCTCTATCTTCCCAAACTCACTTTTCTTTTCTTCCATTGTTGCTAAAACCAGATCCTCTCTCTCATTTTTTTATTCTCTTTTCTACTCACATACTTCCTTACTTTTTATACACATATCTTTCTTCTTTCATAACCATATTGCGAAAAACTTCCCACTCCCTTTTTGTATTGTTTTGGCGAATATCAATAAGGGTAGGTCTTCATTTGGTTTTGGAAAAAGGGTAAGTGTTCATGACCGTTTTCCTTCATTTCTTTCTCTTTTCTATGTCGTTTTCTTGTGGTCAAAGGCCGAACTTATGGACATTTGTTGCAAGGTTCTAACTATTATTAGGAACCGATTATTCTTATAGGCTCTTTGGGACTTTGGAAGCATTTGATCTAAGCCTTACTTCTCTAGCAATCAAAGTTGGTAAGTCAAGTGGTAAGGATTCTTGTCGATTCATCATTCTTTTAATGGTTGAAAAGCCAAAGGCTATTGGGATTAAGATGTGATGTTGGCCGAATGGTTTTGCTTATAATCTTGTGGTTTGGCGAATGTAGGACAAGGTGATCTAGTGAGGTAGATCGGGTCTCACGGAAGTTAGTATTTGCGTTAGTGAAAGGTGTGTATCTTACACACTTTATAACTTAGTTTATATATATATATGTGTGTTAAATAACTATTCAAGTTGTTAAAGCCGAAACTATGAGATATTGATATGATACCTTGATGGGTATGAGCAAGGATACGAGTAAGTCCGTTTCGATATGATGTTGCTATATGTTTTTAATTTCACGATCTACGATATGTATTGGTTATATGTTCATATCAAAGTATATTGACATGATTTGTTTATCTATTGCATTGGTATGGGCAATATGAGAGGAGGGGAAGATTGATATTCGTGTCTTGGGACACTAGAGGTTTGGCACCTCGGTGATTTGGTATCACATTTGTGTCTTTGGGACACGGAGGTTTGGCACCTCATAGCGACTCGTCCACAATGGATTAACACCACCGTGGGTTGTCCCCACTTTTGAGATATGGGATTATCGCGGTGATTTGGTATCACACGTGGGTTGGCCCCACAACTTGATTATTCGTGACTTTGGTCACCAGTGATTTAATATCACATTTGTGTCTTTGGGACACGGAGGTTTGGCACCTCATAGCGACTCGTCCCTATGGATTAACACCACCGTGGGTTGGCCCCACTTTTGAGATATGGGATTGTCGCCATGATTTGGTATCACAAGTGGGTTGGCCCCACAAGTTGATTATTTGTGACTTTGGTCACCGGTGGTTTAGCACCACCAGGTGGTTTGGTACCACGGGGTAGAAAAAGAAGTTACGGATGGCTAGGTTGGGTGCATAATATATATATTGCTTGGTTATAATTTGTGTAAGTATGTGGTATTTACCCAGGAGAGGAATATGCACTTTGAGTCTTGGTGACTCACCTTCTCCTTACTTTTTCGGGTAATTCGTAAATTCGCGGAGGAGGAGCCAGAGGAACTCGAGGAGGCCATGCAGTGAAATTTGGTTTTACATGAACTTCCATTTGGGTACTTGATTTTAATTTGGTTTTCATTTTTATGGGTTTGTAATAAGGCCTCTTTAATTATGTTTTTGGATTATTTATATGCTTTGGATTTGTTTTAGGAATAACTTGCAAATTACATGATTGATTTAATGATATGTGAACAAAGTTTTCTAAAATACAAAGCGCGATGGTTTTTAAAATGTTACCATCGGGTAACCTAAATAAATTGATAATTTTTTTACAACTTAAGTATTTTCGATAACTCAAACTATTTTACAAAACTTAAGTTTCCAAATTTCTATTAGATGCGATTTTCAACCTAATTGCTTTAGTTTCTCTTTAATTTATAAATGGTTTACGAATCTAAGTTGCGACTAAGTTTTAAAAATCTATTTACGAATTGCAAAGTAAAATATCGAGTTTTCAACTTAATTTTTTTACAATTTAGAATAATAAAAAGTTTTTCACTAAAATTTAATCGGTAACTCGTTTTTCCTCAAAACGTTTTCCCCTGTGACATACCAAATTCGGTCGTGGCGTATTGACCGGGTTTGGGGTGTTACACCTAGTGTTCGAATATTGTTTATCGAAGTATTGTGTTTAGAGCAAGTTATGAGTGGGTAAGGTATTAATTGTGACTAATTATGTAAGTCAGTGAATACGCCTCTGGGCGAAGCCTTTGATGGGCGAGCCTGATGGTTTGACGGACTCTTCTTAAGAGTATATGCCACCCTATCTGTTAGACGAATATGTTAAGTCCTCAGTTTGATAGAACCATTTATTATTTTATTATTTTATTATTCTGGTTGAACAATTACTTAGGCAAATGGGAATTGGTTAGAATAGAACTAAGTTACCGTAGCCGATAAGACTCGCATTTATAATGAGAGAAAAAGTTCTTAGTCACAGAAATCGAGGAGGTTAGTGGGATAATCAGATTTATCTATTAAACCTAGCTTCCTTGTCTATCAGTATAAAGTTGGTATTATCTTCTTGAGTAAGCTTTTACATATTCTCTTGCATTCATATTTTCTTCTCAAACTTTCTCTGCACTATTCTCTCGGAAAGCCTAAGACCAGAGACTTACTTAAAGATTTGGGTTCGTTGTACTCAGACAACTCTTTCGTTGTTTTAACACCTGGTAAATGTCGATGAACCTTAGGTTATTTTCATGGTTATTTACGTGACTTTAGGGCTGCACGCTTGAGCGACAGTTTTAAGTGTAAGGAAGGAAACTTCCTAAACCTAGGTTTTGTGATGATGTTACTTGCAAGTTTGGTTAGTTTTCTAGTATACAGTCTGATAAGTTTAACTATTTATATTAACGCTCAAGACACTCCTGAAAGTTCTCGTGATAAGGGAATAAGTCATGTTGTTTGAACTTGCTGCATTTTCTCGTGAGTTCCTTCTTACTCTATGTGTGTGTAATATCTTTGTTTATGTTTGGATTAAGGTAAGTATACATATTCTATAAAGATGAAATGTTTGTACAAGAGTGATGAATGCTTGTTGTTGTCAGTCTGGTTTGGTATGTTCGTGTTACAGATGTAAGAACCTTCCTTCATGTTTAAGCCACTATCCCTTGCTTCTGAAATGAATAACATGATCTGATACATGGAAATGAAGTCATAGTGTTGCCTTCAATGAAATGATTGAACTGGAAGATTGTGATATATGAAAATAGTCATGTAGCCTCTAGTAGGGCAAGTGTTATTGCAAACCAGATTGGAAAATCATGACAAAGGAAAATGAATGAAAGAATTATATGACTTTGTATATGGACTAGGATTTGTGGCTAACACGAAGAAAGTAGTCTATATGGTTGCATGGGCGTAGTGTACATGCCAAAGGAATAGTGTTCGGTGTATAGCCTATCTGCGTTTAGTATTTGCCAACTAGTGTGTGACTTTCCTGAGTTGTAAAGGCTTATTTCAATTATATGTAACTATTACAATGTTTTCTCTGGAACTAGGTTCTTTGAAATTACTTAGTTACCTTTCATTCTTAGGCCTACTGACGAAGTAAAGGAATCTCTGAAGACTACGCCAGAGGACATTCATTACTGTGACACTTCTTGCATTTTGTATTATGCATGACATGGTGGTGGTGTTAAAATGTCCACAATCGAAGAACAAATTTTGTATTTAAACTTGTGCTTATGAAACTATGATTTTAATGAAGTTTCAGTAAAATATTTACGGTTTTCAAAATGTATCATCTTATTTATCTTCGAATGAAAAGTAGTTTATATTTCATACTAACTTAAACTATAGTATAAATTGGTATACGCTAGATATGGGTTTCAAGAAAATGATCTTAAGGCAGTGACATTCCATTCGTGGGTCATCCTTAGGATCAGGTCTAGAGTGTTACAAGAAATGTGTAGGGTTGCGGGCTTAGTGTTGAACTTATACATGGTCATGGTGAAGGAGCGCATCTTTAGTCATAGGAAGGTACAATTGGTGGTTTGGTGTGCTGGGGACCTAGGGTATAACAGTTGGAAGGAAAATATGAGACAAAAAAAAGTTTTTCTTATTGGTGTGTAAAATTTTTGGTGTTTTGAATTTCGCTCCACCAAAATTGAAATTTCACTTAACTGAATTTTATTCTGATTTTTCATGAAGTATCAAAATGCAACATGCTCCAACGGTCTTAAATTTCCGCTCCACTAAAATTGTTTTTGATTTTTCTTCAAAATTTCACAAGTTTAAATTCCACACCACCGACTTTCCTTTTTATTTTTAAATGAAAAATAAAATTGTTGCGTGCTCCACCGAACTAAATTTTCACTCTACTAAACTCCTTTCGATTTTTCTTAAATATTCACAACTTAACTTTTTCTCCATCAAACATAAAATTTTGATCCAACAACTTTTTCTTTTTTTTGTATGATATATCAAAATGTTGCACATTCCATTGAAATTTATACTTCGCTTCCCCAAACTAGATGCTCCATAAAAAAATTCGGGCAATTTACTAAAATATACCAAAATTAAAAAAAATTTACGGAAATGGGTCAAAATTTTAATTATTTACGGAAAAGGGTCATTTCCCCCCAAAACGCGTCCACGTCGGTAGCGTTTTGGGGATGTGACGAAAGCGCTCCCTCGAGGGAGCGCTTTTTCCATCCACCCCATGATAGGCTTTTCAGCTATTTTTAGTGTTAGGGTATGAGTTTTTAGGGTTTTAGGGCTACGATTTAGGGATTTTTAGGGTTTAGGGTTTAGGGTTTTTAAGGGAAAATTAATGGACTAGATTATAGGGTTAATTAATTAGAATAATTTTAAGTTTAGGGTTTTGGGAAAAATATATCAGCAAAATAAAAATTATTTGATTTTTTTTACAGTTGTATCTAGCAAGATAATTTTGAGAAGACGTTTCTGAACAAATAGTGCCTAAAACGCTTCAAGCATGATGCCTTCACGTGAAAAGTCTTGAAAAAGCTCCCACGTGGGCGCTCTTTTGCTCTGATAGTATTTGGCAAAATAATTTTGAGAAGACGTTTACGAACAAATAGTGCCCAAAACACTTCAAGTAGGATGCCTTTGTCGGAAAAGTCTTGAAAAAAGCTCCCACGTGGGCGCTCTTTTGCTCTGATGAGTATCTGGCAAAATAATTTTGAGAAGACGTTTACGAACAAATAGTGGCCAAAACGCTTCAAGCGGATGCACTTTGTCGGCAAAATCTTGGAAAAAAAGCTCCCACGTGGACGCTCTTTTGCTACAGTAGAATCTGGTAAAATAATTTTGAGAAGACATTTCTGAACAAATAGTGACCAAAACGCTTCAAGCAGGATGCACTGTCAGCAAGAGTACTAAAAAAGCTCCCACGTGGACGCTCTTTTGCTCTGATGAGTCTCTGGCAATCCTTACACTATAAATCAGCCAAATTTCATTCTCGGGTTGCATAACGAAAATTGAGGCAAAAGAAAAATAGAAATCGAAAATGAGTGAACGTATTAATCTTTGTTATTTACTACGATGGTGAGGTTTGTGACACCAAAATGGTGTTGTTTTTTTATCGGAGAACACAACGCGACTGGGTTTTAATCGGAACATAGATTTGATAGAACTTCGCAAAAGAATTAGGCGTAAAATCTTCAGAACAACGCCAATGAAAGTTCAATCTATTAAGTATAGATTTTGCGCTTCGGTTGATCCGGTGAGATATGACTCATTCGACATCAAAGGTCCTCAGAGCTTGGAGGCAATGGTGGAGACTCATCTTGCTAGTGGGTCACCCTATCTTGAGGTATACATACATTTTTCATTGCCAAGTGATCTTCCTTCGACTTCAACATCTACTGGTGTTCGAGGGGAGTACACGACCCCAAGCCGAAACTCTGTTAGTGGAAGGCAGAATACAGAAGCGCCCGTGTTTGGTGGTAGTATAGAAAACACAACCCCTGCACGACACTCGGTTGGTGGATGGGACATGCATATCCTTCCTTCGACGTTCGATGCTAGTAATACGTATTGGGGAACGTCATCAACTTCTAGTGGTTGGCAATCCACATATGATTGACAACATTACGAAAGTTGTTTAAGAAGGGATAATGTACTCCCAACGACATCCACCGGTGAGGGGCCCTCGTTTGTTACAGATGATGGTGGGTCGGATGATGAGTCCGATGTGGATCCACCTCGAGCGCCCTACCGATGGTGCGAAGTTGCATTATTTTACGAACGAAGCTTTGTTCCAACCGATGTTGAAGGTAGTTCAGATGAAGAAGAAGAAGATCCGTTATTCAGGGCGTACTCACCTCCAGCCCACATGCATAATGTCGATCTATCTCAAGACGATGCATTAGAGTTTCCTTAACTTCCACACAGAATGCGTGACCATACAAGTTCGTCGTTGGATTCGGGTGAATTAGAAGTTGGTAAAGAGTTTTCCAACAAGGATACTTTTCTTGGTGCATTGAAATAATATAGCATCAAGAACGGGGTTAACTACAACGTGGTTAAATCCAAACTCGACAAGTACGAGGCCAAGTGTGTAGTGCAAGATGGTACATGTTCATGGAAAATCATGGCCTCGTTGAGGAAAAGGACAGGCTTGTGGGAGATCAAAAAGTACAAAGGTCCACATACATGTCTTGCCGGTACAGTATCACTAGGTGTTCAAGGTTTTTGAATGATACTAATATTACGTAATGTTGTATTATTTAACGTACTTCGTTGACAGGTGTTTCACAAGATCATCCGAAGATGGATTCAGAGATGTTGGCTGACTTAATAATGCCGGCGGTGAAGGCGGATCCGAAGACTATAGTGCCGACCTTAATTAGCAATATTCGTAGCCAATTGGGGTACACGCCCTCTTATCGGAAGACTTGGATAGCCAAGCAGAAGGCGTTGGAAAAGTTGCATGTCGGTGGGACGCTTCATATAATGAAGTGTGGCAGTGGTGTCAGGTGCTGGAGAGATATGTCCCAGGCAGCATAACAGACCTCGAAACGGAACCGGCGTACTATAACGATCGATTGCTCTGTGGATGCCAAGTGTTCAAGCGTCTGTTCAGGACATTTAAGCAATGTCAAGACGCATTTATATACTGCAAGCCATTGGTACAAATTGACGGTACCTTTATGTATGGCAGATATACGCATCGGTTATTGCTAGCTATGGCGCAGGACGGCAGTGGGAGAATCCTTCCAATTGCGTTTGCAATAACACCGGGGGAGTCAGCTGATGAATGGGATTTCTTCCTATCTAGGTTAAGGAGGCATGTCTGCCCCCAACCTAATATATGCGTTATATCGGATCGGGGCCTTAGAATACTGGCCGCAATAGAGCGACAGGGAAGCATGTGGCATCGCACACACCATCGATATTGCCTAAGGCATGTTGCATCCAACTACCACGGGCAACATCGATCTACAAGTCAATGACGGCAAGTGACCAACATGGGTATGTAATATCTATTAATATAATTTCGTTTGTAATATTCAATTTATTCTTAATTGAAGAGTGGTATGTAATATTCGCTATCAACTTATATTGGCAGGGTACGAGATCAATAAGGACCGTTTTCACGAGATGTTGGCGAATTTGCGCTCAGTTAATGAAGAAGGCGCAAACTACCTATGCAATATTCCTTTCGAACAGTGGACAGAAGCATACGACGGCGGCCTACGATATGGTCATATGACCTCAAACCTGGCCGAATGCACAAATTCTGTTCTAAAAGGAACGCATCATTTGCCAATAACATCGGTTGTGCAAGAGACATATTTTCGTTTAGTGGTACTATTTCCGAAGCAAGCAGCGAGTTATAAAGGCTAGATGCAAGGGGGCAATGTATGGTGCGCGAATGTCTTGCGAGAAATTAACAAGGGGAAGGCACGGGCTAACACCATGCACACAGTGTGTCACGATCGCGACAACCTATGGTTTCATGTGACGGAGTCTGACAGACCGAACCAAGGTATTGTTGGCGGTCAATATCGTGTACACTTGAGAAATAGGACCTGCGACTGTGGGGTATTTGATGTACTTCGTTACCCATGCGCTCATGTACATGCGGCTTGTCAGAATCTCCGTCTTGATCCCATGAGCTATGTCGACGAAGTGTATAAAATAGAAAACATGCACAGTGTTCGGAGACACGTATTCCCACCAGTCCCAGATGAACGTAAGTGGCCGCCTGTATCGCTTGCACCGCATAAGTTGTTACCGGATAGACAACTGCGGTGAAAACCAAAAGGTCGACCTTGCTCGACTAGAATACGCAACAATATGGATATCCGAGAAACGGACAACCAACGGAAGTTATGCGGATGGTGTAGGAACCCAGGCCATACATCTCGCTCGTGTCCAAATCGGAATAGTTGATAGTCTTCTTAGCATTTTTGTCTCTTGGTGGCTATGTAAATTCTATTTATTTCTTGATGAAAATGGTAAACTTTTGTAGAAAGACTAAGTTGCAGAACAAAAAAAAATTACAAAAAAAAATCTTGGACTTTTATTTTATTAAAGATATAAAAATTAAATTACAAAAAAATAAACAACTTTTATTTTATTAAAGATATAAAAATTAAATTACAAAAAAAATAAACAACTTTTATTTTATTAAAGATATAAAAATTTAATTATAAAATAAACAACTTTTATTTTATTAAAGATATAAAAATTAAATTACAAAAAAATAAACAACTTTAATTTTATTAAAGATATAAAAATTAAATTACAAAAAAAATAAACAACTTTTATTTTATTAAAGATATAAAAATTAAATTACAAAAAAAAATAAACAACTTTTATTTTATTAAAGATATAAAAATTAAATTACAAAAAAAAATAAACAACTTTTATTTTATTAAAGATATAAAAATTAAATTACAAAAAAAATAACTTTTATTTTATTAAAGATATAAAAATTAAATTACAAAAAAATAAACAACTTTTATTTTATTAAAGATATAAAAATTAAATTACAATAAAAATAAAAAACAACTTTTATTTTATTAAAGATATAAAAATTAAATTACAATAAAAAAATAAACAACTTTTATTTTATTAAAGATTTAAAAATTAAATTACAAAAAAAAATCTTGGACTTTTATTTTATTAAAGATATAAAAATTAAATTACAAAAAAAATAAAAAAACTTTTATTTTATTAAATATATAAAAATTAAATTACAAAAAAAAATAAACAACTTTTATTTTATTAAAGATATAAAAATTAAATTACAAAAAAATAAACAACTTTTATTTTATTAAAGATATAAAAATTAAATTAAAAAAAACAACTTTTATTTTATTAAAGATATAAAAATTAAATTACAAAAAAAAATAAACAACTTTTATTTTATTAAAGATATAAAAATTAAATTACAAAAAAAATAAACAACTTTTATTTTATTAAAGATATAAAAATTAAATTACAAAAAATAAACAACTTTAATTTTATTAAAGATATAAAAATTAAATTACAAAAAAAATAAACAACTTTTATTTTATTAAAGATATAAAAATTAAATTACAAAAAAAATAAACAACTTTTATTTTATTAAAGTTATAAAAATTAAATTACAAAAAAAAATAACTTTTATTTTATTAAAGATATAAAAATTAAATTACAAAAAAATAAACAACTTTTATTTTATTAAATATATAAAAATTAAATTACAATAAAAATAAAAAACAACTTTTATTTTATTAAAGATATAAAAATTAAATTACAATAAAAATAATAAACAACTTTTATTTTATTAAATATATAAAAAAATAAATTACAATAAAAAAATAAAAAAATAGCGGTACGGATCAATGTTGGTGCCGGTCGGAATCAGTGCCACATGGGGGTGGTCGACGATTCTGTGTTTGAATTCCTCCTTCTTCTAGCTTAGTGAAGTACTGGAACCTCGGTGGGAATTCAGTTCCTCCGGCGAGGTCCAGTTTTGGGTGTTGGGAGGATGACCCACCTTGATAAAATAAAGGCGGGAGGTGTTTGCATAAACCATGGCGGGGGTGTCAGATCCCATATGGCGAAGGAGACCCGGTAAAGGAAGAGCTCCCAGACGGCGCCTCCTGCGATCCCTCGTGCGACGACGGCCTAAAGATCAGCTGGCCAATCGAAGTAGTCGGGAACGGACTCGAACCGGGTCATGCATTCCAACCTGCCGTGGGACTGGGAAAAGGAAACATATAAGGGTTAGGATACATGTAAGGGCTAGGTACGCACCGGCATAATCTGAAAAGGGCCGTGATGTGGGTGTCGTCGGCTGAAGTGTTGGGCCTGGTGACTGTGTGGGCGCTGTTGATGGGCCCGGTGAAACTGTCGTCGCTGTTGATGGTCCCGTCTCATCACCCCTTCTTCTTGGATTTAAAGGGCCCCGTCGTTCCCTTTGTTCACGAAGTTGCCGTCGCCTCTCCTCTTCCGACAATAAATACGGCTTGCCATGGATCCTAAACCATGGCATGTATTTCAAACACGCACGCTAACTTTCAGGATCGATGATCGGTTCCCGAGTAGGTATATAATCATACCGGTTCTCCCACATTTCGATATATGCTGACCAAAATCATGGCCAATCCGTATGCAACTGCCGTAAGTCGACTTTGTGCTCATCATCGAGCACCTTAGGTGCCACGGGAATCGGTTGTCGAAATCCAAATTGACGCAGAACCCGATCTGACTGGTGCATCTCCACGGTGGCATAGTTGATCAATGGGACCATCACATGCCAAAGGTTCGGATTTTGAAAGAACTCCTCTGAAATTACTGCCCGAATTGCCGGATCCTCGTATGGTGTCCATTGAAACTATATTAACATGATAAAAATATTAGTTATATACATAATACTAAATACTAAATACGAAATACTAAATTTGAAATACGAAATATGAAACGACTATTTTATTATGAAAATATATTTTATTAAATACTTACTTGTGATTCCGACCGTTGGTCTAATAGAAGCCGTATATCTTCAAGCGAGGTAGGTATTCCAACATAACTCGCCGAATGGTTCCACCTAATTAAATAAATTTTTAGCATACAATTATATTTTAAATCTACGTAATAATTTGTAAAATCTAATATTAAATTTACCTCGTTATGAGTGGGAATGTATATGGGTGGTCGACTCGAGGACGTAAAAATGGAAATCGAAACCGTGCCCATGATTGCAGTAGTGATAGGCAACCTCCGATTTTCGGTTTACTCAGCCGCGTCGCCTCGCACATCTCCCGATACAATTTTGCTAGCACGGCAGACCCTCAACTCAATTCACCGGCTGCTCTAAAATCAACGAGTTTCAGCAGCCACCTCAAATGAACGAGGTTTCGTGACAAGTCCGGCATCAATAGCCTCCAATCATCTCAAGAATGTATGCCCGAGCATACCGTATTCTTTCTATTTCGGTCGAATCATTATTCGACTCCGGGAATGTGTCTTGTAACCAGCCCATCTCGATCCGACCTCCGTAAATGTTATCTGGAATAGCACCCAAAAGCTCGTAGCATACGGCTGCCCAATCACCAGAAGTTGCGGACCCGGTGACTACGTACCCATCCACCGGCAATCCCAATTGCAAATGCACATCTTCCAGAGTGATAGTACACTCTCCGCATGGAAGATGGAAAGTGTGCGTCTCGGGTCTCCACCTCTCTATCAACGCACTGATTAACTTCGGCTCCAACTTGCACCCTCGGCCTATCGTGGCCACGTGCCAAAAACCCGCTTCCCGCAGGTAATTCTCGATCAACGGCGATGGCGGACCAGGCATATTGCGAATATAGCATTGCAACACCCGATCTACAGACTGTTTAAAAAATTATAAATAAAAATTGCATAAACTTAAAAAATATTAAATAATATTGAAAAATTAAAATTAAAATTAAAATTAAAACTTACCATTGTCATTTGATCGACAGAAATGTGTTTATTGTCGAGACGAATTAATTCCCCGGCCATTGCTAATACGATCGAATATTTTAATATTTTTCAAAAAAATATATTTCAAAAAAAATTAAAAAGGGTTTTTTTGTAAATATTAAAGGATTATTCTGAAATATGAGAGGAAGTTTCAAGGAATTTAAGAGAAATTTGAGAAGAATTTGAGAGAAAGTTGAGAGAAAAATGAATAAGGACTTTGTTGTGAAAAAAATAAAAGGGTGGGGGTATTTATAGGTTTTTTTTTTTTTGTTGAAGCGGGGAAAGTGTTTTCTCTTTGCATCCCCAAAACGCAGCGACGTGGACGCGTTTTGAGGGGAAATTGTCCTTTTCCGTAAATAATTAAAAATTCGGCCCATTTCCATAATTTTTTTAAAATTTTGGTATATTTTAGTAAATTGCCCAAAAAATTCAGTTTTGACAAATATTCAAGATTATATTCTCCCATACCTAAAAAAAATAATGACAAGTTTAACACACTACCAAAATAAATATTATATATATATTATTATATACAATAGTAAAATACATAGGTATACAGTAGAAATCTTGCCTTGAAAATCTTACACCTCTCTCTTTTTTTTTTCTTTCTTTTTTTATTCCTATTAGGTTTTTACACCCACTTGACTTTCTTCGTTTTTTCAACTAGGGAGTGAAGTGTAGGATAGGTAAAAAAGAGAAAGATAGAGGAGGCTCAAGAAATTATTCCTTTTCTATTTTTTATTTTTCTAAATGTTTAAAATATTTGTTAAACTAAACTTTATTTGATAATATGTTTTGATATAACAAATTAAAGTGTTTTTGAATAAAAGTTAAAGTTGAATAAAATTGGAAAAATGATAAAATCAAGTTAAAATGGTTTCAATTGAGTGAAACATTTTCAGTCATGTTAAAATTATTTTTAAACAAGTCAATATTGCTCCAGGACAAAAAGTATCAAAACTTTTTGGCCAAGTATCGATAGTTTTCAAAATATCGATACTCATTCCAAAATTGATACCAAATTGACATTCTGTTTTCAATCAATTACAAAAGTGTTGATACCTTTTAAAAAAGTATCGATACATTTTACCAAGTATAATTGTAACACCCCAAACCCGGCCCAAACGCTACAACCGGATCTGGTATGTCACTTAAGAGATTTTACATAACATGTCGCATTTCGGAAAACAGTTACTAGGTTTACACCTTTATTTCGAAAGCTTAATAATTCATTAAAGTATAAAATATTAAGTAACCAATTATCTTGGTAGATTTTAAATAAAAATCGAAATTTCATGCAGGTCTTAACTTAATTGAAAACATAAAACTTAAAACCCAGTAATAAAAGCCCAACAAAATCCCAAGACATAAATGGTAGTCTAGTGGCCCATGGCCTTATTACAAGGAAATTTGAACCCATTAATTAAATGAAAATCAAAAAAATTAGACTAAGTCTTTTTCTTGAATTCTCAAAGCTCATCGCATGGCCAACTTGCTCTCCTCTCGGCCCGGTCCGATGCCCTAAGTGTCACCTGAGATGGTTAAAATTAAAGGGTGAGTCGCGAGACTCAGTGTGCAACCCTCATGCACCATTAGATTTGGGCTTTAGCCCCATAAAACAGAATAATCAAAATATAAGTAACAAAAATAATATGCAAAGCCCAACCCATATCCTAGGTGTCCATCCGCTACACGCCCCATACCAACCATTCACACCATTGGAGATTTCTACAATCAACCCACACCGCTTCTGCGCCTTGATGGCGGTCATGCTGCTCATCATCGGATCATGGCCGTAGCCACTACAACGAATCATGGCGGCCGCTACAACAGATCACGGTAAGGAATCACATAACAGATCACGGTAAAAACAGCTACAACATATAACTTCCTCCTTTCATCAAACCCAACCCATGCAATCACATAAAATCGGTATACTTATAACATTTAATCGGATCATTTACTAACTCGGTGATTTGCTTTACCCTCTTTGGGTTCCCACAATATGTCGGGGTTTCGCATTTAACAAAACATGTAATACTTATTTTCATATATTAATCAAACAGATCTAGATGGTGTGGAGAATTAAACACCTGATATTGCAAAATCCAATATTCTTAGTCGATGTCCTTGCTATCTGGATCTATTATCCTCAATCTATAGCCTTGCTTAAAAGCCGGAACAATTGCGAAAATAGGCCTCTCCTTGAAATCCCAAAATTGGAGACTTATGATTTTCGGCTTTTAGGTCTAGTCGACTAAGCTTCCTTAGCATAGGAGATTCGGCTAGCACTAGAGAGAGGATTCGGCAATGCCCATGGAAGATTTAAATGCCGGAAGTATAGAACTAATTCTCAAATAGGATGAATAGAAGAAAAGACTATGGATGCTTCGGCTTTCTAGAGAAATCGGCACAAGAAGGAAAAAGTGGAGAAGAGTTTCGGCTTTTAAAGAAATTGGAGAAAAGAAATTGGAGAGGGAGAGGCTAGGGAATTTCGGCACAATGGGAGAGAAATTTAGGGTTTTCAGTGTCAGAATCAAGGAGCTAGCCCCCCTATTTATAGATATTTTGGCACCTTATTGCTAAAAACCGAAAACGCCTTAAAATTCAAGCTAAAGAGAGAAGAAATTCGGCACCCTCCTTGCCGTGCAGATGACCAAATTTTACACTCCTCTAGGTGGTGGATTTTTGCCAACACTTCCCTTGAAGATAAGCTCTAACTTTTCTCCTTTTTATCTATGATATTATCACTTAAAAATCCACATCAATTCTCTATTTTATAGCCTTGTAGCCGTCCACCTCTACTAATCCCTAATGCCAAATTTAACTCACTTAAATTAAAATATTTGGGCCTCATTAAACTTAATACTTGGGCCCCTAATTCCTTGTGTGTGGCGTCACCCTCTCTTCATTTAAAGTGCCGAATTTGGCCTAAAACATGGGCTCCTTGCGACCCAAAACTTGTTCCTTTTAAACATTAATGATGCCATTTTAATGGGGCCTTTTGCCTAATTCTAAGCCCAAATTTAGACCCCTATCAATTAAATTAACATAGTAAACCTATCCCTACACTAAATGTATAGGCCCGTAAATTTAGGATGTTACAGTTCTACCCCCTTAAAGAAATTTCGTCCTCGAAATTTCCAATGACTATTAATCGTACTACCCAAGTCTCACCACTATGCTTTCATTTGCGCACTCGATTCTAAAGCCAAAAGAAACACTTAGTATACTATGGTAGAGTACGCACTTGATGTTAGCATCTAGAGCGTCCTCGTCCCTTGTACTCATTTTACCAATTCACGTTTATCTTTTTAGAAATTTTATGAATTATTAGTTTTCTTCCATTGATTAACCACGAGCAGTTTATGAACAATAGTTTAAGAGTAGTTCTTTCGAATTCGCATTCACAATGATCTCAAGTTTGTAACCTCTAACTAAAATAAAACACATACATCGGACAAATAACATCCAAGCACTTACATTCTTCACGTAAAGGTGTTTTCGTTGATTCACTACCCAGGGGTATTTTCGTAATTTTATCCTACAGGGGTATTTTCGTAATTTTTCATAATAAAGTTCCTTGTTGATTTCGTGAAGTAAGGGTATTTTGGTAATTTTACAATCAGGGGTATTTTGGTAATTTTGAAATCAGGGGTATTTACTGTAATTTTGAAATCGAGGGCAATTTAGTAATTTTGCAAATCAGGGGTAATTTGGTAATTGTACAAACCAGGGGTATTTTGGTTATTTGACAAAATGAGGGTAGGTTGGTAATTTTTTCTAACCAGGGATATTTCGATGTTGTTGTTGTTATTTTTTTTTTCAACAGGTACTTTGGGGAAAATCTAGTTTCATGGTCCAAGTTACTCTTATAAACATGAGATTTTCTGGGTAAATTTTCAAAACATAGGTATTTTACAAATTCATGGCTGGTTGGTAGTTTTCACAAATCAAACGTATTTTGAAAATTTTGCAAAACTTGAGAAATTTTCTTTCTTTTTTTTTTCAAACTAGGGTGGCTTGTCCTTTCGGGTTTTAATTATAAGGTTTAGCCCATCAACAAGTCCTCGTAACTAGGGTGAATAGTCACCATGCACCAGGTAGGATTCTAGTGAAGAGGAGGTGAGTCGCTAGGACTGCTTAACTATCAAGCTCTCCCTGAATCCACTCCTAGACATGCGTATGCCCATTGCCACACCCTAACTTGGCTAAGGTGAACAGTCACTACTCACGCACTGTAGGATTCCAGCGAAGAGGAGGTGAGTCACTAGGGCTGCTTAAATACTGTGCTCTTCCGATCCAATCCTAGACATGCGTATGCCTGTTACCACACCCTAGTCTTGCGGCTCGTTCACGGGTTTGTTTAGTGAAGTTAAGTCTTATGAGATTTTAAGAGTTGTTTCAGCTAGGCCTAAAGTCCATCCATCAAGTTCTAATCTAACTAATCTACGTCCCATAAAGCCCATCAAGCCCACATATATTATATCACACAATGGTTCAGAATACTTACCTGGCGGACTTGGGCCGGAGACGCAGGTGCCATGCTGAGCTAACAGACCTGTATAAATATGCATGTTTCGAAACCCAACTTAAAAAAACATTTTGAGCCCAAAAAAAAACCCCCAGAGCCGAGTTTTGAACTGGGCTTTGATACCAATTTGTAACACCCCAAACCCGGCCCAAACGCTACAACCGGATCTGGTATGTCACTTAAGAGATTTTACATAACATGTCGCATTTCGGAAAACAGTTACTAGGTTTACACCTTTATTTCGAAAGCTTAATAATTCATTAAAGTATAAAATATTAAGTAACCAATTATCTTGGTAGATTTTAAATAAAAGCTGAAATTTCATGCAGTCTTAACTTAATTGAAAACATAAAACTTAAAACCCGTAATAAAAGCCCAACAAAATCCCAAGACATAAATGGTAGTCTAGTGGCCCATGGCCTTATTACAAGGAAATTTGAACCCATTAATTAAATGAAAATAAAAAAATTAGACTAAGTCTTTTTGCTTGAATTCTCAAAGCTCATCGCATGGCCACCTTGCTCTCCTCTCCAAATTGATCAGATGCCCTAAGTGTCACCCGAGATGGTTAAAATTAAAGGGTGAGTCGCGAGACTCGGTGTGAAACCCTCATGCACCATTAGATTTGGGCTTTAGCCCTATAAAACAGAATAATCAAAATATAAGTAACAAAAATAATATGCAAAGCCCAACCCATATCCTAGGTGTCTATCCGCTACACGCCCGTACCAGACCATTCACACCATTGGGGATTTCTACAATCAACCCACACCGCTTCACGCCTTGATGGCGGTCGTGCTGCTCATCCTCGAGATCATGGCCGTAGCCACTACAACAGAATCACGGCGAGCCGCTACAACGATCACGGTAAGGAATCACACAACAGATCACGGTAAAAACCGCTACAACATATAACTTCCTCCTTTCATCAAACCCAACCCATGCAATCACATAAAATCGGTATACTTATAACATTTAATCGGATAATTTACTAACTTTGGTGATTTGCTTTACCCTCTTTGGGTTCCCGTCAATATGTCGGGGTTTCGGCATTTAACAAAACATGTAATACTTATTTTCATATATTAATCAAACAGATCTAGATTGTGTGGAGAATTAAACACCTGATATTGCAAAATCCAATATTCTTAGTCGATGTCCTTGCTATCTGGATCTATTATCCTCAATCTATAGCCTTGCTTAAAAGCCGGAACAATTGCAAAAATAGGCCTCTCCTTGAAATCCCAAAATTGGAGACTTATGATTTTCGGCTTTTAGGTCTAGTCGACTAAGCTTCCTTAGCATAGGAGATTCGGCTAGCACTAGAGAGAGGATTCGGCAATGCCCATGGAAGATTTAAATGCCGAAAGTATAGAACTAATTCTCAAATAGGATGAATAGAAGAAAAGACTATGGATGCTTCGGCTTTCTAGAGAAATCGGCACAAGAAGGAAAAAGTGGAGAAGAGTTTCGGCTTTTAAAGAAATTGGAGAAAAGAAATTGGAGAGGAGAGGCTAGGGAATTTCGGCACAATCGGAGAGAAATTTAGGGTTTTCAGAGTGTCGAATCAAGGAGCTAGCCCCTATTTATAGATATTTTGGCACCTATCTTTGCTAAAAACCGAAAACGCCCTTAAAATTCAAGCTAAAAGAGAGGAGAAATTCGGCACCCTCCTTGCCATGCAGTAGCCGAATTTTACACTCCTCTAGGTGGTGGATTTTCGGCTAACACTTCCCTTGAAGATAAGCTCCTAACTTTTCTCCTTTTTATCTATGATATTATCACTTAAAAATCCACATCAATTCTCCTATTTTATAGCCTTGTAGCCGTCCACCTCTACTAATCCCTAATGCCAAATTTAACTCACTTAAATTAAAATATTTGGGCCTCATTAAACTTAATACTTGGGCCCCTAATTCCTTGTGTGTGGCGTCACCCTCTCTTCATTTAAAGTGCCGAATTGGCCTAAAACATGGGCTCCTTGCGACCCAAAACTTGTTCCTTTTAAGCTGTTAATGATGCCACTTTAATGGGGCCTTTTTGCCTAATTCTAAGCCCAAATTTAGACCCCTATCAATTAAATTAACATAGTAAACCTATCCCTACACTAAATGTATAGGCCCGTAAATTTAGGATGTTCTGTTTCTACCCCTTAAAGAAATTTCGTCCTCGAAATTTCCAACCGACTATTAATCGTACTACCCAAGTCTCACCACTATGCTTTATTGCTGCGCACTCCGATTCTAAAGCCAAAAGAAACACTTAGTATACTATGGTAGAGTACGCACCAGATGTTAGCATCTCTAGCGTCCTCGTCCCCTTGTACTCATTTTACCGATTCACGTTTATCTTTTTAGAAATTTTATGAATTATTAGTTTTCTTCCATTGATTAACCACGAACAGTTTATGAACAATAGTTTAAGAGTAGTTCTTTCAATTCGCATTCACAATACAAATCTCAAGTTTGTAACCTCTAACTAAAATAAAACACATACATCAGACAAATAACATCCAAGCACTTACATTCTTCACGTAAAGGTGTTTTCGTTGATTCACTACCCAGGGGTATTTTCGTAATTTTATCCTACAGGGGTATTTTCGTAATTTTTCATAATAAAGTTCCTTGTTGATTTCGTGAAGTAAGGGTATTTTGGTAATTTTACAATCCGGGGGTATTTTGGTAATTTTGAAATCTGGGGGTATTTCTGTAATTTTGAAATCAGGGGCAATTTAGTAATTTTGCAAATCAGGGGTAATTTGGTAATTGTACAAACCAGGGGTATTTTGGTTATTTGACAAAATGAGGGTAGGTTGGTAATTTTTTCTAACCAGGGATATTTCGATGTTGTTGTTGTTATTTTTTTTTCAAACAGGGTACTTTGGGGAAAAATCTAGTTTCATGGTCCGGGTTACTCTTATAAACATGAGATTTTCGGGTAAATTTTCAAAACATAGGTATTTTACAAATTCATGGCTGGTTGGTAGTTTTCACAAATCAAACGTATTTTGAAAATTTTGCAAAACTTGAGAAATTTTCTTTCTTTTTTTTTTTCAAACTAGGGTGGCTTGTCCCTTTCGGGTTTTAATTATAAGGTTTAGCCCATCAACAAGTCCTCGTAACTAGGGTGAATAGTCACCATGCACCAGGTAGGATTCTAGTGAAGAGGAGGTGAGTCGCTAGGACTGCTTAACTATCAAGCTCTCCCTGAATCCACTCCTAGACATGCGTATGCCCATTGCCACACCCTAACTTGGCTAAGGTGAACAGTCACTACGCACCAGGTAGGATTCCAGCGAAGAGGAGGTGAGTCACTAGGACTGCTTAAATACCAGGCTCTTCCGGATCCAATCCTAGACATGCGTATGCCTGTTACCACACCCTAGTCTTGCGGCTCGTTCACGGGTTTGTTTAGTGAAGTTAAGTCTTATGAGATTTTAAGAGCTATTTCAGCTAGGCCTAAAGTCCATCCATCAAGTTCTAATCTAACTAATCTACGTCCCATAAAGCCCATCAAGCCCACATATATTATATCACACAATGGTTCAGAATACTTACCTGGCGGACTTGGGCCGGAGACGCAGGTGCCATGCTGAGCTAACAGACCTGTATAAATATGCATGTTTCGAAACCCAACTTAAAAAAACATTTTGAGCCCAAAAAAAAACCCCCAGAGCCGAGTTTTGAACTGGGCTTTGATACCAATTTGTAACACCCCAAACCCGGCCCAAACGCTACAACCGGATCTGGTATGTCACTTAAGAGATTTTACATAACATGTCGCATTTCGAAAATAAAGCATTACTAGGTTTACACCTTTATTTCAAAGCTTAATAATTCATTAAAGTATAAAATATTAAGTAACCAATTATCTTGGTAGATTTTAAATAAAAACTGAAATTTCATGGAGGTCTTAACTTAATTGAAAACATAAAACTTAAAACCCAGTAATAAAAGCCCAACAAAATCCCAAGACATAAATGGTAGTCTAGTGGCCCATGGCCTTATTACAAGGAAATTTGAACCCATTAATTAAATGAAAATAAAAAAAATTAGACTAAGTCTTTTTGCTGAATTCTCAAAGCTCTGTCGCATGGCCACCTTGCTCTCCTCTCCAGCCCGGTCCGATGCCCTAAGTGTCACCTGAGATGGTTAAAATTAAAGGGTGAGTCGCGAGACTCAGTGTGCAACCCTCATGCACCATTAGATTTGGGCTTTAGCCCCATAAAATAGAATAATCATAATATAAGTAACAAAAATAATATGCAAAGCCCAACCCATATCCTAGGTGTCTATCCGCTACACGCCCCCGTACCAGCCATTCACACCATTGGGGATTTCTACAATCAACCCACACCGCTACACGCCTTGATGGCAGTCGTGCTGCTCATCCTCAGATCATGGCCGTAGCCACTACAATGAATCACGGCGGCCGCCATACAACAGATCACGGTAAGGAGGAATCTACAACGGATCACGGTAAAAACCGCTACAACATATAACTTCCTCCTTTCATCAAACCCAATTCATGCAATCACATAAAATCAGTATACTTATAACATTTAATTAGATCATTTACTAACCTGGTGATTTGTTTTACCCTCTTTAGGTTCCCACAATATCATGCCGGTTTTGGCATTTAACAAAACATGTAATACTTATTTTCATATATTAATCAAACAGATCTAGATGGTGTGGAGAATTAAACACCGATATTGCAAAATCCAATATTCTTAGTCGATGTCCTTGCTATCTGGATCTATTATCCTCAATCTATAGCCTTGCTTAAAAGTCAGAACAATTGCGAAAATAGGCCTCTCCTTGAAATCCCGAAATTGGAGACTTATGATTTTCGGCTTTTAGGTCTAGTCGACTAAGCTTCCTTAGCATAGGAGATTCAGCTAGCACTAGAGAGAGGATTCAGCAATGCCCATGGAAGATTTAAATGCCTAAGTATAGAACTAATTCTCAAATAGGATGAATAGAAGAAAAGACTATGGATGCTTCGGCTTCCTAGAGAAATCAGCACAAGAAGGAAAAAGTGGAGAAGAGTTTCGGCTTTTAAAGAAATTGGAGAAAAGAAATTGGAGAGGGAGAGGCTAGGGAATTTCGGCACTGTAACAACCCAAACCCGGCCCAAACACTACGACCGAATTTGATTTGTTACCGAGTAAAACCTTGTGAACACCATTTCAAAAAAAACATTTAATTTCCATTGAAAACTCCTCGTTTTCGGTTGTCTTGTCAAAGCTACCCTTAGATTTAATTTGAAATTTTAATTAAGTCCAATTGTTATACCAGTTTCAAGTGTACCCGATGGCACGAATAAACTTTTTCGTGTTAACTTAAGAAAACAAGTGATTGAATTCAATTTAATGATATAGTTTTAAGTAAATATCCAACATAAAAAAAAACACAACTATAGTTTATGGAGGCCTTATTACAACCCAAAATAAAATTAAACAAATTTAAAGTTCTATAAATTTAAATCCACTGCATGGCCACCTCGAGTCCAACCGGCTCCTCCACCGCCATCTACGAGTCACCTGAAAAATGTTAAAGGAGAAGGTGAGTCACCAAGACTCAGTATGTAACCCTTCCCCCGGTTAATACCACGTTTCATACACAACATATAACAGTTAATTATGCAGAGTATCGTGTACCCAACCTAGCCAACCAAACACCTTTGTCTACCCCATGTGGTACCAAACCACTGGTGACCGTAGTCACGATGTGTTACCAAAACACTGGTGGTGCCAAACCACTGGTGACATATAGTCACAATGTGCTACCAAAGCACCGGTGTCCGTGAGACACAAATCGGGTGATGGGGCCAACCCATCGTGTGATACCAAATCACCGCGCACGATCCCATATCTCAAGTGGGGCCAACCCACGGTGGTGTTAACCACAGGGACAAGTCGCTATGAGGTACCAAACCTCTGGAGGTACCAAACCTCTGGTGACATATAGTCACAGTGTGCTACCAAAGCACTGGTGCTCGTCAAAGACGATATCACCGCCCCTCCTCTCATCAACCCATGTCAAGCGATTAACAACAAGACATACATATATCACATGTATCAAATAATCCATGCTTCCCAAAAGCATTATTATCAATCTCATACAAATAGAGACTTACCCGGATCCTTGCCTGTACCATTAAGGTACTATTGCCATATCTACATAGAGCAGATTTACATATAACATACACTTAATACACTTTATTAACTATTATAAGTGTGTATGTACACACCATGTCTGTGAATCGTCTAAATCCCGAAAAGAGATGTCGGCCCCTAGATCTATCGGTCCCTATATTCGGCCAAACACATGGGTTAGTACCATGGCCTATTCGCCAACCCAACCAATCCTAGGGGTTTGTCTTTTGATCCCAAATCCTTACCTTTAACTCTTTGCTACTATCCACCACACTTGATTCACAAATCTGCTTTACCAAATAATCGATTAATGAACATTACTCATAACCAGAGCTTTTCGGCTTTTGAAAACCAACATAGACCTTACCCAAACTTACCAAAACCGAACGTTAGAGATTAGGGCTTGGGTTGCTTGCTTCACGATCTTGGGGTACCTAGAAGAGATCGATTACTAAAACATTTAGAAGTCTTGCTAGCCATCACCGAAATCGGCACTTACCCCTAAATAAGAGTCGACAAAGAATAGTGAAGGGAACCCATGAAGTTTCGGCACAACTTACCTTCACCAAAGCGATTGATCACGAAAACCCAAAGAGATCTATACTACTTCTACTATTCGGCCAAGGTGCTACCAAAAAGAAAAAGAGAATTCCGGCACTTCAATATGGGTGTATCGGTTTTATGAAGGAAATAAATGGCAAGAGAGGGTGATAAGAGTGTTGGCTAAAGGAGTGGATGTTCGGCCAACAAAGAAAATAAAAGAGAGGAGGGATTGATGATGGGAATTCGGCAAAGAGAAGTAGAGAGTGTTTCGGCCAAGGGTTTGAGAGAACAAAGAAAATAAAAGAACACAAGGGAGAGGGGTTAGGGTTTTTCGGCAACTTAGCAAGAATGGAAAAAACCAAAACAATGAGCTAGGGTGGGGTTTTTATAAGCATTCGGCCCCCCCCTCTTCAAGCTTGCCGTCCAACCTAGGCAACAAGGAGTTCAACTCCTAGCCAACTCCTAATTTTCCTCTTGGCCACTCATTTAAATTAACTCAAACTAATTTGAATTAATTCACCTTTTATCAAATAATAATCCAACCAATATCCTTGAATATCTTCTCATTATTACTATAATTAGACAAATAAAACTCTTCTATTATCCCTAAATAATTACACCTAATAAAAGAGTTTGAAGGGAGAAAAACTCTCCCCCCTTGTGCCGTCCAAATAAAAACAAAAACAAGAGGATTTTGTGACTCGAACCAAGGCTCTCCCTTGCTCCTTGGTGGCGCTACATGTAGCTCTTAAGTGGGCTTCTTTTGCCACTTTACCAAGGGCTTTTTAGTGTTAAAAATACCCACATTTATTCTTATAACACCACTTACCAAGGCTCCCTTCCTTTAAAATTAAAAAAACGAAATTTCCCAAACAAACCGGCACACTCAAAGCCTTAAATTAAGCTCTATTATTCCATTAATAACATCGCAGGAGTTCATAACAAGAAAAATAGTCAAATTCCAAATAACCCCATATTTGGGATGTTACTGATTCTACCCCCTTAAAATAAATTTCGTCCTCGAAATTCCTTGATCGAAGAGATGAGGGTATTGCCGCCGCATCACCTCCTCGGCTCCCACGTAGCTTCTTCCACTCGTGGTTCCGCCATAACACTTTTACTAAAGGCACCGCCTTCCTACGTAGGACTTTCACATCTCGGTCTACAATCGAACCGGTTCTTCCTCAAAAGATAAATCCGTGTTCACCTCAATCTCTCTCATCGCACAACGTGCGAAGGATCTCGACGATACCGCCTCAAATTGATACATGAAAGACGCCATGAATCGACTCGCCACTGCGGCAGCTCTAGGCGATAAGCCACTGGTCCTACTCGCTTCACAACAAAGATATGGCCCGATGAACCTTGGGCTTAACTTCCTTTCCGTCCAAATCTCAACACCTTTTTCCAAGGCGACACTTTCGTAAAGACTTTGTCTCCCACAAAGATACTCCACTTCCTTGCGTTTGAGATCGGCATAAGACTTCGCCTATCCGATGCTTCCTTGAGACGAGACCGAATCACCTTGACTTTGTCTTCCGTCTCGGTTACCAATTCTGGACCTAACTTGTCTTTCTCCCAACTCCGTCCAACATGTAGGAGTACGACACTTTCGTCCATATAGGGCCTCGTATGGAGCCATTTGAATACTAAACTTGATAACTATTGTTATAGGCGAATTCCGCTAATGGTAGGTACTCCTCCCAACTACCACTAAAATCCAAGACACACCTCTTAACATGTCCTCTAAAATCAGATCACCCTTTCCGATCGTCCCGTCGATTTGTGGATGGAAAGCCGCATCTTGAAATCTAACCGTGTACCTAAAGCTTGATGCAACGCTTTCCAAAACCTTGACGTAAATCGGGGTCCCTATCCGAGATAATCGACATCGCACGCCATGCAACCTCACTATTTCACCCACATACAGCTTTCGCTAACTTCCAGAGTGAGTAATCCATTCTCACCGGCATGAAGTGAGCTGATTTAGTTAGGCGATCCACAATTACCCAAATCGCATCCTTCTTGGTGGGCGTAAGGGGTAGCCCACTAACAAAATCCATGGTGATCCTCTCCCATTTCCATTGAGGATCTTTATCGGTTGAAGTAGTCCCGATGGTGGTGGCGATGTTCGGCCTTAACCCGCGACACGTCGACACACTTCCCTACGAACTCCGTTATCTCACGCTTCAACCTGTGCCACTGTAATCTGCTTTCCGCAAGTCTCCATACATTTTGCTTCCTCCGGGATGCATAGCGTATGGGCGCTGCTATGTGCATCTTGGAGAATTTTCTGTCTTAATTCTCGTATCTTTTGGCATACATACTGCCCTTGAAAACAAAGCGCTCCTTCACTAGTCGATCTGTACCCTCCAAACCACCGTCTTGAACTTGTACCCTCTTCAACTCAAGCCTTCATCCACTAACGCTTTTCCTTAATCTCTCAATCCATGTCGGCTTAACTTGAAGTTCGCCCAAAAGACTCCCATCGTCATATAGACTTAACCGAGCGAACATCGCTCTTAAGTCCGTTACAACCTTCCGGCTCAATGCGTCGGCTACCACATTAGCCTTTCCTGATGGTACTCGATTGAACAATCATAGTCCTTTAGTAGTTCAATCCATCGACGCCTGCCTCGATTCAAATCCTTCCGAGTCGGAAGATACCTCAAGCTTTTGTGATCCGTGAAGACCATCGACTTCTCTCCATACGTAATGTCTCCATATCTTCGTGAGCGAAGACGCACCACTAACTCTAAGTCGTGAGTTGGGTAGTTAACCTCATGCGATCTTAACTCGACGGGATGCATAGGCTACTACCTTCCCATCCTGCATCAACACACATCCCAAACCGGTGTGAGATGCATCACAATAAACCGTGAATAACTTTCCCGCTTCAGTCGTACCAAAATCTGAGCTTCAGTCAAAATCTTCCTTAACTTATCAAAGCTTTCTTGCTTCTCTTCTCCATCCATACAAACGGGACACCTTTCCTTAGCAACTTAGTCAACGGCGCTGCTATTAGAGAGAATCCTTCCACGAATCTCCGATAGTATCCTCGCTAAACCCGTAAAACTTCGTATTTCACCACCGTCCCTAGGTGGTTTCCACTCCAATACCGCTTCAATCTTGCGAGGGTCTACCCTAATTCCTTCACCGACACTACATGACCTAAGAAAGCCACCTCCCTAAGCCAAAATTCACACTTACCGAATTTGGCATATAACTACTTCCCCTCAATACTTGCGTAACTATCCGTAAATGCTTGTCATGCTCCTCTTCTGTCTTTGAATAAACCAATATGTCGCCTATGAACACCACGACGAATCGGTCAAGTAATCTTCTTTGGAATACTCTGCTCATCAAGTCCATAAATGCCGCCGGTGCATTGGTCAACCCGAATGGCATCACCAAGAACTCGAAATGCCCATACCGAGTTCGAATGCCGCTTTGTGAACGCCGGCCTCCTTTACCTTAAGTTGATGATATCCCGACCTTAGGTCTATCTTCAAAACACCGAGGCACCCTTCATTGATCAAACAAGTCGCCAATCCGAGGCAACGGATACTTGTTCTTGATCGTTAACTTGTTCAATCGACGGTAGTCGATGCACATCCGCATAGAACCGCCCTTCTTCTTGACAAACAACACAGTGCTCCCCACGGAGATATACTTGGTCGTATAAACCCCTATCCAAGAGCTCCCGAATTTGAGCCTTTAGCTCCACCAATTCTTTTGGTGCCATTCGGTATGGTGCTATGGACACAAAGTGCCGCCTGTAGCAAGTCTATACCGAATTCGACTTCTCGATCCGGAGGCAAACCCTAAGTTCTTCCGGGAATACATCAAAGAAATTCCCCAACCGTTCGGACCTTTTCAATTACTAACCCTTAGCTTCCAAAGCACGATTTGAACCAAATACGCCTCACAACCCTTTTTGACCATCTTTTCACCTTCAAGGCGCGTCACTACATTGGATAGATAATTCCTTCGATCTCCTATCATAACCACTTCATCACCTTCTAGTTTTAAGGACCATGCGCTTAGCCGCAATCCAAACTCGCTTGGTACTTAACCAACCAATCCATACCAAGGATCAAATCGAACTCCCCAAACGGTAGTTCCATTAGATCACATACAAATACTACCCCTTGAAGTTCTAGGGGTGCGCCTCTATAGAGTTTGTCTCACGACTACGGAGTGACCTAAGGGGCTAACTACAGATCATCTCCCTAGAAGCGGTTTCTGAGTTTAGGTCCATAGTTCCTACCACACTACAAGCAATGTACGAGTGCGTCCGAGCCCACATCAATCAATGCAACATAAGGAAAACCGAAAATTAGAAACGCATCGGTTATGACATCCGGTGCGTCACCTTCTTCGCGACACCTCGGCCAAGCGTAAACTAAGCCAGCCGCCCTAGCCTCGTGTTGCCCGAACCTCGCGCCTTGAGTTCCACGACCTCGGTTAGGACCGTTGTTTCCTCTACCATTACCACGACCCTCTGCGTGGTCCTACTGCTTCTATCCTCGAGCACGGTTCGGCCCTCTGGTGCTTCTTAGCTAGTTTACTGGGGCAATCTCTCGACGCGATGCTCCAAAGACCCACACTCAAAACATCCTTTATCACCGGTCCAACAACCTCCCCAATGGGTCTTTCCACAGCCCGATTGCACCGAGTCGGCCTTTGATTAGCGATGCGTGGGCCTTGTTTGCGATTGGGCCCACTTGGCCTAGCCTTTTCTCGAGCACTTTCGCTGACCCACCACCCAAAACTTCTCTTCCGATTGTTCTTACTATAGTTCGCCTCCACGACCTCCTTGATTCCTTCCGGCTACCTTAGCCTTCTCCACTAGAGATGAGAACTCACGAACTTTCTTTGTGGGGCAATCAAGAACCTTAAATCATCTCGGAGTCCATCCTCAAAGCGGACCACAGCGCTCATGTTCAGAGAGCCACGATGCCTCTCGCATATCTACTCGACCTTAGAAATTCCGCCTCATATTCCGACACGGACCTAGTTCCTTGAACTAATCCCGAAAAAGCCTTTCTCTCTGTGGCGTCGGTGTAGCTAATGCCCACATACTTTTTCTCGATGGCGGTTCAAAATACTCCCAAGTCAAATCATCTGCAGTAGCCCCATCTCGAACCGTAAGCCACCACCGATACGCTTCATCCTTTAGAAGCGACACGCCCCTTTCGACTTCTCTTCCTCGGTCGAGTCAAGGTCATCCATGATTCTTTCAGATTGACTCACCAATATTCCACAGCCTTTGGTGCCACTCGACACACCTCGGAATACCTCCGCTCCGTTAGATCGAGTCGCTCGGGACGGATTTCCGAGCTCCCATATTTCCACCAAATTTCACCACCATCTCCAAGACTCGCAACACGACTTGCGATACCGACTCGCCACCGGTGCCCGCTCCGGCTCCTCGACTCTAAAAGTAGGAGGTGGTGGTGGCGGTGGTACCTCATTTTCCGAACCTTGTCCCGACTGACGGGTTCGGACACCGTCATCCTACCCTACCACGTCCACGGCGTCTCACGTCCTCTAGAACTCATTCTATCTACCGCGCTTTTAATCGATTAAGAAAAATTTTATGCGTTAGCATTTGTTTCACTTTATTACTCAAGAAGAAGTTTTATGGATGAGGTTTAATCGAGATTCTTTCGAGCAAACAATGTTTGATTTCCTATCCTAGTTCACACAAAGAAGTTCATGCATCCATTCCTTAATACTTTCCATACCTATTCACTCATCGGACATTTACGCCCATTTCTAACCCGTGGGTATTTTCGTCTTTTTCCTACAGGGGTATTTTCGTAATTTTCCAGAACCCAAAATATTTTGCTGATGATTTCCAAAGCTAAGTTATTGAATGTTTTATAAAATAGTTAAATTTTTGGGCAAAACCGTCGAATCAATATTTTATGGATCAGGGGCATTTTGGTAATTTTACTCCTAAGGGTATTTTTGTAATTTTTCACAAGTCAAGTTTTCCGAGAAAAACATGGTATACCTAGTGTTCTAGGGTTTAAGAGGGTTATTGGATAAGTTTTGAAAACATTAGGGCTTGTTGTCTCGTTCTATTTTGAAAAACAAGGCTAATTCCCTTTTTGGGTTTTAATCATTGTTTTTAGCCTATGACCGAGCCTTCCTGGTCAGGGTGAACCAAAGCTACGCACTGTGCAGTCAGTGAGTGAAGAGGAGGTGGGTCACGCGGACCGCTTAAATACCAAGCTCTCACTGAACCTTTCTAGACATGCGCACAGAGGTTACCACACCACTGAGCCTTCTGAGTTAGGGTGAACCGAAGCTACGCACCAGGTAGGATACCTGCGAAGAGGAGGTGAGTCACGAGGACTGCTTAAATACCAGGCTCTTCCGGATCCAATCCTAGACATGCGTACAGGGGTTACCACACCCTAGCTCATTGACTAAGTCATAGGTTGGTTTAGTTCTTTAAGTCTTATGCTCTGTTTGTGTGTTTGAGTAATCTAACCTTAGGGTCCAAGTCCTATAAGTCTATCTACGTTCCATGCTTCCTACCCTTCTACAGGATATAATTCACAGAAAGGTTTAGATGTACTTACCTGGGCGGATCGGTGCCGGAGACTCGGGCCATGCTGCTTAAAACCCAAAAACAATTCGAAAGGCCTACTAAAACATTTTTGGGCCTTGGGCCCCCACAGCCGAGCTTTGAACTGGGCTCTGATACCAATTCTGTAACAACCCAAACCCGGCCCAAACACTACGACCGAATTTGATTTGTTACCGAGTAAAACCTTGTGAACACCATTTCAAAAAAAACATTTAATTTCCATTGAAAACTCCTCGTTTTCGGTTGTCTTGTCAAAGCTACCCTTAGATTTAATTTGAAATTTTAATTAAGTCCAATTGTTATACCAGTTTCAAGTGTACCCGATGGCACGAATAAACTTTTTCGTGTTAACTTAAGAAAACAAGTGATTGAATTCAATTTAATGATATAGTTTTAAGTAAATATCCAACATAAAAAAAAACACAACTATAGTTTATGGAGGCCTTATTACAACCCAAAATAAAATTAAACAAATTTAAAGTTCTATAAATTTAAATCCACTTTGCATGGCCACCTCGAGTCCAACCGGCTCCTCCACCGCCATCTACGAGTCACCGAAAAATGTTAAAGGAGAAGGTGAGTCACCAAGACTATATGTAACCCTTCCCCGGTTAATACCACGTTTCATACACAACATATAACGATTAATTATGCAGAGTATCGTGTACCCAACCTAGCCAACCAAACACCTTTGTCTACCCCATGTGGTACCAAACCACTTTGGTGACCGTAGTCACGATGTGTTACCAAAACACTGGTGGTGCCAAACCACCGGTGACATATAGTCACAATGTGCTACCAAAGCACTGGGTGTCCGTAGACACAAATCGGGTGATGGGGCCAACCCATCGTGTGATACCAAATCACCGCGACGATCCCATATCTCAAGTGGGGCCAACCCACGGTGGTGTTAACCACGTGGACAAGTCGCTATGAGGTACCAAACCTCTGGAGGTACCAAACCTCTGGTGACATATAGTCACAGTGTGCTACCAAAGCACTGGTGCTCGTCAACACGATATCACTGCCCCCTCCTCTCATCAACCCATGTCAAGCAGTTAACAACAGTACATACATATATCACATGTATCAAATAATCCATGCTTCCCAAAAGCATTATTATCAATCTCATACAAATAGAGACTTACCCGGATCCTTGCCTGTACCATTAAGGTACTATTGCCATATCTACATAGAGCAGATTTACATATAACATACACTTAATACACTTTATTAACTATTATAAGTGTGTATGTACACACCTGTCACCACTGAATCGTCTAAATCCCGAAAAGAGATGTCGGCCCCCTAGATCTACTGGTCCCTATATTCGGCCAAACACATGGGTTAGTACCATGGCCTATTCGGCCAACCCAACCAATCCTAGGGGTTTGTCTTTTGATCCCAAATCCTTACCTTTAACTCTTTGCTACTATCCACCGCACTTGATTCACAAATCTGCTTTACCAAATAATCGATTAATGAACATTACTCATAACCAAAGCTTTTCGGCTTTTGAAAACCAACATAGACCTTACCCAAACTTACCAAAACCGAACGTTAGAGATTAGGGCTTGGGTTGCTTGCTTCACGATCTTGGGGTACCTAGAAGAGATCGATTACTAAAACATTTAGAAGTCTTGCTAGCCACTGCCGAAATCGGCACTTACCCCTAAATAAGAGTCGACAAAGAATAGTGAAGGGAACCCATGAAGTTTCGGCACAACTTACCTTCACCAAAGCGATTGATCACGAAAACCCAAAGAGATCTATACTGCTTCTACTATTCGGCCAAGGTGCTACCAAAAAGAAAAAGAGAATTCCGGCACTTCAATATGGGTGTATCGGTTTTATGAAGGAAATAAATGGCAAGAGAGGGTGATAAGAGTGTTGGCTAAAGGAGTGGATGTTCGGCCAAAGAAAAAAAATAAAAGAGAGGAGGGATTGATGATGGGAATTCGGCAAAGAGAAGTAGAGAGTGTTTCGGCCAAGGGTTTGAGAGAACAAAGAAAATAAAAGAACACAAGGGAGAGGGGTTAGGGTTTTTCTAAGAACTTAGCAAGAATGGAAAAAACCAAAACAATGAGCTAGGGTGGGGTTTTTATAAGCATTCGGCCCCCTCTTCAAGCTTGCCAGTCCAACCTAGGCAACAAGGAGTTCAACTCCTAGCCAACTCCTAATTTTCCTCTTGGCCACTCATTTAAATTAACTCAAACTAATTTGAATTAATTCACCTTTTATCAAATAATAATCCAACCAATATCCTTGAATATCTTCTCATTATTACTATAATTAGACAAATAAAACTCTTCTATTATCCCTAAATAATTACACCTAATAAAAGAGTTTGAAGGAGAAAAACTCTCCCCCTTGTGCCGTCCAAATAAAAACAAAAACAAGAGGATTTTGTGACTCAACCAAGGCTCTCCCTTGCTCCTTGGTGGCGTCACATGTAGCTCTTAAGTGGGCTTCTTTTGCCACTTTACCAAGGGCTTTTAGTGTTAAAAATACCCACATTTATTCTTATAACACCACTTACCAAGGCTCCTTCCTTTAAAATTAAAAACGAAATTTCCCAAACAAACCGGCACACTCAAAGCCTTAAATTAAGCTCTATTATTCCATTAATAACATCGCAAAGCGATTCATAACAAGAAAAATAGTCAAATTCCAAATAACCCCATATTTGGGATGTTACAGTACAATCGGAGAGAAATTTAGGGTTTTCGGTGTCGAAATCAAGGAGCTAGCCCCTATTTATAGATATTTTGGCACCTATTGCTAAAAACTGAAAACGCCTTTAAAATTCAAGCTAAAGAGAGGAGAAATTCGGCACCCTCCTTGCCATGCAATGAGCAATTTTACACTCCTCTAGGTGGTGGATTTTCGGCCAACACTTCCCTTGAAGATAAGCTCCTAACTTTTCTCCTTTTTATCTATGATATTATCACTTAAAAATCCACATAAATTCTCCTATTTTATAGCCTTGTAGCCGTCCACCTCTACTAATCCCTAATGCCAAATTTAACTCACTTAAATTAAAATATTTGGGCCTCATTAAACTTAATACTTGGGCCCCTAATTCCTTGTGTGTGGCGTCACCCTCTCTTCATTTAAAGTGCCGAATTTGGCCTAAAACATGGGCTCCTTGCGACCCAAAACTTGTTCCTTTTAATCGTTAATGATGCCATTTTAATCTGGGCCTTTTGCCTAATTCTAAGCCCAAATTTAGACCCCTATCAATTAAATTAACATAGTAAACCTATCCCTACACTAAATGTATAGGCCCGTAAATTTAGGATGTTACAATCAATAAATTGTCTTTGGTATCGTTGTAAACTAAATTTAACGATCACTAAATCAGGCATTAAATGCTAATAATATTGATACTTGTAGAAAAAAATATCAATACCTTTTGTTGTAGGAGAATTTAATGATCTGGTATTTTCAACCCCAATAGATCTATTTATGTTTCCAACAACCACAATGGTTGGAAATGAGTTAGAGGGTATAAATACCATCTTCCAAAGGTCCTACAACAAGAAAATATATCATCAAGCTTAAAGATTAATCAAAACAATCTCAGTGCTTAATTTCTTTCATATTTTTCATATACATACTTGTGAGCCTTTATTATTATTTTTTATCTCAAGTGTATTCTTGTTTATTTGTGCTTAACTGGAAAACATTTTGGTCTTGTAAGGATTACTTCTTAGTTTGTTATTTGTATTTACTCTTTGAGAGGGTTGAGTCTTAAGATTTGGATAGAAACCTCAAAGGAAATGCAATCTTAGATTTTGGGTAGAAATTTTAAGGGAGATTGTAAAGTTAAATTTTGTCCTCAAAGATTATCAAATTAGTGAATTTGGAAAAATCTTTAATTGTGGAAAGCTAAGGTAGTGGAGCAGGCAATTGGGGTCGAACCACTATACGGAGAAGTATTCATTATCTCTATTTTTTTCTTAGTAACCACAAAATCTTTAAGAAACCATTTCACCCCCTATTGGCAATTTCGATTTGATCATTTGAGCTAACAATATTATTATATGTTTATTATTGTAAATTAATATGACTTTTAATAATTCACTTCATGTATACTTTTATATATATTTTTATTTATTTTGTTTATGTTATTTTATTTTAATTGTATCTTAATTTGTCGTGTTTGCGTTATATACCAATTCATTTAAAATTTTGTATTGTTCGTTATCACAAGTGAATTTAAAGAAAAATTTTATATTCACGATTGTGGTCCATAATGATTAATATTTTAAATTATTTAAATAAATTTATTAATCATTCAATTTAGAGGGAAAATATTTTATTCTTTTATTTTATTTTTAAATTGTGTATTTAAAAAGGTTCTTATTAAAGCTGACACCTTAGTTAATTTAGGATTCGCATATTACCAGGAAAGGAAAAAAGTTAGAAATAAAACCATCTAAACAATTGTTTTCATTTTAATTCTAAATAATGTAATTGAAGAGTAAGTTATTCAAATTATTTAGGAGTGATATACAATATCTTATAATTTTATATTTTTAAATGATATATATATTTTTCGTTAGCATTTAAATAATATATTTAAATGGGCTAATTCATGCAATTGCTCATGGATTAATCAACATGATGTTGGAAAAAACTTGGTTCGAAAACAGTTTTCTTACACCGTGGAAAATAAAAATTTTAAAAATTGACTTAGTTTGTGATATTTATAGCAATAAACTCTAGACCAAATACGCACCTATGTTTTCAGATAGATGAATCCTTCTTGTTTCTGGCTTTCAACCAAACGATCTTCTCCTTTATTCTCATACCACGAACTAATTCGAGTGTGGGCTCGAACAATTCAAATCAAACACAAAAATAGAAATAGTTTTCCTTTCTTTGGGGTGAAAACGAAAATTCTCTTCTCAAATAGAAACTAGGATAATCATTATTCAGAAAAATATATTTAATTCTTAGAGAATAAAAGTCTCTATTTTCGAGCAAAATAACAATATCTTAAAGTTGTGTGTATAGCTCTACTGGTGCCATCCATTTATAAGGAGAGAAGGTAGAACCCTTGTTGAATTGTAGAAGTTTATTTCAACTAGAAAAATGAACTCCTAGTCCAACTAGGATTGGGCCTCTTCCATATCGTGTCTAATTACAAGTACTTCGTGAGCTTTTAACCCAATACTTTATAATTTGATTGAACCCAATATTTGTTTTTCTATTTCCCAAAAAATAAGCTTCAGTATATTTCCAATTAAATAATTTTCTAAACCCAATTCTAATTCTGTTAAAATCACGACGACTCTTGTAACCCCCTAAATCTGGCCTAGACGTTATGACTGAATCTCGAAGATCACATTGACCATATTGTTGGTGCATAAAATCTTTTAACTATTTTCTCTTTAATATTCGTTATCAACTTAAAACATCATTTTTATTTTCTTTAAGAAAAGGCAAGTATTGTTGAAATTGTTTACCTTTAGAAAAACTAAAGTATTGATGGTTTATAGAAAACATCATATTTCAAGTAAATGTCGCAGCGGAAAAATAACAAAACACATTCCTCATTTTGAAAACATATGTTTAATATATCTTGTAAAATCCCAGTTTAATGAGTAGGTAGTGTTGAAATTTGAAAACGAAGTATTGAGTTTGAAAATACAATCATTGAGTTGAGTTTTGCATTATTATGAAAAATCCAGTTTTATTTATCAATTTCATAAATCGTCTTAGCTGATAGTTTAAAATTTCAAATCATACGAAACAATCCAAAAACCAAAATTCAAAAGAAAGTCCCAAGCCACAATCCACAAAAATAAAAAAAAAATCCCAAAATATCAAGTGCAAAAATATAATAGTTTTTCTAAAAGTTTTCGGGTGCATGTAACACCCCTTACCCGTATTCAACGCTGGAACAGGGTACGAGGCATTACCAGACATAAACACAAGAAAATATACATTTCCGAGTCATAAATTTTGCGTCCAAATTAAAACCATCCATATTCAATCATAAAGTCCCTAAAACAAGCCTACGAGGCTCAAAACGTGTATTGGAAGTGGTTCGGGACTGAACCGAGAACTCAGGAAATTTTTACAAGACTTAGAAAATTTTTCATGTTACAGGGCTCACACGCCCGTGTGGTCCAAGGGACACGCCCGTGCTATAGGTCGTGTTCGATTTAGGGTGCTCTCTGACTTGTGCCACACGGCCGTGTCACACGCTCGTCTGCTAGGCCGTGTAGCACACACGCCCATGTCTCTGCCCGTGTGCTCAATTCTGGACATTCTGTTTTGCAACAATTAAAGTGCAGGGGACACACGGCCGGAACACATGCCCGTGGGGCAGACTGTGTGTCACACACGACCTAGACACATGCCCGTGTGTCTACCCGTGTGGACAAAAATAAGGCTATTTACCAAGCCAATTTGCCACCCTCACTTTCACACATCAACACAACATCACATGGCACAATTTCAAGCATTTAAAAGCAACTAAACAACCACAACCAAGACAATAACATGTCATCCTCATGCCATTATTTATCAAACTTAGAACTTCAACCTTTCCACACCAATACATGCAAGATTCCACATTCATGGTTAAAATATATCAACTTTATATCTTTGCCTAACATATTCACTACATTTATTAAGCCCTAAATCAAACATACAAATTCCACATTCATTAGGCATACCATAATCATATCACCATAGACATTGACATATATATGAATATACTTAGGCTTACAATCATGTTAGCCAATATGAGCCAACTTACATGGCCAAATAGAAAAACAAACCTTTGACAATCACAAGCCAACATATTGGCTACAATCACAATGACACATTAACAAAATGACTAAGTCCCTATACATGCCATAGACTTAAAATACTTGAATTCATCAATACCCAAAATGATAGCTTGATAGTGTGATAGGATCTCCGGCGAACTCTAACCCGAGCTAGCTTAATAACCTTAAAAGACATGGGAAAAGAATGGGGTAAGCTATATAGCTTAGTAAGTCCGTATGAAAATAATAGCAACTCTTACAAATCTTTTATCAAGTCCAACAAATTTAAACACACGATAATACAAATTACTATAAATCTCACAGTTATAATCCTTATTCAATCATAATATTTGCTCTATCAACTTATAAGCATAACTTAACATATCTTGGCATTAGCCTTACAACAATAATCTCTCTTTTGTAACATATTATAACAAATAACAATCATTTCAAACCTCATAGTAAACATGCACATTAATTATGAGTATTTACATTTCAAACATATACTTTAACATTTTTCAATTACCTAAGTTCTTATCTTCCCATTTTCTCATATTCGATAAATCACAATTTGCATGAATAAAACATGTTATATCATAACTCAATTTGGCCCGAAAGCCAATCACATAATCGTCACCCGAATTTATCATGAATTTCATACATCACAAGTATAGACTAATAATCACAAGGTTTTCACAAAATCATTCTCGTGGGAATCATGAACTCACAATTTCATGAACATAACATGCTCAATCACATTCTTACCAATGGTTCATCATATACCGAATTCATTCCCTTTGAGTTTTAGTACATACCTTACCAACTCGTAACATATCATACTCTTTCTCGTCTTTGACATACCCGTTGAATTTCCTGTTGAACCACTTGGAATACTAAAGGATACTCGGGGATCTCGTACACACAGTACCGTACCAATGCCATATCCCAGATATGGTCTTACATGTAATCTCATATCGATGCCAATAGCCCAGCTATGGTCTTACACGAAGTCTCACATCGATGCCATATCCCAGATATGGTCTTACACGAAGTCTCATATCGATGCCATATCCCAGATATGGTCTTACACGTAATCTTAGTTACCCTAATGTCATGACATTTGTATCCTATCTATTCCTAAGGTTCAACCGGGATTTACTCGCTTGTCGAAACTTCGTCAACTTCATCCATAGAGTCAATTATACAATTCGTGCAATAACAAAACATTATAAATACAATTATAACATTGCATTATTTACATACAAACTTACCTCGACATAAAAATGGCGAAAAGGACTAAATCATCAAATACTCGTTTTCCCCCGTTCTAACTCCGAACCTCATTTTTCTTGATCTATAATATCACATTTAACTTATTTAATTATTATACTATTCAAATCAGCCCAAAATCACATTATGGAAAAATTACATTTTTGCCCCTAAAGTTTGACATTTTTACAATTTAGTCCCTAGGCTCGTAAAATGAAATGTACTCAATTTCTTCAATACCCATGCCTAGCCAAACCTTATACATGCTTATAACAGCCCACAATTTTCATTCATTCACATTTTTACACCATATTTTATAACTTTTAGAAATAAGTCCTTCTAGGTATTTTCACCGAAAATCACTTAGCAAAAGTCGTTTATCATACACCAAACATACATTTTCTACCATTAGACATCAAAATACATACATGTTCAACATGGGTAAAATTTTAGACCTTGACGTCTCTTCAAGTTGATGGTAGAAATAGAAAGATCGAGTTACAACGACTTCAAAAATGTAAAGAGCATTAAAAACGGGGCAAGAACGGACTTACAATAAAGCTTGGAAGTGGCCAAACCCTAGCTATGGCTTCTCCCTTATGAATTTCGGCCATGAGGAAGAAGATGGACAAAAATTGGTTTTTAATTCATTTAATTACCAAATTACCAAAATGCCCTTAATGAAAAACTTTGAAAACATACCAAACCATGTCCATTTTTGTCCACCAACTTAACCAATGGTCTAATTACCATTTAAAGACCTCTAATTTAAAATCTCATAGCAATTGGACACCTTTAACATATAGAATTCAAGTTTTGCACTTTTTGTAATTTAGTCCTTTTAACTAAATTGAGTACCCAAACGTCAAAATTTTCGAACAAAATTTTCATGAAATCGTTCCATAAAACTGTAGACCATAAAAATATAATAAAAATAAATTTTTCTTCGTCGAATTTGTGGTCCCGAAACTACTGTTCCGACTAGACCCAAAATCGGGCTGTTACAGTGTACCTCCATAAGCTGAGCCCATCATAACCTCAATTATTATATGAAAAGTCAGAAACTTAAAGGGGTTAACTTTTTAAAACCCAATGTGGTTACAAATCATATCAACAGAAATTAATACAGAACATCGTCAATTTAATAGATTACATATATACATAAATATACAACCTCAAAATCACATTTATCAGAATGCATAATGACGATGTCAATGCAACGCTTTTTCAGAAACAGTGCAGATATTTCATAAAACAGAACCTACCCATCTCCGCTACACACCATAATAAGTTCCCCAGAACTTGTCCATCTAATAACACAAATAACATCAACAAGCCACTAGATATTGTAGTCGGGTTGCCCGAAATAGAATATTATGGACGAGCCACCAGATAATGCAGATATACTGCCATATACAGAATATTGTGGTCAAGCCACCAGAAATATGCAAATTATTAAACTTCCAGAATCTTCCTCTGTACAATATTATCCCAACCCCAATGTACGTGATATGGCATACAGAACAGATTTTCCAGTAGGCATGCTTTACATGTGATTCAAAACTCATTATGGTTTAACACAATGACATGTTTAACAAGCGATTCAGAATCAGAATAATAACATGCTCAACATGCAAATCATAATCAGAATAGTAACATGCTTAACATGCGAATCAAAGTATCACTAAATCAGTGTCATGTTTATAATGCATGCATATACAAAATCGCCATATATCACATAACATGGGTATCAAGAAAACATACATCACGTATAATAGAAAAATCATATCATCACATACAACATATCACATATCTGAAGTTTCAGAATTACTTACTTGGAATCCTCATTTTTATCGAATTTTATCAATCCATATGAATACTTAATGTATTAGCCATTTTCACTTTTCAGAGATTTATTTAAATAATTATTTAATACTCATATACATTTATCTCGGTTTAAAATAATATCATATATTTTATCAGAGTAAATCCTCACACCTGATTTCGCAAATTTGATGACATCAACTCCGTTTCCAACTTCTAAAGGAAGAGGTCAAATCTAGAATCCTTACGTATAAACAATTCATATCGTATTAGAACAAGTTATTTTAGTGAATAACCCTCAATTTATGATTTGGTGAAATACTTACGTAATCGTTCGTCCAATTGTGCTCTTCTAAAAGTGGGGGTACGGATTCGGGATTTGAAAAGCACTTCATAAAATCCAATAAGCTAAACGGTTAGTATTGTCCTAACCAAATATATATAAAAATATACGAAAGAAAATCGTAAACGGAGGATTGTCCAAACTTACATAATATCAAAGGAAAAAGGGGCTCAACAACTTCTTAGGAAGAGTTGATTAGAGAGGAGGATTTGCCACTAGATAAAAAATAATATAACATATAAAAATAATTAGAAATAAGATGTGAAATAATATTTTCTTATGAAAAAAATATCAAAAATTTAAGGATTAGAGAAATCGGTTACGAGAATAGGAAGAGAAAAGAAGAATAATTGGAGAATTTAGGTATGGTCAATGGCGACGTGATGGTGAGGTGGTGGTTTGGTGGCCTTTAGAGGTGGTAGAAAGGAGGAGAAATGAAGAGTGGTGGTGAAAACAAAAGAAAATAGGAGAAAAAAGGAGGAGCAAAAAGGAGGGGCGGCTAAAGAGAGAGGAGGAGAGAAAAGATGAGAAAAAAATAAAAATAAAAATAAAAGTGTGTTTAGGTGCATGGCCGGCCAAGGTATGGTAAGGGAGGGAAAAAGGAAATAAGGAGGACAAAGGCACCAAAAGTGGATCATGGGAGTGAAAAGGGGGCTAAGTAAGGTAAGTTGACTAGAAAGAAAAGGAAAAGAATCCTTGCCCACAAGGCAAGTGAGGTGGACGGCACAAGGAGGTTGACAACTTGAATTTGTCAAAAAAGTTAAATAAAAAAGTGGGAGTGTGGGGGTTTGAACATGGTACATTTTGGAAACAAATCACACACTTAACCACTAAGCCATTTAATTCCTTATGTCATAAACTAATGCGATAAAATAAATAAAATATGGGGTGTGACAACTTTACCGTAAAAAAATCTATGAGAAAATATATTTAATATTTCTACATTCAATGGTTCACTATGACAAAATGATTTATTTCCATTTTCGAACTTCATTTAATTTAAGAAACATAAATTCATTTTTCAGGCCATTTTCATTTTCATTTTGGAGAAAACCACATTCATTTCCAAATGATTCCATTTCTCCATTTTCATTTTCATTTTTGGAGAAAACCATAATCATTTTCAAATGTTTTCTATTTCTCCATTTTACCGTTTCCATTCATTTATGTTCATTTTATTCAACATGCAATTCATTTTTTGTTTCAACGAGATAGCGGAGGGACCAATTAGACATATGCAATTGAGGCTCAAATGGTTTATAATTAAGTTCCATCTTTTCACATATTAATTGTAAACTCATTAAGTCACTAAGTCATTCCACTATAGCATCGTGACTGAGCTCTCCCCAACGACATACCATTACGAAAGCAACTCGACCAATGCTCGTCCAATGACCTTGTCATGAGTATGTGTTCTCCCCAATGACATACCATTACGAAAGCAACTCGATCAGTGCTCATCCAATGTGTAACACTCTTAACCCGTCTCTGTCGCCAGATTAGGGTTATAGAGCATTACTGAACAATTAAAAACATTTAACATCTTAACATTTAAATAAATTAAACATATTACAATCCATTCAATCACATGCATTTTGTCCCTAAATTGAGCCTTCAAGGCCTTAAAATTAGCTTAGAAGCAATTTGGGACTAAATTGAAACAAAACAAAAAGTTTAAGAAAAAGTTACAAATATTGAAAAATAGGGGTGCACGACTGTGTGGCCAGGCCGTGTGACATCACCCCAAGTCGTGTAACATTCGAACAATGGACACACGGCTGTGTCCCATCCTGTGTCTTCACCTGTGTAACTCACTGAGTTGCCCCACAAGCCCATGTGGCAGGCTGTGTGCTAGGTCGTGTAACTCTTTGAGTTTCCACACACGTCCGTGTGCCAGGCCGTGTGCTAGGCCGTGTAACTCACTGACTGGAAACACTAAGAAACTCTCAAATGACACATGACCGTGTGACATCCTATGTCCTAGGCCGTGTGAACCCAAAATTTACCTAAAATCAGGCCATTACAAGTCTAATTCATACCTAATCATTCGAACCAGTTAGGCACACATTCAAGGGGTTCAAACACCATTCAAACATACAAAAACATGCCATTTCAATCATCTTAAATCACCTAACCAATATGTCATTCAAAGGCACCATAATAGCATCAAAACATCATGTAACACCCCAAAACCTAGCCCAGGGGTTTAGACCGAATTTCAGAGGTCACATTGATCTCCGAAGTGATCTGATATAATTATTAGTTTAACAAACTGAAAAATAAGACTGTATTTAAGTTACGTAAAAGATCCCAGTTATAAAATCCCGATATTACAAAAAATTCGTACCACAATATTCTAAATAATACTAACAATTCAAAACTGTTTATTTATAAACTTAGAATTTATGAAAATACTTTTATAGCTTGTTCTAAATCATGGCTGTACAAGACCTCCGGTGAGCCGAGTCCAGCTATAGAAAATGGAAGTACCTGAAAAAGGGAAACTAAGGGGGTGTGAGCTACACAAGCTCAGTGTGAGTTCAAAATGTAACAAAAGACAGAGTTACAAAACAGAATTCCAAGTAACAGTTCAATAGCGGAAACTAAATCAAGGGCAGCGTTTCAAAACAGATACTTAACTATCCCAAAACTCAATCGGTGTACAAGACAACCCATTTCAGCAACTATTTAAAAGGTAGGACATATTACAAAGTAATCATTCATTACACACAGGTACAGAACACATCGAGCACACAACCTTTACGCAATTAATCATGCAATCCTATGGACAGATCAAACGTGATATGTATGCACAAACAGAAGAACAATCCCACCCATCCAGTCAAACACCTCTCCGTCCCCCATTCACACCACGAATGAGCTATAAGAAGCTCAACCAACCATGCACACCACATAGGACCTCGAAAGGCCCATCCAACCCTACACACCACGTATATGGAACTAAGCCATGAAAATAACGATGCACGGTGAGCCGCCAGTAGTATCGTCTTGTCGCGATGAAACCGCTATATAGGCGTGTTGCGATTAAAGCGCCAAATCGATCGATCTTTCCTTCTCTTCATATCCTAACCCAAACATTTATGCAAATGCATGTATGCAAACGATCTTACAGAAGTGATGAACACATCGCAGACAGTCAGATGGTATCAGAAATGCACATACTCAATTAATAAGATAGAGAATCTTTTATTGCATAACATCCATTAGCTCACAAAAAAATTGATCAATTTAAGCTACGGTTACGAATTACGCATAAATCTAGGTCGAAACAAAGTCCCGACCACCCTATCCAAGGGTTGGAACACATAGAATCATAATCGGCTCAAAAATAGACACAGTACAAAAATTGGCAACATAAGGCCACACGGCCGTGTGAAAAATGCCAAGGTCGTGTGAGGGTCTACACGCCCATGTGAAGGCCACACACGCCCGTGTGGAGGGGACACATGCCCGTGTGAGCCACCCATGTAACTCACTGTCCAAAAATGCTAAAAATTAAGAATAGAGGAGACAAGGCCATGTGGGGATTTCACACGCCCGTGTGGAACACATGCCCGTGTGGCCAGGCCATGTGGCACCAAAATTCACCCAAAAACCCTAATTCCCAATATCACACGGCCATGTGAGCCACCCATGTGGGGCACGCGCTTGTGTGACTACTCGTGTGGTCACGAAACCACACTGAAACAGGCTGCAAAACGTGCCATTGATGTCGAAACAATTCCCAACCCTCAATAACACAGAAATACACCAAAAACACTCAGAATTTCAAGCAATTCCAATACAATCAACACTTCGATTGGTCAATTTCAAAAACACACAAAATATGTCAAATTTCATGGATCCAAAACAGAATTTCAATAATGAAAGGAAAGTTTCCGAACCCACACCTGAATTCGCGATTCCAAACACCAAAGAAGATCGGAACACCTCCCCAACACAATTCTAAAATCTCAATTACACAAACAAAAACCCATATCATCACCATACCAATCTAACACATATGAATAACCTAAAATTGCTCTACCAAAAACCAAGAACACCACTTACCTCTGCTGGAAACCTTGAACTACCCAAAAACCATCAATGAAAATTAAAGAGGAGAACTTAATGGGAGAGAAACGTATAATTTTTAAATCTCGAAGAAATTAAAAAAAAAAGAAGAAGAAAAATAAAATCTGACAAGAGAGAGTGGGGAGAGAAACAAGAGAACGTAAAAATCACTTTGGGAAGTTTTATCCAAAAATATAATTAAAATTAAAATTAAAATAGGTACTTTGGACTTTAAAACAAAACAAAATTAAAATTATTTCCCCAAACCACACATATGACGGCTCGAACTCAGAACCCAAAGGTATACTAGCGCACAAAAAAGCACCAGACCAGCAGGCCCATTCTGTTACCTAAGCACACAACTAAATACAATAGCACAACCTATTCACTGACCCTGATCCCAAAGCTCAAAACTTCTACCCCAAAATTCAGGGTGTTACACCTCATTTACCTTAACATGTTAACATTGCCTCAATTCATGCATAAAGACCGAGTTCAAATATGTGCCAAAACATGTCACAAATTGACCATTTTCGATCATCAACATACCAAAAAAACCTTTTTTACAAGTACTCAAAAGTGACTAATTTGACATAACTTGGTAAAGCATTAAAGTGTACCAAATCGACCATAAACTTTAAAGTATAAACAACCAAATCACCATTACAAAACAACCTATACATGCCATTATTAACCTTGGCCAAAATTACTCAAAAACTACCGATTTGACTGCTGGATAGTGTGATAGATCTCCGATGAGCTTCCAACCAATCGAGCTTCTAATAATCTATAAAATAAAGGAAAATAACAACGTAAGCAATGAGTGCTTAGTAAGCTCATATAAACTTAAACTAAAGTTACCATTTCATTTGCATAATTTATAGCATAAATGAAACACCCCAAACCCGGCCTAGACGTTACGACTGGATCTGACGTGTCACATCGAAGTGTCGTTTGAAAACTGGACTTGTCGATAAAAGTTCGTTGCTAAATTTTTGAATCCCATTTGCAAATATTGTTTTTGAAAACGTTAGTGTTGTGAAATAAAATCATGTTGTCCCATTTTAGGTCATATCAATTGTTATAGGTTTATCAATATGGAATAAAACCGCGGAAGCCTTTTTCTAGTCGTAAACTTTAAGATTTGAAAATCATGGTTTTTCTTTGAAAACAGTTATCATTTTGAAAACCCGTGTTTCCTAATCTAATAGATTACCGTGAAAATTTAAAACCAAATAAAAGTTAAAAACCTCATATGGCCTTATTACAAAATTATTAACCCAATATAAAAATAAAATAACTAAGTCTAAGTTTAAATAATACGAGCGTATGGCCACCCTCGAGTCCCTCGCAGCTCCAAATCATCTAAGGCTGGGGATTACCTGCACAATTACGAAAAGGGTGAGTTACGAGAACTCAGTGTGTAATCCCCAATCATGCGAGAATGATGCGGGCACGAGCCCTATTCGATGATCGATTAGTTTGGGCTTTTAGCCCTATACAGTAGCAGTGTGGGCCTAAGCCCAAAATAATATCAGTACAAACAGAGATGCAGCCCAACCCAATCCAGCCAACACACCACCCGTACCAACCAACACACCATGTGGGGACTAAGTCGACCCACCCAGCCAACACACCAATAGCGCAGCATAGCTGCTATTAATAACGCAACAGAGCTGCTAGTAACAGTAAACGTGGCCATGCCACTCAAATCAGAATACGTGGCAAAGCCACTAAAATAGTAAAAACGTGGCAGAGCCACTAGTACAGTACTTCCTCCAAATATAAATCCCAACCCCGATGCAAATGTCGTGTCATAAATTATACGTGTATGTAATATGTCATAATCATAATCAGTCATATAAATACCAAACACACATCACTTAACTACCACTAAGGGTATTTCGGTAATTCTACCCTTCGAGGGTATTTCAGTAATTTTACCCTTCGGGGGTATTTCGGTAATTTTACCCATCAAGGGTATTTCAGTAATTTTACCCATCAAGGGTATTTCGGTAATTTTACCCATCGAGGGTATTTCAGTAATTTTACCCCTAAAGGATATTTCGATAATTTTACCCATCGGGGGTATTTCGATAATTTTACCCATTAAGGGTATTTCAGTAATTTTACAACCTTCCAATGGCCTACTATCGTCTCGCACGACTTGAATGACCTATAGGGCCAAAATAGCGTAGTTGGGCCCAAAGCCCCTATTCAGCCCAACGAGGCCCAGTACGACCTAGGCCCACGAGAACATTCGTGGCAGCCTCTATGGTCTAACGCCAACAATTGTGGCTCGATTTATCCCAACGAGCGTTCGCACACTCGAGAGCCCTCAGATGTCGAGAGTTTGACTCTTCGGCTTTTGCCGATTCACAGTAGCACAAGAGTGTGAGACACCTTTATCTAGTGTTTGAACAATACGATATTGGGTGTACGATTACACACCTGTTATGGGTTGTAGGTTGAAGCTCCCAAGATTAAGCACCTATGAAATCAACAGTTCTAACAATTAGTCTCAACCCTTGTTAAAACATCACCATAATATTGAAACCGTTTAATCAATCTATCGCTACTTACCACCAATTGAGAGATCTCTTGCAGGGGAAGGGAAATCGGCCTACCCCTTGGTTAAGGAAAGCGAGTCCCTAGCAACGTTTGAACGAAGAGAAGGTGTTAGTTATACAATTAACCACGGCAACAAAGGAAAACAAAATAGCCTTTCGGCTCGAGAGATACAGAACCGAGCATAGAAAAAGAAGTCGGCCAAGATTCGGCTAGAGTATCCACTTACCACTAAATCGAAGAGATTCGGGAAAAGGTTAGAAGCAAAGAAAAGAAAGAACGCAGAAAAGAGAGTGTTTAGGCCACAACAAGTTCGGTCATTTCAAGAAGAACAAAGAGAAACGAAATAGATTCGGCAATGGATGAATTAAGGGAAGAAAAAAATAAGTTAAAAGAGGAGAGGCCTACCAATTCGGCAAATAGCGAAGAAAAGTGAAGAAGAAAGAAGGAAGGGAAAATGAGTGAATTCGGCAGAGGTGAAATGAAAAGGAAAAGACCTGAAACGTCAAAAAAGTACCAAAATGCAAAACAACTCTCGAAAAATGCCAGAGAAAATTCGGCACTCCAACACTCTCACAAGCCGAAACTGCACCCAAATGACAACCCTTGGCCGAAATTTCCCCCTACTCAAGCTCTCCAAATTCGGCCAAGCTCCCCCTCCCATTCAAACTCCTTCAACTTTCCACCAAATCCTCCTTGAATTGATCCCAGCCTCCCATTCGAAATTGTTGACCAATTCTTCAACCTCCTATGCAGAGTTTGATCCAAACTCTACCTCTTGCACCCTTAAGACATAAAATAAAAGCCCCCATTTGCTTGCCATGGGATTCGAACCCCACTCCCCTTGCCATTTTAGTGATGCCACCACAATCAAGCCACAGGCTCTCTTTGTGTCATAAAACATACACAATTTTACATAAGTCCTGCTGCTAATTGCCAGTTTCACTTATGAGCAAAAATTAAAAATTTTCCAAGGTTCAGACTCGAACCCAGGCTTAATAAAAACCCCCAAACACACTCAAATAACTACCCGCTCAAGCACATCATGGAATTTAAGCAAATTCAGTAAAATTTTAAACCCCGCATTTTTGGGGCGTTACAACTCTACCCCCTTTAAAGAAATTTCGGCCTTGAAATTTACCTGGTCAGAAGAGGTGAGGGTATTACTTTTGTATCGCCTCCTCAGGATCCCACGTGGCTTCCTCTGAACCGTGATTACGCCAAAGCACCTTGACTAACGGAACAGATTTCCTTCTTAACACTTTAACATCACGATCCAAGATCTGCACCGGTTCCTCCTCAAAAGTCAGATCAGGACTAACCTCAATCTCCTCCACCGACACTATATGTGAGGGATCAGAGCGGTATCGCCTCAGCATAGAGATGTGGAACACATCATGTATCTGATTCAACTCAGGTGGTAACTCAAGTTGATAGGCGACCGGTCCCACACGCTTTAATATCTGGTAAGGTCCGATGAATCTAGGGCTCAGTTTACCTTTCCGTCCAAATCTCAGAATCTTCTTCCATGGTGAGACCTTCAAGAAGGCATAATCCCCCACAGTGTACTCTATCTCTTTACGCTTTAAATCCGCATACGACTTTTGCCTATCAGATGCCTCTTTTAACCTATCCCGAATCAACTTTACTTTCTCTTCGGTTTCAGAAACCAACTCTGGCCCCAAAACTCGCCGCTCACCCAATTTTGTCCAACAAGTAGGAGTACGACACCTACGACCATATAACGCCTCGTACGGTGCCATCTGAATACTAGATTGGTAGCTGTTGTTATATGCGAACTCCGCTAACGGCAAGTAGTCTTCCCAACTGCCTTTGAAATCAATTACACAGCTTCTTAGCATGTCTTCCAATATCTGGATCACCCTCTCTGACTGACCATCAGTATGAGGATGGAATGCCGTGCTGAAATCCAACCTTGTACCCAAAGCTTCGTGTAACACTCTCCAGAATCATGATGTGAATCTAGGGTCTCTGTCCGAAATGATAGACACTGGTACCCCATGCAGTCTCACAATCTCAGTCACATATAACTTAGCCAACTTCTGCAGCGAATAGTCAGTGACCGGTATGAAGTGGGCAGATTTATTCAGTCGGTCAACAATAACCCATACCGAATCCTTCTTAGTAGGGGTCAAGGGTAGCCCAATAACAAAGTCCATGGTTACCCTCTCCCACTTCCAGAGTGGAATCTTAACGGGTTGCAGTAATCCAGAGGGCAGTTGATGCTCAGCCTTAACTTGCTGGCATGTCAGACACTTACTCACGAAATCAATAACCTCGCGCTTGAGCCCTGTCCACCAGTACATTTCTCGCAGGTCTCGATATAACTTGTTTCCACCAGGATGCATAGCGTATGGGCTACTATGCACCTCTCACTATATAGACTGCCTTAACCCAAAATCCCTCGGTACACAGACTCTCCCACGGAAGCATAGTACTCCCTCACTATTCAACCCAAAATCCGCAGTCTCCCCCTTCTCAACCAATCGGAAACGAGGGACCAACGATTCATCCAGGAACTGCTTCTCCTTAATTTGATCAACCCAGATCGGTCTCACTTGGAGTTCAGCCAACAGACTACCATCCTCAAATAGGCTGAGACGAGCAAACATTGCTCTCAGATCAGATACAACCTTACGGCTCAGTGCATCCGCTACTACGTTAGCTTTACCCAGATGGTACTCAATCGAGCAATCATAATCCTTAAGCAACTCTATCCATCTTCGTTGCCTAAGATTTAACTCATTCTGAATAAGGAGATACTTGAGGCTTTTATGGTCTCTGTAAATAGTAGACTTCTCACCGTATAAATAATGCCTCCAAATCTTCAGTGCGAATACTACCGCAGCTAACTCCAAGTCGTGCGTGGGGTAATTCGCCTCGTGAGGCTTAAGCTGGCGAGACACGTAAGCAACCACCTTATCCTCTTGCATCAACACACATCCCAATCCAGTGTGCGACGCGTCACAGTAGATAATGAACTCCTTCCCAGACTCTGGCTGAATTAACACTGGGGCTTCAGTCAAGACTTTCTTCAGTTTCTCAAAACTCTCTTGCTTCTTTTCAGTCCAATTAAACGGCATCCCTTTATGCAGCAACTTAGTTAGAGGTGCAGCAATCAATGAAATCCCCTCCACAAAACGTCTGTAATACCCAGCCAGACCCAGAAAACTACGAATCTCAGATACAGTCTTTGGTGGTTTCCAACCCAACACGGCTTCAATTTTCCGAGGATCAACCCTAATCCTCTTGGCAGACACCACGTGACCCAGAAATGTCACTTCCTGTAGCCGGAACTCACACTTGCTGAACTTTGCATAAAGCTACTTTTCCCTCAGTATTTGCAATACAATCCGTAGATGCGAATCATCATCCTCCTCGGTTCTTGAATACACCAGAATGTCATCTATAAACACCACTACGAACCGGTCCAAATAGGGCTGGAATACCCGGTTCATCATATCCATGAAAGCAGCTGGTGCATTCGTCAACCCAAATGGCATGACCAGAAACTCGTAATGCCCATACCGAGTCCTGAACGCAGTCTTATACACATCTGCCTCCTTAACTCTTAACTGATGGTACCCAGATCGAAGATCTATCTTGGAGAAAATCGAAGCTCCTCGCAGCTGGTCGAACAGATCGTCTATCCTTGGTAAAGGGTACTTGTTTTTAATCGTCAGTTTGTTCAATTGATGATAACCGATGCACAAGCGCATGGACCCATCCTTCTTCTTCACGAATAAGACCGGTGCTCCCCATGGAGACACACTCGGTTGAATAAATCCTCGGTCCAGTAGCTCTTGAATTTGAGCCTTTAACTCTACCAGCTCTTTCGGTGCCATCCTATAAGGGGCGATGGACACCGGAGCTATTCCAGGTAAGTGCTCGATACCAAATTCGACCTCACGGTTTGGAGGCAACCCAGGGAGCTCTTCGGGAAATACATCCGGAAACTCCTTCACAGTTCTGACATCCCCAACAGACGGACCTTTAGAATCAGATATGCTGACATAAGCTAAGAACGCCTCGCAACCTTTGCGAACCAGTTTCTCGGCCTTTAATGCTGAGATTACATTAAATAGATAATCCCTTCGCTCTCCTATCACAACCACCTCCTCATCCTCAAAAGATTTTAATACCATACGCTTAGCAGCGCAATCCAAATTCGCACAGTGCTTCACTAGCCAATCCATGCCCAAAATAAGATCGAATTCACCAAACGGCAGTTCCATCAAATCCGCCGGAAAGGCAACCCCTTGGACTTCTAGGGGCACGTCTCTAAACAGCTTATTCACTCTAATCGACTGTCCCAGTGGACTTATCACCGGCATTTCACTATCAGTAATTTCGAACTGCATACCCAACGTCCTTGACACAGTACATGCAACATACGAGTGTGTAGACCTAATATCAATTAAAGCAATATATGGTACGTTATAAATGAAGAACATACCAGTTATGACATCAGGAGCGTCGCCATCCTCTCGGTGCCGAGCAGCATAGACCAAAGCTGGCTGTCTCGCCTCAGTATTACCAGCACCTCTGCCCGGTGCTCCACGACCTCATCCCAAACCATTTCCCCCTCTGGCCTGACCACGGCCTCTCGATGGCTACTGACCACCTCTCCCGGGCTGCACATAACCTTGACCTGCGGCTTGCATCTAAATAGGACTCTGTGTACAGTTCTTGACCTGGTGATCCATGGAACCACATCTGAAACATGCCTCAGTTCTTTTCCAGCACTCACCCTGGTGAGCTCTCCCACAATCAGCGCAAGGCTGCGGTCTAGCAGCAACAACAGGGACCCCAGCTCGGACTGGCCCATCAAATCTAGACTTCTTCTTAGGCCCACTAAAAGAACTTGAGGGCCCAAAATCCCTCTTATTTCTGCCTCTATCTTTCTCACAGTTCTGGCGCTCTGAGCACTTCACATCCTCGGTTATTTTTACTTTCTCCACAACGGCAGCAAAGTCTCGCTCCCTCTGCGGAGCTATAACCACCCGCAACTCATCTTGGAGACCATCCTCGAAACACACACAGCGTTCATACTCAGTCGCGACTATGCCCCGAGCATACCGGCTCAATCGCAGGAACTCTGCCTCATACTCTGCTACCGACCTATTCCCCTGGACCAGACTAAAAAATTCCTTACTCCGGGCATCCACATAACTCGCCCCAACATACTTTCCTTGAAAGGCCGTCTTGAAGAAATCCCACGTCAAACGGTCGGCCTGTGTACCCTCTCCTACAGTGAGCCACCACTGATATGCCTCGTCTCTCAGTACAGACACTGATCCTTTCAGTTTTTGCTCCACAGTACAGTCAACATCATCTATTATTCGTTCGGTAGCCTCTAGCCAATATTCTGCCACGTTCAGGGCTACACTAGAAACGCCCCTGAAGATTTTTGCTCCATTAGACCGGAGTCACTCAGAAATTGACCCTCGGCCCACTAACCCAGTACTTGCTCGAGCAACCCTTTCAAGAACCCGTAACATTGCTTGGGATAGAGCATCATCTCCAACGGCTCGGTCATGAGACCCCGTCTCAGTTACTGGTTAGGCTGGTGCCTCCCTAGCAGGCATATGCCCCGATGCTGAAGACCCAGCCTAGCACCTCCTCGGCCTCTACCGCGGCCACGTGTACCCCTTTTGCGACCTCTTGTGCTAATATCGATATAGCGTATTTATCTATTTTAAGAGTTTTATGCATTAGCTTATAATTCCAATAATTATTAACGGATATTTTATGATAAACAACAATTAGAGTTGTTTTCGTAGATCGAAACCTCACTACAGTTTTTAGTCTCCTACAGTCTCAGTTTTCTCTAGCTAAAGAGTTTCAATGCACTACTACTATTCTTAGTAGTTTCTAAGTATAATCATTTTAGTATATCACATAAAATAGTGTCAGAGAACTTACAGATTTGGTGCCGAAGACTCGGTGTGCCACACTTTTAGTAACAACATTTCTTTCCAAACTAAAATTTAGACAGATTTAGAAAATTTTCAAAAACCCATTCCACAGCCGAGTTTTGCAACCTGACTCTGATACCACTAAATGTAACACCCCAAACCCGGCCTAGACGTTACGACCGGATCAGACGTGTCACATCAAAGTGTCGTTTGAAAATCGAACTTGTCGATAAAAGTTCATTGCTAAATTTTTGAATCCCATTTGCAAATATTGTTGTTGAAAACGTTAGTTTTGTGAAATCAAATCATGTTGTCCCATTTTAGGTCATATCAATTGTTATAGGTTTATCAATCTGGAATAAAACTGCGTAACCCTTTTTCTAGTCGTAAACTTTAAGATTTGAAAATCATGGTTTTTCTTTGAAAACAGTTATTATTTTGAAAACCCGTGTTTCCTAATCTAACAGATTACCGTGAAAATTTAAAACCAAATAAAAGTTAAAAACCTCAAATGGCCTTATTACAAAATTATTAACCCAATATAAAAATAAAATAACTAAGTCTAAGTTTAAATAATACGAGCGTATGGCCACCTCCGAGTCCTCGCATGACTCCAAATCATCTAAGGTGGGGATTACCGCACACATTCACGAAAAGGGTGAGTTACGAGAAGTCAGTGTGTAATCCACAATCATGCAGTAACAGTTTGGGCCTGAGCCCAAAATAATATCAGTACAAACAAAGATGCAGCCCAACCCAATCCAGCCAACACACCACTCGTACCAACCAACACACCATGTGGGGACTAAGTCGACCTACCCGGTAACACACAATATCGCGCATAGATAGCTATTAATAACGCACCGAGCTACTAGTAACGATGAACGCGTGGCCATGCCACTCAAATCGAAATCGTGGCAAAGCCACTAAAACGATAAAACGTTAGCGGCGAGCGACTAGTACAGTACTTCCTCCAAATCTGAATCCCAACCCCAATGCAAATGTCGTGTCATAAATTTTACGTGTATGCAGTATGTCATAATCATAATCAGTCATATAAATATCAAACACACATCACTTAACTACCACTAAGGGTATTTCGGTAATTCTACCTTTCGAGGGTATTTCGATAATTTTACCAATTGGGGGTATTTCAGTAATTTTACCCATCAAGGGTATTTCGGTAATTTTACCGATCGGGGGTATTTCAGTAATTTTACCCATCAAGGGTATTTCAGTAATTTTACCCATCGAGGGTATTTTGGTAATTTTACCCATGGGGGGTATTTTGGTAATTTTACCCATCAAGGGTATTTTGGTAATTTTACGACCTTCCAATGGCCTACTGTCGTCTCGCACGACTCGAATGACCTATAGGGCCAAAATAGTTTAGGTGGGCCCAAAGCCCCTATTCAACCCAACGAGGCCCAGTACGACCTAGGCCCACGAGAACGTTCGTGGCGACCTCTATGGTCTAACGCCAATGATTGTGGCTCGATTTATCCCAATGAGCGTTCGCACGCTCGAGAGCCCTCAGATGCCGAGAGTTCGGCTCTTCGGCTTTTGTCGATTCACAGTAGCACACGAGTGTGAGACACCTTTATCCAGTGTTTGAACAATACGATATTGGGTGTACGATTACACACCTGTTATGGGTTGTAGGTTGAAGCTCCCAAGATTAAGCACCTATGAAATCAACAGTTCTAACAATTAGTCTCAACCCTTGTTAAAACATCACCATAATATTGAAACTGTTTAATCAAACTATCGCTACTTACCACCAATCGAGAGATCTCTTGCAGGGGAAGGGAAATCGGCCTACCCCTTGGTTAAGGAAAGCGAGTCCCTAGCAACGTTTGAACAAAGAGAAGGTGTTAGTTATACAATTAAACACGGCAACAAAGGAAAATAAAACAGCCTTTCGGCTTGAGCGATACAGAATCGAGCATAGAAAAAGAAGCCGGCCAAGATTCAGCTAGAGTATCCACTTACCACTAAATCGAAGAGATTCGGAAAAAGGTTAGGAGCAAAGAAAAGAAGGAACGCAGAAAAGAGAGTGTTTAGGCCACAACAAGTTCAGTCATCTCAAGAAGAACAAAGAGAAACGAAATAAATTCGGCAAGGGATGAATTAAGGGAAGAAAAAAATAAGGTAAAAGAGGAGATGCCTACCAATTCGGCAAATAGCAATGAAAAGTGAAGAAGAAAGAAGGAAGGGAGAAGGAGTGAATTCGGCAGAGGTGAAATGAAAAGGAAAAGACCTGAAACGTCAAAAAAGTACCAAAATGCAAAACAACTCTCGAAAAATGCCAGAGAAAATTCGGCACTCCAACACTCTCACAAGCTGAAACTGCACCCCAATGATAACCATTGGCTGAAATTTCCCCCTACTCAAGCTCTCCAAATTCGGCCAAGCTCCCCCTCCCATTCAAACTCCTTCAACTTTCCACCAAATCCTCCTTGAATTGATCCCAGCCTCCCATTCGAAATTGTTGACCAATTCTTCAACCTCCTATGCATAGTTTGATCCAAACTCTACCTCTTGCACCCTCAAGACATAAAATAAAAGTCCCCATTTTCTTGCCATGGGATTCAAACCCCACTCCCCTTGCCATCTTAGTGACGCCACCACTATCAAGCCCCAGGCTCTCTTTGTGTCATAAAACACACACAATTATACATAAGTCCTACTACTAACTTCCAGTTTCACTTATGAGAAAAAATTAAAATTTTTTCAAGGTTCAGACTCGAACCCAGGCTTAATAAAAACCCCCAAACACACTCAAATAACTACCCGCTCAAGCACAACATGGAATTTAAGCAAATTCAGCAAAATTTTAAACCCCACATTTTTGGGGCGTTACAATAAATATAGCATCAACCAAAATCATAAGTTTGGCACAAGCCTATATAAGCATAAGTTTGTCCATGATTCAAATGAATTCAACCATATATTGATAGATTTCCATACATGTATATACATTGAACTCATCAACCTTTCTATAAATTCATGATTTATTCATTTGCATACTTTCCATTTCATTTCCTTTTCGTACCCATTAAACCATCTAGAATTTCATCAGATACTCTGGAAAGCTCACACATAGTGTGCCTTTACATATAATCGTAACCTTTCCTTTACATGATTGCTCATATGAGATGTGAAATGAGCCTGCTCACACGAGCTGTGGGTCGGAATGTAAGCTACACCATGTTGCTCACACGAGTTGTGGAGAATCCGTAACAAATGCAGGACCTTAGCCAACGGTAGGACATTCAAGACCAGCACCCGAAACATGAAATACCTAATGACATGTCATTTGTATCCTAAGAATTTTTAAGGTTCAACCGGGACTTGTTATCCGTCAATTCATCATAGCATGAATAAATTTATTTTCATATTCATTTATATTACAACAACAAAGCAAACATTCAAATTTAACTAACATTAAAACAGTTGCAGTTCATACAAACTTACCTCGATGACTAGGGCGTAGAAGTGTGATTTGAACTAATCCAAAGCTTTAGCCTTTCCTCGATTTAGGTCCGATTGTGGTTTATCATGATCTAAATAAATAATTTCATTCAATTAAGTATTTCTAGAGTTCAATTTAATCCATAATTCATATTTATGCTAAATTACAAATTTACCCCTAACATTTTAACTTTTCACAATTTAGTCCTTAAGCTCATAACTTAAAATCTAACCACTTTAACTTAAATCCAACTTGACTCAGTTGCAAGGGACCTTAAAGAAAATAATATTTTTCAAATATTCACAACAAAACCCATGAATTTATACATTTAACAATCTAATCCCAATTTCTAAAATTCAACAAAAATCACGTAACAAAACATGTTCATTTTGCAACAAAGATAATAATCCATAAACTAACATAAAAAAACCTATTCAAAAACATTCATGGCAAGTCCTTAAATTTTTAACAATTTGCAAATTAACCCTCGGGCTAGCTAGATTAAGCTAAAACAAACTCAAAAACATAAAAATCGTTAAAAACGGGGCTTAAAACTCACCATGCAATCAAACTAAACTTGACCAAATGTTTTTCTTCTTCAAAGGAAAATGTTGGGATTTGAAACTAAAAATGATAAAGACAAAGTGTAACAGCCTGTTTTTAGTGAAATTAGAACAATGGTTTCGAGACCTCAAATCTGAGTCTGCAAGAAAAATTATTTTAATTTTATTTCATGATCTGCATTATGATAGGAATATCATATAGAAACTTCATTAAGAAAATTTTACCGATTACATGATTAATTGATAAAAGGCCAAATTGCATAAAATGCAAAAGTTGAATTCTAGTGGCTAAAAGGATCAAACAACTATGGAATTCAAAATTTGAGGTTCTTACATGGCAAATAGACCATTAAGAGGAGTTAGTAGATAGGTATGATGACTTATCCATGGAAATTTAAGAAAAGAAAAGGACTAAATTGGAAAGTAAATAAATAAAAGATGATAAATAAAATAAATATCTAATATCATTGTTTTATATCATCTTTCCCAATTAAAAAGCCATGGAAACCCTAGTTTGAGAGCTTGAAGATAGACAAAAAAGACATGGAAACCCTAGTTTGAGAGCTTGAAGATAGACAAACTTATTTTGATCAATTAGGTAAGTTTCTTGTCCCGTTTTTTGTAATTTTTATATTATCGAGATTTTAATAGCTTAATCTAGCTATCTCGGGGATTAATTTGTAAAGTAATCAAAGTACTAGAGTTTTTCCATGGATGAATATGCATGAATTATGAAGTTTTATGGTAGAAATGGGAACATTGTTGATAGATAAAAAACATTTGTTAAGGAAATTTTCATGCAATTGTGATTTAGGGACTAAATTAAAAAGATGTAAAATTCATGGAAAAATTCTGATTTTTGTGAAATATATGGGCTGTAAATGTTATATGTAAAAATTGGTTAGGCTTGGAATAAGGATTAAATTGCATGAATTTTATTTTCCGAGCCTAGGGACGAAATCGTCATTAATTAAAAGTATAGGGGAAAAATGGTAATTTTGCCTAGGATGTGAATTGAATTGAATATGGATTGTATTAAATTGAGCTAAATTTACTCGTATAGATCCGGATAGATCAAATACGAAGCTAGATCGAGGTAAAGAAAAAGTAACGGATTTGAGGGTCAAAAAGGAGAGGCAAAAGAAGCCTTCTTCCAAATGATGAATGAATGGTTTACAGAATTCGTAAGAACAAATCCGGCTGTACAACAATCTCCACCCCTCCTGTTTCTCAACCGATTCCTAATATGCCTCAAGGTGTAGAACTTGTTAGAACTGGTAAGCCTCCTGTAGATAAAATTCGAAAATATGGAGCAGAATAATTCAGAGCAATAGCTGAAGATGATCTTGAAAGGGCCAAATTCTGGTTAGAAAATACTATCAGGGTATTATCTTGCACACCGGCCGAATGTCTAAAATGTGTTGTATCTCTGTTAAAAGATTTTGCTTATCAATGGTGGAATACACTGATTTTTGTTGTACCGAAGGAGATGGTCACATGGGAATTTTTCCAAACTGAGTTCAAAAAGAAATATATCAGTCAAAGATTCCTTTATCAGAAAAGAAAAGAATTTCAGGAGCTTAAACAGGGGCATATGACTGTATCTGAGTATGAAAAGGAATTTGTCCGACTGAGTAAGTATGCCCGAGAGTGTATCCCGACTGAAATCACAATGCGTAAGCAGTTTGAAGAGGGTCTGAATAAAGATATCAAGTTGTTGGTTGGGATCCTTGAATTAAAAGAATTTGTTGTACTGGTTGACCGAGCACATAAAGCTGAAGATCTGAGTAAATAAAAGAAACAGGCTGAGATGGAAGTCAGAACTTCGAGTAAAAGATTTATGGGTAAGTCACAACAGTCGGCTTCAAAGAAATCAAAGAAAAATTTTGACCACTTTACCACCTCTGCGGGGTACTCTAGGAGAGATAGAAGTATTCCACGTTCTAGTTCAAGATCTCAGGCTACATCTGTAGCTAGTGCGGGTAGTGTAAGAAATACCAAACCCAGATGCAAGCACTATAATAAATTTCATTTTGGTGAGTGTCGAATGAAAAGTGGAGCCTATTTTAGATGTGGTTCCTTTGACCACTATCTCAGAGACTGCCCAGAAAGGCCTAAAAAAGATACTGTTCAAATTTCAAGGTCGAGCAACCCTGCTGCAAGAGGTAGACCACCTCGAAATCCCTGCAATGTGAGTGGAAGCTGAGAAATGACAAAAGATTCAATTGTCAAATCTGAGGCACGAGCACCAGTAAGAACATATGCTATTCGTGCACGTGAGGATGCCTCTACACCTGACGTTATCATAGGTACTTTTTCTGTTCTTGATACTGATATAACTGCTTTAATTGATCCCAGTTCAACTCATTCATATATCTGCACGAATTTAGTGTCTATTAAAAATTTACCTAACGAGTCCACTGAATTCGTGGTTAAGGTATTAAACCCTCTAGACCAGTATGTGATGGTGGATAAAATTTGTAAGAACAGTCCGTTAATGATACGGGGTTTCTATTTTTCGTCTGATTTAATGTTATTACCGTTTAATGAGTTTGACGTAATTTTGGGTATGGACTGATTAAATCAGCATGATGCCGTGGTAAATTGTAAACAGAAGCATATTATGTTAAAATTCCAGAATGGTGAAATGATCTATATTGAATCTGATAAATTGGATGGTTTGTCTAATGTGATATCAGCAATGTCAGCACAGAATTATGTCAGAAAAGGGTATGATGCTTATCTTGCCTATGTGTTGGATACTAAGGTGTCTGAATCAAAGATTAAATCAGTTCCAGTAGTCTGTGAGTATTCTAATGTGTTTCCAGAGGAATTACCTAGATTACCACCGGTTAGAGAAGTGGAATTTTCTATAGATTTTGTTCCCGGGACGACACCGATATCTATAGCACCTTACCGAATGGCTCCTACAGAGCTAAAGGAGTTGAAAACACAGTTGCAAGAACTGACTGGCAGAGGTTTTGCTTGACCTAGTCTTCACCTTGGGGTGCACCGGTTCTGTTTGTTAAGAAAAAGGATGGATCGTTTAGACTGTGTATTGATTACAAACAGCTCAACAAAGTCACAATTAAGAATAAGTATCCACTGCCTCGAATTGACGACTTGTTTGATCAGTTAAAAGGTGCTACAGTTATTTCAAAGATTGAACTCCGTTCTGGCTACTATCAATTAAGGGTAAAAGACTCAAATATATCGAAAACAGCTTTCAGAACCAGGTACGAACATTATGAATTCCTTGTGATGCCATTTGGCTTAACAAATGCACCTGCGGTATTTATGGATCTGATGAACAGAATTTTCAGACCGTATCTAGATAGATTTGTGGTGGTATTTATTGATGATATTCTGGTATATTCCCAAGATGAAACCGAGCATGCTGACAATTTGAGAATTGTCCTGCAAACACTGCATGAGAAACAGTTGTATGCTAAATTCAGTAAATGTGAATTCTGGCTTCAGGAAGTTGGTTTTGTTGGACATATAGTATTGGCTGAAGGTATTAGAGTTGATCCGAGTAAAATTTCAGCTATTATTAATTGGAAGCCACCGAAAAATGTGTCTGAATTTAGAATTTTTCTGGGATTAGCCGGTTACCATCAGAGACTTGTACAAGGGTTTTCGATGATAGCTTCACCGATGACACGACTATTGCAAAAAGATTTGAAATTTGAATGGTATGATAAATGTCAGTAGAGTTTTGACAGATTGAAAACCTTGTTGACTGAAGCACCAGTTCTAGTTCAGCCTAAGTTGGGTAAGGAATTTGTAATTTACAGTGATGCATCATTGAATGGTTTAGGCTGTGTTTTGATGCAAGAAGGTAAAGTAATAGCCTATACTTCTAGACAGCTTAAATCATATGAAAAGAATTACCCGATACATGATCTAGAACTAGCAGTTATTGTCTTTGCATTGAAAATCTGGCGACACTATCTGTTTGGTGAAAAATGTTATATATTCACTGATCAAAAAAGTTTAAAGCATCTGATGTTACAGAAAGATTTGAATTTGAGACAGCGCATGTGGCTTGAGCTATTGAAAGGATATGATTTGGTAATTGATTATCATCCGGGAAAAGCAAATATAGTTGTAGATGCTCTGAGTAGAAAGTCTTTGTTTGCTTTGCAAGCAATAAATACTCAATTATCATTGTCTGATGATGGCTCAATCTTAGCTGAGTTAAAAGCTAAGTCGACATTTTTACAGCAGATCTGCGAAGCTCAGAAAAGTGATAATGAGTTACAAGCTAAACGGGTACATTGTGAGTCGACTTCCAATTCAGAATTTTAGATTGGATATGATGATTGTTTGTTGTACAGAGGTAGAGTATGTGTACCAAGGAATTCAGAGCTTATACAGAAGATTTTGCACGAAGCTCATAATGGTACTATTTATGTTCATCCGGGGAGTAATAAAATGTACAATGATTTGATAAAGATGTACTGGTGGTCGGGAATGAAACGTGATATTTTTGAATTTGTATCTAAATGTTTGATATGTCAGCAAGTTAAAGCTGAACATCAGGTACCTTCGGGATTATTACAGCCAGTCACGATACCGGAATGAAAATGGGAAAGAATTACCATGGATTTTGTATTGGGTTTACCCTTATCTCTGGAAAAGAAAGATGCTATTTGGGTAATCATCAACCGTTTGAAAAAGTCTGCACATTTTATTCCGGTACGTATGGATTTCTCTCTAGACAGATTAGTAGAATTATATGTTTTTGAGATTGTTAGGTTACATGGGGTGCCGGTTTCTATTCTTTCAGACAGAGATCCACGGTTTACTTCTCGATTCTGGAACAAGTTACAAGAGGCCCTGGGTACGCAATTACATTTCAGTACTTCATTCCATCCTCAAACAGATGGAAAATCCGAACGGGTAATACAGATTTTAGAAGATATGCTTTGGTGTTGTGTTTTAGAATTAGAAGGTAATTGGGAAAAGTACTGTCGTTAGTCGAATTTGCATATAATAATAGTTATCAGTCAAACATTAAAATGGCACCGTATGAAGCTTTGTATGGTCATAAATGTAGAACTCCATTGTATTGGACTGAGCTTAGTGAGAAAAAGATACATGGAGTTGATCTAATCTGTGAGACTGAAGAAAAAGTGAAAGTGATCAAAGATAGTTTAACCATCAGAAATCCTATGCAGATTTAAAATGTAAACAGATAGAGTTCCAGGTTGGTGACAAAGTATTTCTAAAAGTTTCACCTTGGAAGAAAGTTTTTCGGTTTGGCCGTAAAGGAAAATTGAGTCCACGATTTATCGGGCCATATGAGATCATTGAAAGAATCGGACATGTTGCGTACCGAATAGCATTACCGCCAGAACTTGACAAGATTCAAAATGCCTTTCATGTATCTATGTTACGACGGTATAGGTCGGATCCTTCACATATTATCTCCCTGACAGAGGTTGAGATTTAGCCTAACATGACTTACAGTGAAGAACCGATCAGAATTTTGGCACGTGAGACGAAAGAATTAAGAAATAAAAAGGTAGCTTTAGTAAAAGTCCTCTGGCAACAACACAGACTAGAAGAAGCTACCTGGGAATCGGAGGAAACAGTGAGGAAATAATATCAAATCCTTTTTACTGGTAAGATTTTCGAGGGAAAAAATTCTTTAAGGGGGAGAGTTGTAACAGCTCGATTTCAGTTAAATAGGAACAGTGGTTTCGGGACCACAAATCCGAGTCTGTAAGAAAAATTATTTTAATATTATTTCATGATCTGCATTATGATAGGAATATCGTATAGAAATTTCGTTAAGAAAATTTTACCGATTACATGATAAATTGATAAAATCATCAAATTGCATAAAATGTAAAAGTTGAATTCTATTGGCTAAAAGGATCAAACAACTATGGAATTCAAAATTTGAGATCCTTATATGGAAAATAGACCATTAAGAGGAGTTAGTAGATAAGTATGATGATTCATCCATGGAAATTTAAGAAAAGAAAAGGACTAAATTGGAAAGTAAATAAATAAAAGATGATAAATAAAATAAATATATAATATCATCATTTTATATCATCTTTCCCAATTAAAAAGCCATGGAAACCCCAGTTTGAGAGCTTGAAGATAGATAAAAAAGCCATGGAAACCCTAGTTTTAGAGCTGGAAGATAGACAAACTTATTTTGATCAATTAGGTATGTTTTCTTGTCCTGTCTTTAGTAATTTTTATATTTCCGAGATTGTAATAGCTTAATTTAGCTATCTCAGGGATTAATTTGTAAAGTAATCAAAGTACTATAGTTTTTCCATGGATGAATATGCTTGAATTATGAAGTTTTATGGTAGAAATGGAAAGGTTGTTGATAGATAAACAACTTTTGTAAAGGAAATTTTCAAGCAATTGTGATTTAGGGGCTAAATTAAAAAGATGTAAAATTCGTGGAAAAATTCTAATTTTTGTGAAATATATGGGCTGCATATGTTATATTGGTTAGGCTTGAAATAAGGATTAAATTGCATGAATTTCATTTTTCGAGCCTAGGGATGAAATCGTCATTAATTAAAAGTATAGGAGCAAAATGGTAATTTTTCCTAGGATGTGAATTGAATTGAATATGAATTGTATTAAATTGAGCTAAATTTACTCGTACAGATCTGGATAGATCAAATATGGAGCTAGATCGAGGTAAAGAAAAAGTAACGGATTAGTAGCATACGAGTTCACGAACATTGTTAAGATAAGTTCATGTAACTAAAATGTATATTTATGTGATATGCTTGATTTATATGTATATGATTTTTATAATTGTTAAGTATGAAAATAAATCACATATCCGACAATGTCCGATAAGAAATAAATCCCGTTTAAACAAATGAAATTAGATGGATACAGGGTTCCCGGAGTGGTGTGGTTTTGCATATGTTGCGAACACATCATAGCTCGCAAGAGCGTCCCGTTATAGATCACATGAGCATCCTGATATAAGCTCTCTTAAGCTTTCTGATACATGGTTCTTCCAAGCTTCTCGTTTATATGCTCTTATGAGCATTCTGATTGGTAGTTATCCTGCATGTGTTGCGGGCACACCGTAGCTCTTATGAGCGTCCCGATATATGGCTATCCGGAGCTTCCCGATTAAAAGCTCTTTCATGAGCTTCCTGATAATAGCTCTTCGGAGCTACCCGTTAAGCTCGCATGAGCTTTCTAATTTAAGCTCTTATGAGCTTCTTATTATTAAGCCCGGATAAGCTTCCCGTTATAAGCTCACATGAGCTTTCTGTTATTTGGCTTAGAAGAGCTTCCCGTTTAAATGCTCAATGAGCATTCCTGAATATGAATTGACGGATTTCAAACTCGTACACTTCATGTGTACTACCCTTGTATCCATCGATATTTTAAATGATTCAACGGGTAAAGTTATGACATGAGATGATATGAATTCGAGATGAATTACTAAAAAAAATATTTGAAGTACAAAGATATGATATGTACATGTTCATGTATACTTGAAGTGATAAATACATGTATGTGGAAACTGAATTTTAATGAGCTCATTCATGTTTCTTGGTATTTATGTGAACTATATTACTAACATGTTTGATGAGGATATGTGTTTAGGCAATTGTCCAAATTGATTTGAGCATGTTTAGTTAGCTTACCTTAATGTGAAATAAATGGTAAGTTAATTTTCTATTATACGGACTTACTAAGCTTTAAAGCTTACTCTATTTTATTTCCTCTGTTTTATAGTATTCGGAAGCTTATAAATGTTGGAAGCGAGTCAGAGCAACATCTCACTATCCCTCAGCTCGGTAATGCTCTGTAACCCTGTTTCGGTGATGAATACGGGTTAGGAGTGTTAGATTTATTGGTATTAGAGCCACTATTTAGTCGATTCTCGGACTAACGTAGCGTGTACAAGTCTAGCCATACATGCCATTATATAACCTGTGATAGTGTGATATCTTTTGACCATTTTAAATATGTTTTTCATATAGTAATGTCATCCAACCGAGCTGAATCCGAAGAAGCTAAGAGCAATGCTTAAGCTTCAGTACAAAGAGCAGCATCTAGTAGTAGAAGGCCTGTATCTGAGGGTCGAGGAGGAGAGGCAAAAGAAGCCTTCTTCCAAATGATGAATGAATGGTTTACAGAATTCGTAAGAACAAATCCGGCTGTACAACAATCTCCACCCCCTCCTGTTTACAGAATTGCTCTACCAAAAACCAAGAACACTACTTGCCTCTGCTGGAAACCTTGAACTACCCAAAAACCATCAATGAAAATTAAAGAGAAGAACTTAATGGGAGAGAAACGTAAAATTTTTAAATCCCGAAGAAAATAAAAAAAGGAGAAGAAAAATAAAATCTTACAAAAGAGAGTGGGGAGAGAAACAAGAGAACGTGAAAATCACTTTGGGAAGTTTTATCCAAAAATATAATTAAAATTAAAATAGGTACTTTGGACTTTAAAACAAAACTAAATTAAAATTATTTCCCCAAACCACACATATGACAGCTCGAACTCAGAACCCAAAGGTACACTAGCGCACAACAAACCACCAGACCAGCAGGCCCATTCTGTTACCTAAGCGTACAACTAAACACAATAGCACAACCTATTCACTGACCCTAACCCCAAAGCTCAAAACTTCTACCCCAAAATTTAGGGTGTTACACATCATTTACCTAAACATGTTAACGTTGCCTCAATTCATGCATAAAGGCCTAGTTCAAATAAGTGCCAAAACATGTCACAAATTGACCATTTTGAAGCCATCATCAACATAAAAGAACCTTATTTACAAGTACTCAAAAGTGACTAATTTGACATAACTTGGTAAAGCATTAAAGTGTACCAAATCAACCATAAAATGTAAAGTATAAACATACCAAATCACCATTACAAAACAACCTATACATGCCATTATTAACCTTGGCCAAAATTACTCAAAAACTACCGATTTGACTGCTGGATAGTGTGATAGATCCCCGACGAGCTTCCAACCAGTCGAGCTTTCAATAATCTATAAAAAAAAGGAAAATAACTACGTAAGCAGTGAGTGTTTAGTAAGCTCATATAAACTTAAACTAAAGTTACCATTTCATTTTCATAATTTACAGCATAAATATAGCATCAAAAAAAACCATAAGTTTGGCACAAGCTTATACAAGCATAAGTTTGTCCATGATTCAAATGAATTCAACCATAAATTGATAGATTTCCATACATGTATATACATTGAACTCATCAACCTTTCTATAAATTCATGATTTATTCATTTGCATACTTTCCATTTCATTACCTTTTCGTACCCATTGAACCATCTAGAATTTCATCGGATACTCTGGAAAGCTCACACATAGTGTGCCTTTACATATAATCGTAACCTTTCCTTTACATGATTGCTCATATGAGCTGTGAAATGGGCCTACTTACACGAGCTGTGGGTCGGAATGTAAGCTACACGATGTTGCTCACACAAGCTGTGGAGAATCCATAACAAATGCAGGACCTTAGCCAACGGTAAGAAATTCAAGACCAGCACCTGAAACATGAAACCCCTAATGACATGTCATTTGTATCCTAAGAATTTTTAAGGTTCAACCGGGACTTGTTATCCGTCAATTCAACATAGCATGAGTACATTTATTTTCATATTCATTTATATTACAACAACATAGCAAACATTCAAAATTAACTAACATTAAAATAGTCGTAGTTCATACAAACTTACCTCGATGACTAGGGCGTAGAAGTGTGATTCGAACTAATCCAAAGCTTTAGCCTTTCCTCAATTTAGGTCCGATTGTGGTTTATCTTAATCTAAATAAATAATTTCATTCAATTAAGTATTTCTAGAATTCAATTTAATCCATAATTCATATTTATGCTAAATTACAAATTTACCCCTAACATTTTAACTTTTCATAATTTTGTCCTTAAGCTCATAACTTAAAATCTAAAAACTTTAACATAAATCCAACTTAACTCATGTTGCAAGGGACCTTAAATAAAATCATATTTTTCAACAATTCACAACAAAACCCATGAATTTATACATTTAACCATCTAATCCCTATTTCCAAAATTCAACAAAAATCACTTAATAAAAATTATTTATTTTACAACAAATATCAATAATCCATCAACTAACATAAAAAACCTATTCAATAACATTCATGGCAAGTCCCTAAATTTTTAACAAGTTTGCAAATTAACCCCCGGGCTAGCTAGATTAAGTTAAAATAAACTCAAAAACATAAAAATCATTAAAAACGGGGCTTGAAAACTCACCATGCAATCAAACTCAGCTTGACCGAATGTCCTTCTTCTTCAAAGGCTAATTTTAGGGTTTGAAACTAAAAATGATAAAGACAAAGCGTAACAACCTGTTTTCAGTGAAATCGGAACAGTGATTTCGAGACCACAAATTCGAGTCAGCAAGAAAAAATATTTTAATATTATTTCATGATTTGTATTATGATAGGAATATCGTATAGAAATTTTGTTAAGAAAATTTACTGATTACATGATTAATTGATAAATGGACCAAATTGCATAAAATGCAAAAGTTGAATTTTAGTGGCTGAAAGGATCAAACAGCTATGGAATTCAAAATTTGAGATTCTTATATGGAAAATAGACCATTAAGAGGAGTTAGTAGATAAGTATGATGACTTATCCATGGAAATTTAAGAAAAGAAAAGGACTAAATTGGAAAGTAAATAAATAAAAGATGATAAATAAAATAAATATCTAATATCATCATTTTATATCATCTTTCCCAATTAAAAAGCCATGGAAACCCTAGTTTGAGAGATTGAAGATAGATAAAAAAGCCATGGAAACCCTAGTTTTAGAGCTGGAAGATAGACAAACTTATTTTGATCAATTAGGTATGTTTTCTTGTCCCGTCTTTAGTAATTTTTATATTTTCGAGATCATAATAGCTTAATTTAGCTATCTCGGGGATTAATTTGTAAAGTAATCAAAGTACTATAGTTTTTCCATGGATGAATATGCTTGAATTATGAAGTTTTATGGTAGAAATGGAAAGGTTGTTGATAGATAAACAACTTTTGTAAAGGAAATTTTCAAGCAATTGTGATTTAGGGGCTAAATTAAAAAGATGTAAAATTCGTGGAAAAATTCTAATTTTTGTGAAATATATGGGCTGTATATGTTATATTGGTTAGGCTTGAAATAAGGATTAAATTGCATGAATTTCATTTTCGAGCCTAGGGACGAAATCGTCATTAATTAAAAGTATAGGAGCAAAATAGTAATTTTTCCTAGGATGTGAATTGAATTGAATATGAATTGTATTAAATTGAGCTAAATTTACTCGTATAGATCCGGATAGATCAAATACGGAGCTAGATCGAGGTAAAGAAAAAGTAACGGATTAGTAGCATACGAGTTCACAAACATTGTTGAGGTAAGTTCATGTAACTAAAATGTATATTTATGTGATATGCTTGATTTATATGTATATTATTTTTATAATTGTTAAGTATGAAAATAAATCACATATCCGACAATGTCTGACAAGAAATAAATCCCGTTTAAACAAATGAAATTAGATGGATACAGGGTTCTCGGAGTGGTGTGGTTTTGCAGATGTTGCGAACACATCATAGCTCGCAAGAGCGTCCCGTTATAGATCATATGAGCATCCTGATATAAGCTCTCTTAAGCTTTCTGATACATGGTTCTTCCAAGCTTCTCGTTTATATGCTCTTATGAGCATTCTGATCGGTAGTGATCCTGCATGTGTTGCGGGCACACCGTAGCTCTTATGAGCGTCCCGATATATGGCTATCCGGAGCTTCCCGATTAAAAGCTCTTTCATGAGCTTCCTGATAATAGCTCTTCGGAGCTACCCGTTAAGCTCGCATGAGCTTTCTGATTTAAGCTCTTATGAGCTTCTTGTTATTAAGCCCGGATAAGCTTCCTGTTATAAGTTCACATGAGCTTTCTGTTATTTGGCTTAGAAGAGCTTCCCGTTTAAATGCTCAATGAGCATTCGTTAATATGAATTGACGGATTTCAAAATCGTACACTTCATGTGTACTACCCTTGTATTCATCGATATTTTAAATGATTCAACGGGTAAAGTTCTGACATGAGATGATATGAATTCGAGATGAATTACTAAGAGAAATATTTGAAGTACAAAGATATGATATGTACATGTTGACGTATACTTGAAGTGATAAATACATGTATGTGAAAACTGAATATTGATGAGCTCATTCATGTTTATTGGTATTTATGTGAACTATATGACTAGCATGCTGGATGAGGATATGTGTTTAGGAAATTGTCCAAATTGATTTGAGCATGTTTAGTTAGCTTACCTTAATGTGAAATAAATGGTAAGTTAATTTTCTATTATATGGACTTACTAAGCTTTAAAGCTTACTCTGTTTTATTTCCTCTGTTTTATAGTATTCAGAAGCTCGTAAAGGTTGGAAGCGAGTCGAAGCAACATTACACTATCCCTCAGCTCGTTTTGGTATAAATAGCAAAATTTCTTTTGGATATAATGACATGTATAGGTTAAATTAGCCAAATGATGGCATATAAATATTTGGTTGAAACTAGCAATCGGAGTAGCTTGTGTTTGGCATATTTTGGTATGTAAATATATGGCCTAAACATGTTTGATATGTGTGCTTGAAATGGTTAAATGGTGGAAAGTACATAGACCTATTAATGATTGGTTTGAAGTAGCATTATTGATAAAATTTGCCTATATGCACATATGTGCATTTGATAAGTTTAAACACTTGAACATATGTGATAATAGGTCATGTATAAGACTTAGTTTTAGCTTGGTTTTAATGTCCTGAATTGCTTGGTGAATGTATTAAAGTGTTGATGTAGGTGGAAGACAAGTTTGGGTGAGAAATAAGACTTGTAAATGACTTTATTTTATCCACACGGGTAGACACACGGGCGTATGTCTCAGCCATGTGTGACACAAGTCCTAGCACATGGGCGTGTGTCTTGGCCGTGTGTCCCCTTGCATCCTAAAAATTGAGAAACAGAATGCTCAGAATTGTTCACACGGGCAAAGACACGAGTATGTGTCTCAACCGTATGTGGCACATGGCCTGGAACACGGGCGTGTGACTTAGCTGTGTAGCCCCTGCACCTAATTAATGTAAATTAAAATGTTCACACGGCCTAGCACATGGGCGTGTGGCTTGGCTGTGTGACCCAAGTCAGTAACCACCCTAATTTGGACATGGGCTGGGACACGACCGTGTGTCCCTCTTTCGAATGTCCATACAGCCTGAGACACGGGCGTGTCTCTCGACCGTGTAAACCACATGGCCTGGCCACACGAGTGCGTGTCCCCTGCACCTAGGAAAAATTTTTGAATTTTGCGAAAACTTTTCTGAGTTTCCGGTTTAGTCCTGACTTTTTTTAAATGCATATTTTGGGCCTCGAGGGCCCATTTAAGGAACAATATGATTGATTTCGGATATGAGTAGTAAATGATATGAATTAATTGTATTTTATATGTAAACTCTGGTAATACTCTGTAACCCTATTTCGGTGATGAATATGGGTTAGGAGTGTTACTTTATTGGTATCAGAGCCATAGTTTAGTCGATTCTCGGACTAACATAGCATGTACAAGTCTAGCTATACATGCCATTATATAACCTGTGATAGTGTGATATCTCCTGACCATTTTAAATATTTTTTTCATATAGTAATGTCATCCAACCGAGCTGAATCCGAAGAACCTAAGAGCAATGCTCAAGCTTCATTACAAAGAGTAGCATCTAGTAGTAGAAGGCCCGTAACTGAGGGTTGAGGAGGAGAGGCAAAAGAAGCCTTCTTCCAAATGATGAATGAATGGTTTACAGAATTTGTAAGAACAAATCTGGCTGTACAACAATCTCCATCCCCTTTTGTTTCTCAACCGGTTCCTGATATGCCTCAAGGTACAGAACTTGTTAGAACTTGTAAGCCTCCTGTAGATAAGATTCAAAAATATGGGGCAGAAGAATTCAAAGCAACAACTGAAGATGATCCTGAAAGGGCCAAATTCTTGTTAGAAACTACTATCAGGGTTTTGGATGAATTATCTTGCAAATAGGTCGAATGTCTGAAATGTGATGTGTCTTTGTTAAAAGATTTGGCTTATCAATGGTGGCATACATTGATTTTTGTTGTACCGAAGGAGATGGTCATATGGGAATTTTTCCAAACTGAGTTCAAAAAGAAATATATCAGTCAAAGATTCCTTGATCAGAAAAGAAAAGAATTTTTGGAGCTTAAATAGGGGCATATGACTGTATCTGAGTATGAACGGGAATTTTTTCGACTGAGTATGTAACACCCCAAACCCGGCCCATGCGTTATGACCGGCTCTGACATGTCACATGAGAAAAACGTGTTAAATCCCTTTTGATTTGTACTAAAATAGATATTATTTTGTTATAATCAAGAAAACATGTTTAATTAGAAATATTTGATAAAATACTACTAATCCTCGAAATTTAATTGAGAAATCGAAAATTTGAACTAATGATCTTATAAAACCGTGTCTTTTAAAAATATCATTTGAAAGTTCGAGTGAAAACTTCCGTGTTAAAATATTTATAAAAGTTTATTTTGAAATCCATTTGTTAATCGATTTTGGAAAACCTTTATTTAAGTTTTTAGAAAATTCTCATTTTAAAAAATTTAAGCAAAATAATAAGTATAACAACCATAAAGAAAATAATAAAATACTCCAGAGGCCTTATTACAACATAAAAAAACCCAAAATAGTAAAGTGAACGGAAATAGAAATTTAAAGTTCAAAATAAAACACCATTTCTGAAGTATGGCTTCCACCGAGTCATCCATGGCCCAAGTCCACATCACTGAGCATTACCTACAAGGGTTAAGAAAAGGGGGAGTGAGTTACAAGAACTCAGTGTGAAACCCCTTACCGTCATCCACTGGGCCTGAACCCATATAGCAAAAATTTGGGCCTGAGCCCATAAAGCATAATCTTGGGCCCATAAAGCCCATATATGCAATGTATGTAACCCAACCCATCCATCCAACACACCCCGTATCAAATTTCACACACTGTGGGGATCAAGTCAACCCACCCCGCCAATCACACCAAATCGCAGCAAAATTGCCATTTATAAATGCAGGCACAAAGCCATTTTAAGTATAAACGATGGCACAAAGCCATATTAAGGTTGGCACATAGCCATTATCAGGATTTGTGGCAGAGCCACCAGATTCAGAATGTAACACAGTAATGAACAAATTGTGGCAATGCCACCAGGCTACACTTCTTTTCATCATTTTTCCCAACCCATGCATTATATGAAAATGCAAATGTACATAATAAGATATTCATATATAAATAGCAACCATTAATAAAATAATTTATTACAATGACTCGCCCATTTAGGCAATAATAATCCGGCCCATTAAGGCATTCTAGCAAATCGGCCCTTTAGGGGCATTTCCGTAATTCGGCACATAGGGGCATTTTCGTAATTTGGTAATTTTACCCACTAAGGGTAATTCAGTAATCTCGCAACCCAGGGGTATTTCGGTAATTTACCCTCCAAGGGTATTTTGGTAATTCCGCAACCTAGACTTAACTACTAATGTGGGGCATAAAAATCGTAACTGTCCATTTACGTCATACTGACTAAATTGACTATAACTCGAGTTAGGAAACTTGAAATTTAGATCCGTAATTTTCCTTGAAACTAGACTCATATATCTTCTTACTCCAATTTTTCCAGAATTTTTGGCTTAGCCGTTTAGTAAAGTTTATTCATTAAAGATTCCCTTGTTTCACTGACCAATGGCTCTGACCTCTCTTACCCAAAATTCAAATATCTCACTGTACGGTTTTTATATGTTTCTCCCACTTGTTTCTATTGAAGATAGGCTCACTAAGGAATCTATACATATAACTTATAACTCATAATTCACTTTGTACAATTTTAAACGATTTTTCCAAAACAGAACAGGAAACCACGAAGTCAATCAGAACTAGTCTCACTAAAATTAAGATATCACAGAATATACAATTCCTCTTCCTCCTCTGTTTCTTTCATATAAAAATAGACACAGTAAGATTTATTTCGATATCTTTTTCACTTTCTAACTCCTTTTATCCTATTTTTCATGATTTTTCAAAATCATGTCACTGCTGCTGACCAAACTGTTTCATTGCAAAAATATGGTTACCACTACGAATATACGCACGCCCGAGTGGTCACGAATGTCGGTTTCCGATTTTCCTTCGGTATTTCGACCGAATCACAGAACATTTCATGCAAACTTTCAGATAAGTATGAGATTACACACCATTTCAAATAGGTATTCGGAAGGGTACGGGATTACACACCTTATTCAAAATCTGTAACACGATACTCTCCAAAGCCCAATTTTCAACTTCAACCAAGTATTGCGATTGATTAACAATCTATATCACTTACCAACAATCCGAGTCTCTTATTATGAGGGATAGGTGATCGAACGATTTGGTCTCTAAAAATAAACGATTAGTCATAACCTCTATACCGTTTAGCAAACTAACCGATCAACGAAAAAGATCAAAAAGAACCATGACGAATCCCTTACCTTGACAATAATAGATCCCCTTCTATCAATTTCCTTAAGGCTAGAAAGATGATGAGAGTGTAAGCTAACACTCTACCGATTCGGCCCACACCAAGAGAACCAAGAAGATGGAAGTAGCAAAGAATAGATTCGGCCTTACAACCACCGAAAACCCGAGAAGACAAAGAAGCTTCGGCAACCACAAGAACCAAGTTTCGGCTATGAGATGAAGTTGATGTTTCGGTTATGGTGTATAAAAGAGAATGTTTGAAAAGAAAAGAGTAGAAGTCAATAGGCAAATTGAAGTTTCGGTCAAGAGGAAATGCAATCAAAAGAACCAAAATATTTAGAAAGGAAAAAGAAATGACCCCCAAAGATGTGAAAATGCAAGGGAGAGCTAGAGAAATTCGGCTCCCCCTCTTTCCCTTAACCAAAACCATGTATTATCTTTTCCAAAAGATGAGCATTGACCAAATAAAAATCTTTCCAAAACACCTTCCACACTATAAGCCAACATGTTCCCTTCACATGCCTTTTTCTTTTGATTCTTTCCATCATTATCCCTTATCTTCCTCCTTACCAAAATCCTTAGCCACCTTTCCATAATTTAAAAAGTCTTCCTTGCCTTAAATACCACCATGGCCGACACTATGGATGAATAGCATAAAAATTAATCAACATTTGCACTAGATGGGATTTGAACCCCTTCCCTCCATGCTCTCCACTTGGTGCCATAACCTCCTTGCCATATGCTCATTTATGCTAACAAAATATTTTTTTTCCTTAAGCCTTGATGCCATTTACCTTCTCTCCTTAAAGTGCTAAAACACAAAAATTTTGCTAAGGTCCAATTCAACCCCGAGCCTTCTTAGAACCCCTATACATACACAATTAATATTTTAAACTAGCCTATCACATGATATAACACAAAACATAAATTCCCGAATTTTAAACGCTACTACGCCCAAGGCCCATTGGGCCCAATTCTACTAGGCCCAATTTTAGGTCGTTACAGAGTAAGTATGCCCGAGAGTGTATCCCGACTGAAATCACAATGTGTAAGCAGTTTGAAGAGGGTCTGAATGAATATATCAAGTTGTTGGTTGAGATTCTTGTATTAAAAGAATTTTTTAAACTGGTTGACCAAGCACATAAAGCTAAAGAGCTGAGTAAAGAAAAGAAACAGGATGAGATGGAAGCCAGAACTTCGAGTAAAAGATTTATGAAGAAGTCACAATAGTCGGCTTCAAAGAAATTAAAGAAAAATTTTGACCGCTTTACCACCTCTGCGGGGTACTCTAGGAGAGATAGAAGTATTCCACGTTCCAGTTCAAGATCTCAGGCTACATCTGTAGCTAGTGCGGGTAGTGTTAGATATACCAAACCCAGATGCAAGCACTGTAATAAATTTCATTTTAGTGAGTGTCGAATGAAAAGTGGAGCCTGTATTAGATGTGGTTCCTTTGACCACTATCTCAGAGACTGCCCAGAAAGGCCTGAAAAAGATGCTGTTCAAACTTCAAGGCCGAGCAACCCTGTTGCAAGAGGTAGACCACCTTGAAATCCCTGCGATGTGAGTGGAAGCCGAGGTACTGCAAAAGATTCAAATGTCAAATCTGAGGCACGAGCACTAACAATAACATATGCTATTCGTGCACGTGAGGATGCCTCTACACCCGATATTATCACAGGTACTTTTTCTCTTCTTGATACTGATATAACTGCCATATAAGTCCATTAGCTTTCCTTTCCATAGCTATTTAGCCTTTTTAACTAATAGAAATCAACTTTTACCCCTTTTACGATTTAGTCCTTTTTACCTAATTAACCATTTAAACATCAAAATTTCTTAACAAAATTTTAATACAACCTAAATATAATCCTATAGACATTAAATAAATAATAAAATAATAATTCACTCATCAAAATTGTGGTCTTGAAACCACCTTTTCTGACATCACTGAAAACAGGCTGTTACACAATGACCTTGTCATTAGTGTGTTACCCTTATATGATATCCTTAATCTCTTCGGGATAATATTCGTTCTCCCAATATGATCCTATTTTATCTCATGGTAGTCATTACATCTTCCTTCATGAAAATTCAATCACTATCAAATAGTAATCAAGTCATTCATCACAAACACGAATAACCCGTGACCACGTTTACTTTTCATCAACCATGTAATGTCAATGAAAGGATGTCATTTACCCATGTCCCGGGCTATGAATTCCACTGTTGTGAATGATGCTATATACTATAGAAGTCGTACACCCAATGCACTAGCTTTCGATTCCTTATCTATTCAAACTAAGGCTTTTACTTACATCAAAATGTACGAGTCACGAATACATAGTCCATCATCCACTCAAGATTTAAGTATGCTACCCTATGAATGTCACAAGTGAAAAAATCCATAAATGGATTCAATATTCTTCTTTGGTCTAGTCTGAAGTACTGTCGTCCAGTCAGTCAATCACATTTATATCTCTATCTTTTAGGAGTTATCAACTCCGATGCTCAATATAAAGCATCTCCCCCAATTGAACTTGATAGAAGACATATTAGTCTTTCAATCGGTTTGATCATGTCCGATTAGACTAAGACATGTTTAGGTTCATCTACTAATATAAATTGTCTTTCTGTATTATGATCCAACCACGTAATACCACTTAGTATTAGTTTAAACATTAGACAACCAATGAGCAACATTTGCTTCCATTTTGCTTTGCGTGAAAAAATCATATGAGGACAATCATACAAAGTATATTACTGTAATCAATGAATTTTTTATTAACCAATCTGTTCGAAAAATTACAAGTTTACAAACGAATATACTACACTCAAGTCACCAGATCCAACGCATGATTCACATGATTTTTTATCCACGTTATGTAAAGAGATCGAATGATCATATATTTATTTTATTTTAATGATATTGTGTGTCTTTGTCATGTTTTTATATAATTTAACATTAATCCATAGTTTTAATGTAACACCCCTAACCCGTATCCGTCGCCGGATTAGGGTTACGAGGTATTACCAGAGGAAATACAACTTTCATACAATTACATAATCACATAGATCTTATTCGCAATTATTTATATAAGTAACATTTTGCTAACTCAATATTTAACTAAAATTATTAGTCACACTAAATATACGAATCATATCTCAAAGCCACACATAATGCCTTAAAACACATATACATAAAACATGAATTTAATAATCAATATTATATACGGCATTGGATATGGTCATTATGAACAAACATATTTAACCCGTTTATTAAAGACTAAACATACTTATTTTCTATTTACAAAATCATTCGCAAATGACTATATTATTTTACTAAGATACCAATCATCATTTTCAATCATAATCAATAAATTCATAGTACACCTAGTTTATTAACGTATTAGCAAGTCCAAATAACAAATCAACTTGTCTTTACTCAACCAACTCATTACATTAGCCGTTACGACACATGCACATATATAATTATGCACATAACTACAATTAGCATACATTTCCATTGAGCCAACATCATACCACAACCGAAATCTATCTCTCAATCAAATTATAGCATATCCGCAACTTCAAATAAAGTTAGTTCATGATCAAAAATACATCATGCTCTTTCATATTCTTTAGCCAAATTATAAAGGAAAATCTCACAAGCATTCATGCTATGATTTAAACTTACTAATATGAACTAAATCATAAGTTATTTACGGCAAAACCCATCAATACATATGATCAAGATACCAATCATACGAGTTATGATCTATACCAAATATATATATATCATATCCGAATCATCAAAACCAAACACTCAAAAATTTAATTAAGAACATATAAAACCAAGTTTAAACCTAATAGTCAAGCCATTTTCGCATGGCTTTATATATATTTACAACTTTAAAACTAACCAAAAACATAAATTAGCCTATACATGCCATAGTCTCAAAAGTTCAACTTGTAAAAAGGTACCAATAATAGTTGATAGTGTGATTGACTTTGACGATGATCCCCGAGCTCGAACTTAGACTTCAAAATCTATAAAATAGTCAAATGAACACACACATAGTAAGCTAACATAGCTTAGTAAGTTATAAGCAATTGTAAAGTATAAAATTGAATATTTTACAAATTAAATCAATTTAACACAATCATCAACGAAGCTCATATCAATAGGTATAGAACATTTTACCACTCATTAGCTATCATATTTAGTAATCTCAAACCGAATACTCAACATTTCCATAGTAGATTTTATTTTAAACTAAGCATCATTATTTCATCTCAACAAATTCAAAAACTAATGTCCACATCTCATTTCTTTAGTTCCATAAGCTAATATAACTTACCACATTAGTACTAAATTTCCCTACTACCATGAATCACATACCTGTTTATTTCATTTCGTTTATCACAATTCACTAGTTGATATCCTCGAAGGATCCGTAAACCCACACACATAGTGCAAATCATGTAACGTATCGCACACTTAGTGTCATTACTTTGATAAAGTGCACACATAGTGCCATTTACTTGTAATGTATCGCACACTTAGTGCCATTACTTATTTTCCGCACACTTAGTGCCAAACCACCGATTTCGCACACACATTGCTCGGTATTTAAGCTCGCACACATCATGCCTATTAACCGATCTTTTCCTCATTCATATAAACACATATGATTTCATTTTCATTCATATATACACATATATGTACATGTTCAAAACAACTCATTTCTCCTACCAAATACCATCACATTCGGCAACATTCGATACACATATATACCCACCTATTCAACTAAAACCATCTCTCCTTTTATTCTCGCATTCAACTTTCTCTTAATACATATATATATTCATTCAACTCAAATAATCAAAGCTTATATATATATATATATATATCAACCTTACATTCGGCTAATACATAATTCATTCAATGTCACATTCGGCACTATGAAATTAAACATACTTACTTCTATTTAACATATGCACAATGATATAGACTAAAATTCATTTCAACCCAATTGCTTAAAAACTTACCTCGGAAATTGACGGATTAGGTTTCCCGGTTATTCGTTCAACTTTGCTTTTCCCCGATCCAACCCCGATTCTTTTTGTTCTTGATCTAAATAATTTCAAATTAAGCTCATTCAAATATATTTTCATTCAATTTAATTCAAAAACACATAAATGGGAAAATTACTATTTTACCCTTGACATTTACAATTTTTACAATTTAGTCCCTATTGCACAAAACACAAAATACTCAAAATTTGCACACACTCCTTTAGGGCCGAATGTTACTCATGCCCATACAAGTCCATACAATCCATTTATTTTGCATTTTAGTCCCTCCAACATTTATTTTTGCAATTTAATTCAAATCACTCAATTTCATCAAAAATTCAAGAACAACACTTGTTAATCTATCACATATAATTAATATTTCATCATCAAACAACAAGAATATCAAGCTTCCTTCAATGGCATCTCATGAAAAACACAACCAATTCAAAAATTTACACATGGGCTAGCTAAAACTCAAAGCAACGATCTCAAAAAGGTAAAAATTATCAAAAACTAAAACCGAATCATACCTTAATTTTGCTTCAAGCTAGCCGAAACCTAAGAGTTTTTCCTTCTTTCTTTTTTCTTGTGTTTTTCGGCACCAAGATGAGTAATAATGGCTTTTTCTTTTGATGTTTTTTTTATTATTAACTTATATTATAAAATGTAAACTTTAACATATAATTTATGTATATAAAAACATATTATTATAAAATTAAAGCCAAATGCCGTCCACTAACATGCTAAATGGTTAATTTACAACTTAAGTCCACATATAAAAGAAGACAAATCAATTAAACACTCAATTTAATAAAAAGCTACTTTTACCACTTATGCGATTTAGTCCTTTTTCTTAAATTAAATACACAAACGGACAAATTAATTCACGAAATTTTAACATATGCTCAATCATAGATCATAGACACCAAATATATTATAAAAATACTTTACTGACTCGGATTTGTGGTCCTGAAACCACTGTTTCGATTAGGGTCAGAATCAGGCTGTTACAACTCTCCCCCCTTAAGGGATTTTCGTCCCCAAAAATCTTACCGATGAATAAATGTGGGTAGCATTCTTTCATTGAATCTTCAAGTTCCTTGGTTGCTTCCTCAACCCCATGTTTATGCCACATTACTTTCACCAACGAGATTGTCTTATTACGTAACTCTTTCACTTCACGAGCCAAAATACGAATCGGTTCTTCCTCATAAGTCAAATCAAGCTAAATCTCAATCTCTGACGGACTAATCACATGAGAAGGATCGGATCTGTATCGTCGAAGCATTGATACATGAAAAACATTGTGGATCTTTTCTAACTCAGGTGGAAACATCAACCTGTACGCAATTGGCCCGATACTCTCAATAATCTCGTACGGCCCAATAAATCTCGGGCTCAGCTTTCCTTTGCGACCAAATCTAAGTATTTTCTTCCACGGCGAAACTTTCAAAAATACTCGATCACCCACCTGAAACTTTATATCTTTACGTTTCAAGTCCGCATAAGACTTCTGATGATCTAATGCTACTTTCAAACTTTCTCGGATCACTTTTACTTTCTATTCGGTCTCTTTGATTAAATCAACCCCGTGTATCCTGTTTTCGCTTAGCTCGGTCCAATATAATGGTGTACGACATTTACGACCGTACAAAGCTTCATAAGGTGCCATTTTGATACTCGATTGAAAGCTATTATTGTACGCAAATTCAATCAAAGGCAAGTATCGTTCCCACGTACCCTCGAACTCAAGAACACAACATCTCAACATATCCTCGAGTATTTGAATAACACGTTCGGATTGACCATCCGTCTGAGGGTGAAATGCTGTGCTGAAATGCAATTTAGTACCTAATGCATCTTGCAGTTTTTTCCAAAACCGTGATGTAAACCTCGGATCTCTATCCGAAACAATAGAAATAGGTACTCCATGCAATCGTACGATCTGAGAAATGTACAATTCAGCTAACTTATCAAGCGAGAAATCCGTACGTACCGGAATAAAATGAGCCGATTTCGTCAATCTATCAACAATAACCCAGATCGTATCTTTCTTGCTCGGTGTCAACGGTAACCCAGTTACGAAATCCATTGTGACCCTTTCCCATTTCCACTCAGGTATCATAATCGGCTGAAGTAATCCCGATGGCACCTGATGCTCAGCTTTTACTTGTTGACATATTAAACACTTCGACACAAAGTCTGAAATATCCCGTTTCATACCGTGCCACCAATAATGCTACTTCAAATCATTATACATTTTTGTGCTACCCGGGTGAACAGACAATCTACCATTATGAGCTTCATTACAAATTATTCGAACCAACTCCGGGTCCTTTGGTACGCATATTCGGTTTCTAAACCGCAAACATCCCTCAGCATCAATCTGATATTCTGAATCAACATTCGAACCATAATGGTTCCTTTTTGCCCTCAAGTTAACATCAACCTTCTGAGCTTCGCAAATCTGTTGAATGAATAATGGTCTCGCTTTCAATTCTGCAATGATCGCACCGTCACTAGTCATAGCTATATCCACATTCATTGCACATATAGTAAATAGTGACTTTCGGCTTAGTGCATCAGCAACCACGTTAGCCTTTCCCGCGTGATAGTCAATCACAAGTTCGTAGTCTTTTAACAATTCCAACCATCGTCGCTATCTCAAATTCAAATCTTTCTGAGTCATTAAGTATTTTAGACTCTTGTGATCGGAATAGACATGACATTTTTCACCAAATAGATAAGGACGCCATATTTTCAAAGCAAAGACTATAGCGGCCAATTCGAGATCGTGCGTCGGATAGTTCTTTTTGTGCGACTTTAACTGTCTCGAAGCATATGCTACAACTTTACCCTCCTGTATCAAAACACAGCCCAAACCATTCAAGGATGCATTACTAAAGATAACGAACTCTTTACCCGACTCTGGTTGAACAAGCACTGGAGCTTCAGTCAATAAAGTTTTTAACTGATCGAAACTCTTCTGGCACCTTTCCGTCCACTCAAATCTGACCTCTTTCTGAAGTAGTTTTGTCATCGGAGTTGCAATCATTGAGAACCCTTTCACGAAGCGTCTATAGTAACCGGCAAGTCCCAGAAAACTCTGAACTTTAGAAACATTCCACGGCGGTTTCCAATCAAGTATAGCCGAGATCTTACTCGGATCAACCCGAATACCTGATGCTGAAACAACATGCCCCAGGAAACTAACTTCACGTAACCAAAACTCATATTTACTGAATTTCGCGTACAACTGCTTATCACGCAAAATCTGTAGCACAAGTCTTAAGTGTTTGGCATGCTCGGTTTCGTCACGTGAATAGATCAGGATGTCATCTATAAACGCAACCACAAACCGATCCAGATACTGTTTAAATACCCGATTCATCAAATCCATGAAAATAGCAGGGGCATTAGTGAGTCCGAACGGCATCACCAAAAACTCGTAATGGCCGTATCTCGTCCGGAAAGCAGTTTTAGGTACATCTGAATCTCTAACTCGCAGCTGATAATAACCTGATCTTAAATCGATCTTCGAGAATAATGAAGCTCCCTTTAACTGATCGAATAGATCATCAATGCACGGCAACGGGTATTTATTCTTTATGGTCACTTTATTGAGTTGTCGATAATCGATGCACATTCTTAAAGTTCCATCTTTCTTCTTCACGAATAACACTGGCGCACCCCAGGGAGAGAAACTCGGTCGAGCAAAACCTCTATCTGTCAATTCTTGCAACTGAGCTTTCAACTCTTTTAATTCAGTTGGTGCCATTCTATATGGAGCTATCGAGATTGGAGTCGTCCCTGGCACTAACTCAATACCAAACTCTACCTCCCGAACAGGTGGCAATCCCGGTAATTCCTCCGGGAACATATCTAGATGCTCACATACAACTGGTACAGATTCTATCTTCTTTTCGGTTACTTTACTATCGATCACATAAGCAAAGTAAGCTTCGTAACCCTTTCTCAAATACTGTCGAGCTAACATTGAAGATATCACTGCTGGTAGCCCATTCAAATCCGCAGATTCAATTCAAATTATCTCATTATCCTGGCACCATAAACCAATAGTCTTTCGTCTGCAATTCACTACTGCATCATGCACAGTTAACCAATCCATACCAAGGATAATATCAAACTCATCAAATGGTAGTAACATCAAATCAGCCAGAAAACATGAATCTCGAATCATCAAAGGACAATTCTTGCACACTCTATCAACTAGCACACACCGGCCCAGGGGGTTCGAAACCCAAATCACAAACTCAGTAGACTCAACAGGTAGAGTCTTGTTGGATACTAATGTTTCACACACATAGGAATGGGTTGAACCGGGATCAATCAGAGCAATTACACTAGTATTAAGGAGAGTAAATATACCGATAATGACATCTGGAGATGAAGCCTCTTCTCGGGCACGAATGGCATAGCCTCTAGCTGGTACACGAGCCTCTAATCGAATAGTTGTATCCGAAGTCCCTCTCTGAGTGCCGCTCCTACCTCCCACATTTCGGGCTAGTCTACCTCTAGCTGCAGTACCGTTCGGTCTTGCGCTCTGAGCATTATCCTTTTCAACTAACTCTGGACAATCCCGAATAAAGTGATCTTGCGAACCACACTTGTAGCAAGCTCGGTTGTTGGACTTGCTCCAACATTCACCAAAATGTCGCCTACCACACTGTTGACATTCGGGTTTATCCGGTCGGGTATTGCCAACACTAGCAATCGAGGTAGCCCGTGAACTCATTGGTGGTCGTTCTCGTATAGAGATCCCTGTATTAGCTTTGGATCAGCTATTATCATTTTTGAACTTCTTTGATGATGATTGAGAAAATTTACCCGCTGATCTCTTTCGAAAATATCTAGCTTCGAACTCAGCTTTTCGTTTTTCTTTCCCAAGCACTTCGGCTTTACAAGCTCGCTCAACAAGTACCACGAACTCATTTATTTCAAGAATACCAACCAGTAATTTTATATCTTCGTTTAACCCTTCTTCAAATCTTCTGCACATAGCAGCCTCAGATGAAACACACTCGCGGGCGTATCGGCTAAGTCTCACAAACTTGTGCTCATACTAAGATACGGTCATACAACCCTGTTTAAGCTCGAGAAATTCCTTGCATTTCTGATCTATGAATCGCTGGCTGATGTATTTCTTGCGAAACTCAGTCTGAAAGAAGTCCCAAGTAACTCGTTCCTTTGGAACTACCGATACGAGAGTGTTCCACCAATAGTAGGCAGAATCCCGTAATAAAGATATGGCACATTTCAGGCACTCATCAGGTGTGTAGGATAATTCATCAAAAACACGAATTGTATTATCGAGCCAAAATTCAGCTCGTTCAGCATCATCATCATCTTCAGCTCTAAACTCTTGAGCCCCGTGTTTTCTAATTCTGTCCACAGGAGGCTTATTTAATCTCTCAGGATTAATGATCGGGGGTACCACCGGTACTACAGGTGGAGTATTCAGATTCGGGGGTTGTTAAACAGCCGGATTGGTCCGGATGTATTGATTGAACCAATCGTTCATTATACTAAAGATGGCTTGTTTAGCCCCCTCATCAGGATTACTCGTAGCTGGTCGAGATTCATCCGGCGTGGAGCAGGCACCACACTCTCGACATCGTCAGCTATGGCTCGCTCGGGATCAGGATCCATTTACTAAACGGAAGAAGAAAACACATTTCATTGTCAGAAGTCATCACACTATCACATTATAAATTATGGCATGTATAGCTAGACTCACACGCGCTACGTTCGTCCGAGAATCGACTAAACCGTAGCTCTGATACCAATCAAATATAACACCCCTAACCCGTATCCGTTGCCGAATTAGGGTTACGAGGTATTACCAGAGGAAATAAAACTTTCGTACAATTACATAATCACATAGATCTTATTCGCAATTATTTATATAAGTAACATTTTGCTAACTCAATATTTAACTAAAATTATTAGTCACACTAAATATACGAATCATATCTCAAAGCCACACATAATGCCTTAAAACACATATACATAAAACATGAATTTAATAATCAATATTATATACGGCATTGGATATGGTCATTATGAACAAACATATTTAACCCGCTTATTAAAGACTAAACATACTTATTTTCTATTTACAAAATCATTCGCAAATGATTATATTATTTTACTAAAATACCAATCATCATTTTCAATCATAATAAATAAATTCATAGTACACCTAGTTTATTAACGTATTAGCAAGTCCAAATAACAAATCAACTTGTCTTTACTCAACCAACTCATTACATTAGTCGTTATGACACATGCGCATATATAATTATGCACATAACTACAATTAGCATACATTTCCATTGAGCCAACATCATACCACAACCGAAATCTATCTCTCAATCAAATTATAGCATATCCGCAACTTCAAATAAAGTTAGTTCATGATCAAAAATACATCATGCTCTTTCATATTCTTTAGCTGAATTATAAAGGAAAACCTCACAAGCATTCATACTATGATTTAAACTTACTAATATGAACTAAATCATAAGTTATTTACGGCAAAACCCATCAATACATATGATCAAGATACCAATCATACGAGTTATGATCTATACCAAATATATATATCATATCCGAATCATCAAAACCAAACACTCAAACATTTAATTAAGAACATATAAAACCAAGTTTCAACCTAATAGTCAAGCCATTTTTGCATGGCTTTATATATATTTACAACTTTAAAACTAACCAAAAACATAAATTAGCCTATAAATGCCATAGTCTCAAAAGTTCAACTTGTAAAAAGGTACCAAAAATAGTTGATAGTGTGATTGACTTTGACGATGATCCCCGAGCTCGAACTTAGACTTCAAAATCTATAAAATAGTCAAATGAACACACACATAGTAAGCTAACATAGCTTAGTAAGTTATAAAGCAATTGTAAAGTATAAAATTGAATATTTTACAAATTAAATCAATTTAGCACAATCATCAACGAAGCTCATATCAATAGGTATAGAACATTTTACCACTCATTAGCTATCATATTTAGTAATCTCAAACCGAATACTCAACATTTCCATATTAGATTTTATTTTAAACTAAGCATCATTATTTCATCTCAACAAATTCAAAAACTAATGTCCACATCTCATTTCTTTAGTTCCATAAGCTAATATAACTTACCACATTAGTACTAAATTTCCCTACTACCATGAATCACATACCTGTTTATTTCATTTCGTTTATCACAATTCACTAGTTGATATCCTCGAAGGATCCGTAAACCCGCACACATAGTGCAAATCATGTAACATATCGCACACTTGGTGCCGTTACTTTGATAAAGTGCACACATGTGCCATTTACTTGTAATGTATCGCACACTTAGTGCCATTACTTATTTTCCACACACTTAGTGCCAAACCACCGATTTCGCACACACAGTGCTCGGTATTTAAGCTCGCACACATCATGCTTATTAACTGATCTTTTCCTCATTCATATAAACACATATGATTTCATTTTCATTCATATATACACATATATGTACATGTTCAAAACAACTCATTTCTCCTACCAAATACCATCACATTCGGCAACATTCAATACACATATATACCCACCTATTCAACTACAACCATCTCTCCTTTCATTCTCGCATTCAACTTTCTCTTAATACATATATATATTCATTCAACTCAAATAATCAAAGCTTATATATATATATATATATCAACCTTACATTCGGCTAATACATAATTCATTCATTGTCACATTCGGCACAATGAAATTAAACATACTTACTTCTATTTAACATATGCACAATGATATAGACTAAAATTCATTTCAACCCAATTGCTTAAAAACTTACTTCGGAAATTGACGGATTAGGTTTCCCGGTTATTCATTCAACTTTGCTTTTCCCCGATCCAACCCCGATTCTTTTTGTTCTTGATCTAAATAATTTCAAATTAAGCTCATTCAAATATATTTTAATTCAATTTAATTGAAAAACACATAAATGGGCAAATTACTATTTTACCCCTGACATTTACAATTTTTACAATTTAGTCCCTATTGCACAAAACACAAAATACTCAAAATTTGCACACACTCCTTTAGGGCCGAATGTTACTCATGCCCATACAAGTCCATACAATCCATTTATTTTGCATTTTAGTCCCTCCAACATTTATTTTTGCAATTTAATTCAAATCACTCAATTTCATCAAAAATTCAAGAATAACACTTGTTAATCTATCACATATAATTAATATTTCATCATAAAACAACAAGAATATCAAGCTTCCTTCAATGGCATCTCACGAAAAACACAACCAATTCAAAAATTTACACATGGGCTAGCTAAAACTCAAAGCAACGATCTAAAAAACGTAAAAATTATCAAAAACTAAAACTGAATCATACCTGAATTTTGCTTCAAGCTAGCCGAAACCTAAGAGTTTTTCCTTCTTTATTTTTTCTTGTGTTTTTCGGCACCAAGATGAGTGATAATGGATTTTCTTTTGATGTTTTATTTATGATTAACTTATATTATAAAATGTAAACTTTAACATAAAATTTATGTATATAAAAACATATTATTATAAAATTAAAGCCAAATGCCGTCCACTAACATGCTAAATGGTTAATTTACAACTTAAGTCCACATATAAAAGAAGACAAATCAATTAAACACTCAATTTAATAAAAAGCTACTTTTACCACTTATGCGATTTAGTCCTTTTTCTTAAATTAAACACACAAACAGACAAATTAATTCACGAAATTTTAACATATGCTCAATCATAGATCATAGACACCAAATATATTATAAAAATACTTTATTGACTCGGATTTGTGGTCCCAAAACCACTGTTCCGATTAGGGTCAGAATCGGGCTGTTACATTTAAATTTATTTACAATTACTTCTTTAAACATGAGCTTAGGTAGGTTAGAAAGTCTAGTATATATTTAAAAGTAAAACTAAAAATAAAAATACTAAAGAAAAGAAAAAAATTAAGCAAAAGTTTAGAAGCTTGGGTTTCCTTCTTATTTATAGTCTTGGCAAGATTATCTTTTTTGTAATCTTGTCAAGAACTTGAACCAAACAACACTCTTCCTGATCTTACATCAAGTTTAAAGTAGAGAAACCTTAAAGGTTACATGTTCGTTTTCTACCTTTATTCTAAGTTCACCCTTTTGGACATCAATGAATGATCGCCCTATCGCTAATAAAGGTTTACCAAGGATAAGGGGAACATCAATGCCTTTCTCCATGTCTAGAACTATAAAGTAAAAAAGAAAATAAAAGTTTCCTACCTTCACAATAACATTCTCCACAACACCCCTAAGATATGCTAGAGTTATATCAGCTAACCGTAATGTAACTGATGTAGGCATTACCCCTCTTAGTTTGAGCTTTTTATAAACTGACGCCGACATCAAGTTGATGCTTTCTTATAGATCACACAAAGCTTTAGTAGAAAAATTAACACCAATTGAGCATCGGATATTGAAACTACCTGGGTCCTCAAGCTTTAAAGGCAACTTATATTATAGAATTACATTGCATTCTTCAGTTAAATCCATAATCTCATAATCTCCAAGACGCATTTTCTTCGACAATATGTCTTTCGTGAACTTAACATAACACGACATTTGCTCTAAGGCCTTCGCAAATGGAATGTTTATAGTTAGTTTCTCAGACACATCTAGAAATCGTTAAAATTGTTTATCTAGTGTGCTCATTTGGAACCACAGTGGGAATGGAGGAGGTGGATAAACTAGACTCTTTTTCTCAACAAGTTTTAACTTTGACTTTTAAACTCTTTCTTTATTCTGCAGAGAATTTTGGGGCAAACTCTGTTCAACCCCTTTTTCTGTGATTAAATCTTGTTAATCAGATTAACTAACCTATTCGCTTAGCCTTGTGCAACTAGGAATCTCTTTACTACTTCTAAGCAAAATTGAATTAGATTGCTCATTCTGGTAATCCATCTATGGATTTGGTTGTGTGTTAGCCAAAAAAGTTCCTTTTGATCAACTGCTCAAAGTATTTGCAAAATGGCCTAGTTGTTCCTCTAATGATTGAAGGGTCGCCTCTTGATTTGAGACTGCATCATTTTTTTGCATGTATTCCAAGAAGAGTTCTTCAGTTGTTTTCTTAAGTAGACCATGTGGCTGTCTTTGTTGAAGCCCAAACAGAGCATTTGATCTAAATTGGTGCATTAGTTCCCTAATGATTGTTCCTCTATGAAAATTTTGAGTGATTTCTCCATTCAAGATTATAAGTGTTGACAACTGCATTATTTTTTTGTTGGCTCTGGTTTCCCATGTAGTTTTCCTCTTCAATATATTCATAACATTACTTAGTAGAATGTGCACCCCCCACATTAACTCTTGCTGATTTCTTCGATACAGTATGCTCATAAACCTTATAATTTCAAAAGATTAGATCTTTCAAAATCACATAAGCATATTTTGGGAACTTTCACTCCAACTCACCTCCAAATGCATTATTTTCTTGAATTTTTGTCATAACATCTAATCCACTATAAAAAACCAAAATTTGTTGAGCGCTTTCCAAGCCATGGTGTGGGCACTTTCTAAGAAGTTCATTGTACATTTCCATGCATCATACATAGTCTCCCCATCATATTGAGAGAAAGTGTAAATATCCCTCAAAAGCTTGATAGTTTTAGCAAGAGGGAAATATCTAGCTAGAAATTTCTCCACCAATTGATCCTACGAAGTAATAGAGGCATGGATGAGAGAGTTGAGTCAATCCTTAGCTCTCCCATCTAGAGAAAATTTGAACAACCATAGTTTGACCACCTCATCGAATATCCCATTATACTTGACAATCTCATTAATCTCTAAGAAAGTTCATAGATGATAATTTAGGTATTCACTTAGTAGTCCAAAGAATTTGTTGTTCTTGAAGTTATTTGCCTCAATGGTAGGTTTAGAAATACTGTAAAATAAATAGAATGTCGGTAATGACAATATATCGCAAAGAAAAGAGAAATAAAAAATAAAGAACACACAGATTTTTACGTGGAAACCCTTTCGGGAAAAAACCACGGGCAGAGGAGAAGAAAATTCACTATGTCGAATTTGAATGATTACAAGAGGAGTAGACTATGTCTATTTATAGGCTTGTAAAACCATATTCTAATAGAAGTGTAGTAAGATTGAAACACCTTATTCTAATCAATGTCAAATAGATGGAGTTTAATAAGATTTAAAAACCTTTTTCTAAAATAAAATAAAAGAAGTGTAGTTCTATATGGATTTTACTTTTATTTTATTTTACCACTGTATTTTATTTACTGAACTGCTTTCCAATATTCTTTACCGGGATTCGCCATGTATCTGCTAACTGCACTGACTGCATATGATAAATCTGGACGTAAACAAACCATAGCATACATGAGAGATCCCACTGCCCTAAAGTATGGAACATGTGACATGTACTCAATCTCATCATCTGATTGTGGAGACAAAGCCAATGAAAGTCTGAAATGGGTTGCTAAAGGAGTACTAACAGGCTTAGCACTCTGTTTATTGAACCTGCAAAGAACTTTCTCAATGTACCCCTTCTGACTTAGGTACAATTTACTTGCTTTTCTATCTCTGAGAATCTCCATACCAAGTATCTTCTTTGCTGGTCCCAAATTTTTCATCTCAAATTCTTCACTTAGTAGGGTTTTGACATTTCTTATTTCTCCTTTATTTTTTGCTGCTATCAACATTTCATCAACATAAAGGAGTAGATACACAAAAGAACCATCATTGTTTTTCTTAAAGTAAACACATCTGTCAAAGCTACTTCTTTTGAAATCGTGAGAAGTCATAAAGGAATCAAACCTCTTGTACCACTGTCTTGGTGACTATTTCAAACCGTAAAGGGACTTTTTCAGCAAGCAAACATAGTCCTCTTTTTCTGAGACTGTAAAAACCTCTGGTTGTTGCATGTAAATGTCCTCCTCAAGTTCTCCATGCAAAAATGCAGTTTTTACATCTAATTGTTCAAGCTACAAATCATGCATGGCCACAATACCAAGCAAAGATCGAATCGAACTATGCTTTACAACTGGGGAGAACACATCTGTCAAGTCCATTCCTGGAATTTGACTGTAACCCTTTGCAACAAGCCTTGCTTTATATCTGGGTTCTTCAACTCCTGGAGTCCCTTCTTTCTTTTTAAACTCCCATTTACAACGAACAGCCTTTTTATCTTTAGGAAGTTTTACAAGATCCCATGTTCTGTGTGGAGTGATTCTATCTCTTCTAGTTCTGTTTTTGGCTATAGAGTATTGTGGTGAAGAAGCAACTCTATTCTGAATTTTTGTACTAGCTTGAGGAGTCGACTCTGTTGTAGATTCTGGATTAATCTGATGCTCCACCTGCTTTTGATTTTCTTTATTGGAAGAGTCTTTAAGAGATAAGTTAGGTAGCATAACATTTTCATCAAAAACAACATCTTTGCTAATCACAACTTTTCTATTTTCAGGACACCATAACTTATACCCTTTTACACCAGCTTTATAACCAAGAAATACACATTTAATGGATCTTGGTTCCAATTTTCCATTATCAACATGAGCATACGCAGGACACCTAAAGATCTTTAAATCAGAATAGTCAGCAGGATTACCAGACCATACCTATTGTGGAGTCTTTTTTTCAATGGCAACGGATGGAGATCGGTTGATAAAAAAACATACAGTAGAGGCTGCTTCAGCCCAAAATGACTTTGGTAAGTTGGCTTTTGACAACATACATCGAACCTTCTCCATGATCGTTCTGTTCATTCGTTCTGTAATGCCGTTTTGCTATGGAGTATGACGAACTGTCAAGTGTCTCACGATCCCTTCTGACTTGCACAGTTTATTAAACTCATCAGAACAGAACTCTAAGCCATTGTCTGTGTATTTTATTTGTTTTCCCGTATGTTTTTCAATCATATTTTTCCAAGACTTAAATGCGGAAAACACATCACTTTTCTGCTTCTGGAAGAACGCCCAAACTTTTCTGGAAAAATCATCAATAAAAGTTAGCATATAATTAGCTCCACCTCTCGAAGGCACTCTGGATGGCCCTCAGAGATTAGAATGAATATACTCCAACGTTCCCTTCATGTTATGGATTCCTCTGGTGAATCGAACTCTCTTTTGCTTCCCAAAAACGCAGTGCTCACGAAACTTCAGTTTGCAAATTCCTTGCCCATCAAGAAGTCCTCTTTTGCGCATATGCCAAAGTTTAGTAATATCATCATCTGATAAGGAAGAAGAAGCGATAGCTGCATCACTAGTAACAATAGAACCCTGCTATAACACCCTATACCCGTATCCGTTGCCAAAACAGGGTTACAGAGCATTATCGAAACTTTCAGAACATTTTACAAACAATTTATGTAAATTTATATTTATAAATTGAGATTATTCATAACGTCCCTTATATGGGCCCTCGAGGCCCAATATGAGCATTAGAAATGAATCGGGACTAAATCGGGATCTCAGGGAATTTTTCGTGAAATTCTAAAATTTTTCTTACATACAGTGCCCACACGCCCATGTGGTCTGGGGACACGCCCGTGTGGTTGGGCCGTGTGACTACACACGCCCGTGTCCTTAACCCGTGTAACTCTCTGACTTCTAAGGCATGAAGAAATTGAAGTCACACGGCCAAGTCACACGCCCGTGTGCTAGACCATGTGGCGAATTTTTATTTTTGAAATTAGGTACAGTTTTCACACGCCCGTGTTCAAGGCCGTGTCTCTCACATAGTTGAGACACACGCCTGTGTCTCTGCCCGTGTGCTCGATTATGAGCATTCTGTTTCTAAAATTTTAAGGTGCAGGGGACACACGGCCTGGCTACACGCCCATGTACTCGACCGTGTGTCACACACGACCTAGACACATGCCCGTGTGTCTACCTGTATGGAAAAAATGAAGCCATTTCTTAGCTTCATTTTCTCACCCAATTTTGCCAACAACCTACACCAATATTTGCATATACATACTAGCCAAATCAAACATTTAAAACCAAGCCTAAACTAACATCTAACATGGCATAATATCACATGCAATTCATGTTTATAATCATACTTTTAGTGCATATTCAAGATAAACATACTCTATTCATCCACATTTAAAACATAAGCAATGATCATGAGATAACTTATAAACATACCAAACAAATCATTACTAGCCATTCCAATGGCTAGATCACATAACATCACTTACAAGTTATCATTTGGCCAAATAAGCCTATACATGTCATTATACCAAAATGAGATTTCTAAATATACCAAAAAAGAGATAGTGGATAGTGTGATTATGCTTCGACTGATCCTCCAACCTTCACGAGCTTACGAGCACTATAAAACAAGGGAAAATTAAACGGGGTAAGCATTTTCATGCTTAGTAAGTTCGTATAACGGGAAATAAACTTACCAGTTATATTTATTAATACAAGAATACACAAAGCACAGTCCATCTATTTTGGGTAAGTTACCTAAGCACATACACTTATTCAAACAAGTTAGTCACATAATCTCATAAGAATATCAAGTAGACATAGATGAGCTCATTACATACAAACTTCCATTAATTCTACCTTTCCATATTTCAAGAGTCTTTTCCGTTGAACTAATGAGATTTCGATGGACATTCGAGTAATATTTTCACTTTCAAAAGAACCCATTAGGGCACATAAATAAAGGCACACTCTTGAGCCACATATTTATAACAGGATTACCAGTCCAGGTTAAATCCCATCCGTAGCATATGCTCTAGAGAGCTTAATTTGGATTACCCACCTAGGTTAAATCCAATCTATAATATATACTCAAGAGGGCTTACTTTAGGATTACTCGTCCGGGCTAAATCCTTTATACAACATGAGTAATGTTATTCTCATCCGAGAATATCACCTTACTCTGTCAAATCTCAACGTTTAACCGGAACATGACAATTTGTCCTCATTTCACAACTTATGATTATTTCATTATTTATATCATCTAATACATATCAACACAATCATACAATTCAAATCAAGCATTTAACATACAAATTTAAGTTACACGAACTTACCTTGAAAATTGTTCGTTTTTGAATTTCAACTAATCTGAAACTTTTTGTTTCCTTCGATCTAGTTCGGTAGTTGGTCTTTCCAGATCTATACGAATAAATTTAACTATTAATCTATCACATTTCATATACCTTTGCATTCAATTACATCCTAGGCAAAATTACCATTTTGCCCCTACTCTTTTCAAAAATTCCAATTTCGTATCTAGGCTCGAAAAATGAAATTCATGCAATCTAGTCCTCTTTCAGAGCCTAACCTAAATTTAATAACAATTTTTACAGCACACACATTTCACAAATTTCAGAATTTTCGATGGGTTTTACCATTTTTTCATTTTAGTCCCTAAATCAAGTTTTCATCAAAAATTACTTTGTAAAAGTTGTTTATCTATGACAACCTTTCATTTTGTACCATAAATTTCTAATTTTCAGCATATTCATCCATAACCCAAATGTCTTACCTTGATAACTTTTCAAATTAATCCCATAAATAGAGAGATTAGATTATCCTGATTCTAAAAATATAAAAATCATTAAAAACGGGACTTGATTTCATACCTTTTTAAGCTTGAAAAGTCTTCTTCCTCTCTCCTAGGGTTTCCATAGAAAAATTGGGGAAGATGATATGAAAATAGATGATTATTTCTTTTTATTTAATTAACATCTTTTAATTTTTGTGATTTCCAATTTAGTCCTTTACTTTTTCTAATTTTTCTATGGATGAGTCATTAAAATATCTACTAACTACTCTTCAATGGTCTAATTACCATATAAGGACCTTAAGTTTTGAATTCCATTGCTATTTAATACCTATAGCTACTAGAATCCAACTTTTACATTTTATGCAATTTAGTCCTTTACCTAATTAACCACGCAATTAATAAAATTTTCGTATCAAAATTTTCATGTGACCTTCCTCTCATAATACCAACCATAAAATAAAATAAAATAAACTTTTGTTTTTGACTCGGATTTGTGGTCTCGAAACCACTGTTCCGATCTCACCGAAAATGGGTTGTTACACCTGCAAAACATATAACTTGGCAGTCTTTCTCTGCCCTTTCATCACAACGAGGGAACCTTTGGAAATCTTCAAAACCCCACTTTCAGCTATGTATCTGTACCCTTTTGAATCAAGAGTACTCAACGAAATTAAATTTCTCTTCAATTCTGGAACATGTCGTACGTCACTAAGTGTTCTGACAACTCCATCAAACATCTTAACTTTAATCGTTCCAACACCTGCAATTTTACACAAAGCATTATTTCCCATCAAAACAACACCTTCAGACACTGTTTCGTAGGTTGTAAACCAATCCCGATTGGGACTAATGTGGAAGGTTCAGCCCGAATCAAGGATCCACTCCTTGCTCACTTTAGAATTGTTGACAAAAGCAACTAGAAGTTCACCATCGCTGTAGTCTTCTATAACATCAGCTTCACCAGAATTTTCTGGTTGTTTTCCTTTTTGATTCGCAGCCTCTCTTTTGATCTTATTCTATAGCTTATAGCACTCAGATTTAATGTGCCCTTTCTTCTTACAGAAGTTACAAGTTTTACCTCTGTTTGAAGACTTCGATCTACCCTTAGATTTACCACGAGGATTCTATTCCTGTGTCCTTCCATGATCATCATCATCAGCATTCCGATCTTGTCTCCCACGAACAATGAGACCCTCTCCCTGAGAGTTGATTTTAACCACAAGATGCTTCATCTTATCATACGAGGTTAAAGAATCATAAACCTTATCAACTGTAAGAGACTCGCTGCTATATAAAATAGTGTCTCTAAAGGTTGAATAAGACGGGGGCAATGAACAAAGTAGAATTAACCTCAGATCTTCCTTATCATACTGAACCTCCATGGCCTCCAAGTTTGAGAGAATTTCTTTGAACACAATTAAGTGTTCGTGCACAGACGCACCTTCCTCCAAACGATGAGCATAAAGACGCTGCTTCATAAGCAACTTGCTAGTTAGGGTTTTCGACATACATATTTGTTCCAGCCTCTTCCATAATGCAGCGACGATCTTATCATTCATCACATCCTGCAAAATTTCGTTAGACAAATGCAGATGTAATTGTGTTAACGCCTTTCGATCCTTACACTTCTTCTCTTTATCCGTTAATGTCGAAAGCATCTTATCTATCCCTAGCAGGGCATCCTCCAGATCCATCTGTGCAAGAACTTCTTGCATCTTAATCTACCACAACACAAGTCTGGTGTTGCGATCCAACAGCAAAATTTCATACTTCAAAGACGCCATTATCGTGATCGAGATGAACAACCCGGAAGCTCTGATACCAATTTGTAAAATAAATAGAATGTCGGTAATGACAATATATCGCAAAGAAAAGAGAAATAAAAAATAAAGAACACACAGATTTTTACGTGGAAACCCTTTCGGGAAAAAACCAAGGGCAGAGGAGAAGAAAATTCACTATGTCGAATTTGAATGATTACAAGAGAAGTAGACTATGTCTATTTATAGGCTTGTAAAACCATATTCTAATAGAAGTGTAGTAAGATTGAAACACCTTATTCTAATCAATGTCAAATAGATGAAGTTTAATAAGATTTAAAAAACCTTATTCTAAAATAAAATAAAAGAAGTGTAGTTCTATATGGATTTTACTTTTATTTTATTTTACCACTGTATTTTATTTAAATAAGGATTCGGGTCACTTAATTCTAACAAATACTAGAGAGATATCCCTTATCTAATGGCATGTTGTAATCAATACATCTCCTCCTTGATTTTTGAGGTGCTTTTAACATCAATGGTTGGTTACCAACCAAGGTGGGTTGGCTCCAAGATCCTCAGTATTCTCGTTTTCCATTTCAGTTGGTTGTACTTTAGCTTGTCTGGTTGCTTTTCAAATTTGGTGACAAGTCCTTTTAATTTTCTTATCAAATGGTTTTAAAGAATCTAACCTAAATTTGCACATGCAATTTTAGAGTACTTGAAAAAAATAAAAAGATATGATCTCTGATTACTCATGAATAAAATTAATTTTAGTATAATATAACTTAAAATTTTGGTCCTTGGCAACGACGCAAAAATCTCGATGACTAAAATTTTTAACTCAAGTGTACGCGTCGATCAAGTAAATAAGGTGATAAGAAGATATCGTTCCTACGAAGACCAAATTTTAAGCTTCTAAGTACCAATTATTCAATTTTATCTAATCCATATCAATAAAATAAATTCTAATTACTACTAAAATTAAACTAAGCAAATTATAAAGATTTTACTAAAGCAATGAAAACTTTCAAGTTTCTAAATCTTTTTTTTTTTACTTAGGACTCTAACTTCACCTAATCTAGCTAATCAATTATCTCTCATTTGATTGTTTAATATATGTAATTACTAACCTATGATTCAATGGCATTAATTAGACCCTTCCAATATCTAGCTAAATTAATCTCCCTTCCCCACTAGCTATATTCCTATGCTAGGCAAGTTGGGTTAAGTCGTTAAAAATAAACGAATTTGGTTGATTAGGGCATCAAAAATATTCCTATCCTAGCTACTAATCAACTTGTTCACCATGCTACTAAATTTAATCCTAATCTATTCAATCTAGATCTAAACTCTAACTTTCTCTTGCAAGATAAATTAAGGTTATCAAATTAATACAAATTAGTGGCCAAACAAACAGATTAAATAAGCACAAGACTGAATAAGTAATTAACATAGATCAAAATAATTGAAGAGAAAAATAGTTAATTAACTAAGGTATAGGATCCATCAAGAAAAAAAGTTTAGTTCATCGAGAATTGTGAAAACATCACACAAAGAAATTCAAAACAAACTTGCATAAATGAAAAGAAAAAAGAAACAATCTAGAGAGAACATAGATGAAGAAGATGAATTGAGCTTCTTGGATCTCCTTTTCTTCTTGTCTTTATAAGCATGAAGTTTCTCTTGCTGTTAGAGATTTTTCCTTTTGCCTCCAAGTGATTTTCTTTCTCTGTTTTTTTTTTCTTTTCCATAAAGGCTTTTAATTCATACATTTTAATCATTGAGTTTTTATTATGACACTCCACAAAACAAAGAATTGCAATGGAGCGAACTGCTTGTTGCCAAAATTTTTAAATTTAAAAACATGCTCTATCGTAAATTTGATCCGGGGGAGCAGAAAACTTCTCTTTTATCACTTTTTATTTTAAGCTCCAATTCTTCCCTTCTTCACTTTGGACCTACAATGACAAAATAAAAAATAGCAAATAAATTTGAACTAATTCTAAAAATGATAAAAAAAAAACTAAACAAAATTCATTCATATAAAATATAATTAATTCAAGAAACCATAAAATATAATAGGAAGTAATCTAAACTACAATTTAATAGTAAAATACTACAAAAACTATACTAAAATAACTCTAAATATGGGAGTTATCAAGTTGCAACTTAACAAATATATGACAGAAAAACTCAATAATTTTTCAAAATTAAACTTTTAGAGATTAATCTCTATAAGTTAATGTTGTGTCTTGTGATAAATTGAGATTTTTATACAAGATTAAGGGTGGGTTTGGATGGGCGGTGCGTTTACCTGCGGTTAGTGTAAAAACAGCGGTGGCGGTGAGATTAGATACTGTAGCGATACTGTAGCGTGAGACAAAAAGTAAGCTAAACGCACCGCACCGCACTCAATCGCCCATCCAAACCCACCCTAAATTTTTATTGATTGAATGAATTAGGGATATTAGTTATATACGAGATTCCTAACAACTTGATTAACAATTTTTAGAAGTTTAACCTCGAAGACCTTCTAACAATAAAAATAATGTAATGACGTGATGAATCAAACACAACACATACCTATTTTAATTTCTCAAAATTTAATCCTTCATTCAAAATTTTCTAAGTCAGCGTTTGGCTTTAAATATCTTCAAACTCTAGATTTTGTTTTATACATATATATATTGCGGCTAAACTTAGTAGTTACATTATGGACCGTAATATATATATATATATATATATATATTATGAAGTGGCGTATATATGTATATGTATATTTGATGGGATGGTTCATGATCGGGACACCGTTAAAAGGTTGAAGATAGGCTTAAGATGTAAAGGGTTGTGTGTTCTTTCCAATCAAAGGAACAAACATTTGGACAAATCAATTAATGTTGAAAAAGCAAGGGTTGAACGTGAAAAAAACAATTGCTTCTCTCATTGAATTAATTCCAGTAGGTGAAGACTGAATCGTCAATTTTTTTCCCCCTGATAACTTTCTCCTTTACAGTGAAGAATCTTCACATTTCTATGCCTTGAAACACATGCATGTAAGCACTTGCACAGTCTCTCTCTCTCTCTCTTCTGGTCCTGGTCCAAATTGACAATTCCTTTTATATATATATATAAGTGCTTCAGCAATTTCACCTTTGAGCAATGCCAATGCCAAAGCCAAAGGCTAAATTAACACATTCAAACTTATAGAAATTGTAAAAGGAGAATGCTGAGGTGATGATATAATATAGGAGTTTAAAGGAGTAGAGTACTCTCTTGTTTCTGTGTGGAATTATTGTATTTTTCATTCAAATTGTTATATACATATATTGATTGATTGCTTTTTCTGCATAGTAGTAGTCTCCTCCAGTATGAATCACCTCCACACAACACAGCAGAAACACCAAAACGCCTTTATCACTATCACAATCTCTTTAAATAACAAATGTGGGGGAGGAAGGTACTCACGCCTTCCATTTGTACAGTTAAAATTGCTTCATTTCATATCTGCTGCATCATGTACATCTCTCACTTTTTGGCTGAATAAAAGAAAAAAGAGTAAATGTAAGCAGTAGTCGAAAAGAGGAAGGGATTAGGAGCTCGATTATCGAGCATTTTTAGCCTACCTGCACACTGCCTGTGAGAGTGAAAGGAGTGTTACTCACTGTTGCTACGCTCTCCTATGCATCTTCCCCCTCTCCTCCTTTGTCGCTCCCTTGTCTCCTCCATTCCCAAACACGCCAAAATCCAATCTCTCTGGGTCTCCACGTCCCCTTTATAAACTACCCTTCCCAAGCTCTCCCTACTTGTCATGAAATTATCCACTATTTAATGATTTGAGAACCATGTTGTGAGTTTCTTTATAGCAGCTTACTCGAGCTTTTTCTTGTTACATGGCACAGTAAAAAAAGGGTTAAAAAAAAACCAATTCTTTATTCATAGCCTTCTAGTCCCCACTAATCTTTCTTCTCCAAAAGACCAAAAATAAATCCCTTGAGTAGCACTAGCAGCAATTATCAGCATGCAAGCTCCTTCCTTTACCTACAATAATATATCCCCTAGAGAAAGTTCCTGCCATGAAGCTGATGATCATGTAGAAGGTGAAGATTCCTTAGTCTTATCACTTGGTCCTCCTGGACAAGCCCCACGCATTTCCAAATACCCTTTAACATCACATCCTTCAAGCTCAACGTCAAGCAAGGTCCCCAGCTGTCCAAACCCTACTAGTATTACCGAGACTGAAAGTGGTGTAACAGTTGCCCTCCACATTGGTCCACCAACAACAGTTGAGACCAGCTCTAGCAACTCTAATGACATTGGTAACAGTCTTGTTGAAGGACAGTACTGGATTCCTTCACCCGCCCAGATCCTTGTTGGTCCCACTCAGTTCTCTTGCAGTGTCTGCAACAAAACCTTCAATAGATACAACAACATGCAGGTTCCAAAAACTTACTACCTATAGTACTTATTGTATGACAAATCATTAATCACCTATTAGATTATTCTATGACATCATGGGATTTCTTCGTAATTAAGGATGTCTTGTAATCTTTGTCCCATTTATTTCTTAGATGCATATGTGGGGGCATGGATCACAGTATCGAAAAGGCCCTGAATCCTTAAGAGGAACGAAACCGGCTTCTTCTATGCTGAGACTTCCTTGTTACTGCTGTGCTGAGGGTTGCAAAAACAATATAGATCACCCAAGGTCTAGACCATTGAAGGATTTCAGAACTTTGCAGACACATTACAAGCGAAAGCATGGAGCAAAGCCGTTCGAGTGCCGAAAATGCGGTAAGCCCTTTGCAGTGAGAGGGGATTGGAGGACACACGAGAAGAACTGCGGGAAGCTCTGGTTTTGCATTTGCGGGTCGGATTTCAAGCACAAAAGGTCGCTCAAAGACCATGTTCGAGCCTTCGGAGATGGCCACGCACCACATACCGTTGAGTATTGTGAGGTTGAGGTAGAAGATGATGATAACGATGATGTTGATGATGATGACAATGATGAGGGCAACCATGCTCCTCTTTTCTTCTAATAATTGATTATTCTAGGGGTTTACCAACTTTTGATCGTTTCTAATTAAGGTTTTAAGATTGCTTTGCATGCTTAGTAAATGATTCTATCTATAGATGGGAAGCTAGGATATGATGACAATCCATTAATACAGTGACACCCAAAGTTTATTTTTCTATGCATTTAATGTTCCCAATTGCGGTTCGTTTATAATCTCTTCATCTTTGCCTGATGAAAATTGTTTTTTTTTTTTTTAAATTAATAAACACTGAAATTTGAATGGGATCAACCAAGTTATAAGTAGGGATCGTAAAATAATCTCTAATAGAGTTGAGCTTTTTCTTTAAATCGATTTTGGGTGAGGTTGGAGTAGGTTTTATTTTGACGATGCTTGGGTTTAATGCCAACTTTTCAATCAGAATACTTGCAAAGTACCCTACATAATGTATGTATTATTTTTAGATTTTATGTCACTGTAAACACTTTCCATTCCTTCAATATAAATCACTACTTAACCCAACACTTATTTAGTTAAAATATGACTCATGAAATTTTTTAAATTAACAAATAAATATAATTATGATAGTGTATTTATCATTGGTTTTTATACTCTTTTGAAATTTAAAATTTAATCCTTATAATTTAATTTTGAGACATTGAGTTCTTGATCTAAAAATCTTGGTCCTATAGGTTCTAATCATATCTGCTCTTTTTGACACAATGCCTAGAACTACTCATAGCCCCTCCCCTACCCATAAATAGGAGGATAATGCGCTTCATCGCACTCAAACCCACGTCTTCCTGTATTTGCAACAATGCTCATGCCTATCGAGCTAAGACTCAATCGACAAAGATGTGGTTGTTTCTTTTATGTTTTTAAGTTTGCATTTAAAATACTTTTAGTACAAAAAAAGAGCTTCAAACTGAGAGCATAAACCGATAAAGGACTCTAGAAATTAAATTCCTCTTTTTTATTTTTTTAAAATTTAATGATTTTTTAAATTTTTTTCATAAATTTTGAAATTTTCAAAATTATATATTTTTAAAATTTTAGGATTTTTATTGGAAAAAATTATAAACTTTTTATGCATTTATAAAGAATAAGGGTCAAGTTGACAAAAAAAACTATAAATATTGAGGGCTATAAAATTTATTTTACCTTTTTCTATAAATAACCACGTCAGCAAATAACAGCAAAATTGGACTAAAGTTAGCTCAGGCACAAAAATTTTTAAATCAAGAAAAACACAATGACTCAATAACTCAAAATTAAAGTATGGGGACTAAATTTTAAATTTTAAATTTCAAAAGAGTATAGGGACCCTGACATATTTAAACCTTTACCATTTTATATTTTATATGAGATCTACAAAAATCAATTTAAATCTAAAAAATAATTACACGAGAAAGAATTGTATTAAATAGGGATGTTATCATTTCCAATAGTTTAATGCCACATTAGCAATTTTATCCTAAATTTCAAAATTTTCATTTGGATTTAATTTTTTTCAAGATGAAAATGTTGACGTGGCATTAAACTATTGGAAAAGTGATACATATGATGTACAATCCTTTCCTATAATTACACATAATATTATTGAACTTAAGGATCCATTGGATTCAAAGCTTTAGTTGTATCATTTCAATGAAAATAATTTTTTATTTTTATATAATTTTTTTATAAATATATGTTATACATAATTTTTTTCACTCATATCGTGAACATGCAACAATTTAGTATTATATAATATAACTTTTTAATATTTTACTACTATTATGTTGCACTATTATTATATTTTGATAAAAGATATATAAAATATTAAATTATTAAATTAAATTTATATTAAGGGTGGGTTTGGATGGACAGGGCGTTTAGTTGCGGTTAGAGTAAAAATAGCGGTGGCGGTGAGATTAGATACTATAACGATACTATAGCGTGAGACAAAAAGTAAGCTAAATGCACCGCACCCCACCACTTATCCAAACTTACCCTAAATATATCATTTATTTTTAGAATCGAATTTAAATAAGTATAAATATATTAAAGTTGAAGTGTTTTTCAAGATATCATTATATCAAATTAGGGTGGGCAAAAAATCACCATCTCTAGTTATTAGTGGCTACTAATTAGTACATGCAATTACATGTTGAAATACTTATAAGAACGAGGGACAAATATATAAAATTAAAACACATGCATTTATCAGTTAATGCAGACCTTTTTTTTTTTTTTTTTTTATATGCATACTACATATGTATGTATAATTATAGAAATACAGCATATATAGCTAGCTTATAACATCAAATCAATTAAAAGAAATCGAAAAAGAAATAGTAAAAAGAGAGAGAAAACCCTAAACAAGCTTTGATTAATGGGAGCAAATGCATATATGTGACTGTACAGATTAATGGAAGGAAGGTGGTGGTGGTACATTGAGGACAGGTGTGCAGAAAAGAGAACAGAGAGACAAAGTAGCAGTGGGGAGTCACAGAGTCTACTGTTGATGGCGTTTGCAAAATAAAAAATCAAGAAATTGTGGACTCAGTCACTTTGTTTTTAATGGTTTAAACTCTGACTCAGTGAGACTGTACATCACATGTAAGAGAGTGAGAGTGAGAGTGAGTCATTGTTGTGATCAGTCTCCCTAAGCTTCGACTCACCCCCACCCCACTACTTAATCTCACTTTGTCAGTCTCACCAATATTTTGATTGGGACAATGACCCACTGCTCCCCCACTCTTTCTTTTCCCTTTTATCTGGTTTTGGGGTTTCACCCAAAGTCTTGCTTTTTCCCCTTTTCCCTTTTCAGGCTCTTTCTTCTTCCCCCTTGATCTTGACATTAAGTGCTTGTAAAATAATGTTTTTCCCCATAAAAATTATATTTAAGAGATTATTAGTGAAACTTGAATTTTGATGCTAGTAATGATGCTAATCAATATTCAATCAATTTGTGTAAAATAATGTTTCTTTTTCAAAAATATTTAAAGTGATAATAGGGTCATTCACATTATTGACTCAGTAATAAAATTTGTATAAATTTCAAGTTTATTGACACGAGATCGGTAATTCAATTCATGCTTTAGTAAACTCATTCCCTCTCCCCATTGCAATGTAATTGTTTGCTTGTAAAAAAAAAAGTGTGTATAGGGCAGACGATCATAAGAGACCCCCTAAAGTTTAGATAGCTCAAAACTTTTGAAAATTTTAAAAATTCTTAATAAGTCTTTCAAAATATTTAAAAATTTTAATTAGATCTCTTTTGAATTTTTTGTAAATTCTCATTAAGTCTTGTAATTTTTTGAAAGTTTTAATTAGACTTATTAAAATATATGAAAATCTCATTAAATCTTCCAAAATTTTAATCAAATCCCCAAAATTTAATGTCAAGATCCACAACTAGGCAAGAAAAAACAGTATATAGCAAGGCAAGTGACTAATTTTATAGAGAGCTAATAGTGATACTAACAAATCACCTATCAAATTAGACTATTAATAAGACTCAAACTTTAATACTTACAAAAAAAAAATGCAAAGTACTATTCAACCAGCTAAACTCACTCACATAAAATAATGTTTCAAGTTGCAATAATTACATACATCTTATAGAATCTCCCATGCCATGGGCTCAATAATACTATAATTGTAATTTGCTTTAAATCCTTTCTATTAACAATAAACCATCGCTTTGTTTATACTATTTTTAATATCCTTTTGATCACTTTTGTGTATCAATCAAAATCCTTGGCTTTTGTCTTTAAAGTGGCAACAAGCATATATATGGCCAAGCATGCAAATGCAATGCAGGCAGCGCAGGTATCTATCTACATTGCATGCATGGATCCATACAGTTCTGATATCATTATAATACAGTATATGTCATGCTATTGGGATTTTATTTCAAGTGCTGCAATCCCGATATTAATATATAATATATTTAATGAAAAAGATAAATATCAGTACTAAAAGGAAAAGGAAGCTCCATATATGATATGATATTATCCTATTCTGCATGTGAATTTGTATGAAAAAGGTATGATACTTATGATTTGACATATATAGTTGCTGAAGTAGTGAAGTGTAAGATCCAAGGCCGACAGTAACAGCTTCTAAATCACCCATATCTAGCTTCTACTTCCCTATTTATTACCTATCTTTATTAATACCCTTTGCATTTTGTATAGAGGGATGATCCAGTTACAATATTTAATAAGATTAACTGTCAAATTTAATACCCTGATTGTGCTTGTTGTTTCCAATTAAATTATTGGTGTAATAACAAATGATTGCATTGATTTCAAGTCATTAATATTTACCTTACTTTTTTTTAAATATTCAAGAGATAAATTTATCAGTGTCTATTATCGGTAGCAATGATTAATTCCCTCCCCACGGGTGCTCTCCAAAGAGGTAAACAGCTGGCCATGAAATGAGCATCATCCTCATGGGCAAGGATTAAACCCCAGACCTCATGATTAAAGGATGAGGTGAGCAACCATTACACCACATCTCATGGTTAACAAATAAATTTATTTGACCTTTAGGCGAAATAGTTGATAGTATTTATCTAGTTGATAAATTAAAAAGTAAGGGTTGAAAATTTGTCTTGACTTGTATGGAGTGATTGTAACAGCCTAATTTTTAGTGGTACTGAAAAATGCGGTTTCGGAATCTTATTTCCGTAAATCGAGTCCGTAAATATAAATAAGAATATTTATGGAGTTAACATGAAAATATGCTAAAGAATGGTCAAGTAATTTCATCAATAAAATAATTAACTAAAACTTAGGAATTAAATTTTAAAAGTTCAATCGTTATTAAGTTTTAATTAACAAAAGGCTTGAGGACTTAAATAGCAATTAACAAAATGAATGAAATGATAATTGAACCATTTTTAAATGGGAGTTAGTGGATGATGGTGTTAAATCCCACTTAGTTTAATTAGTGAAAGATTAGTAAGGTTAAAACTTAATTATATTAATTACTAAATTAACTAAAGCTTAGTTAAGATATAAACAGGTAGATAGTGGGAAATTCCATCATCTTCATCACTTTCCCACTGTCCACCATAGATGAGAAGAGAAGAAAGCTTCAAAATTTTCCTTTCACATTTGACCACTATTAAGGTATGAAAATCAAGCTTTTTCTTATACTTTTTATAGTTTTGTGATCATGGGAGTTTTATTTAGCTAGTCAATGTATCAATTTGTTCAATTATTAAATTTTTAGCAAGTTATCATTGTTGATTAATTGATGAATTAGACTTGAAATTGATAGATATTGAACTTAGATTATGAAAAGGACTAAATTCCAAAGTTAATTAAGCTTAGTTGTTAGCTTTGTAACAATAGGGACCTAATTGAATAAATGTGAAATTTTTCATTAAATTATGCTAGTAATAGAAAGTATAAGGTCCTTAATGAAAGAATGTGAAATTAGATTTTATTCGAAGCTTGGAATTGAAAGTTATGCTTATCCTGAGTTTAGGGACTAAATTGAATAAAATAATAAAAATGTGTGTATACTAAAAAAATGGATTAATTTGAATCATGCATTTGATGGCATTGTTTCTCTGAGCCATTAAATGGCTATTGTGTGTTAATATATGATATTTATTGTTATATATGTAGTTGTATAGAACCCGAATTTGATAAAAGTGGAGTTAGTAGATGAAAAGCTAAAATTGAAGAATAGGCCCTGAGAAATCTATCTATTTTGTGTTTTGAAAGGTAAGTTCTTATGGAACTTACTACCCTTCCCGTTTTAATAGGTTTTATTGTGTTATGTCCATTTTTATCTATGTTTGAACATAAATTGAAATGTTGATAAAAATTGACATACATGGCTTGTAAATGAAATTGAGGCTCCGTTTGGTAACTTGTAAAAGCTTTTCCGTAAAACATTTTCATGCTTTTCTGATGTTTGGTTGGCTGTAAATGATTTTCCATGGTAAAATATTTTACAGAACATGGGAAAATGAGGTTTTTTTTAGGAAAATGTCTTACCCTTTTGAATTCAGTAAGACATTTTCCGGAAAATGACGTCTTATTCTCCCCTTTCCCCTTCCCCTTCCCCTTCCCCTTGGGTTGCAAATCAGTTTGGTCAAGGACCTTTTCCGGTTCCTCCTTCATCCAGGTAAGGCTCCTTCTCCTTCTTCCGTTCTTCATTCATTTTCCTTCTTCCGTTCTTCATCTTCTCTTCTAGGTAAAAGTCAGTCTCATATCTTCTCTTCTCAGCATATTCTGTTTCGTTTCCTCTATTTCTCTCTTTCTCAGGCAAATCTACTTTTTCGCTGGTTCTTGGCTTAAGGCGACGATCGTTCTTTGATTTCTAACATTTTTATTTTAATGAATTATACTAATTGTCATCAAATTGAGAGAAAGTTTAGTAGCCGATGAAGATTACAGATTATCTATTGGGCTATTTGCCTCCTATTTGGGCGACATTTGTTGCTGGAGTTTTTTCAGTCATAACAATTTCCCTTTCATTGTTTCTTATTTTCGAGCACCTTTCTTCATACAAGAATCCTGAGGTAAGTTTTTGTGTTTTTTTTTTTTTTTCTAATTGAAATTTTCATTTTTTTTCCTTATTTGGTTTTGCATTTTTTTTAAAATTCTGTGTTCTTGAATTGACAGGAGCAAAAGTTCTTGATCGGAGTTGTTCTTATGGTTCCTTGCTATTCTGTAGAATCGGTGAGTTTATTTGTATTAGTTGAATGGAAGCATTTGAATCTTATAGATACATATTTTATGTAATTCAGATCGTGACACTCCTAGTGTTTTGCATTAATTTCTTCTATATTGTTTGATTAAAATAAGAGTCTCTAATAATGTAAGGCTGAAATCATTATAACTTAAAATTTTTTACAATGCTTGAAATTGTTGTTTATTGTTGCTCCATTTTATGGATCATTAGGTGATAGTTGGTCCTTTGGCGATATAATAAAATGCACGTCTGAGTGAATTCACTAGCTAAATGTTTTATGATCAATGCTACAAACTTTTGCTTCTAAAGATGCTTGCAGTGGGAATTTTTGTTGTTAGACTCCTGTGACTTCTTTTATGACTCTTCAACAGTCTGATCTGATATTGCTAACATGCTTATTTGAAGCTATGAAGTTAATCTACATTGAAAGGTGTGGTTTTTAGTTGGATACGTTTGTTGATAAAAAAAATTGACCTATATTAAACTTAAGTTACTATTTAAGTTTTGAGTATAGTTTTGGCACAGCATGCAACATGTTAATTTTGCACCATGCATCTGGTGTAATTATATGTTATTTTCAGTCTTACTAACCTGGATTATTTTAACAGTTTGTATCATTGGTGCATCCATCAGTTAGTGTTGATTGTACATTCATATGTTATTTTGGTTTGGTCTTCAGTCTCTAGGACAAGAATCTTATTTCATGCCTTCAATAAGATCAGTTGGGGTGAAGCAATCAATGGATCACAATGCGATCGAGTTAACAGAAAGTGACAGACCAGGATTACTATCTGAAGTGAGTGCAGTCCTAAGGCATCTTAAATGCAATGTAGTAAATTCTGAAGTTTGGACACATAACACTCGTCTTTGCTATTGTGATGCAAGTGACCGATGAGGAAACAGAATCGCAATTATCGACCGGAAAAGGCTATCCAGATAAAGTCACTTCTTTGCAAGGTACTTAAGGAAGAAACAAATCAAGTTTAGCTAAAATCGTTGTCTCTCATTCACCACACATACCGAGAGAAGGCTTCACCAGATGATGTTTGCTGATAGAGATTATGAACGAACTGGGGACGATGTCTTGGACGACAGACAAAGGCCAAATGTTGATGTTGTTAATTGGCATGATAAGGTGTAACACCCCTTACCAGTGTTCGAAGCCGAAACCAGATACGAGGCATTACCTAACTTGACTTGCTTAAACATGACGTTTCGGGCTATAAAATTTCGTTTCATCATAAAAAATTTCCATTCAAACCCATAACATACTCATCCTAGGCCCACGAGGCCTTAAGCATACTTCCGGAAGGTTTCAGGAATTAATCGGAAACTTTTACAAACTTAGAAAAATTTTGCCTAAATAGGGGCCACACGCCCGTGTTGTTCAAGGGACACGCCCTTGTGCCCCTGAGACATGCCTGTGCTCTTCACCCGTGGTCGACACTGACTTAATACACACGGCCGGACACACGCCTGTGTCCCTGGCCAGTGTCCCTCACACGGCCTCCACACGCCCGTGTCTTAGCCCGTGTGCTAAAACCTTAGCATTCTGTTTGTGACGTCATCACCTCACTAAGGTCAAACGGCAAAGGCACACACTCGTGTCCTTAGGTCATATGTCGAATTAAATTCTAAATTCTAGGTGCAGACTTCACACGGCCTGGGCACACACCCATGTCCATGGCCGTGTCTTCCACACGGCTGAGACACACGGTAATGCCTCTGCCCGTGTGTTTACTACTGAGCATACTGACTTGTAAAACTAGCATGCATGGGGACACACGGCCAATTAACACGCCCATGGGGCTAACCGTGTGTCACACACGGCCTAGACACACGCCCGTGTGTCTACCCGTGTGGACATTAAAAGGCTATATTCCAAGCCAATTGTCACCCTACATAGCCACCATACTTATACCAACTCAAATCAAACATCCACACAAGCATAAACTTCATAATTCATCATCAATGAATATATATATATAAACTTGTCAAGTATTTTCCAACTTCAATGACCATATACAAAAATAAATTGAGCAACTATAGTAGCCAACACATTTGGCTTGCCAAATGACATAACAAAAAGACCAAGTCCTATACATGCCATACTCAAAATAAATCTAATTTGGCTATACCAAAAAGTGGTCGATAGTGTGATCTCAAAACTCCGACGTCCCCAATTTCTCGAGTTATCTTGGCAATACTACAAGGAAAAGGGAAATGAGAGTGGTAAGCATTAAGTTTAGTAAGTTTGCATGGAAATAAATAGCAACAATGAACTTATAAAGATATCCATCCACGGCGTTAGATAACCACACACAATTTCACAGGCTCTTTGCTATAACTTACTCATACTTGCCCTTATCTAGCACATATCATGCCACATATCGTAAATGTTCCTCGTGAGTTACTTACGGGTACCTGTGTTCACTCAATCACATAACTTTAATACAAATCTCAATTCTATATCTTAGCTAGTTTATTTACCCCAATAAATCACTAGGGATACTCAAGATGCATATTCATTATCACTTAACATGAACCCGAAGCCAATGCCACATCCCGGATGCGGTCTTATATGGGATTACCTTTGATTTCCGATGCCATATCCCGGATATGGTCTTATACGGAATCTCACCTCAAGTATCGATGCCATATCCCGGATACGGTCTTATACGATTCTCATATTCAATCCCGAAGCCATACCCCCAATATGGTCTTATACGAAATCTCAATTCAGTGCCGAGGCCATGTCCCCGACATGGTCTTACACGGGACCTTATCTATCTCATGTCTCGATAATATTATACTCACATTCATTATAGTCCAACCGAGACTTCAACATTTCAATTTCTTAGAATATCGTACATCAATAGAATATCAAACATTCTCAAATAATACGAGCATAAATGTTGAATTTATCACATACAAACTTATCTCGATTTCAAAATAAGCTAGATCATCGATCTAGTCCGAGACTTTATTCTTTCCCCGATCGAGGTTGATTCTTGGTTCTTCTTGCTCTATAATAGAAAATTAGCTTGTTTCAATCATCACATTAATAAAAGCATTTTTAATAATCATGCTTTGGCAAAATTACTATTTTGCCCTTAGACTTTGGTAAAATGACCATTTTACCCCTAGGCTCGGAAATCAATTCTAATCAAATTTCTACCTTTAATGAGCCTAGGTGAACATTTATTTCTCTTATGGCTATCATCAAAACTCAACATTTCACACATTTACTGCCAATTTTACAACATTTATAAAAAGGTTCATTTAGGTGTTTTCATGGCAACACCTTTCACAAAAGTTATTCATCTAACAACTAAGACTCATTTTCTTCCATAAAAATGCAGCAAATCACATACAAGCTCTCATGGCAAAACTCTAAAATTTTCACCATATTGCAAGATAGTCCCCTCATTAGGAAGCTTAAGCTTTAGGGGTTCCAAAAGTACAATTATCTTCAAGAAAAACCATTAAAATCACTTACTTGATTGGAGAGGAGTTTGCTGAAATTTTGAGCTTTCAAAACCCTCTCTAAGCTGGTATTTTCGGTGGTGAAAAATGATGAAGAAAAGATGATATCACTCTTTTCTTTATTTTATTCTATATCATCAATTTAATACACCTAACACATCAACTTTGACCAATTTGTCTCCTATTATCCCCTATGGTCAGCCAGCCATTTACAAAGGGGCTAATTTCCCTTTAAAGACCTCAAATTAATATTCTATGGCTATTAGGTACCTTTTGCTTATAAAATAGAACTTTCGCACTTTATGCGATTTGGTCTTTTTTCGCGATTAAGCAAGAAATCGCTAAAATTAAGGCACCAAAAATTTCATGTACACATATAATCATGCTCTAGCTCATAAAATATCATAAAAGTAATTTTTATCTAACCTCGGATTAGTGGTTCTGAACCACTATTCCGACTAGCCCCTAAATCGGGCTGTTACAATTCTCCCCTTTAAGGATTTTCGTCCACGAAAATCTTACCGGTGAAAAGATTGGGATATTGGTTTCTCATAGACTCTTCGGGCTCCCATGTAGCCTCCTCTATTCCATGTCTCTGCCACAACACTTTAACAAGGGCTATACTTTGGTTTCTTAACTATTTGACCTCTCGTGCCAAAATCTTAACCAGTTCCTCACTATAAGTCAAGTCCGGTTGAATTTCTACCTCTGTTGGTACTATCACGTGAGAAGGGTCCGAACGGTATCGACGCAACATTGATACGTGGAAGACATCTTGAATCCTTTCCAACTCAGGTGGCAAGGCCAAACGATAAGCTACCAGTCCTATCCTCTCAGTAACTTCATAAGGTCCGATAAAACGCGGACTCAATTTTCCTTTCTGGCCAAATCTGAGAACTTTTCTCCATGGTGATACTTTCAGAAATACTTTATCACCTACTTGGAACTCAATCTCTTTCCGTTTTAAATTCGAATAGGACTTTTGTCTATCTGAGGCCGCTTTCAGACACTCGGGTATCACTTTTACTTTCTTTTCAGTTTTTCTGATCAAATCTTCCCAGTGTATCTATTTCTCTCTAAGTTCTGACCAATACAAGGGCATTCGACACTTATGCCCATATAGTGCCTTATAAGGCGCCATTTTCAAACTTGACTGAAGACTGTTGTTGTAGGCGAATTCCACCAATGGTAAGTATTTTTCCCAATTTCCTTGGAATTCCAAAACACAACATCGAAGCATGTCTTCGAGTATCTGAATTACCCTTTTCGACTGACCGTCGGTCTGTGGATGAAAAGCGGTACTGAAACTCAATTTTGTGCCTAAAGCCTCTTGCATCTTTTTCCAAAACCGTGACGTGAATCTCGGATCTCTATCCAAAATGATCAACCACGGTACACCATGAAGTCTTACTATCTCTAACACGTACAAATCTGCCAATTTATCAAGAGAAAAATCAACTCGTACTGGTATGAAGGGCTGACTTCGTAAGTCTATCGACTACAACCCATACAAAGATCTTTCTTTTCTGTTAATGGTAAACCCGCACGAAATCCATGGTAATACGATCCCACTTCCACTCGGGGATCATAATGGGCTGAAGTAGACCCAAGGTACTTGGTGTTCAACTTTACTTGTTGACAAATCGGACATCTCGATACAAACTCAGAAATGTCCTTCATACTAGGCCACCAATACCACTTCTTCAAATCATTGCACATCTTAAATGCTTGCTGGTGCCACAGCTAAACATCCATTATGTGCTTCATGCAAAACTTACGAATAAGTTCTTTATTTCGGGTACACAGACCCTATCTCGAAATGTCAAACATCCATCGACTTACTTACAAAAGTCCGACTCAACATTTGACTCACATAGAACTCTTTTGGCTTGTAAGTCATTGTCCTCTTTTCCGAGCTTCACAAATCTCTTGAAGAAATAATGGTCTAGCCCTTAGCTCAGCTAGAATAGAACCATCATCCAACAAAGCCATCTCGAGTATTCATGGCTCTCAGCGCAAACAATGATTTTCTGCTCAAAGCATCAGCTACTACGTTCGCCTTTCCCGGATGGTAGTCAATCACTAACTCATAATCCTTAATAAGCTCTAACCACCTTCGTTGCCTCAAATTCAACTCCCTTTGAGTCATCAAATATTTTAGGCTTTTATGGTCAGTGAACATCCGACACTTTTCACCATACAAATGGTGTCTCCATATCTTTAATGCGAACACAATGGCGGCCAACTCTAAGTCATGGGTCGGGTAATTTTTCTCGTGCGGCTTTAATTGTCTAGAGGCATATGCAATCACCTTACCCTCTTGCATCAGTACACAACCTAATCCATTCAGGGATGCATCATTGTAAACCACAAATTCTCTCCCCCGCTCAGGTTGCACCAAAATAGGAGCCTCAGTCAACAACGCCTTTAGTTTCTCAAAACTCTATTGACACTTTTCTGTCCAATCAAACTTTACATATTTTTGCAAAAGTCTTGTCATCGGGGTAGATATCATGGAAAACCCCTTGACAAAACGCCTATAATAGCCGGCTAGGCCTAGAAAACTCCTTACTTCAATTACGCTCCTTGGCGGTTTCCAATCCGCGATTACTGAAATCTTACTCGGTTCGACTCTAATTCCATCTCCCGAGAAAATGTGCCCCAAAAATTCTACTTCCTTAAGCCAAAATTCACTCTTGCTAAACTTGGCACATAATTGTTTTTCTCTCAAAATTTGTAGAACCATACTCAAATGCTCGGCATGTTTGTTCTCATCTCGAGAGTAGATTAGTATATCATCGATGAAGACCACGACAAATTAATCCAAGTATGGCAGAAAAATGCGATTCATCGGGTCCATGAAAACAGCAGGGCATTCGTTAGACCAAAAGGCATGACCAAAAATTCATAGTGGCCATACCTAGTCCTAAATGCGGTTTTCGATACATCCGAGTCCTTGACTCTCAGCTGATAGTACCCTGACCTCAAATCTATCTTGGAAAATACCGTGGCTCCCTTCAATTGATCAAATAAATCATCGATTCTCGGCAACGGGTACTTGTTCTTCATAGTTACCTTGTTAAGTTTCCAATAATCTATGCATAATCTCATAGAACCATCTTTCTTCTTCACGAATAAAATGGGAGCACCCCACAGAGAAAAACTCGGTCTTGCCAAACCTTTATCCGTTAGTTCTTGCAACTGTGCTTTCAACTCTTTTAGCTCGGTTGGAGCCATTCTATATGGAGCAATAGAAATAGGGGCGGTACCCGGAGCTAGCTCAATCCCGAATTCGATCTCTCTAGCCAGAGTAACCCTGGCAATTCTTCCAGGAAAACATCTGAATACTCGCATACTATGGGTATCGACTCAATTTTTAACTCAGTCTCTTTAGCATTCATCACAATAGCAAGGTATGCTTCGTACCCCTTTCTTAAGTACTTCTGAGTCAACAAGGATGATATCACTACTGGTGATCTGTCTAGCTTATCTGATTCAACACAAATAAGATCCCCACTTTCACATTTCAACTCAATAAGCTTCTTTCCACAGTTCACAATCACGTCATGAGTAACTAACCAATCCATCCCAAGGATGACATCAAACTCATCAAACGGTAATAACATAAGATCAACTGGAAAGTAATGACCCCTAATCATCAAAGGGCAACCTTTGCATACTCTATCAACCAACACATACTTGCCTAGGGGATTAGACACTCTTATTACAAATTCAGTAGACTCTATAGGCATGCTCATGCTAGAGACTAATTTCATGCATATGTATGAGTGGGTAGATCCCAGATCAATTAAAGCTATAACACGAGTATCATAAAGAGAAAATGTACCCGTGACTAAGTCAGGAGAGGACGCCTCCTCGCGAGCACGAATGGCATATGTTCTCGCCGGTGCTCTACCCTCGACTCTTGCAGTTTGCTTTCTGGATGTATTCTTGTTACTCATCTCATTTCCCGCGTTTCTCTGCGGTCTTCCTCTAGCAGTACTTCCCGATTTTGCATTCTGAGATTTCTCTTTCTTGCCCATCTCAGGGCAATCTCTGATAAAGTGGTCTAAAGACCCACATCTGAAACAAGCCTTCTCATTAGCTCGACACTCACCAGAATGACGCCTGCCACACTGCGGGCATTCCGGTCTACTCGGTCGGGCATTGCCAACACTAGCAACCGAAGTAGTCTGAGCCTTAGACCCCGAGAACTTTTTGCCCTTACTTCGGTTTGAAAACCCGACTGAAGTGGCTAGTCGAGTAACAAAATCCCTCAATTTCTTAGATGAAGATTGGAGTGACTTATTCAGCTGTCTTTTCCTCGAGTCACGGGACTCAATCTCGGCTCTTCTTTTCTCTTTAGCCAACTTTTCAGCCTTACAGGCTCTATCTACCAACACTACAAATTCTTTTAGTTCGAGAACTCCGACGTATAAACAGATATCCTCATTTAGCCCGTCCTCGAATCTCTTACACATGATAGCCTCGGTAGACATGCACTCCCGGGCATACTTGCTAAGCCTTACGAACTCTCGTTCGTAATCGATCACCATCATTCGGCCTTGCTTTAATTTCAAGAACTCTTTTCTCTTATGGTCGATGAATCTCTGGCTGATATACTTCTTCTGGAATTCTTCTTGGAAGAATTCCCAGCTAACTCTCTCCCTTGGTACCACCGGCATAAGGGTGTTCCACCACCGATAAGCCGGATCTCTCAAGAGAGATACCGCACACTTTAGGCACTCCTCAGGCGTGCATGAAAATTCATCAAATACCCTGATGGTATTTTCGAGCCAGAATTTCGCCCTTTTCGTATCATCATCCTTACTAGCCCGAAATTCCTCGGCTCCTTGTTTACGAATCTTATCGACTGGAGGCCTTTCTCTCCTCACTACCTCAACCACTTAAGGACCTACCGGAGCGGGTTGAGGAATAGGTGGGGGTGGAGGGGGTTGAGCATTAGGATTTGCTCGAACATACTCAGTGTACCAGTTGCTCATCATATAGAGAAAGGCTTCTCGGGCCTCTTCTCCCTGACCCAAGGTCTCGGGTCTACTATCTGCTGGAGCGGTCCCTTGAGCGGGAGCTGACGCATTACTCACAGCATCATCGGCTGCAGTTCGATCTGGACCAGAATCCATGTATTATATAAAAACACAATTTAAAACGTCAAAAGCCATCACACTATCATTACTCAATTAGTCTTACATATGGCAGTTATAGCAAAACTCATACTTACGCTACGTTTGTCCGAGAATCGACTACACCGTAGCTCTGATACCACTAAATGTAACACCCCTTACCCGTGTTCGAAGCCGAAACCGGATACGAGGCATTACCTAACTCGACTTGCATAAACATGACATTTCGGGTTATAAAATTTCTTTTCGTCATAAAAACTTTCCATTCAAACCCATAACATACTCATCCTAGGCCCACGAGGCCTTAAGCATACTTCCGGAAGGTTTCGAAAATTAATCGGAAACTTTTACAAACTTAGAAAAATTTTGCCTAAACAGGGGCCACACGCCCGTGTTGTTCAAGGGACACGCCCGTGTGCCCCTGAGACATGCCTGTGCTCCTCACCCGTGGTCGACACTGACTTAATACACACGGCCGGACACACGCCCGTGTCCCTGGCCGGTGTCCCTCACACGGCCTCGACACGCCCGTGTCTTAGCCCGTGTGCCAAAACCTTAGCATTTTGTTTGTGACGTCATCACCTTACTAAGGTCACACGGCCAAGGCACACGCCCGTGTCCTTAGGCCGTCTGTCGAATTAAATTCTAAATTCTAGGTGCAAACTTCACACGGCCTGGGCACACGCCCATGTCCATGGCCGTGTCTTCCACACGGCTGAGACACACGACCGTGTCTCTGCCCATGTGTTTACTACTGAGCATACTAACTTGTAAACCTAGCATGCATGGGGACACACGGCCAATTAACACGCCCATAGGGCTGACCGTGTGTCACACACGGCCTAGACACACGCCCGTGTGTCTACCCTTGTGGACATTAAAAAGGTTATATTCCAAGCCAATTGCCACCCTACATAGCCACCATACTTATACCAACTCAAATCAAACATCCACACAAGCATAAACTTCATAATTCATCATCAATGAATATATATATAAACTTGTCAAGTATTTGCCAACTTCAATGACCATATACAAAAACAAATTGAGCAAATATAGTAACCAACACATTTGGCTTGCCAAATGACATAACAAAAAGACCAAGTCCTATACATGCTATACTCAAAATAAATCTAATTTGGCTATACCAAAAAGTGGTCAATAGTGTGATCTCCAAACTCCGATGTCCCCAATTTCTCGAGTTATCTTGGCAATACTACAAGGAAAAGGGAAATGAGAGTGGTAAGCATTAAGCTTAGTAAGTTTGTAAATAAATAGCAACAATGAACTTATAAAGATATCCATCCATGGCGTTAGATAACCACACACAATGTCACAGGCTCTTTGCTATAACTTACTCATACTTGCCCTTATCTAGCTCATATCATGCCACATATCGTAAATGTTCCTCGTGAATTACTTACGGGTACCTGTGTTCACTCAATCATATAACTTTAATACAAATCTCAATTCTATATCTCAGCTGGTTTATTTACCCCAATAAATCACTAGGGATACTCAAGATGCATATTCATTATCACTTAACATGAACCCGAAGCCAATGCCACATCCCGGATATGGCATCGATATTGAATATGAGAATCGTATAAGACCGTATCCCGGATATGGCATCGATACTTGAATATGAGAATCGTATAAGACCGTATCCCGGATATGGTCTTATACGGAATCTCACCTCAAGTATCGATGCCATATCCCAGATACGGTCTTATACAATTCTCATATTCAATACCGAAGCCATACCCCTGATATGGTCTTATACGAAATCTCAATTCGGTGCCGAGGCCATGTCTCTGACATGGTCTTACACGGGACCTTATCTATCTCATGTCTTGATAAGATTATACTCACATTCATTATAGTCCAACTGGGACTTCAACATTTCAATTTCTTAGAATACCGTACATCAATATAATATCAAACATTCTCAAACAATACGAGCATAAATGTTGAATTTATCACATACAAACTTACCTCGATTTCAAAATAAGCTAGATCGTCGATCTAGTCCGAGACTTTATTCTTTCCCCGATCGAGGTTGATTCTTGGTTCTTCTTACTCTATAATAGAAAATTAGCTCATTTCAATCATCACATTAATAAAAGCATTTTTAATAATCATGCTTATGTAAAATTACTATTTTACCCTTAGACTTTGGCAAAATGACCATTTTACCCCTAGGCTCGGAAATCAATTCTAATCAAATTTCTACCTTTAATGAGCCTAGGTGAACATTTATTTATCTTATGGCTATCATCAAAACTCAACATTTCACACATTTACTGCCAATTTTACAACCTTTACAAAAAGGTTCATTTAGGTGTTTTCATGGCAACACCTTTCACAAAAGTTGTTCATCTAACAACTAAGACCATTTTCTTCCATAAAAATGCAGCAAATCACATACAAGCTCTCATGTCAAAACTCTAAACTTTTCACCATATTGCAAGATAGTCCCCTCATTAGGAAGCTTAAGCTTTATGGGTTCCAAAAGTAAAACTATCTTCAAGAAAAACCATTAAAATCACTTACTTGATTGGAGAGGAGTTTGCTGAAATTTTAAGCTTTCAAAACCCTCTCTAAGCTGGTATTTTCGGTGGTGAAAAATGATGAAGAAAAGATGATATCACTCTTTTCTTTATTTTATTCTATATCGTCAATTTAATCCAGCTAACACATCAACTTTGACCAATTTGTCTCCTATTATCCCCTAGAGCCGGCCAACCATTTACAAAGGGTCTAATTACCCTTTAAAGACCTCAAATTAATATTCTATGGCTATTAGGTACCTTTAGCTTATAAAATAGAACTTTTGCACTTTATGCAATTTAGTTCTTTTTCGCGATTAAGCAAGAAATCGCTAAAATTAAGGCACCAAAATTTTCATGTACACATATAATCATGCTCTAGCTCATAAAATATCATAAAAGTAATTTTTCTCTAACCTCGAATTAGTGGTTCCGAACCATTATTCTGACTAGCCCCTAAATCGGGCTGTTACGTAAGGACTATTCAGTGGTTACCATTAGGTGTAAAGATAGGCCGAAACTTCTCTTCGATACTATTTTCACCTTTGACAGATATGGACTATGTAGTATTTCAGGCAAATAATGATACTTTGGGGCCAGATTCTTATCAGGTAATGCCATTTTTTTTCTTTCTTTCACATAGCAGTTTCTCATGAGTTCTAGGACTAAAACTATGTTATGTTCGTAGGAATATTACATTCGACATTTAGACAGATCCCCAGTGAAATCTGATGCAGAGAGACAAAGGGTAACTCAATGTCTTAAAGGATCAATCGAGAGAAGAGTATCTGAGGTGAGTAAATTAATCTTTTCATGACATCAAAGTATCACATTTTTCTTCATATGTTTTATGCAGTATTTATTTCTATAAAATAACATACAATTTGTTAGGAATCATTTTCCATGTGTTTGTACTATCCTAGGGCTTGTGAATAAATTAATCTTATGGTGTGGAATTTGCTTGCAGTTAATGGTCCCTTTTTCAAATTTAACTATCTTAAGCTATTTAAATAATTTGGTACAGATATTGACACAAATTGTTTATAAAACATGAATCCATACATATTGTAATATAATAATTAGTCATAATCAAAACATTATAGCAATCCAGTCTAGCGGACCTACCAAAGATCTCTAGTTGCTCCATTAATGACTCTTTTGTCAAATTTTGTTCGATACTAACCTGGATTATTTTAACAGTTTGTATCGTTGGTGCATCCATCAGTTACTAACCTGGAATATGCACTACTTTTTTAGTAAGCAAGGTACAGGATGTTGTTGAACTTTGGTCCGCAATGCAACAGAAAACCAAAGAAGAAACTCCGCATGCGCACAAAGATCCAAGCCGAACCAGAGAAGCAAAGCAAGATTTTGTTTATTTTGTTCATTTGTAACTTGATTTAGTTCCAATGTAATTTATACTTAAAGTTAGTAGGAGTAGTTGTTGATTTATGTTTGATGTTATAGCTGGTATGTCCGCTGCATTTTGTGTATAATTCTAGCTAGGCTTTAGTCATGTATTAGTGAGAGCAGTTATACATTAGGTAACTGCCATATTTCATTGTAACATAAATGCTTCTCAAGTCAATGAAAAAGATTTGATTTTTGGAAATCAAATTCAATTTTTTTTCTTGTTCAAACTTCTTTGCATTCATTTTTCTTTTTCTCCTTAGTTTTCTGCTAAAAAAACCAACACATGTAATCCAGACTACTTATGTATATGGCATACTACTTATTCAAGTAATGAAGTTAATCTTTACATCATCCAGGTTACTTGCTTCTGTTTTCTTCCTCTGCTATCAAAACCCCAACAGATGTGATTTGTAACTCTTCCCTTTAGCATTGATGATTAGCTCAAGGCTCGACATTGCATGTTCTACATGGTGGCCATAGGCTGTTTCAGTTATTAGCCAACGGTTGGTTTTAGTTTTAAAGTTATTTGGTGCTAGCAATGTCTTGCATTGAGTTACTGATGACAAACATTTGAAATAACATGCATTAAGACACACAAACATTGAGAAAAAGGGTATTGTAAATATTTCATTAAAGAGATTTGAAAGAAGAATGGATAGTTCTGTACTTATGTCAAATTTTATTTATACATGCTTTTTTTGTCTTCATGTATTTGGCATTATGGATCTATTTTCCAGAATTCATAAATTAATTATCTATATATATATATAAATTTATTAATATATGTAAAAATAGCTTTTCCGGAAAATATTTTCAGGAAATCTGCTAAACAACAGAAAATATTTTACACAGATCCATCCAAACACCAGAAAAGTAAATCATTTCCAGAAAAGTAAATCATTTTCCAGAAATCATTTTTCGAAAAACATTTTACTGGCAAACAAACGGAGCCTGAATTGAAACAAGTGATTGATGTTGCATCTATTGCATGAAATTAGAAGAATGACAAGGATCTCAAAATGAATCATTAAATGTATGTGTAACGTATGTTCAGATTGTTGGATCTGTGCCCCAAGTATAGTATTTTCGTCTAAGTACACTTGTAATTTTCCGAACAGATTGGTTAATAAAATGATTCATGAATTACATTAATACTTTGTATATTGTCCTCACGTGATTTTTGTACACAAAGCAAAATGGAAGAAAATGTTGCTCACTAGTTGTCTAATATTTAACTAATATTAAGCGATATTACGTGGTCGGATCGTAATACAGAAAGATAGTTTGTTTTAGTAGATGAACCTAAACATGTCCTTAGTCTAATCGGAAATGAGCAAGACGATTGAAAGACTAATATGTCATCTATCAAGTCAAATTGGGGAGATGCTGTGTCTTGGGCATCGGAGCGGATGACTCCCAGAAGATAAAGACAAAGATGTCACTGACTGGACTGAAAGTACATTGAATTAGACCCAAGAAGAATACATTCTGAATCTGTTTATGGATTTATTCACTTGTGACATTCATAGTGTGGCATACCTAAGTCTTGAGTGGATGACAGACTATGTATGCGTGACTCATACACTTTCATGTAAGTAAAATCTTGAGTTCGAATAGATAAGGAACCGAAAGCTGGTGCTTTGGGTGTACTACTTCTGCAGTATGTAGCATCATTCACAATATTGGAATGAATAGCCCGAGACATGGGTAAATGATATTCACTTATTAGCATTACATGGTTGATGAAAAGTAAATGTGGTCACAGGTCATTCGTCTTTGTAATGAATGACTTGAATACAATTTGATATTAATTGACTTTTCATGAAAGAAGATGTAATGGTTACCATGAGATAAAATAGGATCATATTGGGAGAACAGATATTATCCCAAAGAGATTAAGGATATCCTATGAGGGTAACACACTTATGAAAAGGTCATTACTAATCAAGTTGCTTTCGTAATGTATGTCATTGGGGGAGCACAGTCACGATACTATAATGGAATGACTTCGTGACTAAATGAGTTTATAATTAATAGGCGAAAAGCTAGAACTTAATTATAAATCATTTGAACCTCAATTGCATATGTCTAATCAGTCTCCCCACTAGCTCGTTGAAACTAGAAATGAATTGCATGTTTGAATCGAAATGAATAGAATGAATAGAAATAAAGAAATGGAAAACATTCAAAAATGATTATGGTTTTTTTCGAAATAGAGAAATGGAATCATTTGGAAATGAATGTGGTTTTCTCAAAATAAAAATGGAAAAGAAAAAGAAAATGAGAAATGATTCATTTGTAAATGAACATGGATTACTCAGAAATGATTGAAAGAATGAGTTTATATTTTTGAGCTATTTTAAATCCTGAAAAAGAAAATAAACCATTCTATCATAGTGAACAAGTTGAATGGTGAAATATTAAATATATTTTCTCGAAAATTTTACCAGGGTAAAATCGTCATAATTTTACCAGGGGTAAAATTGGGATAGGAAATTATTTAATATAAATATTGTAAGTTTATATTTGACACATAAAAAACAAATATTATGTTGGATCAAATTATAAAGTATTGCGTTAAAAGCCCGGAAAGTACTTGTAATTGGACTAAATATGGAAGAAGCCTAAAAGCCCCTTATCTTAATAGGATGGATGCCTAACCCTAAGTAATATTAACTAGGGTTGTCGCCACCTATACTCCTAATTAGACAAAGAGTTCGTTTTTCTATTTGAAATAAACTTCTCTAATTCAACAAGGATTCTACCTTCTCTCCCTATAAATAGATGGCACCAATAGAGCTATACACACAACTTCAAGATATTATTCATATAACACCTTATACCTGACCCGATCCACAGATATTGGTACCAAATGTAACAATCAACTCGAATAACTTAACAAGACTTCTAGACTGACTTGTTTGAATATTTTAAATCCATTAAAATATAATATTTAGCTTCAATAAAAATAATCCTCGTCATTCTAACGCCGTAATTCTTACAATTTCATTACATTAGTAGAACTAGTAGTACATATATAATTTTGACTTCAGCCTATATCTCTAATAAATCTGATTTAATCCCCAAGACATAGCCTCTAGGAATTTGCCCTTCTATACACATGAACGACATCTACGTCCACCCCTCAACTGGCGATGTCTGGCTTGGTCCGTCCCTTCGAAATCTGAGTCAAACCTTTGCCCTACAAATAAGCGACAATTTCATAAGTTCAACTGAACTTAATGAGATTCGATGAAATAGTGTAACAATCATATTTCAAATTCTTTAAGAGACAAAGTTTAAAAGCAAAGAATTTAAACTCCCTGTATATCCTTAGCCTTTTGCAGATTTTACTAGTGTGGTTGAAACCTTGCCCCTATTTCTGCAGCTCGTTGTTGGCAAACTCATTCTCTATCTCAGACACATTTACCTATTCCATAGTACTAGCATGATTCAGTGTAACACCCCAAACCCGGCCTAGAAGTTAGGCACGAATCCGGTGTGTCACATTGAAGTGTTTTTGCGAAAACCTTGTTTTAATTGAAAACCCTTCTAGAGAAAAGTTAAGTAAAATCCATTTTGCTTTCAAAACGAGGTGTAGCCAAAAACCATTTCCTTGTTACTATGTAAAAATTTCCTTTGACAGCAGAAGCTCGTTCTTAAAACACAATTATTTTCAAAAAAACTTGAAATATGCTTAAAAGAAATAAATCTAAGTTCCGTTTCAAAATTACAAAGCCTAGTGGAAGTAATGGAATAATAACTAGAGGGAAAACCTTATTACAATCCGAAATAACTTAAAATAAACAACTTAAAATCCAGAATTTAGATATTAAGGAAAACAAGTCTAATCGTCTTGCTAGTTGGCCACCTCTGAGTCCCTCCATCCATCGAACCGCCTACTGAGGATCACCTGAGAAAAATAAAAGAGGGAGTGAGTTTTCGAAAATTCAGTGTGTACGACCCCCGTCAAACAAATAGCATACATATCATAATAATAACATAAAAGTATCATACATGCAATGCAATGCAAACCCTCCCTAAATAATCCATCCGCTACACAACATTTCCCTTCCAACCCTACACTCCTGTGGGGATTTCTAAATCGACCCACCCATCCGATACACATCAAGGGTAGCCCGGTTGCGGCACTACCAAACGTTGCAGCAAGGCTGCTAAGCATATAATGGGCTTAAAAAGCCATCGGTGGATCCACAGTTGTCAAGCAACCACGCGATCCTCATATACTTCCTTCGTTCCATAATTCCCACCCATATGCATCCTAAACAGAATATCATATGAATGCAGCAAATGTACATGTAACATCCATAAATCTTACATTCAACACATAGGGGCACTTTAGTCATTTCACAAATCAAGGGTATTTCTGTAATTCTACCCTACAGGGGTATTTCAGTAATTCTTAACAGAATGGGTCTTAATTATGAACCTTGGCCCGTCAACAAGTCCTCGCGGCTAAAGTGAACAGGCACTACGCACCAGGTAGGATTCCAGAGAAGAGGAGGTGGGTCACTAGGACCGCTTAAGTACCAAGCTTTCCCTAGATCCAATCCTAGACATGCATATATCCATTGCCACACTCTACCCTAGCGACTTGTCCACAGACATGTTTGATTATTAAGTTGAGTTTTATGCTATTTAAGAATTCATCAGAACTAAACCTAGATTCCATTAAAACCCTAGCATGCATTTCTAAAATCCCATAAGGCCCACTAAGCCCAATCATGTCCATATAGCCCATTAAGCCCAATCATATATATGTAGCCCATTAGGCCCGATCATAATCAAATCATAAAACCATCCATATCAATCGATCATTCAATTTCACATATCAACTCTTGCCGATTTGGGCCCACGAGCTCGGCAAGCCCATTTATCCCCTTCTGGTCCGGTTGGCCAAACAGTGGCCCGAGACCATAAGATTGCTCTCTTGGTCCCATTAATCGTATCGGTGTTCCCACACGAATGTTCGCACGCTCGTGTGGTTACCGACGCCAACCTTTCAGCTTTTCAGCTTTTCGACACTCCGAGTTTTTGGGATTTCGGCTTTTACCGATTTGTCGTGTGTGAAGTGTATGTACACACCTAGTAAATGAGACGTGTTACACTATCCTCAGCCTTGAACCTACAACCAATACCAAACTCCAATCAATCACACACTTAACCACAATATTTACCAAAAATCGAAGCCTTACCATAACCTTACCGTGTGCCACCAGTCCTAATAGCCCTTTCTTAGCTACTACTCACGAATATCCCCTAGATCTGCATCAATCTTAATCGTTAAAGACAAAATAATTGGTGACTTGTATCCACATAAGTCACCCTTTCCCTTACTATAGACTATTCGGCCAACTTATCCCAAAATCAAGAACACTTACCCAAAAGCCGAAACGTATGGATAGCTTTTCGGCAGAGACTTGTAGATCCAAGCTTGATTCCAAATTTTTCCAAGATCCGATCCACCAAAAATCAAAGGAATGATGACAGCACGACAGAGATTTGGCCACTAGAGTATTCGGCACAAGGTTTAGGACGACGAAGAAATCGGCTTCAAGAGCTAAGGTTTTCGGCTTTTGAAGTCACGAATATTTGGTCCCCAACAATTGAGATGAAGGTGGGACGGCACAAGCAATGGAGAAAGAAGAGAATGATATTCGATTTAAGGCTTTAGGAGAGAAGAAAAGAAAACACATGAGGAAGAGGCGAGGTTTAGAACAGAAAAAGTGGAGAATTCGGCAGAGCACTATAGTTGCCGAAATAGCACAAAGGGAATTCCAATTGCCGAAATAGCACAGAGGGAATTCGGCACCCCCTATTTATACACAAAACTAAAACTCTGCAAAGTCTCAATCGGCTCCAACTCTTCCCCATCTCATCTCCTCGTTTTTCTCCTTGCTAACTCCCCAATCCTTTTCCTAAATTTTCTCTTCTGATCACCCTCCTTAGAGTCCATCACCACACCACTTCCAACCTTCTAGAAGGCCAAAATTAAACTCCTAAAAAAATACTAAGCTAGGATTCGAACCTAGGATCTCCTTGCTGGCCCATAACGCCACCTTCCTATACCCTAAGTGGCGTCACTTAGCCACTCCACCACAAGGCTCTTTGATGCCATCTTTCCCTATTTTTATCTAAAAGCCCAACTACTCATCGCCCTGGTTCCTTTAATAATTAACTAAAAATTCAGTTTCCTCAAAGTTCGAACCCAGCACTTCTCCAACACCCCTAGACACTCCAAGTTTATTAAACCCTTAAAGCCAACATGTCATTTGTCATTTTCTTGCTCACTTAAAAATTTTCTGAGACCCAAAGCCCAATAGGCCCAATTCTACTAGGCCCAAATTTGGGGCGTTACATTCAACCTAGTTTCGGTTTCCTTTTTACCTTAGCTAGCTTAGCATTCAAAACCTTAAACATCTGGATGAGCCAAATGGATGAATGCCCCACCCTCGGGGTAGCTTCGTACTTTACCAACTATCTCAGGCTACCTGTTTACCTTGCTCCAATTCTTCAGAATAGTCAATATTAATTGATATATCCCTATAAGATCGTACTCTCTTTTGCTTAAAGTGGACTATTCGCCCAAATAGCCCTTAGTGAAATTTCTTCTGTTATAAATCTCCATGTATTTTATCATGCGTTACATAGTCTTGGTTAACTTACCTATTTATTGGTAAATGTTTTGGTACCCTCAACCATCAGACCGTCCATTCGACCATTATCTCCCAGTGAACCCTGACGAATTTACTAGTTGCTAACTACTTCATATTACCCTTGGATCCTCAGAGTTAGGTTATGCTTGAACATCTCATGATCCTTACCAATTATAGTTTATTAGCCACAATCTGCGGACTCATACTCGTGGATATTTGGCTATCCCGCTTACCGCGTTCTCAAGCATACCATTTCCATCCAATCATGCTTTTCTCCACAAAAGTTATACCACAATCTTCTTTTCCTCATCCCATCAGCTTTCAGATTTATTGTCTTTGCAGATATTTACTCATTTTCATAGCCAAGTTATGGTCTTACACTTTATAATTGCCTATGTTTAACATCCTGGTGGACACTTTATGATGCCATAGTCGAACTATGGTCTTACATACTGTAATTCCCCATATTTAATGTCCTGGTGGACTCTTTATGATGTCATAACCAAGATATGGTCTTACACCTTAAACCTCTTTGAGATGTCGCCCCGAATGACCTTATTGTCATCACGGTGTCGTCCCATAGAGCCTGTTGATCATCGTCAAGGGGTTGCTTTATGGAACCTAATAACTGGCGTCACGATGTCGCTTTAGTGAGCTAGTCGATATCATTTCGTTTCATATTAACCTTGGTGCTCGAACACCGCAGTGTCCCCTTCGCAAGGCCCAGAGCTTCACACATTACAGTTTGCACCCAGCAACACCAGATTGTGGAATCTAACAGAAATTCCATTTCCCTGTCCATCTGCCCATTCCTCCATTTCATCACTTCTAACCTTAATGCTCAAACATCACAGTGCCCCCTTCGCAAGGCGCGGAGCTTCAAACATCACGGTTTTCACCCTGCAATCCAAGATGGCGGTATACAGAAACACCATTTCTCAAATCCTAACTTCGTCTAACCCGTCAATGATTTCCCCTCCATACCCCACCATTGTATTCATGCAATACATGCATTTCATTACATACTATCATGGAGTACGCTTTCTTTTTAGACATTGAAACATAACTATTTTATGCATCCGGAACTATATTGGCGGATACACTTATACAGTACGCCAAATATTCAAACATCGAAAAGTAACTACCAGACAATCATCAATCCTGCTTAAAACATTCACATGCTTCTACTAGGTTATGCACACACAACATATTCACTCATCCCTTTCACCCACAATCATGTTTTTAGGCACATCACATATCAATAATGAAGGTGTTTCAATCAAAAGACACAACACCATAGAACACCTAGAGATAGGTTATAGAATCTCACTGAATTCCTTTATCCTTCATCCTGATAGCTAAGCATGACAATTATTTACCGGTTAAACTAAAGGTGTTCAAACCTTAAGAACCCAGAATCCATCATTATATAGAAACTTTTAAGAGTTTTTACTCTACTTCTTTCTTCAATCCACAATACAGAGAGGTAAGGAAGTTTATCAGTTCTTCAGTTCTTCCTCTACCAGACTTCAAATCACACAATGGCTGCAACATGCAGAGCTCCCTTCAGCTACATCCTCTTCTTCTTCAAAGCGTTTGAAGAAGACAATGCTTTAGGGAATGAAAAATTGGTAAACAGAATTGAGAAGAGTTCTATTTCCACAGACACCTATATATATATCCATTGGTGCAATCTCTAGAGACCAAAACAACCACTCAATCCTAATCATTTTGTCACCCACTATAAGACCTACCGATTCCAATCTAACTAAACCAAGATTGAAATCTAACCATTCTGAACTAGCCCCTTAAGTTTCTAAATATCTCATTAGAGCTCAAAATTTTCTATTTTTATACAACCGGCTCCTTTACTATTCTTTGAGTTTGGGTCCTTAGGAGAACCAGGTGTGACAGTTAATTTGCCGAAAAATAGAGGGAATTTATTCTTAACTATTAAATATATTTTTTTGGAATAACAATTCTATTGGTTTCTATTTGAAAAGAATTTTTTTTCTTTTTACATAAAAGAAAATAAATTTTAGTTCTGTGTTTTGATTCAATTTGTAACACCCCTTACTCATATTCTACGTCGGAACAGGGTACGAGGCGTTACCAGACTTATACACAAGCAATCATACAAAACCGAAACATGAATTTCCATCCAAATTCAAAAATTTTCATATACATTCATATTTTCCCTATTACGAGCCTACGAGGCCCAAAACATACGTCGGAAGTGGTTTGGTACTAAACCGAGAACTTTGGAAACTTTTGGGAAATTTAGAAAAAATTTCATGCAAAACAGGTCACACGCCCGTGTGGGTTCGGGACACGCACGTGTGACCCTAAGCAGGGGCGAAGCCAGGGAGGGGCTGGCATGGGCCCCGGCCCCCCCTAAAATGTAAAATTGCTGTTTAGCCCTTAAAAAATTTTAAAAATTTTAAATTAGTAAAGGTAAAATTGCACTTTGGCCCCCTTAAAATTATAAAAATTCAATTTAATCCTTTACAAATTATAAAGATATAAACTATAAAAAATTAAAATTTCATCCGCCCCTAAAAATTGTTCTCGCTTCGCCTTCGACCTAAGACACGCCATGCTTGGTAGCCGTGTTCGAAATAGGGAGCTTTCTGTTTATGACGTCATCATCAAATTAAGGTCACACAGCCAAGTCACACGCCCGTGTGCTTAGGCCGTGTGATCGATTATATTTTAATAATTTTTCATTAAATAGGTGCAGACTTCACACGCCGTGTTCAAGACGGTGCCGTCCACACGACTGAGACTTACGGCCATGTCTCTGCCCGTGTGCTCATTACTGAGCATTCTGTTTTGCAACAATTAGGGTGCAGGGGACACACGGCCAGAACACACGCCCTCGGGGCAAGCCGTGTGTCACACACGGCCTAGACACACGCCTGTGTGTCTACCCATGTGGACAAAAATAAGGCTATTACCAAGCCATTTTGCCACCCTTACTTGCACCAACTTACACAACAACAAGCAACACAAATTCAAGTATATATATATACAACCAATTCATCCATACATCAATTGCATATTATTTCCTATCACACCCAGCATCTCATACTTATCATTTTAAACCATGCGAAATCCACATTCATGAAAGACATCATCATATTCATATATACTTAACCAATATTAGCCAATTCCAATGGCCATTTACAAAATGAGTCATCAACCATTATAAGCCAACACATTTCGCCAAATCGAATATGACACATAACAAAATGACCAAGTCCATATACATGCCATAACTCAAAATAATGTAATCATAAGTACCCAAAATGTTAAGTTGATAATGTGAATGGATCTCCGACAGTCTTCGATCCTCGAGCTGGCTTGGCGACACTATAAGACAAGGAAAAAAAGAAAGGGAGTAAGCTTTAAAGCTTAGTAAGTTCCTATGCAAATAATAAGCATCATAAACACACTTTAACATATGCTCAACATGAAATAAATTCACATAAAAGTCATAGTAAATCTCATAGTCAAACTTGGCATAGATGATATCAAAACCTTAACATCGTAACTTACTCAATCAAACCAAACCGAGGGTTTATCACACATTGAGTTCATTAAGCATGAGTTTTATGCACATACCTGTACCAACTTGTAACTTACCATAATCTTTCACAACGTACCATGGTCTTTCATGACTTAAACATTGCCGTTAAGTTTCCCGTTGAACCACTTGGAATACTAAAGGATACTCGGGAAATCTGACACATATAGTACCATACCAATGCCATATCCCAGATATGGTCTTACATGGGATCTCATATCGATGCCAATAGTGTAACACCCCTAACCCGTATTTTTCGCCGGAATAGGGTTAAGAGGCGTTACCAGACGAACGGAGACTTTTACGGACAATTCATAACATAGTTCATCATATCACAAATATCTCATTTGCTCATATCTCAAACACACATATATCTCAAATGTTTCTTTGCATCAATGCACATATTTACTCACATTTCATGCTTATACAAAGCATACGTATCAACGTACCTGAAACAGATGTACAACTCACATAGTCGTTCATTTCTCAGACTTGCCCGTTGAACCGTTCAGAATTAAATAGGATACTCAGAGTACTCGGAATAGTCGTACAATGCCAACGTCCCAGACGTGGTCTTATATGTAACCAAAATATCGATGCCACTGTCCCAGACAGGGTCATACACGAATCAATACGATGCCAATGTCCCAGACATGGTCTTACACGTAAATCTCATATCGATGCCAACGTCCCAGACGTGGTCTTACACGAAATCTCGAATCAATGCCAACGTCCCAGACGTGGTCTTACATGATATCACGTATCGGACACCTATGTCATGACATATACTATCCTATCTATTCTTAGGTTCAGACAGGGCTTCTCGGACATCAATATTTAGTCAATACCAATTCTCGGATTTCACATATATCTCATCTCGAGCATATTCATAGCAATTCAAATTTCATATATGCACAATTAAGTCAATTCAAATACATTTATTTGTATATTGACTTACCTCGAGTTCGGTTTAATGGAAACGGATACGGCTACTCGATTGCTTTTGATTTCTCGCGATCTAAGTCTATTTTCTTCGGTTCTTGATCTATACATATTCAAATTTAACCTTTTTATTCATCAACTTATTCAAATCAATCCAAAAACACATATTTAGGGCAATTTGCAAATTAGCCCTCACATTTTCACATTTGAACAATTTAGTCCATATTTCACAAAATCACAAAATACACAAAATTATCATATACCCATGCTTAGCCGAATACACACTATGCTCATATCAATCCATAAATTTCATTTATTTCACAAATTAGTCCTTCAAAATATTATTTTCACAATTTAGCCCTAATTAGCTAAATTGATCAAAAATTCATGAACATAACATGTTCATTAAACACATATCTTGCATTTAACACCAAAACTCATCATAAAGCTCACCATTTCATCAATGGCACATCTCATAAACATCATCAATTCTTCATATTACAACATGGGCTTGATAGTAGACTAAGCAACAATCTCAAAAACATAAAAATCATCAAAAACCAAAGTCAAAACATACCTTAATTATACAATTCAATGGCCGAACCCTAACTTGTATTTTCTTTTTTTTTTCCTTTATTCAATTTCGGCACTCAAAAGATGATAATGGCCATCTAATATGTTTTTTTTATCATAACATATATAATTAATCCATTTACCTTATTAACCTTTTAATAATAATATAATATATCACATAATAGTTGGTTAAAATGTCCATCCACCGTCCACTATCAATAAAAATAGACTAATTGCCTTTTAAGGACTCCTCTTTTAAAAGCCATCTCAAATAGGTGTCTTTTCATAAAGCATGCAAATTTGCATTCAATGCAATTTAATTCTTTCTTCAACTTGAACATATAAACGGACAAATCAACTCACAGAAATTTCACACATACTAATTCACATATCAGAGACACGGAAAATAATATTAAAATATTATTCTAACTCAAATTTGTGGTCCCAAAACCACTGTTTAGACTAGGGTCAAAACCGGGCTGTTACAATTCTCCCCCTTAGGGATTTTCGTCCCTGAAAATCTTACCGTTAAACAGATTCGGATATTGTTGTCTCATTGAATCTTTAGGCTCCCACGTAGCCTCTTGTACTCCGTGTCGATGCCATAGTATTTTAACTAGCAGAATTTTCTTATTTCTTAATTCTTTCACTTCACGAGCTACGATATGGATCGGTTCTTCCTCGTATGTCATATCAGATCAGATTTCAATCTTAGATGGAGTAATTACATGTGACGGATTAGATCGGTATCTACGGAGCATCGAAACATGAAATACATTATGTATTTTTTCTAACTCGGAGGGCAACAACAATCTGTACGCAACAGGTCCAACACACTCAATAATTTCATACGGCCCAATGAACCTCGGACTCAATTTGCCTTTGCGTCCAAATCTGAGTACTTTCTTCCACGGAGATACTTTTAAAAACACTTTATCACCGATCTCAAATTTAATATATTTTCTTTTCAAGTCTGCATAGGACTTCTGACGATCAGGCGCTGCTTTCAAACTATCACGCATTACTTTTACTTTATGTTCAATGTCTTTTATCAAATCAACCCCGTGTATCTTATTTTCACTGAGTTCAGTCCAATACAGAGGTGTACGACATTTACATCCGTACAAAGCTTCATAAGGTGTCATTTTAATGCTCGACTGAAAACGATTATTATATGAAAATTCAATCAGTGGTAATTATTGTTCCCACGTACCGTTAAACTCAAGAATGCAGCATCTCAACATATCCTTGAGAATCTGAATAATCCGTTCAGACTGACCATCCGTTTGCGGATGAAAAGCGGTACTGAAGTGCAATTTCGTGCCTAAAGCTTCTTGCAATTTCTTCCATAACCTTGATGTAAACCTCGGATCTCTATCTGACACAATAGACAATGGTACCCCGTGCAATCTCACAATATCGGAAATGTAAAGCTCAGCTAATCTATCAAGTGAGTAATCAGATCGTACCGGAATGAAATGGGCTGATTTCGTCAATCTATCAACCACAACCTGAATTGTATCTTTCTTTCTCGGAGTCAAAGGCAATCCAGAAATAAAATCCATCGTCACTCTATCCCATTTCCACTCGGGAATCAGAATCGGTTGTAGCATCCCAGATGGAACCTGATGTTCAGCTTTAACTTGCTGACAGACTAAACATTTCGATACAAAATCAGAAATGTCTCGTTTCATACCAGACCACCAATAGTGTTGTTTCAAATCGTGGTACATCTTTGTGCTACCCGGATGAACAGATAGGCGACTGTTATGTGCTTCATTCAAAATCAACTGAATTAATTCTGGGTTTCTGGGAACACATAACCGATCTCAGAACCTCAAACAATCATCAACATCCACTCGAAATTCAGAATCAGAATTTGAATTACACTGAGCCCGTTTCGTTAACATTTCATTATCAACTTTTTGAGCATCACATATTTGTTGCAAAAACAATGGTTTCACTTTCAATTCAGCTATCACTGAACTATCATCAGACAAGTCTAAATTAGTATTCATTGCACACAATGCAAACAATGACTTCCAGCTCAATGCATCAGCAACAACATTTGCTTTACCCGGATGATAATCTATCACAAGCTCATAGTCTTTCAATAGCTCTAACCATCTTCTCTGTCGCAGATTCAAATCTTTCTGAGTCATCAGATACTTCAAACTTTTATGATCTAAAAACACGTGACATTTCTCACCGTACAGATAATGTCACCAAATCTTTAATGTGAATACAATCGCAGCTAGCTCAAGGTCATGTGTCGGATAATTCTTTTCATGAGGCTTTAATTGTCTCGAGGCATAAGCTATTACTTTGCCTTCCTGCATCAAAACACATCCCAGACCATTTAACAAAGCATCACTGTGAATCACGAATTCTTTACCCGATTCTGGCTGTACTAGCACTGGAGCTTCGGTTAATAGAATTTTCAACTGATCAAAGCTTTTCTGGCATTTATCGGACCATTCAAATCTCACATCTTTCTGAAGCAATTTAGTCTATAGAGTAGCTATCATCGAAAAGCCTTTTACGAATCTTCGATAATAACCAGCAAGTCCCAGAAAACTGCAAACTTCAGACACATTCTTCGGAGGTTTCCATTCCAGAATAACAGAAATCTTGTTCGAATCAACTCGTATTCCAGAGGCCGATACAATATGTCCTAGAAAACTGACTTCACGCAACCAGAATTCACATTTGCTGAATTTCGCATACAATTACTTATCTTGCAAAGTTTGCAACACAATTCTCAGATGCTCGACATGCTCGTTTTCATCACGTGAATAAATCAAAATGTCGTCAATGAAAACAACAACAAACTGATCTAAATATGGTCTGAAAATTCTGTTCATCAGATCCATAAAAACAACAGGAGCATTCATTAGTCCGAAAGGCATAACTAAAAATTCATAATGCTCGCATACCTGCGTTACAGCGCGCTTTGAATATCTGAATCTTTTACTCGCAACTGGTAGTATCCCGATCTCAGATCTATCTTTGAAAACACAGTGGCTCCTTTAAGCTGATCGAACAAATCATCAATTCTAGGCAAAGGATATTTGTTCTTTATAGTCACTTTATTCAACTGACGATAATCTATACACATTCTCATCGTGCCATCTTTCTTTTTCACAAACAGAACAGGAGCACCCAAGGTGAGAAACTCGGTCTTGCAAACCCTCTATCTGTCAATTCTTGCAACTGTGACTTCAATTCTTTCAGTTCTGTTGGTGCCATTATATACGGAGCTATCAAAATAGGAGTTGTACCAGGCAACAGATCAATACCAAATTCAACTTCACGTATCGGTGGCAATCCCGGTAGTTCTTCAGGAAACACATCAGAGAATTCACAGACAATTGGCACTGATTCAACTTTCTTTTCAGATACTTTCAAGTCAATTACATAAGCAAAATAAGATTCATAACCTTTTTTCAAACAATTCTGAGCTTTCAATACAAATATCACAGCAGGTAATCCAGTCAAATCATTAGATTCAACCTGAACTATTTCATCATTCTGACATCTCAAATCAATGATCTTTCTTTTATAATTCACAACAGCATCGTGTAATGTTAACCAGTCTATACCCAAAATTATGTCGAACTCATCAAAAGGTAATAACATCAGATCAGCCGGAAAAGAAACATCTCGAAACATCAACAGATAGTTCTTGCATACTTTGTCAACTAAGACACTTTTACCTAAGGGGTTCGATACTTTTATAACAAACTCAGTAGACTCTACAGGCAAAGTCTTACTGGATACTAAGTTCATGTATATATACGAATGAGTAGAACCAGGGTCTATCAATGCAATCACAGAAGTATCATAAAGAGTAAATGTACCTGTTATAACATCTGGAGATGAAGCTTCCTCACGGGCTCGAATGGCATACGCTCTGGCAGGCACTCTGGCTTCAGATCTCGTAACTGAATCTTTCATAGTTCTCTGACTACCACTGACATTTCTTGCATTCCGGGAAGGTCTACCTCTCGCTGAAACATTTTCTGATCTCAGATTCTGAACAATCTCTTGCTCAACAGACTCGGGGCGATCTTGGATGAAATGGTTTAATGAACCACATCTAAAACAGGCTCGATCATTTAATCTACAACTTCCCGGATGTCTTTTACCACAATGCTTACATTCTGGTCGCTCGGATCTGACATTTCCAACACTAGCCATTGATGTTACTGGAGCTTTGGAGCTCAACTGTGATCTACTCGAATGTCCCACATTAGCCTTTGAACGGCTATGTTCATCTCAGAATTTCTTAGAAGCAAACTGAAATGATTTGCTCGGAAATCTCTTTCTCACATCTCTGGTTTCTGACTCAGTTTTTCTTTTATCTTTCCCGAGTGCCTCAGCTTTGCACTCTCGGTCAACTAGCACAACGAACTCTTTTATCTCTAGAATTCCAACTAACAGACGGATATCTTCATTAAGACCATCTTCAAATCTTTTACACATTATCGCTTCGGTCGAAACGTATTCCCGAGCATATTGGCTTAATCTCACGAACTCTCGTTCATATTCAGTAACAGACATTCGGCCCTATTTCAAATCCAAAAATTCTTTCCGTTTCTGATCAATGAATCTCTGACTGATATATTTCTTCTGGAATTCATTCTGAAAGAAATCCCATGTGACCCGCTCTTTCGGAACAATAGAAATCAAAGTTTTACACCATTGATAGGCTGCATCTCATAGCAATGATACAACACATTTTATGCATTCTTCCGGAGTCAATGACATTTCATCAATTACCCGGATTCTGTTCTTAAGCCAAAACTTGGCTTTCTCGGCATCATCGTCACTCGTAGCCCTGAACTCTTCAGCCCCATATTTGCGGATTTTATCGACCAGAGGCTTATTCAACAGATTTATACCCATTACTGGAGGCATAACTGAGGTCTGAGAAGGATTAGTCGGGGGCAGAGGTAGTGAAACAGCCGGATTATTTATCACAAACTGAGTGAACCACTCACTCATCATCTGAAAGAAAGCTTGTTTAGCTTCTCCCTCATGACCGCTCGTAGCCGGTCTCGAATCAGAGGGCACTGTCCCTTGAGCGAGAGCAGGCGCATTGCTTTCTACATCATCAGCTACGTCTCTTTCGGGATCCATTACTATATGTAAAACACATTTTATACATCAGGATTCATCACACTATCACAGTTTAAAAATATGGCATTTATAGCTAGACTCTTACCTGCTACGTTAGTCCGAGAATCGACTAAATCGTAGCTCTGATACCAACCAAATGTAACACCCCTAACCCGTATCCGTCGCCGGAATAGGGTTAAGAGGCGTTACCGGACGAACGGAGACTTTTACGGACAATTCATAACATAGTTCATCATATCACAAATATCTCATTTGCTCATATCTCAAACACACATATATCTCAAATGTTTCTTTGCATAAATGCACATATTTACTCACCTTTCATGCTTATACAAAGCATATGTATCAACGTACCTGAAACAGATGAACAACTCACATAGTCGTTCATTTCTCGGACTTGCCCGTTGAACCGTTCGGAACTAAATAGGATACTCAGAGTACTCGGAATAGTTGTACAATGCCAACGTCTCAAACGTGGTTTTATATGTAACCAAAATATCGATGCCACAGTCCCAGATAGGGTCTTACACGAATCAATACGATGCCAATGTCCCAGACATGGTCTTACACGTAAATCTCATATCGATGCCAACTTTCCAAACGTGGTCTTACACGAAATCTCGAATCAATGCCAACGTCCCAGACGTGGTCTTACATGATATCACGTATCGGACACCTATGTCATGACATATACTATCCTATCTATTCCTAGGTTCAGACGGGGCTTCTCGGACATCAATATTTAGTTGATACCAATTCTCGAATTTCACATATATCTCATCTCGAGCATATTCATAGCAATTCAAATTTCATATATGCACAATTAAGTCAATTCAAATACATTTATTTGTATATTGACTTACATCGAGTTCGGTTTAATGGAAACGGATACGGCTACTCGATTACTTTCGATTTCCCGCGATCTAAGTCCGTTTTCTTCGGTTCTTGATCTATACATATCCAAATTTAACCTTTTTATTCATCAACTTATTCAAATCAATCCAAAAACACATATTTAGGGCAATTTGCAATTTAGCCCTCAAATTTTCACATTTGAACAATTTAGTCCCTATTTCACAAAATCACAAAATACACAATATTATCATATACCCATGCTTAGCCGAATACACACTATGCTCATATCAATCCATAAATTTCATTTATTTTACAAATTAGTCCTTCAAAATATTATTTTCACAATTTAGCCCTAATTAGCTAAATTCACCAAAAATTCAAGAACATAACATGTTCATTAAACACATATCTTTCATTTAACACCAAAACTCATCACAAAGCTCACCATTTCATCAATGGCACATCTCATAAACATCATCAATTCTTCAAATTACAACATGGGCTTGATAGTAGGCTAAGCAACAATCTCAAAAACATAAAAATCATCAAAAACCAAAGTCAAAACATACCTTAATTATACAATTCAATAGCCGAACCCTAACTTGTATTTTTTTTTTCCTTTCTTCAATTTCGGCACTCAAAAGATAATAATGGGCATCTAATATGTTTGTTTTATTATAACATATATAATTAATCCATTTACCATATTAACCTTTTAATAATAATATAATATATCACATAATAGTTGGTTAAAATGTCCATCCACCGTCCACTATCAATAAAAATAGACTAATTGCCTTTTAAGGACTCCTATTTTAAAAGCCATCTCAAATAGGTGTCTTTTCATAAAGCATGCAAATTTGCATTCAGTGCAATTTAATTCTTTCTTCAAATTAAACATATAAACGGACAAATCAACTCACAGAAATTTCACACGTACTAATTCACATATCAGAGACACGGAAAATAATATTAAAATATTATTCTAACTCAGATTTGTGGTCCCGAAACCACTATTCTGACTAGGGTCAAAACCGGACTGTTACAAATAGCCCAGCTATGGTCTTACAAGAATTCTCATATCGATGCCATATCCCAAATATGGTCTTACACGAAATCTCATAATGATGCCATATCCCAGACATGGTCTTACACGTAATCTCAATAACCCTAATGTCATGACATTTGTATCCTAACTATTCTTAAGGTTCAACCGGGATTTCTCGCTTGTTGAACTTTGTCGATTACGTTCGAAGAGTAAATCACAATTCATGCAATATTAAAGGAATTAAAGCCTAAATAACAATGCATTGTTTACATACATACTTACCTCGATACAAAAAATAGTAGAATAGGGATTTAATCGTCAAACACCTTATTCTTTCCCCGATCAAGGTCCGAACCCCGTTTCTTTTGATCTATAATAGAAAATTTAGCTTATTTAATAATCACATTACTCAATTCAGTCCAAAAGTCATATTATGGAAAAATTACATTTTTACCCCTAAACTTTGACATATTTATATTTTTGCCCCTAGGCTCGAAAAATGAAATCTATTCAATTTCCTCGATTCCCAAGCCTAGCTGAACCTCTTTTATACTTACAGCAGTCCACATTTTTCATTTAATCACACTTTTACACACATTTTGAAATCTTTTTACAAATAGGTCCGTTTGTCAATTTTCACCAAAAATCACCTAGCAAAAGTTGTTTATCTAACATTAAACTTGCATAATCTACCATTAGACATCAAAATACATGCATGTCACACATGGGTAAATTTTTAAACATGAACCATACTTCAAAATAATAGTAGAAATAGGTAAACCGTGTGATAACGATCTCAAAAACATAAGGAGCATTAAAAACGGGGCTAGGATGCACTTACAATCAAGCTTGAAAGTTGGAAAAACCCTAGCTATGGCTCCTTAGGATTTTCGGCACAAGCATGGAGAAGATGAGAAAATTTTTGACTTGATTTTCCCTTTTTAATCTTTTAATTAATAAATGACCAAAATGCCCTTAATGCCTTTCTTTGAAATTTTACCTATCCATGTCCATTTTTGTCCATAAAAATAGAATTTTTTTCAAATTGCTACTTAAGACCCTCTAATTAAAAATCCATGGCAATTTCATGCTCAAAGCTTCTAGAATGTATATTTTGCAAGTTATTCAATTTAGTCCTAAATTTTGAATTAATCACTTTATGCATAAAATTTCTTCATGAAAATTTCACACAATCATGCAATCATGCTATAGACCTCAAAATGTTCGTAAAATAATTATTTCTACTTTGAATTTGTGGTCTCAAAACCACTATTCCAACTAGACCCAAAATCGAGATGTTACATCTCTCTCCCCCTTAAGGATTTTCGTCCCCGAAAATCTTACCAGAAAAGAGGTTTGGGTATTGTTTTCTCATGGTTTCCTCGGGTTCCCACGTAGCCTCTTCTACCCCATGTCTTTTCCATAATACTTTTACGAGGGTTATACTTTTATTTCTCAACAGTTTAACTTCCTGTGCCAAGATCTTGATCGGTTCTTCACCATACGTCATATCCGGTCAAATTTTAATCTCCGTCAGAGAAATCACATGTGAAGGATCAGAACGATATCGTCGCAACATCGACACATGAAACACATTATGAATTCTCTCCAACTCTGTTGGCAAAGCTACCACCGGCCCTATTCTTTCAATAACTTCATACGGCCCAATGAAACGTGGACTCAACTTGCCTTTACGGCCAAATCTCATAATCTTCTTCCACGGAGATACTTTCAAAAATACTTTGTCACCAACCTGGAACTCAATCTCTTTTCTTTTCAAATCTGCATACGACTTTTGTCGATCTAAAGCTGCTTTCAAGCAATCACAAATTACCTTTACTTTTTCTTCGGTTTCTCTAACCAAGTCTACCCCGTGAATCTATTTCTCACTGAGTTCGGTCCAATACAACGGTGTTTGGCACTTGCGGCTATACAATGCCTCATAAGGCGCCATCTTTATACTCGATTGAAAACTATTGTTATAGGCAAATTCGACCAATGGTAGATATTTTTCCCAACTACCCTCGAATTCTAGAACATAACATCGAAGCATATCTTCAAGCACTTGAATCGTTCTCTCAGATTTACCATCGATTTGCGAATGGAAAGCGGTACTAAAGTTTAGCTTTGTACCCAAAGCTTCTTGCAGCTTTTTCCAAAACCGCGAAGTGAATCTCGGATATCTATCCGATATGATCGAAATAGGCACTACATGCAATCTAACAATTTCACCAATGTACAAATCTGCTAACCTATCAAGCGAATAATCAGTACGTACCGGGATGAAGTGTGCTGATTTAGTTAATTTATCAACAACTATCCAAATGGCATCTTTCTTCTTTGGAGTTAAAGGCAAAACCGTTACAAAATCCATGGTGATTCTATCCCATTTCCACTAGGGAATCATCACGGGCTGAAGTAATCCCGAAGGCACTTGGTGCTCGGCCTTCACTTGCTGAAAAATCAGACATTTCGACACAAACTCAGAAATATCTCTTTTCATACCTAGCCACCAATACAACTTCTTCAAATCGTTATACATTTTCGTACTACCTGGATGCATAATAAACAACCATTATGCGTCTCTTGAAGAATTTTCTGAATAAGTTCTTCATTTTTCGGTACACAAACTCTACCTCGAAACATCAAACAATCATCGAATCCGATATGAAAATCTGAATCACTAACCGAATCACAATGAATTCTCTTGGCTTGCAAATCACTGTCACATTTCTGAGCTTCAAAAATCTGTTGAATAAACATTGACTTAGCTTTTAACTCAGCTAGAATAGAACCGTCATCGGATAAAGTCAATCTCGTGTTCATTTCTCTCAAGACAAACAAGGATTTCCTACTCAAATCGTCGGCGACTACATTCGCTTTACCCGGGTGATAGTCAATCACCAACTCATAGTCTTTCAGTAACTCAAGCCATCTTCGTTGCCGTAAGTTCAATTCTTTTTGCGTCATTAGATACTTTAAACTCTTGTGGTCGGTAAAAACACGACATTTCTTACCGTACAAATGATGTCTCCAAATCTTTAAAGTGAACACAACAGCGGCTAATTCCAAATCATGCGTCGGGTAATTCTTCTCATGTGGCTTTAATTGTCTCGAGGCATAGGCTATCACTTTGCCCTCTTGCATCAATACACATCCTAATCCATTCAATGATGCGTCGCTATAAATTACAAATTCTTTTCCCGGTTCAGGTTGCACTAAAATAAGTGCATCAGTCAATAGTGCCTTCAATTTCTCAAAACTTTGCTAACATTTTTCAGACCATTCAAACTTAACATCTTTTTGCAACAGTCTCGTCATAGGAGTAGCAATCATCAAAAACCTTTTGAAAAACCAGCGGTAGTATTCGACTAAGCCCAAAAAGCTTCTAACTTCAGATACATTCCGTAGTGGTTTCCAATCAACAATTGCTGAAATCTTACTTGGATCAACCCGAATACCATCACCTGAGACAATATATCCTAAAAATTTGAATTCTCGGAGCCAAAACTCACTTTTACTGAACTTAGCATACAACTTCTTATCTCTCAAAGTCTACAAAACAATTCTCAGATGTTCGGCATGCTCGGACTCATCACGAGAATAAATCAAAATATCATCAATAAACACAACCACAAACTTGTCCAAATACGGTCTAAAGATCCGATTCATTAGATCCATAAAAATTGCAGGAGCATTCGTTAATCCAAAAGGCATAACAAAGAATTCGTAGTGTCCGTACCTTGTTCTGAAAGCAGTTTTCGGCACATCCGAGTCTTTTACTCTCAACTGATAGTAACCAGATTTCAAATCTATCTTCGAGAACACTGTCTCACCTTTCAGTTGGTCAAATAAATCATCAATCATCGGCAAAGGATATTTGTTCTTTATAGTTACCTTATTGAGCTGTCGGTAATCTATACAAAGCCTCTATAACACCCCAACCCCGGCCCAGACGTTATGGTCAAATCTGGCGATGTCACATAATAGTGCTTTAGAAAACATAGTTACGACAAAACCATTTTTCGTTATCTTATGCTACCTTCAAGAACGTGTCGTTTGTTTCAATCATTATCCATTTTCAAAACATTGTCCATTTTCCAAAACATTTATGTTTCGCGGAAGCATTTACATCAATTTGCGTAATCGTGGTGTTCTGGTAAAACATTTGTTTTATTTTGAAAACTCGAACTTTCCTACTGCTAACGGTAAAACCATAAGCGTTGCAAATCCCAGTTAAACAAAATACGTAAAGGCCATATTACATAAAAAATTTCCCAAACATATATATATATATGTAAAACCATAAAATAAGTATAAAACCATGAGGCAAAAGTAGTGGTCACCGTCGAGTCCTCCGCTGCACCGATCCGTCTACAGCTGGGGATTGCCTAAACAGATTAAACAGAAAATGGTGAGTTTTCGCAACTCAATGTGTAATCCCCACAGAAAACATGCACAAAGCATAATATCAGAAAACAGTCACATATTCACAGTTCAGGTCTGAGCCCATTACAGAATCGGTGTGGACCTTAGTCCACTCAGATACAGAATCAGATATATTCTAAGGCTTTAGTCCATCTCAGAATCAGATATACAGAATCGGTGTGGACCTTAGTCTATCTCAGATATAACAAGCAGAACAGAACAAAATAATAGAGTCCTACCCACCAGCCTCTACACACCAACTCCGTCCAACCTTACACACCATGTGGGGATAAAATCAACCCACCCATCCCTACACACCATGCTGTACCAAAATGCGACACATGATCAGATAATTGCAGCTGAGCTGCTAGATAATAGGCTTAAGAGCCTTTCAGATACTTCCTCCAAATATCAACAACCCACCTCAATGCAATACAACATACAAAGAATGTCATGCTATTATGCAATTAAAAGTACATACATTCAGACATTATAATTCATGCTTGGTACAGAAATCAGACAGACAGATCACTCATATAGGGGTCTAAGTATTGCTTACCGACCCTACGGTAGATCCACAGTCGACTTGGGCGACCCGTGTAACCTTTTAGATCATTTCAGAAAAATGGGCTCACACACCCATGTGGCCTACCTGTGTGGGCCCACACGCCCGTGTGGCCCACATGGCCCAAATTGGCCTTGGCCGTGTGGATACACAGCCTGGCCCAGAATTCCACATGCCCGTGTGGTTTGCCCATGTGGCCCACATGGCCCAATAGGTCGAGCCCGTGTGTGCGCGGCGCTGCTCCCGCCACCACACACGGTAGTGTCGCTGCGCACGCGACACGCTCGTCGATCACACGGCCGTGTTGTGGCTCATAGCCTTGCACACGGCCTACCACACGGGCGACCACACGCCCGTGTGGCATCGACAGTGAGGTTTTTGGCTTTCATCGAAACCTCATTTTCTGCGTTTCTGGGTACACACCTAGTTTCGATTGATGCTAAAGCGATCTCTGAGCAACCCCGAACCTATAAGCGACACATTAATCCCCAAAATCAGTCTTAGATCACACTTATTCCGAAACACAACACCAACAAGTGTCTAACATTGTCGCTTAACATTTACCTCAAAACCACGCACGATACCAACTACGAATCAACATGAGAGGAGCCTCGCTCAATCCTATTCTCTGCTATCCAAAACAGAAGTTGTAAATCCCCATCCAGTAAACTTAAAAAAAATTGAAACTATAAAGTATTCCACTACTTACCAACTATCGACGGAAACGGCGCAACGAACTTTAGAAGCAATAAACGCACAAACGGAGTTGGGAGAGCAACAATCGAAGAACAAAAGGGAAAAAGAAAGAAAAGAGGACAGGAACGTCAGAAAAATGAAGAGGAGAGAAAACTGAATTTTCAAAAAAAAGAATCAGATTAGAATTCCTGTTAACTTTCCACTATTCTCCCAACTCCTAAGTATCCCACTACAACACAACCAACTACCTAATCCCCTACAAATTCAGCCACATCCACTCACTATCAGCATTTTAATTCTACCGAAACACTGTCCCATAATAGAGCAAAAATAATGCCAACGCCAAGACTCGATCTCAGGACCTCTAGCACACCAACACTCCAGTTAACCACCAGACCAGCAGGCCCATTCTGATAGCATACTACAACCAATGAATTATGAGCCTATTGAACCCAGTTAAGGCTTTAATCATAAAAATGCCAAAAATTTTCTAAGACAATGCTTGAACTTGGGACCCCTCACACACACTCAGAACACATAACCACTGAAGCAAATAGACATTGTGTCACGAAATTACAAAAGCCAAAATTAAATAAAATTTGGGGCGTTACAGCCTTATAGATCGGTCTTTCTTCTTTACAAACAATACCGGAGCACCCCAGGGAGAATAACTCGGTCTCGCAAAACCCTTACCTGTCAACTCTTGCAACTTAGCCTTTAGCTCTTTCAATTAAGTCGGGGCTATCCTATACGGAGCAATAGATATCGGTGAAGTACCAAGAACTAACTCAATGCCAAACTCAACTTCTCTAACTGAAGGTAACCCAGGTAACTCTTCCGAGAACACATCTGGATATTCACACACTACCGGCACTGATTCAATTTTCAATTCAGACTTTGTATTCAACACATAAGCTAAATAAGCTTCACAGCCTTTTCTTACATATCTTTGGGCAGTCATCGAAGAAATTACGATAGGTAACTCATCCGACTCATCTGAATCAATTCGAAGAGTTTCACCATTTTCACGTTTCAATTCAATAATTTTGCTTCCACAATTTACTACCATATCATGAATAGTCAGCCAATCCATACCAAGTATTACGTTAAATTCATCGAATGGAAAAAGCATTAGATTAGCCGGAAAATAATGACCTTGAATCATCAAAGGACAATTCTTACAAACCTTGTCAACTAGCACATGCTTGCCTAAGGGGTTTGACACTTTTATCACAAATTCTGTAGACTCAACAGGCATATTCATGCTAGATACCAATTTCATGCAAACATAAGAATAGGTTGATCACGGATCAATCAAAGCAACAACATGAGTATCATAGAGAGAAAAAGTACTCGTAATTACATCAGGAGATGAAGCCTCTTCACGAGCGCGAATGGCATAAGTCCTCGCAGGTGTTCTACCCTCAGATCTCACAGCCGGATCTCTAGGTGCACTCTTGCTACTTGCTCCATTTCTCGAATTTCTCTGTGGCCTTCCTCTAGGAGCAGTATTACCAGATCTTGCATTCTAAAATTTCTCATTTTCAGCCATCTCAGAGCAATCTCTAATGAAATGATCTTGGGAACCACACTTGAAACAAGTTCAATCATTCACTCGGCACTCACCGGGGTGACGTCTACCACAATACGGGCATTCTGGTCTATTAGGTCGACCATTACCCACACTCGCTATCGAGGTAGTCTAAGCCTTATGTCCCGAATACTATTTCCCATGGTTTTTGTTTGAAAACCCAACTGAAGTATTCGATCGAGTATTAAACTCTCTCGATTTCTTAGATGAGGACTGGAATGACTTACCCATCTGTCTTTTCCTCGAGTCTCAAGACTTAAACTCAGCTTTTCTTTTCTCTTTTGCTAACTCTTCAGCCTTACAAGCTCGCTCGACAAGTACAACAAATTATTTTAATTCTAGAATGCCAACCAACAATCTAATGTCTTCGTTCAGTCCGTCTTCAAATCTTTTACACATGATAGCTTCAGTCGAAACACATTCCTGAGTGTATTTGCTAAGTCTCACGCTCATACTCCGTCACTGTCCTTCGGCCCTGTTTTAACTCAAGAAATTCCTTTCGTTTCTAATCGATAAACCTTTGGCTAATATACTTCTTACGGAACTCTTCCTAGAAGAATTCCCAATTAACCCGCTCTCTTGGTACTACCGACACAAGAGTGTTCCACCATTGATAGGCCGAATCTCTTAGGAGTGGCATAACACATTTCATACATTCTTCAGGTGTGCAAGACAACTCATCAAAAACCCTGATGGTGTTCTCGAGCCAGAACTCGGCTTTCTCAGCATCATCATCAGAATTGGCTCGGAATTCTTCGGCCTCGTGCTTTCGAATTTTATCAATTGGAGGCCTGTTCAATCTCATAGAGTCCATACCTTGAGGCGCTACGAGAACCAGTTGAGGAATAGGTGGGGTGGCGGGGGTTAAGCATTCGGGTTCGTTCAAACGAACTCCGTCTATCATGCGTTCATCGTACGGAGAAAGGCTTCTCTAGCCCCTTCTCCTCCTCCCTGACTCACAGGTACGGGTCTACTTTCAATTGGCGCTGCCCCTTGAGCAGGAGCCGGTGCATTACTTTCGACTTCATCAGCCTTAGCTCGATTGGGATCCATTACTATATGAAAACACAATTTACAATTGTCAGGAGTCGTCACACTATCATATTTCGTTTATAGCATGTATAGCTAGACTCTTACACACGCTACGTTAGTCTGAGAATTGGCTAAACCGTAGCTCTGATACCACTAAATGTAACACCCCTAACCCGTATTCTACGCCGGAACAGGGTACAAGGTGTTACCAGACTTATACGCAAGCAATCATACAAAACAAAAACATGAATTTCCATCCAAATTTAAAACTTTTCATATACATTCATATTGTCCCTATTACAAGCCTACGAGGCCCAAAACATACGTCGAAAGTGATTTGGTACTAAATCGAGAACTTTGGAAACTTTTGGGAAATTTAGAAAAAATTTCATGCAAAAAGGGTCACACGCCCGTGTGGGTTTGGGACACGCTCGTGTGAACCTAAGACACGCCCGTGCTTCAGGCTGTGTTCGAAATAGGGAGCTTTCTGTTTATGATGTCATCATCAATTTAAGGTCACACGGCCAAGTCACACGCCTGTGTGCTTAGGCCATGTGATCGATTATATTTTCATAAATTTTCATAAAATAGGTGCAAACTTTACACGACCAGGACACACGCCCGTGTTTAAGACCGTGCCGTCCACACTGCTGAGACACACGGCCGTGGCTCTGCCCTTGTGCTCATTACTGAGCATTCTATTTTGCAATAATTAGGGTGTAGGGGACACACGGCTAGAACACACACCCTCGGGGCAAGCTGAGTGTCACACACGGCCTAGACACACGCCCGTGTGTCTACCCGTGTGGACAAAAATAAGGCTATTTACCAAGCCATTTTGCCACCCTTACTTGCACCAACTTACACAACAACAAGCAACACAAATTCAAGTATATATATATACAACCAATTCATCCATACATCAATTGCATGCTATTTCCTATCACACCTAGCATCTCATACTTATCATCTTAAACCATGCAAAATCCACTTTCATGAAAGACATCTTCACATTCATATATACTTAACCAATATTAGCCAATTCCAATGGCCATTTACAAAATGAATCATCAACCATTATAAGCCAACACATTTGGCCAAATCGAATATGACACAAAACAAAATGACCAAGTCCCTATACATGCCATAACTTAAAATAATGTAATCATAAGTACCCAAAATGTTATGTTGATAGTGTGAATGGATCTCCGACAATCTTTGATCCCCGAGCTGGCTTGGCGACACTATAAGACAAGGAAAAAAGAAAGGGAGTAAGCTTTAAAGCTTTGTAAGTTCCTATGCAAATAATAAGCATCATAAACACACTTTAACATATACTTAACATGAAATAAATTCACATAAATGTCATAGTAAATCTCATAGTCAAACTTGGCATAGATTATATCAAAAACCTTAACATCATAACTTACTCAATTAAACCAAACCGAGGGTTTATCACACATCGAGTTCATTAAGCATGAGTTTTATGCACATACCTATACCAACTTGTAACTTACCATAATCTTTCACAACGTACCATGGTCTTTCTTGACTTAAACATTGTCGTTAAGTTTCCCGTTGAACCACTTGGAATACTAAAGGATACTCGGGAAATTTCACACATATAGTACCATACCAATGTCATATCCCAGATATGGTCTTACATGGGATCTTATATCGATGCCAATAGCCCAGCTATGGTCTTACATGAAGTCTCATATCAATGCCATATCCCAAATATGGTCTTACACGAAATCTCATAATGATGCCATATCCCAGACATGGTTTTACATGTAACACTCCTAACCTATATCCGTCGCCAGAATAGGGTTAAGAGGCGTTACCGGACGAACGAAGACTTTTACGGACATTTCATAATATAATTTAACTAATTAGATCAAAGTGTCCCTTAAATAGGTCAACGAGACCTTAAGCATGCTTTAGAATAGGGCGGGGACTAAACTGAACACATACGAAAGTTCTCAAAAATTTAAATTTTTTTCTAAGTTACAGAGATCACACGCCTGCAGTGGGCAAAGCCGCCGTGCCTCCCACGGCCTCGCCGCACACGCCCATGTGTCTAAGCCGTGTCAAAATAGGGCATACATACTGACTTGTCCACACGGCATGGACACGCCCGTGTGCCTCACCCGTGGTCGATCCTGACTTCACCACACGGCCAGTCACACGCCCGTGTGTCCAGACCGTGGTCGATCCTGACTTGTTTTGAATTTTAACCACGAGGGACACGGTCGAGCCACACGCCCGTGTGCTCAACCGTGTGGGCATTTATAGGCCATTTTCAAGGCCAAATTGCCACCCACCCAGGGGTCATCCCTACAAGCTCAAATAATCAATATCCCATACACAATTAGCAACCAAAATCATGTCAAATGTTCAACCTATCATTCAATTTAATCACATTTCTAAATGTGCCAACTTGTATGCCGAATAGCACATCTAAATCACATGCAAAACCAAGCATAATTCATCCACAATTTCACCAATTCACTAAGGCATCAATTCATCAATAAGCTTACCTTTCATAAGACCATTTCATTGCCATCAAGCCATACCAAAACATGCATCATATACCATAATCACTTATGCATATTACCAACATTTATCTAGCCACATCACATGGCAAATTACACATCTCAAACATGTTCCAAACATCTAGCCTATACATGCCATACTAAGTATATACATTTCCAAACGGTACCAAAATGAGTTTGGGTAGTGTGATAATGATCCTTGACGGTCCCGAGCCTTCAGTAGCTTTGACGATCTGTAAACAGAGTAAACACACACACAAAGTAAGCTTTCCAAAAGCTTAGTAAGCCATATACAAATAAACTTAACATATAATCATTCATGAACATAGTTAATTAAAATCATTATCACATTCTCATTTCAAGCACATAATAGTCTCTTTGCCTCACTTGGTTTACCATTGCTTACCAATTCATCATATCTCATATATCTCATTTGCTCATATCTCAAACATACATATATCTCAAATGTACCTTTGCATCAATGCACATATTTACTCACCTCTCATGCTTATACAAAGTATATATATATCAACGTACCTGAAACGGATATACAACTCACATAGTCATTCATTTCTCGGATTTGCCCGTTGAACCATTCGGAATCTAATAGGATACTCAGAATGCTCAGAATAGTCGTACAACGCTAACCTCCTAGACATGGTCTTACATGTAATCAGATATCGATGCCACTGTCCCAGATAGGGTCTTACACGAATCAATACGATGCCAATGTCCCAGACATGGTCTTACACGTAAATCCCAAATCGATGCCAACGTCCCAGACGTGGTCTTACACAAAATCTCGAATCAATGCCAACGTCCCAGACGTGGTCTTACATGATATCAAATATCGGACACCTATGTCATGACATATGCTATCCTATCTATTCCTAGGTTCATACGGGACTTCTCAGACTTTAACAACTTGTCGATATATACGTAAGCTCGGATTTCCCATACATTCCATCTCAATGGATATTCATAGCAATTTGAATCTCATATATACACAAATAATTCAATTCAAATACATTTATTTGTATATCGACTTACCTCGGATTCAGATATTTGATCGGATTCGGTTATTCGACAACTTTTGACTTTCCACGATATAAGTCCGTTTTCTTCGGTTCTTGATCTATACATATTCAAATTTAACCCATTTATTCATCAATTCATTCAATTCAATCCCAAAACACATTTAGGGTAATTTACAAATTAGCCCTCACATTTTCACATTTGGACATTTTAGTCCCTATTTCACAAAATCACAAAATAGACCAAATTTGCTTATACCCAAGCTTGGCTGAATGCTCATGTATCTCATACAAGTCCATACATTTCATTTATTTCACAATTTAGTCCCTCAAATAATCATTTTCTCAATTACATCCAAAATACTCAAATTCATCAAAAACTCAAGAACAAGCTGTGTTAATCAAACACATATACATCATATTTCATCATAAAACTTCACAAAACTCATGTGTTCATCAATGGAACATTTCAAAAACATTATCAATTCACAAAATTGAATCATGGGTTTTGTAGAGTACGAAGCAACGATTACAAAAATGTAGAAATTATCAAAAACCGAAGCAAAACATACCTTGAATCAAGAAACATCAATGGCCGAATGTCCTAGCTTCTTATTTCTTTTTCTTTTCTTTGTTTTTCGGTGGAAGAACACATAAAACATCCACCATCTTTTAACTTTTGTTTTATTTATTACTTGTTATTTGATTATTTACTAATTTAACCTTTATTATAACATATAAATCATGTAAATTTAACGGTCTTTACCGTCGACTAACCTTATCAATGGTCCATTTAACACTTAAGGACCTCACATTTATAAAGACACATCAATTCGGCACGTAATCAATTAGAAGGCCACTTTTACATTTTTCGCGATTTAGTCCTTTGCTCAAATTAGGCACTTAAACAGACAAATTAATTCACAGAAATTTCACACATGCTAAAACACGTATCATAAGCACGGAAAATAATATTAAAAATATTTTTTTGACTTGAATTTGTGGTCCCAAAACCACTGTTCCGACTAGGGTCTAAACCGGACTGTTACAATTCTCCCCCCTTAGGGATTTTCGTCCCCGAAAATCTTACCGTTAAACAGATTCAGATATTGCTGTCTCATTGAATCTTCAGGCTCCCATGTAGCCTCTTCCACTCCATGTCGATGCCACAACACTTTCACTAACAGAATTTTCTTGTTTCTTAACTATTTCACTTCACGAGCTAAGATACGGATCAGTTCTTCTTCGTAGGTCATATCGGATCGGATTTCAATCTCAGATGGAGTAATCACATGTGACGGATCAGATCTGTATCGTCTAAGCATCGATACATGAAATACATTATGAATCTTTTCTAGCTCAGGCGGCAACAACAATCTGTACGCAATCGGCCCAACACATTCACTAATCTCATATAGCCCAATGAACCTCGGATTCAACTTGCCTTTACGTCCGAATCGAAGTACTTTCTTCCACGGAGACACTTTCAAAAACACTTTATCACCAATCTAAAATTCAATACCTTTTCGCTTCAAGTCCGCATAGGACTTCTGACGATCAGACGCTGCTTTCAGACTGTCACGAATTACTTTCCCTTTCTATTCAGTGTCTTTTATCAAATCAACCCCATTTATCTTATTCTCGCTGAGCTCAGTCCAATACAGAGGTGTTCGACATTTGCGTCCATATAAAGCTTCATAAGGTGCCATTTTGATGCTCGACTGAAAACTATTATTATACGCGAATTCAATCAATGGCAGATACTGTTCCCACGTACCATCAAACTCAAGAATGCAACATCTTAACATATCCTCGAGTATTTGAATAATCCGTTCAGACTGACCATCCGTCTGTGGATGAAATGCTGTACTAAAATGCAAATTAGTACCTAAAGCTTCTTGCAATTTCTTCCAGAACCGCGAAGTAAATCTCGGATCTCTATCTGACACAATAGACAGTGGCACCCAGTGCAATCTCATAATCTCATTATATAAAGCTCAGCTAACTTATCAAGTGAGTAATCAGATCATACCGGAATAAAATAGGCAGATTTCGTCAATTGATCAACTACGACCCAAATTGAATCTTTCTTTCTCGGAGTTAATGGTAATCCAGAAATAAAGTCCATCGTCACTCTATCCCATTTCCATTCAGAATCGAAATCGGTTGTAACAAACTGACGGAACTCGATGTTCACTTTTTAACTTGTCGACAAACTAAACATTTCAAATAAAGTCGAAATGTCTCGTTTCATACCGACCACCAATAGTGTTGCTTCGCATCATGGTACATCTTTGTACTTCCCGATGAATGATAAACGACTATTATGTGCTTCATTCAAAATCAACTGAATTAACTCAGGGTTTCTCGGAACACAAATTCGATCTCAGAACCTCAAGCAATCATCAACATCAACTCGAAATTCAGAATCAGAGTATAAATCACACTGAGCTCGTTTCACTATCATTTCATTATCAACTTTTTGAGAATTACATATCTATTGTAAAAACAACGGTTTCGATTTCAATTCTGCCAAAACTGAACCATCATCAGACAGGTCCAAATGAGCATTCATAGCACACAATGCAAAAAGGGATTTCAGACTCAAAGCATCAGCAACGACATTTACTTTACCCGGTTGATAATCTATCACAAGCTCGTAGTATTTCAACAACTCTAACCATCTTCTCTGACACAGATTCAAATCTTTCTCGATCATCAAATACTTCAAACTTTTATGATCTGAAAACACGTGACATTTCTCATCGTACAGATAATGTCGCCAAATCTTTAATGCGAACACAATCACAGCTAGCTCAAGGTCATGTGTTGGATAATTCTTTTCATGAGGCTTTAGTTGTCTCGAGGCATAAGCTATTACTTTGCCTTCCTGCATTAGAACACAACCCAAACCACTCAATGAAGCATCATTGTAAATCATGAACTCTTTGCCCGATTCTGGTTGTACTAACACTGGAGCTTCAGTCAAAAGGGCTTTCAACTGATCAAAGCTTTTCTGACATTTATCGGACCATTCGTACTTCACATCTTTCTGAAGCAATCTAGTCAACGGAGTAGCTATCATCGAAAAGCCTTTTACAAATCTTCGGTAATAACCAGCAAGTCCCAAAAAACTACGGACTTCAAACACATTCTTCGGAGGTTTCCATTCCAGAATAGCAGAAATTTTACTCGGATCAACTCGTATTCCAGAGGCCGATACAATATGTCCCAGAAAACTGACTTCCCGTAACCAAAATTCACATTTACTGAATTTTGCATACAATTGCTTATCTCGCAAACTTTGCAACACAATTCTCAGATGCTCGACATGCTCGTTTTCATCACGTGAATAAATCAAAATATCGTCAATAAAAACAACAACAAACTGATCTAAATACAGTCTGAAAATTATGTTCATCAGATCCATAAAAACAGCAGGAGCATTCATCAGTCCAAAAATCATAACTAAAAACTCATAATGCCCGTACCTCGTTCTGAAAGCAGTTTTCAAAATATATGAATCTTTTACTCTCAACTGGTAGTATCCCGATCTCAGATCTATCTTCAAAAATACGGTAGCTCCTTTAAGCTGATCAAACAAATCATTGATTCTGGGCAACGGATATTTGTTCTTTATTGTCACTTTGTTCAACTGACGATAATCAACGCACATTCTCATCGTACCATCTTTCTTTTTCACAAACAGAACAGGAGCACCCCAAGGTGAGAAACTCGGTCTTGCAAACCCTCTGTTAGTCAACTCTTGTAACTGTGACTTTAACTCTTTCAACTTTGTTGGTGCCATTCTATACGGAGCTATCGAAATAGGAGTTGTACCAGGCAACAGATCAATACTAAATCCGACTTCGCGTATCGGAGGCAATCTCGATAGTTCTTTAGAAAACACATCAGAGAATTCACAGACAACTGGCACTGATTCAACTTTCTTTTCAAATACTTTCGAGTCAATTACATAAGCAAAATAAGCTTCATAACCCTTTCTCAAATAATTCTTAACTTTCAATATAGATATCACAGCAGGTAACCCAGTCAAATCATTAGACTCAACCCAAACTATTTCATCATTCTGGCATATCAAATCAATGGTCTTTCTTTTGCAATTCACAACAGCATCGTGTAATGTTAACCAGTCCATACCCAAAATGATATCAAACTCATCAAAAGGTAACAGCATCAAATCAGCAGGAAAACAGATATCTCGAAACATCAACGGACAGTTCTTGCACACTTTGTCAACCAAGATACTTTTACCTAAAGGGTTCGATACTTTTATAACAAACTCAGTAGACTCTACAGGCAAAGTCTTACTGGATACTAAGTTCATGCATATATACGAATGAGTAGAACCAGGGTCTATCAATGCAATCACAGAAGTATCATAAAGAGTAAATGTACCCGCAATAACATCTGGAGATGAAGCTTCCTCACGAGCTCGAATAGCATACGCTCTGGCAGGCGCTCTAGCTTTAGATCTCGCAACAGTGTCTCTCATAGTTCTTTGACTAACACTGACATTTCCTATATTTCGAGTAGATCTACCTCTTGCTGAAACATTATCGGATCTTGGATTCTGAATAGTCTCTGGTTCAACAGACTCTGAACAATCACGGATGAAATGATCTAACGATCCACATCTGAAGCAAGCTCGGTCATTTAATCTACAACTTCCAGGATGCCTTTTTCCACAATGTTTACATTCAGGTCGCTCGGATCAGACATTTCCAACACTTGCCATTGAAGTTGATGGAGCTTTGGTATTCGACTGTGATTTAGATCGATCTCTACTCAATTGTCCCATATTAGCTCTTGAACGGCTATGCTCATCTCGTGCATTTCTTCAAGCGGCATCAAATAATTTGCTCGGAAATCTCTTTCTCACATCTCTGGCTTCAGACTCAGCTTTTCTTTTATCTTTCCCGAGTGCGTCAGCTTTGCACGCTCGGTCAACTAGCACAATGAACTCTTTTATCTCCAGAATACCAACTAGCAATCGGATATCTTCATTTAGGCCATCTTCAAATCTCTTACACATTATCGCTTCCGTTGATACACATTCCCGAGCATACTTAATCTCACGAACTCTCATTCGTATTCAGTGACAGCCATGCGGCCTTATTTTAATTCCAAGAATTCCTTTCGTTTCTAATCAATGAATCTCTGACTAATATATTTCTTTCGAAACTCAATCTGAAAGAAATCCCATGTGACCCGCTCTTTCGGAATAACAGAAATCAAAGTTTTCCACCATTGATAGGTCGCGTCTCGTAACAAAGATACAACACATTTAATACTTTCTTCCGGAGTCAAAGACATCTCATCAAATACTTGGATAGTATTTTCTAACCAAAACTCGACTTTTTCAGCATCATCGTCATTAGTAGCCCTGAATTCTTTAGCCCCATACTTGCGGATTTTATCGACTGGAGGCTTATTTAACAGATTCAAGTTCATAACCGGAGGCATATCTGAAGTCTGAGAGGGATTAGACGGGGGCGGAGGTTGTGAAACAAATTAATTATTTCTCACAAATTGAGTGAACCACTCACTCATCATCCGGAAGAAAGCTTGTTTAGCTTCTCCTCTTGACCGCCAGAGCTGCGGTCTCGAATCGATGGCGTTGTCCCTTGAGCGGGAGCAGGCGCATTGCTTTCTACATCGTCAGCTACGGCTCTTTCGGGGTCCATTTACTATACGAAAATAACATTTTACACGTCAGGATTCATCAAAATATCACAGTTCAGATATATCGCATGTATAGCTAGACATCCTACATGCTACGTTAGTCCAAGAATCGACTAAACCGTAGCTCTGATACCAACCAAATGTAACACCTCTAAATCGTATCCGTCACTGGAATAGGGTTAAGAGGCGTTACCGAACAAACAAAGACTTTTACAGACATTTCATAGTATAATTCAACTAGTCAGATCAAAGTGTCCCTTAAATAGGTCAACGAGACCTTAAGCATGCTTTAGAATAGGGCCAGGACTAAACCGAACACATACGGAAATTCTCAGAAATTTAATTTTTTTCTAAGTTATTGAGGTCACACGCCCGTACGGGCAGGCCGTGTGCTTCCCACGGCCTCAGACACGCCCATGTGTCTAAGCCGTGTCAAAACAGGGCATACATACTGACTTGTCCACAGGGCATGGACACGCCCGTGTGCCTCACTCGTGGTCGATCCTGACTTCACCACACGGCCAGTCACACGCCCGTGTGTCCAACCCGTGGTCGATCCTGACTTGTTTTGAATTTCAACCACGAGGGACACGGTCGAGCCACACGCCTGTGTGCTCAACTGCAGTGGGCAATTATAGGCCATTTTCAAGGCCAAATTGCCACCCACCCAAGGGTCATCCTACAAGCTCAAATAATCAATATCCCATACACAATTAGCAACCAAAATCATGTCAAATGTTCAACCTATCATTCAATTTAATCACATTTCTAAATATGCCAACTTGTATGCCAAATAGCACATCTAAATCACATGCAAAACAAAGCATAATTCATCCATAATTTGACCAATTCACTAAGGCATCAATTCATCAATAAGCTTACCTTTCATAAGACCATTTCATTGCCATCAAGCCATACCAGAACATGCATCATATACCATAATCACTTATGCATATTACCAACATTTATCTAGCCACATCACATGGCAAATGACACATCTCAAACATGTTCCAAACATCTAGCCTATACATGCCATACTTAGTATATACATTTCTAAAAGGTACCAAAATGAGTTTGGGTAGTGTGATGATGATCCTTGACAGTCCCAAGCCTTCAGTAGCTTTGACGATCTGTAAACAGAGTAAACACACACACAAAGTAAGCTTTCCAAAAGCTTAATAAGCCATATACAAATAAACTTAACATATAATCATTCATGAACATAGTTAATTAAAATCATTATCACATTCTCATTTCAAGCACATAAAAGTCTCTTTGGCTCACTTGGTTTACCATTGCTTACCAATTCATCATATCTCATATATCTCATTTGCTCATATCTCAAACATACATATATCTCAAATGTACCTTTGCATCAATGCACATATTTACTCACCTTTCATGCTTATACAAAGTATATATATATCGATGTACCTGAAACGGATATACAGCTCACATAGTCATTCATTTCTCAGATTTGTCCGTTGAACCGTTCGAAATCTAATAGGATACTCGGAATGCTCGGAATAGTCATACAACGCCAACATCCCAGACGTGGTCTTACATGTAATCAGATATCGATGCCACTCTCCCAGACAGGGTCTTACACGAATCAATACGATGCCAATGTCCCAGACATGGTCTTACACGTAAATCCCAAATCGATGCCAACGTCCCAGATGTGGTCTTACACGAAATCTCGAATCAATGCCAACATCCCAGATGTGGTCTTACATGATATCAAATATCAGACACCTACGCCATGACATATGCTATCCTATCTATTCCTAGGTTCATACGGGACTTCTCAGACTTTAACAACTTGTCGATATATACGTAAGCTCGGATTTCCCATGCATTCTATCTCAATGGATATTCATATCAATTCGAATCTCATATATACACAAATAATTCAATTCAAAAACATTTATTTGTATATCGACTTACCTCAGATTCGGATATTTGATCGGATTCGGTTATTCGACAACTTTTGACTTTCCACGATCTAAGTTCGTTTTCTTTGGTTCTTGATCTATACATATTCAAATTTAACCCATTTATTCATCAATTCATTCAATTCAATCCCAAAACATATTTAAGGCAATTTACAAATTAGCCCTCACATTTTCATATTTGGACATTTTAGTCCCTATTTCACAAAATCACAAAATACACCAAATTTGCTTATACCCAAGCTTGGCCGAATGCTCATGTATCTCATACAAGTCCATACGTTTCATTTATTTCACAATTTAGTCCCTCAAATAATCATTTTCTCAATTACATCCAAAATACTCAAATTCATCAAAAACTCAAGAACAAACTATGTTAATCAAACACATATACATCATATTTCATCATAAAACTTCACAAAACTCATGTGTTCATCAATGTCACATTTAAAAAACATCATCAATTCACAAAATTGAAGCATGGGTTTTGTAGAGTACGAAGCAACGACTACAAAAATGTAGAAATTATCAAAAATCGAAGTAAAACATACCTTGAATCAAGAAACATCAATGGCCGAATGCCCTAGCTTCTTATTTCTTTTTCTTTTCTTTGTTTTTCGGTGGAGGAACACATAAAACATCCACCATCTTTTAACTTTTGTTTTATTTATTACTTGTTATTTGATTATTTACTAATTTAACCTTTATTATAACATATAAATCATGTAAATTTAATGGTCTTTACCATCCACTAACCTTATCAATGGTCCATTTACCACTTAAGGACCTCACATTTATAAAGACACATCAATTCGGCACTTAATCAATTAGAAGGCCACTTTTACATTTTTTGCGATTTAGTCCTTTGCTCAAATTAGGCACTTAAACTGACAAATTAATTCGCAGAAATTTCACACATGCTAAAAAACGTATCATAAGCACGGAAAATAATATTAAAAATATTTTTCAGACTCAGATTTGTGGTCCCAAAATCACTATTCTGACTAGGGTCTAAACCGGACTGTTACATTACACGTAATCTCAATAACCCTAATGTCATGACATTTGTATCCTAACTATTCCTAAGGTTCAACCGGGATTTCTCGCTTGTTGAACTTTGTCTATTACGTTCGAAGAGTAAATCACAATTCATGCAATATTAAAGCAATTAAAGCATAAATAACAATGCATTATTTACATACAAACTTACCTTGGTACAAAAAATAGTAGAATAGGGATTTAATCGTCAAACACCTTATTTTTTCCCCGATCAAGGTCCGAACCTCGTTTCTCTTGATCTATTATAGCAAATTTAGCTTATTTAATAATCACATTACTCAATTCAATCCAAAATTCATATTATGGCAAAATTAAATTCTTGCCCCTAAACTTTGACATATTTACATTTTTGCCTCTAGGCTCGAAAAATGAAACCTATTCAATTTCCTCTTTTTATAGCAGTCCACATTTTTCATTTAATCACACTTTTACACGCATTTTGAAATCTTTTTACAAATAGGTCCTTTTGTCAATTTTCACCAAAAATCACCTAGCAAAAGTTGTTTATTTAACATTAAACTTGCATAATCTACCATTAGACATCAAAATACATGCATGTCACACATGGGTAAATTTTTAAACATGAACCATACTTCAAAATAATAGTAGAAATAGGTAAACCGGGTGATAACGATCTCAAAAACATAAGGAGCATTAAAAACGGGGCTAGGATGCACTTGCAATCAAGCTTGAAAGTTGGAAAAACCCTAGATATGGCTCCTTAGGATTTTCGACACAAGCATGGAGAAGATGAGCAAATTTTTTACTTGATTTTCCCTTTTTAATCTTTTAATTACTGAATGCCCTTAATGCCTTTCTTTGAAATTTTACATATCCATGTCCATTTTTTTCCATAAAAGTAGAAATCGGTCAAATTGCTACTTAAAACCCTCTAATTAAAAATCCATGGAAATTTCATGCTCAAAGCTTCTAGAATTTATATTTTGCAACTTATTCAATTTAGTCCTAAATTTCGAATTAATCACTTTATGCATAAAATTTCTTCATGAAATTTTCACACAATCGTGAAATCATGCTATAGACCTCAAAATGTTCATAAAATAATTATTTCTACTTCGAATTTGTGGTCTCAAAACCACTATTCAGACTAGACCCAAAATCGGGATGTTACACAATTAGTTCGAGCCCACACTCAAAGTAATTCGTAGTACGGGAATAGCAGAGAAGATCGTTTAGTTGAAAGCCAAGAATGATAAGGATATTCCTATACGAAACAGGTATGATTTCGATTTAGGGTTTATTGCTATAAATATCACAAAGTGAGTTGATTTTCAAAAATTTTATTTTCCACTATGTAAGAAAACCATTTTCAAACCGGATTTTTTCAAACATAGATTCAGTTGATAGAATTTAGAAATTGATATGTTATAATACAGGGTATGAATATGCAATTATTAATGATTGATACCCATGTGAATTTAGTAAAAAGGCGAGGAGACAGTTGACATGTCAATAGGATCATATGCTCGCTTTTATACGGGATAGTGGATGATTTGGAGATTATGACATGTTATCTCAGGATCCAGCAATTGTTACAGATTATCGAGTATTCATTGTCTCTACTAAGACCTTGGTATGGTGGAGGGATGTATTTGAATATGTTTATGCCTATGGGCTTTTGACCCTATCGCGCATGCGCGTAAAAACGAACAATTTTATAAAGCAATTTAAAAGTGTGGTTTTAACTACAAGCATATAGTATCAGTTGTAATATTTGTTGTGTCAATGGAACACTCGTATCCTAAGGATTGAACCCAAAGGATTTCCAAGTGGGTAAATGTGTTTATCAAGTTAATTACAAGTTAAGCAATTAATAATCTAATCAAGTCAGAAATTATTAGGGTAAGTCCAAATAAAATTGTTTATAAACTAAAATTAAACTAATAATTAAACTAACTAAGATAAACTTTCTTCCTAATGTTTTAGATAATGTAAATGATTAAACGATGGTCGATTGATTAGTTGAGTGCTAACTGAACTAATGAACATATACCGATTATATGGGTTGCCACTCTTAGTTAGGAATCTCCTCTCTGTCTCATCTTATACTAAAAGATGTCACCTAAGATTACCTCTCGGTCTCACCTAGGTATATAGATTACCTCTCAGTCTCACTACTTGGTACGATTAATCAAACTATCTAAGGATAAATTCTCTTCTCGGTCTCATTTATCTAGGTTTTTTTTCTAGAGGCGTCAATTCTAACGTATTAAGCATTTCGATATAATCGAACAATCAATCAATCAAGATTAGAAATTACCTTAAGCAAACAAACAACCAATCAACCAACAATCCAACAATTTAGCACATAATAAAGCTTAACATCCAAACAGACATTTCATTGAACAGTTAATAAGCACAATATAGAGATAAGGATAAGAAATGTTAATTTAGATGTGGAACCAATGACACCCAAAAGGTTCATCCATCTTCAGTTACAAAGTATTTTACAAGAAAGAAGAAAGAAAACTACAAGAATAAAATCTACTCTAAAAAGGAAAGAGAAAACCTAAACTAAAAATGAAAAAAAAAAGAACAGAAAGAAAAATCTTAAACCTAACCTAAAACTAAGGAAAAGATGATAGAAAACAAAGTAAAAAGAGTCTCACTCTTCATTCAGCCAAAACTGGCTTTTAAAGACTAGTTACAACTCTATTTTTTGACCAAAATGCCCTTGAATGTCTAATTGTTGATTGATGCTTCAAGTAGACAAAAACTACCCTTGATATTATTATTTATCCCCATACGAAAGGGGTATCGCGAGACCTAGAGGAGGGTCTCGCAATATCCTCATCAATCTACTCAAGGGGTGTCCTTATGGGTGGATATCATGATACCACTATAAATGGCTCCTTCTTTTCTTCATTCCGGGTCTAATAGAGGTGTTGTGATATCTAAGCTCCGATATCGCGATACCTCTATTTTTGGCATGGTTTCCACTCAATTTTGGGTCACCAATATGCTCCTACAACACTCAATCACTCATTAGGGTCTAAGTAGCACCCTTGGCCAATTTGGGTCTCAAAATAGAACAAAATAAGTATAAAATGCATGAATAGCTCATTAAAGCTAAAGAACAAAAATTAAACAAAAACTACTAAAAATACATGAAAATTACTCGAGAATAAACTCATTAAGTATATTGGGGAGCCTAATTTGACATATCAAATTATGGCAGATCAGTTTTGCACTTCGGTGCCTTGGTGTGGTGTAGTGTAGTTTATGCTCATACGAGCTATCTTGGTGTGGTGTAGTTTACCCACGTATCCGATTCCATTTTACTAGGGTTCCCTTAGGTGAAACATTGAAATCAAACTTTGAAATGAACCAATAGAAATGAACCAAATTTAATATGTTAAAAAGGTATGTGACTAAAATGAAAATGGTATAGATTAGTGACTTAATGAAAGTATGTGTAAATGTGATGAACCTATATGAAAGGGGTGCAAATTGGTAATGTTTAAGTTATGTTTATCATGTTTAATGCATATGAATACTTATGATTCTTATGTTCACTTTTTTGTGACAATTAGTGTCATGTGCTAGCTAAATGTAAGTCTAAATTTTGGTAGATAACATGCTCACCTATGAGGAAGGTAAGTGTTGTAATTTCCATTTGAACTTACTAAGCATTGTATGCTTACCTATGGTCATTTTTCTTAGATGTAGATCCCCAACTTGTGGAACTCACCAAGTCCGATCATTGCTGATATCACACTATCATCAAGACAGTAGAAATATGTTCATTTTGCTATCTAATGTTATGGCATGTATTAGGGTCCCATGATATGTAAATAGTCATCCTTAATGGTGAATGACAATGTGGTATTTGTGGTTATGATTATATTTGTATGTTAAGCTTGATATATGGCCTAGTTATACTAGTTTGATCATGCTAAAGCCATTTGAATTCATGGTTTACAAGTTGCATAGACATTATGTGTTTGAACTTGAAAATATGGTAACTTGGTATATTAAGATTGAAAAATGACTTGGATATGCCTAGATGTTGATCCTGTGGTTGGTTTCATATTGAATACTTGATTTCAAATGTTCATATGTTATATTTGGTATATATTGGCATGAAATGAAATTTTATTATTTTTAGGAAGAACATATGAATGCATAAAAGTGTTTGGTAGGAAGCATGGAATGTTTACCAATGTGGTTTTTTCCAAAACAGAGGTAACGTCGCGATGACAAGTCCCCAACATCGCAACTTAGATTGACAGAGAATGGCGTCGTTATGTTAACTGAAGTTGCGACGAAACTCGCTAATTGATAAGGTCGCGACATGATAGCCATAATGTGGCAACATCAACCTGCAGATTTTAAAAACTTTTCAACTAAGTCCTCAACCGACCTTAGGTTAGCAAAAGACTCGTAAATGATTGTACAACACTTTTTGAATGTGTTTCATACTTTTTAGCATGTTGGAATGGATATGTCATATTGAAATCAACTACAGTTGCTTCAACAACGAATGTGGCATCTTATAAAATATCACATCATCACCAAGAAAAACTATGAGCAGTTTACAAGCTATAAAATTAACGTGACTAAAACCGCCAAATATGCTTTTACTAATCAAACTTAATTTAGTTCACATATTGTCATGATTAATTAATTAAATGGATTAACTAGCGGAAGAATAAGGGTTTATCATAAAATTAGTTGGTATAAATTATGTGTGCCTAAATCCTAAGATTGACGACCTTAGGCAGTAATCTAGATTAAACGAGGTTGAGAGATAAGTTTGTTAAGTAAATCATAATTTATCCCAGTGGAGAAAGTGAGGTCGGGAGATAAGCTAGTACCTGTCGATTAATTAATTAGTAGAGGCTAAGAGATAATACTTGTTAGTTAATAGCTAATTCCCTAAAAAAAAACCTGAGTTTTAAAGTTAATTTTGTACCTGTTAATTAAGATTTCTTAATCAATCATAGGCTAAAGGCTCGCATCATTGACACTAAGAATAGGGAATTCCATTAGGTTAGATTAGGTTAATTAATTTAATTAGTTTAATTAATACTTTAATTTGGATTCACACTACTAATTTGTGACTCGAGCAGATTAGTAATTATTTTATGTAATTAATTTAATAATAAGATTCTCCAATTTGCAATCTCTTGGGTACAATCCTCATAATACTTACTGGTGTTCTGTTGTAACATTTCTATATTACAATTTGACATATTCGCTTGCAGATACCGCACTTAAATATTTATATTTTTATTTGCATGACTTTTACTCTAAACGCTCGCACGTTTGGAGGCGGTTACTTAGCGAATTTTTGTGCAAAAATGAGCAATTTTTTTTCTTTTTATTCAATTTTTTTCTATTTCACTCTCATTTCACTCATTTTGCTTTTATCTGTTCTATGCTTTTATAACTCTCTCTTTGATTTTAACCCTCAAAAATACAATTATCAACTTCTAAATCAAAAGTATTAACAAGCGAACTTATGGAAAATTAACAATAATAGTTTTAATATTTTAAATGTTTTCTCTTCACTGTAAAAATAATACTACAATTCATACTTAATTACAAAAAGAAAATTCTGACCCTGAGGCTTAACCTTAAGGTCACCCCCTATATGCATGTTATAGATAAAAACACAAGTTCGCCTAAGCTTGAACGAATTTTGGCTTCATCCTTCTTCAGCTCATTATATAAACCATCATACCTGGAAAACCTAACAAAGACTAAATAAGTTCAAATGAACTTAGCAATTTTCTAATATACCATACCGTTTATGAAACTATAAATTAGAACTTCATGGGTTTGATCTCCTGTCTGACATCACTTGCACAAGTATAGTTCGCCCGTCTTCCTGGCGTACTTTTATCCTCCCCTATGTTGGCTAGACTTGAAAATTCATACACTTTTGGCATTGCCACAATCCTCCATTTCTATCGCTCATGCTATAGGCTACAATGCGAAATGATTTCACTTATCCATTTGCTCTGGTTTCATACAAAATGAATCATTACCTCTTTTTCCAAAAAAACATGTGTGTATTACATTAGCAATTATTATCATTACGGACTAACGTACGACAGATTGATTTTAGAAAACTCATGCGTAGAGATTCAGACGTGGAGAATTTTTACCTGTGGATTTACACTTAAAGTCTTACAAACGCGGACTCAAGCATAGTGAATACATACTTGCAAATCCTTTATATGTGGAATCATCATCACATATTCTTATATGTGGTTTCTTGTGAATTCATTCTTAAATGGTAGTCATTGCCTAACTCTTGTTTGGCGGATAGTCACTGTTAGACTCTTATTTTAAAGATAATATTTGGCGAACTCCTATATGAAAGAAGATCTCTGTGATTTTGGCTTGAAAAAAATAACTTATACAAACTCTCGTAGCTTGAACATAAGGACAAGCCCTTACGATCTTTTGCTTAGGTAATAGTCCATACTGACTCTTGTGAAAGATAGTCTTTTTGAATTCTTAAGCTTGAAACATGAATATAAGATCATCAAATTGTCATAGCTTGAATTATAAAGATAAATTTGGCGGACTATCATACATATAGATTCATATAAAAGATTCATGGATACGAACTCATATATGCGAACTCATAAAAGAAAATTCATAGATATGGCGGACCATATATATAAATTCATAGAAGAAACTTCATAAATGTGGCGGATTCATACATACAGATACATACGGAATCATGTCATGGACTTTGCATGGTGAAATCAAACATATAACTTTAACGTAAAACTTAAAGAACAAGTCCTACAAACTTTCATAACTTACATATGCCATAGCCATAGACTTGCTTATACACATGAGGCTTAAAGCCTTAGACACCACAGAGTCTCTTACTTACATAGAACCCTTGTAGGGTTTTCATATACTTGTGCACATATATCTCTGTACAATCCAACCAAACCTCTACAAATTCAAATACCATGCATAAACATTCTCTGTACAATCCACCCGAACCTCTGCAAAGCTAGATAACATGTGGCAAAGAGTGCACAACGTGACATTTCTTCATCTTTCATCTGCCATACATACCTCCATACTCCGTATGTCATTCATTTCCATGACTAACACATAACAAGCATTCAACTAAACATACTGCTAACAACACAACATAGATCATACTAAACATATAACCTACCAAACCATTTCAATGATAACCTCTACATTAATTTCTTTACTAAGGAAAGTTCATCAAAACAACAAGCTTATACATACAACCACATATACATCTATAAATCATCACTTTGCATGCTTCAACCGTACGAAAACATCCCACAATAATTTAACTCATCATCAACAGTAGAACATGAAACTAAACATACCACAACAATGCAGTAATGATATATATAAAACAAATACTAGTGTTTTGGGTTCAAAAACTCACCAACAAAATACCTGAAAGCTGGTACCATACACTTGATTAGCTTTTCCTTATCACCAGAGCCTCCTCTTTCTTTGTTAGCTAAACATAATAACCATATCAAGATCAAAATGAAGGCATTCATATGTAAGAAACCCATAATTTATTTGCATGCAGAGAGATTTTAAAGGTTAGTTGCAACCCTAAACATCTCAATATAAGTTTGATGAATTACATTGAAACCTTCAACTTTCCCTCCCTTTTCTTCAATCAAACTATACAGAAAAGCTTAGAAGGATTGCCAGTTTATTAAATCCCTAATCACTTAAGCTGGTACGTTATTTTCTCCCTCCATGCAGATCGCTTCTTAACTTTTCTCTCTTACAAAACAAACTAAAGAAGAAGATAGAAGAAAGAAAATGAATACAGAAAATGAGAGAATGAGCATAGGAGAATGACGCCTCTTCTCTATATAGCCTTCCTGCACTCGTTCACCAAAACCTCATCAGCATCAAATTTAATGTTCCTCATCATAATGTTTCCCAATAAAGAAAACCCAGTTCAAATGTAACAAAACCAACAATTGAAATCTAACTATTTGCGAAGCAGTCCATCAGACTCACTAATTTACACTAGAACCTGCTTAAATAGAAAGTTTTTCTAATTTAATACCCATAATTTTCGTAGCACTTAACCTTGAACATTTTCGGGTGTGACAACAATGATTGTTAAATATTTTTGTTAGACACTCATTTGGCATGGGTTCAAATCGTATTACTCCTACCCATTACCCTAATATTGTATCAAAAAGTGTTGAAAAATAATAAAAAAATTAAGTATTAGTTTGAATTATAAAAAAAATTGATATCTTACATAAAATCTAAGTACTAAATATAATTATAATTGGATGGTTGGATAAATATAAATTTATGAATTTTAATTTTTTTTCCTTACTTTTAAAACATTTCATTCTAAATAGCTTTGAATATACATGTTGAGGAATTTTTCAAGCAGTGCCTAAACGAATGCCTAGACTAGTGCCAAATAGTAGTAGCACGTTCTGCTAAAAAATTTGCAATGTTTAAGTAGGCAAATTTTGGCAACAAAAATCCTTGGGCTATGGTTCCTACTATTTCTTTGGATGACTATCAGCTTATCCTGGATATCCAAACTACACATTGTAACTTATCTTAAAGATTTGTTTAGATTTGGATCGAAACGCAATCAACTTCTCATAATTGGTGAATCGGATCAAATCGAGCTAAAGCAGGAAGTATATCACGAAAATTCAAGACTTATCATGTGTTATTTTAAGGATATTCTTTGTGCATGTTATCTTGCTTATTTTGACGAAGATTAATTGTAAAAGATATAGTATGTTAGAAGGTCTCAATTGCTAATATATTGTGGAGAATTGTATAGGTTTTGTATGGCACAAATAGCACTTTATCTTATTCATTTTGGAATGTGTATGTGAGTGCATTGAGTGAAACAATCAAATCTGTGACTGGGTTAAGTCTCCCAAGTTTTCGTGGAGGATAGAGGGCAGAACTTAGAGGAGAGATGTTTAGATCTTAGATGCAAATGTGTGTAGTCTAAACTAGTGAGTGCTAGATCTTGAAAACACTTTTTGTATAAGGTGATAAGATAGTGAATATTCTCTCTGGGCAAGGCCCCGTAGAAGTAGGAAAATCTAATTGCGTAAACATATTGTGTTTTCTTTTGTTTTTTGCACTTTTCATTGTTAGTGCCTGAAGCAATTGGAACTCCTCTAAGCATTACTTATGGCACTGCTTGTTTTCTTCATTCAAATATAAATTTGGACTCAACAATACATATTCAATATTGGGATAAATTATAATTACATATATGTACGATTGGCAATACCTACAAAAATAAAATCCTACTCAATAATATAAATATTTGTATAAGGCTTGTTGTTGTATTCTAGGTTTATTTGTACTTTGTTGATGTTGATCAAGCTTACAGCTAGCCTATGAATGGTGAATTGGTTGGTTTCATCATTTTGATCCTTCATTTTTTACTCTATATTTTCATGTTTTTTTCTTGGAATTTACCGTTGGTGGGTCTTGAGCTTGTCTATCATGATTTGCTCCTTCATGTTCTATCGTAGAGCCTGAACTCTCAGGATAATCTTGTGGAATGCGTTGCGGAAGCCCCTAGTTGGTGTGCTAGTTTCACCAACTTTGTTGATTTTGTAAGAATTAGTTAGGGCTTTTTTTCTACACTACCAAAGTGAATGAAAGATTTTCCAATTACGCTAGTTATTGGGACAATAATTTGGTTGCCGGTAGGGAGAAGAAAATGGGAAGGTATTGTAAGTATAAGTTGGTTGCAGTAGGGCATAAGTGTGCTAAACACGTTCATTTGGCTGGTATTAACTCTAGTCAAGTTGATTTGCAGAGTAGACATCATTTCAGTAGACGATGAATGGCTAGCGGTTTGGTTTTGCATCATAGGATATGGGTTTTGTGACTATAGCATCAATTGAGGTGCACATTCGAATGACCATATTAAAGGTATAGAAGGAGAATGTAAGGGATAGTGGTAGTAGACATGAGGTGTAAAAGAGAGCTTAAGGGCCATGATAATGGGTGGAGGTGATGGTTTGGCTAGCACCAATAGGCATGGATGCCATGAATGAAGGGTTAGTAGAGCCAAGCTTTACGATTATTAATAAGCCAAGGACGTTCGAGCTTGCACTAGAGGTGCGTAGTGGTTTCATTTGTTTGTGAGTAGAACAGCCAATTCCCATAGCATGCCAACAGGGATAGTAGGTGCAAAGTTTTTAGCATATTGGATATTTTTCAATGGGTGAGAAAAATTCATATTGGCAACAAGAGAATTAGTTTTGTTATTAAATGGGTTAGGTTGGCTATCAACGAGATTACTTTCAATAGTGGGATCTAGGGCTTCTTGTTCAAGGTTCCCACAAGTGACCAACTGCTTCAATCACCCTGATATGGTAATAAGCTGAAAAGACTTTGAGTTGAGGATGATTGAGAACTTGCAAGACAAATGGTAAAATATGGGGGGTGTAACACCCCTTACCCGGGTTCTATGTCAGGAACCGAGCCCGAGGCGTTACCGAACTCAACCCACTTAATCGCCACTTAGGCTCAACGTCATTACTCTCTATAACCTCATTCTCGACTTACGAGGCCTCACTCATACACACGAGGGCTCTCGAGACTAATCCGGAACTTTTACGATTCTTAAAATTTTTCTCTTTTATACAGGTCTCACACGCCCGTGCAAGATTGGACACGCCCGTGCATGAGCACACACGCCTATATCCCCTAGTCGTGCTAAAAACTCGAGAATTCTGCCAATTTCCCCACGGCCATGGCACGCTCGTGCTCCCTAATCGTGGTGAACACTGACTTCCCTCGTACGGCCTAGAGTCTAGACACACGCCCGTGTGGCTAGCCCGTGGCCAACACTAATTAATCCCACACGCCCTAGGCACACGCCCGTGTGACTAGTCCGTGGTCTATTCTATTTTAAAATATTAACATGCGGGGGCGCGACGCCACAAAGACACGCCAGGGCTGACCGTGTGTCACACATGGCCTAGGCACACGCCCGTGTGTCTATCCACATGGTCAAGAACAAGACTAAGTGTCAAGTTCTTTTCACCCTTCTAACATACACAACATATACTCATCTAACACCATCATAATCAACTCAAATTGAAGTGCATTCTCACGTAGAAAACTACATCTTTCTTTCATATAATGTAATAGCCAACAACCATGGCATTATACAAAATAAGCTATCCATCTAAAGGCCAACACATCTTAGCCATTTACAACAAAATCCACTAACTTGTCTAGCCCCTATACATGCCATATACAAAACATTAAGTTTCATGTACCAAAGTGTGCTGATATGTGGGCTATCTTCTGATGATCCTCGTATCTCGATTCACCACTTTTAATCTATAAGACAAGGGAAAAGAAAGAGAGTAAGCATTGAGCTTGGTAAGTTTACACATAAACAATTAAGCAACATAGTATAAGCTAAGCAACCATTAGCATTATACCAATAAGTAATTCACAACTATGCTTACTCTTTCTATCCCTTACCACATTTCCAACACATCATGAGTCACATACTCATAACCATCAAAATGCACCCCTGCATTCTATGTCACATTTACACAATATACAACACATCATTATTTCTCAATAATACATCCACATAGCTAACTCACATAGTTAATCCACACAGCCAATATCTCGGTGGTTTCGCACTTAGCACACCACAATCAATTTATAAGGTGGTATCGCACTTAGCCTACCACAAAGGTAATCATAGTGATCTCGGACATAGCCACTAAATGATATACCTAACGATAGCATCGCACATAGCCAGCTCATCGTCAATATGCATTTGGATGGTATCGCACTTAGCCCACCATCTAGCATTATCACAACACATGCACAAGTCTATTTACTCAATTATTCATCCATTCAAATCTATATTACATTCATTGTACTTGAACCACATAGGTTCCCAATCATTCTCATTCATTCTCATTCATGCTACACCCTAGCTAGCATTAATAAATTGTAAGTATGAATGCATTGTTTATGCATAAACTTACCTCGATACTCAAAAGTATTGAAATGTGCAATTTAGTCCACCACCTTGCTTTTGCCTCGGTTTCGATCTGGGATTTGTCTTTCTTGATCTATAACGAATAAATCAACTTATTCAATACACACATTGACTAAATTGATCCACATCTCATACTTTAGCAAAATTAATATTTTGCCACTAAACTTTCTCATATTTACACTTTAGTCCCAAAGGCTCGTAAAGTGATTTTTATTCAACTTTCTACTCTTTCATGCTTAGCCGAACCACTTACTAAACTAAAGTATTCATCAAATCTTACTAAATCACACATGTATGAGCAAACTAAAGTTTTTCACAAACTAGTCCCTACATGCATTTTCATGGAAAATCACTTAACAAAAGATGTTTCTACTACATCAAGCTTTCATAATCTTCCATAAAACAACAAAATACATGCATGTCATACATATGTACATTTTTGAACATCCATAATAGCTCACCAAATAGCTAAAAATAGCTTACTCATGCTACTAGGACTTCAAAAATACGAAGAATATCAAAAACTGGGCTTAAGAGCACTTACTAGCAAGCTTGAAAAATTGAAAGAGCCCTAACAATGGCTTCTCTAATTTTCGGCAGCTTGGGGGAGAAGATGAGTGAATTTTTATCATCTTTTCACCTATTTAATCACTTATTTGATAAATGACCAAAATGCCCTTTTTGATAAACTTCAAATTTTGACTCATCCATGCCTATTTTTGTCCAAAAATTAGAATTTGGATAAATTACTATTTAAGGACCTCTAATTAATAATCTAAAGCTATTTCACACATATAGCTTCTAGAAACACACATTTTGCAACTTTTGCAATTTAGTCCTTTTGGACAATTCAACCACAATTTCACAAAATTGCTTCATGAAATTTTCACACTAGCATGCATATATAATATAAGCCTCAAAAACTCATTCATAACCCTCGAATTTGTGGTCTCCTACCACCATTCCGACTAGGCCCTAAACGAGATGTTACAACTCTCCCCCTCTTTAGAGATTTTCGTCCCCAAAAATCTTACCAGTAAAGAGGTTTAGATGTTGCTCTCTCATAGCTTCTTCCGTTTCCCACGTAGCCTCTTCCACACCATGTTTCTGCCATAACACTTTCACTAGTGCTATGCTCTTATTTCTCAACGGTTTCACTTCTCGAGCCAAGATCTTAATCGGCTCCTCTTCATAAGACATATCCAGTCTTATCTCAATTTCAGTTGAAGGAATCACATGTGAAGGATCAGAGCGATACCGTCGCAACATCGACACATGGAACACGTTATGAATCTTTTCCAACTCTACCGGCAAAGCCAACCGGTAAGCTACAGGACCAATTCTATCTATAATCTCATATGGCCCTATGAACCTTGGACTAAATTTCTCTTTTCGTCCAAATCTTATGATTTTCTTCCATGGGGACACTTTTAAAAACACTTTGTCACCCACTTCAAACTCAATCTCTTTTCTTTTCAAATCCGCGTACGACTTCTATCGGTCCGAAGAAGCTTTCAGACTATTACGGATTACTTTCACTTTCTCTTCGGTCTCTTTTACTAGATTGACCCCATGGATCCGCTTCTCACTAAGCTCGGTCCAATACAAAGGAGTCCGACACTTACGGCCATACAAAGCCTCATACGGTGCCATCTGTATACTCGACTGATAACTGTTGTTATAGGCGAATTCGACCAAAGGTAGATATCTCTCCCAACTACCTTCGAATTATAACACACAAAGATCGAAGCATATCTTCAAGAACTTGAATCACTCTTTCGGATCGACCATCGGATTGCGGATGGAACGCAGTACTGAAATTCAATCTCGTACCCATGGCCTCTTGCAACTTCTTCCAAAATCTCGAAGTAAACCTCGGATCTCTATCCGATATAATAGACATAGGTACACCATGCAATCTCACTATATCTGCCACGTACAACTCAGCTAACTTATCCAGTGAATAATCAACGCGTACTGGAATAAAGTGAGCCGACTTCGTCAATCTATCCACAACAACCCACACAAAGATCTCTCTTCTGAGTCATTGGCAACCCCGTCACAAAATCCATGGTAACCCGATCCCACTTCCATTCGGGAACCTTCACTGGCTGAAGCAATCCCGAAGGCACTTGATGCTCAGCTTTCACTTGTTGGCAAATCAGACACTTTGCCACGAACTCTGAAATATCTCTTTTCATCCCCGACCACCAATACAACTTCCTCAAATCGTTGTACATTTTAAATCTTTGCCGGATGTCTTGACAAGCACCCACTCGTGGGCTTCATGCAAAACCTTTCAATCAACTCCTCATTTTTAGGAACACAAATTCTCGTCACGATACATCGACAACCATTCAAATCCACTCGAAAATCGTAATCACTTTCTCGATCCGCGCCTTAGCTATCTTAGCTTGCATCCCGCTGCCATTTCTCTGAGCCTCATATATTTGTTGAAAAAATAGTGGCCTAGCTCTCAACTCTGCCAAAATAGCACCATCATCAGACAATGCTAAAATCGCTCTCATAACTCTTAGAGCATACAGGGATTTCCTACTTAAGGCATCCGTAACCACATTCGCTTTTCCCGAATGGTAATCAATGACTAACTCATAGTCTTTCAACAATTCAAGCCACCGCCTCTGCCTCGATTCGGATCCTTACGATCCATCAAATACTTTAAACTCTTGTAATCCGTAAAGATTCGGCACTTTTCGCCATACAAATAATGTCGCCAAATCTTTAACGCAAAAACAATCGTAGCTAACTTCAAATCGTGAGTCGGATAATTCTTCTCGTGCGGTTTTAACTGCCTCGAGGCGTAAGCGATTACCTTACCCTCTTGCATCAACACGCAACCGAGACCATTAAATGACGCATCACTATAAACCACTAACTCATTCCCGATTCTGGTTGAACCAAAACCGGTGCCTCGATCCAACATTGTTTTCGATCTCTCGAAGCTCATTGACATGTCTCACCATTCAAACTTGACATCTTTATGCAATAGTTTCGTCATCGGGTAGCAATCACAGAGAACCCCTTTACGAAACGTCCGTAATATCCCGCTAATCTCAAGAAACTTCGATTTACGACACGTTCCTTGGCGGTTTCCAATCCATAACAAAGATATCTTACTCGGGTCAACTCGCACCATCACACGACACCATGTGTCCTAGGAATCCGACCTCTCGAGCCAAAACTCACTCTTGCTAAACTTAGCATACAACTGCTTATCTCTCAAAGTTTGCAAGACAATTCTCAAGTACTCTACATGATCGTTCTCATCCCGAGAATAGATCAATATGTCGTCAATAAAGACAACCACAAACTTGTCCACATATGGTCTGAAAATACGGTTCATCAGATCCATAAAAATTGCAGGTGCATTCGTCAAACCAAACGGCATAACCAAAAACTCATAATGGCCATACCTTGTCCGAAACGCAGTTTTCAACACATCTTGCTCTTTCACTCTGAGCTGATAATAACCAGACCTCAAGTCTATCTTGGAGAACACTGTAGCTCCCTTAAGTTGATCAAAAAGATCATCAATCCTTGGTAAAGGATACTTATTCTTAACCGTCACTTTGTTAAGCTGCCTATAGTCTATACACAACCTCATAGACCCATCTTTCTTCTTCACAAACAATACCGGAGCTCCCCACGGCGAGTAGCTCGGTCTTGCAAAACCCTTATCTGTCAACTCTTGTAACTGAACCTTCAGTTCTTTCAACTCTACAGGTGCCATTCTGTACGGAGCAATCGAAATATGTGTCATTCCCGGAACCAACTCAATTCCAAACTCGATCTCTCTCACTGGAGGTAATCCAGGTAACTCTTTCGAAAATACATCTGGGTACTCACATACCACTGGCACTGTTTCAAACTCTACTCCAACCTCTTGAGTATTCAACACGAATGCAAGATAGGACTCACACCCTTTTCTCAAACATTTCTCAGCCACTAGGGAAGAAATCATCACTGGTATACTATCTGATCCACCTGATTCAACCCGAACCACATCTCCACTCTCACATTTCAATTCAATGTACTTACTACCACAGTTCACTAAAACACTATGGGTAGTCAACCAATCCATGCCTAGGATTAAATCGAACTCATCAAACGGCAACAACATAAGGTTTACCGAAAAATAATGATTCTCAATCAACAAAGGACAATTCTTACACACTTTGTCCACTAACACATGCTTTCCTAACGGGTTTGACACCTTAACCACAATGTCCGTAGACTCAACGGTCATACTCAAACTAGATGCTAATCTCATGCAAATATAAGAGTGAGTAGACCCTGGATCTATTAAAGCAATAACAAGGGTGTCAAAGAGAGAAAAAGTACCCGTTATCACATCAGGGGAGGATGCCTCTTCGCGAGCACGAATGGCATACGTCCTCGCAGGTGCCCGACCCTCTAGTCTCATAGCAGAATCTCTGGGCGCACCTCTACCACTAGCCCCACCTCTTGGGTTCCTTGGTGGTCTACCCCTCGTAGACACATCACTATGTCTCACTTCTTATTTCTCTTCCTTATCATCCCTCTCGGGATAGCTACGGATAAAGTGGTCAAGGGAACCACACTTATAACATTTCCGACTGTTTCCCCAACACTCTCCGGTGTGATACCTACCACAACTAGGACACTCCAGTTTACTCTTTCTATTGCCCACACTTTCCATCGAGGGGGCTCGGACTTTTGAACCCTGACGAGTATTGTCCAAGTCTCGATGCGAATATCCCACTGAGGCTGACGTCCAAGGATTCACTTCCTTGGATCTTTTCGATCCAGGCTTGATACGACTTGCCCATCGGTCTCTTTCTCGCATCTCGGGCTTCACTCACGACCCTCCTCTTATCTGAACTCAACTCTTCTACTTACTTGCCCTCTCAACTAATACCATGAATTCTTTCAACTCCAAAATGCCCACTAGGAGTTTGATATCTTCATTCAGCCCATCTTGAACCTCTTGCACAAGATGGTCTCTGCGACACACATTCTTAAGCGTATTTGCTAAGCCTAACAAACTCACGCTCGTATTCACCTCTTCATCATCCTTCCTTACTTGATTCAAGGAATTCTTTCCTTTTTCGGTCAATAAACCTCAAAGCATATACTTCTTCCGAACTCTTCCGGAAAAGAAGTCCCACGTCACCCGCTCTTTTGGGACCACTAACGTCGCGTCTTCCACCAAAGGTATGCCGAATCCCTTAAGGCAATGATACGGCACACTTCAAACTCTCCCCGGTGTACATGAGAGCTCATCGAACACCCTCATCGAGTTCTCTAACCGAACTCCGCCCTCTCGGTCATCATCTACCTTAGCCCCTAAACTCCTCGGCCCCGTGCTTCCTAATCTTATCCACCGGGGGTTTCGATATCCTCACTTCATCCATACCTTGAGGAGCCACTGGATTTGGCTGAGGTATAGGAGGAGGTTGAGCGTTAGGGTTTGCTCGAACGTAGTCCGAGTACCAATCACTCATCATATAGAGAAAGGCTTCCCCTGCCTCTTCCCCTTGACCCCTGACCTCGGGTCCACTCTCAACGGGCGCGGTCCCTTGCGTAGGAGCCGGCGCGTTACTCGCTGTTTCATCAGCAGTCAATGGATCGGAATCCATATACTATATAAAACAAGTTTTAAATCATCAGAAACCATCACATTATCATTGTACACTTATGGTATGTATAGCTAGACTCTTACACCCGCTACGGTAGTCCTAAAAACGGCTAAACCATAGCTCTGATACCACTAAATGTAACACCCCTTACCCAGGTTCTACACCGGGAACCGGGCCCGAGGCGTTACCAAACTCAACCCACTTAATCGCCACTTAGGCTTAACATCATTACTCTCTATAACCTCATTCTCGACTTACGAGGCCTCACTCATACACACGAGGGCTCTCGAGACTAATCTGAAACTTTTACGATCCTTAAAATTTTTCTCTTTTATACAGTCTCACACGCCTGCAAGATTAGACACGCCTGCAGCATGAGCACACACGCCCATGTCCCCTAGTCGTGCTAAAAACTCGAGCATTCTCGCCAATTGCCCCACGGCCATGGCACGCCTGCGTGCTCCCCAAACGTGGTGAACATCGACTTCCTCAGACGCGGCCTAGAGTCTAGACACACGCGCCGCGTGTGGCTGGCCCGTGGCCAACATCGATTAATCCCACATGCCCTAGGCACACGCCCGTGTGACTAGTCCGTGGTCTATTCTGTTTTAAAATATTAACATGCAGAGGACACACGCCACAAAGACACGCCGTGGTGGGCTGGCCGTGTGTCACACATGGCCTAGACACACGCCCGTGTATCTATCCACATGGTCAAGAACAAGACTAAGTGTCAAGTTCTTTTCACCCTTCTAATATACACAACATATACTCATCTAACACCATCATAATCAACTCAAATTGAAGTGCATTCTCACATAGAAAACTACATCTTTCTTTCAGATAATGTAATAGCCAACAACCATGGCATTATACAAAATAAGCTATCCATCTAAAGGCCAACACATCTTAGCCATTTACAACAAAATCTACTAACTTGTCTAGCCCCTATACATGCCATATACAAAACATTAAGTTTCATGTACCAAAGTGTGCTGATATGTGGGCTATCTTCTGATGATCCTCGTATCTCGATTCACCACTTTTAATCTATAAGACAAGGGAAAAGAAAGAGAGTAAGCATTGAGCTTGGTAAGTTTACACATAAACAATTAAGCAACATAGTATAAGCTAAGCAACCATTAGCATTATACCAATAAGTAATTCACAACTATGCTTACTCTTTCTATCCCTTACCACATTTCCAACACATCATGAGTCACATACTCATAACCATCAAAATGCACCCCTGCATTCTATGTCACATTTACACAATATACAACACATCATTATTTCTCAATAATACATCCACATAGCTAACTCACATAGTTAATCCACACAGCCAATATCTCGGTGGTTTCACACTTAGCACACCACAATCAATTTATAAGGTGGTATCGCACTTAGCCTACCACAAAGGTAATCATAGTGATCTCGCACATAGCCAGCTCATCGTCAATATACATTTGGATGGTATCGCACTTAGCCCACCATCTAGCATTATCACAACACATGCACAAGTCTATTTACTCAATTATTCATCCATTCAAATCTATATTACATTCATTGTACTTGAACCACATAGGTTCCCAATCATTCTCATTCATTCTCATTCATGCTACACCCTAGCTAGCATTAATAAATTGTAAGTATGAATGCATTGTTTATGCATAAACTTACCTCGATACTCAAAAGTATTGAAATGTGCAATTTAGTCCACCACCTTGCTTTTGCCTCGGTTTCGATCTGGGATTTGTCTTTCTTGATCTATAACGAATAAATCAGCTTATTCAATACACACATTGACTAAATTGATCCACATCTCATACTTTAGCAAAATTAATATTTTGCCCCTAAACTTTCTCATATTTACACTTTAGTCCCAAAGGCTCGTAAAGTGATTTTTATTCAACTTTCTACTCTTTCATGCTTAGCCGAACCACTACTAAACTAAAGCATTCATCAAATCTTACTAAATCACACATGTATGAGCAAACTAAAGTTTTTCACAAACTAGTCCCTACATGCATTTTCATGGAAAATCACTTAACAAAAGATGTTTCTACTACATCAAGCTTTCATAATCTTCCATAAAACAACAAAATACATGCATGTCATACATATGTACATTTTTGAACATCCATAATAGCTCACCAAATAGCTAAAAATAGCTTACTCATGCTACTAGGACTTCAAAAATACGAAGAATATCAAAAGCGGGCTTAAGAGCACTTACTAGCAAGCTTGAAAAATTGAAAGAGCCCTAACAATGGCTTCTCTAATTTTCTAAGAGCTTGGGGAGAAGATGAGTGAATTTTTATCATCTTTTCACCTATTTAATCACTTATTTGATAAATGACCAAAATGCCCTTTTGATAAACCTCAAATTTTGACTCATCCATGCCCATTTTTGTCCAAAAATTAGAATTTGGATAAATTACTATTTAAGGACCTCTAATTAATAATCTAAAGCTATTTCACACATATAGCTTCTAGAAACACACATTTTGCAACTTTTGCAATTTAATCCTTTTGGACAATTCAACCACAATTTCACAAAATTGCTTCATGAAATTTTCACACTAGAATGCATATATAATATAAGCCTCAAAAACTCATTCATAACCCTCGGATTTGTGGTCTCGCACCACCATTCCGACTAGGCCCTAAACTGGGATGTTACAGGGGGTGTCGAAGTTGATGCTTTGAGGTGCTCTCCAATGCTTAAGTTAAATAAGGCACAATGAAATTTAAACGAATATTTGGGTAGAGAATGGGTAACAAGTAAACTCATACCTTAGAATAAATATACTTTATCTTTTCATACCAGTGGCATCGTGAGGAATCATATTACATGAAAGTGCGTGAATGTCTGAAGCTTAATTGATCCTTGCAATTCATTGGTGCCATTGTACTTAATTGGTTGTATTGCTTTTGCAATTCACCTATTGCTCCTATCTCTTGATCTTTGGCAGGTGTTGTTGTTGGCTCTTCCCCACTCTCAATTATATGAAAAATATTTATGGTAGAGATTCCATTTCTTTGGAACAAGTAACATATTTGAGTTTGATATTTATTCCTTTTAGCTTAATATCCCTAATATAACACTACTCAAAAACTAGGAGTCTTCATTTCCTACAACAACAATTTTATAATCCATGATTACATTTAAATAGCAATTAATGCACAAATTAAAGACATGGATACAATAGGCATTGTGAGATTATCCAAAGATTTTGAAAAGGAGTCGATCATATTTTTTTGACTTAAAGCCTCTCAAAATCGAATACTCTCAGAAATATTTGTTTATAGCATGCATGCATATACATAGGGTTTGAACCTACAAGGCATCTAATAATATAATAGGCTGTTGGTTGAGAAGTTTGCCAATTGAATTGACCAATGATTGTTGATAGTTGGATGGGAGAAAAAAAAATCAAATTGTAGGTAATAAAAAAAATAGATATCAGAAGTCTTTTGAAGTACAACAAGTACAATACAATTAAAGTACAAATATAAATATAAGTCTAGGTAACCATAAATATCAAATTATTGCAAACGAGCTATCAAAATAATCACCAAGTACAATCAAACTAAGAATTGATGCAATCAAGAGCAAAGCCAACAAACTAGACTTAACTAGACTAAAAAAGCCCACACACATGATGAAACTCAAAAATCTACTTATATAATTGTGCATTATAAATCTCGAACTTAGGTATTCAAAACTTAAAGCTTCCATATTTACAAACTAAACTAATGACTCATTAGTGATATTAAAAGGTTAGTCTATTCAACCAGTGGGTGATACATAATTGAAAGTTGCTATGTTTCTAAAACTTAAATAAAAAGAGAAAAAAAAATCGAAAATTCAATTAGAATCTGAAAAAAAAAAACTGAAATTTTGACTTTATTCCTTTTATTTTTCAACATTTTTTTTGAATTTATGTTATTTTTAATTTTTTTAATATTTTTAAAATTTTTATTATTATTACTTTATTTTATTATTTTTTATTTTTAAAATGATGTCCAATTCAATTGCTCAAGCAATTGAATCGAGCATTGACGTGAAATTTAATTCTTAAAACATTTATTATAGCTCCTAGCGTTACTTAAAAATTTCTATCCTTCCAAAATTAAGATTTCCATTTCTGATTAGAACATGTATAATTAACAGATATTGAGTATAATATACTTACAAAAAATAAATAAATTCGAATTGTAAAAATATTATTATTAAAAAATAAACATACATTTTAAAAAATTAACTTTTATAAACAGAATACTTTAATTTCATTAAAAATATATATATAGATAATAATGATGAAAAAAGGATGTATCTTTGTAACATCATGATGTAAAATCAATCAAGCTAAGCAGCAGGTTTCTGCACCAAGTTGGAGTTAAATTTCTTTTACCCAACTTTTCTACTATATATAGTCCATTTATTTAACTTTATTCAGAGATAAGAACTGAAACTAGGGACAACACATTTTGGGGGTATCTGCATGGCTGCTAGCTGAAAGCAAAAGCCTAATATGTCAAAGGAATTGAGGATGGAGTTGGACTTTATCCTTTTGGTTTCTACTTTGAAATTGTTGAATTTTGGAGAGGCATCAAATCACATGAAGCCCCCAACTAGGATTCAGATAGATACTTCCACAACTCACATCATTCACATTGCATATATGTGTACATATACACATATATAGACAGAGAGAGAGAGCTCTTTATTCCTAAGACTCTGGCTGGTAAAAAAGCAAATGAAAATTATTATTTAATGCTTTCAATTATTTTCTATTTTTTTTTAAATTTTAAAATATCATTCGCTTAAAACTATAGATTCGTTAACACGTTTCGTTGAGTTGTCTTTCAACTTTATCAATAACTCGAGTGCTTGAAAGATAATTGATTTAACAGAATAAAAGTGTTTTGTCGAATTTCTAAAGAGGCAAACCGTAATATAGTCACTTACCAAGAAAATCTCAACATTTGTATTTGGTAGGATTCGAACTCCTATACTATAAGGCATTTATGGGGAAGAATACTACAACTTAACTAAAATAGTCATGCACATGATGAATGATTTGTGATATATCTTTCCTAGTTTTTTTGAGGATTTCTTAGACCATTACTTCTGGAACTTGTTTCAAAGTTGAGCCTGCAGACATATCACGACTCAGACTCGACTCCCCTGAAGTCACATTTTATGATTTAATCACACCTTTGAGTCCAAATTCCTCTGTCCTTTTTCAATTTTATGTTATGACCAGGGAGAAGAGGCGTTTAAGTTGGTGAATAAAACTTAAATATCAGATTAGAAATCTTGGCCCTCTACACCCAAGGTCTTCTTGTTATTAATTTGCTTCTTATGATCTCCTGTGTAGATAGGTGAATTGATTAACATGAATAAAATTAGAACCATTGCTCCTTTGACTCAATTCAGCGTATAATTTAGAGTTTGTGTTTGGGCTTTAGAGTAGGCCTATTTGGGCTCTATATGTGAATCAAACATAAATCGAAGCAATATTTATTGGTATGAACTATGCTGCTGCTATGAATACTACCCTCATTCACTTGTATTGGTTTGGACAAAACAGAAAAGCATTACAATATTTGGAGAAACATTGGTTCATATACCTACATACAGCAAGTGTTTTCAATCTTTTACCCTAAACAAATGATTTGCCTCAATTAGTTATATCTGAAATTACGAGTAAAACATAAAACATGCTTTAATTGTTATATATCCATAAGACTTTGAAGAACACTCAGCTTGACAGGGTGTCAGTAGAGAACTAACTCGCATGGAATAGCAAGATCATTTTATTAAAAAAGGACCTTAAGCAATGAAGGTTGTAGTGGTAAACAAGCAACCAACAGTCACCCACTAGGTAACCCAAATGCTAAATATAAATATCCAAGTATGACCCTTATCCCAATCTATCTTACATGTTTTGCCCCTTGTTTACCTGCAGCGAGTTTGTTTTTGCATTGTATATTCACCTTCATCCTTTGCAGACTTAAACATGTCCCCAAGCACATTCCAATAGGGGTGTGCAAAATTCGGGTAAAACCAAAAAAATTCGGTTAACTGACCGAATTCGGTTAATCGGTCGGTTAACCGAATTTTTCGGTCGGGGGTCGGTTAATTATTTTGTGATTTTTCGGTTAACAGTTAATTCGGTTCGAAACCGGTCGGTTAACCGAATTTTTTCGGTTTAACCGAAAAAATTAATAAATAAAATTATAATATATAAATAGGCCCACTATTCACCTAAACCCAATCCCTAAACCCAATCCAAACCCAAATATCTAACCCAACCCAATTACACAATCCAACCCAATCATAAAAATTACAAATAATTTAATAAATAAAAATAAAATTCTAAAACTAAAACTAAAATTATGTAATCTTTTTAATTATGTAGTGATTAATTTCGGGTAATTCGGGTAATTCGGGTAATTCGAGTAATTCGGTTAATTTTTAACCAAAAATAAAAAACATATAATTTTCGGTTAATTCGGTTAACCGACCAAATTAACCGAAAAAATTTCGGTTCGGTTATTTTTTTTGAAAAAATTTTGGTTAGGTTAACGGTTAAAAATTTTGGAAGGTCGGTTAATTCGGTTAATGTTATTTCGGGTCGGTTAACCGAATGAACACCCCTACATTCCAATGCCCCAAAAGGGTAGGTCCCCTCATAAATCAAATATTGCAATTCTTGCTCCTCACAAAGGTAATAAGTCAATTTAAGTTCTTTTAGATTTTTTATTAAATGGAAACCCTTCCAAAATTTAATAATTCAATTTAAAACATTTTAACACCATTTTTAATTTTATCTCCACTCTCCCAATACAAATTTCCTAGCTTTGCTCTTATGTGGACATCTGCTCTTCAAGCCTCAAAATTCCCCTCAAACCACTTTTCTTCAAGCTGATTTCAACATCCAACAAACTAGTTGAATTTTGAATATGAGATTAGCAAACAAATTAAGGTGAATATACTTAAGGAAATGGAAATCTTAATCATTGTTTTTCATTTCTTTTACAAATCCATATTGCTACTCACGCACTACTAACCACAGGCGTTGCTAGGGGTAGGAATTGTATGAAACTATGATTTCACGTCATCCTTGACAAATCAGATTTTTCCTCCTGAAAAAATTCAAGTTCAACTAAAAATATTAAAAATCAGAAGGAAAAATCTGATTTTTCATTCTCCTATTGGGAAGGGATAAGGATGACGTAGAATCACAGTTTCATCTAACCCTTTCTCCTAGTACCTTAGCACCGAATGATCCTTCAATAACTAAAATATTAAATTTAAACATTTTAAATTTTTAGTTAAAAGGAAAATTTTAAATTTTGTCCCCTCTAAAAAATAAATAATTTAATTTAACTATTTTTAACCCAATATATTTATCTTTACACCTCTAAAATTTTATAATTTTATTTCTAACCTCTTTAAACAAAATCCCTAACTTCACCCGAACTATGAATCTGAGGTGAACCCTATTCACCAATACACCAAATACTAAGTTACTCTATTTTGAACCATACAAGAATTCGATTCAGCCCCATAATTCTTCTGTAGGTATGATTAGTCGGTACATGTGTGACCAGTCCATAATATTGCAGGCCTTTTTATCTGTTTTTGTGTTGCCGACCTAGCCCATTAAAAAAATCCCAGTTAGCTAGCTAATTATGTGCAAGATGTTGAAATACGTACAATTGAACTTAAATTGTTTTTTTTTTTTTTGAAGGGGGGGGTGTTAATGAATTTCAAAGAAAGAGATCTAGGAAATCCAACAATCATGTTCCCCAAGTATGCGTACGGACCAAATCATGAACACAATCTCTTTGTTTCATACCAATATTAATAGTGTAAATCTTCCGAATATTCTTAATTTGAGTGCATGCATCATGCATGCTTTTGTTATATACATGTTTGCACGTACAACTCATCAGATTAATAATTATCAAGGGGACATAAATAATGTCATGGTCATGTGGATATCTAAGTGATTAATTAGTATGATATTATGAAATAGATTTGAAAATACATGCATGAACCCAATGGGGTTTTTTCTGTAGAAAAGCAAGGTCAAAAGCTTCTGTATTGTTTGCCATAAATGAACCATTTTCAGTATTGGAATGAATCAAAAACAAGATTTAGGAAGCGAATCCTTTTTCTTTCAACACTCCTAATATTATGGATTGATAGAAGAGAAAAAGTAGTGATAAAAGAAGCAAATGAGGTGAGTTTTAAGATCATATATTCGAAGTAAAAGAGTTTCAAAGCAAGACAAAACTGGTTTAAAGTATTACACCTAATTTCAGCTTTCTGTCTTGAAATATACAATTCAACTTTTACAACTTGCAAGTTGCAACAACACCCACTATTCTTTCCTTTCCTAACCCTCTTTAGCATTAACAAAATTAAACAAAAGAAAAAAGGAAAATTAGGTAATGTTACAAAGCATCAATCACTCTTTGTTTCTTGCTGAATTCTAATTCCAACAGCTCCATTTCTCTTGTTCTTTTCCCATAACACCCACCAACACTATCACCTCCACCGCCAGGTATATTAAATATGTTGACCCCAAATAGCCTGACAAACGGAACCGGTACGGCGGGGTTCGCCGAACCCGAAATGGATCCGGTTCTTGCCTTGCAGTCAATGTAAAGCTGCTTCTCCGGACCTGTCGATCTCTGAAAGCTAACAATGTCACCGGCGTTAAGGTTCTTCTCCTTAACAAAGCGGCTCCACCCTTTTGTTAGGACATAACTTTGGCTACTGTTCCAATATGAATACCTAAACCTCCAAACTTTTCCACTCACATCTTCGAAGTTTAACAGAACTTCTTTCGAAGAAGCAGTTCCAGTTTGCAAAGGGAAGTGTTTCTCCGCATGCTGCTTAGGGATTACGAGTCGGTTCAACTTTCCCACATCGCTTGGGGTCACAGCTTTTTCGAAAAGCTGTTCACGCGGTTTCAGTCCAAGGCCAAACGAAAAAGGACCAAATCCAGCGTTGTGTTTGACCACACGTTTCCCATTCCCATCCAAGCCATAGCTCCTCCGACTCTGCTCCAGTTCGTCATTGTAGGTATGCTTACGCAACATGTCAACGATTTCACCCTTGGAATGTGACTCCAAGAAGGCCATTTCCATGTCATCTCCCTCGGTTTTTTCAACCTGTTTAAAGTTGGTCACGGCATCACTACCCCGAAACCTTCGAGCCGCTATGTCATAGGCTTTAGCAGCCTCGTCTTCTTCATTGAAAGTTCCAAGCCAGACACGGTGGTGTTTCTCGTATATCTGAGCACCCCATCGGCCGTTGGGTTGAGGAACGACGCCTTTGTACTTGGAAGAAGGGAGCTTCCTCGATTCTGCTTCGGTATCCAAAATCACACCGCTGTTTCCACTTCCAACCCGGCAAAGCGGAGACAAAGGTGATACGTTCATGGAATCACTAGTAGTGCTATCGTCTATGCAGCTGCTTCCATCCATTTTTGTTCTCTTTTGGATTGTAAGGTCTTGTTGTTGTGCTAACTTGTAGTTTGTGTTTATGTGTTTTTTGACTAAGAAATTGGGATTGTGTGAAGGTTAGATTGGTGACGACTTGCATATATTATATATATATATATATATATGTGTGTGTGTGTGTGTTGAATGAGATATGGGTAGGAAGATTCATAAAGGAAGAGAAATTGCTAAGGACTAAGGAGGTGGCCTGGAAAAAGAGGAAATGGAGTGAATAGTATTAAGTACGTGAAAGTTGTGGGCTGTGAATGTGAGGTGGGACCTGAACTGAGCAAGTTGATGGGGTTCACATGAGTGTGGACCGTGTCATTAGTTTTAGTTCATCCCACTTTGCTGACCACCACCATGGCTGATTGCCATTTCCCATTCCCCTTTCTGTGTTAAAACATTTATTATCTGTAACTAGTAATAATATATACATATAGTTGATAATAAATCATATCTGATACTGTTGTTCCTTGATTTGATTCCCTTCAAGCATCTGGTTTGTCTTTTTGGCTATAGGTTCTTCATCATAGTTATCATCTCCTCTTCTCCTTCATAGTAATTTCTTCATACATGATTTATTATTATTATTAATTCCAACCAAACATTATTGACATTTTCAGCTCCAACCATACAAGTGGGCTTTCCCCTTGTTTCTTCTACGTCCCCTTTTCCCCTCCTTGTTCATGCACTACGAATACAAATACCCTAATGCAAAAACAAAATACAACCACATGCACCATCCATATCATATGTACCTCAATTTGCTTAAATCTAAATGTAATGTTTGTCTGTGTACGGATTAGTTCTCGTTGCTTAGGATGAGCAGAAACAGGAGAGGACAGGACCCGCAAGCACTTGCAAGTTGTTTAGGGAAAACCCAGCAGCGGAGCGTCTTTGGTTTTGGTTTTGGTATTGGGGTAGGGTCCTACTTTGATGTTTCACTTGGATTTTGTCTTCAAATTCCTTCTATATTTATGGAGCAATGGATAAATATTTAAAGAGAAGATAAATGACAAGGTTTGGGCGAAGGGAGTGAGGCAAAGTTGAATAATTCATAATTCAAAAGATAGGAGATAATTTCATTTTAGAATAGATGACTTCGCCAAAGGAGAATAATTAGGTTGACCCATGCTGCAATGAAAATTAGTATAACTTTTTCATCTTGATTTATATTTTATATTCTGATAACTGAATTAAATGAACCTATATCATCAAAATATCTCAAAGTTAATATATTTTATAGATTTTGTATGTATATAACGAAATACAAGGAAAGTCCAACATATACCAAGGAATTAAATTTCCATGCACAAGACACCTTAATTTCACGAGATGCCCATGCATGCATTCATTAATTTTAACATGAACTTCAATTCTCTTAGCACTGTACTATCTTGTAAATAAAATTAACCGGAGAAGGTTGAGTTATATTAGTGTAAAACTTAAATTTTATTTATATAATTAATATTTTAACGATTTAATTATAAATTTTATTAAAAAATTAACTATAATTTATAACAATCTTTTAAAAATATACTTATAATTAATGAAACCTTGACTTAGCAATAAGGTTATAAAATCCTAGAGCTTTAATATCTTAGTCTCCGGTTGAAGTCTCAGTATATGTGTTTTTAATTTTTTATATTTTAATTTAATAATAATTAAGATAAAATTTTATAACTAAAATTATACTTTGTGAATCAGTCACATATGAAAAATTATAATTCTTAGAAAATGTAATTACATATGCTATCTAAACATAGACGTAATAAAATTATAAGAAGAGGAGGGGAGTGGATAGGAGCCCACCAATCCAATCCACTCATCCCCCTGCCACCCTCATCCTTACATCCCATTGGCTCAACCCCCACATCACATTATTACGCAAGTTCGTGTCTCGCCTTCTGCTTCTGTTTTTGGTTTCAATTATGAATATAAATAATTTTGCATAATTAAATTATAGTTATTAGCGGCGTTTTTTGTGGCGTTTGAACCAAAAACGCCGCAAAAGATATACATTAGTGGCGTTAACAGGAAAACGCCGCAAAAGGTCTAGCATTAGCGGCGTTTATGAGAAAAACGCCGCAAAAGGTCAAGCAGTAGTGGCGTTTATGTTAAAAATGCCGCAAAAAGTCTAGCAGTAGCGGCGTTTTTATCATAAACGGCGGTGTTTTGCTCCCTATCTATTTATTATTTAACTAGTTTATTTATATTAATTAAAATAAAATTTATTTTTAATTGAATATTTAAAATCTTCAAAAAAATTAATGACATGTAGAAAAAATTTGAAAGTAAAAACATAGAAAAATATATGTTAAAAATGAAAAAATTAAAATACTATTATTTAAAATAATTTTAAAATTTTTTGGGTATATGACTGATTGTTTTTAATTTATATATTAAATAATCTCTTATATAATTGTAAAAGAGATAATATTAATTTGAATATATTTAAATTATAATTATAGTTTAAATTATTTAAGAGATAATAGATAAACTTTATATATATTAAAATTAAAAATATTGCTAACCCATGCATCTCTAGAGAAACAAAATTAATTAGTAAATTGAAAATGTTATTTAAATTTCCTAAAATATTGAAAGAATATGTAATATTCAAATTTTATCTAATTAAGTTAGGGTTTAGGGTTTACGGTTTACGGTTTACAGTTTAAGATTTTGGGTTTAGAGTTTTGGTTTTGGGTTTTGGGTTTCAGGTTTAGGATTTAGGGTTTTAAGTTTAGGGTTTAGGGTTTAAGGTTTAGGGAAGATCAAATAAAGATGGGAGTGAAGGAGAGGCCAATGCTACTAAAGAACGGTTTGGTCAGTGAATCAGTTAAACGATGTCAACCGGAACTGAGCTATTTTTGATCAAGTTTTTTTTTACCCTTATTTGTAGGGTTCTTAGAATGCCATATGTCTGTGCTCGTGTTAGAAACAAGTTTCAGACACGAATACTTCAACTAAAATAAAGAGTCAAAGGAATATAATTAACATTTCTATTAACCAACCATGAACTTCTTTCGGATTGATTTGATTCTTCTGATTTGTTCGATTCTATCGTAACATCATAAGCTCCGTCTTCTTTAATACAAAAAACTACGTATTCTTCATCAGGAAGACATATCCAGCTCGAGTTTTCATATTATTTAAAATTATTCGTACACGATTATAAAATTTTACAAATTAAATATATTGTTTGGAACAAAACAAATTTAATTTAATGGAATTTAAAAAATTATTTCAAATATTTAAATATTTAGTAGTATCAAAGGCATTCAAAAAATCATTTTGTTTTAATCAAAACAGTATTTGTTTTATTGGTTTTTAATGGCGTTTTCTGTAAAACGCCGCAATAGGTCTGGCTTTAGCGGCGCTAGGGGAAAAACGACGCAAAAGGTTATTTTTTTTAATCAATTTTATTGGTTTTTTTAGTGGCGTTTTTGGTAAAACGCCGCAATAGGTCGGGCTTTAGCGGCGCTAGGGGAAAAATGCCACAAAATGTTATTTTGTTTTAATCAAAACGGCGCTGTTTTATTGGCTTTTTTAGTGGTGTTTTTGATAAAACGCCGCAATAGGTTGGGCTTTAGCGGCGCTAGGGGAAAAAAGGCCATAAAAGGTTATTTTCTTTTAGGCAAAACGACGTCGTTTTGCTCTCCTCATTTTTACCCAACCCATATACCCGATAAACCTTAATTTTTTTCCCTAAAAATTTCCCCCAAACCCTAAATTTTCCCCAAATCAAAATCCCAACCCTTCTCTGCATCGTCGGACCCGACCATCTGCTTCCTCGCCGTCGACCCGACCATCTCTTGCATCGCCGTCGACCCGACCATCTGCTGCGTCATTTGTCGCGATTCGGTATATGGTAATGGGAGGAATCTTTGAAGAACTTCTAAATGAGTTGTGTGGTAATGAAAGTCTTGCCAAGGTAAGTTGTCAAAGATTGAGTGCCTTTGCGTCTTGGGTTTCTTACCATTAAAGAAGCTTGTGGTTGAAGTGCCTCTGTTTGGGGAGAGAAAAAATGGCTTAAGCAACATTGTCTTTTTAATCGGCTAATTTTTCAGGGTGATTATTGTACGAAACTTATTAATATTTTCTTACATGGTCGATCGAATACAGAGATGCTAAAGCGGGACTTGCGTCAAAGGTTTCGGATAAATCTGAGAAGGATAAGTTCTAGCTCTCTTGATTTTGAAAATTAAAACTTAGTTCTTTTGAAGTTCTAAAAGTTGTGCAGCTAATTACTGGGTCATTTCTTACCCATATTCTATCATGAACTTAGGCTTCTAGGGGATTGTTTAATCTTATATTTGTTATGAAAGTGCTCTTTGTTTAGTTGTTGCATCAAATTGGAATTATCATGATAAAAGTATATTATGTTTTCTCGAAAGATACAAGTTCCACTAGCTTTTTTCTTTAGGTTGGTTTCTTCTATATGAATATGTAAACATCTATTACCAGTTTTTTCAATTAACTACCTATCCTCTATTGAGGTCAAATGCTCTAGTGATCTTATATATATATGCACTCAACAGTTGGATGAGTGGATTAGTGATTGAATAATTGAAAGCTTTGTTGGATGAGTGATTGAATAATTTAAACTACTATATGGGTACTCGGACTCGGCAGTCAGCACTCGTTTTGATTTTCATGAGAAGTTAGTTGTTTTATATGCTTTCTTCATTGCCATCCGAATCAAGAGGGGGATTCAGAACTGTGGATGGTGATTTGGTGGCTCCATATAATGAACACATTCTAGGTTTCGTTCAACATAATAGGCATATTATTCGGTAATCTAAAGGGTATTGAAAAGTAGATATGTTGAAAGCCTCAAGTGTATTCAATTCAAGAATATATCATTTATATATGATCAGAAACGATACTTCAATACCAAAATCATGAACGGTGTGAAAATAGAGTTATTGACTAATAGTATGACTGCCACACTCAACCGTTTGTTGATATTATGGTGTAAATGAACAGAATGTTCGATGAAGTATTCATGAACCGTTTGTATAATATTTGTTTATTAAGTTAAATAAACTTGTATGAATAAAAATTTTATGTTTGTTTAATAAATGGACAAAGACGAATAAAGGTATGTCGGTTCGCTTATGTTCACGAACAAGTTCGCTTATGTTCATGGGAGGCATGTTATGAGGGCTGATTATCAGATGTTTATGTTGGGATTATTGTCTCTTTGTTCCTAGGATAATTTTTAAATTTAGTGATGTGCCATGTTAAAGACTGTGCAAATTTTAGACAAAATTATGGTAAAGTCAGCCTATGTAATTAGAATCTTAGCATTTTAATGTGTCTTATTCATGGCTGTCCGAAACAACCTATGTAATTAGAATCTTAGCATTTTATAAGTGATGTTGAATGTCATGATGTGCCTACTTGTGCTATCTGAAATAGCTTGTACATAGAAGAATTATTGATAAAATTATTGAAGATATTACCTTTGTACTGTTTTGATTTTTGTTGCCCTAGATGCAATCTTTCTCCCTGTTTAGAGCCCATGTTTGTAAGGTGTGCATAAAGTTGAACTTGAATTAAAAACATAATATTTAAATTGAGATGTTTAGTTGTTGTAATTGAGATGTTTGGTTGTGCATAAGGTGTGCAAATTGAAGTGTTTAGTTGCTGGAAATTTAGATGTTTTATCGCTGTAATTGAGGTGTATAAATGTTGTTCATTGAGATGTTAAAGTGCTGCAAATTGAAGTGTTTAAATGTTGTAAATTGAAGTGTTTAAGTGCTGCAAATTGAAGTGTTTAGTTGCTGGAAATTGAGATGTTTTATCACTGTAATTGAGGTGTATAAATGTTGTTAATTGAGATGTTAAAGTGCTGCAAATTGAAGTGTTTAAATGCTGTAAATTGAAGTGTTAAAGTGCTGCAAATTGAAGTGTTTGAATGTTGTAAATTGAAGTGATAAAGTGCTGCAAATTGAAGTGTTTAAATTGTAACACCCCAAACCCAGCCTAGACGTTATGGCCGAATCTGGCGTGTCACGTTGATGTGTCTTTCAAAATTTGGACTTGTTGGGAGAAATTAGTTTCTGAGTTGAAATCTCTTTGTTAAAACTCAAAACATCTTAACCATTTACTAACCAATTAAAACGTCTTTACTTTAAAAACATTGTTTGTTGCGGAAGCAATATCCAAAATGTTATAAAACGCGGTGTGTTTTGAAAATGTTAATCTTTTTGAAAGCCAGCGTTCTATCACTATTATTTAAGTATCAAATAAATAAAGCCAAAATAACATAACTTAGGTTTAAGAGGCCTTATTACAGAATCAATAGCCCAATAAGAAAGAAATATATAAGTCTAAAATAACCATCAGTGATCGTGTGACCACCTCCGAGTCTCTGACGGCTCCAAAATGTCTAAGGCTGGGGATTACCTGTACAGTTAAAAGAAATGGTGAGTTTATGAAAACTCAGTGTGTAATCCCCCTATCACTCAATCAGTAATACATGCGATAATGATCTCAGGCACGAGCCTGCTCGATGCTGATGCGATGTGGGCCTTAGCCCAAGCCCAATCTGATGTGATGTCGAGAATCGAAAGCGAGAATACATGTGGCCCTAAGCCCAATCAAAGATGTGATGTCGATGAATGAAATGCAACAATGCAATCATGCAACCCATCCCAATCCAGCCAACACACCACCCGTACCAACCAACATACCATGTGGGGATTAAATCGACCCACCCCACCAACACACCAATATCAGCACCGGTTGTGGCACTAATCGATGCGCGCGACAAAGCCGCGATGTCGAATGACTAAGAGCCGTAAATAGGATAGCTATAACGCCGTGAGTACAGTAATATGATTGGCACAAAGCCATTGGTAGCTGTAGTATGATCGGCACAAAGCCATCAGTAGCTGTAATATGATCGGCACAGAGCCATTGGTAGCTGTACTATGACCGGAACAAAGCCATCAGTAATGGTGATATGATCGGCACAAAGCCATCAGTAGAAGTGATATGATCGGTACCACGACCATCGGTAGCATCGCGATGAAGTTTCGAACAGCGCGGTATCGCGGCAAAGTCGCCATATGCGATATCACGATAAAGGCGCGATGCGATATATGTGGCAAAGCCACGATGCGATGATTGTGGCGAGCCACCATCTGATGATATTTCCTCTATAACAGTATTCCAACCCTATGCAGTATGTCGTGTATGCAAAATGCCATACTCAGAATCAGACATACAAATCACAGACAGATCAGTCATTTACGTCACAGACAAATCAATCATTTACCCTCGAGGGGCAAAATAGTCATTTTACCCTTTAAGGGTATATCAATCAATTCACCCTACAGGGGTATTACAGTCAATTCACCCTACAAGCGCATTACGGTCATTTTACCCTACAGGGGTATTACGATCATTTTACCCTACAAGCGCATTACGGTCATCTTGCCCTACAGGGGTATTACGATCATTTTACCCTACAGGGGTATTACGATCATTTTACCCTACAAGCGCATTACGGTCATCTTACCCACAGGGGTATTACGGTCATTTTATCCTACAGAGGTATTACGGTTATTTTTACCCTACGGGGGTATTACAGTCATTTTACCTACCTTGGGGTCTCGGTACAGTTAACGACCTTTCCGAAGGCCTACAGTCGCCTCGAGCGACACAAATAATCCATTTGGTCAAAACAGTGCAAATGGGCTCAAAGCCTAATATTCGGCCCAAATGGGCCCACACGCTCGTGTGGCCCATTTGGCCCAAATTCAGTCACGGCTATGTGAACGTTATAGCCCAGTTCAGTATTTACCACTTATCGTAGATTTATTTCGTGTGGGGCCCACGAGCCCATTGAGCCCACATGGCCCATTTCAGCCAAACAAGGCCCATGACGGCCCAAGAGCACGAGAATGCTCCTGGTGACCTCTACAGTCTATCGCCCGTGATTATGGGCTCGGTTTACCACACGAGCGATCGCACGCTCGTGAGGCCTCAAATGCCGAAGTTTCAGCTTTTCGACTTTTCGACTTTTGCCGACTCACAGAAACGATAGTGTGATTACACACCTGATTGCGAAATGTGTGAATGACCCGCGAGAACTCCAACCTACATTCAATCAAGGCAATCCATTAAACACTTGTCAATCGGGTTAATCGAATCCCAATCAACTTATCAAAAATAGCCTCTACCGAAAATACTTGTCCAACAAATTACCTCAACCTTGACTAGATCAGTCGGTTGTGGTTTGCCCACTTGATCCAGAGATTGGTGCAGCCACCCTGCCACACCCCGGCAGAAAATCCTAAATAGCTAACACTTTACACTGCTTAAATTTGGGGGCAGGGGCTACGTGCCCATTCTCAGCTGGCACCATTCCTGATCCTCCCTCAGAATGGCTACTACTCGCCACCATTTATATCTCTTTATGCAACATATTATCGGAAACCTGCATTTGGAGTAAAATATAATCTACGCTTATCGGACGTTTTGAGAACGAAAGTGTGACTCCTCCAAACCGTTCACACTTCAACACTCCTTGAGGAAGACCCGATTGTCAGAGCCGTTGTAGAACCGAAATAGGGAGGGGACAGTGTTGAGTTTCGGCTAGATTAAGAACCACCCGAGAAAGAGCGTAATCAAATCGCAAGGAGAGGGAGAACTTTCGGTCACAAGCCGAAAAGGGGAAAGAGTTACAAGGGCTAGGGTAATAGGTTTGGCCGAAAGAAATCAATAGGCAAGAAGGGATGAAACAAGCAGTTGTCGGACTTGAAAAGAATAAAGAAGAATGGGAGGTTTCGGCAGATGTTGATGCAAAAGAGGGGAGAGGAATGGACTTGAAAACAAGATAGTTTAATTTACCAGAATGATAGAAGTCGAATACCCAAAATGCACAAATAGCCACTTGCAAATTCGGCACAAGAGAGCAGAGAAAGAAAAGAGCCTTCACAATTTCAGAAACCGATGACAAACTGACCAAAACTGAAAGAAAACCCCTCAACCGAATTTCCTAAAGCCTTAGAGTCCCATTTCGGCACCACTACTCCCACCAAATTCGAATTCCCCTCTTTCCTCCTAAAATCACTCCTGTTCACAAACCTCAACAACCGAAAAACCCCTTTTCACTCCCCAAATTCAGCTAACTACAACCCCATTCAAATCTGTTCAAACTTCTGGTGTTTCAGTCAAACACAAACTCCTCACATGGCCAACAGTAAAAATAATATCCATTTGCATAAACAGGGATTCGAACCTCAGACCACTAGTACACTCCACACGCCACTTTCCACCTTTACCAGCAGACTCCTTGTCTCATGATTTCACCAAAAATATTTATAAAGCCTTTAAGCTAAGGCCAAGATTCACTTAAGAGCAAAAAGCAAAAATTTTGCTAAAGCCCAGGTTTGAACCCGGAACTTCTCAGACACTCCCAAACACTGCTAAATCACTTAACCACTGAAGCAGACAGTCAATTGCATTATTTACTTGCACACATAAACTTTTATGTGTTCTTACGCTCAAGGCCTATTTCTTCTAAGCCCAAATTCAGGAAATTACATAAATGTTGTAAATTGAAGTTTTTAAGTATTGCAAATTGAATTGTTTAGTTGCTGAAATTGGGGTGTTACGTTCAAATGCTTTGAAATTTATTAAGTTTGAAAGTTTGAAACTTACCTGCTGATTTCAACCAGTATTTTCCTTTTTCTTCTTTTTGCTGCTGCAGGTTTAGTGATTGAATGAATTGAAGTTTTATCATATTTGAGTTTGTAGGTGGAATTTGATGATGGTGTACATGCATGGAAGATAACATGAGAGCTTATTCATCTATGGCCTCATCATCTTTTTCTTATTCATCAACTTCCTCGCCTTCTTATGGTTTCCAAGTACTGACATGATGGTAAGTGAACCACCTCACCCTCTTTCTTCTCTCTATATAGTATACCATCAAATCCCTTCTTCTTTTTTAATTTTCATTCAAAAATAAAAAAATTGTAGTTTCTGATAATTTTCAGTTAACCCTAGATATATTAAGCCTTTTCTACTTTCCATTGTTAGCTCCCCTATTTCTTTATGCATCAATAACTATATTAATGAAATCAAGTACTACAATTATATATTATTACAGATGGGGGTTGGAGAATACAATCAAAGGGCAAACATCAGATATGGTGATTCCCAGCCAAGCAGTGGCTTCTTAGACACCCAACATTTTGCACAACCAAACATGACCAGAACTTCTAAACCTACATGTTGAGGTTGCTACACACAAGTCCCTTCCTTTTTTTAGTTTATGTGCCATGTGATGATTGTGTTTTAAAATTTAACTTGTTTTAGTTCCTTACATTCTTATAGGATTCACATTCAAGGAGCAAGAAACATCGCAGCAACTCATTGGGATCGAGCAGTCAGAATTCAGAATCAAGCGACACACAAGAGCTAGATTTGGAGCTTAGACTATCACTGTAATCAGTAAATTTGTTCTACCACTTTAAATGCATGCTCATGGAACTACATTTTATGCTTTCCTAGAATTGTAAGTTCAAATAAGGTGTTGATCTTGCAATTCATACATACAACTTGAGCAAGTTGATATGAACTAGTTTGATTTTTTTTTTAAAATTTCAAAGGAATCTTATATAATCAAAGGCAATTTGACTTGCTGCATGAGATATAGTGAAAAACATTGATCTTCTTGTTCATGGATTTCCATTTTAATACGTCTTCAAATTAAATTATACATTTCTAAATTGGTGAAATCCCACTTCTGCTGCATTCTCTAACCAAAGAATGGAGTGATGTATGTACTGATAACAACATTTGTAAAGGATTTGCTTAAGCAGATAAAGAGATGGGAATGGATTTGTGGCGTTTTTATAATATTTTAATTTTTTTATTTTTCATGACTTTTAGCGGCACTTTTCCCAAAAATGCCTTTTTGGGAAAAGTGCCGCTAAAAGTCATGTTCTTTGGCGGCGTTTGTGGGGAAAGCGTCGCTAAAGGTCATGTTCTATAGCGGCGTTTTTTCACATAAACGCCGCAAAATTTAGCGGCGTTATCTATAGCGGCGTTTTTTGCGGCGCTTATTAAAACGCCGCAAATTGTTTTAGCGGCGCTTATAGGCCCCAAAAAACCTGTTTTGCAGTGAAATGAGAATGAAGTTGTCTCCTTCATTTTGACCAAATAATTAAATGAGAAAAAAAGATATGATATAGTGGGGATTAAAAGAGAAAATCCATATCTTAGTGTTGACAGCAGATATCTTTCTTATAATTTAAACATTAAAGGACAGTTAAAGTGTAATAAGATATGAGATGAAAATAGGTTCCAAATCAATAAGTGAAATAAAATTTAGGCCGGACGTCGGCTGCCAAATCCTCTTGCGGATAACCATTAGGATGTAAAACAACTGAAGTGAAGTGTTTATAGAACATAAAAAAATATTTTAATTAGGATGTAAATATAGAGGTGAAGCAAGTCAAGTGTTGCCAAATAATATTAAATATTCCAAATTTGGGAGGTAGGGACAGTAGGTGATGGAGCTTTATCATTATACTCCAATAAACCCTTCAACACTTTATTTGAAATAAGGGGTTTATCTTAGAAGGGTGGAGGCCGAAACATTTTTATCCTCTCTTGTTGGGATTAAATGTAATTTGATATTCTAGTGTAGCCTAAAAAGAAAGTCTTTGTTTTCCAAATTGGATTCATGGTAGCATAATTATATGTTGGAAATTCATCCCATCTGCTTCATTTGCACAAGCTAACAGGGAAAAGTAAAATTAGTCCAACTGTCAATGTGAACAGACAACGTGGCCCTGTTTCTCCCGTGTAACAATATTTGTACGGATTTCTGATTATAGATATAATAATATGGAGAGAAGGCAAAGTTTAATGGTCAAAACTCCATATATTTTGTTTGGTTTCAAAACTTTAAATTTGTATATGGTTTGCAGTTGTCAAGCTGAAATCTGTCCCCAAAAAACATGCATACATAAAGAAAGAAATTTGTACTTAAAACTGTCATCTTTTTATATAAAGAATATCACAGTTTGCATTAACACTACTAATTTAATTACTTGGGATTAATTAAAGGTGTTTGCATCCATGGTGATGTCAATGCGGTTTTAATTATCTCTCTATTAGGGTTTCCCACCTTCAAACTTTTTCAATTAATGAAGGTAGGCCTCACTTTTCCTTCTTCAATTCCACACTCAATTTTGTTTGTATTTATGATACCGTGGATAATTTTTTTTTAATCTTCAATTATTGTATTTTTTAATGATTTAAAATAAATAAAACTAAAATATATTTCAATTTCAAAAATCCTCATTCCAGGGGATAAAATTTCTATTAACTTTATAAATTTTATTTGAATTCCTCATTTTTGAAAATTTTATGCAATTTTTATGGAAGAAAATGAAAAAAAAAATTCAAAAATAATAAAACTAAAATGCATTAAAAACTCTTTCAAATGACAAAGAGTAAAGAATAAAGAAAATGAGAGAGCAAAAGAGAGAGTGTATTTTATTGATCAATTGGAATGTTTACAATTCTTCTCCAAAGTCTTTATTTATATGCATAAGAAATATAAATGAAGTAGAGATCTACTTCTAATCACTATTACAATTTAAAGTACATCAAAACTTATCTTGATTTTGATGGACATCCACTTAATAAGATATTCATAACACTTCCCATTGAAAACATTACCAGGAAAGCCTAATGGGACAAAACCTCGGTTAAGGGAAAAATAAGTACAACGCGTATTTACTCCCCATCATGAAAATATCACATACTTTCTCATATTCTACGTATTCAATATTGAATACTAGTTTTTCAAATGACCATTGAAAGTATTTGCTAAGCATTTATATCACCATTCTTTTGAAAGTCATGAGTGAGTGAAAATTTTGGGGAAATATATTTTGATCTCTTCAGAAGCTTCAACAATAATCATAGTAAACTTTAATCATGATTTTCCTATTGTAGAGGCCCATTTTTGCCCGAGCCCATGTAACAAATCAAAAACAAAAAATAAAAATAAAGTGTCCCTACAGTCCATTTACAACCTTTGGCCAATTTAAAGGCCCGAATTTACAATACACCCGACCGCTTCTACCCGAAGAATCCAAAGCAGACCCGTAGCCCATTTACACCCTCAACCCAGATCATAAACAGACCCAATAACAGAGTTGGCCCAAAGGGGCCCAAAACCTTAACCGAATCAGCAGTGGCCTAGGGTTTCTGAAACCCTAGGCGCAGCCTCACACCCCTGCTCCTTTCGCGCCGCAAGAGCAAACACCGCAGGTTAAGCTGCAAGTCGCGCCGCAACTTGTGCGAGCCCCATCGCCACCACGTTCTCTGCCTTCAATCTGCACAGAAAAAAGGGAAGAATCGAAGCAAAAAGAACAAGATAGTAGCAAAATCTTTTATTTCCTTTTATTGTATTTATTTTGAAGGCTATAAAAGCCTTCCAAAAATCTGTAATGAGGGGATACGAAATAAACAGGAAAAACACGAATACAAAAGCAGTTAAATTTTTAAGGTGATTTGGTATTTCTATTATTTTTCGTTTTTTTTTTATTTTTTTACATACATTTTACTACACACGAAATAAAAAAAACGAAAGAGAGGAAGGAAAGAAAGGTACCTAAGTGGCCCTCAACGTCGGAAGTCGTCACCGGTGTTGGAATTGGACTGAGCGGGGTCGGGCCCTTCGATCTTTTTTCTTTTTCTTTTCGTTTTCGGGCTAAGAAGGCTAAGCCTTCACATCCCTTCCGATAAGGGGTTAAATACCCCATCTTGCGAAGCTTAAACCGTCGTCCTAGGCCAAGGACCTCCGATGAAATCAGCGCCGACCGATTAGATAGAGGAAGTTAAGGGAAAGGAAAGCTTTCCCTTAGGGTTTTGTTTTAAGTTCTGAAAAAAATGAATTTTAGAAAGAAAAAGTAGGTTTTAAATGGAAATATAAAAACGGCGCCGTTTAAGTAATTGAAAACCCGTGTGACCCGACCCAATTAAACCAGGATCCGCGTTTTTTTTAAATGGGTAATTTGTTGATTCAGCCCTTCCGCATTTTTGTTTTTTTTAATTGAGTTTATATATTTTTTTTTAATTTCTGCCTGATATTTTATTTCAGTTTTCATTTCAGTCCTAAAACGTACGGTGTCGTTTAGGTGGGGCGGGAATATTTCTCTTTAGGTCCTCCACTTTTTGCGTGCATTGCTAAGAGGCCCTAATTCATTTATTTCTTTTAAAATTCGCCCCAAAGTATTATTTCTAAGTTTAATTTTATCCCTATTTTATTTTCTTTTATTATTTTTGGTTATTTTGCCAATATTTTAACATTCTTTATTTATTATTTCTATATAGATATTATTATTATTTTATTATTACCATATTCTTTATTTTTATTTTTTTTATATTTATTATTATTGTTATTATTTAAATTTTTATTATAATTATATTTATTATTACTACTTTCCATATTATTATTATTATTATTATTTATTATCTTTTATTTTATTTGGTTTAAATATTATTTTTATATTATGATTTATATATATTAATTATTATATCATGCTTTTCTAATTTGTATATTATATAATATTATATCATATGTTATTTTTAATTTCATTTTATAAAATTTATTTATATTATATTACCCTTATTATTCATATATTAATTTATTAAACTTGTATATTTTTATTATATATTATCCTTATGTATTTTTAATTATTATTATTTACTAACTATTTTTATTATGTATAATCCTTATATATTATTATTAGTTATTTTATATTATATTATTATATATTATGATTTTATTAATTATCTTTATATTTGTTTATTATTGCTTTAGTATGGTTTTTTTATCTATTCATGTTATATTATTTTTTATTATTATTAATATAATTCGTAGAATTGCAATTGATATGTATGCTACAATATCTTACTCATACCATTTTTTAATAAAAATACCTTTTAAATTAAGATTTTTTGTAAAATATTTTTAACGGTGATATATGATATTTGGAGTCTTCGAGAAGAATCGTGCCCTAACTTATTGGGTGGTGATTTTTCTCGTAAAATTCAAAGTATTAGATATCTCTCCATTTTCAAAGTTCAAGGTTACCAATTTCAAATAAAAAACTTATTCTTGAGAATTCAAAATGTTGTATCCTAACTTATTGGGTGTGATGTTTTGTGTCTTGAAGTAAGAATTTTCTAAAATAAAGATGCACCTAGCTTCGAAGTTATAAGATGATGTATCCTAATTTATTGGGTGTAGTATTTTTATTACTTTGAAATAGGTAAGTCTTGGTTTTCCTTCTAATAAGGGATCTTATTTTAAACTTTTTAAAATTTCAAACATTTGGATATGATTCTATCAATTTGGTACCAATTTTTGGGCGTTATGAGGGTGTTAACCCTTCCTCATACGTAACTGACTCCCGAACCCGTTTTCTCGTTTTTCGTAGACCGAAATCAAATGTTTTAAAATGAAACGCTTTACAAGGTGATCCAATCACACCTAAATAAAAAGGGGTTGGTGGCGACTCCCATTTTTTGTTTTTGAAAGTCGATCCCTATCGTTTTTTTTTTAAAACTGATTTTAATATGGTTTCGACAGCTTGACGACTCCACTGGGGACCAATAAGAGAGTCAAGCCATAAAATTGATAGTTTCATGTCATCATGTCTGGGTTTAAAAATCTGATTTTAAAAACATGATCCTTTTATTGTATGTGATTTTAAAATATGTCTCTTTGCATTGCACTGCATGACCGTCGTGGTCACACCCTTAAGTGGGAGCGAGAAGCTATGCCTTCGTGAGGTTTTCACCTCCGCATGGGCTAGTGGATTGCTTCCGGAATACATCTGTACCTATGTCTTCGTGAAGTTTTCACTTCCGTATGGCCATAGGGAAATGTATTCCCCTGAACCGAACTCGATCTATATGAGCCTATAATGGGTGAGAATCGAGGAATCTGCTAGTTTGGGTACCTCAACTTTAGAACTAAACCACATATAGTGAACCCTAAGAGCCCACCTTAGGTAGAACTATGTCAAACCCTAGTGGTCATCTTGATAGATGTTCTACGTTGTTTATTTTTCCTGTGCTAACGTGTTCTCTTTTGTTTTGATTGCATTGCATTCACATTATAGAAAAGAGGTGTTGATTTCAAATTCGATTGCTAAATAGAAAAGTTTATCATAAGAAAACGGGTTTTTTGATAAAGTGGATTATAATACGGTCGTCCGAATATGGTCCAAGTAAACACAATAAGAGAAGACTGATAGCCGATGAAGGAATACAAGACCTTATTACCCAAGGATTCAAGCTGACAAAGACAAATCGGGAATCACCACGTCTCGACTTTCTTGAAGAGGTTAACGAGCATTATGAAGCAGTGAGTCGCGTCCTAGATCAAGCAAAAAGGAGCTAGTGAAGGCATTTATTACAAGTTTGCGAGATTTGACCTTTGCGATGAAGGGGATTAATGTTTTTGCTTGGAATATGAGGGCAAGGTCATGTATGCGATCCGTTTTATGTAAAGAAATTTGTTTTCTAGAAAAGTTTTTCTAATGTAACTAAATTCAGAATCAACGCCTCTCTTTCTTTGCATTCATGCATTTGCATTACATTGTATCATTCGCATTAGACTTTTATAAAAGGACCCTAATTAGGTAAAATGTTTCAGTTAACCTGGAAAACATGGAACAAAGGTTGGAGAGAATAGAACAAATGCAAATACAGATGCAGGGGCAATTAACTAAGATTTAACAAGAAATGCGGGAACAAATGCAAGAATTCCAAACCCTTGAAAGATTCGAAAGCGAAGAGGGAATTGGGGAACAATGTTTCCAAATCCTTATATACTTGGGAGTGTTTTGAATAATGGGATTGTAGAGGAGATCCATGTATTTTTAGAGCTGATCTAGAGTAATATTCAAAACATGCTTGTTGCCTTAAGCCTAGAGGCAATAAGAACCCTTTTCTGAAATAGGCTTGTGTCCGAAATTTTATTTCAATAAAATGCATCTTTTTTTTAATACATATTCTTTTATTCTTTACATTTCATACTGTACATTCTTTTGTTTTTAGAATATTCTTTCATGACCATACCAATAATCATCCTTAGAATCATTTATTCTTTGGATTTCTTGCCTTTGTACCTAGGTACCCAGATATCAACGATATGAGCGACGTTGTTACTGACTCCCTTTTTGAACGAGATATGGGTCTAACGGATCTTAGGACTTTGAAGATGACAGAGATTGTGACATGTCTTCTGACTTGTTAAGAATGGTTTAACAAGATGAAAAACAGACCTTACTCAACAAAGGGTTAACGGATATTATGAGCCTAGAAAATGGGTGAAGATTGTAACCTAGTTCATCACAGAAATGAGGCGAGACATTATTGAGTTATCTTTGAGAATTCAAAGATGTTTTTGTACGATCATATCAGGACATGCCTAGACTAATAAGACGCGGGCTAAACAAGAGGATGGGGCACTATTGATCCACCATGGAAGGGGATTGCATCAGTCATACAGCAAATGTTGAATTTAAGGAGACAAGATTCATGTGCCTACTCCAGTTCTTCACAAATTTTCCATATGTGGGGCATGGATGTGATGGGGCCAATCTCGTCAAAAGCTTTTAGCCAATATCGACTCATCGGCATAGTCATCGTTTACTTTGTTAAGAGGGTGAATGTTGCTTTATATGCCAATATTACAAGGTCGAAGTCATCAAATCCGCCAAAAAAAAAGGGATCAAGATGCTAGTAGAATACCATAAAGGATCGCATTTAAATAATTTTACAAAGACAAAGTTTATAGTTTGTCCAAAAGATCAGGCAGTATATCACAGTGCAACAAAAGTTGCCAAAAAAAATGAATGAAAGGTGGCTAAGACTTGTAAAAATTGGCATAAGAAGTTATCACTACCCTCTATCTTATTGAACGTCGGCCAGAACCTTCACTAGGGCAACATCTTACCCATTATGGAATTGAAGCATTTTTATCGATTGAACTTAATTGAAGAAAGGGTTAAAAGTTATTTGTCATGGCCAGATGATATGAGCTTAGAGAAGTTCATCTTAGGGAATTCCATGAAGGAACCTGATGTTAAAAATGATTTTTCTTCTGCAAAAAGATTTCAGAGAAAAGCAGATGCCAAACTGGGAAGGACCTTATGTTGTAAAGAAGGCATGTTCTAGAAGAGCATTGACATTGACCGAAACGGATGGCGAAGACTTGCCCAATCTGGTGAATTCAAGTTCAGTCAAGAAATATTTGACCTGAAAGAGGAAAAATCAAGGTGAAAACCCGTAAAGGGCGCCTCAAAAAAAAAAGAAAAGAAAAAGGAGAGGCCAATGCGAAAACCTGCAAAGGGCGCTTTGAGACCAAAGGGAATTTGAGTTGAAAACCCGAAAATGGCTGCTCAAATTTTGACTAAAAAACGGGGCATACAGTAGTCTTGCTACGTCCGAATTAGCAATGAGGAAGTATATTACGTCTTGGGGCATTGACAAAGTACTCCGGATCCCCTAAACATATATTGAGCTTAAAATGGTCCTCAAGAAGTTGGAACAAAGAAGCTCAGGCTGCGATATCTGGGGCATCTAGCTTCATTCTTACCCATTTTTGAAATTCGTTATCTTTGATTGCTTTATTATTTTTTGAGATACACCCAAATCAATTTCCTTTTATTGCCTGGGTTATCCTTGATTAAATTATTTTTCTGAGCTATGCTCCTGACTAATTTCTTTCTTGTCCATTTTTTGTGACCTTTTTCAAGCATTTTATATTGAAAAAACAATTTATGGACTAATAACACTTTCATAAAAGGAATTTCGCATATTACTCTGGAATCTTCTAAATAATATGGGGAATATGAAACATGACTGTTGTTCAGAACACACCAAGCCTAAGGGTTGGAAACATTGAAGAATGATTATCTCTTCAGATTCTTATTGGATAAGACAACTTCGTTGGTGATACCATATCGGCGAATGACGAACAACGTCAATCCAAATATAAAAGGGGATCATTGTCGGGATATCCTGCATTCATTAAAAATTTCAGACACATACATTTGGTCATTACACCCAGGGAATGGTGTAATAGATCAAATTGATTGAAAGTGATACGAGTTCTGCACCTCTGAGTGGATGGAAGAAACCAAATGTTATTTTCCCGAAGTTGCAGTGGGAAATACCAACTTCATGTCTCAAGATCCGAGCGGGGCTGACTCAGAAATTACATTGGGGCAAGCTGGTTGAGCAGATCATAATTGATGAACAAAGATGAAGAATAAATGAGTGATAACACTTAGAGTAGGAATCATACTCATAACATTTTTGTATCATAGCAAGTTTCATTAGGAGTATTTGATTCATTTCGGTCATCGTATCCTAAAAGGAATCATTTTCATGATATGTTGCATTCATGTCACCCATAACACATGTAGCTACAAGCATTTGATTCATTTTGATCATAGCATCTTAGTCATGTAACATAAACATACTAAACCGAGTCTACAGGACATGTCCCTCAGCAGATGGTGTAGCAATATCGGTGAGTTTGTAAATCTCATCTTCCTGAAGTTGTAGGAAGCAGATCGAAAAGAATTTCAGCCTTATCTCCCTGAAGTTGTAGGGAGTAGACTGAAGACAGAAGATCTCATCTTCTTGAAGTTGTAAGAAGCAGATCGACAAAAAATTCAGCCTTATCTCCATGAAGTAGTAGGGAGTAGACTGAAGACAGAAGATCTCATCTTCCTGAAGTTGTAGGAAGTAGATCGAAAAGAATTTTAGCCTTATCTCCCCGAAGTTGTAGAGAGTAGATCAAGAGGTAAGATCTCATCTTCCTGAAGTTGTAGGAAGCGGATCGAAAAGAATTTCAGCCTTATCTCCCTGAAGTTGTAGGGAGTAGATCAAGACAGAAGATCTCATCTTCCCGAAGTTGTAGGAAGCGGATCGAAAAGAATTTCAGCCTTATCTCCTGAAGTTGTAGGGAGTAGATCAAGACAGAAGATCTCATCTTCTTGAAGTTGTAGGAAGCGGATCGAAAAGAATTTCAAATTTTTTATCTCCCGAAGTTGTAGGGAGTAGATCAAGACAGAAGATCTCATCTTCCTAAAGTTGTAGGAAGCGGATCGAAAAAGAATTTTAGCCTTATCTCCCGAAGTTGTAGGGAATAGATCGAAGATGTAAGATCTCATCTTCCCGAAGTTGTAAGAAGCGGATCGAAAAGAATTTCACTTTTATCTCCACGAAGTTGTAGGGAGTAGATCAAGACAGAAGATTTCATCTTCCTGAAGTTGTAGGAAGCGGATCGAAAAGAATTTCAGCCTTATCTCCTGAAGTTGTAGGGAGTAGATCAAGACAGAAAGATCTCATCTTCCTGAAGTTGTAGGAAGCGGATCGAAAAGAATTTCAGCCTTATCTCCTCGGTTGTAGGGAGTAGATCAAAGGCAGTAAGATCTCATCTTCCTGAAGTTGTAGGAAGCAGATAGAAAAGATTTTAGTCTTATCTCCCTGAAGTTGTAGTGGAATAGACTGAAGAAAAAAGATCTTATCTTTCTGAAGTTGTAGGGAGTAGATCAAAAGAAGATTTTAGTCTTATCTCCCTGAAGTTGTAGTGGAGTAGACTGAAGAAAGAAGATCTTATCTTCCTGAAGTTGTAGGAAGTAGATCAAAAGAAGATTTTAGTCTTATCTCCCTGAAGTTGTAGTGGAGTAGACTGAACAAAGAAGATCTTATCTTCCTGAAGTTGTAGGAAGTAGATCGTAGACACCTTCAGATATCATCTTCCTGAAGTTGTAGGAAGTAGATCAAAGACACTTTCAGATCTTATCTTCCTGAAGTTGTAGGAAGTAGATCAAAGACACTTTCAGATCTTATCTTCCTGAAGTTGTAGGAAGTAGATCAAAGACAGAAGATCTTATCTTCCTGAAATTGTAGGAAGTAGATCAAAGACAGAGGATCTTATCTTCCTGAAGTTGTAGGAAGTAGATCAAAGACACTTTCGGATCTTATCTTCCTGAAGTTGTAGGAAGTAGATCAAAGACACTTTCGGATCTTATCTTCCTGAAGTCGTAGGAAGTAGATCAAAGACACTTTCAGATCTTATCTTCCTGAAGTTGTAGGAAGTAGATCGAAAACACTTTCAGATCTTATCTTCCTGAAGTTGTAGGAAGTAGATCGAAGACACTTACAGATCTTATCTTCCTGAAGTTGTAGGAAGCAGATCGAAGACACTTTCAGATCTTATCTTCCTGAAGTTGTAGGAAGTAGATCGAAGATATCAGCCTTGCCTCCCTGGAATTGCAGCGGATCAGACTGAAGACAACAAATCTCATCTTCCTGAAGTTGTAGGAAGCAGATCGAAGACATCAGTCTGGTAATCCCTGAAGTTGCAGGGAGCAAATTAAAATAGCAGGTCTGGCATTCTTGGGGTTGCAAGGAGCAGATAGAAAACATCAGATCTTGTCTCCCTGAGTTTGCAGTGGAGCAGATCAAAAGATAGTGGATACTGCCTTCATGCAGTTGCAGTAAAGCATATTGAAGCCATCAAACTTATTGAAATCAAGATGAAGTTCCAATACCCCTAAAAATGCAGTTCAGATTGGAAGCCATTTGAAAAAGACAAGGATCAAGAAGTCAAGGTTTGGCTAAGACCTGGCAAAATTGGTCCTTTTATAGTCTTTGCTCTATTCTCGTTACACGATAATGAGCAAAGAGGGGCAGCTGTAGAGGCCCATTTTTGCCCGGGCCCATGTAACAAATCAAAAACAAAAAATAAAAATAAAGTGTCCCTACAGTCTATTTACAACCTTTGGCCAATTTAAAGGCCCGAATTTACAATACACTCGACCCGCTTTCTACCCAAAGAACCCAAAGCTAGACCGAAGCCCATTTACACCCTCAACCCAGATCATTAACAGACCCAATAACAGAGTTGGCCCAAAGGGGCCCAAAACCTTAACCGAATCAGCAGTGGCATAGGGTTTCTGAAACCCTAGGCGCAGCCTCACACCCCTGCTCCTTTCGCGCCGCAAGAGCAAACACCGCAGGTTAAGCTGCAAGTCGCGCCGCAACTTGTGCGAGCCCCATCACCGCCACGTTCTCTGCCTTCAATCTACACAGAAAAAAGGGAAGAATCGAAGCAAAAAGAGCAAGATAGTAGCAAAATCTTTTATTTCCTTTTATTGTATTTATTTTGAAGGCTATAAAAGCCTTCAAAAAATCTGTAATGAGGGGATACGAAATAAACAGGAAAAACACGAATACAAAAGCAGTTAAATTTTTAAGGTGATTTGGTATTTCTATTATTTTTCGTTTTTTTTTTGTTTTTTTACATACATTTTACTACACACGAAATAAAAAAAAAACGAAAGAGAGGAAGGAAAGAAAGGTAACTAAGTGGCCCTCATCGTCGAAAGTCGTCACCGGTGTTGGAATCGGACTGAGCGGGGTCGGGCCCTTCGATCTTTTTCTTTTTCTTTTCGTTTTCAGGCTAAGAAGGCTAAGCCTTCACATCCCTTCCGATAAGGGGTTAAATACCTCATCTTGTGAAGCTTAAACCGCCGTCCTAGGCCGAGGACCTCCGATGAAATCAGCGCCGGCCGATTAGATGGAGGGGGTTGAGGGAAAAGAAAGCTTTCCCTTAGGGTTTTGTTTTAAGTTCTGAAAAAAAATGAATTTTAGAAAGAAAAAGTAGGTTTTAAATGGAAATATAAAAACGGCACCGTTTAAGTAATTGAAAACCCGTGTGACCCGACCCGATTGAACCAGGATCCGCGTTTTTTTGTTTGAAATGGGTTATTTGTTGATTCAGCCCTTCCGCATTTTTGTTTTTTTAATTGAGTTTATATAAATTTTTTTAAATTTCTGCCTGATATTTTATTTCAGTTTTCATTTCAGTCCTAAAACGTACGGTGTCGTTTAGGTGGGGCGGGAATATTTCTCTTTAGGTCCTCCACTTTTTGCGCGCATTGCTAAGAGGCCCTAATTCATTTATTTCTTTTAAAATTCGCCCCAAAGTATTATTTCTAAGTTTAATTTTATCCCTATTTTATTTTCTTTTATTATTTTTGGTTATTTTGCCAAGATTTTAACATTCTTTATTTATTATTTCTATATAGATATTATTATTATTTTATTATTACCATATTCTTTATTTTTATTTCTATATTTATTATTATTGTTATTATTTAAATTTTTATTATAATTATATTTATTATTACTACTTTCCATATTATTATTATTATTTATTATCTTTTATTTTATTTGGTTTAAATATTATTTTTATATTATGATTTATATATATTAATTATTATATCATGCTTTTCTAATTTGTATATTATATAATATTATATCATATGTTATTTTTAATTTCATTTTATAAAATTTATTTATATTATATTACCCTTATTATTCATATATTAATTTATTAAACTTGTATATTTTTATTATATATTATCCTTATGTATTTTTAATTATTATTATTTACTAACTATTTTTATTATGTATAATCCTTATATATTATTATTAGTTATTTTATATTATTTTATTATATATTATGATTTTATTAATTATCTTTATATTTGTTTATTATTGCTTTAGTATGGTTTTTTTTATCAATTCATGTTATATTATTTTTTATTATTATTAATATAATTCGTAGAATTGCAATTGATATGTATGCTACAATATCTTACTCATACCATTTTTTAATAAAAATACCTTTTAAATTAAGATTTTTTGTAAAATATTTTTAACGGTGATATATGATATTTGGAGTCTTCGAGAAGAATCGTGCCCTAACTTATTGGGTGGTGATTTTTCTCGTAAAATTCAAAGTATTAGATATCTCTCCATTTTCAAAGTTCAAGGTTACTAATTTCAAATAAAAAACTTATTCTTGAGAATTCAAAATGTTGTATCTAACTTATTAGGTGTGATGTTTTGTGTCTTGAAGTAAGAATTTTCTAAAATAAAGATGCACCTAGCTTCGAAGTTATAAGATGCTGTATCCTAACTTATTGGGTGTGGTATTTTATTACTTTGAAATAGGTAAGTCTTGGTTTTCCTTCTAATAAGGGATCTTATTTTAAACTTTTTAAATTTCAAACATTTGGACATGATTCTATCAATTTGGTACCAATTTTTGAGCGTTATGAGGGTGTTAACCCTTCCTCATACGTAACCGACTCCCGAACCCATTTTCTCATTTTTCGTAGACCGAAATCAAATGTTTTAAAATGAAACGCATTACAAGGTGATCCAATCACACCTAAATAAAAAGGGGTTGGTGGCGACTCCCATTTTTTGTTTTTAAAAGTCGATCCCTATCGGTTTTTTTTAAAATCGATTTTAATATGGTTTCGACACCTATAAAAACACAAATAAGTATTTTGGATCATTTTATAATCTTCCTTCAACTACTATTCACTAAGTCAAATTTACCACATATGTTCAAATTATTTCAATTCATATAAATGAACAATTTTCCGAGAATTTCAATATGCTTCTAGCATTCTAAATCCTTCAAGGATTTTAATATAAACTTTATTATATAGTGATTCATAAAAGGTTGTAACAAGAACCATTAGATGCAAGTTAAATCTTTTATGAACTATCAGTTTAATAATATATCTAAAGGTTATTGCATCTACCACAAAATAATATTATATCTTTTCATAATCAATGTAAGGGCTTAGCAAAAAACTTCAAATTTTTATTCCGCTTTTGCAGAACTACTTCATTTGTAGCCTCACTGGCTTTATACATTTAGGTATTTGGACTATTGGTCCAAAAACTCCACGAATTTGAGTTACGTCTTTCTATTTTGACCAATTTATTCCATATCTATATTCATTAATAGATTTATTCAAGATCCTCCTTTTATTTCATTATTTAAACAATAATATTGCATGCAAAACCATTATTGACCACTTTTATTATCGGTTCAACATTTTTCTTGAATTGACATAACTTATCGAGATCTCTTATTTTCACTATTTTAATCTTCAGTTTCAGGTACCTGAATCTATTCTGGAGTTTTACTTATTAGTTATGTCTTGGGTCTCTTCTAGAGCACTCACCTTCACTATATGACCATCTAGATTTATTATTTTCTTTTATGAGAATTTTCATATTTGGAACTTATAATGAGTTATCTTTGTTGAACTTTTGGTTCAAATTACTCTCCCCCCTAACTTATTACAAGTTATTATTTCTCTCCCCTAATATCAGGAAAACTATCAAATCAAAATAGTAATCACAAATTATGTCATAATTGAATCTCCAATACATTTAAAACATATAATAATACAAGGAAACTCGTAGCTAATATATATTCCCAACTTTCTTTGAGTATTCATGTAACACCCTGATTTAGGGGTTATGCGCTTGGAGCATAACTCGAGCAGTTGGTAGGCTTATGGTCATGTTGGATAGATTTTTAGGGGTTTGGAGAACCCTAGAAGGCAAAGAATGCCTTAGAAAATTTTTGGATTTTTAGTGTAAAAAGGGGGAAGTGGGGTAGAAAGGCCTTAAAATAAAATTGTGGAGTTTAAGTCATAAGAAAGGCATTGGCAAAGTGGTGCCCGTGCGCCACTTAGGCGCTGGAGGAGGGTGAGGGCGCTGGTTCGAGTGGTAGAAGCGGCATTTTGGTGTTTTATTTTATATGCGGTTATGGGCATGCGGAGGAAGGGTTTAAAAATTAAATGGTGTGGCTTATGGACATGAAAGGCGGTGGGCGGAGTGGCTAAGGCGCTACTTGAGAAGGGGCTTTGTGCAGTCGCGGGTTCGAGAAATTTGGAAGCAACATTTTGGCATGTTTCATTTTATGCGGATATGGATCAGTAGTATGAAGGCCTTAAAAATAAAATGGGTGGCTTTATGGCATAAAAATCAAAGTGGCCGAATGGCTCAGGCACTACTTGGTCGTTTGCTTCCCCAGTCCCGTGTTCGAGACCTATGGGCAGCAATTTGGGGTGTTGTTTTTATTTTGATTTTTGTAGCAAATTTGAAGGATGGATTTGGCACATGGAACTGCGCAGTGGGGATAAAGATTAAGATTAATTTTGTTTTATTTCGGCTGGAGTGATAAGGGTGGGTTTTATTTTATTTTTTTATTTATTTTAGATAATAGGATAATTGTAGGAGTATTTTAATAGGATTAGATTAGTGGTTAGTTTTTAAATTCGGCTGGAGGGGTAGCTTTGTTAGTTTATTATTATAGGATTATTTATTATTATTTATTAATTAGATTAAGTGGACCTATTATTATTCATTTGTTTTTTTTAATGATAAGGGGATAATATGAGTTTTTTTAGGATTGTTATAGGAGATAATCAAGGATATTATGAAGATTAAAAGAATTATTATTGGATTATTAGTGAAGTGTTTAAGTGGAATTAAATTAGTGAGGTGTTGGCCAAATTTTGGAGACTTCAAGGGGGGTTGGCCGAATGCTATAAATAGGGGGGGTAGAGTGCTAGCTGTTCATCAAGTCTTTTGCCTCTCCTCTTGGTGTGCCGATTTCTCCTTTGGCCTTGTAGCCAAGTATTTCTTTTATTTTCTTTTAGCCCCTTGATAGCCGAAATCCTTAGCCCTCCATCACTCTCCTACTTTATCAAGTTTGAAGCCGAACGGTGAGGTGTAGTCTTGTCGACATTCGAGCTTGTAGCCGCGCCAAGGAGTCTAAAGGAAGGTCTTGAATTGTTTGGACTCATCAAGGGGCAAGTCGACAAAAGTACAGAGGAGCCTTTGAGATTTAAGATCGTTTCGGTAAGTAGTTAAATTATAGTTGTTCGCTTGAGATTTTGTATTATGGTGTTTAACCAAAGGGTTCTAATTAAGTGATTACGATGGACGTGGGTTCGAGTACCAGTCAAGGTGGGCAAGGGAAAGTCCCCATCCCAAAGTTCAAGAAGAGATCCGTTTCTGCTGTTCGAGATTGGCCACCAGGGTGTGGGCCAACAGCAAGAAACGTTAGGCAGAAAGCCGTAGTTTCGCTAGACGATAGCGTTGAGGATCGAGAGTCTAGAACTCCTAGTGATAAGGTGTGTAACTAACCCACTGTTTCCGGGTTTTATGTGTTATATGTTTTACTAACAAGTGCAGTAAGGAGTGTGCCATATATACCCCTAAAGGGTATGATGATGACCAGGTTAGTAGCAAATTGGCTAATATGTGATGATTGATTTTTAATATGTAAGTATGCCTATGATTGTGAATAGCATGCACATGCATCATCCTCGCATTATATTATGTTACATGTGCATGGGTGGGTTATGAAAAGAAGGTACGGGTGTACTTCGAGTACGTGGTTGATGTCAGCTTTGTGCTACATCGTGGATTGGCGCTGACTGAGGTCGCGTTGTGGATCTTTGCGATTTAGTTCGCGTGGTTACCTTGATTGATATGGGCTTTATGCCATATCGTGGCTTGATGGATTGCTGTGTGCTCCATCGTGGTTTGATGTTAGCTATACGCTACGTCGTGGATGGCATTGGTTGCCTTTTTGGAGGGAAAAGGAGAGGGTGACTCGATAGTCCCCTGGTGTGTGGTAGGCTGGATAAGGGGGTGTGTAGCGGATGGACCCTAGGTTGGGTTGGGAATCATGTTGCATTATTTTTGTAATAATATGGAAATGGGCCAAGCCCAATATGATATGTGGTTTATTGAGAAATGGGCCAAGCCCGTATGTGATGTGATTTGAATGTGGGCCAAGCCAGTTGTGGTAATTGTTAAAATGATATATATATATTACTTGTTGCATTTGATAATTGGGATATTTTGTGGCTAGCATGTGGGTGGATTTCAAAGTGGTTAACTTACACATTTGAGTCATTGTGACTCACCCAATTATTTATCCATCATCGCAGTGAGTCGTGACTAGTGGACGGGTTGGAGTGGATACAAGGTGGCCCATGCGAAGCGATTTTCATGCGAAGTTGACGTTTTGAATATTTTTATTTCAAGCATTTTAAGTACTTGGTTTATTTATTTGATGTAATAAGGGTCACTTTTGATTAAAGTACGCTATTTATAGTTGTTAAAGGTTATAACGTATTTAGCAATATTTTTACAAAAGAGTTATATTATAGTAAATTATAATAAAGTTTTAATTCATCCCAAGCATATATTACTTAATAATTTTAAATGGACATGACTTTACCGAAGATAATAAACTTTCATGTTTTAAATTCTAAGTAAAGAAACATATTTTCACTAACATAACCAGATTCGGTCGTAGTGAATAGGCCGGGTTTGGGGATGTTACAATTCACTCATCTTTGTTGTGATGGAGCAATTGGAACATATACGCACATACAAAAATTCAAAGATGAGAAATATTTAGCTCTTGACCAAAAATCAATTGTAATGGGGAGTATTTATAACTTATTGACTTGATGCGTACAACACGTAAATCAACATAATATCATGTTGAAATAGGAAGTTTAGTTCTCATAAGTAATGGTTTTGATATTAATCAGATGCGTTCAATTAATAATTTCTCTAAACCATTATGCGCATAAATAACAAACTTTTACAAAAGTTTTTCAAACTCAATCAATAAAAGACTGAGATATAAACTCATCAATATTAGTAAGATGAATTGTCTTAATTGCATGATTTGAAATTAATTATTTAAACAATGAATCTTGCAAACAACATGTTGCAAGTTGATAACACATATGTGATTATTTTGTAAATGCATCTACCAAAATCATATAATATCAAAATCATCCGCATGGTGGATGAATGGGCCCATATTCATTTCAAAAATGCAATACATTAAATCTTAACTATATCTAGTGAGTTTCTAAGAATCAACTTTCATTTAGAACAAGCAACAAATGATAATTCTTTAAATTAAAGAATCTTCTGGTTCTTTAATGAATGCCCATATGAATTCTCAATTAATTTTTGCATCATATATAATCCAAGATGGTCTAACTGGTCATGCCAAGTAGTAAATGCATTTGTATTAGTAAACTTCTGGTTTACTTTAACATGTGTTTCAATTGTACTAAGTTGTAACAAATTAATAATTTTACTATCAGTCCTTTTACTTTGTATGCACATATAAGTACTATTGTGACATTTACTACTGGAAATGTCTAAATCAATGTGAAGTCTATAATGCCACTAAGTCAATAAATATAATTTCCATATAATTATATGCAATAGTCGCTATATTCGCTTCAGGGAATATGCCAAAATATTCAAACGTAGGGTATTTGGTCTAGTGGTATGATTCTCACTTCAGATGCGAGAAGCCCTGAGTTCGATTCAAAATACTTTTAAAACCCTTTTAACAAGAGTTTTGCATAATCAGTTAACTACCAAGAATAATTGCCTAGGCCATGTATAGAAACAAGCATATACTAAATATATCAATAAACGTCACATCTCAAACATAATAAATATAACATAATGAAAAACTAGTAATTTTTTTCATAACCATCATCATAAACATGTATGAAATTTAATTCAAGATCCAACCATTTAAGCTCATAGAACTTTTCATTTACAATTGCTCGTGTCATTTCTCTAAATAATTAACAAATGGAATAATATAAAACGTATGAACTACTACCTTTAACAACTCTTTGAACTAAATCAAATCTGAATAACCATAAAATTCATTGGTTTGTTAACATAAATTTGCACACTAGATATATCTTAATCAAATATATTATTTAATTATAAAACCTACTATAGTGACATAAATAAATCAGTTAATATTCATTTTCATGAACAAATGACAAGCTTAAAACATGGAATCAAAACTTAAAAAAGAAGACAATCTCAAAATATTTAAATCATATATCAAGTTGATTTAATATTTAAAGATGTACCTTTTTTTTTGTTCTACGTTAAGTCTTGACAATAAAAAGTAAGCAAATTAAACTTTAGTAGTAGACTTTGAATCCAATCAAAATCTATTAATAGCAAACTTTGAAAGTGGATCTTATTTTCCAAGTGTACAATAGGTACATAACCAATGACTCTCCATAAATAAATTGCCTCTTTTCTTAAAAAGTTCTTGGAAATTCTTGTTCTTTTCTTACTTTCTTCATTTTTCCATTTCTGGTGGTGAGAAAATTTATTATGACCATTCTCATTAACTATTATTATAGTCCAATTTACTACATCCACGTCAAAGATTATGTCTTTCGAATTTATTACATATTGTTACATTCTCTTTAGGAAATGGTTAGGTTTCGTGGTTAAATTTTTTTGTTCAATCATAAGTAAATATTTTTCATGATATTGCTACCGTAGGAGCACATTTGAATCTTGAAAAGTTGAATGAGTTCTCTTTTGCAAGGTTTTCATCAGTAATATTTTTTCATGTATTTTTAATTGAGAACTTATTCTGAATACTGTAGAGTTATACTCACAGTTTTAAAAAAACTTGCAACTTTAGATGCATCCAACCATAACGAGCTTTAGATAGATTTACCATATTCTATTACTCATAAGTAGATATTTCACAATCAAATATTTCGCTTTCAACCCATTAACGGGGATGATGACAAAAGAAGATCACAAAGATAGTCACGATCAATTCAATTTATAACAAGAGTAAGAAATCTAAATCAATAACCCAATCTGTAACATCCCAAAAACCGGGTTAGAAGAAATTGAGTTTTTAAACAAAAAGTGGTCATCCCTCGATTTGAGTTTAGACTTTGGAAATTTTTTACCAAGGAAATTGATATGATTTAGTGGTTAAGTGTTCTGAGTATGTGTGTGAGGTTCTGGGTTCGAATCCTGTTTCTGGAAATTTTGTTATTTTCCTTAAACCCTTACCTTTGAATGTTGGTTTATAAGTTAAACTCACTCAATTGATGTCAAGAATAATGTATACTCTTTGGTCTTGTGTTCAAATCCTGACCAAAGCAATAGAGAATGTTTTATTTTTACATTTTGTTGTGTGATAGTTAGTTTCGGTTGGTTATTTAAAACCTTCCAGAAACCTCCGATGAGGTTTTTATTTTTATCTTTTCTTTTTCCTGCCATGTTTTTTGTCATTCCTTTTCCATTATTTAGTTTCTTCGTTTTGGTTTCTTCCTTTTAAAGTGACATTCCTTTTTATTATGTTACGTTGCGCTGATTCTGTACGGGATCTGACTTCTCCTTCTAGTTTAATTTGTTGGCCAGTAAGTTCGATTTAAAGTTTTGGTGTCAAAAGTTCTTTGACGTAACTTCAATTTTGGAATGTTAGTTTTAGCGATTTGACTGCGAGTTAACTGTTTGTTGGGCAATTACTTGTCTTTTAGGAACAAGAAATCATCCTTATTGTTTCTACTTCAGATCCGTATCAGGTGGGTACCAAAAACCCCTTTTTATTCGAATTTTAGTTGTTAAAAAATGGGACTGTCGATGCCACACGGCCGTGTGAGCCACATAGCCGTGTGGCAGGCCGTGTGAGCCACACAGCCGTGTGGCAGGTCGTGTAACTTACTGTTCACAAAAATTGAAGGCACACGAGTGTGTGTCCAGACCGTGTGTGTGGTTATGAATTATGTAAGGTTCACACGAGCCAGTGACATGGGTGTGTCCATGCCGTGTAACTCACTGTTTGTGAATTATGACCATACAGGCATATAACACGAGCGTGTGTCAAGCCATGTGGGACACACGGACAAGCACACAGGCGTGTGCCAAACAGTGTGGAGTCACACCGGCCAGTTCTCCCGGCCGTGTAAAACCATATAGGCATGTAAAGCAATATTTAGAATTTTTCGTTCGGGCTACAAGCGTCATTTGAAATGAACGCAGGCCTAATGTAGGGTCCATACGATCTGAATTAGACTATATAACTTGATATCAAATGATCTAACGATAAACAACTTGGGAATGGTACGTACGTCTGCTATGTTGACCCTAAGTACGTAGGAACTGTCAGAACGTAGTGTAGTATTGTATAATGTATGCGAATTATCCAAGTACGATCTGTATTCTGTTAAGTTTGCTAGTACGCCTCTGCGTTACTCTGTTGATGAAGAATATATGATATCTGAATATGTTAGATTGATTGTTGCTGATTCTGACTCATAACCGTACATGTGACTTTATGGCAAATCTGATATGATATGTTGAGGTTTGATAAGTCTGTCTTACAAAACATGAACTCTCATGTCTACTGATTCTGTTATTGAATGATAGCATGGCTTATATGCTTATCACTCCGGTTCTGTATATGCATGCCATGACACATTGCATGGGAATTGGGTTGATGTGAAAGGAGGAAGTTTCTGGCAGTTTAATGATCTGCATTATCTGGTGGTTTATCCACAATTCTATTCTAGCAGCTCGACTGTAATATAGTGGTTTGACCACGTATATCTAGTCTGGCAATTTCAACTGCAAATATTTTGGTGGCACTGTCCACATTTATCTGTTTGTGTGATATAGTTGAACGAGTTCTGGGGGAACTCTATTTTGGTGTGTAGCGGAGTTGGGTAGGATGTTTTCTGATAAATCTGCATTCTGATATGTTTGAAAAATACTGCATCTGTATAAACATACATGCTCTGTTCTACTCTGTTCCATTTTGCTCTGCTCTGTTATGTTCTGTTATGTTCTACTCTGCTCTGCTCTGTTCCATTCTGTTATGTTCTACTCTATTCAGTTCAGTTTTGTTTGATTTGTTTCGTCCTGCTTTGTTCTGTTGCACTACCTTTGTTAAAATCTCTGTGATACTCTAGATATATCCGTACTGGTTGTACAACTGTTATTAAGTTCTTTGCATTACTACGATTCATATTTTACGCTCTGTTTATTTGTATTTGAGGTTGGTTATACGCGGTGCTTGGTAACTCACCCTTTGTCTTACCTTTATTTGTTCAGGAAAACATCTGATTTAGGATCGGACAGCGTGCAGGAGCTTGGATTGTTTTGCACTTAAATGACTACGATTTAATCTTTTGGGTTTGTAATCTATTGTGGACTTGCATTGTTTTCTTTATAATCTCGTCAATATCTGCCAAGTTCTAAAACGAAATTACAAAATCACCTAAGTCGCCTAAAATGAATTTCTGGTTTTCAAAGTTAAAACTCTGAAAAGAAATAAGTTTTTAATACATTAGTGTAACCCTTCCAAATTCGGCTTAAACTTTTAAGCCGAGTTTGGGGTGTTACACAATCCTCTTTGGATTCATATGAAATAAAATCTTTTCTTCATTCAAAATCCTAACATGATATCCATTATAACGGATATCTTTTTAAAACTAATGCATTAACCATCACAAATTTTGTACTTTTTAGATATTGATATCTTAGCTCTTCTGGAGCTTTCAACTAATTCTGTACTATCAAATATTGAAATAATATTTGTTTGTTTTAGTACCAAATAAGATAAATATTTTCTATTTGTAATGATAAAATTCATTACTACATTCTCATATCCTTCCTTAAAGAATATTAACAAAAACAAAATATTTGGGCATACGCCACATATGTGGCCAATAATCTTTTATATCACATTGATAACATAGGTTATCTTTACCCTTTAAAGAGTTATCTTGAGAACTATCATTGTTCTCTTATTTATTACTATGTTCTCACTTTTCGTGTTCCATTATTATATCTTTTATTTGCATTCACTTCGGGGAATGCAACAAATCTGGTAGGACAGGCTTTTAAACGCCTCCATTGATTTTTTATTTCATAATCACCAACGCAAAACATGCGTGGATTTCAAATCAAAATTTATCTATTCATGTTGTCATGATTAGTTTCCAATTATAGTAAACATGATATAATAAATAAATCATAATAAAATATACTTGAGATTTTTTAATATCATTGTTATCACCCTGGCTATTATCACGAGCACTATTACAAGTAATAAAACAACTTTGTTTTCGTAATAACATTTATAATCTAATAGTAAAACAATCATTTAATAAACAAAATTAAAATTTTCGTGTACGATGCTTAAAAGTTATCTGTACCAAATTTCAATACCACATATATGTTATAAAATCTTATGATGCTTTAATCAAATATTTATAAATTCAATTTTAAAAGATATAATATAATAATTTAAAGCATATTTAATAAAAATAATTTAATCATAAAAAATTTAATCATCCAAATATCATACATATTATAATTTAATAAAAGAATCTTAGTTTAAAAGAAACCTTAAAGTAATAATATTTTTCATAAAATAATTTTATCGAAAATCAATTAACAAAGAAGAAAAACATACCATGTTAGGATTATATAAATTTCTTTGCATAATGATTACCCATAATGCGTAGGCCTCAGTTGAATACTGAAATAATAGTAGCTTTAGAAGGCAATCAACAACAGCTTGAGTAGCAAATTTGAGTGACCAGCTATTGCATTGGTTGTTGCTTAAAAGAGGTAAGGCTTGGTGAAAGGGAAAAAATTTTGTGACTTATGGAGAAAAATAATTAAAAGAGAATCATGATTGTAATAGGCCAATTTAGCCCGGGCCCATACAAAAAATAATAAACCCAAAATAATAAAACAAAGTTCAAGTCCAGTCTAAAATATATCATTTGGCCCGATCGGAATGGCCCATTACTTGAAAAGATTGAAGGTCCATCTACAAGCTTGACGTATATGGGAACACAATCTTCAATGATATGCAATCTTAGATATGATATGCAAATTTTAGATATGATATGCAATCCTAGAAGATATGGTATGTAATCTTAGAAGATATGATATGCAATCTTAGATATGATATGCAAATCTTAGATATTATATGCAATCTTAGAAGATATGGTATGCAATCTTAGAAGATATGATTTTGTAATCTTAGAGATTTAATTTGTAGATACCTTTTAATCTTAGCCGTTGATGTAATTGATCTGTACCGTTGGATTTGGGGAGGCTCAACTATAAATAGAGGCCTCTCCCTTCATTGTAAAGCACACTTGAGTTTTGGGGGAAGCAATAAGAATTCTTGTAACACCCCGAACCAGGCCTAGAAGTTAGGCCCGAATCTGGTGTGTCACATGGAAGTAAAAACTTGCTTGAGAAATACAGCCTCTTTGTTAAAAACCCAAAACACTTAAGCAATTCATGTCTAATTGAAAACGTAATTATCTTTAAAAACCTTTTCGTTTGCGGAAGCATATTTGAAATAAACAATTTACGAAAATGTGACGTTTAGAAATAGAGTTGCAGAAGCATTTTGAAAACGTTGCGGAAACGTAGATAAAATGCAAGTATTTTTGAGAGGTTGTTTGATAAATCGATAATCAAACTAGTAATCTTTTAAAACCGTGACTTTTGAAAATATCGTTGATAATTTGAGAGAAATTTTCCAATGTTAAAAATATTTGTAAAAGTTTGTTATGAAATCCATATGTTAATCAATTTTGGAAAACCTTTATTTAAGTTTTAGAAAATTCTCGTTTTAAACAATTTAAGCAAAATAATAAGTATATCAACCATAAAGCAAATAATAAAACACTCCAGAGGCCTTATTACAACATAAAAACCCAAAATAGTAAAGTGAACGGAATTAAAAATCTAAAGTTCAAAATAAAACACCGTTTCTGAAGTATGGCTTCCACCGAGTCATCCATGGCCCAAGTCCACATCACTCGAGCATTACCTACAAGGGGTAAGAAAAGGGGGTGAGTTACAAGAACTCGGTGTGAAATCCTCTTCACCGTCATCCACTAGGTCCGAACCCGCTTAGAAATTTTTTGGGCTTAACCCCATTTAAGATAATCTTGGGCCGAAGCCCAATTACAAAACAATATATATATATATATATATGAATGCAAAGTATGCAACCCAACCCATCCATCCAATCTCTCCCCGTACTAGTCAGTCTCTCATGTGGGGATCAAGTCAACCCACCCCGCCATCTCTCCAATTTGCAGTCAAGCTGCCATTTTTATACTATTTGTGGTCGAGCCACCAGATTCATATCTGGTAAAATGATCGACACAGAGTCGTTAATTCATATGTTAGGCACATAGTCATTATCGAAATTTGTGGCAATGCCACCTGGTCTATACTTCTCTTCATTCAAATTTTCCCATCCCATGCAATATGTAAAGATGCATCATACATAATCGTAAAACATCCATATAAAAATAACATCCATTAACCTATTGAATACTTTTTATGAATCAGCCCATTAAAGCAATACAATCATTCGGCCCATAGGGGCATTTCGATAATCGGTCTATAAGGACATTTCATGAATCGGCCCATTATAACAATCTATCAAATCGGCCCATAGGGGCATTTCGGTAAATCGGTAATTTTACCCACTAAGGGTAATTCGGTAATCTCGCAACCCAGGGGTATTTTGGTAATTTACACTCCAAGGGTATTTTGGTAATTTCGCAACCCTGGACTTAACTACTAATTTGGGCATAAAAATTTGAAACTGTCCATCTGCGTCATACTGACTAAATTGACTATCACTCGGGTTAGAAAACTCAAAATTTAAATCCGTAAATCTTCCTTGAAACTAGACTCATATATCTTCTTGCTAAAAATTTTCCAGAATTTTTGGCTTAACCAATTAGTACAGTTTATTCCTTAAAGTTTCCCTTGTTTCACTGTCCAACGATTCGACCTCTCTTATCTTAATTTCAAATATCTCATTTATGCGGTTTTCATATACTGCTCCTACTTATTTCTATTGAAAATAAGTTCTCTAAGGAATCCATACATATAACTTATAACTCATAATTCACTTTTTACAATTTTAACCAATTTTTCCAAGACAGAACAGGGGAACCACGAAGTCCATCGTAACCAGTCTCACTAAAATTAAGATATCCCGAATATAAACTTCCTCTTCCTCCTCTGTTTCTTTCATATAAAAATAGACACAGTAAGATTTAATTGTATATCTTTTTTGCTTTCTAATTCCCTTTATCCTATTTTTCGTGATTTTTCCAAAATCATGTCACTGCTGCTGACCAAACTGTTTCTTTGCAAAATATGGTTACTATGAACATACGCACTCTCGAGTGGTCTCGGATGCCGGTTTCCAATTTTCTTGGTATTTCGACCGAATCATAAAACATTTCATACAAACATCCAGAGAGGTATGAGATTACACACCATTTCAAACATATATTCGGAAGGTGCAGGATTACACACATTGATTACAAGTTGTGTTTTCTACCGTTTCAACACCACGAATGTGATCTCCTCGATGCACCAAAAATCGATCCTACCTTTGGCTCATCAAATCCCGTCCTAACAATATTTGGTGAGCGAAAGAGAGTCGTTAGCAATTATCCCACCTTTGATCAAAACAAATCTTATAACAACGTTCTTACCCCACTTGCTTGACAAGTCGACGATAACGATTTGGTTAATACAAATCACTTGTGCTCCTTCACCTTGATAATAGGGATGAACCGAAATGAAGAACACGGTTTGGCACTAGTAGCAAGACAACAAAGAAGGATCGGTAGTTTCGGTTTTCAAGAGAAGATGAGTGAAAATAATTGGTCACAAAGGCTAGGTGTTTTTGGCAAGACAAGAAAGAAAAGAGAAATTGCCCACTATTGTCTTGAAGTTGCGGCAATGAGAGGAGAAGTTGAAAGAATGAACACAAGGGATGCCAAAAGGAATTAGGCCTAACCAACACCAAAACTATCAAAATGCTCCCATCAAAATTTGGCTACCTTCCTCTACACCCAAAACCGTCCACATTCATGACCATAATGGTCAAAAATTGGCCAACCACACTTTCCATAACACTTCCCTTGAAAAAGGCCACATGTTCCCCTTACTTTCCCCTTTCTCTTGATTTCTTTCCTTACCTTCATCCTTTCTTATTTTCCTTAGCCATCTTGCCAAAAATAAAAAGTTCACCTTGCCTTATTTACATGCTTGGCCGACACTTAGGGAAAGAATGCAAAAATAATAGTCAAAATTTGCACACAATGGGATTTGAACCTCTTCCCTCAAGGTACTTCATGTGGCGCCATAACCTTTGTAACACCCTGAATTTGGGCCTAGAATAAGTGGGTTCGTGTGTCGAGAGAATGGATTTTTGTCGTAAAAAAAAAAACTTGTAATTATTGTTTACTAATTTTTCCTCCCTTTTAAATATATTAACTGAATTATAATAAAATTTAATGTGACATAATATTAAATTCTATGTAGTCAATTTATGCATCAATTTATCAAATATTTTCCATAACTTTGTCCTTGTCATATAATTAATTATTTTATTTATGTTATCAATGTGATGAACGAAGTTATAATTTAGAAATATTAATTTTTCTATTATTCTCGATTTAATTTTTATATTTTAATATAATTTAGTTCTTATATTTTTTTTATAATATCAATTTCTATCGTTAAATTTTCGTTAATATACAATATGAGTATATATAATTTGAATGTACTAAAAAAATTAATATGTGGTTTATACTAAAATAAGATAATGGTCAATTTTTAATTGACCCCTAGATTATGCTAAAATTTGGGGATTTGATTTATATGCTTTACTTTTACACAGTTTGTCCCTCTACTTTTATAATGTCACTAATGCATTTAAATAGTTAATTTTTCTTAAAAATATTATTCAAACAGAAATAAATTATTTTATCATGAAAAGTTTGAATGGACATTGTCTTTTAAAAAAAATTATTATTGCATGTTTAGTTTAATTTTTTAGGAGGTTTAGGAAGGGTTGGTAGTGTTGGAAAAGTCCTAGGCTCGATCTAGGGCTTTAGCAAAAATGTTGTTTTTTTAGGGAGGTTGGTGGTAGTCATAAGGCTTTTAAAATATTGTTGGGTTAAAAGATATCACAAAGAAGTACGTGGTTTGGTGGCTTGGGGCGTTGTGAATAAGTTGGAGGTCAAAGGTTCAAGTCTTGGGTATGGGAAAAAATTTTATTGCGCATATCATAGTATGAAGGCCAAAGTTTAAGCCTAATTAGTTGGGGCTGTTTCATGACACAAGGAAATGCACGCCCAAAGGCAAAGGCGTTAGGAGTAGTAGGGGAACAAGGTTCTAGTCAGCGTTGTCGCGAAATGTTGGGTTTTTAAGTAAACCTGGAGCACGAGAATAAAGGTTGATAATTAATTGGGAAGGAATTATGACTCAAATGAAACGGGTGGCGCGATGGCAAGGGACGTGCCTCATAGTGTGAAAAGGGTGGAGGTTCGAATGCGGGTGTCGGTTAATATTTTTGGATTTCTTTGGATGATTCGGTCATTGGAAAGTATACTTTAAAAGAAGTTGACAACGGAATATATAATAAGAATGGTTCTGGTGTAGTGGCTGGTAGCGTGTGGTTGTGCTTGGAGGTCTCGAGTTCGAGTTGCCTTGTGCGCAATAGCTTGAAATTTTGCTGCTGGCGTGGGAAGGTATTTGAATTGGACCAAAATGCCAAAAGATGGTCTTTGTTTAGGAAGCTATTTGAATGAAATTCAAATTGAATTTTTGGGCTAAATAAAAGGACTTTTTGATGAGGATAAATTTTTAAGATAATAAAGGAATTTAATTAGTGATAAGTTTGAGTTGATTAGGGAGTGTAGGTTTATTCTATTTATTTATTTATTTTAGTATATATGGGTACTGAATTTTCCCTTTTCTTTTAGCTTGACTTTTAGTTATCAGGAAGGGCGTTTTCGGGTTTGAACAATAGGTGCCGAAATTTCTATAAATAGGGGAGGATATCTCATTGATTTTGACATTTAAACCCTAATTTCTTCTCCTTCCATTGTGCCGAAATTCTTAGTCTCTCCCTCTCCAATTTCTTTTCTTCAATTTCTTCAAAAGCCGAAACCTTTTCTCCATTCTTTTTCCCTTTAAGCCGATTTCTCTAAAAAGCCAAAATCTCCATAGTTTTTCTTTATTCATCCTAGTTGAGAATTAGTTCTTCCGGCATTTAAATCTTTTTCTTTGACATTACTGAATCTTCTCTCCAAGTGCTAGCCGAATTCCCTATACTAAGGTAAGTGTCGACTTCTGTTAGATCTCATATTCTATTTCGGTTCTTGAAAGGCAAAAGTCGAAAAACTAATAGTTTAATGGTGCTATGTTGGGTGGCATTCCGGGATTTGAAGGAGACCTGATCGTCTAGATCTAAAAGCCGAAAATCGTTAGTCTCTAAGTATCATACCTCTTTTCGGGATTTTAAGGTAAGGTAGTTTTCTCTAGATTTTCGTTACGTTAGATTATCGTATTCGTAATCTTAACCCTATGTTATGGATCAACAACCACATGTTACAATGGTAGCAACTGATAAGGTCCCTCGATGGAATCAAATATGGTTCAGGAAAAGGAGGATTGGATCCATGTAAACCAATCCCTAAGTTTAAAAAGCGAGCGGTGTCAGCAGTTCGGGATTGGCCAGTAGGTTGTGGACCGGCATCCGAACAAAATCTTAGACAGATAGCAGTTTTAGCAGCTTCTGATAGTGTCGACATAGAGAGTGTCGTCCTAACGGTAACCAGGTGTGTAACTTCTCACACCATTAGATTGTTTATATATATATGTATATGTGTAATAAATCTGCTATACTCTGTTAAATGTCAAAATCCCAAGCATAACGTATGAAAACCCGAGAAGGGTAAAGGCTAAATATCGGGTTAGTGCTTTCGCCATTCTTGATGAATGTTTCATTAAAAGATATGTTTTGCATGTAAATTTATATGTATGCTCGGGGGTAGGGTAATTGATGAAAAGGGGAAGTGTTACGTGCGGTGGCTTATGCCATTTCAGCTGGTGACTCTGTCACAACTCGCTTTCGTGGCTTATGCCATTTCACCTGGTGACTCTGTCACAACTCTGTTACGGTGGCTTATGCCATTTCACCTGGTGACTCATCACGATTTGACGATGAGCGACTAATCTGCAGGCATGACTACCATCGATGGTGTGTAGCGGTGTGGGTTGATTGTAGAAATCCCCAATGGTGTGATTGGCGGGTAAGGGTGGTGTGTAGCGGTTGGAAACCTAGGAGTTGGGTTGGGCTTTGCATAATTTCACATTATAATATATTCGATATATGTTTCTCAAGGGGCTAAGGCCCAAATCTAATGGTGCATGTAGGTTGCACACCGAGTCTCGCGACTCACCCTATTATTTTAACAATTTGTGTAGCACTTAGTGCATCGGACCGGGCTGGAGAGGAGAGCAAGGTGGCCATGCGATATAGTACTGAGGATTCCAAAAAAAAAAAGACTTTATTTTATTTATTTTTAAGAAATTTGTCTTAAGTGGGTTTTATATTTCGTTGTAATAAGGCCTTGGGCCACTAGACTATTATTTATGTTTTTGGGTTTAAGTTGGGTTTAATTATTAGACATATTAATTTTTATGATTAAAATTAAGCTAAGACATGTACAAGGTTTCTTTTTTTTAGATTTTAATTAAAATTCATCAAGGCAATTTATAACTTTATATCTTATATGACTTAATAAATTATTAAGTTTTCGGTATAAATGATTAAACCTAGAGATCGTTTTTCAAAATGCGACATGTTTTGCAAAATCACTCAAGTGACATACCAGATCCGGTTGTAGTGTTTGGGCCGGGTTTGGGGTGTTACAACCTTCTTACCAATTGTTCAATTATGCTAGCAATTTACTCATTTATTTCCATAAGCTTTGAGGTCACTTACTATTTCTCCTAAATAGGCTTAAACACCAATTTTTTACTAGGGCCCAATTCAACCCCGAGCCTTCATAGAACCCCGTAACTTTCCAAAATCACCTTCCTAATAAGTCCAACTTGAAATAATGTCGTTCTCAAATTCCCATAATTTTAAAACGCTTCTACGCTCAAGGTCCAATAGGCCCAATCCTACTAGGCCCAATTTCGGGTCGTTACAATTCTTGAGAGCATTCACTCAAATTTCTCTCCTTCTTGCGTTCTTATTTTCTATGGTTTGTTCTTATTTTATTCTTCATTCATCTTCGTTTTTTCAATCTTTTTTATTTATCCATTTAATTGTTTAATTATTAGTTATTATTTTATTTTATTCGTTTATTTATTATTTCTTTATAGAGATTTATTTTATTTTCATACTTTTGTAAATTTTTATTTTATTTATTTATTCTAAATTTTTACGTGGTATTTAATTTAAGCTGTTTTATTTTATTATTTTAGATATTAATTATTTCAAATAGTTTTATTTTGATTAAGTTTTTTTTATATTATTACTTTAAATTATCTTATATATCATTCATTTTTTCTTATTGTTTTATATAACGATTATTTTAAAGTGGTTTTATTTTATATCATTTTAAACTGTTTTATATTATCTATTTTAAGTTTTCTTATATTGTTTATTTTAAACTTATACGTATCTTTTTAGGATTTGTCACATATCATTTTCTTTAAGTCATTTTGTATATTATTTATTTATATTGATATATATATTGTTTTATATATTACTTATTTAAACTTACTTCTTATATAACATTTATTTTAAAAATCATTTATATATTATTATTTCATATATTATTTATTTATTTATTTATTTTGGATTTATTTCAAACTTTTACATATATTACCTACTTTAAAATTTTTATACATGAATTTATTTTTAAGTTACTTTTTATTGTCGATTTCAAAATCCTTTTCTTTCACATTATTTGTTTTAACATTGTCCATTATTATTTGAAAGCTTGGTACATTTTGTTTTTTATTTGTTTTTTAGATTTGTTTTTTTTTAAAAATCATTAATCTTTATTTATTAATGTGGCCAAATATACCTTCATATTTCAAAATTCATGATTTTTCAAATTAAAAAAATAAGGCAATATTCGATATTTGGGAGTTTTGAGAAAATCGTGCCCTAACTTACTGGGTTTCGATTTTTCTCATTAAGTCCAAATGATTGAATGCCCTTTTTGAAATTAAAACATATGAATTTTTAAATAAAAAACATACTCTCGGGAATTTAAGATATTGTGTCCTAACTCACTGGATGCGACATTTTGTCATCTCGAGGCAAGGATTTCTAAAAAGCAAAGGATATTCGGTGTTTGGAAAATTCGAAAGATCGTGCTCTAACTTACTGAGTTTCGATTTTTCTTTTAAAATCCAAATAATTGAATGTCCATTTAAAATTAAAGGACATAAGTTTTAAAAATAAAAATGATCGTGTTTAAAAATATATTCAAATTATTGACATTAGGACATTAATTACTCAATTAGGTACCAATTTTTAGGTGTTACGAGGGTGCTAATCCTTCCTCGTACGTAACCGACTCCCGAACCCGTTTTCTTGAATTTCGTAGGCCAAAATCAATGTTTTGAAATAAAATATTTTATAAGGTGATCCGATCACACCTAAACAAAAAAGGATTGGTGGCGACTCCATTTTCGTTTTTAAAGTCGACCCCCGTTTTTAAAATCAACTTTAAAAATGGTTTCAACAATGATGATAACGTGTTATAAGATAAATAGACAAAGAGTAAAGAACAAAGAAAATATGAGAAGCAATGGAGAATGTATTTTATTGATCAATGGGATGCTTACAGTGCTTCTCCAAAGTCTCTATTTAAGACATAAAAAATATAAATGAAGTAGAGATCTACTTCTAATCACTATTAGAATTTAAAGTACATCAAAATTATCTTGATCTTCATAGACATCTACTTAATAAGATATTCATAACAATTCAGTTCTGTAATTTTATTTTTAAATTTTATATATTTTTTCATTTTTAATTTTTTTATAAATCTTAAGTAACTTTTACAATTGTATATATTGTTTGAAAAAATTAAATAAAAAAATTATAATTGTATCCTAAAATATAATAAAAATAAAAAATTTAAAAATGAGGAAATAAAAAATAAACTTAAAATTTTCAAAATATTATAAATATTTCCAAAAAAAATTATTTTTAAAATTAATAATTCTAAAAATATATGAAATATTCAAAAGGTTATATAAAATTTGAAGAAAAACAGTATAAAATTACAGAGTATTTGAAGGTTTTCTTTTCAAACTTTTATATATTTAATATATTTTTAACTTTTTAATTTGTTTTCAAATATATATATCCAAATTTAATATAATTATTTTATAATAATAATAATTTTCACCTAAGAATAACATGGATTCAAATCATAGTTATAATTTCTTAACTTGTTAAATATTTATTCGCATATTATATAAGAAAATTTTAAATAAATATACTATTGTATAAAATTATTTTAAATAATAATATTTCAATTTTCTTTTCTTTTAGCATATTTTTATACGTTTTTACTTTAATTCTTTTCTATATATCATCAATTATCTTAAACTTTTAATATTAAATAAAAATAAGCCATATTTTAATTAATTCATATCCATATAATTTCTCTTCCTCAAGTTTTTTCAAAAAAAAAAAAAAAAATTTCAACGTGTGCTTAAAACCCAAGGGCATGTTTGGTTCGACGAAATGGCCATTCTATTCCGTCCCTATTCCACGCGCTACAGGGACACATTTGTTTGGTTGAAATTTGACCACCGAATCGCTATTCTGTGCGGGCTCTATTACGCGTAAACACTGCATATCCATTCAGAGGGTCGAGCTCTGAATGCCTATTCAATGCCTCTCGTAATAGCTTTTCTTTTATTTCAGACGAAAATCTCCTCCCACCTCCACTCATCATTCTGGTAACAATAGCAAGAGATCTTCTTGGGTTTTGCATAAAATGCATAGAAGACTCTCTGTTTTTGGATTTTGGTGTGACGGATTTGCGTGTGGTGGAAAATATGGAGAAATTGATGTCAAAGGCGGAGCTTTCCAAAGAAATGCGCACGTATCCCATCGTGCATCCCAGCGATTGTGGGAACGGCAAGGATCCGATCAATTATCAACAATTGTTGTTAGTCTTCTTCCCTTCGCCATCATCTCTAGTTTTTTCTAATAAAAAAAATCTCTGAAATATTGGATCTCAATTTCTATCCTGCCAGGCTTTCAGTGAGTTTACCTTTTCTACCTCTACTTTGATCTTGTTTTTCATGTAAATCAAAACCCTATTTTGTTTATCTGCCTTAAAATTTATTTCTACTTTCCTAAGTTGCAAACAAGAAGTTGAACTTTGATGATCAAGATCTTTCCTTTTCCAGTAGTTTATGTTTTGGCTTTGTTGAATTGAATACCCAAAGTCATGATCTTTAGTCGATAATCTGTTGAATTGCCTATCTGGGTATGCTTTGTTTACATAAATCTGTTGAATACCCTTTGAATTCTTCTCTTGATTTGGGGCTTTTTTTTTGGTAAGTTTAATTTTTTTATTTTGGTTTTTTATTGTTTGTTTTGGGTTTGAAGTTCAATAGCATTTCGTGTTTGTAATGAAAAATGTGTATAGATATCATTGTAGGCTATGTTTCGTTTTGCTAGTGTTAAAGGGAGTTTTTGGGGCTAACCATTCATGGGTATCACAGGAATGGAGATTAAAGTTGTTGTTGCTGAAATCCAGAAGGACAGAAACACTCCTCTTGTGCCAAAGGTTTTTCTTTTCCCTTCCATCTGTAAATGCATATTATCTAACCTGCAAACTTGTTGTGTTGTTTTTTCTCTGTTTATTTTTATTTTTGGTTCAATATTGTGTTCTTTTCTTAAATTAAAACATTCAATGCTTCTCTCATTGATAACTTAGATCCTGGCTTAGAGGGCGTAATGTATAGCACATTACAAAAAAAAAAAAATACATGCACTCTGAAATATGATTCAGGTTGAATTTTTTACCATCTTAATCACAAACGTTTGCAATTTGCTAAAATCAAGCCAACACACAAGACGTCTATTATGTTCGTCCAAACTTGGAATAAACTCTTGCTGTGATTATGATACAATTAACCTTCCAGAAACATTTATGATTGCTCATATCAATGACAATAAAGAACTATCCTTCTCTTTTTTTTTGGAAAAAGGAAATGAGTCCGATTTTACTTGCTTGCTTCTCAGCTTGAAACCCTCACCCATTTTCTATATTCTTTTTTCTCCTAGTACTAATTGTATGCAATTCTGATATCCTCTGTGACACAAACATTCAAGATGGTTAGGATCAAATAGTTGTACGTAATGTATAACCCCCTTCTTTTCAAAGAGATGGGAAAGGAAATCTTTGACTGCACATATAATACAACTTCCATAATGTATTAATAATTTTGCTTCTATTGGTTATCAGATGAAATTAACTTTGCATGTTGCATATTACCATGCCATCTGAAGTTAATATCTTTATCTTTTGTTCTTTTTCTAGGTCTTCACTGTAGAGTATTCTCTAATATGCAAAATTTCATATTACAAGAAGCTTTATAGTGCATTCTCTATATTTGGGTATAGTTTTTAGTTATAGTATGTATTTAGTATTTAAAGATAAAGATACATTGATTCTATATGTAAAAGTAGGTTTCTCAAGTTCCCAATGAAAAAGAGACAGTTTATGGAGCATTGGACAAATGGGTAGCTTGGGAGACTGAGTTTCCATTGATTTCAGTTGCAAAAGCTTTACAAATTTTCAAGAAGATGAGCCAATGGTTGCGTGTTCAAGTATATTCAGTCTATTGGTATTCTTGCTTTGCGTTTTCCAGCTTCTAAAATACATTCATTGATGCAGGGAAGCCTTATATGTTCAATAATTTTCCATTCATATATATTATATTAAAAGAGCCTTGTATTAACATATTTGATTCTATAGAATACTCTCAATCAGTATTTCAAAGGAACTTTAATGCTATTCTTTGTGAATAGATACTTTCAATCAGTATTCTTTGTGAAGTTTGGCACATGTAAAAATGAAGTTGCATGAGAGTTTGTGATTACATACATTAAATCTATATTATTCATTTTTTCTTTTACATGAGATTCTTATATTATACATGTCTAGCAGCATAAATAAATTAATGAAAATATGTCAAAAAAATATAAATACAACATAACAATTTCACTAGTTCTTTTGTTGTATTTCAACATCTGTCTATGAGTAAAAATATTTGAGACAAGATATTCTTTAAATTATTCTTTTAAATTATTCTTTAATTAACATATAGATTATGGTATATATTCTAAATTATTTGTTTCGCTAATGATATTTTAGCACATTAAATATGTATTATATTTTAAAAATAATAAAATAGGTTATATATTATTTTTTTGTAATATTATATAATATTATTTTTATTAATTCATATTTTAATAATTGTTATATTAAGAATATTATTAAATTATATATTATTATTGTTAAATTATATTTAATAATAAATTTATTAAAATAGGACTAAATTATGTATTATTGCTTTTATTAAATTATATTTAATAATAATCCTATTAAAATTTAATAACAATAATCACCCTTCAAAAATTTTTTTTTACTAAGGGTACTCTGATTATTTGAGCTTCTTTTCTTATGTTATTACCAGGGATTTAAATTGCGGTTGCAGTCGCGTTTTCGGTCGCGTTGCGTTTATCGCGGTTGCGGACATAACGGATGCTATTGTGGTCACTGCAGGTATCGCGGTCGTGAATTTTTTTAAAATTCGCACAACTTATTGTAAAACATAATAATTATAATTATAAAAAGGCACTTTTAATGATTTTTAGAGTGTTTTTTAACACTTATGAACTTTTATTAATATGATATGAGAACACAACTGTTATAATCATTAATTATTCTTATATTTATTTACGAATTTTCTAAGAATGTTATATTAACTAATAACAAAGTAAAAAAAAAAAAAGGAAATGTTAAACATTTATCATATTTAATAAGTTTGAAAGTTTTTATAGATAAAATAATTGAAAATTCATACCTGAGAGATGTCTTTAATATTTCTTTACAGATTTAAAGATGGTGAAGATATAAACATTCTATGCTGCAAAAGGAAAAAAAGGAATAGATAAATGTATAGATTCTCATTAATTATTCCTATTTCCTACCACTTATTCTCACTCTCATTCTACTTTCATATATAGTTTAACATGCTTCGATTCTTAATTATCTTTTCATAAAATATACTCCATTCATTTATCTAAAGATATATTTTAAATGTTTTAATATCATCAAAATTAAGAACATCAACAAAAGTTTTCTTTAAAAAAAACATATCTTACAAATAATGGTAGTGGTACGATTTAGTTTTCACCAATTAGTGGAATGACGAGGAGGATCAGATCTTTCACCTTCACTTTGAGAGTGTTCTTGACTTGATTCTCTTGGCCTTTGTCCAAAAATATATATAAAAAAGTAACATTTTCACCTTGGTTTCATATAATTACTATGGAGGATATTTTGAGGAGGAGGATACATGAGAGGTGGAGGTGGGTGATACATTGGTGGTAGAGGATGCATTTGAGGCTGATATGGCACACCATAATTAGGAAATGGTGGATAATAACCATATGGTTGTGGATAACCATGTGAAGGTTGAAAATATGAAGGTTGTTCTGGTGGATAAAAACCTTGAGTGCTAGTAGATGAATCACTATACCCAAGGTTACTAGAACTCGATCTCCTACCAGATGAAGAGCCTACAGAAGTATGCTTCTTGCCTTTTCCTTTTGATGGAGCTCTAGGTCCCCTTCTATCTCTCCTAGGTTCAGGAAACATATTTCCGTCTAACTCTTATCTATCACGGAAATGTCCACTAGCGGTACCAACCCCATATTCTCCTCCATACCGACTAGAAGACCTAATTTCACCTCTATCACCACTATGTCCATCATCCTCATCAATTGGACTTAAACCACCAACATCGGGTCCATCGCCACTCTGACTTGGCATTGAACTAGAACTTGAATGAGACAAATTTTGTTGTTGAGATTGATCAACAGCCATTTCATCATCAGAGGTATCAACAGGCAACACACCGGCATTTTCACTATCTGACAATTGATTCTCTTTCTCATGAAGCCATTCTGATAGTGGATTAACATCTGCAAAGATATGATCAAGGCTGATAGGATTAAAACTAGCGTTTATATCATCAATGCTCATTCTTTTTTGATGCCTTATCTGAAGCCTCATATTATAATAGGTAAACACTAGTTTCTCAAGTTTTTTATACTTTAACCTATTTCTTGCCTTGGTGTGAATATAACTAAATGTGCTCCAATTTCGTTCGCAATTTGATGCAGAAGTTGTTTGACTAAGCACTTTAATTGCTAATTTTTGTAATTCGAGAACACATGTGCCTTATATTATCCACCACTCAGCTGCATAATATTATTTAAATTTCAAAATAACTTCAAAATGTACAATATAATTAAATAATATAAATTAAATTAAATAATTTAATTAACTGTTACCTCGGATTCATTTGCTTCCAAGCTCTTTGTGCTTGTGCAGTACCGAATGTCTCATGTTTATCTCTAAATAGTAACAACTGCATAAATAAAAGATAGAGTAAAAATAAAAAAAATTAATTCTATTTCAAATTATGTAACTAAGTTACAAATAATAATACTTGAATCTAACCTGATTAACCATTCTGACTTGAGTATCAAGAGTAGGTTCTAATCTTTCAATTACTGATCGTGTACCTTCTAATGTTTCTATTAGTACATTCTCAGAATGCTCCACCCCAAATTGAAATTAAGGATTGAGAAAATAACCTAAGCATAATTTATAAGAATATCATCAAATAATAATAATCTAAAGCTTAAAATAATAAAATATAAAAATAGTACTTAATTATATGAAACATTTTATCTTACCAGCTGAATGCAAGTCGGAATGCATAAAATTCCATCTATTGTTAATAATCTTTCGTACTCGGTGAAATATCGACAATCTCGTTGAATTGCTTGTTTAGCTCTATCAACAACCTCATAAATAAAGCCCATTGTTGGTTTTTCATAGCCATCCACAAGTCTCAATACTTTTACTAGGGGCTCGTAAACTTTTATGAGGTCATTGGCTTTTTTCCAAAAATCATTTCCCAAAATATTTTTTTTGGCTTCATAAGCAGGCCTTGACTTTTGCTGTCCCCATTTTGATTTTTTAAATTCCTATATTTTCATAAGAAAAATTTTAAAATAATAGAATTTAAATTATTTGGAATTAATAAAATCATTAAAGGTTGCTATATTTAAGTAATTATATTAACTAATTATAAAATACTAACCTTTGAATTAAACATTTCTCTCAGACCTTGCTTTTGTCTTGTTATCTCTTCAAGTTGAATGAAATGAGTTGCAAATCGAGTAAGAGCGGGTCGAAGTATTTGCTTCCCTTGTGTATACTTTTTCATCAAATCAACAATCCAAATGTGATTGTATATAAAGCAAGTCACTTTCTTTGCCTCATCTAACACTTTTGCTACACTGGGCTTTTTCCCAATATCTTCAAGGCATAAATCTAAACAGTGAGCTGGACATGAGGTCCAATATAGATGTTTTCTTTTCAACATTAATTTTTTTCCAGCATCTTTTATTGCTGCCTCATTATCAGTCACTATTTGGACAATGTAATTTTCTCCAATTTCTTCTACAACTGAATCTAACAAACTGTAGTAGAATTCAACATCTCTACTACGAACACTTGAGACATATACCGATTTCCAAAAAGTGGTTCCTTTACTACAATAAACAAGGAAATTAATGATGTGCATTTGATTCAAATTGTTGGTCCAACCATCACACATTAGAGTTGCACCCAATTCTTTCCAATGAGTCTTTAGTCCATTTACCCAATCACGAACTCGTTGATACTCTGACTCCAAATACACATCTGAAACCTCATAAGGTGTTGGGAGCTTTACACCTTGTCCAACTTCTGTTGAAACTTGAATTAAGTTATACAACCATGGAGAGTTTGCTAATTGAAAAGGAAGTCGTTCATATATTAAAAATTTAGATACCGCTTCACCTATCTTCCTTCGTAAAGTCTTTAAAAAAGAGTCACTGATCTTTAGTTGCTTTAAACTTTTGCTTCTAGCCAATTCAGGTATAACTCCCCTTAAGGTAAACTCAGACTCACTTGGGATGGATTTACTTGTTCTTTCTCCATGATATTCTCTAGTTGATCCATGAGAAGATCACCCTTCTTCATAAATGTTATTCCAACCACCAGTACTTCGTCTAAATTCTTCCCTTCTATGCCACTCGTGTTGTGATTGGATACTTTCTCGAGTTGCTTGCCTTATAGCAGAAATCTCATTAATGAATTCCTCGTGTTCATCCTTCTCTCCTCTTAATTGAGATAAGAATTCATCTGTTCTCCTCTTTTTGTCTATTTTCTTTGTGTTGCTTTCTTTCAGTATATTCATCATACTTTCTCTAATGACACCTGTTAATAAAATAAAAATAATTCATACTTTATATTATTATCAATTATATATAATCTTTATTGATAAATTTACAATAACATTTAAAAATAATAATAAAGTATCACATACCAGTAACATTAGGGCATGGTGCAGCATTGCCGGTTTTATGAGCAATGTGCTCTTTAAATCATGTTATTCCTCATTTCACAACTTTACCACAAAGTTTACATACGACATTTCCTTTCGTATTTGGCACTGGAGTTCCAAAGTGTCAACCTATATCATTACTTGGTGCACTCTCCAATCCTTTAGTCGGGAACTCTTCACGTGGTGGCATGCATTATTTTTATTTATACATAAGAAACATAAAATTATATTTAGAAATATAAGCAACTCATTTCTTATATTATCAACAATATAATACAAAAAAAAGTAAACATCATTAACATGGAAAAATTAAATTTATTGCATAATCCATAATTTATTTATTTTTTTAAAAACAACAACACACCATAACCCATTATTACCCGATCACCCAACAAAAATGTGATTAAAATAATGATTATTTCAAATAATATAGAAAAAAATTCCAGCTACGCAATCATCTCTGGTTCAATAATTATTTTCTATTTTAGGTGTCAAAAAAAGTATCCTCAAATAGCATATAGGAGCCACAACTCACAGCTGATTGACAACATAAATTTCAGGCTTTGAGAATGAGATTGAATTTGAATTTTTAAAATACTATGCTAATATTATATTTATGATTATTTGCATTTTTTAAGAAATTTGTTAATTTCCAACTCAACTAATTTACCTATATGTATCCATTTCGTTTTTACAATTTATATAATAAATGAAATTCAAATTTATATTCTCAAAAAAAATATATGATAAAATTATAATTTCTTCTTAGAAAATGTCAAAATTTCAATTTAATCTTTTTGAGAACTATCAAGATACAAACCAATACAAAATCACATTTTAACTCTAATAAAAATATATAACTTAATTTTAAATTGATATTTTTAGTTGTAGGATGGTTTGAGGGGCTTTTAGAAGTTGATTGTTGGATTGGATATAGAGAATGGGCAGCACACAACAGTGAAATTTCTAGAGACCAAACAAAAATTAAAATAGACACCAAATCCAACAAAAATCAAATATAAATCCACAAGCCCCAAAAAAATAAAAATAAATAAAATCTTATAATATAAAAAACAAATGGATGGTAGGAAAAAATAAAGCACTAGGCCATGATCTCTCAAATCTCAACCGTCAACAATAAATGCAAAAAAAAAAAAAACATTGAAAACCCCCAAAATTTTTTCAAAACCCATTCAAAGTATCCTTCCAAACCTTTCCCTTTCTTCCTAACTATTTCTCATTAGTCATCCCTAACCTAAAGAACATATTTGCAGATTCAAAACTTGTTTGTTATCTATCCATTAAATGATATATGTTTGCAATTTCTAGCATTTTACAACAAAAAGAAGCAAGAATCAAGACAAAAAAATTCAGGTACTTACTTGAAAGTTGAAAATTATGAATCTCCGAATGTGTAAGTAAGATTTTGTTTTAGAGATTTTTTTGTTTGTGTTGTGATTTTGTTTGGTTTGGAGTTTAGACAGTGAAATATGAGAATTTCATATTTTTCTATTGCTTTTGATTGCTTTTTTCTGTTGTATTTGGACTTCTTTTACTTTTTTTGATTGAAAACTATCTGATTTTGCAGGTGAGGAATATATTCATTTTTGTCTCATTGTATTTCTGTCGATTTTTTTAGAGGAGTTGAATTTTTTTTTTAATTTTACTATAACGGAAAAATATCGGGAATAGCGGCTCGTTATTGCCGCAATTGGCCGTTACCTGTTAAATTGCGACCGCGATCCACCGCTACTGGTGTGACTCCACTTCACACCGCTATTTTCAACAATAGCGGTTTAGGAAGGCGCCGCTACCGCTATATAGCGGCTGCTATTCCGCTACCCGACCGCTATTTAAGTCCCCGACTATTACAATTCTATTCCATTCAACCAAACATAAGAATACTATTATAGTTCTATTCCATTCCATTCAACTAAACAATTAAATTGCTATTACAGTTCTATTCTATTACAGCTCTATTCTATTACAATTTTATTCCATTGCAGCTCTATTCCATTACAATGAACCAAACGTGGTGCAAGATTTTGCCAATGCTTTTCTGAAATCTTGATGTGACCATGCCTAAATATCATGTGTAATTCTTTCTCAAATTATTTAATTATTTTCTTATTTAAGGATTCAATAATAGTTATTGATAATTCTAAACTATGTATAAAAAGATGTAAGCCGACTTAATACTTCTTTTAGATACTTACTAAAAATGTTAAGTTTTTAATATCAACCAATCAAATTATGTGACGTGTTAAAAGAAAGAATATGTTGTGCCATGTATATTAAAAAATCATTTAATTTAAATTATTTTTCAAATTTTTAATTTTTATTAATTAAAAATAAAAAAAAAACTTTTAGTTAATCAACCTTTACATTTTTCTTTCTTTCCTTTTAATTTTTCATTCATCCCTTCTTTTTTTCCCACTTTCATCGTTCACCATCATCATCGTCAAACTCCATTCAAGCCTTCTTGCTTCACCGCTCAGGCCCTGACTTTGCACCTAACCTAGCACCGTTCACACACCTCCACCATCTTCATTTTCCAAGTTCCTTAATATCTTCAAAACCCATTCAAGTTCACCACCACCACCGTCGTCTTCTTTCTCACACCTTACCACCACCATCGTCATTTTTCAAGTTCCTTCTTTAAAACCTATCACAATCTCCAAACTCCGACAAGCTCACCACCCCTAAACAAATTCCCACAAGCTCCACCATCTCAGCCATCCGTACAAACCGAACCTTAACCCATCTTGACTAACATCCCTCAACAAAACTCGAGCCATAACCCCTTACCTTCCACATCTAAACAACCAACCAGGGATTTAAATTGCGGTCGCGGTCGCGTTTTTGGTCGCGTTATTTATCGCGATTCTGCGCATATAACGGATACTATTGCGGTCATCATGCGAATATCATGATCGTGAATTTTTTAAAATTCGCACAACTTATTGTAAAACATAATAATTATAATTATAATTATAAAAAGTCACTTTTAATGATTTTTAGAGTGTTTTCTAACACTTATGAACTTTTATTAATAGGATATGAGAACACAACTTTTATAATCATTAATTATTCTTACATTTATTTACTTAATTTTCTAAGAATGTTATATTAACTAATAACAAAGTAAAAAAGGAAATATTAAACATTTATCATATTTAATAAGTTTGAAAGTTTTTATAGATAAAATAATTGAAAATTCATACCTGAGAGATGTCTACAATATTTCTTGACAGCTTTGAAGATGGTGAAGATATAAACATTCTATGCTGCAAAAGGAAAAAAGGAATAGATAAATGTATAGATTCTCATTAATTATTTCTATTTCCTACCACTTATTCTCACTCCCATTCTACTTTCATATATAGTTTAACATGCTTCGATTCTTAATTATCTTTTTCATAAAATATACTCCATTCATTTATCTAAAGATATATTTTAAATGTTTTAATATCATCAAAATTAAGAACATTCACAAAAGTTTTCTTTAAAAAAAACATACATTACAAATAATGGTAGTGGTACGATTTAGTTTTCACCAATTAGTGGAATGACGAGGAAGATCAGATCCTTCACCTTCACTTTGAGAGCGTTCTTGACTTGATTCTCTTGGCCTTTGTCCAAAAATATATCCAAAAAAAGTAACATTTTCACCTTGGTTTTCATATAATTGATATGGAGGATATATTTGAGGGGGAGGATACATGAGAGGTGGAGGTGGGTGATACATTGGTGGTAGAGGATGCATTTGAGGCTGGTATGGCACACCATAATTAGGAAATGGTGGAAAATAACCATATGGTTGTGGATAACCATGTGAAGGTTGAAAATATAAAGGTTGTTTTGGTGGATAAAAACCTTGAGTGCTAGTAGATGAATCACTATACCCAAGGTTACTAGAACTCAATCTCCTATCAGATGAAGAGCCTATAGAAGTATGATTTTTGCCTTTTCCTTTTGATGGAGCTCTAGGTTCACTTCTATCTCTCCTAGGTTCAGGAAACATATTTCCATCAAACTCTGATTTATCACGAAAATGTCCACTAGTGGTACCAACCCCATATTATCCTCCATACTGACTAGAAGACCTAATTTCACCTCTATCACCACTATATCCATCATTCTCATCAATTGGACTTAAACCACCACCATCGGGTCCATCGCCACTCTGACTTGGCGTTGAACTAGAACTTGAATGAGACAACTTTTGTTGTTGAGATTGATTAACATCCATTTCATCATCAGAGGTATCCACAGGCAACACACCGATATTTTCACCATCTAATAATGGATTCTCTTTCTCATGAAGCCATTCTAATAGTGGATCAACATCTTCAAAGATATGATCAAGGCTGATAGGATTAAAACTAGCGTTTATATCATCAATGCTCATTCTTTTTTGATGCCTTATCTGAAGCCTCATATTATAATAGGTAAACACTAGTTTCTCAAGCTTTTTTATACTTTAACCTATTTCTTGCCTTGGTGTGAATATAACTAAATGTGCTCCAATTTCGTTCACAATTTGATGCTGAAGTTGTTTGACTAAGCACTTTAATTGCTAATTTTTGTAATTCGGGAACATATGTGCCGTATATTATCCACCACTCAAATTGCATAATATTATTTAAATTTCAAAATAACTTCAAAATGTACAATATAATTAAATAATATAAATTAAATTAAATAATTTAATTAACTGTTTACCCGAATTCATTTGTTTCCAAGCTCTTTGTGCTTGTAGAGTACCGAATGTCTCATGTTTATCTATAAATAGTAACAACTGCATAAATAAAAGATAGAGTAAAAATAAATAAAAATAATTCTATTTCAAATTATGTAACTAAGTTACAAATAATAGTACTTGAATCTAACCTGATTAACCATTCTGACTTGAGTATCAAGAGAAGGTTCTAATCTTTCAATTACTAATCGTGTACCGTCTAATGTTTCTATTAGTACATTCTCAAAATGCTCCACCCCAAATTGAAATTGAGGATTGAGAAAATAACCTAAGTATAATTTATAATAATATCAAATAATAATAATCTAAAGCTTAAAATAATAAAATATAAAAATATTTCTTAATTATATGAAACATTTTATCTTACCAGGTGAATGCAAGTTGGAATGCATAAAATTCCATCTATTGTCAATAATCTTTTCGTACTCGGTGAAATATCGACAATCTTGTTGAATTGCTCATTTTGCTCTATCAACAGCCTCATAAATAAAGCCCATTATTTGTTTTTCATCGCTATCCACAAGTCTCAATACTTTTACTAGGGGCTTGTAAACTTTTATGAGGTCATTGGCTTTTTTTCAAAAAAAAAATTCCCAAAACAATTTTTTTGGCTTCATAAGCAGGCCTTGACTTTTGCTGTCCCCATTTTGATTCTTTAAATTCTTATATTTTCATAAGAAAAATTTTAAAATAATATAATTTAAATTATTTGGAACTAATAAAATCATTAAAGGTTACTATATTTAAGTAATTATATTAACTAATTATAAAATACTAACCTTTGAATTAAACATTTCTCTCAGACCTTTCTTTTGTCTTGTTATATCTTCAAGTTGAATAAAATGAGTTGCAAATAGAGTAAGAGCGGGTCGAAGTATTTGTTTCCCTTGTGTATACTTCTTCATCAAATCAACAATCCAAATGTGATTGTATATAAAGCAAGTCACTTTCTTTGCCTCATCTAACACTTTTGCTACACTGGGCTTTTTCCCAATATCTTCAAGGCATAAATCTAAACAGTGAGTTGCACATGAGGTCTAATATAGGTAATTTCTTTTCAACATTAATTTTTTTTCAGCAGCTTTCATTGCTGCCTCATTATCAGTCACTATTTGGACAATGTAATTTTCTCCAATTTCTTCTACAATTGAATCTAACAAACTGTAGTAGAATTCAGCATCTCTACTACGAACACTTGAGATATCTACCGATTTCCAAAAAATGGTTCCTTTACTGCAATAAACAAGGAAATTAATAATGTGCATTTGATTCAAACTGTTGGTCCAACCATCACACATTAGAGTTGCACCCAATTCTTTCCAATGAGTCTTTAGTCCATTTACCCAATCACGAACTCGTTGATACTCTGACTCCAAATACACATCTGAAACCTCATAAGGTGTTGGGAGCTTTACACCTTGTCCAACTTCTGTTGACACTTGAATTAAGTTATACAACCATGGAGAGCTTGCTAATTGAAAAAGGAAGTGTTTCATATATTAAAAATTTAGATACCGCTTCACCTATCTTCCTTCGAAAACTCTTTAAAAAAGAGTCATTGACCTTTGGTTGCTTTGAACTTTTGCTTCTAACCAATTCGGTATAGCTCCTTAAGGTAAACTCGCACTCACTTGGGATGGATTTACTTGTTCTTTCTCTATGATATTCTCTAGCTGATCCATGAGAAGATCGCTCTTCTTCATAAATGTTATCCCAACCACCAGTACCTCATCTGAATTCTTCCCTTCTATGCCACTCGTGTTGTGATTGGATACTTTCTCGAGTTGCTTTCCTTATAGCAGAAACCTCATCAATGAATTCCTCGTGTTCATCCTCCTCTTCTATTAATTGAGATAAGAATTCATCTTTTCTCCTCTTTTTGTCTATTTTTTTTTGTGTTGCTTTCCTTCAGTATATTCATCATACTTTCTCTAATGACAAATGTTAATAAAATAAAAATAATTCACACTTTATATTATTATCAATTATATATAATCTTTATTGATAAATTTACAATAACATTTAAAAATAATAATAAAGTATCACATACCAGTAACATTAGGGCATGGTGCAACATTGTCGGTTTTATGAGCAATGTGCTCTTTAAATCGTGTTATTCCTCTTTTCACAACTTTACCACAAAGTTTTTATACGATATTTCCTTTCGCATTTGGCACTGGAGTTCCAAAGTGCCAACCTATATCATTACTTGGTGCACCCTCCAATCCTTTAGTCGGGAACTCTTCACGTTGTGGCATGCTTTATTTTTATTTATATATAAGAAACATAAAATTATATTTAGAGATATAAGCAACTCATTACTTATATTATCAACAATATAATACAAAAAAAAGTAAACATCATTAACATGGAAAATTTAAATTTATTGCATAATTCATACATTTTTTTTTTAAAAAACAACAATACACCACAACCCATTATTACTTGGTTCCAAAGTTTTTGGTATAAATAGTTTGTTTTGTTCCATCTTAATAAAATTTAAATTCAAATTGGATTAAATTTTAAAATTCAAGTTTTTCATATTATGCAAACTAAAATCAATAGGATTTATCTAATGTTGAATTGAAGTCATCTATCGGATTTGATAAAGAAAAACACAATGAATTAATTTATCTTGATTTTTTACCTTTTATAATACAAGTCATAAGTGATGGAGGCTATAATTTTTTCATTTATTTTGTGTGTAACCTTAAGCAAACCTCAAGCAACAGAGTTTATAATTTTTCATTAAAAACAAACCCTGAGTAATGAAAGTTATGAAATTTTGAAATAATAATAAATAATACATAATTATCATTATAAATTATAATTACAATATTAATTAAAAAATAACAAACAAAGTAAAATTATAAATCTGATAAGATTGAAGCTTTCATATTAAAAAATATAATAATATGATTGTCGTCAAAGTAATATTCATTTTCAGTAAAATCTCTCCAAACAATTCTAACTTATTAATCTATAATTTTTTAGTGATTTTTTTTGAAATAAAAATCTGAATGCATTAAAAGAGGATATTTAATAATCAATACACTAAAGTATTTCAGCTCCCCTAATTACAAATACCCAACTATACAACTTGGGGGAAATTTGTATGGTGTGAGTTTAAAAATAGTGGGGAAAGCTAATCAAAGGATCCAAAGCAAGAAACCAGTTACATCTGTGTGTGGTTGGGTTTAGACAGGGTTTTGGGATTGATCCAAGTGGTATTCTTACGACTTGGAGATGTTCCCATTAGCTTTCAACGGGATATGTACGAGTCTATTTGCAGAAGCATTTTCCTCAATTCAACGTTATGCAATGTATAATTGTGACAGAATTTTATCAATATATGGCATTGTCTCTTCCCAAAATGCTATTTTTCTCATTTAATCCATATCCATACGCAAGCCCAAATAAATACCCAATATTCATAAAATTAAACCCAACTCAACGACCCAATTATCTATCAACAAATTGATCCCTAAGAGTAAATGAAACGGTTTTGCCTAAGAGTAAATGAAAATAAAAATGAAAAAATAAAGGAAAAAGGAAATGAAACGCGAAACGCCTGCATTTCTAAAATCCTAAACACACAAAACTTAGAAAGAAGAAAAAGCAAGAGAAACTTTATCATCATCCTCTCCTCTGAAAACTCATATCCTCTACTTTGCATATCAAATTCTTGGAATATGCTGGTTGTGCCTTCTCCCTTCATCCCTAAAGTCTAAAGAACATATTTGCACTGCAGATTCAAGACATGCAAGCAAGAATCAAGACAAAATTTTAGGTACTTACTTGAAAATTATCAATCTCTGAATGTGCAAGTAATCAGGGCAGGGTTTTCTTTTCAGATTCAAGTCCTCGCTTTCATCTGCTGCTGTGTTGTTTGCCGAAATATGAGAAATAGAATCTCATATTTTCTATTGCTTTTGAGTTTTGATTGCTTTTTTCTGTTTATTTGGACTTCTTTTTACTTTTTTTTTATTGAAAACTCTCTGATTTTGCAGGTAGGGGAATATATTCCCTTTTGTTTTATTGTGTTTCTGTTGATTTTTGTTTAGAGGAGATGGATTTTTTTAATTTACTGTAACGAAAAATAACGGGAATAGCGGCCCGTTATTGCCACAATTGGCTGTTACCCGTTAAATTGCGGCCGCGATCCACCGCTATCGATGTGACTTCACTTCACACCGCTATTTTCAGCATTAGCGGTGTAATAACCCATTTTGTCCGGCCTATGAAAACCAGAATAAAAAAATAAAAAATAAAAAATAAAAAGTCCAGTTCACCAAAGTTCAGTTACAAAATATTAACCCATTACCCAAACAAAACACACCACTACCCGACTAACCCAATTACAGACCCATTAACCTAGACCCAATAGACCCAGACTCGGACAGGCCCAAAATGGCCCAAATCCTAAACTGAACTCAGAGACCTAGGGTTTCTGGGAAACCCTAGGCGCCGCAAGAGATTCCTCGCACCCAGGCCACCTACCATCGCGCCGCAACCCTCGCGCCCTCGATAGCGCCACGATCCGCGCCAAATTACTAAATCGCCGCCGAGATCTTCATCAATTGCCTGCAAAAAGGAAAGAAGTGGTAGCAAATATAGAAAAATATGTTTCCTTTTTTATTTTCGGGTTATTAAAAACCCAAGAACTTGTAACACTGGAGGACGGAGAGAGGAATATACATACAGATTCAAAGAAATACAAAAGCAAAGAAAATAACCCAATCAGCAGAGGTTTTGCTTTACTTTTACTTTTATTTTTTATTCGGATACTGTTTTTATTTTATTTTATTTATTTTTATTTATTTTTTGAAACTATATATATAATATATATGTAAAATACCTTTAAAAAAAACTAAAAAAACTTACCTTTTTAAATTCCGCCACCGTACGGTGGTGGTGATGATGGTCCATCCATATTGTAGCTTTGATCGAAATTCGGCCGAGGATATGGGCGAGAGCATTTGGAGATTTTTGAAGTTTTTTTTTTTTTTTGAAGAAAGGGGATTCAAATGAAAAATCTGATTTTTTTTTAACTTTTATAACAAAAACAAAACGGCACCGTTTTGGCTCTAAGCCTTCACACCAAAACGACGTCGTTTTAAGGCTAGACCCGCGCGTCGACCCGCAAACCCGGGGAGGATCCGCGCGTTTTGGTTAAAAGGGATAATTGCCGTTTTATCCTCCCGCATTTTTCTATTTTTTAATTCCGTTTAATTTCATTATTTTTTATTTTTTAATTTAACCCTAAAATTTCCTTTTGTTTCAATTAAATCCTCGGGTTCCAAAAAAGTTAGGATCTGAGCGGTGTCGTTTTAAAATTTGGCATAATTGCCATTTTGATCCCTGAAGTATAACACGCCTTTTCGATTTAATCCTTTATATTTATATTTATTTGCTGTTTAATCTTCCATTCTTTATTTTTTATTTTATTTTATTTTTAAACTAATCTAATACTATATTTAATTATTTTACCTAATTACAATATTATATTATTCTCATTATGTGTATATTAACTTATTAATAGTATAAAACTTGTATATTTTTATATATATATTTCAAACTATTATTATTTATTATTTTATTTGGTTTATTGTTTTATTACATATTATTTTAGGATTAATAAATTAGTTACATACTTTAAAATTTTTTATATAGTATTATATTATCATATTTTATTTTTGTATAAAATTTATTTATATTTTATAACATGTTTCGCATATATTATTTATATTATATATTTTTTGAAAATATATTTATTCAAAATTATTATTATGTATTATCTTTTATAGGTATTAAATTATATATTTATTATAATATTTTTTTAGTATTTTTTTTGTTTTATATATATTGCTTTATATATTTTATTTGTCCATGCAATGCCCTTTTATTTATTTATTATTTTATGATTACTATAGTGTAGTTATTTTAGTTGTATTTTATATTGTCTATATTAAATTCCAATGTATTATAATTGTTTTTAATATTTGTGTATGATAATTTATAAATGCAATATTGTCACATGGATTATTGTTCAAAATAAAAATACATTTTTTGCAAGCTTACTATATTTTAAAATAAGGCAATGTTTTGTATTTAGAAATTCGGGAAATAGTGCCCTAACGTGCTGGGTTGCGATTTTCTGTTTAGCTAAATAACCAAATATCCTTTTAACAAGTTTTGTAAATCACGAGATATTTTTTAGTTACGATGGTCTAAAAAATATCGTGTCCTAACGTGCTGGATATGATGTTTATATTCTTTCGGAACAAAGAAATCTCAAGTTTTAAATTAAAAAAAAAAACCTATTCTTGGGAATTCAAAATGTTGTATCCTAACTCATTGGGTGTGATGTTTTGTGTCTTGAGGTAAGAATTTTCTAAAATAAAGATGCACCTAGTTTCGAAGTTATAAGATGATGTATCCTAACTTATTGGGTGTGGTATTTTTATTTCTTTGAAATAGGTAAGTCTTGGTTTTCCTTCTAGTAAGGGATCTTATTTTAAACTTTTTAAATTTCAAACATTTGGACATGATTCTATCAATTAGGTACCAATTTTTGGGTGTTATGAGGGTGTTAACCCTTCCTCATACGTAACCGACTCCCGAACCCGTTTTCTAGTTTTTCGTAGACCGAAATCAAATGTTTTAAAATGAAACGTTTTTCAAGGTAATCCATTTACACCTAAGTAAAAAGGGATTGGTGGCGACTCCTATTTTCGTTTTAAAGTCGATTCCCCGTTTTTAAAATAAAATTTTTAAAATGGTTTCGACAAGAGGTTTCGGACGGCGCCGCTACCGCTATATAGCGGCCGCTATTCCAATATCGGACTGCTATTTAAATCCCTGCAACCAACTGCCCAAACCAGATATTGGACAATGAGGAGAAAGAGGTCGGTGAGAGAAAATGCATACTTGAAAATAGAGGCCATCTAATAGATGGAGAAGAATATCGGAGACAAGGAAGGTCGAGGCTCAAGATGGACTTTTTGGGGTTTTCAAAGAGTTTTCTGAGAAATCAAATTGGAGAACTTGAAAGAAGGGAAAGAGGGGAGTCTCCTAGAGCAAGGCAACTTGAACGGAGTTTGAATATGGTTGTGGTAAATGGCGATGGTGTTGGGAGAAGAAAGTATGGATGGAAAATTAAATGGAAATAAAAAAATATTTGTAAAGTTAATTAATTAAATAATTAAAAGTTTTTTTTATTTTCATTTATTTTTAATTAATAATATTAAAAGAAAAGTGAAAAATAATTTAAATTAAATTATTTTTCAATACACCTGACATAATCTGATTAGTTGAGATTTAAAATTCAATCGCATCAGTCAAGTACCTAACAAAAATACCAAGACGGCTTATAATTTTCAAGTTTAAAAATTAATTAAGTCCCAAAAAATGTTTGAATACCAAATAGGCAAAAATTGCCGAGTTCAAGTACCGCGATGTCTATTAACTCTTTAAAATTCATGTTTCTCAAGTTTAAATTCTAAAATCGTCTTATTTTATTAAAAAATATGAAAAGAAAAAAATCCATGTATTAATAATTGTTATTTTGTAAAGATAAGAGTTTTTTTAGTAATCTTTGATTTATTCATAATACCAACTCAATTAAGAGTTTAATATAAACATAGATGTTAACAGTAATAAAAATAATTCAAATAGACTTTGGGGCTTGATGAATTGGATCCAAAAATCCAATTAGATATTTCAAATGTATACCCAATACAATCAAAGGTGATGGGTTACACCAAAGCCCAATTTTCAATTGTTATAAAAGCCAATGGGAAACCATGGTCTGTTTTTAGTAGACCCAGACTGAAAGTGAAAAAGCTTATAATTTTAATCCCAAATGAAATTGAGAGAGGAGATGAAATGCTTAAATCAGATAAAAACTTAACCTTTACTCCAAGAATTGAATGGTTTGTTCCAAGTTTGTGATAGTGGGATTGTAAGAGCCCAAATCTGCCCGGGCCCAATTAACCAATAAAAAATAAAATACAAAATCAAAAAATCCAAAAACAGTCCATTAACAAGTCTTTTTACAAGGCCCATTTACAATAGCAGACCTTAACCCCTGACCCACTTACAACAGGCCCACTTATACTAAACCTAATAGGCCCACTTATAACCCAATCCCAAACTGGCCCAAATGGCCCGATTGGTTTCAGCAAGCAGAAACCTTAGAGCTTCCAGAGGGTTCCAACGCCATTTTGGCTTCCATCGCGCGTGTCCCCACGCGCGCCCAGCCAGGCGTTTGGACTGCCTCGGTCCTCCACGCGCTCCACCACGTGCACCCCACACGCGCCGTTTCAGCAGCCTCCAGTGCCCCACGCACTCCACGCATCGTGCGTGCCTTCGTGCATCGTGCGTGCCTTCGCGCTCAGTGCCGTCCGTACCTCCGTACGCTAGGTCCGCGCCTTGTACCTGCAGAATAACGAGCGAACAACACAGCAAACAAACAAAAAGAAAACAATTGTATTTTTACATTATTTTCATTTCTATTTCGATTTTCGCTTTAAAAGCCCGAAATTAACCAACTCATAACGACACACAATTTACGAATACAGAGAAATACAAAAAAATGAGAGGTGATTCTCAGATCTTCGAAATATTTTTTTAGTTGTATCTTCTTTTCTTTTGCATGCATAAAAAAAGGGGGATTTTTGTATACACACTGATACTAAAGAAATTGGAAAACAGAGAAAGATTTTAAAAAGGGTGATTTGGAGGTTTTGATACTCTTCTTGGCTTTTCGTTTTTTTTTACTTTATTTTTTCTTTCTGCACTTTTTGGTTCATGCGAAAATCAAAAATAAAAAAAAAAGAGGATTTACCTTTACTGAGCAAACCGCCGGATCTGTCTTTCTTTGCCGAAATCGGAAGTAAATACGGTCTTCAAGGTTTAAAATACTGAGGTCTTCGAATCGGGTTTGAACAAGATTCATCGGTGGGCCTGAATCGGTCACTCCTTGCCGATCATCGTGGCGTTGAGGCGGCCGACGTTGTTTCTTCCTCTTCTGCGGCGCGTCTGAGTAAAGGGGGTTAGGGTTTGGTTTAGGAAATAAAAAAAATCTGATTAGTTTAAGGTTTATTTGGTAAAGGAAATAGTGTAAAACGGTGTCGTTTAGGAGGGTGTAGATCCGCGCGTCGACCCGCTTTGTGACCCGGATCCGCGCCTTTTCATTTTAAAGGACAATTTGTGCAATTGACCCCTGTGCTTTCTGATTTGTTTGCAATTTAGTCCTATTCAAACGCCACGTTTTGACTGACCGAAATATTTGCCAGATTAGTCCTTTTTAGTTTACACATATTGTATTTTAATCCTGTTTATTTCATTTGTAATTTATTATCTTTTAGCCCTATAATTTTGTTCTATTTTAATGCAGTCCTTTGGTTATTTAGCCAACTGTTTATTGATTTATTTAACTAGTTTTTTTAATTAATACTTAATAATAAATATTTTAATTTGTTTTGGATATTATTTATTTCCAGTTATATATACTTTCATTAATTTTACATATATATATATATATATTTTGTATACATGTGTTAAAATTATTTTTATACTATGTATATTTCATTGATTTCACTTTATTTTATGGTTTAAAAAATTTATATAATATATTCTAAATATTGTTATATATCATTAATATATATATTATTTAAATTGCATTATTTCTTAATATATATATAATATGTATTTTGATTTCTTTTAATATCTATTTTAAATTCCTTTGCCTATTATTATCTAATATATTTTAATCCTTATTAGTATATATTATCCTCTACAATGCTTATTTTAATTTTCTTTTCATAATATTTGTTAAAGAATCCAGTATGACTATAATTTGTTATTTGTATATTATTACTGCATAAAATTTAAATTGCTCTCTTGTATTTTTATTATGGCCATGTGTTCTTATTTTGTGATTGAGATTATATTTTACTTCATTATTGTATTGTGATTAAGGTTTCCAATTTATCCATGAAAAGTGTTCATTTTTTTTACACGAATAAACCAATAAAACGTATTTTAAGTCGATATTCGTACATTTGGAAATTCAAAGAAATTGTGCCTAATCGTGCTGGGTGTGGTTTCTTATTTGACCAAATAAACGAATATCCTTTCAAATTTTGTCCATATTTTCAAAATAAGGTAGTATTTGTGCGTTTGGAAATTCGAAGAAATCGTGCCCAATCGTGCTGGGTGTGGTTTTTTTGTTTGTCCAAATAACCAAATACCCTTTTCAAAATTTCAATAAGTGCTTGGATAATTTTGGGGATGATCTTGAATTCGCAGACTCAGATTGTCATATCTAATCGTGCTAGATGTGATACTCTATTCCTTCGGAACAAGGGAATCTCAATATTCAATCAAGTTATTTAAAATTATAGAAAAAGAAACGCATTTCAAAATCATTTCAAACTTTTCAACATTAGGACATCAATTAATCAATTTGGTACCAATTTTGGGCGTTGCGAGGGTGCTAATCCTTCCTCGCACGTAACCGACTCCCGAACCTATTTTCTTCTGGAAATTCGTAGACCAAAATTTATTTTATAGGTGACCCGATCACACCTAAACAAAAAGGATTGGTGGCGACTCCATATTTTTTAAAGTCGATTCTCGTTTTTCAAACTTAAAATAAAAATGGTTTCGACAGCTTGGCGACTCCACTGGGGAACTGGTTGAGAGTCAGGCCATAGATTGATTAATTCTTGCCCTTTGATTAAAAGTTTGGAAAATTATTTTGAAAAATCATGTTTCCTTTGATGCATTTATTATGATGTTTTCGGTAGAGTATTTGCATTGCATGACAGTTGTGGTCATACCTTTAAGTGGGGGCGAGAAACTAAGCTTTCGTGAGGTTTTCACCTCCGCATGGGCTAGTGGACTGCTTCCGAGACACATCTGTACCTATGTGCTTCGTGAGGTTTTCACCTCCGTATGGCCATAGGGAAATGTGTTCCCCTGAACTTAACTCGATCCATATAAGCCTATAACGGGTGAGGATTGAGGAATCTGCTGGTTCAGGTACCCATTCTTTAGAACCAAACCACATATAGCGAATCCTAAGAGCTAACCATAGGTAAAGCCGTGTCAAACCCTAATGGTCACTCATTTAGGCAATCTATTTTGTGTTGTTTATTTCTCTTGCACTAACGTGTTATCTTTTGATTACATTACATTGCATTCATTCCATGCATTTGCATTGCATTTCATGCATTACATCATTTGCATTACGCTATTTTCATCACATTGCATCATATGCATTAGATTTCATGAGAAGACCACGATTGGTTGAAATTATTTCAAAGATTAACTCGACACCGTAAAACCAAACATCCCTACGGTCCCGAGTCAAGATGAAAGATATGGATCAGAGGCTAGAAAAGCTTGAACAGCTCCAAAGGGATATGCAAGAGAAACATCAGCTACAAATGCAGGAGCAGTTGGCTAAGATCCAACAAGATATGATAGATCGAATGATAGAAGCTCAGGGAAATATGATGACTCAGATGACGCAATTGTTGAAGGGGCTTATGGATAAAGGAAAGAACCCCATGGTTAATATTGAGAAGACTACTGAGTATCATCAATATCCCCAGGATTTTACTCCACCACACGTGCAAACACTACATGAAATGACTGTACAAAGGCCATCTATCACGTTCAGGCCTCAACAATTCCAAGCTGATGCTTCAGCGAACCTCCAAACTGGCCCAGGTTCAGGAAATAATCCAATCATTACTAATGTCCCTGATTTGGATGAAATAGCAGAAGGAGAGAGGACAAAAGCAGAATTGCCAAAATAGCTAGAAGATAGATATAAACGGTTGGAAGAGAAGTTTAAAGCGATTGAAAGTGCTGATAACTGTTACGGAATTGACGCCAAAGATTTAAGCTTGGTCCCAGACTTGGTGCTCCCATACAAGTTCAAAATACCTGAATTTGATAAGTATAATGGGACAAGTTCCCCCGAGGCTCATATTACCATGTTTTGTAGAAGAATGACGGGATACATTAACAATGACCAACTACTAATTCATTGCTTCCAGGACAGTCTGGCGAGAGCCGCGGCTAAATGGTATAACCAGTTGAGTCGTGATAGAATTAGCTTATGGAGAAATTTGGCTCAGGCGTTTATGAGGCAGTATAGTCATGTGACAGACATGACTCCCGATAGGATTACTCTTTAAAACATGGAGAAAAGGGCGAATGAAAGTTTTAAACAGTATGCGCAGCAGTGGAGAGAGGTTGCCATCCAAGTCCACCCACCACTTCTGGAGAAAGAGACCACTATGCTCTTCATCAACACCTTGAAAGCCCTGTTTATCACTCATATGCTAGGGAGCGCTACAAAGAGCTTCTCGGATATCATAATGACTGGAGAGATGATTGAGAATACCATAAAAAGTGGAAAGATAGATGCTGAAGAAAGTACCAAAAGATCAGCCCCGAGAAATAGGGAAAATGAAGTGAACAGCTTGAGCAAGCGTCCCAAATTAGTCACTGTAGGTCAACAGAGGGCTGTGACCACTGGCCATCAGGGCTCATCAAGACAAGAATCTAGTGCAAAGTAACTACAGTTTACACCAATTCCGATGACATATAGGGAGTTGTATCAAAGCCTATTTGATGCACATGTGGTGACTCCTCATTACATGGAACCAATACAACCCCCATACCCCAAATGGTATGATTCGAATGCTCAATGCGAGTATCACGCGGGAATAATGGGTCACTCAATCGACAACTGCATTGCATTTAAGAAATTGGTGGAAAGGCTTACTAAAATAGGGGTTTTAAAGTTTAATGAGTCGAACGAAGCAGTAATTTACGATAATTGAAAGAGGGGGCAAGAGAGTTGTGACTCCTTGAAGAAGACGTCAGAAGCCTAGAAATCAGGATGTCAGAACACCAATGACGAATCCAAAGAGTGAACCAAGGAATAAAAGTTTTCCAAGCATCGGCCTTTATATACTCGGGAGCGTTTTGGACAATCGGACTGCGAAAGAAATTCTCGTAGTATTTGGAGCTTTCCTAGAGTAATGTACAAAATGCACTTATTGCTTTAAGCCTAGAAGCAGTAAGATTTCTTTTGTGAAATAGGCTTGTGTCCAGAGTTTTTATTTCAATAAAATGCATATTTTTAAGCAAATATCTTTTATTCTTTACATTTCATACTATACATTCTTTGGTTTTTAGAATATTCTTTCATTTCTTATTCATAACCATACCATATAAATAATCATCCTTAGAATCATTTATTCTTTGGAATTTACCTTCGTACCTACAATAGGTACCCAGATATCAATGACATGAGCGACGCTGTTACTGACTCCCTTTTTGAATGAAATATGAGTCTAAGAGATCACAGGACTTTGAAGATGACAGAAATTTTAATCTATCTTCTGATTTGTTAATACTGGATGAAAAATAGATCTTACGTTGCGAGCCAAGGAAGGAGATGAAGATCAAAGTCTGGCTCAATGCAGAAATAAGATTTCCTATATGTGGGGCATGGAGGTTACCAAGCCAGTCTCATCGAAAGCTTCTGGCCAACATCAATTCATTTTTGTGGATGTCAATATCTTCACTAGGATGGTAAAAGTCACTTCATATGCAAATATTACAAAGTCGATAGTCATCAGAACAAAAAGAGAAAAAGAAAGAAAGAATACCGAAAAAAAAGTCGAAAAGATCATATTTAACCGCACAATGCCAAAAGCCTGCGGTCTGTTCAGAGATCAGGTGCTACATATCAGTGCAGCAAAAACAACCAAAAAGAAAAACAAAAGATCATAAAAAGACCGAGACTTGTAAAGATTGGCATACAGAAGTTACTATTTACCCTCTATGTTTATCAAACATTGGCCAAGACTGTCCGGGGCAACACGTTTCTCATCGGTTTTGCCCATTGGAGTCAAAATTCTTTCAGAGCTGAAATCGGATGAGGTAGAATGGATCCAATCTCAATATGATCAGTTGAATTTGAAGAGAAAATGTTAAAAACTATCTGTCACAGTCAGATGATGCGAACTCACGACAAAAATGATTCGCCCTAGAAAATTTCATGATAGGGCTTTGAAAAAGATCATTCATATACAAAAAGATTTCAGAGAAAAATGGAGGCCAAACTAGAAAAGACTTTATTCTGTTCTTGAAATATTGACCAAGATGGATGGCAGGGATATGCCAAGAAGTATTCAAAAAAGAAGAAGAAGAAGAAGAAGAAGAAGAAGAAGAAGAAGAAGAAGAAGAAGAAGAAGAAGAAGAAGATGAAGAAGAAGAGAAAGAAAGAAAGAATCAAAAATAGAAAAAATAGAAATTTTCAGCAAAAAAAGAAGAAAGAAAAAAGAGAGGCCAAGGCGAAAACCCGCAAAGGGCGCTTTGAGACCAAAGGGGATTTGATTTGAAAACCCGAAAAGGGCGACTCAAATTTTAATCAAAGAGGGGCACACAGCAGTCTTGCTATGCCTGAATTAACAATGAAGAAGTATGCTATGTCTTGGGGCATCGATAAAGTACTCTGGATCCCTTAAACACATATTGAGCTTAAAATGGTTCTCAAGAAGTTGGAACAGAGAAGCTCAGGCTGCGATATCTGGGGCACCTAGTTTCCATTTTACCCACTTTAAATTTGTTATTTGTGATTATATTATTCTTTTCAAAATATGTGCACAATAAATTTCCTTCTTAATTGCGATTGCTATCTTTGTTTAGCTTATTTGTTTCGAGCTATGCTCTTAATTAATTTCCTTCTTGTCCATTGTTATAATCTATTCCAAGCATTTTGCATTAAAATAACGATTAGTGGACTAATAATACTTTCATGAAAGGAGTTTTGCATATTACTCTGGAAGCTTCTGGATAATACAAGAACTTGAAATAAGACTATTGTTTAAAACTCATCAAGTTTAAAGAAGAGTCTAAACTGATACTATCTCTCTGGATTTTTGTCAAAAATAGTGGTTGAGCAAACAACAAGATATTACGTCAGTGGGCATCGTTAACCCAAGTGTAAAATGGGGATCATTCTCAAGGAAAAATTGATATCCTGCATTCACGCGAGCATCATGCACATCTGATTGGGTCACTAGAGGAGTGATTGGTTGATGGAACAAGCTACAGGCCCTATACCCCCGAGTTATAGTGGGATAGATGGAAGCTGATACAAGTCATGTACCCTTGAATAGCAACGGGATGGATTGAAGAAGAAGAAAATCCTACGTTTTGGAGTCGCAGTGGGATGGATGGAAGAGATTCAGACCCTATACCCCTAAGTCATAATGAGATGAACCTGAAGTTATAATGGGACAAATCTGTTGGGCAAGATATAATCATTTTCTCGGGTTTTCTGTTGAAAATACCAGCCGAACAAGATGGCAGCATAATACATTAGTGATAAAGCCTTAATAGACAATGAACGATGACACCTTAAACTTTTAAGAATGGATCATTTTCATGAAATTCTGCATTCATGCAAAACACATTTAGTTAGGAGTATTTGATTCATTCCGATCATTGCAACCCAATTATTGTAAGAAACCATTCTCATGACATTCTGCATTCATACAAATGTCATCCATAAGGCACATTTATTTAGGGGCATTTGATTCATTCCGGTCATTGCATCCTAATCTTTCTAAAAAGACCATTCTGCATTCATGCAAATGTCATCCATAATACATTTAGTTAGGAGCATTAGATTCATTCTGATCATTGCATCCTAACCATTTTGCATAAGCATAAACACAAAATTGATTTTACAGGAGAGGTCCCCTAGAAGACGTTGTCGCAACATCGGTGAATTCAAAGATCTTGCCTTCCTGAGCGAAGCGAATCGAAGATAGCAGATCTGGCAATCCTGCAGTTACAGGAGCAGATCGGAGACATAGCCCTATCTCCCTGACCAGCAGAGGAATAGGTCAAAAATTGTAGATCTTGTCACCCTAAGCAGTACGGAACCAAGATCGAACGACAAATCTTATCTCCCTAAGCAGTAGTGGAGCAGATTTAAGCCACCAGCCCTATCTCCCTGACCAGCAGTGGAATAGGTCAAAAATTGTAGATCTTGTCACCCTAAGCAGTAGGGAACCAAGATCGAACGACAAATCTTATCTCCCTAAGCAATAGTAGATCAGATTTAAGCCACTAGCCCTATCTCCCTGACCAGCAGTGGAATAGGTCAAAAATTGTAGATCTTGTCGCCTTAAGCAGTAGTGGACCAAGATCGAACGGCAAATCTTGTCCCCCTAAGTAGTAGTGGAACAGATGGAGCAGATTGAGGATATCAGATCTTGCCTTCCTGATTTCAGAAGATCGAAATTACAAATCTCTCCTCTCTGGATTCTTATCACTTTGAAGCCCAGTGGAGCAGGAAATTTCGATGGAGCAGATTGAGGCTACAAATCTCTTCTCCAAAAAATTACATCGAATTGGATCGAAGCGCTAGTGGAATAGAATGAAGCTTCTTGAAGAAAAGAAGCGCCAAGAAGTCAAGATTCGGTGAGACCTTCGCGCTCAGTGTCGTCCGCACCTCCGTACGCTAGGTTCGCGCCTTGTACCTGCAGAATAACGAGCGAACAACACAGCAAACAAACAAAAAGAAAACAATTGTATTTTTACATTATTTTCATTTCTATTTCGATTTTCGGCTTTAAAAAGCCCGAAATTAACCACTGTAACGACACACAATTTACAAATACAGAGAAATACAAAAAAATTGAGAGGTGATTCTCATATCTTCGAAATATTTTTTTTAGTTGTATCTTCTTTTCTTTTGCATGCATAAAAAAGGGGGGATTTTTGTATACACAGTGATACTAAAGAAATTGGAAAACAGAGAAAGATTTTAAAAAGGGTGATTTGGAGGTTTTGATACTCTTCTTGGCTTTTCGTTTTTTTTACTTTCTTTTTTCTTTCTGCACTTTTTGGTTCATGCGAAAATCAAAAATAAAAAAAGAGGATATACCTTTACTGAGCAAACCGCCGGATCTGTCTTTCTTTGCCGAAATCGGAAGTAAATACGGTCTTCAAGGTTTAAAATACTGAGGTCTTCGAATCGGGTTTGAACAAGATTCATTGGTGGGCCTGAATCGGTCACTCCTTGCCGATCATCGTGGCGTTGAGGCGGCCGACGTTGTTTCTTCCTCTTCTGCGGCGCGTCTGAGTAAAGGGGGTTAGGGTTTGGTTTAGGAAATAAAAAAAATCTGATTAGTTTAAGGTTTATTAGGTAAAGGAAATAGTGTAAAACGGTGCCGTTTAGGAGGGTGTAGATCCGCGCGTCGACCCGCTTTGTGACCCGGATCCGCGCCTTTTCGTTTTAAAGGATAATTTGTGCAATTGACCCCTGTGCTTTCTAATTTGTTTGCAATTTAGTCCTATTCAAACGCCACGTTTTGACTGACCAAAATATTTGCCAGATTAGTCCTTTTTAGTTTACACATATTGTATTTTAATCCTGTTTATTTCATTTGTAATTTATTATCTTTTAGCCCTATAATTTTGTTTTATTTTAATGCAGTCCTTTGGTTATTTAGCCAACTGCTTATTGATTTATTTAACTAGTTTTTTAATTAATACTTAATAATAAATATTTTAATTTGTTTTGGATATTATTTATTTCCAGTTATATATACTTTCATTAATTTTACATATATATATATTTTGTATACATGTGTTAAAATTATTTTTATACTATGTATATTTCATTGATTTCACTTTATTTTATGGTTTAAAAAATTTATATAATATATTCTAAATATTGTTATATATCATTAATATATATATTATTTAAATTGCATTATTTCTTAATATATATATAATATGTATTTTGATTTCTTTTAATATCTATTTTAAATTCCCTTTGCCTATTATTATCTAATATATTTTAATCCTTATTAGTATATATTATCCTCTACAATGCTTATTTTAATTTTCTTTTTCATAATATTTGTTAAAGAATCCGTATGACTATAATTTGTTATTTGTATATTATTACTGCATAAAATTTAAATTGCTCTCTTGTATTTTTATTATGGCCATGTGTTCTTATTTTGTGATTGAGATTATATTTTACTTCATTATTGTATTGTGATTAAGGTTTCCAATTTATCCATGAAAAGTGTTCATTTTTTTTACACGAATAAACCAATAAAACGTATTTTAAGTTGATATTCGTACATTTGGAAATTCAAAGAAATCGTGCCCAATCGTGCTGGGTGTGGTTTCTTATTTGACCAAATAAACGAATATCCTTTCAAATTTTGCCCATATTTTCAAAATAAGGTAGTATTTGTGCGTTTGGAAATTTGAAGAAATTGTGCCCAATCGTGCTGGGTGTGGTTTTTTTGTTTGTCCAAATAACCAAATACCCTTTTCAAAATTTCAATAAGTGCTTGGATAATTTTGGGGATGATCTTGAATTCGCGGACTCAGATTGTCGTATCGAATCGTGCTAGATGTGATACTCTATTCCTTCGGAACAAGGGAATCTCAATATTCAATCAAGTTATTTAAAATTATAGAAAAAAGAACAGAATTTCAAAATCATTTCAAACTTTTCAATATTAGGACATCAATTAATCAATTTGGTACCAATTTTGGGCGTTGCGAGGTGCTAATCCTTCCTCGCACGTAACCGACTCCCGAACCTGTTTTCTTTTGGAAATTCGTAGACCAAAATTTATTTTATAGGTGACCCGATCACACCTAAACAAAAAGGATTGGTGGCGACTCCACATTTTTTAAAGTCGATTCTCGTTTTTCAAACTTAAAATAAAAATGGTTTCGACAGGGATTATTTCAAATAATATTAGAAACACAAGAAATAAAAATGTTTCATGTTGATTTTGTATCAATTGCAGACATGGGTTTGGTTCAACATTAAAAATGAAGAGAATCATTTGCCCAAAAAGTAGTTAAGTAATGTTTCCAATGTCTACAATTAAGCTTTGGTGTAGTCCTTTATTGATGCCGGCAAGCTAGAGTATGAGTGTTCAAACTTCGGTTAAAATCGAATTAATTCGGTTAATCGATCGGTGGTTGAACTTAGTTCGGTTGGAGGTTGGTTAATGGTTTTTTGGAATTTTGTTTATCGGTTAATTCTATTCAAAATCGGGTAATTAATTGAATTAACTAAACTTAACAACAAATATTATGTGTTAATTTCAAGACTTATGTAGTGTTTTTAATTATGTAGTGTTTCAAGACATAAAATTTCGGTTAATTCAGTTAACTTTGAAGACAAAGACATATATTTCAGTTAATTTCAATGTATTTTTTTTATATGTTTTATACTTGTTTTAACCAAAAGACAAAAACATATAAATTTCGATTAACCGAAATATTTCAGTTCGGTTAATTTTTTTTGAAAAAATTTCGATTTGGTTAACGGTTAAAGGATTACACAGTTCGATCAATGCTAATTCAGTTTTGTTAATAACCGAACCGACCGTTTGAACACCCCTAAGCTAGAGTGAATGTGAGGTTGGGTTAGATATCTGGGTTATCTGTAAGACAAAGCAAATTAAAAGGCATTAGAGATTGTGCTATGAGACACTTTCCAATGATCAAATCGCTTTTTTTTTTTTTTGTAAATGGGAAAAAATATGGAAGATGATAATGAAGAAATCGAGTATAGATGAAAAGTCATACTTGAGGTCAAGCTAAGATTCAATACTCTTATAGCTGAGATTCCCAAGAAAGTTTGGAGGGGTCACATACGATCTCACTTAAAACCCAAACTCCTAGACTAAACTTCCCCTAATGTAATTTTTAGTAAAATAACAAAGAAGGATGAGGGAGATGAGAAGAATGATAAAGGCTTTGATTTTTGTTGTGTGAAATATAAGGAAGATAGCCTTCTATTTATACTATTAGCTGAAGGGCAAAATAGTAAAAATACAGGGGCAATATTGTAAAAAAATGTAACAATTTCGAAACTGTCCCACCATATCCGCAACAGTAAAAATGTTGAAGATTCTTTGTAACTAAAAAATCCTGAAAATTATTTATGTTGTTTATAAAAAAAATTATCCAAAAAGAAACATGAACGGTACATGTCGTAGACACGTGTTAACACAGAACAGGCCAGGTGACGGGGGTGGCGGTGTGTGTTAGGCCTTTAGCCCAATTACTCAATGAGGGTAAGGAGTAAGACTACATTTAAATCCTTTCATTAGCCTATACACAACCAATGTGAGAAAAAGATGAGAAAAAGAGAAATAGTGAAATTAGCCGCTTAAGTACTAGTATCTGTTATATTGACACTAATACATAGTGAAATAAGCAATTCTTCTCTTAACAAATGAACGAATCTAGAACTCGTTAAAATAAGAGTAAACTCATAACAGAAGACTAATCTCAGGTCCAACTGAGTTTCGCAATAGATCAACAATTTAGCCAATATATCTCGAGATGCTGATAAGTGATCTAAAAAAATGCTCCAACGTCTTTCATTGAAGATGGCTAATCCTTCACACTTACGTAGGTGATTCCATCAAGTCCATCTTAGTATAAACCACCCAGACCAGAGTTGTGAAATCATTAAGAGCATTTAATAAGCTCAACCTTTTAGTTTAAAATTTCAGTGAATTCATCAAGTCCGTCTTAACAGAACCACCTAAACTCTAGGATATGAACTCATTAAGAGTAAGGAGCTCATCCTTATGCATGTACTTTGTGCGCCATAGGATAGATAAAGATGTACATTATGAGCATGGTTTCGTTTGACCACATTGAACTTAAAAGACTAAGTTGGGTATCCATAATGAATTCTTTAACCAATAGGATCGACGTCATGATGAGGAAAATCACGTCGTTGAGATGAGGAGCTATTTCCAGGACACGTTGCGAGAGGAATGTCGCGTGGTCGTGACGTGATAGACTGTATGTTTTGGGCATGTTTTGTTATCTTTGCATTTTGGTCTTGATTTTTGTATTATATGATTGGAGTCCTTAGATAGGTTTAAATGACTTGAAATTTGCATGATTAAGTCATATGTGTTAAATTTCATAATTTTACTCTTAATTTTGCAAAATGGTTTTTCCTGACATTTTACAAAGTTTATGTTTTAGTCCTTTAAACTTTTTTCTAAAATTAAACAAGTTTTACTTATCGATTTTCAATATTTCCTTCAAATATTGTCTTCTTTAATTCTCTATTTTATGCACGTGTGCTTGATTTGATGTTTTATGAGTATTTACATAACATTGTAAAATGACATTTTACCCCTATTCCTATTTTACTGTATTATGATAAACGAAGCATGACTTAGGGTTGAATGTTTATTTTAATGGCTAATTGAGTAATATGCATGTGTTGCATGGTGTGAATGATGGTTTATGTGGTGTGTTTTGGTGGTTGGTAAGGAGAGCCACGTACATGGCTAATGTGACATTTCAGATTTGGGTCGAACCCTCCTGGGGGGTTTGGGGCGCCACAATAGAAAGGCCCAAGAAATTGTGATTATCATAAGAAAAGTGTAACACCCCCTAACTCTTATCCGTCGTTGGAACAGAGTTATGGAGCATTACCAGACTTTTCTAATCAATTACGAATGTTACACATTCATTTAGCATTCATATCATAATATAATCATGTTGTCCCTTTCAAGGGTCCTCAAGGCCCAAAATACGTTTTAGAAACAAATCGGGACTCAATCGGAAGTTCAGAAAATTTTTCGTGAAAATTTAAAATTTTCATTGGAACAGGGCACACACGCCCGTGTGAATCTTGGACACGCCCGTGTGGTCATGAAACACACACGTGTCTCAAACTGTGTCCTACCCCGTGTAACTCTCTGACTTGGGTCACACGGCTGGCCACACGCCCGTGTGCTAGGCCGTGTGCCTCACACGGCTGAGACACACGCCTGAGACACACGCCTATGTCTTTGCCCGTGTGTAAACTCCTGATCAGTCTATTTTGAAAATTTTAAGTAACAGGGGACACACGGCCAATTCACACGCCCATGTGTTAGCCGTGTGTCTCGCACGGTCCAGTCACACGCCCGTGTGTCTGGCCGTGTGGACTCAATATGAGCCTTAAATATTAATGTTACCATTCCCTGCAATCTTACACATCAAGCAACTCAAAACCATTTATTCAACTAATTTAAAACTCAGTTAAACATACTCTAAACATGTTAAGATAGACATTCTAAATACCTAACTAATATACCATCATAAGTATTCCATACTTATTAACGAAACTATCTAAGAAGTACCATTTAAGACCAATTTCAAACTATGCCTTTTTCTAATCATTCATGCATCAACCTAAATATACCATATTCAACTATTATTTTACCTTTCATCATTCAATCATATCAACATTATAAAAATACAAAAATTACAAGAAAAATAACCATAATACCAAAACGTAAGCCAAATAAATGACTAATATCTACATAACACCTATAGACTAACATTTAGTCAAAATAACCTATTTGTGCCATTATTGTAACACCCCAAACCTGGCCCAAACATTACGACCGAATTTGGTATGCTACGGAGGAAAAACTTTTGAAAATCCCTTTTTTTAGTAGTTTTAAATTTTGATAAAAGATATTGTTTTGATTTAAAACAGTTGAGGTGTTATGAAGAAAGCATTACTTAATGTCATTTAAAAATATATTAAGTTAGGTTGTTACAGTTTCAAATGTACCCGATGGTACTTTAAAACATTTTATGTTTAATTTGAGAAAACATGTGCATCCGTTTAACATCATCAAATAGTTTAAACAAAACATTCAAAACATGCAGCAATAATAAAATAATCCTAGGAGGCCTTATTACAATTAAGCAACATAAACCCAAAAGAAAGATAGATAAAATCCAAAATTCATTTATTAAAAATCTCCACTGCATGGCCATCTCGAGTCCATCCGGCTCCTCACCCGCGATCTACGAGTCACCTGAAAAATTAAAGGAGAAGGTGAGTCACCAAGACTCAATGTGTAACCCTTCCCGATTTAGTGCAACAACATACACAAATCATAACCAATTAACATGCATAAGTTTAAAAATGCACCCAATCCTAACCATCCAAACACCTTTCTCTACCCCGTGGTACCAAAAACCACCGTGGTGGTGCCAAACCACCGGTGACGTATAGTCACAGATGTGATGCCAAATCACTGGAGATACCAAATCTCTGGTGTCCGAAGACACAAATCGAATGATGGGGCCAACCCATCGTGTGATACCAAATCACTGGCAGACGATCCCATATCTCAAAGTGGGGCCAACCCACGGTGGTATCAACCACAAGGACAAGTCGCTATGAGGTGCCAAACCTCTGGAGGTACCAAACCTCACGGTGACCGTAGTCACAATGTGTTACCAAAACACTGGTGTCCGTCGACACAAATATCACTGCCCCCTCCACTCATCAACCCATATCAACAATTATAGTTAACAGAAATCATGCCAACATACTCATTTAGCAACATATATAGGATTTACCAATAATCATTTATTTTTCACATATACCAAATATGTCATGCTTCCCAAAAGCATCAAATAGCAAATCATATTGTCAAGGACTTACAAAAGCCTTGCTATACCTTTATGGTATTAAACTCAAATCTACACAAATCCGATTAGCATACACATAATACTTTGCACGTTAATTAATTATAAGTGTGTATGTACACACACGATAATAGTGAGAACTACACTTTCCGCTCTCGTCGATACCCTCGGAATCTCTAATAACAACTATAGGCGATTTCTCTTGATTGATGGTTCATAACCCGATGAAGAACCACGAGCGAACAATGGCTCGAAGTGCGAGCGACTTCAAATAAACGATTATTGCCGGCGCAGAGGGTCCACATCCCGGTGGAAAGTCTCAAATCGCCGACACACGACCCTTCGTTTGAAATTTGAGGGTATAGCGAACCACCCTCTTCCAAACACTACGAACCGCTCTTTTTCGAACCCATTCTTGATTGCTCCAAAATCTAACGTCCAAGGAAAGAAGATAATAAACGGACAATAGAGTCCCCTAAAACTTAATCGATTAGAAGACCATCTAAAATGATATAACAAGCAAAAGATCCTTACCTTAACACTTGATTAAATTCAAAATCGTCACTTGCCTATGAAGTTTGTCAAAATCCTTCAATGATAATATCCTTTTCCACACGATCTTAGAATGGCTATAGTCGACTATCAATAAAGAAATAATCAACACTCCACTATACCACTACCAAAATAAAAAGGTTTGTTTGAAAGAGAAGAGATAATAAATTCGGCCATGAACACTTACCTATTATCCAATTTGATTGAAGAAAAACCAAAAGAATCTACCCTTGAAAATTCGGCCAAAACAAAACAATAAGAGAAAGGGAAGTTTTGGCAAAATGATTAAATAGTCAAAGAAATTGGCTATGGTTGATTTGTAATAACAAAAGGATTCGATTAAAGTGGAGAAAGAGAAAGGAAAAAGGAAGAAGATGGAAGAGATTTCGATGGGAGAGGAATGTTTATGGCTTTGAACAAAAATGAAAGATAGTAAAGAGAGATGGAGAGAAGGAAGTTTCGCCAAGAGAAAGTAGGAGAAATATGGGTTGAACAAGTATGTAAGAATGGGAAAGATGTTGTGAACAAAAGAAATTCGGCCAAGCACAAAGATTGTTTTGGTTTTGATACACTTTGATGCACTAGGAGAAACTTGCAAAAACTAGAAAGGATTTTCGGTTATGACACAAAAACAATTATTGAAGGCCAAAACAACACCTAAAACTCACCTTATGACCAAGACACATTCGGCTATAGGAAGTGTTTGTGGAGAGAAAAGAAAACAAAAGCCAAAACATGCACAAATGCCAAAAGTTGACTAACTATCCTCCCCAAATCTCCTAACAAAATTCGCCACCCCCTTAGACACCCATACTGTCTACATACATGCACTAAAGGCCTAGGATTACTTTCCAAAACATCCTCCATATTCCATGCCTTTTGTCCCCTCATCATACCATAACCTTAAGATATCCTTCCATAACCTTAGGAATCTTATCCCTTATTTCATGCTTTCCTTTAAAATAAATTCAACTTACCAAAATGAAAGTCCAACCTATCATAAATAAGGTTTGACCGTCCATCAATGCTAGGATAAAAATAAAGTCTTCAAAATGCTTTCCAAGCAACTCGAACCACTTCCCTCAAGTAACCTTTCAAGCTCCTTATCCACTATGCCACTAACTCCTCATGTGTTAGAATTTAACACTTAAATTAACTTAAATGCTAAACTCACTTAATCCACTTCATTAAATAAACCATACTAAAAATTATCTAACTTCCTAAATAAAATCAAGCCTTCACAAGACTATGCTAACGCACAAAATTTCTACCCGAGCCAACACAAAAATAATACTCAAATTTTTTTCTAAAGCTCAAGGCCCAATCCTACTAGGCCCAATTTCGGGATGTTACAATTATAACCAAAATTAAGTCATCCATAATTACCGATAGAACCAATGGATAGTGTGATATATCTCCGATAAGCTTCTAAATCGTTCGAGCTTTCGATAATCTGTAAGGTAAATAAATAAAACAAACACGTAAGCAATGAATGTCTAGTAAGTTCGTATAATCTTTAATCATATTAATTCTTTTCAAATATAAAATTATATATATCCAAATTTTTCCATATTGTTTTTCCCTAGTACTCATAAAACTATATTCATTAATTCACAGGGTGAATAAATCCATAGTATCACATACATAAACTTATTACCCAAGCTTAGTAAAATTTTATATAACTTTAACTCTTCTACATTTATTCCATATGCATATCATATAGCCATAATCGTAAGTTAGTGCCAAGCTTTTTTTTTCGTATTGAACACATAATAAGTCATTTCATAAGAAATTCAATAATTTAAGCCTTACCATTCTTTCATGAGCACTAACTTATTTTCACTTAAATACTTACCATTCCAGTGCTTCATACAAATAAACATACTACTATTCAATCAATAGCTTGAAACTTGCCTAATCATCAAGCAACAATAATAGTTAGCATACTTGCACATCTTACATATAAATTCAATATTGATAAACTTATTTTCACGACATATCACACTTGGGTTTATTACTTATCACCATATACATAATTTCCTTGTATCAACATATTAAAGTTAATCACATATTTACATGTCACTTTCAATATATCAAGTAAATATTATTACCAAGTATTTCAGGTATATACCGGTAATAACCATAAGTATTTCAATATTAATTATATATATATCATTCTTAGCACATACAATTCTCATCAATTTACTATCTCAAATAGATTATCACAGTTTAATACACAATCATTTAACAATATCAATGTCCATTTCATGAACTCATGATTCATACATCTCATTTATATAATTAAATTCAATATCTCATTCCAATTCATATTCAATATCGATTATATTATCAATTCATTTATTTAACCCTATTAACTCTACTCGGACTCGGACGGATACACGGATCCAACCAAAACACACTAGTTTGGCACCCAGTGCCTCATCGGATAATTTGAAGTAACAGATTGACACCCAGTGTCTCATCGAATCGAGGTCGAAGTATCCCTGAACACTTCTAATCCTATGGCATGCCACCTATATCTGACTCAGCCCGATACAGTTAATAGGGTTTCAATTCACTTTTTAATTTCCACAATTTTCCAATATTCAAATATCACAATTCCACATACATTCAATTCAATAACAATCAATATTCCTTATACCATTATTTTCATGAATTTCGTGTATATTCATTTTGATAACAATTCATAATCATGAATGTAAATGATTATCAGACAAGTTTCATATACATGAAATTTCCATGTCACTAACCCAGTCTTTTCGAATCGGAGAACGACTTACGGATATGAGTACATCGTTCTCTTTGTGCCATAACCTAGTTATGGTCTTTTCATTAAAATGCCATAGCTCAGCTATTGTCTTACATATAAACATTGCCATGGTCCAACCATGGTCTTATCCGTCAATTCATCCTTTGCTACAAACGATGGTACTCAAATCCCGCGTTCCATTAAATCCGAACATTTACTTTAATTTCATTATATAATAATATTTCATGTTTTTAACAAATAGTATAAATAAATATATAATACCATCCATCAATTCAATATAATTATCAAAGTTCAACCATACGAACTTACCTGGGCATAGTTGTAGAATTTGTAGAAATTCAGGGACTAGTATGTTAATTTCTCTTTTCTCCGTTTATCTTCGGTTTCTTGATCTATAATATAAAATTCCTCATTCAATAGCATCTAATTTAATTCTAATTCACTTTACAATTTATACCCTTCAATTTTCGAAATTACACATTTACCCCAAATTTTACAATTTTTACAATTTAGTCCCTGATCAATTAACCAATCAATTGAACTAATTTTTCTCAATTAACACTTTATCTAATTATTTTAGGCTACCATACAGCCACTGATATTCAGAATTTCAATACCAAACCCTAATTCTTAACTTTTTCACAAATTGGTCCTAAAATCAATATCTATCAAAATTACTTAATAAAATCATCAATTAAGAAAATTAAAGCTTAAAATACATGTTAATTCATCATAAACATCCAGCACTAATGAATGGTAACTTTCAAAATCACCCATAAAATCAAAAACTAATAAATTAGATAGTTGGACCTAATTGCAAAAGTCTTAAAAATACAAAAAATACAAAAAAAGGGCAAGAAATAAACTCACATGCATTAAAAATATGCAAAACCAGCTTGAAAGCTCTTTCCCATGGCTGTTTGGCCTAAATTATGAAGAAGAATGGCCTAGAGATTTTTAGATTTCAATTTAAAATTTAAAATTTTGCTTTATTTACTATTTTGCCATTAAATTGGCTATATTTTATTATTTTCCTTACTTATGCCGCCTCATCTCTTTTCTTTAGTTTAATTGCTCCTTAAGTCCTCCCTTATTTATTTATCAAGCCATTTAATCACTGTTTCTTTAATTAGTAAGTTTTAAACCTTTTTCAATTTAGTCCTTTTTACTTAATTAACTATCCAAACATTAAAATTTTCTAACGAAACTTCTATACTAACTTAATGACACTCCGTAAATATTTATAAAAATATTTATGGCTCAGTTTATAAAATCGAGGTCTCGATATCTCGTTTCTGAAATTAATTAACCTAATAATTCTTTTAAAACACAAAATTCACTAATTCATGAATATTTCTAAAATTATACTTAACTCATAAATTATAATTAATAGAATTTTCAAATTCACTCGTCGGATTTAGTGATCTCGAATCACTATTTCTGACACTACTGAAAATTGAGCTGTTATAAAAAGTATAGTGAAAAGGTATTTTAAATATATAAAATGGGTAGAGTTAAAGTGGAGAGCACACCCCTTGCTTTGTACTTCATATTGAGTGTCCAACGAAGTCATTCCACAAAAGAAAAAGATAAGGAATACATGCAAAATGTTCCTTAATTTTTAGCTACGGGTAGTTTGATCATGCAATGGTATGCACGAAACCGAACTTAGCCTACTTTGTTGGTATAGTTAGTTGGTTTCTTTAAAATCTAGGAAGAGAGTATTAGAATGTAGTGAAGTGGATTATGAGATATCTTGAAGGCACCTTCAACTTGAAACTTTGTTTCAGTAATGAGAAAATTGTTCTAGTTGGCTACACTAATTTAAATATGGTTGACAAAAGGGGCGAAGCCAGAACAAATTTTTAGGGGGGCGAATGAAAATTTAATTTTTATGGTCTATATCTTTATAATTTTTAAAGGATTAAATCAAATTTTTATAATTTTAGGGGGAGCAAAGTACAATTTTACCTTTACTAATTTAAAAATTTTAAAAAAATTCAATGGCTTAAATATAAATTTTCCATTTTAGGGGGGGGCCAGGGCCACTGCCAGCCCCCCCTTGTATCCGCCTCTGGTTGACAATACTACTTCAAATTACTTATTACCTTTGTTGGGGAGTTGTGAAAGGGAAATCCAGATTGCAAAAAATGTGTTGCATTTGTCCACTACTGAGTTAGAGTTCAATGCAACAACCGAAGCATGCAAGAAGTTTCTTTAGAGAAAAATATTTATACAAGAACTCGAATTTGTTCAAGAGAGGCATGCCTTTTTCTTTATAGCCAAAGTGTTATCATCTCGGTAAGGATTCGACTTGCCATTCTAGGTCTAAACATATTGATGTTAGATATCATTAGATACAAAAATATTTTGAAGCTAAAATGTTAAGGCTTGAGAAATTTCATACAAGTGATAATGGTATTGATATGTTGACTAAAGCCTTACAAAAAGGAAAGTTTGAATCCTGCCCGTAGATCCCCTTATGTGGGGATACACCCACTTTAATGGTTTTTTATATGCTTTTATTTTTGTTTTTCCTTTTTATTATTAGTGTGTGAACAAAATTAAGTGCATTTGGCCCATTTTCATATTTGAGAAAGAGAGAGTTGGTAAAAGCTTAAAACATAGAGAAAAAAAAGGAATATAAACCAGATTTGATAAACTCTTCAATAGGAGGTTCATTTGTAGTTTGATTAAACCGATTTTTGGATACTGACTAGAAGGCTTGAGGATCTTCATTTTGTACAGTTGGAATTTCCATCAGTGTATTGTAACTTTAAGATCTCAATTTCAAATTCGAATTTCATTTTTTTGGTGAAATTCTCAAATTTTCTCTCTTGTTTGCTCAAGATCTCATGTTATTAATCTTGTTGGAGTTTCATACTTGTTTTTTTTTTTTTGAACAAAAGGCCACGAAGGGTCAAACAATTTTATTACGAAACATCATTAATAACAATCTTATGGATTTCTGACGGATAATCCATTTCAAAAAACAAGTCACTTCTGTTTTTTATAGCAATTTTACATAACGAGTCGGCTACATTATTACACTCGCGGTTTGTCCATTGAAATTGAATCGAATTAAAATTAGAAAAAGCATCACATATTTGCTTTAGCCGCTGACCCAGTATGGTAATATCCTGCTCCCAATTTTTAGCTTTGTTGATTAAGTCAGCACTGTCAGACTCCAAGATAATGTTGACCGCATGTAACTTATCAGCCACCCTAAGGCCTTCTTTAAGCGCTTTCATTTCTGCCCAGTTCACATCCAGCTTTTCATCCTTGAATTTACAGCAACCCCCCAGAACAAAACCTCCATGATTCCGCACCACCGCCCCGAAACCATAACTGTAACACCCCAAACCCGGCCCATTCGGTATGACCGGATCTGGCATGTCACATGAAGAAAACGTGTAAAGAACTTGTGATTTTTACTAAAGTTGTCGTTATTTGTTTATAGTTAAGAAAACAAGTTTGGTTATAAATATTCGATAAAATACTACTAATCTCGAAAGGTTGATTGATGAATCGAAAATCAAACTAGTGAACTTTAAAACCGTGACTTTTGAAAATAACATTGATAATTTGAAAGAGAATCCAAGTTAAATTATTTGTATATACATTTGTTATGAAATCCATTTGTTATTCAATTTTGGAAAACCGTTATTTATGATCTCAGAAAAATCTCGTTTAAAACAATTCATGGAAAATAATAAGTACGTCAAAACATAAAGAAAAATAAAAATATCAGAGGCCTTATTACAACTTTAAACCCAAAATAGTAAAAGTAATGAAATAAAGCGGAAAAGAAATTTACTAATGTTAGAAAACATCATTCCTAAAATATGGCCTCCACTGAGTCATCCATGGCCCCAAGTCCTCATTACTGAGCATTACCTGCAAGGATTAAGAAAAATAAGTGAGTTACAAGAACTCAGTGTATAATCCCCTTACCGTCATCCACTGGGCCCGAACCCGCATAGCAACATCTTGGGCCTAATCCCATTTACATAACAGTAATCAAATGAAATGAATGCAACCCAACCCATCCATCCATCATACCCCTGACCAGCCAATCACACCTGTGGGGATCAAGTCAACCGACCCCGCCGCTCACACCAAATTTGCAGTCAAGCTGCTATAATATATTATTATTGTGGCCATGCCACCGAAATCATAAGTAAGCACAATAATTAACGAATTGTGGCTATGCCACCGGGCTACACTACTCTCTATACAAATTTTCCCAACCCATGCAATATGTAAAGATGCAACATAATAAAAAAAATTTTATAACCACATATATAACAACTATTAATCTAGTGAAAAATTTCGGTCAATCGGCCCATTAAAGCACTTTGGTAATTCGGCCCACTAAGGAATTCTAGCACATCGGCCTATCGAGGGCATTTTGGTAAATCGGCCCATAGGGGCATTTTCGTAAAAATGGCCCATTAAAGCTTTTTAGTAATTAGGCCCATAAGGGCATTTTTTGTAATTTTACAAATTAATACCGATTTTGACAGATCTTAAAATTAACGTTGTTTAAGCAAGTTACTCGATTCTTGCCATATTACGGTTATTAGATTCGTAAGCAACAACGATCTATTTTTCGACATGATGGTGAATTACGAATCTCAGAGATTTCGGTGTGAGATTACACACCGATTACAGTAAGGACTAAACCTTCTTGATCGTTCAAGCACCTATGTCACCATAACACTCGATTAACTAACAAGAGACGATGTCTTAATCCAAATCTAAATCAAGCGATCTAAAGAAATGCTTACCCTTAGTATCGTGAACGACTACGATTTGCCTACTCTCACCGTAAGATGGTCCACAACCCGGTGGAAAATCCCGAACTGCCGATACCGCCCTACGTTTGAACTTGGGAGCAGAGATTGCAAGTCCACTCCCTTTTTGCCCTCCTATCGATTTTCCCTTAGAACGGCTACCACTTGCCTCCATTGGAAGAGTCTCAGTCAGAATAATACTACGATGAGAGAAAGTAGTTATCTAAGGAGAGGGTTTCGGCTTACCACTACTTCCAAAGGATCGACGAGTAGAGAAGATCGAGTGATTTAGTCCCCAAAATAATCGATCAGTTAAATCTATCGATCCGTTTAGCAAAATAACCAAGTAGCAATATCTAATGGACCAAGAAGAGACTCCTTACCTTATTGATGATGAACTCAACTCCAACCGATTTGACTTATGACTAAGAATGAGTCGGCAAAGATGAAAGATTCGGCCAACCCCACAAGAACACCGATTCAACCAAAGAAGAAATGCCCAACACGCAAGAAAGAAGAAGAAGAAAAGTGTTTAGAGGTTCGGCTATTTAGAGAGAAAAGAGCAAGCAAGATTCAGCCATCAAAAATATTGACTAAAGAGAAAAAAAATGGAAAATTGAAGAACGGTGCGAAAGAAAAGAAAAGATGGACAAGTGAAGTGTTAGAGAATTTCGGCTAACACTATAGAGAAGATGAACAAAAGAAGGACTTGTGTGATTCAACAAGAAAAGGGAAAAGATTGGAAAAGAGAGCACCAAAATGTTAAAAAGAATAAAGGCCTTTCATGCACAAAACTTGCAAAAAACCAAAAGAAAAATCGGCTCCCAAAATCCCCCTACCAAAACCGTATATCCCTTACACCAAAAATTTTAGTTGACCAAAAATCTTTCCCCATGCAACTCTTAAAATTCGGCCAACAAATCCCTCTTTATCTCTTTCCTTTATTTCTTTCTTTATTTTCTCCTTGATCTCCTCCTTACTCTTCTCCTTAGTGTTCTTTCCATCATTAGAAAGTCTTCCTTACCTTCTTTAGAGTCTTGGCCAACACTTACCATCTTCCACCTAATTAGCACAAAAATTAATCCAGAATTTGCAATAGGTGGGATTCAAACTCCACCCCTTTAGCCCCTTCATGTGACGCCTCACCACCTTGCTACTAGCTCCTCTTGTGCTAGCAAAATACACACTTATTCCCTTATGCCTTGACGCCACTTACCTTCTCCCGTTTAAGTACTTAAACACAAAAATTTCTACTAGGGCCCAACTCAACCCCAAGCCTTCTTAGGGCCCCTAAACATACACAACTAACATTTTAACTAGCCTAACGCATGGTATAATGCAAAACTTAAAATCCCGAATTTCAGGATGTTACAATTCTACCCCCTTAAAGAAATTTTGGCCTCGAAATTTACCTGATTAAAAAGAGATGAGGTTATTGATGCCGGATCGTGTCCTTAGGCTCCCATGTAGCTTCCTCTGACCCGTGATTACGCCATAATACTTTGACTAACGGAACCGACTTCCTTCTCAGCACCTTAATATCCCGATCTAGAATCTGCACTGGCTCTTCTTCAAAAGACAAGTCAGGTCTTATCTCAACTTCCTCCACTAGCAGTACATGAGACGGATCCGAATGATAACGCCTTAACATCGAGACATGGAATACGCTATGTATCTGACTTAACTCCAGAGGTAACTCAAGCTGATAATCCACTGTTCCAACACGCTTCAATACACGGTAAGGTCCGATAAATCTAGGGCTCAACTTGCCCTTCCGTCCAAATCTTAAGATCTTTTTCCAAGGTGAGACCTTCAGAAAGACCTGATCACCCACAAAGTACTCTATATCCTTACGCTTCAGATCTGTGTATGATTTCTGTCTGTCCGAAGCTTCTTTTAACCGAGCCCGAATTACCTTAACTTTTTCCTCTGTCTCTGAGATCAATTCTGGACCCAATAACTGTCGCTCCCCCAGCTCAGTCCAGCAAGTAGGAATACGACACCTACGACCATACAATGCCTCATAGGGTGCCATCTGGATGCTGGATTGATAACTATTGTTGTATGCAAACTCTACCAATGGTAGAAAATTTTTCCAACTACCCCTGAAGTCGATCACACAGCCCCTTAACATGTCTTCTAAAATCTGGATTACTCTCTCCGACTGACCATCAGTCTGTAGATGAAACGCCGTGCTGAAATTTAGTTTTGTACCCAAAGCTTCATGTAAAGCCTTCTAGAACCGTGATGTAAACCTAGGATCCTCGTGCGATATGATAGACATCGGTACCCCATGCAACCTCACGATCTACTGCTACATACAACTTGGCCAACTTCTGCAATGAATAATCCGTACGAACAGGTAGGAAATAAGCAGACTTCGTTAACCGATCCACTATTACCCATACTGAATCTTTCTTAGTAGGCGTTAAAGGTAACCCACTAACAAAGTCCATCGTTATCCTTCCCATTTCCATAGTGGGATTTTCACCGGTTGTAGCAACCCTGAAGGCAGTTGATGTTCCGCCTTCACCTATTGACATGTCAAGCACTTGCTCACGAAATTAGTAACCTTCCGTTTCAACCCTGGCCACCAATACTGCTCACGGAGGTCCCGGTACATTTTGTTTCCTCCGGGGTGCATAGCGTATGGGCTACTATGCGCCTCACGCAGAATCATTTGTCTTAATTCCGAATCCTTGGGCATACAAACTCTTCCGCGAAAACACAATACTCCATCACTATTTAATCCAAAATCCCTTATCTCACCACTTTCCATTTGCTGAAGCCTAGAACCCAACCTTTCATCTAACAACTGCTTTTCCTTAATCTGACTTACCCACACAGGCTTCACTTGAAGTTCAGCTAACAAGCTACCATCTTCATAAAGGCTGAGATGAGCGAACATCGCTCTCAAATCCGATATCACCTTACGACTCAACGCATCTGCTACTACGTTAGCTTTACCTGGGTGATACTCGATTGAGAATTCATAATCTTTCAACAATTCTATCCACCTCCACTGTCTTAAGTTCAACTCCTTCTGGGTAAGGAGGTACTTCAGACTCTTATGGTCCGTGTAGATAATCGACTTCTCCCCGTACAGATAGTGTCTCCATATCTTCAGAGCAAATACCACTGCAGCTAACTCCAAATCATGAGTGGGATAGTTCACCTCGTGCGGCCTTAATTGACGAGATGCATAAGCCACCACTTTCCCCCTTGCATCAACACACATCCCAAGCCCGTGTGTGACGCATCACAATAAACAATAAACTCTTTACCACCTCGAAATTTGAATCAATCTCGGCGCTTCGCCGAATCTTCTTCAATCTCTCAAAGCTTTCTTGCTGCTTATCTGATCACACAAACGGTACTCCCTTACGTAATAGTTTAGTTAGGGGTACAGCAATCAATGAAAACCCCTCAACGAATCACCTATAATACCCAGCCAAACCTAGAAAACTTTGGATTTCTGCCACTGACTTCGATGGCTTCAAGTCCAATACAGCCTCGATCTTCCGGGGATCAACTCTAATTCCCTCGACAGACATAACATGCCCCAAAAAGGTCACTTCCCTCAGCTAAAATTCACACTTACTAAATTTGGCATACAATTGCTTCTCCCTTAATATCTACAATACGATCCGTAGATGCGAATTATGCTCCTCTTCTGTCTTTGAGTACACCAAAATGTCATCTATGAACACCACCACAAACCGATCTAGATAGGGTTAGAAGACTTGGTTCATCATGTCCATAAATGCAGCTGGTGTATTTGTCAATCCAAACGGCATCACCAAGAACTCGTAATGCCCATATCGGGTTCGAAACGCAGTCTTGTGAATATCCGCCTCCTTGACTTTTAACTGGTGATACTCCGATCTCAAATCTACCTTCGAGAAAATCGAAGCTCCTCGCAGCTGATCGAATAGATTATTGATCCTCGGTAACGGGTACTTGTTCTTGATCGTCAACTTATTCAATTGTCTATAATCGATGCACATACGCATCGACCCATCCTTTTTCTTAACGAACACAACCGGCGCTCCCCACGGTGACACACTTGGTTGAATAAATCCACGATCCAACAACTCATGAATTTGAGCTTTAAGTTCCACTAGCTCCTTAGGCACCATTCTGTAAGGAGCAATGGACACTGGAGCCGTTCCTGGCAACAGCTCAATACCAAATTCTACTTCCCGATCCGGAGGCAATCCTGGAAGCTCCTCGGGAAAGACGTCTGGAAACTCTTTCACCATTTTAACACTCTCTACCGATAACTCTTTGGCATCCAAAGCACTGATAAAGGCTAAGAACGCTTCACACCCCTTTCGTACCAGCCATTCCGCCTTTAAAGCAGATATCACATTAGATAGATATTTTCTTCTTTCACCTATCATCATTACTTCCTTATCCTCTGAAGTTCTTAGTACCATCCGCTTTGCAGCACAGTCCAAGTTCGCACGGTGCTTAACCAGCCAGTCCATGCCTAATATAAGGCCGAACTCCCCGAACGGCAGTTCCATCAAGTCCGCCAGAAATACTATCCCCTGAGCTTCTAAGGGCACATCTCTAAACAACTTATTTACTACCACCGACTGTCCTAAAGGGCTAATCACAGTTGTTTCTCTAGCAGTAATCTTAGATCTAATATTGAGTTCCGACCACAGACATGCAACATACGAATGGGTGGATCCAATGTCTATCAAAGCGGTAAAAGGTACATCGATATGAAAAAGCGTCATCGGTTATGACATCCGGTGCATCGCCATCCTCTCGATGTCGACCGCATAGACCAACCCTGGTTGTCTCGCCTCGTGTTACCCCCTATTACCGGTACCTCTACCCGGTGCACCACGACCTCGTCCTACACCATTACCACCTCGACTGGCCCACGGCCTCTCGGTACAGCCGGCGCCCCTGGCTTTGGCTGCGCCAAATGCATTCTTAACTACCCGAGTGCGAACAGGCTCTCGAGGGCAATCCCTAAACCGATGGTCTTTGGATCCACATCCAAACAACCTCCGTTCTCTTCCAAAGACTCACCCGAGTGAAGTTTTCCACAATCCACACAAGGTCAGAATCGATTGGTAGTAGCCGAGCACCCACTCGAACCGGTACCTCATTCTTGAGCTTTTTCTCAAATCCTCTAGTAGGACACGAATATCCGTCTCTCTCTTATTCTGTTTCTATCATTGTCTCAATTTTGCCGTTCCGAGTGTTTAACTTCCTCAGCTATCTTAGCTTTTTTCACAAGTGTAACAAAATTCCTCTCATTCTATGGGGCTATCAGCACTCGTAACTCATCACGCAATCCGTCCACAAAACGGACACAGCGTTCATAATCAGTCGGCACTATACCCCGGGCATATCGACTCAGACGCAGAAACTCTGCCTCGTATACTGCCACAGATCTACTTCCTTGAACTAGATTCAAGAATTCCTTTCTTCGGGCATCTACATAGCTAGCACCAACATATTTTCCTTGAAATGCTGTCTTAAAGAAATCCCAGGTAATATGATCAGCCTAAGTGCCTTCCCGAACCGTGAGCCACCACTGATACACCTCGTCTCTCAGTAATGACACAACCCTTTTCAGTTTCTGCTCAGCTGTGCAATCCAGATCGTCCATAATTCGTTCCACCGCCTCAAGCCAGTACTCCGCTACACTTGGGGCTACACCTGAAATACCCCTAAAAACTTCGGCCCCATTCGATCTAAGTCGCTCGGATATCAACCCACGAGCTGCCAACCCAGTTTTAGCCCCAGCAACCCTTTCCAGTACCCGCAACATCGCTTGGGACAGAGCATCGTCCTCTCTCATTTGATCATGTGACCCGGCTTGATCCGCCGTGCCTTGCGAGTGCGTCCATTTTCGGCATATGTCCAGATGCCTCAGATACAACTCTAGCACCTCGGCCTCTACCACGTCCACGTCTACCGCGTCCACGTCTTCTAGCACTTATGTTTGCTAAGTCGATTTAATCTGATTACGAGTCTTATGAATCAGTATGCTATTCAATGTTTATTAAGCAATGTTTTATGGAGTATAAGAAGTAAAGTTGTTTTCGCAAAACGTATCCTAAAGTCTCAATCTCTATAGTTTCAGCTCCTAAGCTTAAAGTTCTAGAGTATTTCTATTTTGTGAAGTTTTCTTACAGTCATACCACAATAATCATAAAATGAAAACAAAACTTACTGACTTGGTGCCGGATACCCGTGGTGCCATACTTTCTCTAAAACATGTATTTATAAATCAAATTTCAAACAGTTTTTGGAAAATATTTTTGAACCCGAACCACAGCCGAGTTTTGCAACCGGGCTCTGATACTATAAAATGTAACACCCCAAACCCGGCCCATTCGGTATGACCGGATCTGGATGTCACATGAAAAAAACGTGTAAAGAACTTGTGATTTTTACTAAAGTTGTTGTTATTTGTTTATAGTTAAGAAAACAAGTTTGGTTATAAATATTCGATAAAATACTACTAATCTTGAAAGGTTGATTGATGAATCGAAAATTGAACTAGTGAACTTTAAAACCGTGACTTTTGAAAATGACGTTGATAATTCGAAAGAGAATCCAAGTTAAATTATTTGTATATACATTTGTTATGAAATCCATTTATTATTCAATTTTGGAAAATCGTTATTTATGATCTCAGAAAAATCCCGTTTAAAACAATTCATGGAAAATAATAAGTACGTCAAAACATAAAGCAAAATAAAAATATCAGAGGCCTTATTACAACTTTAAACCCAAAATAGTAAAAGTAACGAAATAAAGCGGAAAAGAAATTTACTAATGTTCGAAAACATCATTCTTAAAGTATGGCCTCCACCGAGTCATCCATGGCCCCAAGTCCTCATTACTGAGCATTACCTGCAAGGATTAAGAAAAAAGAGTGAGTTACAAGAACTCAGTGTATAATCCCCTTACCCTCATCCACTGGGCCCGAACCCGCATAGCAACATCTTGGGCCTAAGCCCATTTACATAACAGTAATCAAATGAAATGAATGCAACCCAACCCATCCATCCATCACACCCCCGACCAGCCAATCACACATGTGGGGATCAAGTCAACCCACCCCGCCGCTCACACCAAATTTGTAGTCAAGCTGCTATAATATATTATTATTGTGGCCATGCCACCGAAATCATAAGTAAGCACAATAATTAACGAATTGTGGCTACGCCACCGGGCTACACTACTCTCCATACAATTTTTCCCAACCCATGCAATATGTAAAGATGCAACATAAAAAAAAAAATATAACCACATATATAACAACTATTAATCTAGTGAAAAATTTCGGTCAATCGGCCCATTAAAGCACTTTGGTAATTCGACCCACTAAGGCATTCTAGCACATCGGCCCATTGAGGGCATCTTGGTAAATCGGCCCATAGGGGCATTTTCGTAAAAACGGCCCATTAAAGCTTTTTAGTAATTCGGCCCATAAAGGTATTTTTTGTAATTTTACAAATTAATACCGATTTTGACAGATCTTAAAATTAACGTTGTTTAAGTAAGTTACTCGATTCTTGCCATATTACGGTTATTAGATTCATAAGCAACAACGATCTATTTTCTGACATGATGGTGAATCACGAATCTACAGGATTTCGGTGTGAGATTACACACCTGATTACGGTAAGGACTAAACCTTCTTGATCGTCAGCACCTATGTCACCATAACACTCGATTAACTAACAAGAGATAGTGTCTTAATCCAAATCTAAATCAAGCGATCTAAAAAAATGCTTACCCTTAGTATCGTGAACGACTACGATTTGCCTACTCTCACCAGAAGATGGTCCATAACCTGGTGGAAAATTCTGAACTACTGATATCGCCCTACGTTTGAACTTTGGAGCAGAGATTGCAAGTCCACTCCCTTTTTGCCCTCCTATCGATTTTCCCTTAGAACGACTACCACTTGCCTCCATTGGAAGAGACTCAGTCAGAATAATACTACGATGAGAGAAAGTAGTTATCTAAGGAGAGGGTTTCGGCTTACCACTACTTCTAAAGGATCGACGAGTAGAGAAGATCGAGTGATTTAGTCCCCAAAATAATCGATTAGTCAAATCTATCGATCCGTTTAGCAAAATAACCAAGTAGCAATATCGAATGGACCAAGAAGAGACTCCTTACCTTATTGATGATGAACTCAACTCCAACCGATTCGACTTATGACTAAGAATGAGTCGGCAAAGATGAAAGATTCAGCCAACCCCACAAGAACACCGATTCAACCAAAGAAGAAATGCCCAACACGCAAGAAAGAAGAAGAAGAAAAGTGTTTAGAGGTTCGACTATTTAGAGAGAAAAGAGCAAGCAAGATTCGGCCATCAAAAAAATGGAAAATTAAAGAACGGTGCGAAAGAAAAGAAAAGATGGACAAGGGAAGTGTTAGAGAATTTCGGCTAACACTATAGAGAAGATGAACAAAAGAAGGACTTGTGTGATTCAACAAGAAAATGGAAAAGATTGGAAAAGAGAGCACCAAAATGTTAAAAAGAATAAAGGCCTTTCATGCACAAAACTTGCAAAAGACCAAAAGAAAAATCGGCTCCCAAAATCCCCCTACCAAAACCGTATATCCCTTACACCAAAAATTTTAGTTGACCAAAAATCTTCCCCATGCAACTCCTAAAATTCGGCCAACAAATCCCCCTTTATCTCTTTCCTTTATTTCTTTCCTTATTTTCTCCTTGATTTCCTCCTTACTCTTCTCCTTAGTGTTCTTTCCATCATTAGAAAGTCTTCCTTACCTTCTTTAGAGTCTTGGCCGACACTTACCATCTTCCACCTGATTAGCACAAAAATTAATCCAAAATTTGCAATAGGTGGGATTCAAACTCCACCCCTTAAGCCCCTTCATGTGACGCCTCACAACCTTGCTACTAGCTCCTCTTGTGCTAGCAAAATACACACTTATTCCCTTATGCCTTGACGCCATTTACCTTCTCCCCTTTAAGTACTTAAACACAAAAATTTCTACTAGGGCCCAACTCAACCCCAAGCCTTCTTAGGGCCCCTAAACATACACAACTAACATTTTAACTAGCCTAACGCATGGTATAATGCAAAACTTAAAATCCCGAATTTCAGGATGTTACAACAACAATCGCTTGACACCGCTGCGTCTACATTAACTTTAATAACGCCTATCGGGGGTTTTAACCAACTCCTATTTGTCGGAGTACGAGAGAAAACTGGTGGTTCAATTAAGTTGAAAATTCTAAAGTCTCTGTTCAATGCCATAGCCCTTTCCCGTATCATAGCAGCGGCCTCTATTTTCCCATTGAAAACCATATTATTACGATCATTCCAGCTATTCCATAGGAGAGTTAAAAAATCCGCTGCAGCCTTCATGTCAGGCTCTCGAAACATATCTTTGAGCCAGTCGATGTACGCATTGTACTCGCCTTCCAGCAACCTGTTGTTTAAGCCACCCGCAACAAGGATCTCACGGGCCTTTGGGCAATCTTTTATTGCGTAAATCAGTGTCTCTTCTTTGCCATTGCATCTCAGGCAAATATTTGTGAAACCCTGTCGAATACTCGCGATATTTTTGAACGTAGGGAGGATATTGTGTCCAAGCCTCCAGCTAAAAAATTTGATCTTAGGGAGCATCTTGAGCTTCCAAATGGACCTCCAGTACATACGATGAGGGCCAAAACCAACATTCTTAAGGATCATCCAGGAGTAGGCAGACTTGGATGTGTAAATGTCGTGCGGGTTATGAGACCATATCCTAGTGTCAATGATCCCATTATGAGGAATGGGCAAATTACAAATGCGGTCCCCCATGTCGTCACCATAAATCTCCATGATCCTATCCCTATTCCATCGCCTACCATCATGGTCCCACAAATCTCTGACTATTCTTTCCTCAGTGTTGAAGGGAGACCGACAATCCAAATCCCCCATAATGCTATCAACCCCCCAATGATCCCGTCTAACATCAATAGTCTTCCCGTCTCCCACTTGCCACATGAACCCGTCCCTAATCTTGTCAGCTGCCCTCGCAATGCTCGTCCACGTGAAAGAGGGTTTGTCAACTTTTTTGTAGTCGAACACATCCCCGTTAGGAAAATATTTGGCACTTAACACTCGATAGCACAGGGTATCTTTTTTTGTCATCAGCCTCCAGACCTGTCTGCCTAAAAGAGCCAGATTGAACAAATGAAGGTCTCTAAATCTCATGCCTCCCATACCTTTTGGATGACACATCTTACCCCACGCTATCATCGCCCACCCACGGGCTTTGTCGTTATTGTTCCACCACATGCGCCCCATTTGAGATTGGATCTCCTCAATGATGCCCTTAGGGGCCAAAAAGACCGAAAAAGCATACGTTGGAATGGCTTAGGCAACAGCCTTAATGAAGATCTCTTTTCCTCCGTACGAAAGCAGATGCTTAGTCCAGCCCCTAATTCTGCATGAAACCCGATTAATAATATTAGAAAATGCTAGAGACTTTTTCCTACCAACAGGTAAAGGAAGGCCTAAATAACTATCAAGTTTATCAACAATTCGCATGCCTAGCATAGAGCTAACGAGTTGCCTACTGGCAAGAGGAGTTTTAGGGCTAAACATAATCATAGATTTCTCTTTATTAATCTATTGGCCCGAATACCGGCTGAAAACAGTCAGAATATTTCCTATTTCCTCTACATCTCTTTTGTTATTCCGAATAAACAGAAGGGCGTCATCGACAAAGAACAGATGATTTATACGGGGACCATTTATGCTAGCCCTAATCCCTTTAACCATATTATTATTCTGAGCATTAGATAACAGCTTAGACAAAGCTTCCATGCAAAATAAAAAGAGGTAAGGAGAGAGAGGGTCCCCTTGTCGAAGGCCTCTTTCTGGCACTATCGCCTCGGTAAAAGAAGAGTTGCATTTGACCACATAGCGGACCGATCGAACACATTGCATGATTTTCGTCACCCATGCATTTGCGTAGCCCATTTTCACCATCACCTCTTCAATGAAAGCCCACTCCACACGATCGTAGGCTTTACTCATATCGAGTTTTATAACAAACCCTTTGTTTGGACCATATTTAGCGCTTTGAAGATAATGGACCATCTCATGGGCTATCAAAATATTGTCGTGGATTATCCTTCCCGGTACAAACGCACTCTGATTTTGGCTAATGCAAGACGGAAGCGTCTCCTTCAATCTGTTGGCAAGCACTTTAGCCACAATTTTATACACCACCCTACAAAGACTAATAGGCCTAAAGTTAGTCATATCCACAGGCTTTTTAATCTTAGGGATTAAAACAATAATAGTGTCATTTAAACAGCCCACATCTTTTTCCCCCCTAAGAATATCATGACACATTTTAATAATATCGTTTCCCACTACATCCCAATTCTCTTTAAAAAAACTCCCTGGCAGACCATCAACTCCCGGAGCTTTCCTCGGATCCATTTGGTTGAAAGCCTCCTTGATTTCGTTGTCGGTAAACTCCTTTAACAGTCTGTCATTTACCTCCCCTGAAATACAACTCTCAATATGATTCAGATTTAAAGCACTGTTAGGATTTAAATTTGATTTGAAAAGAAGTTGGAAATACTCCCTAATGGCCTTGCATATGTTCGTTGTATTATTTCTCCAAATGCCGTTGATGTCTTTGAGTCTCGCTATGTTATTCTTCCTTTTTCTGTTTGTGGCTCTCGCGTGAAAGAACCGGGTGTTCCTATCCCCCTCCTTTAGCCAATTTATCCTCGACCGTTGGGCCCAGTATCTTTCTTCAATGTCCAGCAAATTTCCAAGCTTTGACCGCTTTGCTTTGAGCTTGTTTCCCTCGTCATTGCTCCCTTGACTATCAACGATTTTATTAATATTCGCCTGTAAGTTGCCAATCTTCTTACGCATGCTATTAAGCTTTCTGTATTGCCACCTGCCCAGCACATCCCCCACCTTCTTAATATTCTCCATGACGTCCTTATTCCCTCCCTGCCACGTATCCTTAATGATCCGTTTCGCTTCTTCATCTTTTGACCAGCAGTAATCGTATCTAAAGCAAAACCTAGGGTCTCTTATACTATCTCTCAGTTTTTGTCCTTCAGTATCCAGCATAACAGCATCATGGTTAGAGCTCGACTGTTTGATCACTTTTATTTCGAAAAAGGGGAAAAGATTCAGATCTGTAGCAGTCAACAAAAATCGGTCCAACCTTTCTTTAACTCTAGCCGTGCTTTCTCTATTATTAACCCAAGTGAACCACCCAATGCTAGTCTTAAGGTCAACCAAAGAAAAATCATTAATAATCTCGTGAAACTCATCCATAAGAATCTTTGGTTTTCTCATTCCTCCCTCTTTCTCCGCATTGTCGAGGATGGCGTTGAAATCGCCCCCGATAATCCACTTTTCTCTCCCCGCACCACCAACCCTTCTAAGCATGTTCCAAGAGTCTTGTCTTTTGCTAGGTTCGGCATTACCATAGAACCCCGTAAAGCGGATTGGATCAACGTTCTCCATATGAATCAGGGAATCAATGTGTTTGCTAGAATAGGTTTGAATATCCACCATCTTGCTTTCCCGCCACATCAAAGCCAAACCACCACTTCTACCGTTTGCTTCAATTGCCAAACAGCCCTCCATCTTGCACCTCCTACAAACAGAGTCCATTTTGTTAGCATTGATTTTAGTCTCACATAAGAAAATAACATCCGGGTCATTAGCAACGAGAAGTTGCTTTAAGTCACGAACCGTCGCAGGGTTCCCAACCCACGACAGTTCCAGCATATAATCCTCATGGCTCCTGGCGGGGCTAGTCACCAGCCACCGCCTTAACAGGGGATACACTTTCCGTCAGTCTCTTTTTAGCAATTTTAGCAGGGCTCTCCTCAGTGTTGTCGCCATTTGACCCTTTCACTCTCTTCCTCTTATATTTAAACCTTCCCATGTTTTCCCGTATAAACTTGTGGCTTCTCTTTTCCATAGGCGAAATCATTGTCGAGTCTTCTTCTATTGCCTTCCCTTTTCCTTCCTGCCCATTTTGTCCAAATTCCTCTATAATATTTGTTACGCTCTCCTCCTTGTCGTTGTTTGGATGAACCAAACTTCTAACCAATTCTACCCCATTTCTTCTCATGCTCCTGTCTTGATTCTGGGACAGAAAAGGTGCCCTTAGCCAGCTACCATACTGGAGATTTGAGTCGCCCTCTATGGCCTTCTCCTTGTCGTTTTGACATTTTTTAATGGTATGTCCAATCATTCCACACGCATAGCAAAAGTCTGGAAGCCTTTCATATTTTATTAATCCTATTATTTCTCCACCATCCTTGCTTGTGAGCTTCACAATTCTTCTTAATGGTTTTAGAACATCTATTTTAGCTTTGAGTCTCATAAATTCAGTCCACCCTCCTTCTCTATCTTTCCAGTCAATTGCCACCAGTTCTCCAATGGTGTTTCCCACATTCACTGCCGTTTGACGATCCATAAATTCAAGAGGGATGTTATAGACTCTTAACCAAAATGGCGTTCTCCATAAGTCATATGAATCAATATCTTTTCCTTTCTCGAAAGGCACCATTGAGAACAGACATTTGTCGAAAAGCCATGGCATCAGATTAAGGAATCTGCTTCGATCTTCAGTACACCCGAACTTGATTATTATAGCCCCATTTTTTAAAGCAACAAAGTCCACCTCCTCCTTCGTATACCACAATGATCTGAACACCCTATACACCGCCTCTCTATTTGGAACGTGTGTCGCCATTATCTTTCCCACAGCCCATGCATCAAAACCTTTGCCATCTTTATCAGTATTCATTTTTATGACTTGGTTTGATTCCTCTTCCGAAAATGTCAATCTTCTGAGGAGTTCATTTATCTCCTCCGTCGCTGTTATTCCTTCAATCTCCGACTCCTCCTCCATTGAAGCAAAAAAGAAACACGAACCCAAGAAAACCAAGAAAAAAGCAAAAATACGACCTAAAAAATTAAAAACAAAACCCCCAAAACCAAAGAAGACACCGACCAAAAAAGACTACAAAGAAGCCGAACAAACAGTTAAAACAAGAGATCAAGAAAAAAATAACAAAGCAACAGTTCGAGACACAAAACCACTAAACAGGCAAAAAAATTCGTAGCTTCAAAAAACAGGGATAAAAGACCACAAGACAATAGCGATAAGCCTAAGACCCCGGTTAAGAACAGAGCGAGCAATAGGAACGAAATCAAAACCTGTCAAAACAATACCCAAAAGATGAAGACTCAGAGAGAGCAAGAGAAAACAAAAACAGAGCCTGAAAAAAAAAAACCTAAAATCAAAGAAAATAATAAAACTAACTAAAAAACGTTCATGCATACAGGCCATGCAAATAGTTACGTAAAAAAACTACTCGCAGTCCAAAGAACCATGCAAAGCCACAAAAGAAAACTTAGAAAAGTCAAAAATAAAGAGAAAAACGCGTCGCCACGGGGCCCACAGAAAAGCAATCAGCAACTAGTTCCAAGGAAATACATGCACTAAAACACGTACCCCACAAGACTAATATAAAAAACTAAAACAAGACTAAGACGAAAAAAGAAAACAGAATAACTGGAAAGAGATCACCTTCAACTTCCCGTCGATAGATCTGCAATAAATGTCTCTTCCGACATCACGCAAAAAAGAACCAGTCACATCAAATCAGATCTTCGATTTAACCACCGAAACCGACAGAAAAAGAAAAAGAAAAACAACAGCTAAAGCCCCCACAATCTTCAACACACTCAAAACCTCACACAAACTACCATAAATTCAAAAGAATTTAGGCAGACACACAGAGCAAGAACAAGAAGCACAGGCGCCAAAATCTTGGAGTAGTAATTCCTAATCTTGGAGTAGTAATTCCTAATCTTGGAGTTTCGAACTAACTTTTATGATAGTATAGGATGGTGGACACCTATCTCATGTAAATAAGGGAATTAATTGGAGTTTCATACTTGTTGTGTGGTTGTTAGGGGTGTGCAAAATTTAGGTAAAATCGAAAAAATTTGGTTAACCGACTGAATTCAGTTAATCGGTCAGTTAACTGAATTAATTCGGTCGGGGGTCGATTAATAATTTTTTAAGTTTTCAGTTAACGGTTAACTCGGATCGAAACCGGTCGGTTAACCGAATTTTTTTAATTTAACCGAAAAAATTAATAAATAAAATTATAATATATAAATATTAGCCCACTACCCACCCAGACCCAATCCAATATAAACTCAATCTAATATATATAAACCCAAGTACCCAATCCAACCTAATCCTAAAAACTACAAATAATTTAATAATATTTGTAATAGAAGCAATAAGACTTACATGCTTCAGAAAGCCGATCGACATAATAAGAAAAAAAAACATAATTTTCGGTTAAATTTTTTTTTTGAAAAAAATTTGGTTCGGTTAATGGTTTAAAAGAGTTTGTTAATTCGGATAATAATATTTCGGGTCAGTTAACCGATTGAACACCCCTAGTGATTGTATATTATGATCTTGTAGAAAAACTTTTGATTATACGAAGCTTTTAAGTGGACTCTCAAGCCCAATAATTTATACCTTTTGATTTGAAAGGGTTTTTCACGTAAAATTGTATCTCGTTTGATTTGTTGATTTGTGATTATTATGGTTGATTGGTATTGTTAAAGAGCATATATCTTACACATATATTGTGCTTGTCATAATTATCAAATTATATTTATTGGGAGAGAAAAAACTCTAGTTGTGCTTCTGTGTTGTTGGATAGATTCGATTTTTTCCCATCATTTGTGAATAATGCAAGTTTTAGAATAGTTTTCAATTCACTAAAACTGCCATGAAACATTCTCTGTGTTTGCATAATTTGATCAAATTCTTCTGTTAGTCCCTATATTATAGGTAAATTATGAAATTAGTTTCAGTACTTTGATTTGATCAATTATAATTCTTACATTTTTTAAAATTTCAATTCTAACCCAGTTAAATTAATTATGTCAAATTCTACTATCAGCGTCATACTAGTTAAATCAATTATGTCAAATGGTGGTAGTTGTAGATTTAGTCATTTTCTCCAATTTGATCCATTTTAATCCTTATACTTTTCAAATTTTAAAACTTTAGTCCAAACTCAAATTGTAGTCATTAAATCAATTGAATAAAATAACAAATTAATATGACATTATATATGTAATATTACATTTCCCACATAAAATTTTAAAAATAATTTAATTTAAATAATTTAAGTACTATTATTTAAATCAAAATTAAAATTTAAACATTATAAAAACTAAAAACAATCAAATCAAACGGTAAAAACTGACCAATTTAATATTACTTTTAAAAAGTGCTTTTGAGATAAAAATATTATTAAAAAAAAAGATACTTTTAAACTTTTCAAAAAATATTTTTGAGATAAAAGATATTTTACAAAAATAGAAATAAAAAATTTTAATTTTTTAAAAAAAATAATTTTTGTCCCAAAAATACTGTTGACCTGGAAAGCGTAGGTAGAATAAAAAAGATTAATAGCAAAACTAAAAAATTCGCATGCCGAAGCCAGCAGCCAATATATATATTCTCATTGGTGCAAGGCAAACATCCTGATCTGACAAGAAATCCAGAGAGCTGTGATGACATTTGAATGCTTTAAATCCCAAATTAAAGCTCATCTGCATTATTAGCTAACATACAGATCAGGAAGGTGCAGGCATTAAATCAAGTCAAGTAACATGCTAAAACCTATTATTGAACAGTGACCTGCTGGCCATCAATACCTGATTTATTAATCATATACCTCAATGAACTCTCATGCAAGCTTCTTCCTAACCTCATTAACTCAATTATGAACGCAAGGAGACAAGTGTAGCAGTGTTTAATCTTTGATCCAAAGGCAATGATTGATACATTCATAACTTTATTTACTGATTTTCCATATGCAATTTGAGCTCATACTCTCTCATCTTTGTGTTATTCTTTTATATTATTTTTACTATTACCCATAATTTAAATTTATATCCAAGACAGTATGTAATAATGTTGTTAAAAGGAAGAGGAAATTAAGGAGATAAACTTGTGGTCTTCCACCATTTAATCCTTTTCCTTTCTTTTTACTACAAGACAGTTTTGTACATGGAGAAATTTTGAATCTAAAAATCATCATATGCACTAGTAAATAATAAGGTTTAATTATGCCTTTTGGACCTTGTACTCTTTAGACTTTTGTACTTTAGTCAATCTATTTTTATTATTAAGAATTTAATCTTTTTTCTGGTTTAATTAATAACACAATAGTTAAATTTGAATATTGATTTAAAAATTAAATTCTAATTAGTAATACAAAATAAAATTTATCACAAATTCAATTACCATGTCAAGTTTAGTTTTTAAATGAGAGAAATGGAGAAACTAACATCACAGGGATTGGAAGCAGATATACCACAATAAGAAGATAAATTTTTGGAAACCTCTTTACTCTCCTTGAAGACAAAGAGTTAGGGGTTAGGGGCAGGCATGTATTTGAAGGGGCAAATGTAATGCTAACTCTTTCACTGATTGACGTATGAAGGAAGGTGATGTGGGAAAGAAGTTGCATGATATAATAACTTGTTGATGGGACTAAGAAATAATTAATGCTAGAGTGTAACAGAGGCAAAGCCATTTGCAAATCACAGTAACTTCACGTGCAACTCTGACCCTAGTATGCAACCAAAGCCATTTTTTTGCTATAAAATGTAAACACTAATACAGCAGCCACCATTTTAAATGTCCAAATTGATACAACAACCCAAGTCTGAGATTATGTTAGTATGTACATAACAGGCACTACAAACAGCATCTTAAAATCTTGTCTACACTCTTAAAAAGAATGGACACAGCTCTTAACCCCATATTTTTTTACACAGCAAAGGGTTAATGGAAGTTGAATAGTTTAAATGGGAGGAACACGAGGCCAAGCAAAGCAAGTGGTGCATGCCTTGCTTTATTTATTTTAATCTAATCACTTACTAGGGTTTTGAGCCCATTACCTTGCTTTTATCAATCTTATTTTTGTACTATTATAATGGAATCTTTTGGTCATAACCCAACCTTGACTTCATTTTTGTTTTTTTTTTTTTTTGGCATGTGGGGTTACTGATTTTTAGCGGATTTTTGTTCTATTTCTGATCAATTTTATTGTAGACTGATTTTTTTTTTATAATTATATTGAATTTCGATTAAATTAGATCCGAGTCGAGAATAAATCTTTTCTAAGCCAATACTTACACTCAGAACCATTCTTAAGGTTTATCGAGTTCTTTTTTACTGAACCCAACATCGATTATTGCAGAGTGACTTCAAACTGCAGCAAAGATGAATAACTCCAGCTGCCAACTAGCCAAAACAGGGAGATTTGACCCTTGGTTTGGGTTTTGGAAATGCAAATCAACATCTCATTCCATTTTTATATTATTATATAATAATTCAATTATGCATCTACACTGTGACCACTCTGTCAAATGCTTCACCAGGATTTCAACCTAATGAAAAGCCAGATGTAAGTGAATTGAGACTCAAGAATTACAATAAAGTCGGTGGGATCTTAGTCTTATTTGGTCTGCTGACAATTTTACATGTATACTTGCTATGAGGAAATATATAATTAGCAAATAATTAATTATAATTCTCTGATAATGAGTTTTTCTTGCACAGTGTCTTCAAAATGGACCAACCAAAACTCAGTTTCTTGTTTCATCAAAAGTCATTATCAACCCATCGTGTAGGTTACTTTAAATAAAGTAGAAATTTAACCAGCCATGATAACATTGTTAATTTGAATGAAGCCCCATGTCCCTACATAGATGATAGGAAGTTAAGATGAATATATATATATATATATATATATTTGAAGTTGGTTCCAAACAAAACAAGAAAGAAACAACAAAAAGATGAACCTCATCATCCATTAATAATAATCTTCTCAGTCATCATCCACAAAATTGAAAGGCATGCAATGGGCATAAATAATTATAGCCACAGAGAAATTTGCTTAGCTAATTGAAAATCATGGCCGACCCGTTGGGCTGGAGGGTGATGTCTACAAAAAAGCTAAGATATAGAGTATGACATGGCAATGAAAATGGGGGAGATAGAGAGGG